>OZ030005.1:157454552-159854552 GCA_964023405.1 Apodemus agrarius | reverse complement strand
TCTTGATTGTGGAGAGATTGCTCTTAGCACGTAGCAAGGAGGCTTTTAGCTTCCCAGAATGTGATGAATCCTAAGGGAAAGTCTTGAATGGGGTCACTGTGTACCAGGTACTTCCTGATGATCAGAGTTCCATCTCCAGAATTCAAGGAGGAAGCATCGAACCGAACATGTAAAGTTGTCTTCTGACCTCCTCACATGGTCTTACACTAGTAAGAATTTCTTTTTTTATGAGGATGGTGATGTCTGACTGTTTTGGAAGCCTATGAAATTGCCTGGCACCAAATGGGGGCTCAGTAGTGTTTCTTGCTTTGCTCCTTATAACATGATGCTGCAAATTACCACTGTCCCTAGACAGGGTAGTAGTGTTTTAAGAAAAACCTGTTTTTATACAAATGAAGGCACTAACGTTACCAGCAATAGGGTCAGAGTCCCGGCCCTACCAGCCCTAACAAACTAGCAGCAGCTGCCCTTCCTTAACAGGCCAATTAAGACATCATATTAATAGTGAAAAGTAGTAAAAACAATATATTCAATATGACCACATTAAAGAGAAGAATTAAGGGTCCTCTGGAACCCCCACATCCATCTCCAACTGAAAACACGGGGTTAGGCACAAGGTGTGTGGATCTAAGAGCTCAGCCAGGCTATGCTCTTTCACGCTGGTCCGACAACTGTCAGCACTGTGTGAAGTCTCTTTTGAGGAGACGAGTCCCCTCTAAGGCTGTCACCAGGCCTCAGTATTTTCCTTCTCCCAGAATAAGATTCCTGGGAAATTTTCAGTTCTTGGATTCTTGTGTTCATCGTACAATAGGCAAAAGGAGGAGTGCCCGCGCATCTTGTATAGTACACCAGGAGGGCTACTCTGAGCACTGCTGAGAGTGTATTTGCAGCAATACTGTTGAGGGAACCTGCCCTTCTGTCAAATGGGCCTATGATGTTACATACTATTGTATTTTAGTGTCGTGGTATCTTGTTTATTATAGACCCAGAACTAAAAAGAAGGAAGCTGAGTCTGATGACACATATCTGTGATCCCAACACTCAGAAGGCAGAAAAAGGAGGGTGGCAGGCCATGTGTTCAAGGGTAGTTTCAACTACAGAGTGAGGGCTAGGACAACTTGTATGTAGTAAGACTGTCAAAAACATAGAGAGGGGACAGAAGGAGGAAGAGAGGAGAGGAGAGGAAGAGGAGGGGAGGAGGGAGATGAGAGGAGGGGAAAGAGGAGAAGAGAAAGGAGAGGGAGGGGGAAAGGAGGGGAGAGGAAGGGAGGAGAGAGAGGAGAGGAAGGGAGGAGATGAGGAGGAGGGGAGAGGAGAGGGGAGAGAGGAGGGGGGAGAGGGGAGAGAAGGGAAGGGGGAGGGGAGGGAGGAAGGGAAAGGGGAAAAGAAGGAAGGGAAAGGGGAAAAGAGAAAATACAGAGAATGATTGGGTCAAAAACAATAAAGAAACGAAAGCCTGATTTTCACAAACATTTATATAAATTACTATGTACTAATGTGTTCATCTAGGCTGGTCAACACTTAGTAAATAAGGATGCTGTCTATATGCTACACTTGCTACATGGAATCACAGAATGAGCATGTGGAATAGAGTAAGCACTCTTTTTTTTTTTGTCTTCAAATAAGTATTAGAAGGTTGAATTGAAACCAGTTTTTAATTTTAAATTAGGTAATGAGAAAACAGCTCTTTTCAGAAGTGAATAGCTCAGAAGGAGTTAAAAAAAACTTCTGAAAAGAGAGCAGAAGGGAAGTCTTCTTGCAGAGAGTTGCCAACGTGGCAAAGGTTTCAGCTCTTTGGCCTCTCAGGCGAATTCTTGGCGCCCATGATCAGCTCTTCGCTGTGTGAGCAAGAGACGCTGAGACCAGGCTCTCCGGGCCCTGCTACCTCTGCCAGCTCCTGACCCAGCACTGATTGGGTCTGAGAGATGCAAGATGGGTTTCCCATCTAACTTACGAACCTGCTTATCTCTTACGTTTGAACCCTGTGGTCTAGTTCTTATCTGTGGGAGATATTAAGCCCTTTATTAGGGGACTTTGAATCCTAGTGCCATCTTGCCAACAGCCGTGCCTGGTGGTTTCATTTGAGCTCCAGGTTTCATTGTTTACGGGCTTGGTTATCCGTGACCCACATCCCCAGAGAGAATAGACCACTAATAAGTGGGAAATTATTTTCCATCAGAATGGCATGCATGCAATGGTAAAGAAATAAACAGATTAAGTGCAATTTCCTGCCTGCTTCTGGGCCTATTATGACCACATTACCTCTGACATGTTTATGAAGCTCTCTCTATTTCTTAATGGATAAAAAGGGGCAAATGTGGTTATTTAGAGTCTGCGTTCTCTTCTGCACTCCCCAGACGCCGAGCAGCTCAACACTGCAGTGGGAGAAGTGGCAGTGGCCAGAGCACTCTGGACCAATCTCTTGCTATTTTTTCCTGAAACATCTTAATTCTCATAGACAATTTGTTACTTAGTAGTAATAATGATACTAGTTTTAAAACAACCGTTATTATTTCGGAGCACCTCCCACATATTAGGCATTTTGTATCTGTTACCTTCAAAGCAGTAACAGAAGCCAGATCCCATTATTCATTTCCAATGTTGTTATATAATATGAGAAATATATAACAGTAATATAATTAGTGTGGATTAATTACTTTCTTTAATATTTTGACAACTCCTTGAGGGCATTCTTTACCAGTTTTTTCCCCCAGGGGGTTATAATTTTTATTTTTTATTGGAAATAATTTTTTCAATACTATATTCTGATCACTGTTTCCCCTTTTTCAACTCCTCCCAGATCCTTCCCACCTCTCCACCCACACCATTCCATGTCACCTTTCTCAGATTTATTTTAAAAATCAAGGCCTCACTATATAGTTCTAGCTGGCCCAGAATTCACTATGTAGATCAAGCTGACCTTTAACTCAAAGAGCTCCGCCCACCTCTGCCTCCTAAGTGCTGGGAACAAAAGCATGCACCACTACATCTAGCCGTGAGAGTGAACTCATACAAATTTCAGACTATCTACCACATCACAAAGCAATGCAATCACAGTGAACCATAGTTTACTATACTCTTTACCAGTTTTCAAGCCAGCTCTAACCTCTCATGGGAGTCTGGTAGGACAGGCTGCCCTACAACGTCTTTCTGTAGGTACGAGTTGAGCCTGATTTCACATTTTGGCCTATGCTCCAAGCTTATTTTCAGGTTGAGACACAGGACATTAAAAAAAAAAACCGCTGGAAATCAATACAATCAAACCTATTTAAGTATGCTTCAGACATTGAGTGGGTCTCTCTGTAGTTCCTTTTTAATGTGTCTGAAATAGACCGTTACCTGGCAATGAGAGACGGGGGAAATTGCTCCAATTGTTTCCTAAGAAAATTATTCTTGCTCTGTACAGAACAAGTCTCGAGCAAAGCAGCGAATCATTGGGGAAAGCTGGGACCTGCAGTGACTGCCCGGATCCTCCTGGGCACTGCCATGTGTGAACCCCCCACTCTACATCTAGACCCTTGATTTCCCCAGACCTCTGGGATGATTGGCATCCTGCTAGTTCCAGGCCAAGTCAGAACATGTTAGTGTTGAATCATACATATGAGTCATTGAGGAAAAATTATTGGAAGAGATCAACCTAGCTCATGCTGTCTGTGGCAGTATGTTTTCCACGTGACATCTTATGGACTCAGTCTCATTCAGATGGTGTCGTTAGGGTCCCAGAGTATCTAAGATGGCTGATCCCAATCCATTCGACAGAAGATTCAACCCTCTGGGCATTTGGTTGATTATAAGGAATGGTAAAAACCCCCAACCAGACTTCCTCTCTGCTAGTAAAATCTGTGTGATGAGCCAAATGTTGGTCAAAGTGTTTTCTATTAACTAAGAGAGCCAGGCAAGCAGGCAAGAGAGGTGGGGCGGAGAGAACTGAATGTTTAAAGGCAAAGGTTAGATCAGACTGGGGCCGGGCCTCTCCATCTTGTTCACAAGAAGGGATCAGGTGAATTTTTAAGCTAGGACATTTCTCCTCTGGAAACTTCCCGTTCTGTTTGTGGTGGCTTGTGCTTGCCGGACTAGGTCGGATAAGTACTGACAGTACTGCCCCGGCTTCTGCCTCCCTCACCACAAGACACTGAACAGACACTGAACAACAGACACAGCCCAGAGTCACGAAACGCCTTCAGTCCAATAGCATCCACAGTAGGAAGTGACTGACCATCTTCCTGAAACACGACGCCAAGTGTTTCCTTCATTCATTGTGCGGGAATTGTTCGGGGGGGGGGGGATAGCGGTGATGATAAGGTAATAAAGAAAAGAAAAAAGGTATGGAAGGGGAAAAGACTTCTAAACAGATATGCTTCAGTGGTGTCTTGTGCCTTCTTTATGTGTATAGAAGATTGTTTATTGGCTTTGTTGAGACAGGCTCCTGCTATGCAATCCAGGCTGACCTTAAGCTTGTGGTCCCTAGGGCAGTGGTGGCACACACCTTTAATCCTAGCACTTGGGGGGAGGCAGAGGCAGGTGGATTTCTGAGTTCGAGTCCAGGACAGCCAGGGCTACACAGAGAAACCCTGTCTTGAAAAAACAAAGCAAAACAAAACAAGACAAAAAACCCTAAGCTTGCGGTCCCTCTGCCTCTGCCCTGAAGTGCTAGGATTACAGGTGCATGCCACCACAGTGGGATCTTTGAGTGTTTTGTTTGTTTGTTTCTTACAAAATAGATACAGTCAGTGAAGCTAAGCCCACCTCATACATACACCTCAGTGCACTTAAGGGTACCTTTTTTTTTAAAAAGTGAGATCTAATTCTTGGTTTACCAAACCCGATCATTTAGAATGTTACATAAGAAGTCCACACAACTGCTAGAGGCAGTGACAAACTCTGAGCGTGCTCTTCTTAACTTTCCTTTCTCTCTGCAGGTGACTCTTCTATTATCTTGTTGACATTTACCAAATAATAAGAGAGTGGAGAGAGAGAGAGAGAGAGAGAGAGAGAGAGAGAGAGGAAGAGAAGAGAAGAGAAGAGAAGAGAAGAGGAGAGAGGAGAGAGGAGAGAGAAGATCTGTTTGAGACTGAGACATTAGTAGGGGCAAGTGAACCAGACCCCTGGGGATCCCCAAGGGCAAACCCGAGGAAGGCTACAGAGAGGACCACATTGCACATCTCCATGTGCACAGCCCTCATAGATCTGACCTGCAGCTTTCAAGCTAGGCTCCATTGGGTTTGCTACTTCAACCACGTTGGCTTGTAAACACCCTTGGCTTTATCGTCTTCGATGCATGGGAGAAAAAACAGGGTGGAAAATTGGGTCTGGAGACTCTGGAGGGACTGGAGGGTTAGCGCAGACCTTTGGGAAATTCGTGATTTCGTTCCATATTTATCCAACTGTGAATGAGATATGTAGCATGCCTAGCCCAAAGGACACAGAGATGAATAACAAACACGGTCTGTGCTTTTAAGGACTCATAGTCCAATAGAGGAGGCTTTAATCATGCAATTGCAATTCTGAACACTATAATCCATGATCCAAACACATTTAAAATGCAGTGATGAAGGAGAGAGAGAGAGAGAAAGAGAGAGAGAGAGAGAGAGAGAGAGAGAGAGAGAGAGAAAGTCCTAGTGGACCAGAAAGAACAGGCTTACAGCGAAGATGCTCTATGAGTTAGAGGAATCAGCATGGTGCAGCTGTCCCAAACTGAGTAGCAGTTCAGAATCACCCAAAGAGCTACAAAGCGAGAACACCAGGCACCAAGAGATAAGATTATTATGCCCAGGCATTGCTGAGGCTGGTAAGAGAGATAAAAACTGCTTGTATACTGAAACAAGCATATATTAGCAGATGCTTAGGGTTGGCATTATGTGGCAGATGTCACTAAAGTGCCTTGGGAAAACAAGACAGAACCCGGGAGCATGAGGAAAGTTTTAGAGTAAAGTGCTTTGTAGCATGTGTTGAGTTGTCAGGGTTATAGGGTCTGAACTAGACAGGTAATGTGGGGAAATAGTCTATGAAGGTGAAAGAGGCTGCCGAACAGGCTTCTGATAGTGCTAACAGCAGTCCTTCTCACCTCCCGTCTTAGGGTTTCCATTGCTGTGAAGACACCCCATGGCCAAACCAACTCTTACAAAGGAAACCATGTAATTGAGGCTAGCTTACAGCCTCAGAGATTCAGTCCTTTATCATCATGGTGGGAAGAGTGGCAGCTTGCAGGTAGACATGGTGCTGGAGGAACCGAGAACTCTCTACCTCGGTCCAAAGGTGGACAAGAGGAGTCTTTCTTCTGCAGGCAGCTAGAAGAAGGGTCCCAAAGTCTATCTCCAGAGTTACACACTTCCTCCAACAGGACCACAGCTATCCCAACAGGGACACACCTGCTAATAGTGCCACTTCCCATGGGCCAAACATTCAAACACAGGAGTCTATGGGGGCCAAACCTATTCAAACCACCACACCTCCTCTTAACTATTTACAACCATCCCCTTAGAATTTCACACTACCCCTGACATCCCACACTGTTCTTGCTGTCATGACACTAACTTTACTGTTCCTAGCTAGTCATTCTGAGTGTCTTCCTATAACAGTGTCTTCCCACTTGCGAAAATGGCCTTTCTCTAAGCCTGCTGCAAAGCCTAACGACTGTAAATAAATCTCTAAAGGCTAGTAGGTTTTGCTGCAGTTTCTTACCCTTTAAGGCAAGGATCAGAGAATCGTATGCCTGTAAGCCAGTTCTGGCTACCACATTTGTAGAGGTCAAGTCTTACTGGAATACAGCCACACTTGTTCATTCAAGCATTACCTACGGTTGCATTCAAAGTCAAGATAAGTAGTTTCTGTGACCTCCAAAGCTATGTGTCCCTGAGATAATGGTATTTAACCCTTTGTGTTCCAGCTTTCTCAGCACACCATAATCATTTGTAACACATCTTAACATGACTAATAAATGCTACTGTGTTTGGTAGATACTGTGATATGCTACCCTCATTATTCTTATTTCCCCAGCTGTCAAAAGTTGAGTATCTGTCAGCCTTCTGCCATGTTGGAAGAGAGCTTCACTAAAGCTCAGGATTCTTTTTTTTTTCAGTTTTTTTTATTGGATATATTCTATATTTACATTTCATTTCCCGTTTTTTGTTTCCCCACCCCCCTAAGGTCCCACATGCCCTTTTCCCTCCCCCTGCTCCCCCATCTACCCCTTCCCACTTCCCTGTTCTGGTATTCCCCTACACTGATGCTTTGATCCTTTCCAGCATTAGTGTCCATTCCTTTCTTCTTGTCAGACATCATTTGGTATGTGAATTGTGTCTTTGGTGTCCCACGATTCTAGGCTAATATCCACTTATCAGTGACTGCATACCATGGGTATTCTTTTGAGACTGGGTTACCTCACTTAGTATGATGTTCTCCAGCTCCATCCATTTCTCTAAGAATTTCATGAATTCATTGTTTCTAATGGCTGAATAGTATTCCATTGTGTAAATATACCACATTTTTTTGTATCCATTCCTCTGTTGAGGGACATCTGGGCTCTTTCCAGCTTCTCACTATTATATATAAGGCTGCTATGAACATAGTGGAGCATGTATCCTTATTGCATGCTGGTGAATCTTCTGGGTATATTCCCAGGAGTGCTAGGATTAAAAACTCAGAAGACATCAGGTGTTGGCGAGGATGTGGAGAAAGAGGAACACTCCTCCACTGCTGGTGGGACTGCAAGCTGGTACAACTGCTCTGGAAATCAGTCTGGCGGTTCCTCAGAAAACTGGACATGATACTTCTGAAAGCTCAGGATTCTTCCTGAGTTGTCCCACTAAGGACTCTGTACCTCGGCGTGTGTGTACAGCTTTGGCTCCCTAGCCCTCTACCCAGATCACTTCTGAAGAGCCATCTTTAGCATCTGAGCTCCCTGTGGTTATGGCAACCCAGGCTTTCCCGGAGCCTCTCCTGTCTCTCCCTCACTCACAGCCTCCACAAGAGTAAATTCCCAGTGCACTCCCTGCTACGCATCCTGCATAGGGGGCTCCTTCTTGGGGGTGCTCCCACCTGTGACAGCAGGCACTAAGATTAGTCTGTGAGAGCAGGCACTGAGGGACACCTCAAAACTAATAGCTGTTCCAGGGCCACCCAGGCAGCCGTGCAGTTGTTAATACTGTCACCAGTGTTGTCTTGGGATGTGTGTCCATGGAAGGAAACGAGGCCGGTCAGACATTTGAGAAGGGGGGAGCTCTACAAATCAAACACGACAGTGGAGCAGGCTTTCGGCAGTTTGTTCCACAGCTGCTCTGGGGAAAGTGTGCAGAGCTCTCTCCCCTGTATAAGACATCACTTTCCCAACCGATCACCAGGTCAAGAAATGGCAGTTAAATAATAAAAATAATTCTTCCAAAAATATATCGAGGCTGGCTTAAAAAAAAAGGGGGTGGGGGAAGAATTACATAGTCCCTAGTCCTATTTCAAGACTAAGTAATGGAGAATATGCCTGGGGCTGGATTCCAAGGGACCCAACCAAGGTGAGGGAAAGATAAATTTGGATAAGAGGGAGTGCCAAAAGGAGAGCAGTGTCCCATGACACAGGATATAATAATGTCCCAACAGACACGTGAGAGAGGTCTAAGCATGCCCGAGAAGCATGCTCACAAGCAGGAAAAAGGTTTGCCCACACCGGATAAGGTCGGAGTAACGGATAATTGACAGGTAGCACTGTGCAATTGACAGGGAAGATTCTCTTTGACATCTCCTATTGTGACAGTGAGTCACAAGCGTGGTAGCCTTCCCCTGCATTTGCTGTTATATCATTCTGAGGACTTCCAAGCTAGTCAAGTGAATACTGCTATAGCATCCAGACCCACAGAGAGATTCCCAGCCCATCGAGGGTGCTCTGGCTCTTGGTAGTAACTGTTCTTAGTAGCCTCATCTTTCCCAACCCCAACTCCATTATGAACAATCCCTGTACCTAACTGAGGTGTCCCGTATTGAGTCCTGGTAATGCAGAGTGACGTGTGCACCTGACCAGGCCTTCAGGCCAATCATCTGCGAGAACAAAGCATAGCAGGGCCAGAAGGGTGGTAAATGAAGATCCCGTGCTGACCTATGGCTCTCTGATAACGAGAGGCAGATTTTGCTTACAAAGCAATTGGTGAGCTCCCTGCTCCTGGCTCACTCTCTATCACGTATTGATTTATAGGTTCCAACATATCAACTATGCCATTTTATGCATTCCCATTTCAAAGTTCAGCAGAATGATTTTGATATGATGTGGGCGTATCTGTGTGAACTTGTTCTTAGGATTATCGGACTGTGCTTGTATATAGACTATCTGAGTGACCTCAAGTTACAGAACAATTATCCTACAACCATTTGCTTTTCAACTCCAAGGTGGTCCTTCATCCTCACTTTTCTTAGGCAGAATAGATGTGCACTCTACTGACAATAGAAGGAGACCCAGGAGATGTCATAGCAGCAAGTATAGGCTTCTCAGCAACATCACAAACGACGCTCGAGATTCCATACCAATAAAATATAGCTGTAACTCTGCAAATGGGTCCAAAGTAGCCATATCATGGGATGTGGTGTTGCATTTATGCAAGGTTCAGGGTGTGTGTGCTGGGGCCTGCTGTGAGGACTGAGGTCAGCTTATGATCCTATTCTGAGATGATTTGTGATATCACAGGAGAATGCTAATGTCGTATTTCAATGTTCAGTAGTCTGGTTTAAGGTTACAGATTTAACTGTCCCCTTTTCGTATTTAATGTGTAAGAACCACCAGATAGCTGTCTTTTGGTGCTGAAGCGCTGATCGCAGAGAGAGCCAAGAGTATCTTGAAAATGAAAATGGCCTTAGACTACTGGTCAAAAGTTCAGAGTTCTTAAAGAATTAATGTTGTGACTTTGGACATGACAATATTGATCCCAGTTCCTTTATCCACGACAGGTAAGGTACTGTGCCTGACCTGTTGGCAATTGTGAGACATAAACTTATAATTCTGAAGGCTCTCGGGAAACTCACTGAGCTTTAGGCATTCCTATTACTTTTGCACGGTTAGTGTAGGCATGCACACTTCTCTAGAACAGTGGTTCTCAAACATGCCTAACGCTGAGGCCCTTTGATATGATTCCTGACGTTGTGCTGACCACCAACCATAAAATTATTTTGTTGCTACGTCACAACTGTAAATTTGCCACTGTTATGAATTGCAAGGTAAATATTTTTGGAGACAGAGGTCTGCTCAAAGGGTTGCAGCTCACAGGTCAAGAAATGTTGCTTTAAAACATCATAAAGGAGAGACTGTGTGGGGCAGAGCCGCTCACCTCATGGAAACTGAGAGGATGGAAGGGGACAGGAGAGGGAGGAAAAGGAGGGAGAGAGGGAGGAAGGAAAGAAGGAGGGAGGGAGGGAGAGAGATACTGATTCTCTTCAAACACATGCCCCCAGTGACTTCCAAGCACCTATGGACCTATCAGTGGATTAGCTTCCCTCACTGAACTCCCGCGTGATCCAATCATATCTCATTAGCTTCACCAGCTATGACCAAACCGTCAGCATGAGTATTTAGGTTGGCTGCCTCTATCTAAGCCATGGCCTCCAGAACCACTCAAATTCACCTTATATTCCAGAAGTCACTCACGCCCAAACGGATACAATTTGGAATGCAGTTTTGAAATGCAGCCTTTAGCTCAATACAGGACACAAAGCATAATTAAAACTAACAAGATAAATGGCCATCACCTGAAGAGCACAGTTCTTGGCCCCAGAAAACTGATAGCAGGCTATTTTTCCAAGACTATGGCAGAAAGAATCCCAATGGTGGATTGACTTTAAAATCCTTTATATGAACATTTTTTTAAACTCCATCATTCTCTAAGATGGCATGGTCCTCACAGCTCAAAGATCATTAGACCATCAGTAGTCCAGAGCTGAGGATTTATAGCTCCATGGCCCCTCAATAAGGCTTCCTCAGTATCATCTGGACTACTGCTTATGAGAGGGCTGTCCTTCACTCCAGAGCATGCATAGAGAATCCCTGGCCTCTGTCCACAGGAAGCTAATCATAACTCCCACTAGTGACAATAAAAAATATCTCTAGACACTGTCAAGATTCCTTTGGGGAGTAGAACCACTCTCAATTGAAGTCACTACCGCAGATCTATCTCTGTCTATGTAACCACTCTCCTAAGATAAACAATCAATGGGGAATTTATTAAATATTTATATTTTAAGCATTACAAACTCATCACTGTCCTTGGTGTGTCTTTTTTTTAAGTCTATTGAGTATCTGCAGGATGCCAAGCACTGCATTAAGTTCTGTTGTCAAAGGAGAAAAAGCCATTCAAGTACAGAGGATGCCAGGATGGGAGGGAGTTACGGCTGGGCCGAGGGGAAGGGTGTTCCTTATAGCTGCACATGTGCCTGTCCATTTTCAGCATTGTCTTGGGAGCGCTTTAAGTGTGGAAGCCGCAATTTTTGATTCCCGAAGACTAGCAGACTGCCCAGAATACAGACAAATGTTTGCTGATGAAATCCATGAGAGGGGGGAAATGATGGGAAGTGGAGCTGTCCACAACAGCACAACAGCACAAACTGAACACACTTGGTTGACTGGGGGAAAGTAGACTCTATATAGAGAACGTTTCACTGCATCTTGTTTTGTTTTTCTATGAATTTGACCAAATATAGTTTCTATATGCATGCACCTTCATGCTAACACATACAAGCATATCTAGTCCTAGGGACCACACATGGATTACCGTTCTTCCATAAAACATGATGCCTTATGGTTAATAGGGAAAAATTCAGTGGTGAAAAATGAGGAAGGTAGAGGTTTTTGATGTGGCTCATTCAAATCAGGCATCTGGTGTAACTACTCAGTTAAATGCAAACTTCCTGGATTTTATATGCAGTTTGAATAGAGTGAGAGAAAGAGATGAAGATTGTAAAGATTAACAAGAGGTATAAATTGACAAGCTGACATTTTTTATACTATATGTTTTAGGGCATTAAGTATTTCTCTATAGACGTATCACAGTGGGGGAATAATGCTGTTCCCAGAAGACACGGGTTTTAGAGTGCTCGGCACAAATGCGCCATCTACATCACCTGTCCCCTCCCTTAAAGCTCAAGAACATCACGGAAGAAGGAGTCACAGGAATGGGAGGAAGGCTCGGAAATGCTGACCTTGGAATGCGACATGATGTTGCAAACACGAATCCTCAGCAGTTGTTCTTACCTGCACAGTATCAAAATGTCATATACGTCATATATGACATTGAATAAAAATATAAAAACAACAACAAAACAAAACAGAGAAAAAGAAAATAACCACATTAACATTTCCATTCACAGAAAGTGCTTATGACACAGAAGCGTCAGGGTCCACATCTAAGCGGCTGAGAACAAGCCTTTCGACCAAATCCATGTGTTTTTGTCTGAGATACACACTGAGGGAAGTCTCCCAATGACCTTTAGGAGTCATTTCATTCAGTGCTCTCGACTCTCCTGCAGGGATTCGCTCATAGTCGGGATTTGTCATGCAAGACAAAGCATGTTGCATTATGCTTTGTAGACCAAAAATTTGATATCCTGAGAGATAAGAAGAAAGTCTCATAATTTGTGTGTTCTAAGTGTTCCATGATACTTTATCAACATTTATGCTCATTTTATTTCTTACTGTGCAGGTCATTAAGCCAACAACCATGAGCAGAGAACCCTGCACCCATCACGCCCTAATAAGCATTTGCTGGGTTCGGTACCCAGCATCCACTCGCCTGCAGAACACAGTATCCTTGTTCATCTCGGGTCACACTCCCTTCTTGCTTTTATCCCCTGCAACCTGCCTCGACTGAGAACTTCAGGCCACACTATCACTATTCACATTGGCCTGCTGATCAAAGATATTTTAATTTTTTGGACTAAATATGTAGTCTAATTGAGGCTAGTAATGTGATGGCTAAAATAAACATCCACATGCAAACACAACACATACACATACACACATACATGTATGCATACATACACATATGCAAGCACCCCCTCACACATATGCAAATATATATACATATATATATGCATACACACACACACACATATATACACACACATTTAAACACACACACTCTCTGACACACAAAACCTTGGGATTGTCAGAAGTCAACTGCTTCATTTTTCCCCTTTCCTTGACTTGGACAGTCTATACAGTCTGGTGCTGAGGCTTCCATTTTGAATCTGTGAGGAAAAAAAGAGGTCAGAAAATGAAGTCATGGTGGGGAGGAAACGGGAAGAGAGGGAGGGAGAGAAGAGAAGCAAAGGGACAGGTGACTAATAGGAAGAGGGATGGGGGGGATGGGCAGGGAGGGAGACAGGGACACATAGAGAGATAGGGAGAAGGAGGCAGGCACAGAGAGCTGCAGACATGGACTGGAGATGCGCCAGCCCTGCGCGGCCAGCGTGCAGTGACTGCGTGCCCTGGCCTGTGGAATCAGTGTCTTCCCATCTCCATGTGACCTACAGAACTTGGGCTCCTTCTCTGAGACTTTCAGTTCTGTAGGATTCCCCAGGCATAATGACACATTCCTACTTCACCAGCATAGTGTAGTAGGACTATATACACTGTGGCTATTTCAATATTTCAGAGGGATAATGAACCCTTTGATTTGGAGTTTCGGTGCAGTTAAAACCACATTAATCCACCTGGACGTTACTGAGCCTTTCCACTATCATGTGTTATTTCACACTTCTGAAAACCTACACCAAACTTCAAAAAGCAACAACTAAAATTTTCTTTCAGAGATGTTTTCTCCTTTTCATTACGATTAATTAGATTAATGACTTTGAAGCTTTCTGTGGAGGAATCATCTATAAATGACATTAAAAACCAAACCTGTAGAAATAGCCCCCAAAAAGAAGTCTTGACATTCATTTGTAGTCATCCGGATATGCTTAGTTTTATTTTTATTAAGAAATATTGCTAGAATTCTTCAGATCTTTTCTTTTTCTTTATCCAGAGCATCATGATGTTGGTCTGTCTTCACATTCCTTATTCATTTCCTACCTTCCTATGCAGAGGGGACGCCGAATGAACAGTCTCTACTGGGACATCGGGGTCTGGCTTTCTGCTAGGCTGATGGTCTAATTCAGTGTGGTTTCTAAGAATGTGACGTTCAAGGGGACGCTCCAAGGCCTGACACTATTCCTGATGCTATGGTGTGCTCACAGACAGGAGCCTAGCACGGCTGCCCCTGAGAGGCCCAGCAAGCAGCTGAAAGAGTCAAATGCAGATCTTTAGATCCAACCAATGGACAGAAGCTGCTGATCCCTGTGGGTGAATTAGGGAAAGGCTGCAAGGGCTGAGGAGGAAGGCGACCCCATAGGAAGACCAACTCACCTGGACTCCTGAGATCTCTCAGACACTGAGCCACCAACCAGGCAGCACACACCAGCTGATATGAGGTCCCCAACACAAATACAGCAGAGGACTGCCTGGTCTGGCCTCAGTGAGAGAAGATGCACCTGACCCTTGAGAGACTTGAGGCCCCAGGGAGTGGGGAGGTCTGGTGGAGTGGGGGTGGAGGGGTGGGAACATCTTGGAGATGGGGGAGGAGGAATGGGATAAGGAACTGTTGGAATGTAAAAAAAAAATTAAGTAATAATAATAATAATAATAATAATAATAATGTGAAGTTCAGATGCATATATAAAGCAACTTGGCATGTCAACCATCACAGCTTGTCAGCTGGCTGAGGATTTTCCTCCTGTGGAGTTGTCTTTAAAAGAATGACCTATGTGACTGAGCTGAGCTGGTCAATGCTCGAGTCTTACCGACCTTTCTCTGCTATCTCAAAACTTAGCACCTGAGAGCATTTGTGCCACCCTGAAGCAATTATCAGTCAGTGTGGCACAGTGGAAGTATATGCGTTCTTCTTCTATTTTAAGGCAGGAAGATCCACAACCAGACCCTCCCCTGCATGTTCCCCGCCCTCCCCCTTCCCGCAAAAAATGCAAGAAACCATGCTAGTCGCTTCCCAAATCTACTTCAGAATATATGGAACTAGTGTCCAGAGTGTTGCAGAGGATTATCCAATGAATTCAGATGTTCCTGGGGGCGTTTCTAACATTTCTCATGGCTTTAATAAAATCTTCCAACCAGTGATAGATTGCAAAAGTCAAATAAGATATTGGCTGTACTTTTGTCTGAATTGATTGCGTGAACTCAACAGGATACTGGACAATTTATGCTGGCCAGGGCTCTGACTGGGACAAATCACTTATGTAACCAGTGGTTTGAATGCCTATTTTTATCTATTTTGTGTTACCTTCTTTTAAACAACATGCTCTTGAAACATAGTGTCGGTGCCAGAAAAAAAGGGAATGGGGGGGGGGTCCTTGGAAGGGAAGAAGTGTGTGGAGACAGTGGTGGTATGTGACCTCCAGCCTTGCAGGTACAGAGTCCATCTGCCTAGCACACAAATGACTTTTCCAAGTAGCACTGGCCAGTGGCTGAACTGGAGTGGGGATGCAATGGTACTATTTGTCATTTTCTCTTTGGTTTTAGAAATGTCCATTTTTTCTAGATATATTTATTTATCATATATAAGTACATTGTAGCTGTCTTCAGACACACCAGAAGAGGGCATCAGATCTCATTACAGATGGTTGTGAGCCACCATGTGGTTGCTGGGATTTGAACTCAGGACCTCTGGAGGAGCAGTCAGTGCTCTTAACCACTGAGCTATCTCTCCAGCCATCCCTTTGGTTTTAGAAACATCTCCTTGATGGAGTTATTAAAACTCAGGCAAAATGTAGCCATTTCTATACATTTAATTGGTCTCCACACTAGAGGAGGTTTTTCCTGTTTTACTTTTCTCCCATGAACTTAGACTGTGTTGTCTCATCTCAAGAAAACTGAACAATGAGGGTGAAAATGGAGAAGGGACATCTGGGTCATGCAATGGTAGATGTTTTGTGCTTAACGCTTTAAAAAACAAACAGACTCCAATTTGACAAAGTAACAAAGTAGGTCCTTCAAACATCAGACTTCTTTAAGATATTAAAAAGATATATAGTCCATGTCTGCCTTTCTGTCAATAAGCCCCTTCAGCACCTGTCAAGTTCATGTCACTTAGAATTTGGTATGTGACAGTTCTGAGATTGCACCATTCACCAGGTATACCGTGCTAGGGTGAATCTGGAAGGAAGCAAGGCTAATGGACACTCAACACAGACAAGAACATATCTAGGGCTCACAGGGTGTAACCAGAGCATGGTTCCCTGGGCAGGGGGGCCCAATAAATGCCTCCTGGACAGATGTTTAGGTGTTTGCTTTATTGTTTCACAGAAATCAGCAAGGTGCAGCTTGGGCCACATCCCTTCTAGCAGTCTGTAAACAAGTGAGATACAGACATATCTACTGTCATATAAAGTAATGGGGGAAGGGCTCGAGGGTCTTTATAAAGATAGATAGGTAAACCTGGGCTCTCAGCTTCAGAACTGGAAAATCATGAGCATTTATGATTTGCTCCTCATCAAAACTTCCCACTCAGAAGAACACAGTTTTAAAAGGAATCCATTTATCCCATCTCAATTTTTTTGGTGTATCTTTTCTTTCCCCCTTAACGCATAACGAGCTTGTCAGAGTTTCCATGGTGAACACAGGGCGCCATGGAAACTGATAGATTTAGCTACACTAAAAGAATAAATAAAATAGGCAGGCATTTACTTGACTGTGCGGCGACAACTCTCCTAGATGGGAGGGGAGAAGCAGCTGGCATGTGACCCGCTTGCCCTGCTCAATCTGTGCTTCGTGAAAACATGAATTATTCTAACCGGACCGTGCTACTGACCCGTGCTGACGGCCATTCTCCTCCAGACTCACTGGTCACACGTTGTTTCCCCCTCCAGCTGGTTAGCTCTGTGTCACCAGTAACCGTTAGAAATGTGGTACAGTGTGAAACCTGGAGATGATACAACACACAACAGCGACCAAGGGAACTTCTGTTGAAACTAACGTGCAGTTCCCCCAGCTAACCACAGCAGGTCTATGTGGGAGGAAAATCAGAGTCAAGACCTAGGTCTGTTCTGTGCTAACTAGCTAGGGAACTCCAGTTCCCTCTGTAAACTGTTTAACATAGTTTTGTTATTTCACAGGCCTGTTGTGAGGCTGAGGTGGGGATAGCAGAAGGTAAACCTTTGCAAGCATCAGGCTCCAGCTAGCAAGAGGGAGTTGCAGGGATAATCAGAGAGCCAGCTGTCCCACTTGATCATGCTTCAATCTAGTACTTCGCCTTGACATTCTGAAGGCTTGGAACACACTTAAAAACCAAGCAGCATTTGAGAATTTGGTGTGTTTGTGTGTGTGTGGGGGCGGTACTTCTGGCTCCAAATAAATTAAGGAGACCTTTGATCTTGAGAAACGAAGCATTTGAGTTTCTTATGTGTTCCAGGTATTGAGTACAGAAACACAAGCATTCTAGAGTAATACTCAACATCTAAGAGAGCAGAGGTATACAGATGCCCTGGGTGCGGGAAGAGTGGGGTGGATAGGTGACTGGAAGCTCTTAAGGGTGTGGAGTCACCAGACATGCAGACATGATGCCAGCTGGTAAAAGGGTGCAAAAAGCAGAGGAAATATGAACAGGGCAGATTCTGACATGTGGCAGAAGGGAGGGAAATGAGTCTGTAGAAGGGACTAGGGGCTACCTCAGGAATGCTCCCTGCAAAGAAAGAGGTCTTTTTTTTTTTTTTTTTTTTTTTTTTTTTCTGAAAGAAAGTGAGATATGGTACTGTCTTGTCAGGTTTCTATTGCAGTAATAAAACACCAAGGCAAAGAGCAGTTTGGGGAGTAAAGGGTTTATTTCAGCTTATGGTTTGACATCACGGTCCTGTGTCAAAGAAAGTCAGGGCTGGAACCTGGTGGCAGGAACTGGAGCAGCGGCCATGAGGACGCTGGCTTGCTCCCTGTGGCTTGCTCAATTTGCTTTTCTTGTACATTCCAAGTGCTCAGGCCATTCCGATGGCGGGCTGGGCCGGGCCCTCCCACATAAATCACTCATTTTTTTTTTTAAATGTCAAATAGACCTACGTACAGGCCAATTTGGTAATGCCATTTTCCCCAGTTTAGGTTCTTTATTCCCAAATGACTCTAACCTGTGTCAAATTAACATAAAAAAGCCAGCACAGAGGCTCAGACCATGGAGATACTGTGCTCTGAAGGCAAGTAGAATATTTATTTATTTATTTATTTATTTATTTATTTATTTATTTTGTACTCTGTATTCCTTCTTCTAATCCTCAGTATCCTGGAGAATTTTTTTTTTCTTCAGGGATACCAGGATGAGATCCAAAATTGCAGGGAGCCCTCAAGTGTGAGGGTGGAGAGTCAGAGTGAGTGGGAAGATCACGACTTCTGGGCTGGCTGTTGGGTTTATAATCCTAAGCCTGTGCGCCAACGAGTTGCCTTGCTCAAAGCAGCTAACGCTTAACTCTCTTTGTGGGATGCAGGGGCCCGTGCCACTCCTCTATTCTAGCAGCATATAATAATAGTATGAATGAGTGTTGCCAAAACTCCATATGGATTCCATTATCTCAACAAAGCAATTTCCATTATTCCGATAGTGATTCTACATGCCCATAGCCTTTCATGACTGGAATTATAGCACAGATACCATTTTATAAACTTAACATGAATTATGTCTCAAGTGTGGTTACACAGTATTTTGGTTGGCCTTGAGCGGAGAGTTCAAGGGGATCCTCCTATCTTGGCTTCCTAGTAGCTAAGATCACAGGCTTGAGTCCTTGTGCCCAGCTACAGTGTTGAAACTGAAGATGCTTTCATTGAAAAACTGATTAACTGTATCTGCATTAGGGTACAAGTGCCATTGTTGGAAACATTTAAGCCACTTTCAAACTAAATCCAGACATTCTCTGCATCTGTCCGGTTGAGGCTTGTGTTTACACAAGCCTGGGGTAAGAAAATGTTTCCAGTGTACTAGATAATGAGACCCAAGGAGGACAGCTGGCTTGAAGAGTTAAGAGAAAGTAGTGGTGATATAGCTGAAGTGCCCAAGAAGTAGGCATAAAGAGTGCAGCTGGGAGGACCCTGAATCTGGAGTCACTGGCAGGGTACAGCCAACTTGAAGTGCCTGGGACCGAGAGTTTTCTTAAATCTTGAGATGTTAGAGGTCAAAACCAGGCAAGTTCAGTGTCAGTTGGGATGAATTGGGAAACGTAGACCTTGGTGGAGAGGAAGTGAAAGGATCGAGTACGGAAAGAATGAATCATTTATACAAAGCCAGGATTGTGTCATAAAAACTTCAGTTCCAAGGAAACCAGCTGATTATGCAATAAGGCCTCACCCTTTATATTGGAGTCTGTTTACAGGAAAAGGAAAGTACATGTAGTCATTTAATAAATGTGCAGGGAACACAAGTCATTGTTCAAACATTGGACAGTTCCTTTATTCTCCTGGCATTTCTGTTATGTATACCAGTGCACATACATATATATGGATAGTAGAAATGGAAATAAATTATGAGGCATGGAAAAAAAATCTCTTTTCAAGTTGTTATTCCCGGCAATGGTGACGCATGCTTTTAATCCCAGCACTTGGGAGGCAGAGGCAGGTGGATTTCTGAGTTCAGAGGCCAGCCTGGTCTACAGAGTGAGTTCCAGGACAGCCAGGGCTATACAGAGAAACCCTATCTTGAAAAGAAAAAAAAGAAAAGAAAAGAAAAAGAAAGTTGTTGTTCAGGGGAATCCATAAGAGAGAAATAATACAGGCTATTGTATTCTTCCTGGTGGCCTCCAAGAGTTGAAGTTAAGTCCCTGTTGCTGAGGCCACCACAGAGTTCAACCCCAGGAGTTGGAAGAATCAAGCTGGAATTGACCTGGAGACCTCTTGAAGGACTGGCTCCCAGAGTACCAGAAGGTGCTGTGCAAGTCGCCAAGGAAGAAATCTCAGTCATCAGTCCTATCCAGCTGTGTTGCCTACTGTGGTGGTTTGCATATCTTTGACCCAGGGAGTGGCTTTATTAGGAGGTGTGGCCTTGTTGGAGTAGGCGTGGCCTCATTGGAGGAAGTTTGTTGTTGCAGAAACTGCTCTGTGTGATCCTGGTGGGTGTGCGTGTGGCTCTGCGCCCGTACAAGAGCTCAAGATTCACAAATGAAAGACACGCACATACAATCTTTGTATTTAAAATGTCTTGACTAGCTCATTAGTCAATGTCTTGAATAGCTAGGCCATTCTTGAACCTCCACATGGCTAACACAGTCCCCTCCAATATTTCTGAGTTAATACTTGCTAAATCTATGTTTCACCTCTGCTAGCTGAGACCCAATAGGGGAAGTGGCCCCTGGGGCCGCTTTCTCAGATTCTTACAAGACCATGGGCTTTCCTTCCTTCACCTTTCCCCGAATGCTCTCCTAATGGTGGAATCCCTTTCTTGTCTCTGCATTTCTTGCTGAGGAATCCTAAAAGTCCCACATCTATCCCCTCTGCCTAGTTCACTGGCCTCTGACTCTTCAATGACCAGTCCAAAAAAAAAAAAAAAAAAAAAAAAAAAAAAAAAAGAAAAAAAGACTTTTTAACTGAGGGAACAAAGCTTAATTTACTGGAGCTGGCACTCTCTATGTGGCCAGTGGAAAAAAAATTATGAAATCTTTTAATTCCTTGGGGCCTGTAAGAAAGAGAAGGAAAGAGAAAATTCACATGTGCGCGCGCACACACACACACACACACACACTGAATGGATGAAACAACAGAGTTCAGTAACTTCATACACATAAATATACATGCATATATATACACACACACATACAAACATGCATATAGACCTATAAAATAGAGATATACATATTCACACATGCATGGTTGAAGCAAAGTTCCAGAGGGCAGGCTTCAAGTGTTCCACACATACGTGTATAAATACACACAATTGGTGGATGGAAGGAACAGTGTTGCCACTCCCATTCACACAAACTTTATACACACACACACACACACACACACACACACAAACACACATAGTTGGTGGATGGGAGAGACAATGTTCCAGCTACACCACTCCTTATTCTTTCTTCCATAACTTATATATCCCAGCAAAATCTTTCAAGCAGTATACAATTATAATGTGATTACATTTTAGTTTTCTTCTAATAAATGACTACAAAAAACAACGTGCTTTCCAATACCTATACAAGAAATAACATTACGTAGTACAGGTAAAGAAAACTCATGTACATTCATAACCAAGCAACTTGTTATAGATTATCAAAGTGTAAGCAAGCAAGATAATTTTTCTCAGCCAGTTTCTCTTTCTGGCATTTTGAGGTTGAAGAGAAACAAGTAATTATTTTATTATTTATCTTTAAAAGTAATCTTGTAAGAGTTTTAAAAAAATCATATATCTAAAGATATTTTTAATAAAAATCAGTCATATCTACCTTAAATCCTCAAAATGGCTATCTATTCATCAGCAATTAATATATCACATCAGGAAGCCGAGGGCAAAAGTGCATATAAGAAATCAATTATGACCAGTCCAGCCTCAGTAGAGTCACGGCAGTCAGTGGTGCCATTGTACTTGGTCCCTGACCTTACAAGGTCCCTAGCTTAACTGATAAGAATGTGTCTTTCTGAGTTTCATATTTTTATTTTTACATCAGAGCCAGTATTAAAATCATCTCAACTTAGCTTCACTAACAACTTTTATTTTTTCTAAATATTTTTTGAGTGGTTGTCATTGCTGACAATCTGTGTCTCTAAATTCTTCTCTAGGGCGGTGATAGAATCACAATGTGCTACATGTACACACACATAAAGTCCATTTCGTGTTGCGCATGAGGATCTGTTTATAGAGGAGGCCATTTGGTACTTACTAGATATCTAATTACAGGTCTCATCCCTGAAGAAGATGGACTCACCCTCTCAGCACTCATTAATTGCCTATAGCAATTCATCTAGAGAGAGACCTTGTGGGATTTGCCACTACCAAGCCTGACTGTCAGCTAATGTTAGTGTTCAGGTCTCGAGTGGGCTACTATATTGTTGAGATCACATGGTACAGTTTCCCTGCATATAGAAGACACGATCTTGAAGCACACATCTTGCTCCTCTGGTGGTGGTGGTGGTGGGGGACTGAATTAAGAGGAATAGTGGGGTAGTGAGTAAATATGCTCAAAATGCATTGTAAAAATTATCAAAGAAATAAAATATTAACATTAAAAAGGGATGGTAACAAACAAATGAAAAAAATATGACATTCTTAAGGATGGAGATGACCAGTGAAGTAGCAGGAGAATGGGTTCCTGGAGTGGGAACTCTGGGTAGGGGACAGCTAGCTCTTGGTCAGGGACAGTCACAGCATGGAGTTACTACTTAAGGCAAAGCAATGAAGAGAGGCTGTTCCGTTTAGATCCAGAGGAAGCACACTGCCGTGGGGGAGCAGCAGAGGAAACTTGGGAATCCACACTTTGGAGATAACCAGAAAGTCCTGCCTGCAGGACCTGACTACAGGAGCCCGAGGCTGTTGTTATGTGGAGAATGAACCTGGACAGCTTTTGAGGTGACTTGGCCAAGGTTCTGATTTCATGAAAGGAACTGAAGACCTCAGACAGGTAGTTGGCAGATGGTCTCTAGATTCCTACCCTTGAACTTAAGCTCCCAGCTCCTGGGAGCTTCATTTTCTCCTCTTGTACAACTGAAAAAAAATCAAATTATTTACCTCAGACACAAGAAAAGTTAGTCTTGGTATTGTATGTGGATGGGCAACAGGAGTAAAATATTGGACCTCAGTGGAAGAGAGGGACTTTGAGATCTAGATTAACCCCTGCTGGTGGAGATCCCTGTAAAGTTCCATGTAAGTCAAGCTTCCAGAAGCCCGGCAAAGAATGAACACATATTCTGCATCTCTTAGACTCCGGGAAAGGAAATTAGCCACAAGGTGTACAGCTCCAAGTGACCTTTCACCTGTCGCCACGTTTGTGCAAGTTCAGAATCTGGTTGGGGCTCAAGTTGAGGGGATGAATGGCCCTAGGAGTACAGAAGGCTCAGGGAAGACAGTGTAGGTGTGCAGTGAAAGCAAGTCAGAGTGGCTTGATTTCAATTACTCAAGGAGTTAACGCATCCAAAACCAACGCAGAGGTGGGGAGGAAAACCACACCCCACTGGAGCGCGAGCCAACTCGCAAGAGAAAAATCCTATTGGCATCCAGGAGGCAGGAAGCCAGCCCCTGGGCGCGGCCTGCAGGGGGCAGGCGATCGCCTGGGGAAGCGGGGCCAGGACACAGAGTCCCAAGAGCCCTCAGTTCCCGCTCCGCAGCCTCAGGGACCGCTCTGCGCCCGCCCGGTGAGCTCTCCTTGGCCAGTGAACTTGCGCTGCCCCGCTGCTGCCATGTGTGCGGCTAGGACGCCGCAGCTGGCGCTCATCTTCCGAGGGACTTTCGTCCACTCCACCTGGACCTGCCCCATGGAGGTGCTTCGCGATCACCTCCTCGGCGTGAGCGACAGCGGCAAAGTGAGTGGGTACCGGGTCCCGCGCACCGCGGACAGGTGGAGGGACCCTGGCAAGGCACCGCGCATTCGGGGTTCGCTCCTGTAGGGCGAGCACGGTGGCTCCAGAGTTGAACTTTAGCGTTTGGCTTCTAGGGAAAGCAGCCTGCCTGGGTCACTAGGTTTGTAGCCTGGCTTGGGCAGAGTGACATTCCAGAAGCCTGGAACAGTAGAGTACTCACACAACACTGTAGGCATCCCTAGAAAAGGTGATTGAATTTCTTGCGGCAGAGCTGATCAGGGTGGGGTGGGGATCATTTGATTAGTGTTGTTTGTTGAATTTATCAGGTAGAATAAGCAAAAACACCTGGCTTCATTCACAGGCTCATTCATCAAACAATGCATTAACATTACATGCTACACAAGTTTAATGCTGGAAGGGACAGAACTGGAGAATCTCTCTGTGTGTCTCTCTCTGTCTCTCTGTCTCTCTCTGACTCTGTGTCTGTCTCTGTGTCTGTCTCTGTCTCTGTCTCTGTCTCTCTCTCTCTCTCTCACACACACACACACACACACACACACACACACACAGCTGTGTGTTTGATTTGAATCAAAACGAGCTGTTTCATTTTAAGGTTTGAAATGTCTTCTGTGATTATAGATTTTATACCCTCCCCCTAAAATTAGATTTCCACAAGTGTCTTATGGTGCCTGATACTTCTTTGTCCACACAGATGGTGACTATGTACATTAGTAACATCCTGGTCAGTTTGATAAGTGAAGTCATTTCATTTTGGGGGAGGAATGGGATTGTTAATGATTTCTCAAAGTATACCAGTTTTGTGGTCTGCCAAGTTGAAGGTGCTGTCTTAGACTTGGGAGTAACCAAACCTGATATTCTTAAAGATTTTTGAAAACATTTGTGTGTGTGTGTGTGTGTGTGTGTGTGTGTGTGTGCGTGCATGCATCTTGGAAGTAGCATGTGTGGTCAGAGAGCAATGTACTCTCTCTGTTGGGTCTCTCCTTAATCCACATGGATTCCCGGGACTGAACCCTGGTCCCCAGGCTTGGTGGCAAGCACCTTAACACAGGCTCCCAATCTTGTTTCCTCGTGGGACTTGATCTTTGTTGTTGCTGTTGGTACGTTGGAAGCATGATGTTGCGTTGCCAAGGTGATAACATTCTCAGAGCTCACCTAATGGAGAGCCTTCACTAAACCTGGAGACCTGCATGCATAGCCATTCCACACCTGGGGTTATGATCCTCAGCGTCTGTGAACTCCTGCCTGTGTAATTCCCAAGAAACCAAATGCAGACACTGACAGGCTGGTGACAGAGGAGATGCTAGTTTGGCCATAGAAGCTTTTCAGCTCATAGCTTTCTTGTTGGGATTAATCTCCTATTCCCTCAATTTCTAATAGGGTAACTGATGCAACAATATATTTGGGGGCATGATGGAAATAAGTAAGAAAGGGAAGTAAGTCATCAGAAAATTAATCCTTCCTTGAGTTTATACTGAAGAATAAGTGTGTCCTGAACATGCAATTAGTGGTTGAGTCAGAGAGCCTATTCCTCTGGGAGCATGCTGAGACTCTGTTTGCAGAGTGTGCCGTTCCCACATGAGACAAAATTAAGCATGAATTGGCCACAGAGGTGGGCTAGTTAAGATATAGAGCTGAAGCTCCCCTTTGTCACTGGATTGGTTGTTAGCTATTGCTCTCCTTCTGAGTCTAAGACAGCAAGTTGCCCCTTCCCTGGGCTTTAAAGGGAGAAGATGTGTGTATTTCAGTATTTGATTTCCCTCATGTTAAAATAGAGAATGCTAGCCAGGTGGTGGCAGCGCACACCTTTAATCCCAGTACTTGGGAGGCAGAAGCAGGTGGATTTCTGAGTTTGAGGCCAGCCTGGTCTACAGAGTGAGTTCCAGGACAGTCAGGGCTACACAGAGAAACCCTGTCTTGAAAAAACAAACAAACAAACAAACAAAAAATAGAGAATGCTTTACATTTAGGGTTGCTGAGATGATAACCTGGTTATTTTCATATTTATTCAAACCCTTGAAGGTACTTGAGTGAGTGAGTTAATACTTGAGATCAGTAGTTGCCTCTGAATTCTACTGAGCTTCTTAAAGCTAGTGTCAGGACATAGATTGGGGTGGTTTGAGAGTATGTAGAAGCACTTGTGAAAATCATGGCTCCTGGACAGCATCCTCAGAGAACTCAAATGCATAGGCCTTGGGCAGAGTCTTACCGGCATCTCTGAACACTCAGGCAAAGCACTGTGTGAATCACATTCTGGAGGTCCTGGTGAATCCCTTGTATGAAATGTCTAAGTCTCACCTCACTTCAGACCTAGGTCTGGGTCAACATCTCAGGGAAGGGACAGCTTTTTTCTTTTTTTTTTTTTTTTTTTTTTTTTTCTAAATCTAACCCCTCATTTCAGGATTTAGGATTAAAGACTGGTGATGACTATGCTTAATTCATTCAAGTACAGCACATCAAAAAATGAGTTAATACCTTAAAACAAGCAAAACAATATAAAAAAATCCCTCTGTAGCCAACATTTTGGTATTATTTAGAATTCAGAGTTAATTTTTACACTCAAGCAGCATGTAGCTTTTTTAAAAAAAAAATAAGGACTCCAAAATGAATAATTCATTTTCAAATGTTTCATTAATCTTGAAACACAGTGTGCTCAAATATTACTGTTACCTAGTTCTTCCCACATACATCAGGGTCAAGTTGACTCTAAAGATTCATTAAGATTGGAACTTTCAGTGTACACTTACAGGGAACCCAGTGTGAGAAGAGAGGCCCGTTTCTCTTGGAGAAGCAAATTCTGTATAGAAATGAAGCCCTGGGTAGCAGTGTTCTCTGTACGTGCTTTGAGACTATGAATGAGACATGAACCTCACTCCCAAGCTGTAGAGGAATTTCAATCAAGCATCATGGTTACTGTGGCAATGGGTCATATCCAAAGGCCTAGGTCTGTGTGATCTAGCTGGAATGCGGACACGCCACACCCCTTTAATCCCTCTGGTTAGAAAACATGCCTGTAGTGCACACCTTTAAGTTAAAATTAGTTTTGTAGAAGGAAACAGTCATGGTTGAAAGTGACATCTAATTGAAGGGCAGACTAAGTGATGCATCAGAGTAAGATTTAATAGGAAGAGTCAAAGATAGGATACACCCAACTCACAGGAGAGCAGTATAGGAAAGAGAAGCTATTTAAGAGCAGTGCAGAGAGAGATCAGTCAAATGGGAGTCAGTGCAGTGCAGTGGAGCTGAGTTTCTTCATGATTTCATGCAGTTCAGTGCAGGTCACCAGAGGCAGTTGAAGCCAGAGAATAAAAAAAGCCAGATTAGAACAAATTACCAAGAGTTAGTTTGAGGCCAAGCAGAGCAATTCAGTGAGAAGCTGAAAGAAATTAGATTGAATCAGTCAGCTTGGAGAGGAGTTTGAGCCAGAACAGTTGAGTTGAACCAGCTAGCCAGAGTTCAGAAAGAACTAGAAAGTATTCAGAACTTAGCCTTAAACTTCCAAGATGATAATTACATCTGGAAATAAATGTTACTTTTATACCAAGCCTCAGCTTCTTCCTTTATAGAATCAGATTGAAATCAGATGAAGAATGAGCTGAGATGTGAACATGCTTCACTAAGTTGATACTTAGCTCACACTGTGATCACTTTGCCCGACTCTTTCCTTCTGTCCCTAGCAAACCCGGAGCCTCTTGCCCATCATGGCATTTTTGCATCTTTCTATATGTGTGGCTCAGTGATTGATAGAGAAGGAAGCTGAGGCCTGGGGCAAACCTGGGCAAGAGGCACTATTGCTGGGCCTCAACTGTGCATTTTTCATGGTCATGTCAGCCATTCGTATATCATGACACAAAGCTGTACCTGGGAAAGATCTTAGGGTCCTTAGTTGCTAGGACACTAGAACATTTTTATCAGAACTTCTGAATCTTTATAGTGTGGCTTCCACTACAGTGAAGAAGTTGTTTAGAGAAATCATGCGCCTACAGATCTGGTGGTATAGCCAGCTTCTGAAATGTGGACCAATGACCATGTTCTAGTTCCAATAACAGTCTGCTTCCCTTGGGAACAGACTCTGAATTTAAAACAAACACTTTAGAGGTTAAGAGCCTAGCTGCTCTTCTAGAGGTCTCAAATCTGAGACCTCTGAACACTCACACAACTGGTCACAACCATCCGTATCACTAATTCTAGAGGACCCAATTCCCTCTTCTGGCTTTCAAGGGCACATATACCCATTTTGTGCATACATATCACACACACACACACACACACACACACACCATATAATTTTTAAAAATTACATTTTAGCCAAGAAACCAAACTTGTGGTAATAAAAGAATGAAATCTTCAGCCAAAAACTGGATTCAGAATGAAGAATAGAAATGGCCTTAGAGGACTCTAATCTAGTGAGACAATAGCCAGATCCACTGCAACCCATTAGAATTAAACTGGTCTGAGTATAGAGGGAAGGTTTTCTCCAGTTGAACACACTGTGATATTTAAATAATGGTCTGCAGGGTAAATGGAGATCTGTCCGCAGGTTAGATTAAGAACAGGTCATCTTTTAAATGGAGGAAACAGCCTATGAAAATGTCCTGGGGGATTAGAAAGGACAAAAGGCAAAGGCAATTAGGACCCAAAAGTTGAGGAGAAGGATACCACTGTTTAATATAATATACTGCAGGTTGGTGGGAGCTATGTAGAACTGGACAACAATTCTCCCAGATAAAGAATGCATGGGGATGAGGATAGGCTAAGGAGGGGAGGTTGGAGATCACTACAGTGGGTTAGCTGAAGCAGAGTGCTCATGAACCCCTAAGGCTGCCTTTGCCACCTACTCCTATATGAATCTGGTCAACTCTACGTTTCAATGTCTAGGTTTTCTTATTATTCTCATTCTTATTATTACCTCATAAGGTAGTAGAAAGTATTAAATTATTTTATAATTGTAAAATATGTAGAATAATTCCAGGACCAGCATACACCAGCAGCTATTGTTATCCATGGAAGCAACAGGTGTGGATGGAACGGGCAAATATTTAGATCAAGTCAACTGGATTGGGGGATGGCTTGGGCACACAGTGTTATTTCTAACTTCTGGAACCCAAAGCTATGTCTATAAATGCATGTAGATAGCACATATCAGTAAAACCAGAGGTAGCATCTACCCAGTGATAGGAAAGTTTTTGTAAAAGAAGCAATTGTTGATCTGGACCTCAAAGGAAAGATAGAATATGAACATGAAGAGAAAGACTCAGTAGACCTAGCAAAGGGTTCTTTAGTTCCCCAAATTGACAGGATGAGGAAGTTCTACTTCATCTGACATTGCTTTACAATCTTGCTTTGCTGAAGTTCTCAGTTTGAATTATAAATCTCTGGCTCTGAGTCATCCTTTCCTCCTGCTTGGGAGGGGGAAGATCCACTCTCCTGCCAAGTTCACAATCTCAGAATCCTAGTCCTGTAGAGAGAAATTGGATGTAACCATCCCCTGTGAGATAGCTGGGGTAGGAACATGGGTTTCATAAAATGATACATTCGTGCTCAAGTATCACGGGAGTATCCTGTGAATTCCTGACATCTTGAGAACTGATTTCTCCATCCAAAACATTCATGGCAGGGATTGGGGAGATGGTTCAGTTGATAAGAGTGTTTTCCCAAGTTCAAATCCCTAATATCTACATAAAAATGTGGCATGGCTGCACACACCTTTAACCCCAGCATGAGGGTCAGGAGTGAAGACAGGCAAATCCTGGGAGCATGCTAATCAACTAGATTAACCCTAAGAGTAGATTTCCAGTTCAGTGAGAGACCCTGACTCCAGCAGTGCAAGACACAACCTCTTCTAGACCCTTTTGTGCACACACAGGTGTATACACTCACACATGCAGCACATTCACACACACACACACACACACACACACACACACACACACACACAGTGTTTGTGGCAAAAATTTGGTTATTTATTCAAGAGCCAGGGCTACATTTTTATTAATACATAATAATTTTGGTTAGCATCTAATGTACTGGGCTTGTGGATACACTATGATAGTAGCCAGTCATAGAAAGTTTGTAGCCCTGGAATCACGGTTTCATTTTGTGGCTTCTTAGTCTCAATGCTAAAGGAAATTAAAACATTGGATTCTGAAGGGAGCTTTTTTTTCTTCCTTCCTTCCTTTCTTTCTTTCTTTCTTCCTTCCTTCCTTCCTTCCTTCCTTCCTTCCTTTCTTTCTTTCTTTCTTTCTTTCTTTCCTTTTTTTTTTCTTTAGAGTTTGAGAGAAACAGAGTAGTCAACTTATAAATCTCAGCAGCTGCTGGGAGCTGGACAAGGAGAGATCATGGCGCCTTTTGAATTAGTGTCCAGGAAAACTGGCAGACTCCGCAATGGAGATCAGCAAGCAACCATACTGGAGTAGGGTGGGATGGGTGTCTCCAAAGAGTGAGAACATCTTGTGTGCAGGGCAAGTGTGCTTAGGATCTTGGCTTGTATCAAAAGAGATGGAAGGATGACGAGAAAAGTTATGCCCTTTAAGTTAGAACTTAGAAATTAGACAGGCTAACAGTGATCTATAAGCAATAGCATGGGGGAGGGGCTCTTGAAATGCATATTATCTTACCAATTATTCCTTCCATTCCTTTTGTAGGACTTTGAGGTGCATCAGCTTTCCTAAAGGGTGGTTTCCTATTTAGGTAATTGCCAGATTCAGTTGAGTTAATCTCTTAAAGGTGGAGACAATCAAGTCTAATGATCTAATATGCCCAAACCATCATCCGATCCAGCTGATCCAAATAGTTTCTAATATTTGGGGCCAATTTAGAATGTCAGGTCTCTACCCAGAGAGGCATTTCAGGGCTCACTGGATGCTATTAGGGTTAGAGAGAGGTCATTAAGCAATTAATATCTCACAATCTAGGTATAGCCTCTCTGAAGGTTTAGAATGACAGGCAAAAGAGAAGAGGGGTTAACGGTTAAACTGAAGATGGAGACTAAGGTAACCCCACTTCTAGAATGCTTACATCTCTAGTATCTAGAATGCCAGCTACCCCTGGGGGGCTGTCATCGGTTGGTAAAGGAAGGCAAAATTAATTCTGCTAAGGATGTGATTTCATATGTTTCCAAGGATTGATAGCTGCTTTCCCCACTCTCTTCTGACTAGCTCTAACATTCCCCAACTATCAATGTCTTTTCAGGCACTCACACCCACTCATGCCCAGCCATGTTTCCCAGGAATGTTCATTCATACTCATTTGGACTGCTGTCCTCCCTAATCGCCCTTGTCTCTAGACTGCAACATTGTTGAAGCGTCTCGTTTCTCTCCCTGTTTTAGTGTTTCCTCCACAGGACTGACTGCTATTTTCTTGGATCTTGGGTAGCTCTTCTGCATCCAACTGTGGCTCACTATTGACTGTAAGGTCCAAATGTCTTTTAGGAAGAATTCTAGACATGACATTCTTTCTAATATTTTTTTTTCAATGTCATTTCTCTGTTGTGTGGAATAGACTTGTCTTAGTTAGGGTTTTACTGCTGTGAACAGACACCATGACCGATGCAAGTTTTATAAAAGACAACATTTAATTGGGGTTGGCTTACAGGCTCAGAGGTTCAGTCCATTGTCATCAAGGCAGCAACATGGCAGCATCCAGGCAGGCATGGTACAGGAGGAGCTGAGAGTTCTACATCTTCATCTGAAGGCTGCTAGTAGAAGACTGACTTTCAGGCAACTAGGGTCTTAAGCCCACACCCACTGTGACACACTTACTCCAACAAGGCCACATCTCCCAATAGGTTCACTTCCTGGGCCAATCATATACAAACCATCACATTCCACTCCCTGGGAAAAGCATATACAAACCATAGCAAGACTTGATTATGACTCACTCACACCATGATGCAGACATGAGCTGAGGAACAATCAGATACATTTCCCATGGTTCCCTAGCACTCACTCCAGGCCCTTTTATACCTCCATGTTTTGTGTGCTCATCTCTGTTTAGAATAGCCCTCCTTCTTTTTTTTTTTTCATCCCAGTTTCCATCCCTCCTGTGTCAAATTGAAATCTTACTATTTTAAAGCTTGGTTTTGGTGTCTCCAAAGTTTCTCTGGCCACCCATTTCCCAATGGGTTAAAAGTTTCTTCCTTGGCCCATATAGTTTTTCATATGCTTCAAATAAGTATTTTCTTAGTCATCAGGAGATGGCTTCTGAAGCCAGATCCTTCATTTATCTGGAACAAATTTCCTTATGGATCTGAGCCTCTGCAGCTAAGGGTTATGTCTTGAAGTTTAATGCCCCTTGGGAGGTACTAAGAGGGCAGACTGTTGATTTGAGGATGAGGTTTAGAAGGTGTGGTCTTCGGTATGTGAGTCAGATTAGGGAAGATCCTTAGAGTGTACTTCCCATTGTAAAGTTGGTCTCTTTATAAGTAAGAGACCCCCCCCCCCCATACACACACACCTGTCCAGTCTCACTCTGTGGTGCTCTGCACTACCTCAAGACTCTGCCAACTCTGTTTGAATAACCACCATGGTTATTCATGGTGCTGGAAGACCAGCAGCAGAAATGGACTAAGACTGAAGGTATCTGCTCTGAGCTGTTTGTCTCCTCTCCTTTCCACTTGGCCTCAAGCCTTTGTTTAAGATTCACTGCAAACACCACCACAAATCTTTTTATTGTCTTTTTAATCACTTCTTCCTCCATTTGATGTCCTTACTGTTTGTTTTTATTATAGAAAACTCATATGCATTTGCTCTGATTTGTGTGCACTCTCATTCAAATCGTAAGTTTATGTTCCTGTTGTATCTGTAAAAAGTAGAAAATATGCAATACTTCCTAGCAAACACAGGCGCTTTCAAATAGAATAGGCGTTCAGCAGATATTTATTCAGTGTTCTGAAAAGTTATAGCAACCGTTATACATGCTTTATAACTTGTCTTCCTTTACATGCTTTAGTAAGAACAACACTGGATATAATTTAGTATGGTCTCAGGAGTGATTTTTAATTGAACAAAATATAAATGTTTGGAGGCTGTGATGATGATTAAATCCACTCTGCTTTGGAAATGATGTTATCTTAAAGAGGATTTTGTTTTATGACAAAACACGAGAATTGAAGATTACTTTTCTGATTTTGCTGCTTCTGACATATCATACTTTTAATGGCTTACAGATAGTGAGTGCCTGCTGTATACATACTTGGTCAGATAGTGAGTGCCTGCTGTATACATACTTGGTCAGATAGTGAGTGCCTGCTGTATACATACTTGGTCAGATAGTGAGTGCCTGCTGTATACATACTTGGTCTACCAAAGAGCTAGTTCTGTAGCCAGTTCCTCAGGAGCAACATGTTCCAGCTTCAGTGCAATATAGACTTTCTACTAAAACTCAGACAAAACTTTAAATGAATTTTTTAATAAGTTAATTTTCTTTAATGAAAGTTAGCCTTCAAAATTAATACCATCAGTGGCTACAAGGAACGCAGGTATCAGAAAGCTCAGAGAAGTGCTGTGGCCTTCCCAGTGAGACACAGAGCAATGGTGGGGTTTGAATCCAAATCTGTTTTCTCTGCAGTGTGCATAACTCTATGAGTCTGGTTAAATGACACATGCCTCCTACAGGGATGGGGCAGAGATGAGTAGTTAAAGCAGGTGCCTCACAACCAGTTAAAACGACGAAGAGGCAGTACAATTGTCTGTAATCCCATCAAGTCCCTACCTGGAGATGGCAAGTTCCTACCAGGAAAATGGACATTGGGCTTGCAAGTCTACTGTAAGCATCAGAAAAACAAGAGGCCCTATCTCAAACAAGGCTGAAGGCAGGACTATCTCAGGTCATCTTCTAACCTCTACAACCCTCCCTGCGTCATGGCCTGTGTGGTGTATGCACTCACTCATAAACATGAACATGCACATATACAGAACACCACACACACACACACACACACACACACACACACACACACACACCATGACCCCAGGCATATTTCAGCAACTGGAATGTTAACTTTCAGTCCTGCCTCCTTGACCCCATACCTCTGAATTCCACACAGAGAGACCCACCATTTAATCTTCAGTGGTGTCTCAGATCTCTGGCCCATCATTCCCTCTTAGTTCCTTCTGCTTGGAACTGCGATACCTCTTTCTTAGACTCTTTCTTCAGCAGTGTTTCCATTTCTTGTCAGTAAAGATATTCCTATCTATCAGGTCCAATAGCCTGATATAAGTAGTTATATAAGTAACATCTGGATCTATCAAAACATCCTCAGCCTTCTTACAAGTGCAATCTTTTAATGTATTTATTTATTCACTTGACATTCTGGTTGTACCCCTTCTCCCCTTCACTCTCTCCTTTCCTCCCAGTTCCACCCTTACATACTCCTCCCCTCATAACCTTCCCCTCCCCCCCACGCCCCCTCCCACCGTGGGTGCCAGCCTGCCCTTGAACATCCCACTGCAGCAGGATTAAGTGCATTCTCTCCCACTGAGGCCCACCCAGGCAGTCCAGTTAGGAGGAAAGGATCCAATGGCAGGCAACAGAGTCAGAGATAGTCCCTGCTCCAATTGTTAGGGGACCCACATGAAGACAAAGCTGCACATTTGCTACAAATGTGTAGGAGGCCTAGGTCCAGCCCTTGTATGTTCTTTGGCTGGTGGTTCATTCTAAGAGGCATTTTTTTTTTAAATTGCTGGTCAATGGGGGAGGAGCCAGCCCACTATGGGTGGCACCATTCCTGGGCAAGTAGGCCTGGACTGTCTGAGAAATGGAGTTAAAGCAAGGAAAGCAAACCAGTAAGCAGGGTCCCTCCATTTACTCTGCATCAGGCTCTACCTTCAGGTTCCTGCCTTGGGTTCCTATGCTGGCTTCTCTAGATGATGGACTGACTCTCACCTTATCTCTCCAGATAAGGCCTTCCATCTCCTACTTGCTTTTAGTCATGTGTATCACAGCAACAGAGAGTAAGCTGGAACACCATACTAGAAGTGTACTAATACTGCCACTCTTTAAACAGTTGTCAATGTTTAAGAAAATAAATTTGAGTTCCCACCCAATGGCATGTATTGGAAAAATTAGTGTCACTTATTTTGGAACCTTGTTTTGTTTTCTTTCCATGTGACAAAGATTTCTGGGGAATTGTATAATCCAAGTATTCAATCATTCATTCCCAGGCAGTGACTTGGATCTCCATGTGTACTGTGCTGCACTTATTGTAGGACTACAGGTATGAACAGGATGGAGCTGCTAGTGCCAGGGAGCCTTTATCACTTTTGAACAAATACAAATACATATACATGCACACACACACACACACACACACACACACACACACATATATATATATATGTGTGTATGTATGTATGTATGTATGTATCTATATAAAACCAAAACAAACACTTTCTTTTGTAGTGTAGGACTGGAAAGTTGATTGTTTCATCTGTAGTTTTAACCATGTGTTGTTAGATTGGTTTTTATTAACCCTTGTGTTTTTACTTTAAACTTTGTATTTTCTTTCTTTTAATTATGCAACATGCATTGCACAGTTTAAAGAATATGATTCGGTTTTCTCCATGTATTCAGAGCTTTGGGCATTTATCACAATCGTCACCAGTGTGTAGCTCTGGCATTGTGCACTCCCTCAAAGGAAACTCATGACCCATTGAGCAGCTGCACTGAACCTACTTCCCTCATTCCACTAGATGCACTAACATGCCTTCTTTCTATACAGACTTGTATATGTTGGATTTGGTTAAGAAATGAACACAGATAATGAACTACCTTTTATGTAGGGTTTTATTTACTTAGCAGTTTCAAAGTTTATTGTGTCATGGTATGTACCCAAACCCATTTCTTCCTATAGCTCAATACCATTTTGTTGTTTGATTATGCCATATTTTAAAAAAAAATCTGTTCTTCAGCTGAGGGACATTTGGGATTTTTATACCCTTTGGCTACTGTCAACAGTGTTTCTATGAGCATTTTGTCCACAAATTCTGAAAATCGATTTATTTTAGAAAACACTGTTTCCTGGTCCTGGTTGCCTCACCATGGCTTATATCTGGCCTTATTGATTCCCCAGGTTTCCATACCTTCTGCTTTTGTCTTTATCCATATCCCCTCACCTCCCACCTGCTATAAGAATGTTCCTTAGAGGACTCACCTTTAACTGTGCCTAGTTATATACACATATAATCCCAGCAAGCAGGAGATGGAGGCAGGAGGACCAGGAGGAGTTCAAAGCCAGTCTCAGTCTCAACTACATAGTGGGTAAGAGACTAGCCTGGTCTACATGAGACTCTATCTTAATCCAAACCAAAACCTGATAAATTAACACCTACTTCCTTAATGAGGTCCACGAGTACTCCTAACCTTCAACTCACAGGCAAGGCTGACCCCTGACATTTTTGAATCCCTCACTTTTTGTTTCACTGCCTTTCTTTGACTTCAGGAATTTTCCCCATAGTCTAACCTTGAAGACAGGTCCTTGGCTTTAACACTTTTATATAGACTATACTTGAATCTGGTAGGCATTCAAGTTAGGATATGTGGGGTAAACAATGGTTAGATTTTTCTTTTCTTTTCTTTCTTTCTTTCTTTCTTTTTTTTCTTTTTCTTTTTCTTTTTCTTTTTCTTTTTCTTTTTTACTGTGGATTAACCTGATCGAAAAAGTTTACACACCAGTCCAATGGATTTTGGCAAAATGGCAAAAACTGTCTTCCAAAGGATTTGAATGAGATTTCTGGGATTTTTTCAGTTTAGATACCCAGTAACACTGCCTTTGGCAAGGGGAGATCTTGCTGATCTCTTGTCCTGATATATCATTAAGACCCTTGGAAAAGTAGATTTTTAATTAGACCCTGAAACCTTTTCGTTCTCCACGCCTTTGACTTGACTTATGTAGAAGGCATGATGTGAATCACAAAGGCTGCTTACTCCTTTAGCCCCACAGTGTGGTGGAGGTTTTGATTTTTCATGAAAGGGCAATTTATTTGGAGTGCCACTTACAAATCACCACTTAACAATTTATGGTCCTGGAACATGGTACGCCCTCTACAAATGAGAACTCTTATTAGCCATCTCCTGTTCCTCACAGTATTTGACAGTGCTTTTGAAAAAAAAAATTAAAAACCAAAAGCTGGCATCCAATGAGTGCTTCGGAATGAATGAATGAATAGAACGGACTGCAGTTCAGAGTACAGAGTAGACAAAGCATAGTTACCGGTCTGGTTTTGATCTGTGTGCTTACCCCTAGGAAGTAGCATTGTTAGTGCCTCTACACAGCAAGGCAGAGAATTTTGTCCTGTACTACTTAATCCAGTAACTGTTGTTGGGGTTTTATTTCTGCATGTGGGGGAACAGGTACATGTGGGGAGTGGGCACTTGATATACTGAACCTTCCCCCCCAACCTTTAAACAAATATGGAAGTTACTTTGAGTTCCCAGCTCACTAATCCATTTATACTTTTTGTTCTGGCAAAGCCTGAACTCAGCCATTATGCTGAGTTCTTGAAGGCTGACAACAGCCAATGGAAATCCAGGATGGTGAAGGTCATAAGCAAAAAATGCATATTGGTAATTTTTTTTTTATATTCAGAATCAATTGTGGTGGTTTGATTATAAATGGTCTCTATAGACTCATGTATTTGAATGCTTAGTCAACAGTGATTGGCACTCTTTGAGAAGGATTAGAAGGATTAGGAGGTATGGCCTTGTTGGAGGAGGTATGTCACTAGGGGCGTCTGAAGTTTCAGAAGCCCTCAGTAGTCTGACTTATTCTCTGTGCCCACGGATCAGAATGTAGCTCTTAGCTACTGCTCAGTGCCTGCCTTTGTGTCGCCATGTTCCCTGCCATGATGATAATGGGCTAAACCCCTGAAACTGTAAGCAAGCGCCCAATTAAAATTTTTTTTTTCCCATAGGAGTTGTAGTGGTCATGGTGTATCTTCATAGCATTAGAACAGTGACTCACAGCCGGGCGGTGGTGGCGCACGCCTGTAATCCCAGCACTTGGGAGGCAGAGGCAGGCGGATTTCTGAGTTCGAGGCCAGCCTGCTCTACAGAGTGAGTTCCAGGACAGCCAGGACTACACAGAAAAACCCTGTCTCGAAAAACAAACAAACAAACAAACAAGAACAGTGACTCACAGTCAAATGCATGTGAGTTGGTATGTAATATTGACCAAGGGGGAAGTGCTGAATGCTGTGTAGATTTAAGTCCAGAGGTCTTGGCCTATTTTGAGGAGCTGCTTCAAAGATGCATCTCTGATGAAGGCACATTTAAGTTTTGCTTGAAGGTTATGGAGGTATTAATTAGAGAGAGATTGAAAAGGCACATGGAAAGAAAGGCCCAAGGGTAGGGGGAGGAACTAGGAACTTTTACTAAAAGATAAACAAGCAGAAAGACTGGAATGGGGCTGGAGAGATAAGGCAAACTCCACTGAATGATCATCCCAGTGGCTATCAGAGGACTTTTATGCAAATGTTTGTGCTGATGCCAATTTGAGGTCAGTACCTACCTCCATGCTCTAGAGACTTTAAACACCCAACTTGTGTTTTTATGGATCCTTTAATTTCAAGTGACACACCTATGTGCATATCATTGATTATAGATTCCCTTGACACAGTCTTATTTCACACAGTGTTTCCCAGCCTTCCCTTGCTGCATAGGGAAATCTCTCTCCAAGGGTATTTCAGAAACTAAGATGATGATTTTAGTATTAAGCTGACTCCATGTAAAACAAGTCAGGAAGTTAGGAGAGTATCTCGGAGTTGGAAAGCATGGTGGGCATGGCTATGTTCAAAACACATTTGTGTGTGTGTGTGTGTGTGTGTGTGTGTGTGTAAAATTCTCAAGGAATAGTTAAAAATATGTCTTAAAATGCTACTTTCACTCATTCGCAAATATTCAATTTGAGTGGGTGCCACCCAGGGCATTAAATCCCTTAGGTGTCAGAGTTCAGAAGTAGTTGTAGCCCTGTTACAAATAAGAGGGCTGGAGAGATGGCTCAGCAGTTCAGAGCCCTACTCCTCTTACAGAAGACCCAGGTTTGGTTCCCAGCACCCGTGGGAGGCTGACAGCAACCACCTCTAGCATCAGTGCCTGTGGATCTGACACCGTCTTCTGGCCTCCACAGGCACTGCATGTATACGTACATACATGTAGGCATGTATATGTGCATGCATGCAGGCAAAGCATAAACACAATATTTAGAAATGTGTTATTCCTTTTCTCGGGAGTAGAACTTAGTATCTGTTTCGCTGGGATGCTAGATACAGTCAGTATCATCATTTCAAAGAGTAGGATATTAGTAGTGAAGGTTCACTTCTAAAGGTCAAACGCGCATGCTTTTTCTATAAAACTGAGATTGTTTTACAATGAAATAAACACATAAAACCAAGTAAGATGGTAGAATTAGATGTTTCCATTATTCAGAATTGCAGAACCAGGGATGTGGTTCAGTGACAGAGGACTTGCCTAGAGTGTGCTGAGCCCTGTGTACCTGAGCACTGAGAACAAACGCATCATCAAAATAAAAAAAAAAAAAACCCTCAGTTCCAGAGAAGCATTTGAAATATGTATCCTTTCTCTTAAAGAACTGAGAACAGCTTCCCTAGCCTCTCCGCACCTCCCTCCCCAGTGATGACTGCACATGGAAAAGATTCAATCCAGTTGAGCAAAACAACATATCAGTGACTCACATTAAGAAGGAAATCACAACCTTTGGCTGCATGAATGGAAGCCTCTACAATCGTTCTCATCCCCATCTGTCCAAACAGTCAAGTGGGAAGAAGGAACACAGGAGTTTTTGCTACATTCATGGCAATTGAAATGAGAATAAGGAGACCTATTTTGCAATTCTGACAGGATTTAGGAACTTCGGAAGTGGCATGTGGTTAGGCAGAGAGTGAGAGACAGGAAAAAGGGAGGAGAGAAATAAAGGGGCAAGCCAGGCAAGGCAAACTCTTTTGTACCAACTTTTCAGATAGTTGACTTTCCCATATTTTCGTCCACACCCTCTGTTGACTTCCCCAACCTGTGCAGATCTGTCTACGAGCCCCGAGATTTGAAGACCTGAAAGACCTGGCCAGACTACGGTTTAATCCTATAGACAGTCTTACTTCCGTTTCAGTGTACTTTTATACACGGATGTAACAAAGAAAGCAGCAGTCCTAGGAAGGTTGTTTGAGTTTTGAGAAACATGATCAGAAAAAATTAGAAACTCTTATAAATAAACACATTAATGGAGCAGCCCTTTCCAGAACTTCCTCAGGACATTAAACACAATTGCCTGGCAAGTACTGTAGATGATATCTGGAAAAGCATGGGAACAAGGCACAAGAGCATACTCAGCTGCCGCGGCATACACTGAGGACAGCACTCAGCACATGCAGAACTGCTGAGCCTCGCTCACAGCTCACAGTTCCTCCAAAGGCATTGCTCGCCACGGGCCATTCTTTTGACCGTGTTCTGACAGCCCGCAACATTCTTTCTCTATAGTCACTCTTCCACTCCCAGAGACACCTCGCTGTGCTTTCTTAGAGCACTCTCGACTCAGACCGTGATGCCCATCTGAAACTTACAAAGGCGCTGCCGTGCATTAGTGGTGATTTCAAACATTCATGAGGATTTCATTTCCTCAGCCAGAAAGTCAACCCTCAAGGTGGATTCTTGTACAATTGCCTGAACTTTCAGCAGCTTTATGGGCGTAGGACATAACTTAAATAATATCAGATTCTTTGATATGCTGCCTTTTTGGACATAGCAGAAACTTATTCCATAACATGTTAATCATACTACTTCTGTCCAGTCTTGGTATTTCTGCTCCCAGGCTCTAGGTGTGATGATTTGATTGTCAGGTACCCTGTCACACACAGGTGTGACGTTTTCGCTGACCAGCCTGGAAGGCGATCTATAATTGTGGTTGACCATGTCTGCTATCTATGGTCCCTTCATTAGCTGTGTGTAACCTTATCCTGGCATGCATGTGGTAAGTCTCAGGAAGATACTGGAAGGCCTCAGGAGGATGGTGGCTCACTGAATAAGAACACTTGCTGTTTTTCCAGAGGATTCGAGTTCGCCTCACAGTGTCTATACCAGGCACTCCCTACCACCTGTAAATCCAGCTCCAAGGGATTAGATGCACTGTCAGGCTTCTGAGGGCACCTGCGCGCGCACGCGCACGCGCGCGCGCGCGCGCACACACACACACACACACACACACACACTAAATTTTAGAAAAAGCAGTTGAAAACCAACTAAAGCTTAACATGACATTTTTTGAGACAATTTGTGAATAAGAAAGATGCAAAGACGCGCCTGTGCAAAAGTGTTTTCTTTCTTTCGTATTTTTTTGTTTTTTTACAATAGGGGTTGCTACCAACTGCTGTGGTCTATTGATTCTGTGAGTATATATTGATTATATCATGTTCTACAACAGGGACATGTAATTTGGAACTTATAATGTGTTCTTCAAAAATTTGTGGGCTAGGTTAGAAAATGATTATTGCTAGTAATGGTAAATCATTGTATGACCCTGTGTCTCCCAAAGACTATATTAGTGCTGGTATTTGAAGGTGGTGCAAACGTTAGAAAGTGGTGTCTAGTGTGTGTGTGTGTGTGTGTGTGTGTGTGTGTGTGTGTGTATCAGATCATGCCCTTGATGGAGATATTGGGACCCAAGTTCTTTCTTTTCCCACTCTGCCTGTTAGCCACTATGATGTCAGCAGGACTGCTCTACCACACACTCATATCCACCATGTACTAAAGCCCTACAGGCCCAGATATCCATGCACTGAAACACTGAGCCAAAATAAACCTTTCCTCTTTATAAAGTGATCATTTCAGGTGTTTTGTCACAGTGATGGAAAGCTGTTCAATACAGTTACCATATGTGAGGCACTAATTCAAAATTCAATGTATTATCTCATGTAACGTATTGAAGAGCCTCTGGAAACTACGTACTGTTTATTTGTATTTTTAGATGAAGAAACAGTCACCAATTGTTTGAGTTCTTTATTGAAGGCACCTTCAGTCTAATAGCCTGATTCTGAGGCTATTTATAGCTGTTCTGCTATGGAAACAAATGAAGATTATACTGGTATTTAAATGTTTGGAGGTGCATGGTCATCAGATACAGCCATTAGCTCTTGTGTGTTTCATTGTCTTCTGGCTTATTGTCTCACCAAAGAGAACTTTTGAGGCATTCTGGCAATGTGGCAGTGAACTTTCTGAAGCAATTATGTGACCATTCCAAGGTCATTAATTATTTTTTTAAAAAAATCAAATTCCTAATTATTCCCAATGATGCTGTCTGTGTTGTTGTTACATTTTCTAGCCATCTTCTATCATATATTTACCTACTTTGTCTTTACAGAACCGACAGTCAAACACAGGATTTCATGCATACTACATAAATGACTCTAGCCACACACTGAGCCCCCTGTTAAGACATTAGAATTAGTTGAGGTGAGTGTATGCTTTTTGGAGTACAGGAAAGTCAACTAAAAGTTGTGCGGCCAAGACTATTCCATAGGAGAAGAATTTGCAAGGCCAGGAGCTGGGCTCCTTCTGAGTTTCTTTTCTTAGCTGTATTTGTTTGTTAAGCTAAGCAGGTAATTCAGTAAAGCCAACAATGTGTTGATCTTGTGAAATCCAACACCATGTCTATTTTAGAGCCACCACAAAGAATATAAACAAGGAGACAGTATCAAGTCACAGGAACTATTTTGTATTGGAATAAGAATTGGTCAGAAAGGAACCACCAAACTGATTTACAGAGTGGCTGTACCAGCTTGCAATCTCACCAGCAGTGGAGGAGTGTTCCTCTTTCTTCACATCCTTGCCAGCACCTACTGTCTCCTGAGTTTTTGATCTTAGCCATTCTGACTGGTGTGAGGTGAAATCTCAGGGTTGTTTTGATTTGCATTTCCCTGATGACTAAGGATGTTGAACTTTTTTTTAGGTGCTTCTCAGCCATTCGATATTCCTCAGGTGAAAATTCTTTGTTTAGCTCTGTACCCCATTTTTAATAGGATTATTTGGCTCTCTGGGTTCTAAATTCTTGAGTTCTTTGTATATATTTGATAGAGGACCTCGTTATACCACTCCTGGGCATATACCTAGAGGATTTCCTGGCATGTAATAAGGACACATGCTCCACTATGTTCATAGCAGCCCTATAATAGCCAGAAGCTGGAAAGAACCCAGATGTCCCTCAACAGAGGAATGAATACAGAAAATATGGTATATTTACACTATGGAATACTACTCAGCTATTAAAAACAATGAATTAATGAAATTCTTAGGCAAATGGGTAGAACTGGAAAATATCATCCAAAATGAGGTAACCCAATCACAAAAGAACACATGTGGTATGCACTTACTGATAAGTGGATATTAGCCCAGAAGCTCAGAATACCCAAGACACAATTTACAAATCAAATGATGTTCAAGAAGAAGGAAGGAAAGGCCCCTGGTTCTAGAAAGGCTCAATGCAGCAGTGTAGGGGAATTCCAGGACAGGGAAGTGGGAGGGGTTGATTGGGGAACAGGGGGAGGGAAGAGGGCTTATGGGACTTTCGGGAAGGGAGGGACCAGGAAAGGGGAAATCATTTGAAATGTAAATAAAGAATATATCTAATAAAAAATAAAGTGGAAACAACCAAAAAAAATGAGGAAATTAATGTTACTAGTAAAACCAGTTTAGAGTTCTATAAAAATGTAAAGTGGGCTTTTTCTATATTATCCTTAATGACAACTGTCATCAAGAGAAAGAATAAAAGAATATTCTACATAGGACTGGCTTATCAAATTTACTAATTTATAAATTTTGTGTCTTCCTAAAAATAGGGCACAAGAATAGTACATTATTCTCTCTCTGGTGACAATGTAAAAATGCATAACTATGAGATACCATAGCTTAACATTCAACTTACACAAAGAATAAAAAAAACTAAAAAACTGGTCAGAAAAACAAAAAGGATTTTTTGGTTTTTGTTTATGTTTTTTTAAGTTTGTCTTCCACCACTGAGGACAGGTAGGGGATACCTATATCTGAATTTCCAGGAGAAACGGCTCAGTGGTTAAGAATACTGGCTGTCCTCCATTGCTGGTGGGATTGCCAGCTGGTAAAACCACTCTGGAAATCAGTTTGGTGGCTCCTCAGAGAATTGGACATAGTTCTACCTGAGAATCCAGCTATACCACTCCTGGGCATCTACCCAGAAGATGCTCCAACATGTAATAAGAACACATGCTCCACTGTGTTCATAGCAGCCTTATTTATAATAGTCAGAAGCTGGAAACAACCTAGATGTCCTACAACAGAGGAATGGATGCAGAAAATGTGGTGCATTTACACTATGGAGTACTACTCAGCTATTAAAAACAATGAATTCATGAAATTCTTAGGCAAATGGATGGAGCTAGAAACTATCATCCTGAGTGAGGTAACCCAGTCACAAAAGGACACACATAGTATGCATTCATTGATAAGTGGATATTAGCCCAGAATATTCTGAGCCCAGAAGCTCGGAATACCCAAGATACAATTCACAGACCACATGAAACACAAGACGAAGAAAGACCAAAGTGTGGGTGCTTCGGAACTTCTGAGAAGGGGAACAAAATACTTACAGGAACAAATATGGAGATAAAGCGTAGAGCAGAGACTGAATGAAAGGCCATCCAGAGACTATCCCACCTGGGGATTCATCCCCTATACAGTCACCAAACCCCGACACTATTGTGGATGCCAAGAAATGCTTGCTGAAAGGAGCCTGATATGGCTGGCTCCTGAGAGGCCCTGCCAGAGCCTGACAAATACAGAGGCAGATGCTCGCAGCCAATCGTTGGACTGAGGGTGGGGTTAGAGAAATGGAGGAGTTAGAGAAAGGACTGAAAGAGCTGAAGGGGTTTACAACCTCAGAGGAAGAACATCAATATCACCCAACCAGATCCCCCAGAGCTCCCAGGGACTAAGCCATCAACCCAGGAGTACACATGGAGGGACACATGGCTCCAGCTGCATATGTAGCAGAGGATGGCCTTGCAGGCATCAATGGGAGGAGAGGTCCTTGGTCCTATGAAGGCTCGATAGATGTCCCGGAGTAGGGGAACTGAGGGCGGGAGGTGGGAGTGGTGGGGTGAGTGGAGGAACACCCTCATAGAAGCAGGAGGTGGGGGGGATGGGATAAGGGTTTTTTTTTGGGGGGGGAACTGGGAAAGGGGATACCATTTGAAATGTAAATAAAGAAAATATTTAATTAAAAAAGAGTACTGGCTGTTTTTCCAAAAGTCCTTGGTTCGATTCCTAGCACCCTTATGACAGCTCACAACAATCCGTAAAGCCAGTCCCAGGGGACCTGGTACCCTTTACTGGCATCATGAAAATACTGCATGGTTATGGTACACAGATATAAATACATGGAAAATACCCCACATACAAATCTATTCTTTTAGAAATGGAGCCATGGCTTTAGTTAATTTGGCTCTGCTGAAGGCAGGCCCCCTAGAGAGCCAACATCATCGCTTGCTGTGGCCTTGTTGACTTTATAAGCAGGACTCAGAAACAAAATCGCGATGTAGTTAATGACTGTCTCTGAAGGCACCAAGCCTTCAGCCTTCTGCAAAGTTCAAACAAACAGGACCGCACTTAGCTTTTCTGCTACCTCTCGACTCCTCAGATGCAGTTGCCAGGTAAAAAAAAAACTAGTATAAAACTTTTGGTTTTCCAGAGGAACCGAGAATGGCTTTGAGATTAGCGTGACAGGCAAGGGTTACTATGGCTGTGGGGAAGCATCATGACCTAAGCAAACTTGGGGAGGAAAGGGTTTATTTTTAGCTAGTGCTTCCACATCATAGTTCATCACTGAACCAAGTCAGGATGAGAAATCATGATGGGCAGGAACCCGCAGGCAGGAGCAGATGTGGAGGCCATGGAGGGGTGCTGCTTACTGGCTTGCTCATCATGACTTGCTCAGTCTGCTTTCTTATAGAACTTAGGACCACCACCAGCCCACAGTTGGCTGGGCTCACCTCCATCAAGCAGCAAATCAGCAAGCAAGCAAGATAAAAAAAAAAAAAAAAAAAAAAAAAAAAAAAAAAAGAAGCAGCAGCTCTACATACTTACCTACAGCTGAATCTTATGAAGGCAATTTTGCAATGGAGGCTCCCTCTTCTCTGATGTCTCTAGTCTATGTCAAGTTAACATAAGACTAGCTAGTACACTGATTATGATGGAAACCCTTGCCATGGCCAGAAAAGTGATGGGGCTAGTAACTAGAGCAACTTGTCAGACAGGAAGGACCCTTGTGCAAGGGCTCTGGGAGAAAGTATTCGCTATTAGTCTCTACAGCTGTGCCCCAGTGACCAAGCAGGCTGAGGAAAAAAACAAAAAAAAAAGGGATGATAGGATGTATTGTCATTTTAAAATTGAGCAGATATCAGATTATTTTCTGGTATCTGAAAAAAAATGTATTTTGTTTGACTAGCAGATTCTGTTGTGCAGGAGCATGCATGTACTGATGTGCCGAGGCCTGAATTAGCTTGGGGATCTTGGAATGGGACATTTGTATATAGTGATTTTAGCGGTAGTGTTCTAGTTTGTGAATGTGAGCCTCAAGAGGACACTGGTGGAACCTGGAGAAATGAGGAATGTCTGTAAAAGACCAGGTGAAAATGAAGCTTAGTTGATGCCTTTGTACCACAACAGGTTTTCTCAGCACTCAATAATGAGGTTTTTGTCAAGTTTGTATATAAAGGAAACTTTATAAGTTAAATAATATGGATCTCAGCTTACAAGTTGGGACAGCTGAGCTCTCGAAGGGATTCTGTTTCTCCGAGGATTATGTGAGCGTGGCTGGGCACCAGAGCAGCCATTCCTGTTGGGTCTCTGCTAATCCCTTTGAGTTTTAGAAATCATTTTCTATTATGAGAAAATCAGCAAGAGCTTCAAATCAGTCAGTATGTGCTTACTACGTGCTGGACTATGATAGGTGACAAGGGTTATTCGATGAAGACACATTGTCTGACCTCCTGAAAGTTCCTGTGAATTGCACGTGGCTATGATGTAGGTCATGTGATAGATACTTCAATAGTGAGGTAAGGTAGCATATATAAAAACACTTTGCCTACCTCAGACATTTTAATTAAAAACTTTTTAAGAATGCTGTTGATTAGGGAACTGGGGACCACAGTTTTGACCAATTTATAAATAATTATGGAATAGGGCTATAATTACAACCATGATGCCTTTCTTAAATGATATAGATTTAATTGGAATATATATATGGTGTGTATACAAGTATATAATTTATATTAGTCTTATGTTACACATAATCTTAAGACTCATGCTGATATTACAATGATGAATGTAATCATCTTGGGTGTTCTTCATTTTAAAATTTGATCCTAAAAGCAATGTAAATCTCTGTGGGTTACTGGAAGTATATGGGACCCCTGATTAGCTTCTCCTTACCTGCTTACTCTCTCTAACAGGTGAGCCACTAGGAACAAAGGGTTTGCCAGGGAATAGAGAGTGGACGGAGCTCGTCCCAACAGTGTTACTGGGATAGAATCGCACGGGTGAGGTGGAATCCGAGTTCGGCCTTGCAGCTCGACCAAAGTTTAGTGGGTAGGAAATGGCATTCTAAGGCACAAAGAGCACCAGCGAAAAGCTGGGGCAGTGCGTGGTCCACACTTGGGAGGAGCAGTGGTCAGACGGCAGGATGGAAAGGACAGGCCAGGGCTTGAGAAAGCCTACTGATGTGACCAACCCTTGTCAATCTTCTGTGTTCTTTTTTCAGGACACTTTCAGCCCAAGGTTTTCTAGTTCAGTAACATTTTAGGTGGTAACATTTCTAATGCTCATGCCTCAGACTTCTAGCTTGGCCAGTTTTGATTCTCTATACATTGTTTGCTGTGTCCTCTACTGCTGCTTCCACGGTATCTAATTTTGTGGACATAGTCTGCAATCCATCTTCTAGAATTCCTTTCATGTGTGTAGGCTTGCTGGTCTCCAAACTTCCTTTAGAATGTATTTACTTTGTTTTGCTCAGGCAAGGTCCTCTGGTGGGCCAGTCACTCACTCACTATGTAGCCCCAAATGGCCTTGAATTCTTGATCCTCCTGCCTCTGTCTCCTGAGCGCTGAAGTGGCAGGCACTTGCCCTTCTCCCCAGCCCCCAGATCTGCCTCCCTTAGCTTTTAAAGTTTAAACACGCCTTTATTATGCCCTCGTCCTTGAAACACAGTTCTGCTGGAGAGAGACATCTAAGAGGACAATGATTCTACTCTGAGCATTTTGAAAATCATTGTCAGCTGTTCTCAGGAGACTCCATGATTGTTCCCTGCCTTTGTTTCCACTGTGAATTCAGCTCAGAGGATGCTCTGCTCTCTGTGCTCTTGGGCGGGCCGTTTTCATTAGTTCTGACTAACTCGGCCCCTTTCTCTCCTGATGGGGCCTTCCTCACACCCTCTCCTTTTTCCTTTGGGACTTTGGTTAGATATAGTTAAGGATTGGTGACTCTCTGTTCTGACTAAACCTTTTCGTTCCCTTCTTCCTCCCTTCACTCCTCTAAACTGTCAAGTAGCCCCCAGTCTTCCTTTAGCCTCCCTCCCCGGGTGCTGCATCTTGTTCATAGCTCACCTGTGCACAGATGACGCTGGTCTTTAGACCCGCCTGGCCTGAGAGCCGCAGGCCGTGCTCCAGCATGCTGCTGCCTAGCTCTGCTGCTGCACTCCGTCACTGATAATCCCACAGCCCACACTTCCTTTGCCCGCCTTACTTCTGACCTTTTGCAGTTGTGTTCATTCATAGATTCTGATACCTCTTTTCTTCTCTCTTGGCTCCTCACTACATCTGACTACTTAAATGATCCGCAAAGGGCGGTCCCTAAACTTCCCACTTCCAACTACCTCACAACTGTTCTTTTTCATATGCGACTCTTGTTTGAAGCATCTATTGACTGGATAACAAATTATGCTCCAAATTGGTGTCTTAAAACAAAACAAAAAAAAAACCATCATCCTTACAACTTTTATCGCTTCTAGAGAACTTCATATCAAGGGCTCAGAAAGGCCATGGGTCTTGTAGGTATTTGGGGGTTTGGCTGGGGCAGAAGGGTCCTCCACCTAGTTAAATTCATTCATCCATTACGTATTGACTAGCTGTTTTAAGAATCTGGAGAAGTTCCACCATGTGCTGAACACCTCATTCGGAGCATGTCAATACATTTGGCCTCTCTCAGGGTCAAGAAGGGCACTAGCCTCCAGTCCTTGACAGGAGGGTGTCAGACAATCTGTGGGCGTGGCTTGGAACTTTCCCTCTCCCCTCAAAGCAGCTGAAATTTGCTTCCAGTATCCCAGCAGATGCCCAGCCTCAGCAGGGCACTTGAGCTTCGAGTAAAGTGTGTGAGTCAGTGGGTTCCACTTTGCTCCCATTTTAATTGTTAGAAGCTTCTCTTCATGAATTTGAACACTGTTGGTGGCACTTTTATTATTGAAGCTGGCTCCGTTTTATGAGATTTCTTTTTCTAGAAAGTGTGACTATGATCATCTTGATTTCTCTCTTCTTCAAAGAAAATATTGTCTGGTCTATGCAGGACTTTCTTTCTTTCTTTCTTTCTTTCTTTCCTTCCTTCCTTCCTTCCTTCCTTCTTTCTTTTTCTTTTTCTTTTTCTTTCTTTTTTTTTTTTTTTGGTTTTCCTGTTCTGGTGTCACTTCCTCCTGAAACTATTCTCATGCATTTTGTTCCTCCAAACCTGAAAATGTACTATGCGTGCTGCCTCGGTGAGGCGGTTTTCATTTCTCATAGATTGCAAGTCCCAAAACATGGCTGTGACCATGGAAAGCATGCAGAATCTTAATAACTGGCGTCAAAGATAATGGTGATCCTGTAACCGTTACTATTTTCTGTTCCAAGATTAAAACTGGGCTGTGAGTGGTAGTATATACTTCTGATCCCAGCACTCGGGAGGCAAAGGCAGTGGATATCTGTGAGTTTGGGGCCAGCTTGGTCTTAGATAGTAAGTTCCAGGTGGTTATGCAGTGAGACCCTGAAGAGGCGGGACAGAGAGACGTATACGCACATGCACACACATATACACACACTTAATTTCAAACTGAAGTGCAAAAGTGTTAAACGAGATTTCATCTGGTGCACTGCAACTTAAAACATTTGAAGCAGAGAAAATCAAATTCACCTTGGAGAAATAAACCACGAGTTCCAAGAATAGTTTGAACAGTGTTCCCCCCCCCCACCTTCTTGCTGTGTAACTTACAGAGCGAGCATCTTTGCATCTCCTTAGCAACTTGTCATCCTGCTTTAGAGATCGGGATGGTCTTCCAGCATCATATCCTGTGAGTATCAATATTCCTTGAGCTATTTCTAAGATAGCTATAGAATATCTCTAAAATAGTTCTCTAGGGGTTCCTTTAATATGGTAGGTGGTTTGTGTACATTCCTGCATGTATGTGTGTGTGTGTGTGTGTGTGTGTGTGTGTGTTTTCTTGTGTCTGTGCACATACAAGTGGAGGGCAGAAAAGAATCATTTTAGGTATTGTTCTTAAGTATTGTCGACCTTCTTGTTTTGTAGACAGGGTCCTTCTGGCCTGGACCTCACAAAGTAGCCTACGTTGCCTGACCAGGGAGCCCCACAGATCTGTCAGGCTCTGTCTTCCCAGTGGTGGAGTGACACGCTCATGCATCCTGGCTTTGGGGGATTAAATTCAGGTCTTGCATGCCCTTTACCAACAGAGCAGTCGCCCCAGTCCCAAGTCCACATCCTCGCTCTTAGCAAGTTTCCTATATCATGTATCAAATGTCAAAGTGGGATTTTATTCACATCCTGTTAAATACCTTCTTACTAGACTTAGCTTCTAAATAGCTGTCTTAAAAGCTAGATTGTGCTATTTATGGAACAAACTGCCCCTTTCCAACTGTTACTCTTTTTATATGTAAGCTGTTATCAAGAAGATGCTTTAGAATGTTCCTAAGTCTGTGACCATATTTCCCTGGCCTTATCTGACAGTCCTTTGAGTAGGAAGTAATGGTGTTTGTAGTTGGAGATGACAGATTACTATCACATTGTAATGAATGGGAAATCAGAATGTTTGGGAGATTGCTTGTGTTAACAGAACCAGTGAACACTTGAACCTTGATGCAGATGCAGATTCAGTATGATTTTACCTCCTGGAACTCTCAAGTGAGGTGACTGCAGGTGGGTGAAAAGGAATTTCTGCAGTATTTATCAGTTGCTGAGTCGTTCGACTAGACCAGTATTGCATTTTACCTTCCTGTAGGGTCTGTATTAGTTTCAAAGCAGCTGTGGCAAAGTAAAGTGGCTTAAATGACAGAAAGCCATTGTCCTCTAGAGGCAGGAAGTTCAAGATGCAGGAGTCAGTAACCAGGGTCATTTTGGAGTCATACAGAAAAGGATGTGCTCTAATCTTTCTTCTTGCTTGGAGAAGACTGACCTCTCTGTGTCTTTCACGCCATCTTGTGTCTCTAGATAAGACACCAACTATGTTAGATTAAGGGTCACTTCACTGTCCGCTCTGTAACTTGATTATTATTGTAAAGGCCTTATTGTTAAACAAGGTCACATCCCTTACTGGGAGAGTTAGGGCCTCCACATAAGAAGATCTGGAAAGGGGGCATCCAATTCACATAATGGTGCTGTAAGGTAAATTTTATGCCTGAACAAACGGCTATAAAAGAAGTAAACAAGAAGGGAGCTCTTTTATCCAAGCCCCATTTCCTACCAAGATCATTGTGTCTGCTGTGGTCTATTGGTGTGGTCAGTTCATGTCACCAGTTAGTCTTTTTGAAAGGCAGAGTCAGTGCTTTTCCTGAATCATTTATTCCCAGTTGCGACTTGCTGAATATAGTCTCCGAAGACTTATTTTTTGGAGGCAGCTGCTGGATTTATTCACTTGTTTAATGATTTCGGGATTCAAATGCATCATTTAACTTTGTGTCTGACATTTGTGGTGAATTTCGCTCAATGCTCAGTGCTAATTTGATACCATCTGAGCGGTTCCCTTCTTCCTCAGTTGGTTAAGGCATCAAGGGATTCCAAATGCAGGAAGCGAAAATGAGGGTGTAACATTTTGTATGTCAAAGCAATTTGCAGTATGTGAAGTGCATCCGAGTGTTTGGCAGAGTCCCACCTGCTTGGAGAGCCGAGGGGCAGAACATGACCTGCCTTCAGATGGCTGGTGCTAGGATGCTGTGAGTGTTAGCGCATATCTCCCATTCCGCGTGCCCATTGTGTATCCCTCCTGTAGTTTTTCTTTCTGGTCGTACGATAGTCCGCAGACGATCTGTGTGTGTGTGTGTGTGTGTGTGTGTGTGTGTGTGTATCCGAAGAAACAAATCCTGAGATTTTAAGAGAAAATAGTGTTTTGTTGAATACTAGAAAATTTGCTTGTGCTCATATCATCTTGGTAAATTTATTTGATTTTAAGTGAGTCTTCTTTTTCATTAACTCATTTAATAGAAGAAAGGCTATTTCCTGTCTATGTTAGGTGCAACGACTAATAGAAGCATCCCTTCGTCATCTGAGATTCTCCCAACATAACCCCCCTCATCTTTTTTTTTTTTTGTCCTCACCACTCAGATCCTACATTTTTCTGTAATGTTCTTAATTATCTTTATACATCCACTTTATAGATTTATGTTTCTATGTAACATACTGTTTAGTTGTGAATAAAAAAAAAGGTCTTAACAAAACAAACAAACAAACAAACAAAGCCGGGCGTGGTGGCACACGCCTGTAGTCCCAGCACTTGGGAGGCAGAGGCAGGCGGATTTCTGAGTTCGAGGCCAGCCTGGTCTATAGAGTGAGTTCCAGGACAGCCAGGGCTACACAGAGAAACCCTGTCTCGAAAAAACAAAACAAAACAAACAAACAAACAAACAAACAAAAAAAGGTCTTAAAATACTCTGGATTTGTAAAGAAAAGATGTAAGAATAGTACAAATAACTGTCATACATCTCCCTAGGCATTTTGATTACTTTATTTGATATTTCCCCCACTATTTCTAGATCAATGGTTCTCAGCCTTCCTAATGAAGTGACTCATTAACACAGACCCCCCCAACCATAACATTATTTTTGTTGCAACTTCATAACTATAATTGTGCTATGGTTGTGAATAGTATCTGCTTATGCAGGATATCTTATGTGCAACCCCTGTGGGGGTTATGACCCACAGATTGAGAACCACTGCTCTACCCAGATGCACACATACACACAAATTATGCTTTTCTGAGCTAAGAGTAAGTTATAGATAGGCATACCATTTGTGATGATTTATTAAAATTGTCCACCTGACAAAAAAATCTAGACTCATCAGAGAAAAATGCCTCAGTGGAGAATTGTCTAGGTCAGATTGTCTTGTGGGGATATTTGTGGATTTGTTTTGGTTTCATTAATTGAGGTGGGAAGACCGACAGCCCACTGTAAGTGGCTCCCTTCCCTGGGCAGGAGATCATGGACTATGTAAGAGTAGAGAAAGCAAGCGGAGCACTAGCGTGCTTTCATTAATTCCTTGGTCTTTGTCCTTAACCATGATGCAATGTGGAGCTGCTTCAAGTTACTATCTTCTTAACTTCCCACAATGGTAGACTGTGCCCTGGGATTGTGAGCCCCAAACATTCCATCTCTTTTATTTTTATTTTTTATTTTTATTTTTTGTATTTCATCACAACTCTAGGAGGGGGCATTGAGATAGAAATTGGTACTGAGAAGTGGGATCATTGCTATATACAAATTGACTTGATTTTTAGACTCTCGGGGCTGTTCTGTGGAGAGAATGCAGAAGAGTTCAGAATTCTGAACTGGAAAAGCAATCGAATGCTGGAAACAGAGCTTAATGGGCCCGTCTACAAGATGCTGAGAAAGTTTTGGGCAATAAAGAGACCAAGACCATGAAGTTTCAGAGGGGATCAAGGACAGTATCAGGAACTGGGAGAGGAGCTATTTGCATACTGTTTTGGCTAAGAAACTGGCTTCAGTTTGTCTATGTCTTGAACACTCAAGTGCTCAGTTTAAAGATAATGGACTGGTCTAGTTGACAGAGGAAATTTTAAGATGGGAGGGTATTCAGACTGGTGGTAAAGTAGCAGCTGTAACTGCTGGAGAGATGAATTGTAGAGAAACCACCCTCACCACACTGGGAGGATGGAAAAGCATCCCAAGGGCAAAACTCTGTCCTTTGAAGGAGGTTCCATCTTGTGAAGATCCACATTTATTTTAGAGAAGGAAGATTGGGCTGCAGAGATTGCTAACAGTTAAGAGCACCGATTGCTCTTTCAGAAGACCTGGATTTGATACTTAGCACCTACATGCTTTACATTTTTTTCTAGCTCCATTATCGGGGCAATCTGATGTCCTTTTCTAGCCTCCAAGAGTACCAGGCATGCCTCTGATGTACAGATATACATAAAGGCAAAACAACCACACACATGAAATAAAATAAAATAAAATAAAATGTAACAAAACCTCTAAGTTAGAGGGATTTCTTGTGTCTAAAAAGCCGCTGTCTAGCAGTGTGTCCCAGGAGTTATCATACAGACATTGATGTAGCTGTGGTCCTTGGGGGCCCAGATATACCTTGAGCTGGTAGCAGAACTTGACAATAAATATCAGGCATATAGTCCTGCTTTTAAAGATATAAAAGATACAGGATTGAGGGTTCATGGAGAGCAGCCAAGGTCAGGCTACGTGTGACAGGATTTGAATCCCCATGGAGAGATCCAGAAGGGCCATTGAGTAAAGCTGTGAAGATGAAGTCTCAGTTGCAGTCAAGACCCCAGGATACTGGGGATGCCAGGACTATGGGGCATATACCAAGAAGAACCGCAGGCTGAGGAGATCTAGCCTGACCAACTGCTTATTCTTCAGAAGGCAGGGCTGAAGGAATATGGCTGCCCGAGCTTGTGCAGGTCAGTTGACTCCATTACAAGCCTTAGATGTTAGATACAGAGCTACGGGGAGTTGATGTGTTGATTTGATCACCCTTTGCTATCTTCCAATCCTTTTGTTTTAGGAACAGGAAGGTTTATTCTGTGCCATTATATGTTGAAAGTTTAAAACATGGTTTTGTTTCCATAGGAGCTCAGAGCTAAGAGACTTTTTGGGTTTTTAAAATTGGAAATTTTAAGACCATGGGGACTTTTATAAAATGGACTGTGTTGTACATTATGGGACAAACACAAGACTTTGGGGACAATGGGTGGAAGGTTATAGCTTAAAGTGACATGGTTGTGTGCAATGTTGACAAGAGGTAGAGTTGTGATGTCTAAAGTCTCTACTTGATACCATCTAGAATCTCTTGGGATGAAAATCTCAATGAGGGATTGTCTAGATTAAGTTGGTCTGTGTGCCTGTCTGCGGGGGGCTGTGTCGGTTACATTAATTGAGATGGGAAGACCCACTCAGTGTGGGTGGTCCCATTCCCTAGTCAGGGGAGGCTGAAGTGTGTTACCCTGGAGAGAGTGACCGAGTGCCCATAAGCCTGTTTGTATTTCGTTCTCTGTTTCTGATCATAAATACAATGTAACCAGCTCCCTCAGGTTCCAGGCACCATGACTTTCCCACTGTGGCAGACTCTCTATGTGCTAGTAATTTTTTTTTTAAATCAACTTGGTACAATGTAGAGTCATCTGTGAAAAGGGAAACCTCAACGGAAAAAGTGTTTCCATCAGATTAGCCCATAGGCTAGTCTGTGGGGAGTATTTTCTTGATTAATGACTGATATGGAAGGAACCAGTTCTGTGTAGGAAGTTCCACCCCTGAACAGGTGACCCTGAGTTTTACCAGAAAGCAGGCTGAGTAGGCATGGTATTTGCTCATTCTGTTGTAATCTCAGCTTCAGTTGTTGTTGTTGTTGTTGTTGTTGTTGTTGTTGTTTATGTATTTTGTCCCAAATGCTGCTTCCCTTCTTGGTCCCCTCTCCTTCACAGAGTCCCTTCCCCTCATCCCCTTCTCCCCTTCTCCTCTGAGAGGGTAGGGCAGCGCCCCCCTGGGTATCTCCTCAGCCTGGCACATTGAGTCTCAGCTTGATTAAGCACATCTTCTCCCACTGAGGCCAGACAAGGCAGCCTTGAAGACTGAGCTGCCTGGCAGTTTCATGTGTGTGGGGGACTCCAGGTCCTGATGTCCCTCGGTTGGTGGCTCAGGCTCTGCAAGCTCCCAGGGGTGGAGGTTCTTTGATTCTGTTGATGTTCCTGTGTGGTTTTCATCTCCTACGGGGCCTTCAATCCTTCTCCACCTTTTCCACAAGTGTTTCTGACCTCCATCTAATGTTTGGCTGTGGGTAGAGCATGTCAGAGGTCAGTTATGCTAGGCTCTCGTCTCCGTGCATAACAGAGTATTATTAATAATGTTAGGAATGTTCTGCTTATGCTCCTGCCTTGGCTTCCACCAGTGGCAGACGATTATCAGATGTAAGCCAAGCCAGCCCTCTCTCCCCCAAGTCGGTTTTGGTTAGTGTTTTATCACAACGAAATAAGACAAACTGTAAGTTTGGTTTGTGCTCTGAGTCAGCTGACTTCTCCCAAGTTCGGTTTTGCCAAGAGTATTTTATCACAGTGACAAGAAACTAAGACTCCCTTCCTGTCTAAGTCCTTCAGGCCACCCTTTCTAAATATTGCTGATGAAGCCTTACATAATCATAACCACGCAGATTAGGAAATTAATGTTCGTGCAATTCTACTACACAATGGAAGCCCCTTTCCAACCTTCCTCATGGTCTCAGGAATGCCCTTGCATGTCCCTTCCTCCCTCGGGTGCAAAATTGGCTCCCAAGTCCCAAGGTCATCTGTGGGTCACACTTCTTTACTAGCTTCTCACCTGGGTCTTTGTCTTTCTTCATACTTTATGTACTAGATGCTTTTCAAGAATTCAAAACTCTTCCACTGATCCTCAGTTTGGTTTCCTCATGATGAGCTTCAGAGGATCCCTGAGCAGAGGAATGTCAGAATCGATGTGACATTCCCAGCAAGTCAGCTCAGGTGGGGGTGGGTCCTGTTATTGGCGATGATGATGATGATGATGATGATGATGATGATGATGATAGCAATGTGGGTGGTCTCTGCCACATTTCTTCACTGTGAGGCTACTATTGTCTTTGTCTTTGTAAAATAAATGTTATGAGCAGGAACTTCTTTGATAATTAAGTATCTTGCTGGGCAACCAAATCTCAGGTCCAGGTTTTAGCATTTAGTTTTATAATGGATTTCAAATGCTTATTTTTCAATGATTTTCCTTCATGTTTTCGTATTGTAGCTTATTTACTGGTCTACTGAAGCCTGTGTGGTTGTGTCTCCCTAAACTTAAAATATTTAGTATTTGAGCTTCTGGAGAAAGTTTGTTTTGTTTTGTTTTGTTCTGTTTTAATCACCTCTAGTTTATATTACCAGACAAGCAATCAACTGCCTGGAACAATTTCTAGGCAGATGAATCAGCCCAGCAAATACTCCTGTTTGCTCTGCACCTGGGATGATCACACAGCCTGGTCTGCTCTATTATTTACAAAAAGAATATTAATCAGAAAATCTAAGCCTTTCATGGTATTCGTTGGTACTTTCATGACAATTTTCACTTCACTCTGCCTTGATAGGCTGATTTTTGTTTTGTTTTGTTTTTCAAACCAATCTTACTTTTCCATTTAATCAGTTTGAATTACATGAATATACCAATATTTGTCTTTGCAAAGGGTTTCAGCCGTCTCTGAAATATAATATCTTTCATCTGGTCCCATCACAGTGACCTGAGTAGGTTTTTGTGATGAGTACGGACACATGCTACCGCTTTTGTTTGCACAGCTGAGCTATTTCACAATTGTCCAGAAGTTTACTCCAGATCATGGCAACAAGCCTTTTGCCCAACCTTTCCATCTGGTGTTTGAAGCCTGCATCCTGCAGGGACTTGTGTCCTAAGCTGATAGTCATTATTCATCTGCCTTTGGCTTAAGTCTTTCTGACATCATCATTGCTTGTCCTAAAGAGCCCTCATTTCACGTGAGAGACACTTGGATTTGTTCACTTAACAAAAGGGACTGAGTTCTTCATCTGGACAACTAACAGTTTGGCTGAGAGAGCCCCTGCTGGCTGGAACTTGCTATGGTTTCAGGAAACCTTGGGGGTTTTTTGTTTGTTTGTTTGTTTTTTGTTTTTTTATTTGTTTTCTTTTATTTTTTATTTTTAATTTTATTTTCTATATTCTTTGTTTACATTCCAAAAACTTAACCCTTTCACAGTCCCCCCCCCCCCCGCCCCACCATACGTCCCATAAGTCCTCTCCCCCCCAACTATTCCCCAATCACCCCTCCACACACACACCATTTCTCTGTTCTGGATCTACAAAACTGGATCCAATCTTTTCAGGCCCAGGGTACTCTCCTTTCTTCTTCTTGGGAATCATTTGACTTCCTAATTGTGCCTTGAGTATTTAGGGCTTCTGGGCTCATTAATATCCACTTATCAGTGATTGCATTTCATGTGTATTCTTTTGTGATTGGGTTAAATCGCTTAGGATGATATTTTCCAGATCTAACCATTTGCCTACAAATTGCATGCATTCATTATTTTTAATTGCTGAGTAGTATTCCATTGTATAAATATACCACATTTTCTGTATCCAGTCCTCCTTTGAGGGATATCTGGGCTCCTTCCAACTTCTGGCTATTATAAACAAGGCTGCTATAAACATAGTGGAGCATGTGTCTTTATTGTATGCAGGGGAATCCTCTGGTATATGCCCAGGAGTGGTATGCCAGGGTCCTCTGGAAGTGACATGCCCAATTTTCTGAGGAACTGCCAAACTGATTTCCAGAGCGGTTTTACCATTTTGCAATCCCACCAACAGTGGAAGAGTGTTCCTCTTTCTCCACATCCTCGCCAGTACCTGTTGTCTCTTGAGTTTTTAATCTTAGCCATTCTGACTGGTGTGAGGTGGAATCTCAGGGTTGTTTTGATTTGCATTTCCCTGATAACTAATGATGTTGAACATCTCTTAAGGCGTTTCTCAGCCATTCAAATTTCTTCTAGTGAAAATTCTTTGCTTAGCTCTGTACCCCATTTTTTGATAGGGTTATTTGGTTCTTTGGGGTCTAACCTCTTGAGTTCTTTGTATATATTGGATATTAGCCCTCTGTTGGATGCGGGGTTGGTGAAGATCTTTTCCCACTTTGTTGGTTGTCGTTTTGTCCTTCTGACAGTGTCCTTTGCCTTACAGAAACTGTGTAATTTTATGAGGTTTCATTTGTCAATTCTTGATATTAGAGCATAAGCTATTGGTGTTCTGTTCAGGAACTTTCCCCCTGTGCCCATGTCCTCCAGGGTCTTCCCCAGTTTCTTTTCTATTAGTTTCAGTGTGTCTGGTTTTATGTGGAGGTCCTTGATCCACTTGGAGTTGATCTTAGTACAAGGAGATAAGAGTGGGTCAATTCGCATTCTTCTGCATGTTGACCTCCAGTTGAACCAGCACCATTTGTTGAAAAGGCTATTTTTTCCCCACTGGATGGTTGTAGCTCCTTTATCAAAGATCAAGTGACCATAAGTCTGTGGGTTCATTTCTGGGTCTTCAATCCTATTCCGTTGATCTACTTGCCTGTTGCTGTACCAATACCATGCAGTTTTTAACACAATTGCTCTGTAGTACTGCTTGAGGTCAGGGATATTGATTCCCCCAGAAGTCCTCTTATTGTTGAGAATAGTTTTAGCTATCCCGGGTTTTTTTGTTGCTCCAGATGAATTTGAGAATTGCTCTTTCTAGATCTATGAAGAATTGAGTTGGGATTTTGATGGGGATTGCATTGAATCTGTAGATTGCTTTTGCAAAGCAAGATGGCCATTTTTACTATATTGATCCTGCCAATCCAGGAGCAAGAAATATTTTTCCATCTTCTGAGGTCTTCTTCGATTTCTTTCTTCAAGGACTTGAAGTTCCTGTCATACAGATCTTTTGCTTGTTTGGTTAGAGTTGCGCCAAGGTACTTTCTGTTGTTTGTGGCTATTGTGAAGGGTGTTATTTCCCTAACTTCTTTCTCAGCTTGCTTGTCCTTTGAGTACAGGAAGGCTACTGATTTCCTTGAGTTAATTTTATAACCAGCCACTTTGCTGAAGTTGTTTATCAGCTGTAGAAGTTCTCTGGTAGAATTTTTTGGGTCGCTTAAGTAAACTATCATATCGTCTGCAAATAATGATAGTTTGACTTCTTCCTTTCCAATTTGTATCCCTTTGACTTCCTTATGTTGTCTAATTACTCTTGCTAGAACTTCAAGTACTATGTTGAAAAGATATGGAGAGAGAGGGCAGCCTTGTCTAGTCCCTGATTTTAGTGGGAATGCTTCAAGTTTCTCTCCATTTATTTTGATGTTGGCTACTGGTTTGCTGTAGATTGCTTTTACTATGTTTAGGTATGGGCCTTGAATTCCTGCTCTTTCCAAGACTTTTAGCATGAAAGGATGCTGAGTTTTGTGGAATGCTTTTTCAGCATCTAATGAGATGACCATGTGGTTTTTTTCTTTTAGTTTGTTTATGTAGTGGGTTACATTGATGGATATCTGTATATTGAACCATCCTTGCATCCCTGGGATGAAGCCTACTTGATCTTGGTGAATGATTGTTTTGCTGTGCTCTTGGATTCGGTTGGCAAGAATTTTATTTAGTATTTTTACATCGATATTCATAAGGGAAATTGGCCTGTAGTTCTCTTTCTTCGTTGGATCTTTGTGTGGTTTTGGTATCAGTGTAATTGTGGCTTCGAAGAATGAGGAAACCTTGTTTTTAATGATCCCTGTATGTGACTGACAGCTTGCCTAGACTGAGTCCATTGCCTCTGAGGAGGAAGGCCAGAGGGCCATGCCAGGCTCTTGAATGAACAATCAGGCAACTGGCATTCTGAGCCCTGATAGTCTAGAGGTAAGGAAGTCACTGAACCGGGAAGAATGTGTCCATCATATTTTCCTATTAATTTTTAGAGATTTCCTAAAAAATAACCCTGAAGGCTGACCGTGACTTACAACTTGTGCTTATCTTTGGTCTGGATTCCTTCCACTTGTGTGGTTAGTGCTGAGCTGTGTGTCCACTAGTATGTTTGGTGTTTCTCAACGTACCAGACGCACCCCATATTGATCTTTTAATGCCCTCAGAGGATTCAGGTTATTCACCCTCAGGTCAGGGCAATCTGTGCTTAAATAGCATCTCTCTGCGAGACTATCACATACCATACGTCCTTCAGTCCGTCCATCGTTCCCTTTCCAGTACGGCATGTCATACTCATGCCATATGTATTATACATACCATGAATTGGTTGCTCCCAATCTCTGCAAAATGGTGTCTAACAAGAGGCCCACCGATGATATTGGACGGACAAAACTGCGAATAAGAGCAAGAAAAAAAGTGGATCAAGAATCAAAGCTTTCCCAGCCCACTGCTCCGATAACAGTGACACCATGACTTTGGATGCAGCGCCTCGTGCTGCTTTCCGCATCCTCGCCTCTGTTTCTGTCACTGCCCCTTCCATCCCTTATCCTCCACCTGATATTTATCAGCTTTCAATCCCTTCCTCTTACTGCCAGATTCTGACCTTTCCTGCCTGCACCACGGTTTCTCCCCCTGATGCAGTTGGGCCAGGGCTCCACCGTGCTCCCTACCCCTCCTTGTACATCTTGCTCATTACCTATCTGGGTATATTTTAACTCCCCGGCCATAGGCACTGTGTGTAGAGACTGGACTTCAGCATACATATTTATTTTTTTCATTTTTATTTTGCTCAAAAACATTTATTTCTAATATATTTAAAATATGTATATATAAGTTTTTATCATACTGCTTACTTATGAACTTTATAATAGATTGCTTTTGAAATGGTAGTAATAAATTCTAATTTTTTTATGCACACTCATATTTATTATATAGTATTCAGAAGTACCAATATGTGGAATTAGACTACGTGGCCTTCATCAGATGAAAGAAAATACTTTACATGCACATAATGGAATTTTATTTGGGCATAAAGAAGAATGACATTACATTGTGAAATGAAAAATGAATGCAACTTAAGTTCATTAGTAATATAAATGATTAAGAATTAGAAAGGTGAATAACATGATGTCATCACTTTTCTATCATTACTTATATAGAAACAAAAATATACATCATATATTCATATGCATGCATATATACTTATGCAAACAAGTAGAAATATGTAAACATAGTTTTCTCCTCTGTTTTATATTTCTTTTTTTCCCTTTTTAATTATTTTTTTTCTATATTCTTTGTTTACATTCCAAAGACTTTCCCCTTTCCCAGTTCCCCCCTCACCATATATCTCATAAGTCCTCTTCCCCCCCCCCCCACTCCGGCCTGGAGCCCAGATGTCCCTCAAAGGAGGAATGGATACAGAAAATGTGGTATATTTATACAATGGAATACTACTCAGCAGTTAAAAAGAATGAATTTGTAGGCAAATGGTTAGATGTGGAAAATATCATCCTAAGTGAGTTAACCCAATCACAAAAGAATACACATGAAATGCAATCACTGATAAGTGGATATTAATGAGCCCAGAAGCTCTGAATACTCAAGGCACAATTAGCAAGTCAAAAGATTCCCAAGAAGAAGGAAGGAGAGGACCCTGGTACTGAAAAGACTGGATCCAGTTTTGTAGGAGAGTACCAGAACAGAGAAATGGTGGTGGTGGTGGGTGATTGGGGAATAAATTCTAATTTTATGGCTTTTAAAATAATTATGTGATAGGCTTCTATGAGTGTTGATTCTTCCTTTTTAAATGTTTATTATTATAAGTATATCTTTATAACCATCTAATTATTTTAATTTAGCACATACTTCTAACCAATATCACAATTTTTTAAAAGACATATCTCTCTTTTTTAAAATTTTTTTATTGAATATATTCTATATTTACAATTCATTTCCCTTTTTCTGGTTCCCCACCCCCAAAGGTCCCACATGCCCTTTTCCCTCCCCCTAAAAGACATATCTCAATGAACAAAAAAGTACATGTTTTCTTTTCAGTTACACAAAGTATTTTGTCCTGAGGTATATTGCCTTAATTCTCACTCCACTAGGTAGACAATTTTTATTTTCTAGATGTTTTTCAGATTTTAATTTTCAATGAAACACGTTCTTTCTCATAATTTCACATCTAAAATGGAAACAGGAATGGCTTTAGGGTCTAGCTTCGTGTTAGAGCGCTTGCCTACCATACCATGCCCAATACAGCAAAACAAAACAAGCAAAGACACCAAACAGGTGGGATATTTTCTGCATTCTAACCTCATGACTTCCTGTTGCTGTAATTTTCCAACCCAGTTACCCGGTAAAAGAAATCTCAACTCAATCAATATTGATACAAGCTATAAGCCCAGATTGGGTGAATCTCCCATTACACTACTCTATTCCCATCTGTATTATCCCATATAATTTGTGGTTTCTCCAGGCTTCACTCTCTCCTCTCCCTCAATCCTCTGAAGTGACCCCACATCCTTTTCTCCTCCCCCAAACTCTCAGCTCCTCCTCCTTCCTCCTGCCCAGTCAATGGCTCAGCCTTTATTTGAAAAGATAAGGTGGAGAAAAGGTTCACAAGGCACTTGTATACATGATTAACATCTTGTCTGCAGCCTCTCCCAGGAGTGGAATTAACATCAAAATACAAGCCCAGGGCTATCCACAACAACTTCCTATCTTTTCTTGCTGAACAATCTATTTGATAAAGCAGTTACCAAGTGCAAAATAGACATAGATGTACTTGACCATTTACGGTGTACTGAGGCATTTGCTAATTTCATCACTAGAATTATCATATTTAGTCTCCACAGTAGCCTTACAAAACATGAGGGAGTGTTTTTCTGAACAGCCTAACAGCAGACTCTTACTAGGTTCAAGTTGGGTGTTTTTCCACAACAGTGGTTCCTATAATTGCTGTAATGAAGGAAAGATAGGTGCCCCTTGTCCTTGTCAGCATGAGTCTTCGGAAGAACATGTTTGAAATCTCAGGTCTACCTTTTTGCAGAAGAGAAGCTGAATGTTAGTTCTAAGGATAACACAAACTATTGTCATGTTTTTTTCCTCTAAAATTAGTCTTGCCTGGTACCAAATATCATTTAAAATTAACTCAGCATCACTCTGAAAACATTTGTGTGTTTTGTGTCAACACATGGCTATGATTTATTAATGTCTGACTTCTTTTCTTTCTTCCTCTTAAAGATAGTGTTTCTAGAAGAATCATCTCAGCAAGAAAAACTGGCCAAAGAATGGGGCTTCAAACCATGCGAGATCAGAGAGCTGAGCCACCAGTAAGTTTCCAACATCTTCCCTTTTGCTGGAAACCAGTATCAGGTTCAAGCAATGAGAAATGTTCACTGAGAGAGCAGAAGGCTTTCTGATCGACCAGTTGTCCATTAGTGGGGACGATGAGTAAGGTGGAGGCCATCTGAAGGGCAGAAACTTTAAGGACCAGAGGCTGCCATGGTTCCTTTATTTCTTTAGCAAGCATCTGTTGAGTATTTTGTGTGCAGTGTTAGAATCTTATCTTTAGCCCCATATAAGATGGGAGAGGGGAGGGACAAAAATAAAGAAAGTATTAAGGAACAGAGTTTGAGAGGCTACTCTTGTGGCACGATTAGGGAAGACCTGTGTTCAGAGTGTGCTTGAGTTGGAATTGTTATGGTCTTTACTATTTACTTTACTATTACTATAAAATGTGCTTCTAGTGTAGGGCTCACTGTCTCCATAGCTGGGCTGGTTTGTTTTATACAAATGAGAGTACTTGTCTCAACCTGACCCATTTTACCTAATTTCAGAATGCTGTGTTTTAAATCCAATAAAAGTGGCACCATCACTTATATTCTGAGAATTTGTTTAAACCGTGGAAAGTGACTTCAGGGTAGTGGAGTTAGAAGTTCATGGAACTGGTAATGGTGTTCAAACAGACTGGATGACACTGGCCTAGGCCCTCAGTCAACTGTTCCTATTGTACAGCTTGTATCAGTGTTTGCCATTTGTATAGAACATGGATGGATGGATGGATGGATGGGGAATGCCATCACATGGCTGTAGTCCCAGCAAGAGGAGGCTGGGGCAGAACTGCAAGTTCAAGGCTCGTCTGGGTTACATATTGAGACCACACCTCAAAAGGAAATGAGAAGTGGGGTGCAGAGGGGCATGGAACTGTGAGTATAGATTAGTGGTAGAACACATGCTTATTATGTATGAAGTCCTCGGGTTTACAAAAGTAAAGTTAAATAAAAATAAAGAAATATAAAAGATGGGCAGGTGTTCTGAATACTGTATATAGGGTTCTGTATATTGTTCATTTTTTTTCTCAAATTTTTAAAAAGCTAGCCTACCATTTCAGGTTTAAAGTATGCTGTTGATGTTCTAAAGGAGTTATGCTGAATAAATCTCTTGGGGAAAGGAAAGCAGAAAAATGAAGGGAGGGGAGCTACTTAACCTTCTTCTGGGGAAGCCAGTAGACCGCCTCTCAGCTCTGCCTCAGGTTGGCTCTTGATAGCTACCATCCAGCTCTAAGTCATATGGTGAGCTGACGTCTAACCTGGGCTGAGGCATTGACAGGTTACAAGGCTGTAACCATCCCTGAACTGCTTCTTCTCTCTGTAAAATGAGGTAGTGCACCTAAGGACTTGGTCCCACATGCATCTCTCACATCCCACACGCTTGCCTCTTTATCTCAGCAAACCGCATACTCACCCTTGAGTGTGTGGATTTTGGTGGGGCCACGTCCCAGCGCTTCCTGTGTCTGGTAAAAGCCACACTCAGCCACAGCTAGTCCTTCCTAGCCAATCCTCAAGCACCTCCTTTGCTCTTGAGTCCTGATAAGCACACACAGGTTTCCCCTGCATTAAATCAATTAATCAATCAATCAATCATCAATCAATCAATTAACCAATCAAGTCATAAAGTCTCATGTACTCTTCCCATCATGACTTTTGCTATGAAATATGCCCAATTCTTCTTCTATCTCCCACATGGAGAGCCCCTTACTCCTCAGCACCTTGGACAGAGCTAAAGTAGGGAGCCTCAGGAAGTAAATCCCAGTGAGGTTGAATGCCCAGCTGTGGGGAGCCTGCATTAGCAGTTCTATAGCCTTTCTGAGGTTTCACATCCTTTGCCTTCCGATTCTTGTCACAGGCCCCTCCCTTACCTCCTTTGTTTCACTCTCTCTGATATCTCCTGGGACCCCTCTCTTTTCTTGGCGACAGTTCTGCCACCATCAATCATCGCTTTCTCTTCCTCGGTCCTTAAGTGGACACTGCTGCTCAAGAGTTAGCTTTGTTTCTTCATTTCTACGGACATTTCTGCCACTGGGAGCTTGAAGAGACGCTTCTCAACCCTGAATCCTGTCTTTCACATTGTGGGACAGCTTATCCCACACCATCAGGAACTTCTTGGACACGTAGAGGTCACAGACTAGAGACTACATGTGACTTGAGTGTGTCCTTCAAAGGTTCAGATGCTGGAAGTTGGACCCAGCATACAATACAGATATTGAGAAGCGGTGGGACTTTTGAGAAGGAGGATCTGGTTGGAGATGATTCGTGATGCTCGCACAAAATGAGGGTGTTCTTGTGAGAGTGGGCTGAGTTAGGCTGAATTAAAGTGACTCTGTCCCATACAGTTGGCTGATTCTGCATGCAGCTAGTTATTTTTATAGTTCTCTATGTGTGTAATGCAAGAAGGTGTGCCCTTGCCTGGATGGCACATATTCATTTTTAGAAGTGTGAGCTAAATAAATGTCTTTTAAAAGTAAAGTATCCACCCTTAGTAGTTTGTTGCAGAACTATGCAACAGTACATGCATCAGACTTTGACACTTGACTTAGGCTGGTATCATGTGACCTTGCACACCTGACTCTGCATTCAGGTTCTCTGTACTTTGTGTGTTCACCCCTGTATGCTCAAAACTTTCTCTCTCTGACTCATCTCCTTTGCTTCTCGGGACCGATAGAATATTAAATTCTTCCTATCATATTTATCATTTGCTTTTCCGTTCCCATTACCGTGACCTTGCATGTGGGAGGTTTCAGGAGTCTCCCTGCTAATCTACTCAGCTAGCTTGCCTCCCTGTGATGGGATTAAAGGGGAGGCACCATGCCCTCCTGGTATTTACACGGCCATTAGATATTTCAACTCTGGTTCTTATGCTTGCCCAGGAAACCACTTATCTACTGAGCCATCTCTTAGGCCTTTCAACATTATGTTTTGGCAGTAATTCACACTGTAAGAGTACTCTCCTTTTATTTTCCTGAATAGTATTCCACTGGGCCACAGTTTGTTTATCCATATTTTCCCATGACAGTTATTTATATTGTTTCCAACTTGAGACTACAATATGAACAGAACTGCTGCAAACATTCTTGCACAATCTGTTTTATAAACACGTTTTATTTCTCTTGAGTAGACACTTAAGACTGAAATTATTCACTAAGATCATCTGTGTAATCTCTCTCTCTCTTTCTCTAACGCAATACTCCCCTAATCTTGAACTATTATAAAGTCTCTGAAGAGAAGAAGATGCCTTATTTCTCTGTAGACTCCCCACAAGCCTTACCTGGGCTTCCTAAACATGACTGAAAAGAATGTGAACTCAAAGCTGTTTTACTTTCTGGTGGTAAAGAGAGTATGAACCCCAAAGACAGAGGTACTCAGAGAGGACAGAGGCTGACACCTTTCACACTGTAGGCTCCCTTCTTATTTCTGAGTTGTCACTGTTTTTTTGTTTTGTTTTGTTTTGTTTTGTTTTGTTTTGTCTGTCTCTTAGAGTGTAGTGAACAAGAATGCTGAGCCTTCCAGGTAGCAGTCAAGGTAAAAGCTGCCCTTCCAAGCTCCTAAGCTAACAATTGGCTTTTTCAAGCTAAGGGCATTACATTTCAAGCTAAGAGCTTACAATTATGGTTATACAAATGAGGATGCTACTTGCCTACTCTAGAACATGGTTTTCACCATCAGCAGCATTTACTGATGCTTTTTTTTACCTTTGCTAGGCACCGCTCTTGCATCCGGTAAGTCAGTTCTCCCCACAATTCTTTGGTCATAACACTTTGCTTAATTTTTATAAGATATATATATATATATATATATATATATATATATATATATATATATAGAGAGAGAGAGAGAGAGAGAGATTCAGAGAGACTGGATCACATGACACATATCTCACTGCTGGTTAATGGTGAGTCCTCATTTAGGTAGTCTGATCTAGACTATATGGATGTAACTGTTATAGCTAGCTGCCTGCCACAGGGGCATGATGCTCAGACGATGCTGTGCCCAGCACTGGTACATGCACACATCCCACGTTAGCTGTAATAGCTGCAGCTGCATACCCTGTCTAGTTCTCTTCTTCAAACAGAACATTTTACGTCTGCTCATGGCTGCATCTCACATCTAGATGTATGGATGCATTTTATTTGCTGGCTAAGGGTTTTTATTTTTCTTGTGGTGTCGAGTGTTGAGTTTAGGTTCTCTGGGAGATTGTTCAGTTGCTGTAGTGACAGTAATGGAGTATATGTCACGCATTAATAGATATGTGTTTGGATGAGTTGATACAATGGCTACCCGATGGAACTGAATTAGCCCATCCATGTCTACTGGCATTGGCCTGCCTCCCTTATGTGGATAGTGCTTCTGACAACTTAAAAATAACTATCCAAAATATCCATAAGAATAAATAGAAATGTGGCTGGGTGGACTGGGAGGGGGCATTCAGCTCATCAGAAGTATGAAGTCATGCATAATGGTGAATGCCTGTCATCTGAGCACTCAGAAGGAAGGGAAATATGAATTGAATGCCAGCTGGGCCTATACAATACAATCATGTCTCAAAAAGAAGCAGCCCAGAAGCTTGGATGGTGGTCACCGCATCACTCGCTCCTCAGTACCCCACCTTCAGACCAACAGCTCAATTCTACACTTTTCTGGCAAAGATCAAGGATCTCAAGCCAGCCCAGGCATGTTCCTGATGCTTGTGTTTGAGAGCTCAGCCTTTAAACACGTGGAAGACAAGATTTCCTGCAGTCTTCTAAAATGAAGAAAGCCACTGCACCTTAAATTGCATTTCCTTATCTTAAGTCCCTCTCTGTGAGGTGTATGCCTGTCCCTCAGCCCAGATCTAGGGCTTGAAGACCCCATTCCACTTCTGCTCTCTGTCCAGTTGTGAAAACAGAGTCATAGGATGTCCCCATGTCCCCTCTCTTTTCTTCTGCTACAGTGGCCTGACTTCTGTGCACTTGATTTCCTTTCCTCCACTGTCTCTGATTAGAACGGTGCACATGGCTACTTAGGTTCTCTCTCTCTCTCTCTCTCTCTCTCTCAATTTTAGCAGAACATCTTACTTAAAAATAAGAAAACTTAAGAGTTGTAAGTTTTCAGGATAAATGAAACCCTTGTCTGAAGATGCTATTCAACGTTTTCCTTTTCTTCTTACTTCTCAGTGAGTTCTTCATGCCAGGCCTCATCGATACACACATCCATGCCCCTCAGTATGCCTTTGCCGGAAGCAACGTCGACCTGCCGCTTTTGGAGTGGCTGAACAAATACACATTTCCCACAGAACAAAGGTTCCAGAGCACCGATGTGGCTGAAGAAGTCTACACTAGAGTTGTCGTGAGTATTCTGCGTGCCTGTCCTGGGTAATGCCTGTTCGTCTGTGCAAACATTCATTTCTAAGACCAGACTTCAGGTACCAAACCACAGACATTAAGATTGGCAAGGAGGACTGCAACAGTTTTAGCTCTTTTCATAATCCACTGACTATGCCAGCCTCACAGTGACAAGGAGAGGATTTGAGTTTTAGAGCTCTGGTCTCAGCCTGGTGGCCTCTGCAGCATTCTCTTACTCTTGTCTTCTGGGCACTTTCTTTCATTGCAGCCATAATCCTGTTGTGAGGACCATATGGAATATCTGTGTGGCCTTTAAAGGGCTCTGTGACTCACTGTACCCATCTGTGAAACTCAGAGATAATGATAGTACCTATTTCGTGGGATTGGTATGATAATACACCGGGTTAATATTGGTGGGGTCCTTAAAATAGTACCTAGCAGACAGAACCCTAACTGTTTGTCTGTCTGTCTATCATCTATTTGTATGTTTAATTTTCTATTTCCATTTAATGTTCAAGAAAAAATAAAGTGCAAATTACATTTAGGAAGATAGCACATCGTTTCAGGAGATTTTCGAAGAGGGACGACAGGATGGTCCCACATTGCAGAACAGGTGGGCATGTGGGCACCGACAGCATTAGCCCGAACTGTGGAACCAATTCAGTCCCTGGGTAGTGGCTGTCGTGTATGCCCACTGCATGTTGATGGCTTGGGAAATGTCCCTACCTTCTCCTTTTACATAAAAACTAGCTCCAGAGTGAGAGCATACTCAGGCACTGGAAAACCATCAGCAGTAAAGAAGGCAGAATGCACACACTTTCATCCGGCCTCGCCTCTCGCAGGAAACAATGTGGACTATGTTCCTGGATTCTGATTGGATGCACTGGCAGTACTGTCCACGCACCTTCACAAAGAACCATCCTAGCCATCCTTCTAGTATCATTCCAGCCTGAAAGAATAGAAGCGAGTGCTTACATCCATTCTTTTGTCTTGCTTAATTATAATTGTGGGACTTACATTTTAGCCTGCATCCATGTGACACTAGAAGAACTTTTCAGGCTAAAAGCTGGTTATGAATTGGCTAGCGCACGGTGCTAATGAATTGTGTTAACCACACTAAATCTTTATCTTCAAAATGTATTTATACCTCTCTTTGTTCTAAAAAGGGTTTGAAATTGCTTAAAATTGCATAGTATGGAACAAAAGAAAATGAGTCATCAAATCACAGTAAAGGAAAGAGAGGGGAATGGAGAAATAAAAGCCCCAAGTCAATGCACAGTCTTGGTAGAATCTGTTACAGATTTAGCTCTATGTTTCTAGCACATGATATAGACAGAGAAATCAGAAATGAAATTCACTGTGTGTGTTTGATTTTGAGAGCTGCAATTTTGGAGGGATAAAAGCATATATATTCTTTAGACTGAAGTTAAAAAATAATTCTAACATTGCTAAATGTGGATGGATATTATGGTGTCAAAATACATTTGTAAAGATGATTGTGAGTAGGAGGAGGAGGGAGAGGAGGAAGAAGAGAAGAGAAATAAAGGAAAAATTGCATTATATCAGATCTTTACACTTGAGATGGAGCACTAATGTCCTTCAGGCAATAAACATATTTCTTTATGTAAGTATTTAAATTTAGTAAGCTCTAAATGGGTCTATTCCTGACAAGTATTTATTTGCCAGACACGTCCTGTGGTTCTGGTTGTGAATAGGCCTACACATGCTGACAGAGATTCGGGTGGAGTTGACCTCTGCTTAAGAGAGTTGGCATGCCCCGCGCCCCCACTCCTTCCCTCCTTGGGTTCACCCTGTCTTGTCACATGACTGTACTTTGCATAGATTTCTGAGTTTTCCAGTGTTTTTAGCTCAAGCTCACCTAATTTGAAACTGTAATTTCTCATCCACTTGGAGCTTTTCTTCATGGGAACCAAGGCTGGAGGGCTTTCCTGGTACCCACATCAGCACTGACTGATAAACCTCATTACAGGATGAACTTTGGAAGGAGCAAACACTGGCTTCAGTGTCACTGGGAGACCATATCTTCCAGGGACTCATTCCTTCTTCAGGAAGGAATTCTTCAGCCTCTTCAGGAACAGTGGGAGAGTCCTAAACCTCGGTGTTCTCGGGACCCTTGCCATGAGCTAGCTCTCCACTTAAGCCCTTTCTTCATCTTGTTATTGGGGATTTGTGCCCCTTTCACACTTGGCAGTTTCTAAGGAGAATGACTCCGTACAGATAGCAGGTTAGGAGTGGTTGGGAAGCTTCTACAGAGAGGGCGTGACGACGAAGACTCCAGCCAGGGCATCCTGCTAGCTCCCTGGGTGCCCATCCTCTTCCCATGGTCTCCAGCATCTTCTCTGTTTTCCTCTGCTTTTGTCTCGTCTTGTGTTTTTCTTGGGAGTTCATCTACATTGTTCTCACTTATTGTATGAGGTGCAAGTGAAAATTTGCTAAGGATAAAAGACATAATGATAATTGCTCTGCCAGACTGAAGCAGAAGCCTAGCTGAATAATTTTACTTTGTCCTACACAGAGAAAAAAAAGATCCCATTTGTATACTCACAGATTAATAAAATCCGAATAGCCTTACACAATCCCAAGGAACAAGGAGTTAACTGGCATCTCATTTTATGACCTCCGAAACACCCAACCATGTGAATCTAGGAAATCAGAAGCACCAACTTCTCCTTAAGCTCACACTTTTAGAGTATAAATACTTTTGCCATTTACTTAGTCTCTTCCACATCAAGATGGCATACCTTTAAATAAACACATCTTAAAATTAAAACCCAGACTTCTATTTTCATCCAGATGGGCCATGTGACTCTTCTGAGCACATGCGATTCAGGACTTTTTTGTGGTTTATTTTTAGAGGAGAACACTAAAGAACGGCACCACCACGGCTTGCTACTTTGGAACAATTCACACTGACTCATCCCTGATCCTTGCGGAAATTACAGGTGAGCAGCTAAAAGCGGGATTGAGGGGCATGCCAAGCAAAGACAACCAGAGCATGCTTGGCAACAGTTTACACTCAGTGGGAAGCTGTGCCTTTGGATCTGGAATTCGAGCATTTGCACTCTGGGAGTGACTGTGACTATCCTAGAGCCTTAACTGGATTTTTATTGTTTAAATGCTTTAATTATTCCTATATGGGTCCTGATTCCAGAATAACATTTATAGCTCAGAAGTTTGCATATTAATTTGGGGCCCTTCAGAGCACCATTATCAGTGTAGCTGTGGCAACAGTTTGTTACATTGTAATCAATGGATAGGTCTTGACAGTTAGCTAAATTCAGGGCATTGTGATTGTTCTAGGACTGCAGTGAACTAGAAGGCAATCTTTGTCCTAAAAGAACCAGAAAGGACACTTAAACACATTGGTTAATAATTGTAATAACACCTGTTACAGGTACCAGACATTGTACAAAATGCTCAGCCTAAACGGCTCTCTGACATCTATTGATACTCTCATAACACAGACAGATTAACTAAAGCACCAAGATGTTCACATGTTCACATAGCTGGGAAGCAGAATTGGCCTAGATTTAGGTTGATGATTCCACACATACCCAAGTCAGTGCCTAGCATACAGCAGGTACTTGGTGGCTCGTGATGTGATTTACCACACTGTTGGGTTCCAAGGTCATTCATACCAAAGGTCAGCTGCCCACACTGAAAACGATCATGAAAGTTCTCAGAAGAGGCAAAGGCAGTCTGTCTGGGACGACTCCATGAAAGCGGCCTTTAACTGAATGGAAGACAAAATTGGGAGAGACTGAAGTGAGGAGCTGAGATGGGCAGAGGAGCTGGGGCAGGGATATTGATGATGGAGACAGGAAATGGCGTGGTTCAAAGGAAGGGGGAGACTCATTGCATAATGAGGAGTGTGAGGAGGTTCATTGCATAATGAGGAGTGTGAGGAGGTTCAGACCACGGAGGGCCTTGGCTATGCACCGGAGACTCAAAAGAAGGTTTCAGGCCAGTGAGTGGTGTAATGAGAATGATGTTAAAGGATTCATCTGATGATGGCTAGATTTTAAAATACCCCCCAGGGAGAGTGTGGCAGAAAGGCTTTTGAAAGACTCCTGACAGCAAGGATGATGTGTTTATAAAAAGATAAAGAGAGAGGGGATGTGTTTTATGGATGTGTGATGAGGTGTGGGAGAAGGAGGTGCCTCTGTGGACCCATGCTGAGGCATCCCTTCTCCTGAGGGACCAGTCACACGATGGTATAGTATAGAAGAGTGCTTATTCAGGGCATGGGGAGGGGAGTTGAGAGGGTAATAGTGGCAGAAAAGGAGAGAGAGAGAGGGAGAGAGAGAGAGAGAGAGAGAGAGAGAGAGAGAGAGAGAGAGAGAAGTAGAGGAGGCTGGCCATGAGCACCTGGGGGGGAAGAGAATGGAGAGAGAGAGAGAGAGAGAGAGAGAGAGAGAGAGAGAGAGGGAGAGGGAGAGGGAGAGGGAGAGGGAGAGAGGGAGAGAGGGAGAGAGAGAATAAGAACAGGAGAGCAAGAGCAAGAGAGAGAGGAGGGGGCCTAGCATCCCCCTTTATAGTGAGTCAGGCATACCTGGCTGTTGCCAGGTAACTGTGGGGCGGAGCTTAGACGAAATGCTAACAAAGGAGACATTGTAGAATAACCCCACCTATGTAGGTCAACTGAAATAAAAGTTCCTTCAGCACATCTGATGGAGATCCTTCACTGTCAGCACCGTTAGGCATTCAGTCAATGAAAACAATATCTATGCTGCTGTGGTTAGGGAGAATTATGACGGAGCATCTGAGAACCATGTGCCTCATGCATCTTTCTTTGTGTATTTCTTACCATCCTGCACAGCTCAGAGGATTCTGGGACACTGGAGTCTAGATTTCAGATAAGCATGACTTGGATATGTGTGGAATCGTTGACCTAAATCTAGGCTCAGTTCTGCTTCCCATCTATGTGAACATGTGAACATCTTTGTGCCTTAGGAAATCTGTCTGTGCTGTGAGGTCATCAGTAGATGTCAGAGAGCCATTTAGGGCTGGGTATTTTGTACAATGTCTGGTGCCTATAACAGAATCACGAGTGTGGCTACCATCTTGGAGTAATCACAGGGGCAAGGAATCAAATCCAAGTCAGTTACCCAGGAACCATGTTCTCAACACTTGATATGCTGTGTTTAACTAGAAAAGAGACACTGTATGCATGGAGAGGACTGGAACCAGCCATGGCAGAGAGGAGCAGACAGACAAACAAATGAGGGGAAAGGAGAAAAAATGGTATATTGGGGAATATTAATGCATTTTCTAGGATCGGAAGTTATTGCCTTTTGTATCATGAGGGAAGATGAATGTCAAGATAGTTATAACATTGGTAAAAACATGGACAGACTGTTTAATCAAAAGGGAAAAATAAATAAGAAGTGTAAAATACCCAATTATCTGCAGGCAGGCTGGGAATGGTATGGGGTCCTGGGGGGGGGAAGACTGTTTACTATTCATTGTAAATTGAATTGTCATTGTCACAGTGTGAAGACAGAGAGATAATTCTTAACATTCTCACTTTCTAGAATGATTTTAATTTAATTATTTTTTTTAAAAAAAAGAAACACATTTTTAGATTCTTTCTCTCTGTTTGTTTCACAGATAAATTTGGGCAGCGAGCATTTGTGGGCAAAGTTTGCATGGATTTGAACAACACCGTTCCAGAGTACAAGGAGAGCACTGAGGAGTCAGTCAAGGAGACAGAAAGGTAGTGTGCCTAGGGTCAGGGTGGGGTGGGCCTATATTTTGGATGAGTTACTTGCTATTCTGATGGAGTCTGAAATGGAGATAGGAAAATGGATACCATTCTGACCCAGTTGAGATCTGAGCACAGTGACAATTTTCAGATTGTTGCAGCATCTAGTTCATCCACAACACTCAAACATGTGATAGTGGTCAGTGGGTCACTCACATACCATTCTTGACCCTCATAGAAAGCTCCTGGGGGTGTATGGTTTTTGTTTTGTTTTGTTTTAATGAAAAGAAAATGGAGCCTAGGTAACTTGTCCATAGCCATTGGTGTATTCCATTTACATTACTCTGACAATTGTCTCAGATAAGTGTCTTAGAAAGAGAAAAGGTTTCTTTGAGGTTATTGTTCTAGAGGTTTCGGTATATAGTCTAGTGCCCACATGCCTTTGATGAGATAGGATTCAGTGGTAAGGTACCCTGCTCATCTCACGAGTATGAAAGGACAGCCGTACAGAGAACCCTAAAATGCCTCTAAGGGGTACATGCCCAATGACTTAAAGATGTCCCAGCAGGCCCCACTTCCTAAGATACCCCATTTCCCAATAGCATCAACTGGGGACCCAACTTTGGCAAATGGACCTCTGTTGGACACTCATACAAACCGTGTTAACAGTAGATGAAAGTGCAGAGCCAGGATTTAGTAGAATGGAGCTATGCCTTTAAATGTAGAGTTCCTCTTAGAATGACATTGGTCTTACATCATCCTTAATGTGAAAAGGAGAGACAGGAGGCATATATAAGCATTTGTTAGGCATGCACATGCCCAAGAACAATGGTGTGAAGGACCACTTACAGAAAACATGGGAGGGTGTGGAAAATGTTACATTTGTAGATAAGCGATAGGCACTTCAGTAAAAATGTCTCAGTCAGGCATGGTGGTCATGCCTGCAATCCAAGTGTGTGGGATCCTGAGAGGGGATGATCGATCAGTTCTAAGGCAGCCTTAGCCATGCAGTGAGACCCTCTATCAAAATCAAAACAAAGGCTTTTTTTTTTTTTTTGTTATTTCCAAAGAAGATTTGCTTCCCTGGCACAGAGAAGCACCAAGTACAAAGCAGACATTTCCTCTAATTAAGTCACCCAAAGACACCAGTGTGAGATTTTACCCTGTGTCCTTTGTGTGGGTTGCCAATGTGTTATAACTACCTAGCGCCATCATTATATCCTGGCATAGAAAGAGAAAAGTATCTGCATAAATGCTGGAACGACCCCAGCATATCTAAGTACTGAACTAGAATCTCTCCTCTTTAGAACTGTTACCCGAGGAGGTAGAGACACACAGCAACAAGGCTGCATTCCTTTTGTTCCCTTATCTCTCACACCTGTGGACACATGGGGCATAGAGCCCTCATGATATAAGGTCTAGGTACGTTCAACCATGAGATGACATACAGAGGCATGAGAGACGCTGAGTGGTAGAAACCAACATGCCTGTTCTAGAGCTTCTAGGCACAGAGTGAGTTCATCAGAGGATGCGAACAACCTGCTTGGGGGTAATTTGTACCTTAGAGGATAGAGCACCATATGCAGATAGAAATGTCAACCATGGTGTGGACAGAGACAGTGCCGCAGGCCCACACGAAGACTCTAACGTGGCTGGCTGTCAAGCCACCTCTCATAAGTGTAACACACAAAGGAGGTGGCCTAGACAACATACCAGTGTCAGTTCCAGGATCGGACTTCAAGCAATCTGGCTGCAAGAAGGTAGGAATAATCGAAGTTATACTATAAGTTCATCTATGACTTAAAGATAGACAATAGGGAGAGTAAAAGCCTAGGAGCCAAGCAGGCTAGTTTGCAAGGCTCAGGCAGAACTGCCCAGAATGAGCGGAGAGTCATCTAGACATACTCCACATTGTACTACAGTGGGGGAACCCTGAAACACACTCAGGCTGAGCTTTTAGTCCCCATGTACACTTGGCTGACCGAGTTTAAAACAATTGCAGGGTGGGGCTAGAGAGATGGCTCAGCAGTACCTGACTTAGCCCCGGTTCCCAGGACGCATGGCTTCTCACACGTTGGTAACTCCAGTTCCAGGGAATCTAACGTCCTCCTCTGCGCTCCATGGGCACTGCACGCAGATGTGCACTCACGTATGCAGATACGCACACCCATGAAATAAAACTAAGAAAACAAAAGGAAAAAAATACAAGGTATCCTGTTCTGAGTGGAATCAGGATACCCCTGGACGATGGGTCTGGTTCCTCCGACTTCCAGCTGTTAGATTTGCAGCCATTCTTCCATTAATCCTGGGAGTTGCAAGAAAGAGGCAGGGGGCCGTGTGACTAAGGCTATCAGGGGACTCGGCATGTCTACCAAATGGTGTGTGGATGCAGGAAATATGGTGTACAATAAAATTAATCGGCTATGAGAAAAGCAAATGATGGACTTTAAAATTATTCTAAAAAAAGCGTAACATGAAAGGGCACGCTTTACAAACTTTCATCTCTATTGAAGACAGAGAAAATGCAAGTCCATGCATGAGGCATAAAGTGGGAAAGGTTCTTGCTGTTGCCAGGAAAGAACTGTCTATCTCCTGCCTATACACCCAGGGGATCTCGCTCCCAGGATGAATTCAAAGACCGTATTATTATGATAGCTCCTCAACCCAGTAAATTTGCTAAAATTATTGAACATAAATGGGTGAACTTTATGATATGTAAATTATACTTCGCCAAAAAGGATTTTATAAAATGGAAATGTGTTCCAGTGCGCAATCTCTTTAAGAGTGGGAAAGGTTAGAATTTTAAGTGCATAGTTTGGAAGGGCTGCTTTTAAAAATCACAGGAAAGTGGTTCTTGATAAGGACATTGTGAGGATAGGGCGAAGCATTCTCCAGATCCCCACACTGTGACTCTCTCAGGTACTACAGTGCTTCTCTCGTCTCCTCTCACACCCAGCGTTCTGCTTTCGCCCCACACACAACTGAAGCAATTTCCTTTGAAGTCCAAGAATCTTGAGATGTAATGGCGTATTCTAGACTCTTCTTAAAATGTAGCTTTCAAGTTGAGAAACAAATTATGTCCCTCTTCCAGTATGCCAAGGCCACTGAGTGGATTTAGGCCATCTTATAAAATTGGTGTGCTTCTTTTGAGACATGTACATTTGTTTATGTTTGTGCATGTGTTGTGTGAAATTGCATGTACTGGTGCACACATCCATGGAGGCCAGAGGAGGATGTTGGGTGTTCTGCTGTGACACTCTCTGTCTTATGCCCTTGAGATAGGGTCTCCCACAGAACTGAAAGTTCTTAGTTCTGAGCATCCACCTGTCTCTGACTGCCAGCACTAGGGTTTGAGGCATGCCCAGAGTGTCCAGCTTGTTTTTGTTTTTGTTTTGTTTTTGTTTGTTACATTGGTGCTGGGGATTCAAATTCAGGTCTTCCTGCTTGCCTAGCAAGTAATCCTACCCACTATACCATCTCCTCAGCTCTATAAATGAAGGACACTTTATTTTTTTTAATTACCCTTTACTTAAAAAATAAGTTTCCTGTATCAGGCCAAGATTCCTCCAGAAGACCAGATTTGTTAAGTATGATGCCCTGCTCATTAAACTATTTAAAAAAATAGTTCCATGAAGTAATAGCTTTTATTATAACTTTTCTATAGGTGCATATGAAATACTAAGATCATATCCTCAACCTCCTCAATTACCTTTGGTTGTGGGTTATATTATTTCATGAGTTTCCAATATGTCCAATTTCATAGGACACTGGGGAAATTATTGACCATTTAAGTAGTTTTCTCACATGATGTGTGATAGCTCTTTCATGGTGTCTTGAAAATGGAAGGTCACTGTATTGTATTCCACATCATCAAGCGATACACAGAAGCTGTTTTTTTCAGGTTCATACGTTGCAGGTGTCAGTTTAAATCTCAGTTTTGCTTCTATTTTCTGGGCTTCTCTCATTTCAAGCATGTTCCCTCCAGGGTGCTGAGTTGAGAATTCTGATGCTGGAAGAGGGCAGTGTCTCTGCTTTCAATGCTGGCTGTGTGCTCAGCTCCTGCACAACCCACTGCTGTGGTCACTGTACCTTACTCCATACTATGTTTTCCCTAAGAGTAAAGGTAGAACCTAGGGCTTTGTTCACTCCTGGGAAGTGTCTGTCACAGAGCTACATCCTCAGGCTCTCAATTCATGTTTTAGTCCGGAAGCATACCAGAGGGAAGTCACTAATAACTGACAATCTTTTCTGCCCAGGGCAGAAATAACTATTTCGTTGGATAGTTGTCACTGTTCAAGCAGGCAGAAGTCCCCAGGTTCACCACTTGTCCCTTCCCCCATACACTTTACAGACACTTCTGTCATAGTCTTTTACGTTCCTCTAATTTATCTACATCCTGCCAGACTCTTTCCTGAAAGACTTACGGTGATACTGGGTGCCTAAGTAGCCTCCACATAGGAGGTGATTAGAAGTACAGTGTCCGAGGCTTCTAAGTGCCTGGGTGTGCCTTAGAGCCCATGCCCTGTCATGCATGGACCATGGCTCACTGCAACTCTATTACACAGAATTGGAGCCAGTGGCACAGCCTGGGACCTGTGTGGTGGAGCTGATAGCACAGCCTGGGACCTTAGTGGATGCTCAGAAACACCCACGAGATGTCACGGGACCATATTCCCTGTGACTTTCCTCTCCCTTTTTTGCTATCAAAGAAAAGCTGAATGATTACTCCCTCTTAATCTCTAGTTAGTGGTGGTGAGCCCCCATGCTGTTAGAAACATTTACTTGACAATAATTAGCATTTCTAACTTTGCATTTGTTGCTTCATTTCAGATTTGTGTCAGAAATGCTCCAAAAGAATGTAAGTACATTTGTTCAGCTTTCCCCTGGAGTGCAGCTCTGTTAGCTGTAGGATTTGTTAGGTTGTTTGGAAGATTAATCTGTGTACCTATGGCTTCCCCTATACATAAGAGGTGTTTTCCTAGACCCGTTGCTTGTTGACACAGTGTACCTGATGACTCAGTTCAGACAGGTCAGATTTTTAAAACTGAAAAACAACTGATAAAGACGGTGAGTTTTGGGGTCTACAGAGTGGTGGCTTGTCACACACAGGCAGTGTTGGAAGATGATCGCATTGAGATCCAGTCACACGTGTAAGGGAAGGACTGCCCCAAAGTCTGGTGAATGTGTTCATTTTATGATTGAGAACTCATACCCTTTGGTCAACACTTCATATGATTCAGGAACCCCATTCTTGGTGGCATAGTATACAATTTAAGGATGTCTCGTATATAATATACATATATACACATGTGCATAATAATGGGATATTATTCATATGTTAAAAAAGATATTGCTGTTTGAGACAGCATTGATGAATCTGGAGTATATTATGTTAAAGGAAATCAACCCAGTTCAGAAGAGAAACACTGCATGATCTCATTTGCACATGCAATCTGGAAATGTCAAATTCATAGAAGCTTCTGGTTTTTGCTTTCTAGTGAAGGCTCACAGGATACTATATTTAGAGTTTGTTCAAAGTACAGTTTTGTAGTCAGGATTTAGTGGATTTGCTTATTCACTATTAAAATGTGCTACAAACCTTATGTTTGCTGAACTTGTTTATAGCTTCAGGGATACGGATTCCCATACCCTTTGACTCTGTGGCAGAGAACCCAAGTTTACTCAGGCGTGTGAACTCTATCCCGAGTTCACTGAGCTCTGAGTTAGTCTAAGGTGCATTGGTCAGCCAGCTGTCTGTCACAGTAACAGAATACCTGAGGTAAGCAAGTTATAAGGAAGGAAGGTTTGTTTTTGACTCCTGGTTTCAGACAGCTTTAGTCTGTGATGACTTGGTCTGGTGGCTTTTAGGCCTATGGTGAGCCAGAGCATGATGGGAGAAATTCTAGGCAGAAGGACGCGGCTTACATCATGGCTGCCCAGAAGCCACTGCTTACTCCCTCCTGGTTGTCTCTATCTCACAAAGGTTCTGTCATCTCCCAATAGCACTCTCAGCCACACTCTACCCCCCCCACACACACACACATGATAGCCAAGCTTTACCCCCTACCCCCAACATGAGTTTGGGAGACATTTAAGATACAAACCGTCATTAAAGGTGTAGCAATCCAGTCAGCATCCTCAAGAGTCACCCTCTCAACTCAGCCTACCCAGACCCACTGCATTTCCCCCTTCCTGGTCTAGGGCCCTTTAATTTTGTAACATTGGCTCTGTAGAGGGAGGGCTTCTTGATCCAAGAAGATAGGTGTCATGTGGGCCTTGGGAACCTGTTTGATGGCCCCTTCTCCGTTGGTTCTGTCTGCTGCTAGTCTCCAGTGTGGGTTGAAAAACAGGCTAGGCTCAGACATAGTCCTGTGGCACATCACCGGACCATTCATAGTCAGCCAGACATCTGCTTTGCCCTGGAATTCTAGGGCCTGTGAAGACAGCGCTATTTCTTGCCTCCAAGCCCAGTGTAAAAACTAGATTATGGTTCCAGAAGATAGATTCAGAGGTTACTAAGCCTAGCCCTTCTTTCTCTTATGATTCTCTACTGTCACATTGGAGCCATAGGAATGTTCAGAATTTCTTCCAATTTAACCCTGAAAGAGTTAGGGCTGATGCTCATAGACCCTAACTATTACTATCTACCTAGTAGTATCCTACCATCCACCCATTGAGGAGTTCTGAGTGAGGATGCAGCTAGCACGCCTGCTCCAGATGTAGGCAGGGAAATAAACTACCACCTCACATGAGCTATCCCCACCCCAGGTCCCATTTGAGGTCATGAGGTTGAACGAATGCCTATAATGACATAGAGCATTCTTCTATAAACTTGATGCTGAAGACTGTGCTGTCCTCACCGTCGAGCTGTTTTTGGAACCCAGAACCTCTGTGGACTAGAAATTGGGGATTTCCACCCATATCAAATCTTATAAAATCTCATTGATTGCAGAATGTTCTATGTGTTCATAATCTTCATATTTTTCTCACCCATTTTTTTTTTTTTTTTTTACTATTTCTAGTATCCAAGGGTGAAACCCATAGTGACCCCGCGATTTTCCCTTTCTTGCACGGAGACTCTGATGAGTGAACTTGGCAACATCGCCAAGACCCATGACCTGTACATCCAGGTAGGCATTTGTATTTTGGTTTGTGCCTTAGGCTACACCTGCACGCTGTCTTGGTACCCTCAGGTCACCTCTAGTAATAACCTGTAGTTCTTCTACTGAGATCTTCTAGGGTCAAAGAACTTGAGGGCTGTCAACTAACCCATTTGGTCAGTTTTGCAGGTCAGAAGCCTGACATTGTTTTCATCCTCAACATTTGCTGATCAGTCTTAGACAGGCCAAGACAACTGTATAAAGAATAGCAAGATCGATGTCAGACTACTCATTCCTGGGAATGTGCATTTAATACATTTCCTTCCTGCTTTTTATGTGATGCTTCCCTGGTGTTCTAGAACCTTCATTTGTGGAGGAACCAATTATTATTTGAAAAAGTAAAAAGAACTTAATTTCTACCTTACAGAAGTGAGTTAAAATCCTTTTGTTCTGAGTTTCTTAATTTAAAACCAGGAACAAAAAGTGTATCTTCCTTTATCATTAAGTTGTTGCAATTTAGCAATAAAATGCTTTTTAAAAATCTCACAGCTGGGTTAAAATTAGGAGTTCCCCTCCCCCACTCACACTTAATTACACACTACAGTAAGATCTCCCCTCTTTCTGAGCTGACAGTATTACAGGGAAGGAAGGGAAAGCTGGGGTGAAGGCAACACATTGATTTCTTACCTTTTATTTATTTATTTTTAAAATGGATGTTCATAAGACCCCTTAATGTATCTTCTCCATGATTACAGTTTGTGACTTCTGATATTTGAACCTTGGATTCAGTCTTCAACGATTATTCTCTAGTGATAAAATTCCGAATTTGGATAGTATTTCCACATTGGAAACAGAATGTTTTTTTTTTCTGAGAGAGAGAGAGAGAGAGAGAGAGAGAGAGAGAGAGAGAGAGAGAGAGAGAGGCAAGGAGAGAGAGAGGGGGGCAAAGAGAGAGAGAGACAGAGACAGAGAGACAGAGAGAGAGCGCAAATTATATTTAAAGCTACAGGAAAATAAAATGTAAAGGACATGTAAAAAGTCTATTCTTAGGCTGGAGATGTAGTGCAGCTGATAGAGCGCTCACTTGGCATGCGTGAACCCTCCAGGTTGATCCCCACCACTGCATAAACTGGGCGTGGTAGCACAGCACACAGAAGGCGGAGCAAAAAGAATCAGAAATACAAGGTTACCCTTGGCTACAAATTAGAGGGAGGGATGATGTGCGCTTACTTGTATTATCCAATCCAGTCACATGGTTGCCATTCCTTTCGTGCTATTCATTGATGGACTGGGATTCAGTCTTGGCTGTAGACAGGGTTCGACATAGGCAAATCACCGGTTAGAACCTTGTCCGTCTTTTCTCTTATTCATCTTGCTATGTCTCTTCTTGGAACAGAAAGAGAGAGGCATGGTAGCATTGTCTCGGAAATGATCATTGGCTCATGGATTGTTTCAGTTGATATACCGTCATTACCCATTAGTCTGAAATGTTCTTTTTAGAGACCGGGGTGGCTGCTCCCGTGGAAGATACTTTGTGTCCCCTCAGATTTCAGGTGCCCTCACCAAAGGTGTGACTCCCTCCGACTCACGTGGTTTGTGTGTGAATTCCCATGAGCAGGATCGTCTAGATTTGTCATTTTAACATTTTTTTTTCCCTGCAAGAGCATCATTCAGAAGGTGAAGAACAGAGGCAGACTGAGGACAGGCCCGGAGCCAAAGTCTTCCTTCTGCCTCCAATGCACTGGGATCTGTAAAATTTCACACATGAAATATGACTAACACATCTTCGACTGAGAGATGGAACAATCACTTAACTAGCCCAACACTTTTGTTGAACGGTGAGAAGTGGAAGCTTAAAGAAAAGAACTGACTTGCCCAAAGTCATGTAGCCAGGCTCAGAATTCAACTCTCTTTGCTCAAATTTTACCTCCCTTTTGAACGAACTATAGATCTATCCTCTGATGGCCACTGAAGTTTTCTGGGCAGACTGCTGTAAGCAAGGGACTGTGTACCCATAAGAGTACCAGCACGCATATTTACTCTTGCTATAGACTAGTTTCAAGTCTTGTGGGAAAGTTTGTCTTGAAAGATCACACACACACACACACACACACACACACACATACACACATACACACACACACACACACATGCATGCATGCACAAACATGCACACACAGAGCCAGATATTCAGTTCCTTTGTCATGTATACTGTCATAGAGAATGCATATAATCATTTAAAATGAAACCCAAGTACAGACTTTAATGCTGTCATCCATAGTCTCTCCCATCAACAAGAGGAACAAGCAGAAACTAGCAGCAGCCTGTTGAGATGGGAGATACAATGTTAAATATTTTATAGAAAATAATGAAAACTATTTGTTTGCAGAGCCATATAAGTGAAAATCGTGAAGAAATTGAAGCCGTGAAAAGCTTATACCCTGGTTACAAAAACTACACAGATGTCTATGATAAAAATAATCTTCTGACAAACAAGGTAAGTTCAGGATTGTGCTATAATCTATGTAAAGTAGACGGCGCCCTTTAAGTTTTAAAATCTCAGGAGTAACCACTGTTCCGCAGCCTGAATGCATTTTCTGAACTAGAGTAAATCCAGTGTGCACGCATCTCTCTGTATGTGAATGTCCATAGATATTTGTATGTGTATGATATGTATTAATCTGTATCCCTACCCCTTTCCCTATCACTATCTCTATCTCTACTTACCAACCTATGTGTGTGTATATGTATATCTATATCTATACATGTGTGTGCATGGTATGTGTTGATCTTTCTGTGCATGCATGTGTGTGTGTGTGTGTGTGTGTGTGTGTGTGCAGTTTGTATTGTATACAGTTAACATGGGCCTGAAGTTCCATCCCTATCATTAAATCTAAGTTTTTCATTGGATGGTAAGAGGACCTTTTGGCCTGTGATGCTTTTACAGTTAGCTCACCTGTATGCTTTTCTTTAAGACAACAGATCCATTTTAAGGGTTAAGTCTTTAAAGAGTATGAAAGAAATAGGTGTGATGATAACACAGGAAATTGGAAATGGATATCCTCAAGGAATTGGTTAAATCATGAAATGTACGTGATTGGAATTCCATCCAGCATTCACAAAGAGCAAAGCTTGCAGGGTTCTGTAAAGAATGTTCAATGTAGTTGGACATATGTGTGCATATGTGTTGGTGTGTTTTCACAGGTCAAAACTGTCCAGAGATACACAATGCATGTCAAAAGAAGTATTTCATAACTCTGAGGTTTAGAGAAATGACAATGTATTACTCCTACAATTAATTAAAATTAATATGAGTAGCAAGAGACCTCATTAGAGCAGTATACCCTTTGGCCTGCCCTTCCATGAACACACTGCCTAAAGAGTTTATTACTTCCAGTAATTTCTTAGTGGCCACACAAAAGGAGATATGAATGCAAGTGATTTGAAAGGGTAATAATTTGCATAAATAATGTAAATTTTACATGGGAAGTATCATCCTCCTTTACATATATTTCCATATAATTAATAAATTAACCTTATAGTTCAATGTTAATTTTATCTGCACAGAGGTTAAGAAAGTTTTATTTTAATAATTTTGCCCATTGAACTATGCCTCCCAAAGGAGAGAGCAATTGAGTGTAAGTTTTTGCATTTATGTAAAACAAAAACTTTTAGAGAATTAAATGTTACTTGATCCCTGCAAATCTTGGCAAGATGAAAGTTTAGAGAGGTTTCAAACATGCAGCACCTGCTTTCTTAAATAAGTTCTACCTCCTTAACTAAAAGCTGTTATGATATAACATAGCCCAATTTTATGTAATAATGGTCCATGTCAAGGACCACTAGTATCTAGACTGAAACTAGTAACAGAAATAAAGAACAATTGTCTCAGATTTGGTGACTCATGCCACCAGTGCCAGCAACACAGAGGCTGAGGCATGAGGATGATAAGTGTGGAGCCAGCTTGGGCTCTATAGTGAGTTCAAGGCCAGCCTTATCTAAATCAGGAGACCCTGTCTCCAAAAGAAAGCATCTACAACAGTTAACCCACAGTTTTTACAAAATCATATTTACAGCTTCCATGTACTTCTAGAAAGTTCTGATTCAAATATTAACAAGTATCAGCCTACTGGAAGAAAATCATATTGATTTCAAAAAGAAAACGGCCAAAAAGTTTTCTACAGTAGAGGTGATAAAATCATAATGTGTTCAATCTATGCCATAAATGAATTGGCTGACCCTTTCCTGTGTTGTAAGTGGGCAAAAAGAATCAAAAGCAAGAGCTAGGGCTAGGTTGGAGCTCAATGATAGAGTACTGGGTTGATCACCAGCACTACATCAGTCAATCAATCAATCAATCAATCAATCAATAGTTAAAACATACAAATTTGTTCAGGCCTTTGTGATGAATATTTGGATGCAGGGATTTTGCCCCTTCAAATAATAGCAAGAGTCCTTCTAACGACAATTGCTTCTGTGTCTTCTTGTAGTATTTAGCCCTGAGTATTAGTGCAAGCATTTATAGTGGTAAACTCCATGCAGGAATATTCTTCTCTCTAGACAGTGATGGCTCATGGCTGCTACCTTTCTGAAGAAGAGCTTAACGTCTTCAGTGAACGAGGAGCATCCATTGCACATTGTCCCAACTCTAATCTGTCGTAAGTAGACAATAATTTCTTGGTCGTTGTTAATATGCAGAGTAGGTTGGCATTTTCTGTTTTCTTGGTTATTCTTTCTTTGGATCTTGGTTTGAGTAAGAAAGGAATCAAGTAGATGGGTGTTCATCTGTTCTAAGGTGAAGAAAGAGGACCCTGTTGCAGAGTATATATTTAAAGAGTACCACATCTCTGGAAATCTCTACATTCACACACACACACACACACACACACACACACACACACACACTTGTGCCGCTATAGGAAGTAGAATCTACAGAGTTTAAAATAAGTAGCATTCAGGTTTTACAGCTCAGAACAGACTGAAAGAAAGCATGGCCCAGGAGATGATCTACTCCTGAGTTTAGAAAGGAGTTATAGCTTTGTCATGCTACTGGATGTGGTGAGATGAAGCTCATATAGGAGAACCCAGGAAGGACTTCATCTTATTTCCTTCCCCAGAATATGAAAGCTTTATTTATAACATGTACTTAACCTTCGTTAAGTCATAAATTCATGAGTGAGTCAGTTAAAAGTTATGGCTTGTATCTCCAGCAAAACAAACAAACAAACAAACAAATAAACATCCTATAAACATAAAAATATTGTGTCTATTTTTAAGGAACTTGTGGATAATACGATTCTAGTCATAGGTGCTGAGTTAGAAACTTATAGTTGTACATATAACATATTAGGGGGGGGTGTTGATCTTAAAGAGTACTGCAGGGCAGTCTGACACATGGGGAAGAAGTCAGTAGCATCAAACCAGTAACCACGGTGGGCTCCTGGGGTCTCATTCTTCTTGGGAACTCAAATAATGGTCAGTTGTCCATCTCGAGAAGTGAGGACTTTGGACAGGTAACAATCGGCAGTGGCAGAGGGCTGGGGACAACTGTGGAGAAACACCATTTCCCCGGAACTTCTGAGCTTCTCCCAACAAGAACAGAACATCCTCAGCACACAGCTAGAGAGGTGTTAGCAAGCTTAGGGACTTTGTGACTGACACGGGTGTTTTGAGTCCACGGCAGTGTGTGGAAGGCTCCTAGGGACATGGGGCACTTTTCTAGATTTGAAGGTCTCACAAAATCCCGAGTTTTCAAACAGGAAGTAAATTCACATGACTCAGTGACCTTCATTACAACCTAGGGACAAGAAATTCACATCCCTTGGATGACCTATAAAGTACTCTCTAAATTACAACATGATACAGCTTTTCAAATAAATAATATTCAAGAGTTTTGGGTTTTCCTTTTATACACTGGGGCTTTGGAAATAATAATTCAGTATATCCTTGCAGAGCCCTTTGACCCACCATATCTTCTTGGAGTGCTTTTTTTTTTCCTTTTTTTAAAATTGGATATTTTATGTATTTACATTTCAAATGTTATCCCCTTTCCTAATCCCCCCAGAATCCCCTATCCCATCCCCCCTCCTCCTGCTTCTATGAGGATATGACCCTATTCACCCCCACATTCCTGCCTCCCTGCCCTTGCATTCCCCTACACTGGGGCATCAAGCCTTCACGGGAACAAGGGCCTCTTCTCCCACTGATGCCTAACAAGGCAATTCTCTGCTACATATGTGGCTGGAGTCAGGCATCCCTCCATGTGTACTCCTTGATGGTTTAGACCTTGGGAGCTCTGATTGGTTGATATGTTGTTCTTCCTATGTGGTTGCAAACCCTTTCAGCTTCTTCAGTCTTTTCTCTAACTCCTTCATTGGGGAGTCTGTGATCAGTTCAATGGTTGGCTGCGAGCATCCACCTTTGCATATGTCAGGCTCTGGCAGACCCTCTCAGGAGACAGCTATATCAGGCTCCTGTCTGCATACACTTCTTGGCATCCACAATAGTGTCTGTGTTTAGTGACTGTATATAGAATGGATTCTCAGGTGGGACAATCTTTGGATGGCCTTTCCTTCAGTCTCTTCACCACACTTTGTCTCTGTATTTGCTCCCATGAGTTTTTTGTTATCCCTTCAAAGAAGGACCAAAGCATCCACACTTTGGTCTTTCTTCTTGAGCTTCATGGGACCTGTGAATTGTATCTTGGGTATTCTGAGCTTTTTGGGCTAATATTCAGTTATCAGTGAGTGCATACCATATGTGTTCTTTTGTGATTGGGTTACCTCACTCAGGATGATATTTTCTAGTTCCATCCATTTGCCTAAGAACTTCATTAATTGTGTTTAATAGCTGAGTAGTACTCCACTGTGTGAATATACTACATTTTCTGTATCTATTCCTCTGTTGAGGGATATCTGGGTTCTTTCCAGCTTCTGGCTATTATAAATAAGGCTGCTGTGAACATAGTGGAATATGAGCATATGTTGGAGCATCTTTTGGGTATATGCCCAGGAGTGGTATAGTGGGTCCTCAGGAACGAGTATGTCCAATTTTTCTGGGGAAGCACCAGACTGATTTCAAGAATATTTGTACCAGCTTGCAATCCCACCAACAATAAAGGAGTGTTCCTCTTTCTTCACATCCTTGCCAACATCTGCTGTCACCTGAGTTTTTGATCTTAGCTATTCTTACTGGTGTGAGGTGGAATCTCAGGGTTGTTTTGATTTGCATTTCCCTGATGACTAAGGATATTGAACATTTTTTAGGTGCTTCTTGGCCATTTGAGTTTCCTCAGTTGAGAATTCTTTAGTTAGTTCTGTACCCCATTTTTAATAGGGCTATTTGATTATCTGGAGTCTAATTTCTTGAGTTCTTTGTGTATATTGGTAATAGACCTCTATTAGATGTCGGTTTAGTAAAGATCTTTTCTCAATCTGTTGGTTACCATTTTGTCCTATTGACAGTGTCCTTTGCTTTAAAGCTTTATAATTTTATGAGGTCCCATTTGTCAATTCTTGATCTTAGAGCATAAGCCATTAGTATTCTGCTTAGGAACTTTTCCACGGTGCCCATGTATTCGAGGCTCTTCCCCACTTTCTCTTCTATTAGTTTCAATGTATCTGGTTTTATGTGGAGGTCCTTTATCCACTTGGACTTGAGCTTTGAGAAATTCTTCTATTGTTGAGAATAGTTTTTGCTATCCTGGGTTTTTTGTTATTCCAAATGAATTTGAAAATTGCTCTTTCTAACTCTATGAAGAATTGAGTTGGAATTTTGATTGAAATTGCATTGAGTCTGTAGATTGTTTTTGGAAAGATGGCCATTTTTACTATATGAATCCTGTCAATCCATGATCATGAGAGATCTTTCCATCTTCTGAGATCTGTTTTGATTTCTTTCTTCAGAGACTTGAAGTTCTTGCCATACAGATCTTTCACTTGCTTGGTTAGAGTCACACCAAGGTATTTTATATTATTTGTGACTATTGTGAAGGGTGTTGTTTCCTTAATTTCTTTCTCAACCCATTTATACTTTGAGTATAGGAAGGCTAGTGATTTGTCTGAGTTAATTTTATATTTGAACACTTTGCTGAAGTTGTTTATCAGCTTTAGGAATTCTCTGGTAGAATTTTTGGGGTCACTTAAGTATACAATCATATCATCTGCAAATAGTGATAGTTTGACTTCTTCCTTTCCAATTTGTATCCCTTTGACCTCCTTTTGTTGTCTAATTGCTCTGGCTAGTACTTTAAGTACTATATTTGAATTAGTAGGGAGAGAGTGGACAGCCTTGTCTAGCCCCGGATTTTAGTGGGATTGCTTCATGTTTCTCTCCATTTAGTTTGATGTTGGCTACTGGTTTGCTGTATATTGCTTTTACTGTGTTTAGGTATGAGCCTTGAATTCCTGATCTTTCTAAGACTTTTACCATCCTACTACAAAAGCCTATACTCAACAAAACTGAAAAATCTGGATGAAATGGACAATTTTCTAGACAAATGCCAGGTACCAAAGTTAATTCAGGATCAGATAAACCATCTAAACATCCCCATAACCCCTAAAGAAATAGCAGCAGTTATTAAATGTCTCCTAACCAAAACATAGCCCAAGACCAGATGGTTTTAGTGCAGAATTCTATCAGACCTTCAAAGAAGACCTAATACCAATTCTCTTCAAACTATTCCACAATATAGAAACAGAAGGAACACTACCAAATTGGTTCTATGAAGCCACAATTATGCTTATACCTAAACCACAGAGACCCAACAAAGAAAGAGAACTTCAGACCAATTTCCCTTATGAATATTGATGCAAAAATACTCAATAAAATTCTCACAAACTGAAACCAAGAACACATGAAAATAATCATCCATTATCATCAAGCAGGCTTCATCCCAGCGATGCAGAGATGGCTCAATATATAGAAATCCATCAATGTAATCCACTATATAAACACACTCAAAGAAAAAAGCCCACCTGATTATATCATTAGATCCTGAGAAAGCATTTGACAAAATTCAACACCCCTTCATTGGTAAAAGTCTTCTTGGCGTTCTAATGACATGGTTTAGCTTCCTTTGTCTTTTCCTTGATCTAATGGGATGAAGGTGATGAGGTTCAAAATTCAGACCAGGAACCCTCTCTCTCCTAGTTGCTATCATTCAAAGCAATGTTTGACCTATTAGGTGCCAACTTACTGACTTACTGGCCCTTTAGTTGTGCCAACTTTGATCCTGTAAGCACAAGGGAAGAAAAATATGAGGGGATTGATTACCTTTTCTTATCTATCATAAGTCATCATCAATCTTCTAAAATAAGACTGATTAATGAGAGAAAAGCCTAGCAAATGTGCCTAGTCAATATTTTATGTGAAGAGGACCGTTAATTGAAGACTAGCAGAGACTGAGAACGCGCCCTCATTTTTTAATGCTTTGATGTGATGGGGCAAGGCATCCACATTGAAATGTAACTGGACAAAGAGGTTTTTTTTTTTTTTTAATCTAATGCCAAGTTATTGAGATGGGATCGTGGGGAAGACATTTCCAGTTCTTCTTGGTCCTTGAATCATGCAGTTTACCTTCTGTGAATGGGGCAGCCTCTCTTCCAAAATGGAAACTTATGACTGTAAGACACGTATGTCTGAGGACCATTTCCTGACCACATGAGTCATAAACATGGAAGATGAGTTGTTAGAAATTGTAGGTATTTTGTTGCAATTGCTGGGGATGAACCAGGGTTCCTATGCATGCTAACCAAGCATTTTATCACTGGGCTATCTCTACCTAGCCTGAGAAATTCTGATTTCTATGGGGGAAAGAAGGTCACAGAGCTATTCTGCCTCTTTCAGCTGTTTCTGCGGCCAAATGTTTCACACACCAGGGTATTTGTGTGTGTGTGTGTGTGTGTGTGTGTGTGTGTGTGTAAGTGTACTAATACAAATTGCTTCTCACTTGGGTAATACATTGTTCTGGACACAGATGATGCTTCATAATTTGTGTTTTCTATCATGAAAGGAGAAGTTGGCTAGAAAGCCTATAGCTCTCTTAGACTTACAAGACTAAACTCCAAGGCTTACTTGTTCACGATTTCCCATCTAAATTTTTCTCCCTGGAGTGACCTCAGGCCAGGAAGCAGCTTTTTAGGGTCTTTTCTACTCCACCATTTTCCTGCCCTGGTCTGACTGACTTAGGGATTATAAGGATGAGAATCAGTTTTTATCAACATTACCATCTTTATCGTCAGTGTCCTTGTGCTGTCAAGTCACCTCCATCTCCTTGTTCTCACATCTTCTTTGTCTCCAGGCTGAGCAGCGGCATACTGAACGTGCTTGATGTCCTGAAGCACAAGGTGAAGATCGGGCTTGGGACAGGTGAGCAGCGTCCATCTGGAGCTGAGCTGGTGAATGCCATTCTAATATGACTGATTTGCAAGTATCGGGGCATGAACTTTATTAGCTTCATTAGGGATGAGTGCCTTAATAACAAACATCAACCAACTATGGAGCAGTTTTGAAGTCATTACCCCTCCCCCAACCCCACAAAACAGCTGTTATCCCTGGTTATTGTTTAGAAACTGGGCACCCACATCTGACAGCTCGCAAGTGGCTGTCCCAGCTGCAGGGGATCTAGCACCTTCTTCTGGCCAGCACAAGCACTTGCTTACTCTCACATTCACTAACTCTCACACAGGGACATAATCTGAAAAATAAAATAAATTCTTTGAAAGAAAAGGAACTAAATTACTCTGGCTGAAAAATTTAGCCAGTGGTATAGAGAATAAAAGTGAGCAAGAGCCCATTAGCATTACAGGATAACGTGGAGGGCGGAACCAGAGCATGGGCTTGGGGCTGGAGGCGTGGGCCTGAGACAGGTGTTCCTAAGTGATAAGGAGCTGGGATAGAAGCAGCAGGTCATAATCAGAGCTTGAAAAAAAATGTTGAGAGAACTCACACCCCCATGTGTTAAATTGTAACTGAACATGTTGTGGCAAAATATTTTAATTTCTAGAAAAGCAAAAATGCTCCCAAAGCACGGAACCAGAAAATAAAATGTTACCACCACCACCATCAACAACAAAACACCAGTTATCTTTCAGATGATTGTTTCTGTTGGTGGTGGTACAAATGATACCAAAGACAAGAAAGAGTTTGAAAGGGAAAGGATTATTAATCAAAAGCACTATTTCTATATGTGGACTTCTCTCCTTCACGTGTAAAAGCAACAAACTTCTCAGCTATATAAAGGCTTGGAAACTATTCTCCTTATGATCCCATTTGAAAATAATTACTTGAAAGTCTCTGTCATTAGGGGTGAGACAAAATGAAGGGTCATTACACAGGGATGTGAGTTCACACGAGGAAGTCTGGGGGAGCTGTCACCAGCCACACAACATGTTATAGGAAGGCATGCTCACATGCTTCCCACATTTGGAAACCAACACAGCAACAAAGAGAAAACAAAGCAGATGGCCTGAGAGGAGAAAATGGAGTGTGTGAGTCTGGGAGAGGGGTCACAAGGATGAGGATGATGGTAGAAGAGAGAGCAGGCACGATCAGAAATTGACAAGGCATATGCCTGCATAGAATTGCTGTGCCAGGGGCTGGAGAGATGGCTCAGCAGTTAAGAGCTCTGGGTGCTCTCCTAGAGGTCCTGAGTTCAATTCCCAGCAACCGCATGTTGGCTCACAACCATCCGTAATGAGATCTAATGCCCTCTTCTGGTGTGTCTGAAGATAACTACAGTGTACTCATATACATAAAATAAATAAGTATTCTTTTTTTTAAAAAAAAATAGAATTGTTACACCCAAATCCATTTATTTGTACAATTAATATGTGTTAATACTAATAACAAAAGGAGGTGACCAGAGCTGGTGAGACTTCTGCTGAGGTTCAATCTAAGAACAGTGGCAGGGTTGTGGAATCCAGAGAACCGGATTTGTTTAAGAGCACTTACAGAAATGATAACTTATTTTAGAAATTATAAAGAGAATATGTTAACAGTGTTAAAAGTGTATCTATTTCTAAAAAGCAAGTAATGATAAATCAAGAAGAGTTTCCTTTGGCGGAAACACATGATCACTGTTTTTGAAACTGGGCATTGGATTCTCGAGTTTTGGCTTTAGATGCCTTATATTATTTGTATATCTTTAACATGTTATCATAAAGAGTTAAGTGATATATGCTGGATAAGGAAGAAATATTTGGAGGAATGAATGCAGGTCTTCATTTGAAATTCATTGATATTTCATAGATAGCTCATATACGTAGACTGGGAACAATTTTATTGTGTCTTTTTAGCACTCCGTGTACTTTTAAGCACATGATATCAGATGCAGAATTTTCTAGTGTGTTGTAACCTGCATTTGAGATTTCATAATTTTAGATCTCAAATGTTTACCCTGTATAAAGAAAACTACTTGAAGAATTGTGAAAATAGCATTCCTCCCCTCTAAAATATGAAAAAAAAAAAGGCAAAATGAACAGTAAATAACCACCAAGCCATAACCTGAAGGGGAAGTTTAAGTATATAGAAAAAATACATATAGTACAATGTACAAACTCATCAAAACAAAGAGTGCACCTGCAGCTACTGTGCCACTTCCCTGGGCTGTCCCCACCCTAACCTGATGGTGCCACCACCCTCTGTGCTGGGTAGATTTTCTCAAATTGGCACAAGTTAGAGTAGTCTGGGGCAAGGAAACGTCAACTGAGAAATTGCATCCATGAGAGTTGGCGTGTAGAGAAGTTGGTGAGGCATTTTCTGGATTAATGGTTGATGTGGGAGGGCTCACACCACTGTGGCGGGTGGTCCAGGGTTGTATAAGAAAGAAAACTGAGCAAGCCATGGGGAGCAAGCCAGTCAGCAACACTCCACCATGATTGTGTTAGTTCCTGCCTGTAGGTCCCTGCCCTGAGATCCTGCCTTGGCTGCCTTTGATAATGGACTATGACCCATGAGCCAATAATCTCTCCTCCCCAAGGTGCCTTAGTCATGGTCTGTATCACAGTAAATAGAAACCTAAAGAAAACATGCTTCTAAGCCACAACCTTTGGTCTTCTTGAGAACTTTGATCTAGTAACGCCTTACATTCTGAGTTCTTCCTGTCTTCCTAACGCAGCCCTCTTGGATGCCAGCAGATATGACCATGCTCTTTCCCTCCTCTTCATGGGTACTCGGGTTCTGTTCTTTTCTCTTCTCTTCTTCCCCCTTCTTTCTTTTTATTCTTCTCTTATATATTACACCCTGACTGCAGATTTTCTTTCCTCCCCTCCTGCAGTCTCTCCCTACTCTGTCCCCTCTCTCCCAGATCTACCCCCTCCTCCAACTCCCCCCAGAAAAGAGAAGGCCTCCCAGGGACATCATCCAAACACAGCATAACAAGCTACAGTAAGACCAGGCACATACCGTCACATCAAGGCTGGACGAGGCAACCCAGTCAGAGGGAAAGGGTCATGACTTCTTTTCCTGTGTTCGCTGTGCAAACGCCCACCCATAGGTCACCTCAGCAGTTTCCTTGCCTGTGCCTGCAGCTGGGTGTTTAGAAGATGCTGGAGAGAACAGCGGGTTTCATGGTAAATTTTGTGCTCAGATCCAAGCTGCCCCTAACACTGACAACAGAGATCATTATAATTTTCTATTAAGTTCTGTTTCCTTAAACCCAGACAGGCTTCTGTCCCTCTCAGGTCTCCTGAAACAGACTATTGCAGCCCAACCCCACCTTACTCCCAGCTTGTAGAATTTTCTTATAAGTCATTACAAAAATAAAAAAAAAAAAGTCAGAAATCTTATTTTCAAATTTCCCACTAGTAGATTTACATACATTATTTCCTATCAATATGTCCTTTCTACTGGACCATTCCTACCAATACTGAAGCATCTAAAATATCTCCTGATTCTTTTAGGTCACAATCTGTAACTTTTCTCTTACCTAGAAACCCCCACTGCATCCTTCCCTGTATTGCTGTCTCCCTCCCTCCCTCTCTCCCTCCCTTCCTTCCTTCTTTGCTCCCTCTCTCCCTCCCTCCCTTCCTTCCTTCCTTCTTTTTTAAGACTTTATTATGTATGTAGTATTCTACCTGCATGTATGCCTGCATGCCAGAAGAGGACATCAGATCTCATTATAAATGGTTATGATCACCACGACATTGCCAAGAATTCAATGTTGCTGAGAATTGAACTTAGGACCTCTGGAAGAATAGCCAGTGCTCTTAACCTCTGAGCTGTCTCTTAAGCCTGCTGCCTTTCTTCACAGCAAAACTCTTTTGAGTGTGGACATCCACAAGGCTCCTGCTCTTCCACCCACAACCCCCACCACAGCCCAGATTCCTGCTCAGCCGGCAAGGCAGCCATTTTGTTCTTTTTGCTGTGGCTGCTGCAACCATGACCTCTGTCCTGCCTCTCAAAAGATGCTGTTCTCTCACGGCTCTGGATGCCTCTGTGGTCTGCTGTGGTTGACACTTCTCCTGGTTTCAATAGCTTACAAGGGAGTCATCAAAATCCCATTTTTTAAAAAACTTTTTCCTTGTGGGCTGGCTGTTCTTTCTTCTCTGAAGGCTTGCTCTTCTCTTCCTGGCTATTTGGAAAAGCTGCCTTCGAGACTCAACAAGTCAGTCTCTTCTTCATATTTCAAGTTCTTTCCTGGATTTTCAGTTTCAAGTACTCTCCCTCCTCTTGGGAACCTCAAATTCAGTTATCTTTCCCTGCTCCCCAAATCACAGTTAGTCCTAACTCTGGTAAGAAGTCTCCTACTCAGGGAACTCAGGAAATTCTCTTTGTTCTCTCTCCCTCATGTCCAAGCCTTGAGTCACCTTCCTACCATCTGAAATGACTTTGTTTTCCACTCTGGTCCTTACCACATGCCACACGCTGCCATTTTTTTCTGACTGCAATGCTGGCCCTAATTAGTTTCCAGTATCTTTGCCTGTTGTGATAATTTTTCTCTTCTTGAAAGAATCACAAAAGTCTGGTCATTTCACCCTCTGTGCCTGCCACTCTTCTTAGGGATTTGGAATGTTTAGGGTTGCCACCGTGCCTGCAACACTATGGGGCTCTAAGCATCATCTCACAGTGTGTCTCCTGTCTGTACTGACTATGTGAATTAGAATCCTCCATACCAAAAGTCCTAAGTGGCTTTTGTTTCTTACCTAAATACTCATTTTACAAATGACCTCTCAGGTGTGAGAGCCAGATAAAGGTCTTCCTTGACTGTTCAAAGTGTGTTCACTACCTCCACTCTCCCTATCACTAAACTAACCATGGCTTGCCATTAATATTTTTGATTATATGCCTCTTTTCTTTCTTATGATTAGAGTTCTGACATCAGGTGACAATAGAATAATATGTTCCAGTTCTATGACGTGGGGAAGGAGAGATGAATTTATACTTTTCCTTACTTTGTAGACTCCAAGGTGATGACATCATGTCTGGACAGGTCTTCCCTGCTGTTAGAGGCAAATCACAAAACAATGGTTCACCTATCCTCTAGATAGTTCTTAAACCAGTCAAGTTGTTACCTAGAATTAACCATCCCTTACCCTAGCAAAGAACCATGATCTGTGGCTAGTGTTGTATAATATTGCCTTTTGTTTAGATGTTCCTGTTACTGACATTACATTGTCAACCCAAAGACTATAGAACCATTTAATTAAGAAGCTAACAAGGGATGTCTCTAAAATTTTCCAGCAAACTATATGCCATTGTTTTTTTTTTAAGATTTATTTATTATTATATCTAAGTACACTATAGCTTTCTTCAGACACTCCAGTAGAGAGTGTCAGATCTTGCTATAGATGGTTGTGAGTCACCATGTGATTTGAACTCAGAAGAGCAGTCAGTGCTCTTAGCCACTGAGCCATCTCTCCAGCCCCATGCCACTGTTTCTTTTCTTTTCTTTTTTTTTTTTTTTGGTTTTTCGAGACAGGGTTTCTCTGTGTAGTCCTGGCTGTCCTGGAACTCACGCTGTAGACCAGGCTAGCCTCGAACTCAGAAATCCGCCTGCCTCTGCCTCCCAAGTACTGGGATTACAGGCATGTGCTGCACTGTTTCTTAATCTCATGCTTCCTTTGGAGTTTATTTTTAATAGAAGATTCTGGGAAAAATACTACTTTCTATTAGACACACACACACACACACACACACACACACACACCCCACACACACATACACACATGAACTTTTGAGACAGGGTCTCTCTCTACATAGCCCTGGCTGTTCTGGAACTCACCATGTATACCATACTGGTCTCAAACTCAGATCTGCCTGCCTCTACCTCTGGTGGGATTAAAGGTGTACTCCAGCATGCTTGGCCCCTTTCTATAATATTTTGTAAAATATTTTAATAACTGCTATTACTTAGATCTCCTGTGTTCATACCACTCTGTGTTTTCTTATCCTATGTTCACTTGAACCTCTATCTCCATATAATGAAGTCTTTGCATATTTCCAGACAATACAGTAAACAGTTTTTTCTACCCTTACATTTAGCACCTTTATTTTAGCCATAAAAAGGAAATATGAGACCAAATAGTTGAACAGTTAATGTGCATTATTCCCAATTATTATTATAGTCTTATTTAATACTTTAGTGAGAGCAGCTGATGTGTTTTTTACTGTACAGCTATCATTTCACTTAATTCCCAAATTAAAAGTGTGTCCTCAGTTTTACTGATGAGTCACTGAAGATTCAGAAATGGTGCTGGCTCACCCATTAGTCTACAGCTAAGAGCGTAGCACCACCAGTGTTCAAAGTCAGATCTGTCTTATCCGGAGCACTGATCATGCCAAGTAAATTAGACTTTCATGCAGGAGGTAGAACAGGAAAATTAAAACTAAATGAGTCAATAAATAAATAATTAAATATAATCTATCAGCGTCCTAAAACGATCTAATGTATGCTCGGCATACTTTAGAAGGTTATCTTCAGGAGGAGCTACTGGAGCAAATGGTGCTTTCAACTTCACAAGTGGACTTCAAAGAAAGTGCTTTACAGACTGGACCATGTTAGGTTTATCTTGTGTTCTTTTAATACAGTGTGATTGACTGGTAAAAGGCTTCAAAATTTCAGTTTAAAAATAGACAACAGAATAAAGTCTGAGAGTTCTGTTGTCTGTTTTGGAAACTATAACTGATAATATGCTCTACATTCAAGACATGCTAAGAGGACATTTTCAGTGGTCTCATGGGGGGGGGAAACAACCAACATATATGTTAAATAGCCTGACTGAGCCACTACGTGATGCATCCAGACATCAAAATGGTGTAGGAAGGGTTAATATGGCAGAATATTGGCCTAGCATACCTGAGTCCCCAATTTCCAACCTTATCACTGAAAAACAAAAACCTAGTGTCATATTATATACCATAAATGCATACTTTAAAAAAAACATGTGTGTGTGTTTTACTTGCATGTATGTCTATACACCATGTGTGAGCCTAGTGTCCATGTAGGCTAGAAGATGGTACTGGATCTCCTGGAACTGGAATTACGGATGTAAGCCATCCTGTGGGTCCTGGGATTTGAACCCAGGTCCTCTGGAATTGCAGCCCATGCTATCAACCACTGAGTTATCTCTCTAGCCCCATGTGTACAATTTTTAACCATCACCTTTAAAAATAATTGTAAAAGACAAGATTCTGGAACTTACCTCTCACTGAGTCTGACACAGAAGCTTCACAAAAGGAACCTGAAACATCTGTCTAACAAAAAGTCTCCAAGATAAGCTTGACCAAAAACTCGTATGTGAGAGCCTCTAATGTCAGAGGTTATATAAATTGCCACATTACCACTAGCTAGTGTGGCATGATGCGTTGGTTGAATAGCACACTACCTTGTCCATGGACTTTGATATTTTTGACTCTAAAATGGAGTTGATAGCAGATACCTCATGTGTTTATGTTGAGGATTGTTTAAGTCAATGTTGTGTTGTTATTGCAATGATTTTTGGTGTGATACAACACTGGTTTGTGACAATCAGATATTCAGAGTTGCTTTTTTATTTTATAATTAATTCACTTCTTTTTTTAATTAACATGACATAATTGCACACAAAAAGGGCTTACTGGGTTCTTGTTATTTACTTATGTGTGTCCAAGTGTTTGTGCTTATATGGTGTGTGTGTGTGTGTGTGTGTGTGTGTGTGTGTGTGTTGTTGTGGTGGTGGTGGTGGTGGTGGTGGTGGTTCATGCATGTGTTCACATGTCTGTATAGAGACCAGAGGACAACCTCCAGTATCATTCCTTAGGTGCTGTTACAGGATCTTTGAATGGAACCTGGTACTTACTAATTAAGCTATTTGAATGTTCAGAAAACTCCAGGGATCTGTGTGTTTCTGCGTCCCCAGTGTGCCGAAACACCTAGCCTTTTACATATGAATTGGGGATCAAACTCAGGCTCTCATGCTTGCATTAGCAAGCACTTTAATGGCTGAGCTATCTCCTCAGCCTTGATTATTTCATATTAATAGACACTAATAAGATAAGTAGCTGTTATAAAGCCTTTCAGTTTACCAGATGATCCCCTACCAAGACTGATCTGGATAAAGAGAAGTACTTTACACACACACACACACACACACACACGCACACGCATGCGCACGCACGCACACACACACACACACACACACACACATGCAAAACAAAACAAAATCTTCATATAATTTTACTTAAGGCATACAAGATAGTTGAACATAAAATTGGGCTGTAATCCAGAATTGGTACCAAATAGCCAATTATGTTTGGTCTTTGCAATATTTATAGGCACGAATAAACATACCCATCTACCAGAAATGACAGGAACATTTAAACTATGATGGTTATTTGATTAGCTATGAAATGTATTCTCTAATAAAACACGCTATTTTACTCGAGATTGTATCAACTCATTTAATGACATGCATTTGTTCCTGCCAAAGGCAGTGTTTCAATTAATTATCCTTAGGGACTTAATCAAAGTCACCAAAACTCTCATTTCTCATTCAGTGATCCCAACCAGAATGGAAAGCTTTCTGTATCAGCTTTGGTTATTTATTGTACTAAGTTTCCAAACCATATGTCCATTCTAAAGCTTCCTGAAGAATTATTGTTTAAAAAAATGGCTTTTTAGGGCAGGTGAGATGGCTCAGTGATTAAGAGTTCTTCTGAAGGTCCTGAGTTCAAATCCCAACCACCACATGGTGGCTCACAACCATCCATAATGAGATTTGATGCCCTATTCTGGTGTGTCTGAAGACAGCTACAGTGTGCTTACATATAATAAATAAATAAATCTTTTTTTAAAAAAACCAAAAAACAAATAACCAAGTCAAAAAATGGCTTTTTAATTTTCTAAAGTTTTCATCTGGATTGAAATAATACTAAGACATTTTCCTAATGTATCCAACTGTAAGTTTATTTTAAATCACATTATAACTGTTTCAAAGCTATTCCCCTTATTTGACCAATTTCCATGAGTGTTCAAGAAATAGATATATTTCCTTTTACTAGCCATGGGGCTATCATAGTGGGTTAAGTTGTAACCCTCAGAAGATGTCTACTAAACCTATAACTATGACAATATTAGGACTATGGGTTTTTGTGGATAGAATTAAGGTAAGACTGGCAAGATGAACTCATTCTGAACTGGGTCAGCTCCTCAGTTCCATGATTAATGCTTATAAGGGACAGAAAAGGAAAGCCACAAAGACCCAAGGGAAGAACGTTATGTGGATGTGGACAGAGACTAGAGTTATTGCCATAAGCCAGGATTCCCACAAGCCATGAGAAGTGGAAGGAACAAAGGAGGATCCTTCCTGGACCTTTGGAAGAACTGAGATCCCTGCTTCCACTTGTAGTGGTGCTGAGGTCCAAAGCCTTGCCCTTGTACCGTCTCAACACACACTCTACTACCAAACGGACTTCTGGCCTCCAAAACTAACTGTGAGAGAAGGAATTTCTGTTGTGTTAAGTCACAAGACTTGTGATGGTTTGAACAATCCTAGAAGTTAATTTTGGAATACATTTGACTTTAATGACAGGTGATTTTTCAAAAGCATCATGCAAAGTAATAAGTTTTGATATGTAGAGTAATAAGCTTTCTGAAATATGTGTCATGTTGATATGTGTACCGCGATTATGTTGTTCTCATTAGTCCTCCCAAGCCCTGTCTCATCCTTTTCTTTCCACTTAATGGCGTCCCTTTCTGCTTTTATGCAAATGATAAAATTTGAATTCATTTAAATGTTGGTTTATAGTTAACATGTTTTTAGATGAGAACCTTTTAGATAAACCATTTGTCATTAAAACCAGAGTGGTGGTGTGTGTATGGGGTGGGGGGGACATGTATGCTTGTTATCCTGTCCACCTTAACAAAGTTACCATTTGGGCTTTGTCTTCCTCACCATAGATGTGGCTGGCGGTTACTCCTATTCCATGCTCGATGCCATCAGAAGAGCAGTGATGGTTTCCAATATCCTCTTAATTAATAAGGTGAATGAGAAAAGCCTCACCCTGAAAGAAGTCTTCAGACTAGCCACTCTTGGAGGCAGCCAAGGTAATGAGTAGCTCCATCCTCTCTCACACCAGGTACAGCCAGGTCCATCTGTGTCTTTGGCTATAGCGTGGAGGTGCACCATACTGACTAAGGCCAATCACAACTCACCTATGTCATATCACGTACTCAAATCACAGCCATGGGGTGGAGCAACCTTTCTTTCGAAGAATTCAGGCTTTGGTGGATAACTGTTTAATCAATATCGTCATATTGATTCTTTTAGTGAATATTCACATTAGCCATATGCATACAAGTTAAGATGATTTATTCTTCCATTGAGTCAAGTATTGTCTTTTCTTGAATGCTAATGCTGTCAATAAAAGTGATTGCCAAGATAATTGTATTCTTTCCATGGGCCAGTATGGTGAATGCCCTGGATGAGTGCTGAGTATAAGTCCTCACTGCCACTGTCGCTAATGTCATTTACAGAAAAGGAAGCCTGGAAACACACAACTGCCAAGGTGCTATGTGCCCCACCTTGCATTCAGAAAGCACTGCTCCGAGTGTGGAGTCGAACCTCATCATGCTGTCTTCCCACATAAATTCCTGCCTAATCTGTACACTGACTACTCAAGCTTCTTTAAATGGTGAAAGAACTAACAGAGTCATTGACTGACAGTTGCATTCATCACCTTTCCTTAGCTCTCATGTGCGACTGCAGTTGAAATCATCACTTTGGTTTGTTCTAGAAATTTGATATAATGAAAGTAGCTGCAAACCACTGGCAGCTCTAGAGCAATTAAATACACATATACAGATCTAGGTACACTTATGATCCACACCCTAAATCAAAAATGGAAGACCCGGAATATCATCTTTGCATGTTCTAGGATATCATGAATACTAAAAGAACATTTTTTTAAATTTTTATTTTCTATATTCTATGTTTACATTCCAAAGGCTTTCCCCTTTCCCAGTTCTTCCCCACCATATGTCCCATAATTCCCTTTCCTCCCCCCCCCCGCTATTCCCCACTCATTCCCCCCCCCCACGATTTCTCTGTTCTGGGTCTACAATACTGGATCCAATCTTTACAGGCCCAGGGTCCTCTCCTTTCTTCTTCTTGGGAGTCATTTGACTTGCTAATTGTGCCTTGAGTATTTAGGGCTTCTGGGCTCATTAATATCCACTTATCAGTGATTGCATTTCATGTGTATTCTTTTGTGATTGGGTTAGCTCACTTAGGATGATATTTTCCAGATCTAACCATTTACCTACAAATTACATGAGTTCATTATTTTTAATTGCTGAGTAGTACTCCATTGTATAAATATACCACATTTTCTGTATCCATTCCTCTTTTGAGGGATATCTGGGCTCCTTCCAATTTCTGGCTATTATAAACAAGGCTGCTATAAACATAGTGGAGCATGTGTCTTTATTGTATGCAGAGGAATCCTCTGGGTATATGCCCAGGAGTGGTATGCCAGGGTCCTCTGGAGGTGACATGCCCAATTTTCTGAGGAGCCGCCACACTGATTTCCAGAGCGGTTTTACCATTTTGCAATCCCACCAACAGTGGAGGAGTGTTCCTCTTTCTCCACATCCTCGCCAGCACCTGTTGTCTCTTGAGTTTTTAATCTTAGCCATTCTGACTGGTGTGAGGTGGAATCTCAGGGTTGTTTTGATTTGCATTTCCCTGATGACTAATGATGTTGAACATCTCTTAAGGTGTTTCTCAGCCATCCGCATTTCTTCTGGTGAAGATTCTTTGTTTAGCTCTGTACCCCATTTTTTGATAGGGTTATTTGGTTCTTTGGGGTCTAACTTCTTGAGTTCTTTGTATATATTGGATATTAGCCCTCTGGCGGATGTGGGGTTGGTGAAAATCTTTTCCCACTTTGTTGGTTGCTGTTTTGTCCTTCTGACAGTGTCCTAAAAGAACATTTTTTAATTAGATATTTTTGTTATTTCCATTTCAAATGTTATCTTCTTTCTATGTTTCTGCTCTGAAAACCCCTTCCCCATCTACCCTCCCACCCGCTCACTAACCCACCCACTTCTGCTTCCCTGACCTGGCATTCCCCTACACTGGGGCAATGAGCCTTCACAGGTCCAAGGGCCTCTCCTCTCATTGATGTCCAACAAGGCCATCCTCTGCTACCCATGCGGGTGGAGCCATGGGTGCCTCCCTGTGTTCTCTTTGGATGGTGGTTAGGTCCCTGGGAGCTCTGGGCGGGGGGGGTAGGGGGGTGGGGGGTGGTTACTGCTTGGTTCATATTGTTGTTCTTCCTATACGGCTACAAACACCTTCAGTTCCTTGCTACTTTCTCTGGTTCCTCCACTGGGGACCCTGTGCTCAGTTCAGTGATTGGCTGAGAGCATCCACTACTGTACTTGTCAGGCACTGGCAGGGCCTCTCAGGAGACAGCTACATCAGGCTCCTGTCAGCTAACGTTTGTTGGTATCCACCATAGTGTCTGGGTTTGGTAACTATATATGGGATGGACCCCGAGGTGGGGCTTTGGATGGTCTTTCCTTCATTCTCTGCTCCAGACTTTGTCTCTGTATTTCCTCCCATGGGTATTTTGTACCCACACTTTCGTTTTCCTTCTTCTTGAGCTTCATGTGGTCTGTGAATTGTATCTTGGATATTCCATGATTCTGGGCTAATATGTACTTATCAGTGAGTGCATACCATGTGTGTTCTTTTGTGATTGGGTTACCTTACTCAGGATGATATTTTCTAGTTCCATGCACTTGCCTAAGAGTTTCATGAATTCATTGTTTTTAATAGCTGAGTAGTAATCCTTTGTGTAAATGTACTACATTTTCTGTATCCATTCTTCTGTTGAGGAACATCTGGGTTCTTTCTAGCTTCTGGCTATTATAATTAAGGCTGCTATGAGCATAGTGGAGCATGTATCCTTATTACATGTTGGAGGATCTTCTGGGTATATGCCCAGGAGTGGCATAGATGGGTCCTTAGGTAGTGCTATGTCCAATTTTCTGAGGAACCACCAAACTGATTTCCAGAGGGGTTTTACTAGCTTGCAACCTGTACTGGCTAGTTTGGTGTGTCAACTTGACACAGGTTGGAGTTATCATAGAAAAAGGAGCTTCAGTTGGGGAAGTGCCTCTATGAGATCCAGCTGTGGGGCATTTTCTCAATTAGTGATCAAGTGAAGGAGGGCCCCTTGTGGGTGGTGCCATCTCTGGGCTGGTATTCTTGGGTTCTATAAGAGAGCAGGCTGAGCAAGCCAGGGGAAGCAAGCCAGTAAGTAACATCCCTCCATGGCCTCTGCATCAGCTCCTGCTTCCTGACCTGCTTGAGTTCCAGTCCTGACTTCCTTTGGTAATGAACAGCTGTGTGGAAGTGTAAGCTCAATAAACCCTTTCCTCCCCAACTTGCTTCTTGGTCATGATGTTTGTGCAGGAATAGAAACCCTGACTAAGACACAACCCCACCAGCTGTGGAGGAGTGTTCCTCTTTCTCCACATCCTTGCCAGCATCTGCTGTCACCTGAGTTTTTGATCTTAATCATTCTTACTGTGAGAGATGGAATCTCAGGGTTGTTTTGATTTGCATTTCCCTGGTAAATAAGGATGTTGATTATTTCTTTAGGTGCTTCTCAGCCATTCATGATTCCTCAGATGAGAATTCTTTGTTTAACTCTGTACCCTATTTTTTAATAGGGTTATTTGGTTCTCTAGAGTCTAACTTCTTGAGGGGTTTTTTTCTGTATATATTGGATATTAGTCCTTTATTGAATGTTGGATTAGTAAAGATCTTTCCACAATCTGTTGGTTGCCATTTTGTCCTATTGACATTGTCTTTTGGCCTTGAAGAAGATTTGCAATTTTATGAAGTCCCATTTGTCAATTCTTGATTGTAGAGCATAAGCCATTAGTGTTCTGTTTAGGAAATTTCCCCCTGTGCTCATGTGCTCGAGGCTCTTCCCCACTTTCTCCTCTATAAGTTTCAGTGTATCTGGTTTTATGTGGAGGTCCTTGACCCACTTGGACTTGACTTTATGCAAGGATATAAGAATGGATTGATTTGCATTCTTCTACATGCTAACTGCCAGTTGTACTAGCATCATTTGTTGAAAATGCTGTTTTTTTTTCTTTCTACTAGATGGTTTTAGCTTCTTTGTCAAAAATCAAGTGACCATAAGTGTGTGAGTTAATTTCTGGGTCTTCAATTCTATTCCATTTATCTTCCTGCCTGTCACTGAACCAATACCATGCAGTTTTTATCATACTTGCTCTGTAATACAGCTTGAAGTCAGGGATGGTGATTCAGCTAGAAGTTCTTTTATTGTTGAGAAGAGTTTTTGATATCCTTGTTTTTTTGTTATTCCAGATGAATTTTCAAATTGCTCTTTCTAGCTTTATGAAGAATGAGGTGGAATTTTGATGGGGATTGCATTCAAACTGTAGATTTCTTTCAGCAAGGTGGCCATTTTTACTCATGTATGCCAATCCATGAGCATGGGAGATCTTTCCATCTTCTAAGATCTTTGATTTCTTTCTTCAGAGACTTGAAGTTCTTGTCATACAGATCTTTCACTTGTTTAGTTAGAGTCACACCAAGGTATTTTATATTATTTGTGACTATTGTGAAGGGAGTTGTTTCTCTAATTTCTTTCTCAAACCTTTTATCCTTTGAGTGCAGGAAGGCCACTTATTTGTGTGAGTTAATTTTATATCCAGCCCTTTGCTGAAGTTGTTTATCAGGTTTATGGGTTCTTTGGTGGAATTTTTGGGGTCACTTAAGTATATTATCATATCTCCTGCAATTAGTGATATTTGGACATCTTCCTTTCCAAGTTGTATTCCTTTGACCTCTTTTTGTTGTGTAATTGCTCTGGGTAGGACTTCGAGTACTATATTGAATAGATATGGAGAGAGTGGGCAGCCTTGTCTAGTCCCTGATCCAAAAGAACATTTCAAGGGAGAGAAATCATTGTTACATTCTTTCATTTTTCCTTGACTGTCTATTTCAGTGTGGCCCTGCCCCCAAAGCACCATTATATATGTTATATATATTAGCTTGGTAATCTGCTATCCACCCACAGATGAAAACAGATTGAACTGAAACAGTGTTTTTCAGCCTAGGCTCTGTGTTTTCCTCTGCTAGGTTGCTGTTTCTGATCAAGACACTCTGGGAACTTGCCAAAGCATTTACCCGGAGTATAGCTTTAAATCAGTGTTGTTTGGGCAACTGGTTACTGTTAGGGACTTCCTTCTCCTTAGTCTCTAAGTAATATTTTAAGAACAAGTATAATTTCAATGTGCTGTTCTGACAACTGCCATGTTATTGGGATGCCTGTGCACAGAAATATCCAGTGTATACTGTGCCATATGAGAAAAACAAAGAAAAAATCTACCCAATGCTTCCCCATCATAAAATACACTGGAAGTGACAGGATGCCGCAGACATAAATCTTGGAATAGACGGTACACCATGAATGTGGTCCCAGTGCACCCCATGCTCAGAATGCAGGTTCAAGGAGCTGCTAATCAAACAGCATCATTGGCAATAAAACTAGACACCTGCAGTTCTTTAATAAATTATAAAAATGAGACATGTACTTTTTTGGCATCCAGAAACCATGGACATGAATTACAGCTGTAAGCTTGGAGAAGCCAGTAGACATTTATTGGCCTCTGGCCTAGGAAACCATTCTTCTTGGATAACCATAGTGCCTTTCAAGTTACAAAGTAACTGGGACTCTTGAGTTGCAGGGTCTCTGTACTTCGAAGTGGGTTTTTTTTTTCCATTCAAAGATTCAAACTAAAGAATTCTTGATGGATCTACCTGGTGGCACACGCCTGTAATCCCAGCACTCAGGAGGCAGAGGCAGGCAGATTTCTGAGTTTGAGGCCAGCCTGACTACAGAGTGAGTTCCAGGACAGCCAGGGCTACACAGAGAAACCCTGTCTCAAAAAACCAAAAAAAAAAAAAACAAAAAAAGAAAAGAAAAGAAAAGAAAAGGAAAGAAGGAAGGAAGGAAGGAAGGAAGGAAGGAAGGAGGGAGGGAGGGAAAGAAAAGAAAAGAAAAGAAAAGAAAAGAAAAGAAAAGAAAAGAAAGAGAAAGAAAGAAAGAAATAGAAAATTTTGCTGAGTGTTTTTTTTTTTCAAATATGAGGTTCAGTTTACTGTAATAAAAATAAATATAACCAACTATTTCATGGAACAAAAGAAAGAAAAGAAAGAAATAGAAAATTTTGCTGAGTGGTTTTTTTTTCAAATATGAGGTTCAGTTTACTGTAATAAAAATAAATATGACCAACTATTTCATGGAACAAAAGAAAGAAAAGAAAGAAAGAAATAGAAAATTTTGCTGAGTGTTTTTTTTTCCAAATATGAGGTTCAGTTTACTGCAATAAAAATAAATATGACCAACTATTTCATGGAACAAAGGGTAAACTAGAAATGTTGGGGAGGAGGGGGAGGGATGAAGTAGGTAGTTTGCATGTGTGTCAAGCTTGCTGCTTTGGAGGTTCAGCGGAGCGCACTGACAGGGCTGGAGAGGAGACCTCATCACAACTATGACATGGCAATGAACCAAGCCATTTGCCTTCCTGTTCTCCATTGTCTACGCGTCGATCTTGTGTCCTGTTGGGATGGGGGGTACTTTCCTGCTTCACGAGTAAGGTGCTGATTTTGGGTGGGGTCTAGTTATATGTTGGCAGAGTCTGTCCATGTAAACAGGGACATGGGACTGATTCTGTGGTAATTCTGACTGATGTTCACTCCTGTCCGTTTGTAGCCTTGGGGCTCGATAGTGATATTGGAAACTTTGAAGTCGGCAAGGAATTTGATGCCCTCTTGATCAACCCCAGGGCATCTGACTCTCCCATTGATCTGTTTTATGGGGATTTTGTTGGTGATATTTCTGAGGTAAGTAAAAGTTAAACAAAATGGTTTTTTTGGGGGGAAGAGGATTATTTTTAAACCAACCACTCTTAGTAAGATGTATTCATTTATTTTTTTATGAGAAATTAATCCTTGGATTTTGTTGTTGATTGTTTTGCTGTTTTTATATCATTTTTTACAAAGATTTACTTATTTTTATGTGTGTGAGTTCATTGTAGCTGTCTTCAAACACACCAGAAAAAGGTATAGAATCCTGTTACAGATGGTTGTGAGCCATTGTGTGGTTGCTGGGAATTAAACTCTGGAAGAGCAGTCAGTGCTCTTAACTGTGGAGCCATCTCTCCAGCCCTGGTTTTAAATCTTTTTGGCTTAGGATTATTTGATTATTATTATTTTTTTTTTAGACAAGATCTGACTATGTGACCAGATTATTTGAAGTTTGTACCATTTGTTGTGTAAGGGGGAGACAAACTGTCTGTTCTGCTGTTCGTTCAGATTCAAACTGGTAATCCCTGTTAACCAGAGCAAAGCATGCAGATAGAGGTTTTTTTATAATATGAGAAATCATAAATGAAGTAAGATTCCAGCAAGCCTGAGTGTTCCTCTGCTGGGTGTGATGGAGAATAGAGAGCTGTGGAGAAATGGTCTGATATAAGGATTTAAAATTGGGAGCCTTAGCAAGACCTCAAGTGTAAGACAAAGACAGGGATGATCCTGGGATAGAGGCAGCACCATCTCAACCACATGCTCTCATAAGCCCATAGGAGCATCCTAGGATTTGATTCAAGGAAAGGCCAGAAACTCCCCCTAGGTTCTAGACCTGCTGCCAGAGAGAAGGAAAACGTCAAATGGCCTTCCTGCTTTTGATTGTAGGAAAGCATTTCAAGTATGATTGTTTCCCTGGTTTTCATTCTTAGAGTAAATTTCTGAGAAATATGCTTTGTCTCATTATTTTCATGCCATTTCTTCTGTAATGCACCTTTTGACACATTTGCATCATTTTTTGTAATGAGTTCTTTGCTTCGTGTAATACGTTGCCTCTGACAATTTTAAGGAGGTCTGTCAAGAATATTCTGGGAATAAGCAGGGTATGGTAGCACACTCCTTTAATCTCAGTACTATGGAGGCAAAGACATGCAGATCTAAGTTTGAGGCCAGCCTGCTCTACTTAGCAGGCTTCAGAGCTATGTAGAGAGCCCCTTTATCAAAAACCAATAATCAAACAAACAAACTTCTTAACAGCTAGTAGACTGTGATTTTTGTTTGCTTGTTCTGGGCTTAGGTTCTCATTTATTCATTTGTTTTAATAAGACCATTCTTTATTAAAATGTAAATTTTGTCACTGAGAAATAAATTTTAATTTCTGGTCTTTGCCAACAGCATTCATCCATAAATTTTATTTCTAAATGTACAAAGTAGTATTTCTTACCACCTCTATTTTCCATTTTTAGGCCGTTATCCAGAAGTTCCTCTATCTAGGTAGGTATATTTATGCTTCTGGGCTAATTACAATGTTTTCTTTTTTCAAGACTCTTTGTGGTGCACATTAAATTCTACGCATGTTAATTTGTGTTAACCCATTTTACAAAGACAGTTCTTAACACTGAGCTTGTGAGCTGTGGCATAATGCCCAATAATTCCAAGAACGTTTAAGTCTTGAGCGGAGATGTAGAGGGGAAGAGAGTTTGATGTCAAGTCCTCTCGTGTTCTTCTTGTGCTCCACAACCTCCTTATCCTGGGACAGACCCGAAGTCAGGTTCAGAGTTTCATTTCCCGAGACGTAATTGAATCAGGAAAGTCTACTCTGCCTCCCTCCCTATTGAGTAAGCTCCGTGCTGGGCTGGCAAGGTTTTCAAGGGCCCGTCTGCAGGCTGCCCGTCGGGCCCGTCTGCAGGCTGCCCGTCTCCGTGTGCTGGGCATGACTCTGCGGGTAAAACAGTGCATAGTACGTCCTTTCACCTGGGCCTGGGAACGCCGGCCAACCCCTTCAGCAGAAAGGTCAGAGCTGGGAGATTATTGAGCTACCTACGACCTTCACCTCAGCTACAGAGTGGAGATGCCAACCCTCAATAGGCTAGGATGTCTTGATCAAGTCATCTCAATGGGACCCCAAATGATCTGGGAGAAATAAACTTTCTACCTTTTGGGGCTTGCGTTTCCTCTTTTAAAATTGTTTAAAGCTTGTCCATAAGTAAACATAGATGTCTTTTATAGTGACATAAGCCACGTGGGGAAACCATCTACTTTGATGCAGCATTTGATAGTGATAAACGCCTCACGCCTCACTCTTCACAGTGCACAGGACAGCGGGATGAGGTCTGGGCTGGGTAGACGGAGGTCAATGCTGTTTTTGTTTTCTTTGGGACCACTCCCTTTTACCAGCTTTTAACCGTCTGATATCCATAGTAGACATTCTGTCCTAGTTGACATAGTTACCTTCAGCACTTGTCTCCTTTAATGTAAAGATTCGCATTTTCTACAGGCAGTTTCCTCCCCCACAGTCCCACTGTGCAGGTGCTATTGTTGCTCTTACAAATACCTTCAGAAATGTTACCTTCTAAGTGAAATTCCTAGCCTGCACTCTGATGTCACGTGTGCCCTCTGTCTTTCAAACTTTAAGTTGGTTTCTAACTCTGGGCCACTGCTTTGCCCTGGGAAGCCTTTCTGGAGACCTTACCCCAAGTTGTTTGGACTCTGTATTCTTTAAATAATTTAACTACCCTTAATTACTTTAAAAAAAATAAGCTTTAGTACTTTCATAACTTATTGCTGATTTTAATGGGTTGTTCAGTCCTGTAGTTTTATTTTATGTTTAGATAGGTCTGCGGGAGGAAAGAGAAAATAAAAACAACTATATTTAGAAAAAAAAAGTGTTTTTACTTAAAATCTAAAGGAAACTAAGGCAACCACTGATCCCCTAAAGCACAGTCCGAATGATTCTTTGGTTTTAATTTCAGGAGACGACCGAAATATTGAGGAGGTTTATGTGGGTGGAAAGCAGGTCGTCCCATTCTCCAGCTCGGTGTAAGGCCCGTGGATAACCATGACACTCTCCTGGGAGGACATGATTCTGCAATCTTCCTTGTGCCCAGGGACCAATCAGAAAGAATATTTAAAAAAAAAAAGTGCCGTGTTCTTTGGATGAGTTCTGTTCCTGTGTCTCCTTCCAGCGCTCACTGGGTAAATTGTTTGAAGGGAGTGCACTGCTTCTCCACTCTGGTCTGGGAGCATTCGTAATTTTATGACAGTGCTTCCCCTTGGGCTGTTTAGATTTGCGTTATGCTCACACAGAAGGCAGTGTTACCAGCTGGCAATGTGCTTCTAATCGTGAAGTAAACGCTTTCCATATAGGGAAATATGGGGCGAGGAGATCTCCCTATGTGATTAGACACACTGTGCTAATGATTGAGAAAATTAGGAAACTCCAGTAAGGACCAATGAGCAGATTTTTATGAGAGGGCACAAGCTAGACATTGAAAAGACATTGGAAAATCACTGGTTGTGCTTGGAAATTAATTATTGAGAGCATTCTTGTAAAAAGAGAACTTACTGGATTAAAAAACATGCCTCTCCATGGACCTCGCCTATGGAAATTTGCACTTTGTGAAATTTGCATTTCAGGGTGTGTTATTGTTATGCTTTCCCTTCTCGGGATGAATGTCAGAACCCGAATGCCACGCGCTTTTCAAATATAGTTCTATGCTTCCAAGTGTTTGACAGAAGTTGAGTATTAACGATGTAAAGTCTCTTAGGGATAGTATTCGCATAGCCACAAGGCAGAAATAGTTGTGTTTTCGTGTACTTCAAAGTCATCTTGATTCCTGGCTGTGAGGTGTTCTAGTTGCTTCTATTTTATTAGATGAGAAACAAGCCCTGTGTATGTTGCTGCTCTGTAGCCTGGAGTCTTCATAAATCGGGGCAGTACAATATTCCCCGAAGCTGTTAACACTAACAGGACAGGGTTCTGTGCAATGCTGAATCTACCCAATGCAGTGTGTTATCATTGCTGTACAGTTCATCCTCCTGTCAATATGCTAGAACTTAAAACCAAGTGTAAGTCCCTTAAAGAATTATGGATAAGGCTCTGTAAGGCTGGTATATTGAAAGAGTTCTGTTTGTTTTTTTTTTTTTTAATTTATCAAATTGTCATTGTAATTCTTTAGGAGTTTTTTGGCATAAGAATCTTAGAATAGTGAACTGGATATCCCATTTAATGTTTATATTTCTAGGACTTACCTGTACTAGACATCAAGGAATATTAAACAAAAGAGGGCCTTTTTGCTTTTCTAACTAATATAGTGTCCCTCCTCATACCAGAACTAAAAACAGGTCATAACCATGTGGCAGAGCCTTAGGAAGCAATGATGTGGATTCTACTTTTAAATACTATTTTTTTCTTAATTTATTCCGCCTCCTATAAACAAGCAAGAACCAGGGACAGGTTTATTATATCATTTCACTCTTAGGGTTTAGGTGAGTTTCCACTTTATCTTATAACAGAAAAAATGTTAGGCAACAGAGTTATCTTTCACATCTAAGAATAGTTCCTTTACTGTCCACGGTAACTCAGCAGTAACGTGTCCAGATCTATTTTCCTGGCCGAAGCACTTTTAGATCTGGTTGCATATGCATGACATCTAAAGATGGCACACAGTTTAGGTCTTATTTGATTTTATTTAAAAAAAAAAGACAGAATTTGTTTTGTGGGATACAAGTGAGTAAATCTAGCTTCTGGTTTTAGTGTGGCTGTCCAGCGTTTCTAGCACACCAGAAATATCAGAATGATCTATCTAGTCTCCCTCCCCTGTTTCTCTCTGAGGCTGGCAAGTGTTTTTGGCTGTGTCTTTTGACTCTTGCCAAAGGGACTTAGTTACAGGGTATCTAACCACAGCGAGGCAGCTGAGGAACTTAGGTGTGCGTTGGGTAGACATCGGCCAGCCACCAGCTGCTTCCAGCCTTTGCAGACCCCACACTCGTCCTCCTTACGGGTGTGCATTTTGATGTTGAACATCAGCTTTTATTTAAACTTAAGACTCACACGCAGTAATATAAGTAAGTGTAATCCTGGAAGCAGGAATAACAGTGGTCATATATAACACCATTCTGTTAGCATTCAGATCAGTCCTGATAACGTGTTGCCAGCTGAATAACTTCTAGTAAAAATAAGGTGTTGAAGTGTTTACATGTACTTTGAGTACTTTGATCTCCCTGCATCACTTATAACATATGTGTTTAGTTCCCCAAGTGAAGTGTTCATGAGTGTTACTTATGCTTGTTTGAGTGTCCCACACCTGGGGCCAGATGTCCTGCACTTTGAAATGCTGTGTTCACCTAATAATGTAGGTTGACTTTCCTAATTATGGATAGGCACTGTTCCAAGCCTATCCCAGTTGTCACTTTATGTTTGAATGGTTTGCTCTCTTTAGAAGAAAGGAAAAGAGAACCAGAGAGAGGGGAAGGAAGGGGGAAGGAAGGAAGGAAGAAGATTAAAACATTATCCTACCTACTCCATACTATTTGAATAATTTCTCTAGAGTTTTTCATGGATTTCATTGTAAAAGGTTAGAAGGCATTAAAAGTTATCATGTGTTATATTTATAACATTCTTGCAGTCTACACAAAAGTAGACTAATCAAGTTGAATTTGATTTTCAAAGAAAAAGGGGGGAGGTTTCAGGGGAATTGAAAATAAGAGGTTAGAACCCAAGAGTTCATCCTAATCTAAAGGGCCAAAGAGGCTGGATTCCTCTATTGTATTATCATAGTGGTTGTTTACTTGCACTTTCAAGGACTTCACAATTCCAGAGGGTATGCCTGAAGGGGGCCTTTCTAAATTAATCCTGAGAACACTGAATTTCTTTTCTTCTTTAGTGAAAACAATTCAAGATAAATGAAATGAAATTTTAGAAAACCCTCTTTTCATTACGTTGCTGCTTTTGAGGTGTGCCCTCGAATATCCCTGAAATCATAGAGGCAACATGACTGCCAGATCTGGCAATGTGTTAAGAACACTTCACTTTCTACCAGATTATTTCTATTTTTATGATGTTTCAGTTCGGAAGCAGACATATGGAAAGCCTTCAAGGCATGCTGGAAAGCACATTGTATCAGTTCCATCAGTGTGTATACGTGGAAGGTACCGAGAACCGGATGCTTCTGCAGCCTAGTGGACATCTTTTAAAGTTGCTTTTGCTGGGATATTAAAATACTTGCAAAGACTTAACTGTTAACAGGTAGAATGAGACATGTATTGTGGGCAATGACTTGAAATAATTCTTAAATTACAGGAACTCTATGATATAAAAAAAATTTAAAGTTTGAAAGGAGATGTTTGCAATTTCTAATCTACTAGCTGCTTCAGGTATGACTTTGCACAAAAAGCTTTATAATGTCTCCAGAGAAAGCTTAAACCCTTTCTAAAGGCATGGGAAGAGGCAGACAGGGGAGAGGTCACTGAGAGGAAACTCTTTATTTTACCATGCATGTATTCGAGTCTACCCTGCCTTCCTGCCCATCTCCCGCACTGAACATGAGACATGGAGTGTTGAAGGGATCATTTGTGGACCTAGTCCACATTTAGTGAAATGAAAAGCCAATGAGAAAATTAAATGTAAATTCTGAGCAAGCATTTACCGGGTTACTTGAGTAACTGATCATTATGAACTACTGTTATTTGGCAGTGACTTATCTGTTTCTTACCCAAAAAAGCCCATCAGAAGGCATTCCTTATATTATTGTTAACCTCCTGATTGCTGTTCTTAAGAATAGATACATTTATGTGTATGTAGTCAAGGGGGACATCCTTCCCCTCAGTATCTGTATGATTTGCTTATTGTTAATGTACTGAGTGAGCTCCTTTGTGCATCAGGAAAAACAATAAATGAGATTTTGTGTTTCCATTGGTGTGTGTTGTGTTTGCTATTTGCTTTGGTTGCAAACCATATCAGTTTGATGGAAGAAGGATGCATCTGATAACATATTTTTCCTTTTTTTATAATGGATTGAAGATGGACTATAATATTTAGCTGTGGTCAACATACATCTTCTGTCATATAATACTTACTATACACCGCTTTATAAATGAAGCTACGGCAAAGGCTCTTCTAGACTGTCACCCTGTTTGGGTTGATTAGGGGAGTAGTAAAAACATGTTCTAGTTGTAGCCATGAGAAAGTGCAAGTAATGACTAGATCATTATATCATGAAGGATGTGGCCTAATGAGCAATTTAATCCACTAATGAATACACATTTAGACTATGGTATAAGGGGGCGTGGAACAAGAGCAGGTGAGACCTCACGGGAGAATGTAGGTCACTAGAGACATGTTATTAGGGGGTCATTCCTTGCCTTGGCCTCTTTCTGTTACTGTTCCATTCAGCTTCCTGTCTGCCATGAAGTAAATCATTCTATATGCCCTCCTTGGCATGATGAACAGATATCTCTGGTATCGTGAGCAAAATAAGCCATTCCTCTATTAAACTGTTTCTGTCTGCTACCATAGCTATCATCCTCATCCTTTTGGAATCAGATCACTATGCTTTTGGTTTTTGCATCACTGACTTTTCTTATTATTTAAGGCATATTTGTTTTTAGTTTATGTGTATGTGCAGTGCCTGCTATGTGTACCATATGTATACAGATGCTTGTGAAGGGAAGAGGAAATGCCTATCTCCTGAAACTAGAGATATAGGTGGTTCTGAGATCCCTGATGTGGGTGTTAGGAACTGAACTCAGGTCACCGGCAAGAGCAGCAAATGTTCTTAGTTCTTGAGCCATATCTTCAGCTCTATTTCTTTCAAGTTTTAAAGATATAAACCAGAGGAAAGAAATACAAGTCATACCAAGAATCAGTTTATTGGGATGTAGGAAAGGTAGATTAAAGGGGAAGTTGGTAGCTATAAGAACCTGCATTTTAAAAACCAGGAAGCTAGCCGGGCAGTGGTGGCGCACGCCTGTAATCCCAGCACTTGGGAGGCAGAGGCAGGTGGATTTCTGAGTTCAAGGCCAGCCTGGTCTACAAAGTGAGTTCCAGGACAGCCAGGGCTACACAGAGAAACCCTGTCTCGAAAAAACAAAAAAACAAAAAAAAAACAAAAAACAAACAAACAAAACAACAACAACAAAAAAACCAGGAAGCTCTCAAATAACCTAATGATACATCAAAACATCTAAAAGCATAGAAAGAAAAAATAATAAAGATCAGCATTTAAGTTAATGGCTTAGTAACAACAACAACAACAACAACAACAACAAAAACCCAAAAAAAATCAACAAAGAGGAAGAATTAAACAGTTGAGTTTTTAAATGGTGGAAGAAAAAAAAAAGGAAGAAAGAGAACAAACCTTTAGCTAAGCCAACTAAAAGAAAAAGAGCTAAATTAATAAAATTAGAGTTGAAATTGAGATATTACAGCAGATACCTTGAAAACAAGAGAATTGCTAAATATCATTACATATTATCTTGAAAACTCACATACTCACAACCTGGATAAATCTAGAATAAATAGGCAAACTTCTAAATACATATGCTTACCATTTGAATGAAGAATATATTCTCTAATCTAAACAAACAGTTGGCAAAATGAGATTGAACCAGAAGTCTCTCATCAGAGAAAAGCCCAGGACCAGACATATTCACAGATGAATTTTACCAGACACTTACAGATCTATCAATAGTGTTCTTCATACTAATTTATAAAATAGAAATGTAAGAATAAAAAACTCAGTTTATGAAGGAAGATGAACTGATATAAAGACCAGACAACAACAAAGAAATTAATTTACATAATGTACAAAGATACAAAAATAATAAAATACTGCAAATTTAATTTAGCACATTAAAATCACGACTAAGTTGTCTCATTCTAGGGAAGTAAGAATGGTTTAGTAGCCATTAATCAATAAACATGTTAGCTCACAGAGATACGATCAAGACCAAAAGTTTTGTGATCATCTCAATAGATACAGAAAAGCCTTAGATGGGTTTCAATACTGCTTCATGTTAATAACTCTGAAGAAATTAGTAATAGAAAAAAATCATACACCAACACAATAAAGACCACAGGCTTTAAGTCTGGAACCAATACTTTACTGAAGGGGAAATAGGAATGCATCACCTCTAAAATCAGGAATAAGATAGGATATCTCATTTTACCTCTCTTATCAAATATAGAACTGGATATCTTAGAGTAATAAGGCAAGAGAAATAAAAGATATACAAATGGTAAAAAGAGAAGTCAATGCCCATTTGTAAATGTTGTGATCTTATACTTGAAATACCAGAAGACTCTTAGATCTGATCAGTGCTTCCAGAAAAGCAGCAGGATACAAAATTAATATATCAACTCATTATTTTTAAAAAATTAGTCAACACTAAACAAAAAATCAGGAAAACAATCCTATTCACAATAGCCAAGACAAAACACACACACATACACACACACACACACACACACACACACACCAGACAACAACAAATCTCACTAGCAATAAATCTAACCTAACCAAGGAGATTAAATGCCTTTATGATGAAAACCCAAATACACAAAAGAAAGCAAATGAGGCTCTAAAGATGCAAAGACTTCCTATGTTCACACATTCACACTATTCTTTTTTTTTTTTTTTAATTTACATCGGATTCTCAGCGGTATCTTTATCTCTTCAGGCTTAGAAGACCACAGCACTTTTCAGATTGTGGAAGCAAAAAAACACTAGAGTTGAAAAGTGCACATTCACTATCCTAGCGATTTTTCTTTTATTATTATTATTATTGGATATATTCTATATTTACATTTCATTTCCCTTTTTCTGGTTCCCCGCCCCCCTAAGGTCCCACATGCCCTTTTCCCTCCCCCTGTTCCCCCATCCACCCCTTCCCACTTCCCTGTTCTGGTATTCCCCTACACTGATGCATTGAGCCTTTCCAGAACCAGGGTCCACTCCTTCCTTCTTGTCGGACATCATTTGGTATGTGGATTGTGTCTTTGGTGTTCCAAGATTCTGGGCTAATATCCACTTATCAGTAGAATCTTGGAACACTATTCTTAAAATTCTAGAAGTGAGGGGCTGGAGAGATGGCTCCGCAGTTAAGAGCACTTGCCCTTCCCACATGGTGGCTTATAACCATCCATAGCTCCAGTTTCAGGGACTCTAGTGCCTTCTTGGTCTCTGCAGCCCAGACACATACACACAGTATATTCACACATGTGGGCAAAACAGTCATGCACATAAGTAAAAATAAATCTTTTTTTAAAAGATTCCAAAAATGACTACACCGCTAAAATACACCCACAGATTCAATGCACTTCCCATCAAAATTTCAATAACACACTTTACTGAACTTAAATTCTTACAGAAATATAAAATACCCCAATTTTGAGTAAAGAAAGCAACATGGCAGATGTCACAATACTTGCTGTAAAAGTATACTATACTTAGAAGAACAGCAAGGTATTGGTACAAAAGGTACTGTCTTAGTGTTCTAATGCTGTGAAGAGATACCGTGACCATGGCAATTCTTGTGAAAGAAAACATTTAATTGGGGCTGGCTTATAGTTTCAGAGGTTTGGTTCATTGTCGTCATGGGGGGTAACATGGTGGCGTGCAGGCAGACATGATGTTGAAGAAGTAGCTGAGAGTTCTGTATCAGAATCTGCAGCCAGCACAGTGAGCCACTGGGTCTGGCTTGAGCGTTTGTGACCTCAAAGGCGGCCCCCAGTAACACGCTTCCTCCAACAAGGACACACCTCCTAATCCTTCTCAAGTAGTGTAACTCCATGGTAACTAAGCATTCAAATATATGAGCCTATAGGGGCCCCTCTTAACCAAATCACCACAGAGATGTAGACCAATGAGATGAAAAAGAAGACTCAGAAATAACCCCATGCAGCTAGACCCATCTCTCTAAATTTCGACAGGCAGCAAAAATATGCATTAGAAACAAAATAGCCCCTGGGATGGATGAATAGCTCAGTGGTTAAGAGCACTTCCTGCTTTTGCAAAGAGGATTGAAATTCAGTACTCAGCCCTGTAACCTTACCTCCACAGGGTTTGACACTTTCTGGCTTCTGAAGACATCTATGTAATATATATACTCACACACACAATATAAATAAATACATCTCCATAATGAGGAAAGAAAGAAAGAAAGAATGCAGACTCTTTAAGAGGTAATGCCAAGAAAACTGGATATCCGTGTTCAAAAGAACAAAACTAGATCCCTGCATTTTACCCTCCATGAAAATCAGTTCAGTGGCCCAGAGACTTTAATGTAAGAAACCAATGTAGAGACGACTAGAGAAAAAAACTAAGGCAAATGCGTCAATACTTAGGCATAGGCTATCTGAGTAGGACTTTTGTAGCTCAGGAAACAATAGCAAGAACTGTCAAGTGGGATTTACAGAAGTTTAAAATCTTATACACATCAAAGGAAACAACAGCCTGCAGATGGGAGAATGTGTTATCCAGATATTCATGTGATAGAGGGGTAGTGTTCAAGATATACAGATACTCAGAGAAACGCAGGACAAAAGAAAGAAGTATTCCAGGCAAGAAGTGGCCAAACGGACAGAGTACACACTTTTTCAAAGGAAGAAATATAAACAGTCGATAAATACAAGATTCAAAATTTGCAACATCTTCAGGCCCTAGGGAAATGCAAATTGAAACTGCATTGATGGCACATGTCCCCTTGGTCAGAATGGCTGTCACCAGGAAAACAAGAACCAAGCTAGAGAAGGAAAAGGAACAGTAACAGGTGGTTGGACGGGTATTAAACTAAGACAGCCATTTATGGAAATCAGTGTGGAGGTATTTAAAAGACCAAAAGTGTAACTACCATGAGGTCCCGCTATTCCACTCCAGGATGTATACCTAAAACACTTCAAGTCAGCATCTAACAGAGCCACCCACATACCTGATTTAGTACAGCACTATTCACAATAGCCAAGGTAAAGATATGTAGTTCCTGTGTGTATATGTATAATTTAGTCATAAAAAAAGAAAGTCATCTTCCATGACAGGACCAAATTTACACAATATCTTGCCACTAACCCAGCTCTACAAAGGATAATAGGAGGAAAACTCCAACACAAGGAAGGAAATGGCACCCAAGAAAAAGCAAGACAGTAAACTTCTTCCATCAAACTCAAAGGAAGATAACTACTCAAAAACAAAAATAACATCAAAAATGTCAGGAAGTAATAATCTCTATTCCTTAATATCTCTTAACATCAATGGACTCAACTCCCCAATAAAAAGACATAGACTAACAGACTGGATACGGCAACAGGACCCTACATTTTGCTGCTTACAGGAAACACACCTCAGAGTCAAAGACAAACACTACCTTAGAGTAAAAGGATGGAAGACAATTTTGCAAGGAAATGGTCACAGGAAGCAAGCTGGAGTAGCCATTTTAATATCAGATAAAATTGACTTTCAACCCAAAGTCATCAAAAGAGACACAGAAGGTCACTTCCTGTTAGTCAAAGGAAGAATCCACCAAGAGGAACTCACAATTCTAAACATCTACGCTCCAAATGTAAGGGCACCCTCATTTGTAAAAGAAACCTTACTAAAGCTCAAAGCACACATTGCACCTAACACAATGATTGTGGGGGACCTCAATACTCCACTATCTACAGTGGACTGACCAGGAAAACAGAAACTAAACAGAGACACGGAGAAACTCATCGAAACTTTGGAGCAATTGGATTTAACAGATATATATAGAACATTTCACCCTAAAGCAAAAGACTATACCTTTTTCTCAGCCCCTCATGGTACCTTCTCCAAAATCGACCATATAATTGGACACAAGACAGATCTCAACGAATATAAAAAGATCGAACTAATCCCATGCCTCTTATCAGATCACCATGGAGTAAGAGTGTTCTTCAATAGCAACAAAAACAACAGAAAATCCCCATACGCTTGGAGGCTGAACAATATTCTACTCAATGATACCTTAGTCCAGGAAGAAATAAAGAAAGAAATCAAAGAATTCTTAGAACTTAATGAAAATGAAGGCACAACATACCCAAATCTATGGGACACAATGAAAGCAGTGCTTAGAGGAAAACTCATAGCCCTGAGTGTCTCCAAAAAGAAACAGGAGAGAGCATATACTAGCAACTTAATGGCGCACTTGAAAGCTCTGGAACAAAAAGAAGCAATTTCACCCAGGAGGAGTAGAAGACAGGAAATCATCAAACTCAGGGCTGAAATCAATCAAGTTGAAACAAAGTGAACCATACAAAGAATCAACAAAACCAGGAGCTGGTTCTTTGAGAAGATCAACAAGATAGATAAACCCCTAGCCAGACTTACTAAAGGGCACAGAGACAGTATTCAAATTAACAAAATTAGAAATGAAAAGGGAGATATAACAACAGAAACTGAGGAAATTCAAAAGATCATCAGATCCTACTACAAAAACCTATACTCAACACAACTGGAGAATCTGGAGGAAATGGACAATTTCCTCGACAGTTACCAAATACCAAAATTAAACCAGGATCAAATAGATGGTCTAAACAGACCCATAACCCCCAAAGAAATAGAAGGGGTCATAGACAGTCTTCCAACCAAAAAGAGCACAGGACCAGACGGTTTTAGTGCAGAATTCTATCAGACCTTCAAAGAAGTCCTGATACCGATACTCTTCAAATTATTCCAAAAAATAGAAACAGAAGGAACACTACCCAACTCATTCTATGAAGCCACAATTACCCTGATACCAAAACCACACAAAGATCCAACTAAGAAAGAGAACTACAGGCCAATTTCTCTTATGAATATCGATGCAAAAATACTAAACAAAATACTTGCCAACCGAATCCAAGAACACATCAAAACGATCATTCACCATGATCAAGTTGGCTTCATCCCAGGGATGCAGGGATGGTTCAATATACAGAAATCCATCAACGTAATCCACTACATAAACAAACTCAAAGAAAAAAACCACATGGTCATCTCATTGGATGCTGAAAAAGCATTTGACAAAGTTCAGCATCCTTTCATGCTAAAGGTCCTAGAAAGAACAGGAATTCAAGGCCCATATCTAAACATAGTAAAAGCAACATACAGCAGACCAGTAGCCAACATCAAGGTAAACGGAGAAAAACTCGAAGCAATCCCTCTAAAATCAGGGACTAGACAAGGCTGTCCCCTCTCGCCATATCTCTTCAATATAGTACTTGAGGTACTAGCTAGAGCAATTCGACAACAGAGGAAAGCAAAAGGGATACAAATCGGAAAGGAAGAAGTCAAACTATCACTATTTGCAGATGATATGATAGTTTACTTAAGTGACCCAAAAACCTCCACCAGAGAACTCCTGCAACTGATAAACAACTTCAGCAAAGTGGCTGGCTATAAAATCAACTCAAGTAAATCAGTAGCCTTCCTATACTCAAAAGATAAGCAGGCTGAGAAAGAAATTAGGGAAATGACACCCTTCACAATAGCCACAAATGATATAAAGTATCTTGGAGTGACGCTAACCAAACATGTGAAAGATTTATATGACAAAAACTTCAGGTCTCTGAAGAGGGAAATTGAAGAAGACATCAGAAAATGGGAAAATCTTCCATGCTCGTGGGTTGGCAGGACTAATATAGTCAAAATGGCAATCTTGCCCAAAGCAATATACAGATTCAATGCAATTCCCATCAAAATCCCAACTCAGTTCTTCATAGAGCTAGAAAGAGCAATTCTCAAATTCATCTGGAATAACAAAAAACCCAGGATAGCTAAAACTATCATCAACAGCAAAAGAACTTCTGGGGGAATCAATATCCCGGACCTCAAGCAATATTACAGAGCAGTGGTACTAAAAACTGCATGGTATTGGTTCAGTGACAGGGAAGCGGATCAATGGAATAGGATCGAAGACCCAGAATTGAACCCACACATCTATGGTCAATTGATCTTCGACAAAGGAGCTGAAAACATCCAGTGGAAAAAAGATAGCCTTTTCAACAGATGGTGCTGGCTCAACTGGAGGTCAACATGCAGAAGAATGAGAATTGATCCACTCTTATCTCCTTGCACTAAGCTCAACTCCAAGTGGATCAAAGACCTCCACATAAAACCAGACACACTAAAACTAATAGAAAAGAAACTGGGGAAGACCCTTGAGGACATTGGCTCAGGGAAAAAATTCCTGAACAGAACACCAATTGCTTATGCTCTAAGAACAAGAATAGACAAATGGGACCTCATAAAACTACAAAGTTTCTGTAAGGCAAAAGACACTGTCAAAAGGATAAATCGGCAACCAACAAATTGGGAAAAGATCTTCACCAACCCCACATCCGACAGAGGGCTAATCTCCAATGTATACAAAGAACTCAAGAGGTTAGACCCCAGAAAACCAAATAACCCTATCCAAAAATGGGGTACAGAGCTAAACAGAGACTTTTCACCTGAAGAAATTCGGATGGCTGAGAAACACCTTAAAAAATGTTCAACATCACTAGTCATTAGGGAAATGCAAATTAAAACAACCCTGAGATTTCACCTCACACCAGTCAGAATGGCTAAGATTAAAAACTCAGAAGACACCAGGTGTTGGCGAGGATGTGGAGAAAGAGGAACACTCCTCCACTGCTGGTGGGAATGCAAGCTGGTACAACCACTCTGGAAATCAGTATGGCGGTTCCTCAGAAAACTGGGCGTGATACTTCCGGAGGACCCAGCCATACCACTCCTGGGAATATACCCAGAAGATTCACCAGCATGCAATAAGGATACATGCTCCACTATGTTCATAGCAGCCTTATATATAATAGCCAGAAACTGGAAAGAACCCAGATGTCCCTCAACAGAGGAATGGATACAAAAAATGTGGTATATATACATAATGGAGTACTATTCAGCCATCAGCAACAATGAATCCATGAAATTCTTAGAGAAATGGATGGAGCTGGAGAATGTCATACTAAGTGAGGTGACCCAGTCTCAAAAGAATACCCATGGTATACAGTCACTGATAAGTGGATATTAGCCTAGAAGCTTGGAACACCAAAGACACAAATCACATATCAAGTGATGTCTCACAAGAAGAAAGGAGTGGACACTGGTGCTAGAATGGACCAAAACATCATTGTGGGAGAGTACAAGAACAGTAAAGTGGGAGGGGGTGGATGCGGGAGCAGGGGGAGGGAAAAGGACATGTGGGACCTTTGGGGGTGGGGAACCAGAAAAAGGGAAATGAATTGTAAATATAGAATATATACAATAAAAAAAAATCAAAAAAAAAAAAAAAAGAAAGTCATCTAGTGTGTCCGTTTTCCTTTAATCATAGGACTTGGGAAGGTGGAGGGGGGTGGGTCATAGCAAATTCTAGATCAGCCAGGGTCATACAGTGAGATCCTGTCTTAAAACACCGGAAGAAACTAAAGGAAAAAAAAGATGAGATGGAAACAATGCCGCTTGAAGGAAAATGAATAGAACTCAAGATTATCATGGCAAGGAAAATTAGCCAGACTCAGACAGACAGCAGTTTCATGCCTTCCCTGATCTGTGGAATTAAGGCAAAAGACAAAATGGCACAGAGGGACAAGGGAGACTTCTGGAATAAAGGAGGGATCAAGAGAAGGGGAGAGAAAGGAAGGCAGAGCAATTTGAAGGAGTGAGGACGGCCAAAGTACATTGTGTGCATGCAAGGAATGTCAGATAAAACTGTTCCTTACAAACGATACAGAGAAGATTAGCATGGCCTCTGCGCAAGGATGACACGCAAATTCGTGAAGCGGTCCATATTTTTAACTGGGAAAGGGGAAAGCCTTTGGAATGTAAACATAGAATATAGAAAATAAAAATTAAATAAAAAAAGAATATATAAAAAAAAACTGTTCCTTACACAAGACAAGAATAAGTTCATACTATAAATGGGCACAAAAAAATTTAAAACATACTTTATAAATTAGTACTATATCTTTGATGCCCTGGGCTATTTTTACTACTATTAAATTCCATTAATTCTCTAACTTTTATTCTCTATTTGTGTTTCACTACATGGTTTCTTTGTAGTGGTGGCTTTCTAGGGCACCTGATGAGGTGTCAGATCCAAGGCCTCTGTGTCACCATCAGCACCATGATGTGTTGATGAGTGTAAGCTCGGCCTCGCCCAGCAGGGGAGGAGGCAGATGTAGATGCCTTACCCTAGGTCTCCTTGTCTCCAATGCTTTGTCTTTTGCTTTTGTTTTAAGAAAAAAAAATCCCTTCTATGTGTAGGGATAATCAGTGTCCATCTTTAGGTCCTGAGGAGTAGGGGAATGCACGGCTTAGACAGCATGTGAGACAGTATCCAGTCACCTGGGCACTCACAGTTCAGTAGACAGAGCCAGAAAAATGGAATACACACTGCGCTGGAGAGTAATTAAACCAATTAAATAGTAATCAGTTTGTTTTTAATTATAAGTCAAAATTAACCACTCAAAATTAATCAAAATATTAAGGGTCTTTTATACATAAAACATTCCACATGTGACTTCTTAATGGTATTACATGTTCGTGTTTCTAACTTACAGCATGAAGCCTAAGGCCAGTTGTAGATTTGGCCCATAAATTTACCCCTATCCCCAGTGCCTGAGCAGCTCTCGGAACAAGTCCATATGGGTTCCCTCCGCCACCCCCCACCCCATCTCAGGGCAGATGTGGTGTATGTTGGGAGGGCAACATCTGTGTACTGAGGAACTGTCTGGCCTTCTGAGATGCGGTGGCCCAGGGATCCCGTCCCTTGGGTAGAAAGCCTTGAGGACCTCCAGATGAAGCATATGTCAAATGCTTCAAGACTCTGCCCACCCTAGGTAGCTTTCCTGAACTGTGGAGGACAGCTTTCTGCAAAACCTCTCTGGTCCTATTGTCTCCCAGCACCCACTGTCATAAAGTTTGTTTGACACACTGTATGGTTGTTTCGTCTTGCCTGACTCATACTTGTACTAGAAACCACGGCCCACGCTGGACTGGGCTTTGTGCTGGCTAGTTTTATGTCAACTTGACATGAAGAGTCATCTGGGAAGAGGGAAGCTCAATGGAAAAATGCCCCGACCAGACTGGCCTGTGGACAAGCTGTGCAGCGTTTTCTTGATTGACGTGAATACAGGAGTCTGGCTTCCTATGGGCGGGGCCACCTCTGGGTGGGGAGTTATATGAGGAAGCAGTTTGAGCAGGCCGTGAGGAACACCAGTAAGCAGCATTCCTTCATATCCTCCATCATATCCTGCATGTAGGTAAGTTCCTGCTCTGACTTCCCCGGGGTGCTCTTCAAGCTGTACGACAAGACTGCTTGGTCATGGTATTTTGTTTTTGTTTGTTTGTTTTTTGTTTTTTTGATTTGTTTTTGTTGTTGTTGTTGTTGTTTTTGTTTTTTTTTTTTGTTTTTTTTTTTTTTTTGAGACAGGGTTTCTCTGTGTAGTCCTGGCTGTCCTGGCACTCACTCTGTAGACCAGGCTGGCCTTGAACTCAGAAATCCGCCTGCCTCTTCCTCCCAAGTGCTGGGATTAAAGGCATGCGCCACCACCGCCCAGCCAGTGGTAGAGACCCTAACAGGTGTGGAGGGATGCCTTTCACACTTTGTTCTTGCTTGGGGGGGCATGTGGAGGATTGAGACAGACTCACGTAGCCTAGGCTGACCTTAAACTCACTGGGAACCTGGGCATAACCTGATCTCTTCTCTCCACTCCCAGGTACTGAGATTACATGTATGAACAGTCACACCCGACTCTGGCTTTTGTCTTTCAGACAGTAACTGAGGTAAGAATATCCAGAAGAGAAATTTCATGAACATGAATCATCATCAATAATATAATAAACAATAATAATCATATCCAATTTGGGCCAGGCGGTGGTGGCGCATGCCTCTAATCCCAGCACTCAGGAGGCAGAGGCAGGAGGATTTCTGAGTTCGAGGCCAGCCTGGTCTACAGAGTGAGTTCCAGGACAGCCAGGGCTACACTGAGAAACCCTGTCTTGAAAAACCAAAAAAATAAGGTGGGCATGGTGGCGCATGCTTATAATCCCAGCACTTAGGAGGCAGAGGCAGGCAGATTTCTAAGTTCAAGGCCAGCCTGGTCTACACAGTGAGCTCCAGGACAGCCAGGACTACACAGAGAAACCCTGTCTTGAAAAACCAAAAAGAAAAAAAAAAAAAGAAAAAGAAAGAAAAAAAAAGAAAAAAGAAAAGAAAAACCAAAAAATAAATAAGTAAATAAATAAATAAAATAATGTCCAATTTGATGGCACTGTGTTCTGTTATAGCAATTAACAGACACATTGCTTTTATTACTGAAATTATTACACATTACTGAATTAATGATTCAATAAAATAAGATTTAGACATGAAATCCAGGTGAGTGACAGGACACTTTAGGGATCCATGAAGACATGACTCAGTGGAACAGAACAGTAAGTTTTCATTACCAACAAAAACAGGTTTTTGTTTAAATCTTTCAAAGAATGGGCGTGGTAAATGGGGAGGGCATGGGAGGGTAAAAGGGGAAATGTGTGGACAACTAACACCAAAGGCCTTTTGAAAAGCCGTATGAGAACTTACTATCATAAATGTTTTCATATACATATATATTATGTAATACATGTATCCATGCATACATATTATATATTCTAAATATATAAATTTAATCCTAAAATATATACATATATACTTCTTATACTATACTATATATAATGTATATATATATATTTAAATTCCTCTTATATATATGTTATCATATATACATATATATACGTACATACATACATACATGCATGCATGCATATATACATATGAGGGATTTACCATGTAATGGGAGAAAGACAATGTCTCCACTGGACAATTGGACATGTTATACCATCAAGTAAAACACTCAGTACCAGGAATGAGTTCTGTCTTGCTAAATCCTTGGCCGAAGGGCTCCCATAGACACTCCCACCCCAAGCATCACAGGCAGCTGCAAAGCTGTTGCTACTCTCCACACCCTGATGGTCCTATTACTGAAAGACAATTTGCTTATGTCCTCAGACACGGAGAAATCATGTTAGTTCCCAACTAAAAGCTTCACACCCGCTGACTAGTATGCATGGTGGTGGAAGGTACTCTGCCTGCTGCTGTGGGAGAAAAATCATTATCTGTGTTTAGTCTTCAAATGGCTAAAAACCCTGGGCCTACGACAGAAAGTTACCTGCAAGGTATAGTGGTGGAATTGTGGCACAATGGGGGTAACCAACCAATCTTTGATTGGACTTAAGGTCCACTCCATGAGATGGGATGCATACCAGACACTATGAAAGTGTAGAAGATTAGCTAGGTCATTAGCCCTAGAGGAAAACTTACCACCACTATTCAGCTATAGGAACATAACAATAATATTCTAATAATGCTCTAATGATCTATGCTATAGGCATAGATCAGAGCATTTATCAGCCCTCACCAGAGGAACTTCTGCATGCAGTAGATGGTGATTAAAACAGAAACCCACAAATAGACAGTGTATAGGAAGTGAAAAACTTTGGATTACTCAGTCCTAAAGGGGATGGCATAATGAAACCTGTCCCTCCCCTCAACGCTCAGGGATCTATACGGGGCTTTCTGGGATCTCTCTTGAGGTCTAGTTAAGACACAGAGACATCTACATAGTTAGAGATGTGTTGTTGTTGTTGTTGTTGTTGCTGCTGTTTTTGTTTTGTTTTGTTTGAGCAGGCTCTCGGTTTCTAGATTAATCTGACTTCTCCACCCTGTGTCTCTCTGCATGGTTCTCACTGCCTGCTTCCTAGCTTCTTCCTGTTTCCCTTCTTCCTCAATCATGGTGACTCTCTCCATCTCTGCCTGCCTGGGCTTTATGCTGGGACTTCCTACCCAACCCTGTGCTGGCTCTTTATTATGGAAAAGGCCACATTTAACTACCCTGCCGGTTGGCCCAGAAAGGGGACCTTCCCCAGGGCAGCTTGCCTTTCTTTTAAAGGCAAGGGAGGAATTGACTTTACAAGTCCCAAGAGGCTGGTCCCAAATAATCGAAACCACCAGGGCACACTTTTTCATAGCCAGAAAATAGAATATTTGTGCATCACCCAAACAGAGGGAGTAGAAAGATAAAAAAGCCCATGGCAGTGGATGATGGACGCCAAGGAAATAGCATCCACCAGACATAACGGGACTGGTACACATGAACTTACAGAGAGGACGACGGGGTGCACAAGACCTACACAAGTTTAAACCACACAAAATCTTAGCACAGAGAAGGGGAAGTAGACCCGAGGTCCTGCCCGTCAAACATTTGCAATTGATATCTTCTGTCAAAGGGAAAATCAGTTTTCTTCAATGGCATGTCACTGGTTATTGTAAGGGTCCGAAAATAACAGAAGGAAGACCCCAGATTGAGACGGTATGCAAAGACGAAGAGTATTTATTCTGCAGAAACAACCAACATGGGGGTCAACCATTTTTTTTGAAATGGGGATTGCAGACAAGGCACGGACCTTCTTATAGGGATCTGGAGAAACTGGATCTGGAAGGATTAGGGGCGAGTGGCTCACAGGTGGTCAGCAGTCCACATTCCTATGTCATGAATAGGAGGAGACAGGGCTGTTCAGCACAGATGGCCCCTTCTGAGATAAGATATTTTCCCATTTTTGTGATTATCCCCAGGCTGTTCTTTGGGAGGGGGTTTTTTAAAGACCTTATTTCTGGATTTTTTTTTTTTTAAATTAAATCAGGCCTAGTCATCAGATGGAGAGAAATGGGGTTTCTATCATCCTTTATCCTTTCAGTGATATGAAACATACTCCAGGGCAGGCCTCAGGGCCAGGAGGAGTTGGCCAACAATGAAAGAACTCCACTTGGTTCTTGTCTTTATGTTTTGGTTTGGCTTTTTAAAATAATTTTCTTTTTCTTTTTTGAGAGGAATAACAAGGAGTTGGGTGGGAATGGAGGTGGAGGAAGGATCAGGGGTGTTGGTAAAGGGGAAAGAATATGATCAAAAGCTATTGTATAAGCCAGGCGGTGGTGGCACACGCCTGTAATCCCAGCACTTGGGAGGCAGAGGCAGGCAGATTTCTGAGTTCGAGGCCAGCCTGGTCTACAGAGTGAGTTCCAGGACAGCCAGTGCTACACAGAGAAACGCTGTCTCGAAAAAAACCAAAAAATTCAAAAATTAAAAAAGCTATTGTATAAAAATTTATGGAAAAGGGAAAGGGATTGTCTGTTCTTTAAATTAATAAAGTGTCATTTTCCCCACTGAGTCAGGCATCACTTCTTTCTCCAGCCACGTTGTTGTGATTCTAAAAAGAGAAATGGGTAGAGAACATGTTCTATGGGGTGCATAGTGAGATGTGGAGGAAGGGGGTGCCCTGGTGGGCCCATGCTGAGGCTTCCTGTTCCCTGAGGGACCACATACATGATATAGTATAGAATAGAGTTTATTCAAAGCATGGGGAGGTGGGTTAAGGAGGTAGTAGAAACAGAGAAAGGCAGAGAGAGGGAGAGAGTAGAGAAGTAGAGGCCGGCCATGACCACGTGGAGAGAGGGGGAGAAGCGAAGAGGAGAGAGGAGAGCCCAAGAGGCCAAGAGGCAAGAGAGTAAGAGAGAGAGGAGGGGGCAAGCAGCCTCTTTTATAATGGGCCAGGCCCACCTGCTGTTGCCAGGTAACTGTGGGGTGGAGTTTAGACAGAATCCTAACACACATCCCTAGTATGCACCATTGTAAACAAAACATATATGAATTTAGTACACTGTTTGATAGCTTTGTACTTCCATAATAGTTGAATCAGGTTAGAGTGGGAATAAGGACAGGCAGTTGAAAGCATTCTCTATGATGACAGTTTTGCTGGGAAATACATCCATTGTCACAGAAAAGAAACACTTTTACCCTCCGAGCAAAAGCGGATTTTCAAAAAATGGAAATGTGCAGAATACACAGAAGGTCTCTTTTTGCCTAGAATCTGTCAGGCTGTGCTGAGACAAAGACAGCACGGCTTGTCTATAGAAAGAGAACCAGCGTGGTGGGCTCTGAGTCAGACACAGGAGAAAGCCAGGCCCCGGAACGACTGCTGTTCACAGCTGAAGAGGGCTCTCTACACCTTCATGAACATGAGCACCTGCCGCTCTCTGCAAAATGATCCCTATCCTCATCTTCTTGGACAGGCTCCAAATGGACCTCTGTCCAATTAAGTCAGAGCCTTTAATGACCAACCTAGAGAAAAGTTTTATTCTTTATTTTTAATTTTTCTCATTTCCTATCTCAGAGTACGCAAGAGATTTGAGAGAGCCTTGGTGTTTTCTGTTTCTTGTTGTTGGTGCTTTCTGTCTTCTTCTTGTTGTGTTGTTTTGTTTTACATTCTGCAGAAGTTGTTTCGAGCCACACTTGAGCTAAGGAGGAAGAGCAGGCTTCATGCTTGGGAAGCTCTGGAAACCTTGACCGCGGCACGCAGTCTGTTTAAAGCGATGAGGGCCTTTGGCCATTCTAGCGTATAAGTGACGAGGTCAGACAATTCAGTGCAGACACTTCTCCCGACTTGTGAACTGTGCAAGGTGAATTGCACCTGGCAACTTGAGTAATTTTGAACTGGTTTATATAACCACAAAACCCCCACCAGCATCATGAGCAGAATGCAGCGCCAAGATAGGCACCCAGCAAAATTCCGTGGCAGTGAGTCAGAGTGTTGAGTAAAATAATCTCTGGGCTTGGCTGGATGCTTTATAGAGAAAGACATTTTATGTCCTCCAGGACAATACTACAATCATTGGTAGATGGATTTTTTTTTTCCTATAGCAGTGGTTTTCAACCTGTGAGTCTTGACCCTTTTGGGGGGTCGAATAACCCTTTCACAGGGGTCACCTAAGACCATTGGAATGCACAAATATTAATATATTACATTATGATTCATAACAGCAAAACTACAGTTATGAAGTAGCAATGGAATTTTATGGTTGGGGAGGGAGTCACCTCAGCATGAGGAATTGTATTAAAGACTTACAGCATTAGGGAGGTTGAGACCCACTGGCCTACAGGGTAAAAGTCATCCATAGCAAGGCATATAAATATTCATATCCCCTACAAAACTGTTGTTCTCATTAAGTAAAAAGTGTAAATACCCATAGGTTTTTTCATTTAATGTCATGTATGAAACTATAGGCCATTTTACATGTCATGATTGAATTCAAAAGAAACTATAGCTTACCCGAAGAATGTATGGACTCTTCTGTTTTTCATGTCTTGATAAAATGTCAAATGTATAAACATATTATTTTAGGATACAAATTTATGGGGCTGGAAAGAAGGCTCAGTAGTTAGGAGTACCAGCTGCTTTTCCAGAGGGCCCAGGTTCAATTCCCAGCACCTACATGACAGTTCACAACCATCTGTGACTCCAAGTTTAGGGGATCCAACACCCACTTCTGGCACTAGAACTCAAGCAGTGCACACATATACATGCAGACAAAACACCACTACACATACTAAATTAAAAAAAAAATAAACGTGAGTCGGGCGGTGGTGGCACATGCCTTTAATCCCAGCACTTGGGAGGCAGAGGCAGGCGGATTTCTGAGTTTGAGGCCAGCCTGGTCTACAGAGTGAGTTCCAGGACAGTTCCAGGTCTACACAGAGAAACCCTGTCTCAAAAAAAATTAAAGGTAACAATTTATATGTGCAAAGAGTACACAATTATGTTGTATTTAAGTCATATTTAGTTTACCAATCATGGGGCTGGTGATTTTTAAACAGTATTGATCTATGAGCCACCCCATCAAGCATACATTAGACACTAGGCACAGGTTAGCCTAAAGCCTAAAAGGACACTTGCCTTTTTGAGGAGCCCACCTATTGGAATGGTAGGACAAAGGGGCATGTATAGGAAAGTCAATACGCGAAGTTCATGGCAAGCTCAAGATGTTTAAAGGGAGAAGCTGTGTGTGGCTGAGAATGTGGTTGGAGGAACTACAGAGAGCAAAGGATGATGGTAAATATTTCACAGAGGAAGTGTCTGCTGAAACTGATAAAAGAATAAAACTGTGCTTATTTTCAAACGTGTGCATGCATGTTTGTGTGGGCCCACATGTGTGTGCACAGGCATGTGGAGGACAGAGAACAATTTCCAATGCTGCCCAATATTTTTTCAGACAGACCTTCTCACTGACCTGGAATTTGCCATGTAGACTAGGCTGCCTTTCCATGGAGCCCTAAGGATAAACCTGTCTTTGCTCCTCCAGCTCTGGGGTTACAGGCATGCACCACTAGAATCACAGCCAGGCACCATTGCAGCCCCTGAGACTTCTGGCATGCATCACTGGGGTTACAGGCATGTACCAGTGCTGGAACTACAGGCGTGTACTACTGAAGCCCCTGGGGATACAGGCATACATCACTGGGGTTATAAATATGCACCACTCATATTACAGGCATGTACTACTGAGATTTCAGGCATGCACCAGTTGGGTTAGAGGCATGCATCATCACTGGGGTTAAAGGCACATAACACTAGAGCTTGCTTCTCTATGTAGGTTTTGAGGATTGGTATCAGGCCTTCTGGTTTTCCAGGGCAACACCTTACTGACTAAGCCATGTCCTGAGCTCTGGAATTTATTTTTTTTTATGCAAAGACTCTCAGAAGTGTAAATCCAGAGTGTTCAGTCCAAGCCCCAGCAAGTTGTTTTAAACCTGACTGGTGAGGTAAGTAGAATTAGGATGGGATAAAGCCGCCAATCTTCCTAAGAGTCAACAGATGTATTAGTTCAAAGATGAAGAATCTCAGGCCCTTCTTGTGAAAGAATTTGATTCTATAGGTCTGGACAGGATCCAAAGTATCTGTATTATCAACAAATAGCCCAGTCAAGTCACAGACTGGGTGGGGTGGGAATAGACATTTTGAAGATGGAAAGAATCACACGTGAATTACTCAGGAAGAGTGCACAGCTCTCTGAGTCCAGAAACGGTGGGTTTTGTGTGTGGCAAAGATCATTCTGCTTGTCACTGGGCAGAAGGCTTATTAGCAAACTTTGCAGACGTCTCCTATCAGCAGATGACAAGAGAAACATTGGTCGTGAAGGAAACGGCCCCAACCCATAATTACCCAGGACTCACTCCTGACCCTGGGGCCTGAGACTGCAGAACCCCAGGGCTGGTGACTGCTGATTCCCATCACCCTCGAGGGGCCACAGAGACTCCTGCCGCTTCAACATTTTATGAGCTGCTTCAGTGGCTGACATTGGCATGAGCTAGTTCTGTTGGACAATCACAAACTCAAGAGCCGAGGCTAAACAACTCTAGTTTCCTCAAGCTTTCCTGCTATGTCTGAATTCTTTAGAGAGCATACATTGTCTTTTGAAGGATCATTTGTTTTTCAAATAAATGAAGAGATTACACGATGAAATAGCCCCTACCCACGCTCTCTTAGGAACTTCGCAGTTTCCATGTCCTCCATACCTTCAAGGTAACGGCCACCCAAACCTAGTTCTTCAGGATCTCATAATAGCTTTGACTGACGGGGTCTCCTGCTTCCTTCCATATGGTAAATGTGCTAGGAACTAGTCACTCATGATAGAAGCCTGGGGGAGTGAAGAGATCAATACAAAGGTTGTTAGATGCCACTTAGAGAATAAACGAATTGTAAGGACAAATCTGGCTGATGAAACGACCAGGTCCATCTGTAGAAGCAATGACCCTTTTGAAGACTGGAGAAATTTTCCCAGCCAGCAAGACATGAATGATAAGAGGACAGTTGGCCCTGTCCTGGCTGGTTTTTGTGTGTCAACTTGACACAGGCTGGAGTTACCACAGAGAAAGGAGCCTCCCTTGAGGAAATGCCTCCATGAGGTCCAGCTGTGGGGCGTTTTCTCAATTACTGATCAAGTGTGGGAGGGTCCATTGTGGGTGGTGCCATCCCTGGGCTGGTAGTCCTGGGTTCTACAAGAAAGCAAGCTGAGCAAGCCAGGGGAAGCAAGCCAGGAAGAAACATCCCTCCATGGCCTCTGCATCAGCTCCTGCTTCTGACCTGCTTGAGTTCCAGTCCTGACTTCCCTTGGTGATGAACAGCAACGTGGAAGTGAAAGCTGAATAAACCCTCTCCTCCCCAGCTTGCTTCTTGGTCATGATGATTGTACAGGAGTACAAACCCTGACTACGACAGGCCCCATTTGAGATGGTAGGGAAGGACAATGGCATGCCGTGGACTGGATCTTCTGTGGGCGTGCCAAGGCATGACTGTGAGACACATTGCTGGGGAGGAGCCTCGTGAAGGACCCAGCCAGTTACAGTCCATGGAGCAGTCAGTCAGTTAGGCACTGCTAGTATAGTATTAGAACCCAGGGCTGTGTGTACCTCTGAAGGCCCTTCAGTGCTAAGTGCTACCCAGACTAACTCAATACCAACAAGTGGAAGAGCTTCAAATCCAGGGAGATCCCAGCACCACTAGAGGATGAAGAATCTCTGTTTCTGAATACACTTGGGCGGCTCCGAAGGTGATGCTCACCCAAGGGTGTGACTAAGTGATATGCCCAGACCTCGGTTTCTCCATGACAGCCAAAGACCATCAGGAGTCCAACTCATATGCAAAAGTACTTAAAAGCAAAGAGTACTTAAGCTTGCGCTGGGACCTCTCCAACCTCTCCAATGCGTGGGTATAGAAGGTGCTAAGCTGGTATAAGCCTTGCTTTTTATATAGTTTAAGCTGGGTAAGGGGCTTTTCAATTTGGCAGTTACATGATTGGTTGACATTTCAGAAAAGCATAGCTTGCAGAAAATTTTAGCTCGCATCATAAACTTTGCTATAACTTGAGTCATTTGCCCTGGACATGACACTAGGCATTTCCCCTTATCAGGGGTGGAGTGGCTGTTACTCGGGGGTGTCTGGGTTCCTGGAACAAGCTGCGGTTTTTCCAGTTACTGAGTTCAAACTGAGGACAAGCTGGACATGAGATGGAGTTTGAACACAAGATAGAATTAACTGGCTGGGTCCCTCGCTAGGTCCCTCCACAGCAGTGTGCCTCAGGATCATGCCTTGGTACGCGCACAGAAGATCCATTTCATGGCATGCCTTTGTCCCCCCCTACAGTGCTGATCTGGGACAAAAGTGGGACAGCACTCAAATCTGGCTGGTCCCCTGCAGTAGCTAGCCGAGTTTCCAGGTACCAAATGTGCTACACGCATCAAAGGACATTCTATTTGTACAATGATTAAAGAAAAGTTAGATGACTCTGTTATAGAACCCAATTCCCAACCTGCTGCTGGCTTGGCTTGGAGGCCAGGCTCCTTCAGGGTTGGAAGTAGAATACTGCAGAGCCTCAGGCTTCATTGTGGTTGGCTGTTGTCCATGGGATGCTGGCACCTGGGAGCTGAGAGCAGTGCCCTTTGATGCCAGGCAGGCCTTCTAATTAACACACAAAAAAAATGTCTTCCCAGTCACCTGGTCCTGCAGCCACTACATGGTGCGCCTGTGGTGGTGTATGTCTGCTTCAAACGTGCTTAGTCACCTTACGTCTCTTGAAGATTCCGGCAGAGGACATTGTAATTGTTATTGTAGCAAAATGCCAACATGTTTAAGGAGGAAAATTTTAGATGAAATGTTTTCTGACACTGGGCATGAGAGCATACTCATGCAGTTCCAGCTCTATGGGAAGCAGGGGCAGGAAAGCCACAAGATCCCAACCAGTCTTATTAAGACCCTGTCTTGACAAAATAAAACAAAACTATATTATGATAGGGTGGAACATGATAGTAAAATGGTTGCCTACTGTGTACACGGTCCTAGATTCAATTACAGAAACAATGCACACACACAGACACAGACACACAGACACAGACACACATAAACACACACAAACACACACACACACATACACACACACACACACACACACATACACACATACACACACACACACAGATTTTACCACCCAGGGTGTAATTGTAGTGTAATTGGTTAAGCAAAATGTACACCAAGTTGTGAACCCCCTCCTCCAAAAGAGGAAAATAAAGTCAAGAGAATAATCATCTAAGAGTTTTATGCTAATTTAGAAATGCCTATAAAATATTATATTAACATTATGTCAAAATTCAAGTAATTTTTTTAAAAAAAATTGTAAGTGGCTGGGCATGATGGCTCATAAATGCATCCTAGCACTCAGAAAGCTGAGGCAGAAGGAGAGTCACCAAAAGTTTCAAGCCATCGTGGGTAGAGTTCCAGGTTAGCCCAAACTACAGGATGTGATCCTGTCTCAACAAAAAACACAAAAATTATGAACAACTTCTGGTCACTTGGAAAAAATTATACAGCTTCTGTCATAGAGTAATTTTCTCACTTCAATCAATCTATAAATATCAGAAAATGCTCAATTATTCTTGAAAGTCAGTCAAAAGATAGGAACAGTGCATTCACAGAAGAAATGCTGTTCGTCTTTGCTAATAATAGGTTCTACAGAAGTTAACTCATAGTTCTTCAAACCCATAAAATAATAATTTTACATGTGGCTTTTCAATATGATAAATTATTTCTCCATTTGGTGACATGAACCAATTCAAGCCAGATTAGAGTATATAGAACGTCAGGTTTACTGGGAAATCACTCTATGCTCACTGGTCCCAAGGAAGAAGGCCAGGGAAGCCCCCATGAGGATAGAGGGGAGGAGGAAGAGAAAGAGAGACTGCAAAGGGGAGAGAGGTGAGGAGGGGAGAGGGGGAGGGGAGAGGGGAGAGGGGAGAGAACAGAGGGGAGAGAAGAAAGAGAAGAAGAGAGGAGAGGAGAGGAGACACACACACACACACACACACACGAGCACACATGTGCACACACATGCACGCGTGTGCACACACAGGCACACACACATGCGCACACACAAGCACATGCACACACACTACATCGCATTTGCATGAAACAGCTGCCCTTGTTTATCACTACTAAGACAGCAATGGGAATGAACTGAGGAGGAGAACAGTTTTCAAAAACTAAAGCATTCATGTCCTCTGACTCAGTAGTTCACCTCTGGAAAATGTATTCTCTACACAAACACAAAAATATCTTCGTAATTGCTTTTACATTGTATTGTAATGGCCTACGAGCCCATGTCCAGGCCACCAGCCACGTGGAGCTGCTGGTGGTGTACCGAGCACTTACCTCTGAAGGAATTGGGAATTCAGGGTCCGGTTCATAGCCTTCTCCTTTGCATTTGTAGTATCTAAACTTTTGTAACGATCTTATGTATGGCTTCTCAAAATACACACATATATTTCAATGAAAAGTGAAAGCAGGACTGGAGCCACGGCAGTGGCCAGCACGGGGCATGCTGCTTCTATAAACCCGAAGTTGGCTGAGCTGACTCGCTTAATCATCCCAAAGTTATACGGGAAAGGAAGATCAACGTCTCAGACAAACAGAAAAGTTATGCAACTGGGTTGGATCCTAGACCAAAGCAAATAAGGGGGCAGTAATAGGGCAGTTAGCAAGAGTTGGTTCTAGGCTTGCAGGTTAACCCGGAGATCTGCAAACTGTCTGTGTAAAGAGTTCGTGCTTTGGGGTCTGTAGATAAAGTGGGAGAACCTCGGCGGGTCCCTGGCCAGCCATGCAGTTCCATGACATCAGCACAAAAGCAGATGACGATAATGAGCGTGTGCAATCTGATCAACAGTAATGCCCCTGCTAACAAAAACCAGACCTGGAAATAGAGTTAAAATATTTCTTTTTCTTTTTTAATTTTCTATATTCTTTGTTTACATTCCAAAGGCTTTCCCCTTTCCCAGTTCCCCCCTTACCGTATGTCCCATAAATCCTCTTCCCTCCGCCCATTCCCCAATCACCCCCCACCACACACCATTTCTCTGTTCTGGTACTCTCCTACAAAACTGGATCCAGTCTTTTCAGGCCCAGGGTCCTCTCCTTCCTTCTTCTTGGGAATCTTTGGATTTGCTAATTGTGCCTTGAGTATTCAGAGCTTCTGGGCTCATTAATATCCACTTATCAGTGATTGCATTTCATGTGTATTCTTTTGTGATTGGGTTAACTCACTTAGGATGATATTTTCCAGATCCAACCATTTGCCTACAAGTTGCATGAATTCATTATTTTTAATTGCTGAATAGTATTCCCATTGTATAAATATACCACATTTTCTGTATCCATTCCTCCTTTGAGGGACATCTGGGCTCTTTCCAACTTCTGGCTATTATAAATAAGGCTGCTATGAACATTGTGGAGCATGTGTCTTTACTGTATGCCCAGGCGTGGTATGACAGGGTCCTCTGGCGACAGGCAAGTAGATCAATGGAATAGAATTGAAGACCCAGATATGAACCCACAGACTTATGGTTACTTGATCTTTGATAAAGGAGCTACAACCATCCAGTGGAAAAAAGATAGCCTTTTCAACAAATGGTGCTGGTTCAACTGGAGGTCAACATGCACAAGTGCAAATTGACCCACTCTTATCTCCTTGTACCAAGATCAACTCCAAGTGGATCAAGGACCTCCACATAAAACCAGACACACTGAAACTATTAGAAAATAAACTGGGGAAGACCCTGGAGGACATGGGCACAGGGGGAAAGTTTCTGAACAGAATACCAATAGCCTATGCTCTAAGATCAAGAATTGACAAATGGGACCTCATAAAATTACAAAGTTTCTGTAAAATATTTCTGTTAGCGAGTTTCCTGTGCCAAATGGCTGCCCAGCTTCTATTTACACACCTCCCCTGATGGGAAATCCATTCCATCTAAGTCATTTCACTATAGAGCAACAGAAATTATTAGGAGAACATTTGCTAGATTGAAAGACAATATTCTATGTGAATCGGAGGCTAGAGAAAAAATATTGTTTGAAAGTGGATGGAACCGATGTTTGCAAATTCAAGGTGTAAACTTGGCAGTTTTCAGCAGCAATCCGTGGATGTGAAGATAATAACCAGTGTGCCACCTAGTGGCCAAGACATGAATAGACGCACATGAAACAGTTTTCAGTAACTCCCAAGAGCCCAAGGCAGTGGGCCGGGAGGCGTTCCTCCTGTCTTTTTTAATCTTTATTAAAATGCTGCTACTAGGTGGTTATTATTTGAAAATGACGATGACTGTGACTCTGACAATATTGATTCCATTTTATTGGAATCAAATAGCTAATGCTCGACATTCAAAGACAGCATCCAATCTAGCCTGACTCCCCGGATGTGTGCAGGCTTGGTAGTCCTCTAACAGTCCTCCTCGGTAGTCTGGGCTACACCTAGGGCTCACTTCAGCCATTAGAGTTCAGCAGAAGCGGTGTGCTGGTTCCAGGCCTTTGAGAAAGTCTGGAAGCATCTGCTTTTGTGCATTTTGGATGGTGTAAGCCACAAATTAAGAAGTCTATATGGAAAGGCTTATTATTGAAGAGGTCGTGTAGACGGCACAGAAGAGAAGGCACATAGCACGAATAAATACTAGTATTGCATGGAGTGTAAACAAAAGTGGTGAAGGAAGCAAAACGGGGTAGAGAAGGAGGGGAGAGAGATGACAGAAGAGGGAGGGGAGGGGGGAGAGCACTTCACTACACAGCCCAGCCTTCCAGTTATCTGGGCAAGACCCCACATAAGCAAACAATCTCTGAACTAGCCCAGTTGAGCGTCTATACTCAGTCCTCGGAGCGGCATCACATTACAGCTGATGGAGTGACATCATGTTACTCACAAATGAACTCTATCGGCCTACAGACTCATGGGAGGGTCGCTGTTTACAACAGACACTCCGTCTTGAGCCAGTTCTCTCTCATCTAATACATAACCAAAATGAGAGGTCCATAATAAGTCCAGCATGGCGGGAGTATCGACTTCCTGCCTCTCTGCTTCAGATGAGCCCATTTCTCGGGATCTGTGAGCAGGTGGGGGAGCCCTTGACAGAGCCTCCCTTTGACAGCTAGTAATACTGTTTTATCAGCAGAGGACTCCAGGCAGGTGCTCCGAGATGGACAGCTCCTTGGGATGCTTTCACTAGGCTCCCGAATTACATCTAGAGCAGTGGTTCTCAGCCTTCCTAGCACTGTGACCTTTTAGTGCAGTTCCTCATACTGTGCTGAACCCCCCCAACCATAAAATTGTTTCATAACTGTAATTTTGCTACTATTAAAAATCACAATGTAAACATCTGCTATGCAGGGTGTCTGATGGGAAACCCGTGTGGAAGGTTTGGGATCGCTGCTCTAAATTTTGTCTATCACTAGGTGCACATGGTAAAGATTTCTCCACAGTTGTGCGTTGTGTGCTTTCCCTGCCTCTCCAGTAAAGTGATGTTCACATGGCCAAGGGATTCAGATGGTGCAAAGTCCTCCATTTGCCTGGATTTTTGTTTCCCACACCCTTTCATTAGACCAACAGTTCTAGGGGCCTGCCAAACTAGTGAGCCTGCCTCTCAACCCTTGTTCTACCCAGCAGCCTAGTGTGCCCCGGCCCAGGCTATGTTCAGGGGAAGCCTCTCTAGCTCCTGGTTCCAACGGCATCTTCAGTAGTACCATATTCCTTCTGGGTGGGCAGCCATCAGTTTTGTCTTACTCGTGACCTGATGCTATGAATTCTATCTGTTCCTCATAACCACTCTGTCTGTATCTGCTACTATTCTTGATATTCAGAATATTTTTCATATTCTGAAAAATTATATTGTTTGACTGGTGATTAGGGACCAGATCTGACCCAAGGCAACCAAACCAACTTCTCTGTGCAGTGAGCTCCAACCACATCTTCTGCAGGACTTTAATATCTTCCTCAACATCATCTGAAGGGCTTTAAGTTTTACTTTCTATTTTCCCTTGCTCTTTAAAAGATTTTTTTATTATATGTAAGTACACTGTAGCTGTCTTTAGACACACCAGAAGAGGGCGTCAGATCTCATTACAGATGGTTGTGAGCCACCATGTGGTTGCTGGGATTTGAACTCGGGACTTCTGGAAGAGCAGTCAGTGCTCTTAGCCATCTTCTCTAGCCCTTTCCTTGTTCTTCAAATGCACTGAGTAGCTTTGATGTGAGCTCGAACAGATCCAAAATTATACAGATACATTTTTTTGTTTGTTTGTTTGTTTGTTTGGGGTTTTGTTTGTTTGTTTAAGATTTATTTTTAATTACATCTCTGTTTTAAGTATGTGCACATGGGGGTAGGTACCCATGGAGGCCAGAAGAGGGCACAGGATCCCTTGGAATTGGAGTTAAAGAGACAGTTGTGAGTTACTTGGTGTGGCTGCAAAAGTGCTTTTAACCATTGAGCTGTCTCTCCAGTCCCTCAGTTTTACTTTTTATGATCACATATAAACTGTTTCTTATCAACAATTGACAAATAATTAATATCCTATTAGTATTAGTAAAGCAATTTATACAATCATCCACATACACTCAGCAGTGGAGAAGATGCAAAATCATGTCTCATAACTCCACTGAGATCGTGTTCTTGGAGAAAGCAATAAACAGGGAGAAGAGAAACACCTTTTGCCCAAAGCTAAGCAGGCGTTAGCCGGGCAGCGGCATCGCACACCTTTAATACCAGCACTTGGGAGGCAGAGGCAGGTGGATTTCTGAGTTCGAGGCCAGTCTGGTCTACAGAGTGAGTTCCAGGACAGCCAGGACTACACAGAGAAACCCTGTCTTAAAAAAAAAAAAAAAGTTTGATGTTCACTTTTCTGGGTCAAGTGTGATTTATTATCATCTTTCATCTGGTAATGAATGCTGTGAGCACCCTCCCACCTAAGCAGTGACTGACATATCCACGGTACCAAATAATGCTAGCAACGAAACAGAACCGGAAAGTATTTTACAGGCAAAAATATAAGTGAGAGCACATCTGAACACAGTCTTTAATTGGGCTGGACGCAGTGCTAGTCTCAGAAACTGAGCAAAGCATGTTCAATTGATTTGTTTCTGCAAATTTTAGTGTGCACGACCAGATCTGCCCACAACTGAAGACTCATGGCCAGTGTCACTCAGTCCAATTACACGAATTTCAGAGACACCTCGCTGGGACGATAATTGAAAACGGCAATAGCTTTGCGTTCCTTACATTACTGTATCAGTAGGTCAATAAAAATGGTTTTCATTTCTAATTCATGGGTTTGGTCTTTTTTCTGCCCAACAAGAGAAAAGTTTGACAAATACACTATTATCCTAATGGGAATTGCGATTACATTTTAAGTATTAACAGTCCTCGGAAAAAAATTATCTTTAGGGAAAAAACACTAGATCTGCCTGTGTTTTAGGATTTTTTTTTCCTTTTTTTTATTGGATATATTCTATATTTACATTTCATTTCCCTTTTTTTTGTTTCCCCACCCCCGTAGGTCCCACATGCCCTTTTCCCTCCCCCTGCTCCCTCATTCACCCCTTCCCACTTCCCTGTTCTGGTATTCCACTACACTGAGGCTTTGATCCTTTCCAGCATTAGTGTCCATTCCTTTATTCTTGTCAGACATCATTTGGTAGGTGAATTGTGTCTTTGGTGTCCCACGATTCTAGGCTAATATCCACTTATCAGTGACTGCATACCATGGGTATTCTTTTGAGACTGGGTTACCTCACTTAGAATGCTGTTCTCCAGCTCCATCCATTTCTCTAAGAATTTCATGAATTCATTGTTTCTAATGGCTGAATAGTATTCCATTGTGTATATATACCACATTTTTTGTATCCATTCCTCCGTTGAGGGACATCTGGGTTCTTTCCAGCTTCTGGCTATTATAAATAAGGCTGCTATGAACATTGTGGAGCATGTATCCTTATTGCATGCTGGGGAGTCTTCTGGGTATATTCCCAGGAGTGGTATGGCTGGATCCTCTGGAAGTATCATGTCCAGTTTTCTGAGGAACCGCCAGACTGATTTCCAGAGTGGTTGTACCAGCTTGCAGTGGAGGAGTGTTCCTCTTTCTCCACATCCTCGCCAACACCTGATATCTTCTGAGTTTTTAATCCTAGCCATTCTGACAGGTGTGAAGTGAAATCTCAGGGTTGTTTTGATTTGCATTTCCCTAATGACTAATGATGTTGAACATTTTTTAAGGTGTTTCTCAGCCATCCGAATTTCTTCAAGTGAAAAGTCTTTGTTTAGCTCTGTACCCCATTTTTGGATAGGGTTATTTGGTTTTCTGGGGTCTAACTTCTTGAGTTCTTTATATACATTGGATATTAGCCCTCTGTCAGATGTGGGGTTGGTGAAGAACTTTTCCCAATTTGTTGGTTGCCGATTTGTCCTTTTGACAGTGTCTTTTGTGTTACAGAAACTTTGTAATTTTATGAGGTTCCATTTGTCTATTCTTGATCTTAGAGCATAAGCGATTGGTGTTCTGTTCAGGAATTTTCCCCCTGAGTCAATGTCCTCCAGGGTCTTCCCCAGTTTCTTTTCTATTAGTTTTAGTGTGTCTGGTTTTATGTGGAGGTCATTGATCCACTTGGAGTTGAGCTTAGTGCAAGGAGATAAGAGTGGATCAATTTTCATTCTTCTGCATGTTGACCTTCAGTTGAGCCAGCACCATTTGTTGAAAAGGCTATCTTTTTTCCACTGGATGTTTTCAGTTCCTTTGTCGAATATCAATTGGCCATATATGTGTAGGTTCAATTCTGGGTCTTCAATCCTATTCCATTGATCCACTTCCCTGTCACTGTACCAATACCATGCAGTTTTTAACACTACTGCTCTGTAGTATTGCTTAAGGTCCGGGATATTGATTCCCCCAGAAGTTCGTTTACTGTTGATGATAGTTTTAGCTATCCTAGGTTGTTTGTTATTCCAGATGAATTTGAGAATTGCTCTTTCTAACTCTATAAAGAACTGAGTTGGGATTTTGATGGGGATTGCATTGAATCTGTAGATTGTTTTTGGCAAGATTGCCATTTTAACTATATTAATCCTGCCAACCCACAAGCATGGAAGATTTTTCCATTTTCTGAGGTCTTCTTCAATTTCCTTCTTCAGAGACCTGAAGTTTTTGTCATATAAATCTTTCACTTGTTTGGTTAGAGTCACACCAAGATACTTTATATTGTTTGTGGCTATTGTGAAGGGTGTCATTTCCCTAATTTCTTTCTCGGCCTGCTTATCCTTTGCGTATAGGAAGGCTACTGATTTGCTTGAGTTGACTTTATAACCAGCCACTTTGCTGAAGTTGTTTATCAGCTGTAGGAGTTCTCTGGTGGAGTGTTTTTGGGTCACTTAAGTATACTATCATATCATCTGCGAATAGTGATAGTTTGACTTCTTCTTTTCCAATCTGTATCCCTTTGACTTTCTTATGTTGTCGAATTGCTCTAGCTAGTACCTCAAGTACTATATTGAAGAGATATGGTGAGAGGGGGCAGCCTTGTCTAGTCCCTGATTTCAGTGGGATTGCTTCAAGTTTCTCTCCATTTACTTTGATGTTGGCTATTGGTCTGCTGTAAATTGCTTTTACTATGTTTAGATATGGGCCTTGAATTCCTGTTCTTTCCAAGACTTTAAGCATGAAAGGATGTTGAACTTTGTCAAATGCTTTTTCAGCATCCAATGAGATGACCATGTGGTTTTTATTCTTTGAGTTTGTTTATGTAGTGGATTACGTTGATGGATTTCCGTATATTGAACCATCCCTGCATCCCTGGGATGAAGCCAACTTGATCATGGTGAATGATCGTTTTGATATGTTCTTGGATTCAGTTGCAAGTATTTTATTTAGTATTTTTGCGTCAATATTCATAAGGGAGATTGGCCTGTAGTTCTCTTTCTTAGTTGGATCTTTCTGTGGTTTTGGTATCAGGGTAATTGTGGCTTCATAGAATGAGTTGGGTAGTGTTCCTTCTGTTTCTATTTTGTGGAATAGTTTGAAGAGTATTGGTATTAGGACTTCTTTGAAGGTCTGATAGAATTCTGCACTAAAACCATCTGGTCCTGTGTTTTTTTTGGTTGGAAGACTTTCTATGACCCCTTCTATTTCTTTGGGGGTTATGGGTCTGTTTAGATGATCTATTTGATCCTGATTTAATTTTGGTATTTGGTTTCTATCTAGGAAATTGTCCATTTCCTCCAGATTCTCCAGTTGTGTTGAGTATAGGCTTTTGTAGTAGGATCTGATGATTTTTGAATTTCCTCAGTTTCTGTTGTTATATCCCCCTTTTCATGTCTAATTTTGTTAATTTGATTACTGTCTCTGTGCTCTTTGGTAAGTCTGGCTAGGGGTTTATCTATCTTGTTGATTTTCTCAAAGAACCAGCTCCTGGTTTTGTTGATTCTTTGTATGGTTCTCTTTGTTTCAACTTGATTGATTTCAGCCCTGAGTTTGATGATTTCCTGTCTTCTACTCCTCCTGGGTGAAATAGCTTCTTTTTGTTCTAGGGCTTTCAGGTGCGCCATTAAGTTTCTAGTGTATGCTCTCTCCTGTTTCTTTTTGGAGACACTCAGGGCTATGAATTTTCCTCTTAGCACTGCTTTCATTGTGTCCCATAGATTTGGGTATGTTGTACCTTAATTTTCATTAAATTCTAAAAAGTCTTTGATTTCTTTCTTTATTTCTTTCTTGACTAAGGTATCATTGAGTAGAATATTGTTCAGCCTCCACATGTATGAGGATTTTCTGTTGTTTTTGTTGCTATTGAAGAACACTCTTACTCCATGGTGATCTGATAGGAGGCATGGGATCAGTTCGATCTTTTTATATTCGTTGAGGTCTGTCTTGTGACCAATTATATGGTCGATTTTGGAGAAGGTACCATGAGGCGCAGAGAAAAAGGTATAGTCTTTTGCTTTAGGATGAAATGTTCTATATATATCTGTTAAATCCAATTGGTCCAACGTTTCAATGAGTTTCCCTGTGTCTCTGTTTAGTTTCTGTTTTCCTGATCGGTCCATTGAGGATAGTGGAGTGTTGAGGTCCCCCACAATTATTGTGTTAGGTGCAATGTGTGCTTTGAGCTTTAGTAAAGTTTCTTTTACAAATGAGGGTGCCCTTGTATTTGGAGCATAGATGTTTAAAATTGTGAGTTCTTCTTGTTGTATTCTTCCTTTGACTAGCAAGAAGTGACCTTCTGTGTCTCTTTTGATGACTTTGGGTTGAAAGTCAATTTTATCTGATATTAGAATGGCTATTCCAGCTCGCTTCCTGTGACCATTTGCTTGCAAGATTGTTCTCCAGCCTTTTACTCTAAGGTAGTGTTTGTCTTTAACTCTGAGGTGTGTTTCCTGTATGCAGCAAAATGCAGGGTTCTGTTTCCATATCCAGTCTGTTAGTCTATGTCTTTTTATTGGGGAATTGAGTCCATTGATGTTAAGAGATATTAAGGAATAGTGATTATTTGTTCCTGTCATTTTTGATGGTATTTATGTTTTTGAGTAGTTATCTTTCTTTCAGTTTGATGGAAGTAGGTTACTATCTTGCTTTTTCTTGGGTGCAGTTTCCCTCCTTGTCTTGGAGATTTCCTCCTATTATCCTTTGTAGAGCTGGGTTAGTGGAAAGATATTGTGTAAATTTGGTCCTGTCATGGAATATTTTGATTCCTCCATATATGTTGATTGAGAGTTTTGCTGGGTATAGTAATCTTGGCTGGCATTTGTGTTCTCTTAGGGTCTGCATGAGATCCGCCCAGGATCTTCCAACTTTCATGGTTTCTGGAGAGAAGTCTGGTGTGAATCTGATAAGTCTTCCTTTATATGTTACTTGGCCTTTTTCTCTTACTGCCTTTAATATTCTTTGTTTATTACATTTGGTGTTCTGATTATTATGTGACGGGAGGTATTTCTGTTCTGGTCCAGTCTGTTTGGAGTTCTATAGGCTTCTTGTATATTCATGGGCATCTCTCTCTTTAAGTTAGGGAAGTTTTCTTCCTAGGGAAGTTTTCTTCCATAATTTTGTTAAAGATATTTGCTGGCCCTTTAAGTTGTAGATCTTCACTCTCATCTATCCCTATAATCCTTAGGTTTGGTCTTCTCATTGTGTCTTGGATTTCCTGGATGTTTTGGGTTTCGAGCCTTTTGGATTTTGTGTTTTCTTTGACTGTGGAGTCAATGGTTACTATGTTATCTTCAGCATCTGAGATTCTTATCTCTATCTCTTGTATTCTGTTGTTGATGTTTGCATCTACCACCCCTGATTTCTTCCCAAGGTTTTCTATCTCCAAAGTTGCCTCCTTTTGTGATTTCTTAGTTGTTTCTACCTCTGTGTTCAGATCTTGGATGGTTTTGCTCAGTTCCTTCATTTGTTTGTTTGTGTTTTCTTGTAATTCTTTAAGAGATTTTTGTGTTTCCTCTTTTGTGACTTCTGCTTGTTGTTTCAAGTTCTCCTGCATTTCTTTAACTGATTTTCTTATTTCCTCTTTATTGGTTTCTCTCTGGTAGCCCATTTTCTCCTGGAGTTCTTTAAGTGATTTTTATGTTTGCATTGTAAGAGCTTCTACCCTATTGATGTTCCCCTGCATTTCTTGAAGAGATTTGTTTATATCTTTTTTGTGTTCCTCTAGCAGCATCATGACCAGTGCTTTTATATCCAACTCTTGTTTTTCTGGTGTGCTGGGGTATCCAGGACTTGCTGTGGTTGGCGAATTGGGTTCAGATACTGCCATATTACCTTGATTTTTGTTTGCAACGTTCCTACGTTTGCCTTTTGTTATCTGTTTATCTCTGGAGTTAGTTTGTCTTGTTCTTAGTGGTTGGTGTTTGAGGCTCCTGTGAGCCTGGTGTTTGGCACTGCTGTAGTAGAGGGTGTCCGAGCTCCCAAGGTGGAGACCGGGAGGTTTCAGTTACTGGGCTCTCAGTTACCTCCTCAGCTCTGCTGTGCCGGATCTAAGTCTTCCCTAGGCTCGCTGCAATTGGCCTCCCGCAGACTCCTCCTGGCCTGCCTAGTTGCTAGCTCTTAAGAATCAGATTTTTTTTTTTCCTCCACCGATCTGGGCTAGTCTGTTAGATCTTTATGGTGTCCTGGGTTCCTCTATTGGTTCTCTATGGTGACCTGTTCAGGCCACCAGCTCCAAAATGGTGGCGGGTCTTAGGGCTCTGTCTAACCACTGGGTTCCCTATAGGACTGGAGGTTCCCTGGTTGGGCTGCTAGAACCTAGATGGTGGTACTCTCAGTCCACTTGGCTCTGTCATGTTAGCTGTCTGTGGTGTCCTGAGGCATGATGTCAGTCTCTGGCTGTACTCCAGGCACCGACCCACTAGCAGGTTGTTGCCCCCTTGGTTTGGCGCAGAGACCGCTTGCCAAGCTGATCTGGCTTTGTGTGCACTGCCAAGCTGTTGGTGCACAGACCTATCTCCAACCTCCTTTGGTTCTGGGCGCGAGCAAGAGCCTGACCAGGTGTTCTTTGCTAGGCTAAGTCTCTGTCCACGCACCTGAACCCAGCCGCCAGCAGGCAGTCCACAGTGACCCGAGGGAAGTTGGTGGCCGGCTGCAAACCCGCTAGCCGGTCCCCAGGGATCAGGGAGAGCCTCTGAGCTGAAGGTGCTCAGAGCTCCTGCCGACCTTTCCTGGCTCTGGGGGCCAGCAAGGGCCCGACCGGGTATTTGTTGCTAGGCCAAGTCTCTGTCCACACACCTGAACCCAGCCGCCAGCTGGCAGTCCGCAGCTACCCGAGGGAACGTGTTTTAGGATTTTTAAAGACAGATTTGAGTTTGTTGAAAACGTGTAGAAATTTACAATTTTGCACAACAAGTGGGGAGGGGTTTAACCTATCAGGAGGAGTCCTGGCAAACAATTAAGGCTCATTTAAGGATGGCTTCTTTAAACAACTCGAGACAATGGCATGGTCCAATGTGGTCTGGCTGCTGTCGGCAACCACAGTCAAAGCAAGGCTGGGAACAATCAATGCTGGGCCTGCTGGTGACAGCTCTGGCAAACACAGCCAGCGCTGAGCAGTAGGGCCACCGTACTTCCACGGAGCTTGTCCTAGTTTCTCATCTGATTGGCCAGTGTGGGCCACAGGCCATGTTATAGTTCAGATATGAGTTGTGTGCATCCTCAAGGTTTTATGAATGAAAATTTAGCTCCCATCCATAGTGAGACATTAGGAGGGTGGGAATTAATCTTGCTGTGCTTGTTTCAAGGAGAGACATTTAGAAGGTGATTAGATTTCGAAGGGAACTATGGTACCTCTAGGATTGAATACTGGTGGCTTCAGACGAGAACCCAGTACATACATACATACATGCACACATGGACTATGAACATACAACATAACATACAAGGTGACCGAGGGCCACCTTGGGACTCTGTCAGCAAGACCATTGGTAGGTGCGGGTCTAAACCTATAGCTCTGAAAGCTAAATAAACGACTTCCCTTTAGAAAGATGCCCAGCCTCAGAGGTTTTATTATGATGATGTTAAGTGAAGTAACACGCGGTTTCATTTCTACATTGGAAGGGAAGAGCGAGGATTTTATCCTGAGTTTTCTCAGTCAAAGTTGGATAGCACATCCCACTGACACCATGTAGATTGGAGAATTCCTAGAAACGAGACAGATGAACTGGATCTGGGGGCCTGAGTTAAAATTAAAACTATAATAGCCATCTTTGCCATAGGGAGGCTCTGGCTTCTGCTTCCTCCTGTAGCTCTTCCTGAGTCCCAGAACAACAGTTTTGTTCCTAAAAATATATTCTCTCTCAGTTTATCTTCCTATCCCTATCATGTCCCAATAGTTCATCTAAATATTGACAACCCATCATTAACTCTGCTCCCCAACCCATTCCTGTCATCTCCCTCTTCCAGTTAAATTTTTCTCCTCAGGTCAAGTGAGGGACTCACCCACTGGTGTCTGGAGGCAGAAGAGCAAGGGGGGGGGAAGGGGTATGGCGAAGGCCATCTGTGAAGGAGTGTTCTCATTTTCAATGGGTACAAAGGAGTAATCTATGGGCTGGTACCCATGGCCAGCAGGTTGAATGCCTGAGTAGTGTAAACAGACCAGAGCTGGGCCCTGTTAGCCTCTGTGCCACTGACTTCATCGCACAGGCTAAGACTGGTGGGGAGAAGCCTGCCAGCAACAGACACAAATGCTTCCCACCTGCTGTCTTAATAGGCCCCATTAGGACATGTATGGCCATTCAGAGCCTGCCTGCCTTCACTGCATATCCTACAGAACCGCACCTGACATCTGCTAGTCATATAGAAGATACTTTGAAAACTCGTTAGAGGGCCTGAGAGTGCAGCTCTGTGATGGGGTGTTTGGCTGGCAGGATTGAGGTACAGCAAATACACTCACACACACACACACACACACACACACACACACACACACACACAGAGAGAGAGAGAGAGAGAGAGAGAGACAGAGAGAGACAGAGAGAGACAGAGAGAGACAGAGAGAGACAGAGAGACAGAGAGAGACAGAGACAGAGAGACAGAGAGACAGAGACAGAGAGAGGGGGGAGAGAGAGAGACAGAGAGACAGAGAGACAGAGACAGAGAGCCCAACATAGAACAGCTCCTTGGTACTATCTGAGACAGAGACTCATCTTTTTGAGTGATATCCACCAATCATGTGAGCCGCCCTTCCAATTCTCCTCTCTCCTGAGGATCCCTCCCCCATCTCGTCCCATTCTCCTGATGGTCGTACGCTCCGCACTGTCCTTGGAAGACCTGCTGGTATGAAACACTTCTGTCCTCAGCTGACCTCACCTCAGCAAGTACTCTGGGAAACATTACCATCTCGTTTTTAACTTGGCCAGCTCGGAAATTCTCAAACTCACTACAGTATTGAATCTTGTCTTATCCACGTTTCAGACATTATCTGAGCTCAGAGTAAAATTTTAGCTTTCTCAAGATTCTTAGGCTCCTATGAACCTTTCTTAGTTAAGAAAGAGAAATACCCAGGTCAGTGGTTCTCAGCCTTCCCAATGCTCTGACCCCTTACTACAGTTCCTCGTGTTGGGGTGACCCCCAACCATAAGATTATTTTGTTGCTTCTTCATAGCTTTAATTTGCTACTGCTATGATCACAATGAAAATATTTTTGGAGGCAGAGGTTTATCAAAAGGGTCATGACGCAGCGGTTGAGAGCAACTGATCTAGTCTGATAAATTGTCTTAGTTTTTGAAGCCGGGGGATCTTTGAGCACGTGGGATATTACTACTAGTTCATCACTCTAGAAATAGCAGCTTCTGTGGGGAAGATACGTTTTACACACCAGCTGTCTGATTTCATGTCACTGGTGAACCTTGGACATGCCATTGGTGCCTGTTAGACAATACGTGCATGTCGTTGTTCATCACAGCCTGGCTCAGAGTCAACATGACATGGTAACATGCTTTGTTGAGGTCTCCTACCAAAACCTTCATGCTCTGCTGGCTTTTCAAACACCAAACCCGGGGTTCTGTGAACAGAAAGAGAATATGTATGAGTGGGCTTAAGGAAGAGGTGACTGTGGTCCCAGAAAGGGACTCGGACATCTCTAGAGTACGTCTACAGAACCTGTTTATTTTAAAAAATAAAAATAAAAATAAAACAAACAGAACAAAACAAGACAAATATTGATTCTTCCTGGCTCCCCTGCAAACAGATTGGGGTAGCCATGCTGGCCAAGTGCCAGGTCGTCAGGAAAGCTTCCCTTAAAGGCCTGAGCCTGAGTATTCAAAAACTGCTGTCCAACACCCATGAGGGCAAACGTAAAGTCATCTTAGTAATGATTTTGCTGAAGTCTTGAATAATTCCTAACTCTATTCTGTTGGAATTCCAGAAACATAAAAACAATAGCAACCATAAAACTCTACAGGGCTGGGCTAAATTTATTCAGGGTAAAAATGCTACCCAATTTACTTTGCTTAATTGCTTTATCATTGTTGTTGTTGTTGTTGTTGTTGTTGTTGTTGTATTGGTGGAGTTTTTTGTTTTTGTTTTTTTGCTGTTTTGTGTGTTTTTGTTCGTTATTTGTTTTTTGAGTCAGGGTCTCACTGTGTAGCTCTGGCTGTCCTGGAACTCACTGTGTAGACTAGACTGGCTTCAAACACACAGAGATCCATCTGCCTCTGCCCCTGCCTCCCAAGTACTGGGGCTATAGGAGTGCACTGCCACGCCCAGTAAGCTCAGCTTAATTGTTTTTGATTAATACCACGCGAATGCACAAAAACAAACCAAGTTTATCCCAATGTTTTGTGTTTGTTGGGATTCTCCCTGGAGTGGCAGCCTGAGTGGCTGTAGAATGATTACTTGGGAGGTGAGGCCAGGAAGCAAAATTGAAGGAATTGAGATATCAGAGAAAAGAAGAAGAAATCCAGTAAGAGGGCTCCGTGTTGTTGCAATAAGTAATGTGGTCTCTGTTCTGTTAGGACCTAGATGGAGCAAGAAGCTGCAGTGGACCAAGGGCTTGGGCCGCTGGCTGGGCATTTCAGCTCAAAATCTTCCACAGGGTTTGGATGCTTGCTGAGGGTGTAATCATCTAGGTGGGGCTATGACATTCTGCTGCCCAGTGGCCTCTAACACCCTAAAATAGCTTTGAATACAACCACACAGAAAACTGTAAACTTAGTGAACACTATGAAGTTTTTATTTTGTGTGTGTGTGTGTGTTTTGAATCTAATTTTAAATTATATGCACATGTGTGCACGCATGTATGGGTTTGTACATGTATGAGTCCAGTGCTTATTAAGAGGGCATCAAATCCTCTGGAAATGGAGCTGCAGGTGGTTGTGGCTGCTGACATAGGGTGCTGGGAACTGAACTTAGTTCCTCTGCAAGAGCAATATGCATTCTCAGCCCTGGAGCCATCCATCTCTCCAGGCCTTACAACTTTAATATGCATATACATACATAATACATACACACATACATACACATATGATAATATATTGTGTTATATATACATACATACATATATATTTGCAAATATGTGTATATATATGTCCATGCACACATATGCACATATACATATGTATATGCACATATACATATGTATATGCACATATAGATATATGCACATGCACATATAAATGTATATACATATATATGAATGCATTTCTGTGTATCTACTTATCTATCTATCATCTATGTATCTATGTATCTATCTATGTATCTATGTATCTATCTATCTATCTATCTATCTATCTATCTATCTAACCAGTTCTCAAGCATGAACCTTATAGGCAACAACTTGTTGCAATATCAAAAGGGCAGGCATACCAGATAAGCTTGGCTGAGACAAGAGCTTCCTTTCTCGTATGTGGCTGGAAGTGTGAGCCTCTTCCCAGGGATACTTGCATTTTCATAGCACAGCAGCTGGGCTGGCTTTCCCCTAAGTGCTATAGGGAGTGCTGTCTGCTGCTCAGCTTTCTGAATTGTGAGTCTAAATGTCTTTTCTCCCACTTAGCTCTTTGTCAGATGCTTTGTGGCATCAATGACAGAAGGAAACTGACATACTCCCATTTCTTTGGTCTAACCTGGTTCCTTTGGAGCCACATCAGCATCCAACTGATTTCTTTGGATCAATCCCTGTTCTTCAGCACTAAACAGATTCTTATTACTTTATGTAGATTCTTATTACTTTATGTCCTGAGAATGCTCAAATCCTCCTCACCACGGTATTTTTAGTGTACATGGTGGTATTTGAATAAGCCCAACAATATGGGTAAAGAAAGTTCCTTTGTGTAATTGTTAGAGCTGTAAAATATCCCTCCCATCCAGTTGTACACTGGGGAATAAATAAGTTGTTGGCTCTACTGTTTGTTCGTTACTCCTCTCGGCACACTTGCTGTTAAAGGACTATATTTGCATTCTCTATTCTTGGTGTGGTGGTTTAAATGAAAACTGTCCCCTACAGGCTCCTGTATTTGAACATTTGGTCCTCAGTTGATAGCACTTTTGGGGGATGTTCTGGAACTGTCGGGAGGTACAGCCTTGCTGGAGGAAGTACGCCACTGTGGTCAATCTTTGAGAACTTACCGCCTCAATCCACTTCCTGCTGGCTTTCTCTACTTCCTGTGTGTGGCTGAGATGTGACCTCTCAGCTGCTCACTCTGGCCACCTGCTGCCATGCCTCCTCGTCCCTTACGGAATCTCTTTCTGGGACTGTAAGCTGAAATAAACTCTTCCTTCAGTACATAGCTTTTGGTCATGGCATTTGTTCACATCAACAAAAGATGGACTGATGTTGTTGACCATGGCCATGTTTACTTAGATAGCACATTAAAGCCTTAGGTAAGCCAATAAAAGCAGTGGTCCTCAGGGTTGGCTGTTCATTAGACTTACCTGAAAGCTTTAAAATTTACTCTCCAGATTCCCAGTTGTAAAGTGGGATGATTGTGTAAAGTCTGTGGGTATGGAACACTGGAACGGTATTAAAGCTTTCTACGTTGGTTCCAGCATGCAGCAAAGTTTAAGCACAATGAGTCTTCAAACTTTTAAACATTGGCTCTCTTATCACTCTTAAAAATGATTGAGGGCCGAGGGTTGTATTTTATGTAGATGATATCTAAATAGTTACCATATTAGATATGAAAACAAAATATTCAATTATTAATTAATTTATTTGAAACTAGCAATAAATCTGTTGCTTATTGAAGAACATTTTTTAAAGATTTGTTTATTTATTATATGTGAGTACACTGTAGCTGTCTTCAGACACCTGAAGAGGGCTCCAGATCTCGTTATGGATGGGTATGACCCCACCATGTGGGTGCTGGGATTTGAACTCAGGACTTTCGGAAGAGCAGTCAGTGCTCTTACCCTCTGAGCCATCTCTAATCTTTTATTTTAATGTGTGTGAATGTTTTTCCTGCATGTATGAACATGCATGTGACATCTATGGAGCCCAGAAGAAGGCATTGGATTGCCTGGAACTGTAGTTACAGGCAGTTGTGAGTTGTCGTATATGCACAGGTAACTTAACCTAGGTCATCTCTGAAAGCAGCAGTTTCTCTTAACTGATGAGCTATCTGTCAGACCCCTGTACCTCGCTGGGTAGCAGTGGTACACACCTTTAATCCCAGCACTTCTTTAGAGGAAGAGACAGGCAGACCTCAGTGAGTTCAAGAACAGCCTTTTGTAGAGAGCTAGTTCCAGGACATCTAGGACTACACAGAGAAACCTTGTCTCTAAAAACAAACAAACAAACAAACAAACAAACAAACGTCTACATGTTCAAAAGAAAAGAAAAGGCAGCAACATTTCTTTAACCCGCTTGGGTGTGTGGCTTAAAAATAGAGTCCAATATCTGTCTCTGCACCAGGTCTACTGAGAGTCTGTCTTGCCATGTGGTCTCTGGAAATCTGGTATACTGAAGATGAGAGTAATGAGTGAAACATTTCTTCTTAGAGTTTTGACTTTCTAGACTTTTGACCCCACCCCTACTGCCTTTGAGTCCTGCTTCCTGCTCTGAGAAAAGATGCTGCAGAGAGCTGTCACATAGATGACTCCCACGAGGATGAGATAATAAGTCCTCCATCCTCTCGCCTACCTCAGCATTTCTCATGAGTTTCTCCTCAACTTTCCTTCTGTTCTCCATGCCCTTATTCCTCTCGGCCTCCAGTGAGAGGCCAAGGCCTTCTACTCCAACACCAACAGATATTCTGGTATCTCGGTCAAGTTCAAGCACCCGAATGGGGTAATATCATGAGGACAGGGTTCTAAGGTAAAGGTTTCTGGATGTTTTATATGCTAACTTATGCCTAAATGAGAATGGTGTATGATAGATAGTTCAACACAAGAATATAGCACAGACTTATCAAATATAACCAAGGATTGATACCCAGAATATATAAGGAATCCAAAAACAAACAAACAAACAAACAAAAAAGTAATCCAATGAAAAATGGGCCAATGGTCTACATAGATGCTTCTCGGAATAAGAAAAGCATGTTGTTTGCAAATATAGAGAAGAATGCTTCATATTGGCTACCAAGAAAATAGTGGAGTCAAAGCCTACACGTGCCCTGGGAGAGCTGGGGAAAGAAGAGCCTATTGTGCTGTGTGGCCAAAGACTGGATCCATGGACTTCATATCATTGTCTCAGCATCTAGCCACAAAACGCTGTCGGGTGTTGGGTGAAACACTGTCGGGTGTCGGGTGTGAAACTACTGGTAATAAGTCATGCACCCCAGCTCCAAAAGCTCATGATCTGATAACACAGCTCTCAGGCCAGGTGTGAGTTTAAGCTGATTTCAGAAGGAGCCGTGAACAAATCCTTCAGTCGCAAACTTCAAGACTGCTTTCCCAGGTACTCACACTATTGTACACTCTCAATGAACACAGCATGGTGGCCCTAATTTCTCAATACCTTCACTAACAATTCCTCTGTTTTCCCTAATTACAGTCAACCCACAGCTGTGACTTGGCATCATTTTGTGTTTGACTTTCATTTTCTTAACAGTCTATAACGAAAGAGTAGAGATCATCTTTCATATGTTCATGACATCTCATTTTTGGACAAATTTCTATTCAAATCCTTTGTCTAAATAAAAAAAATCAAAGTTTTCTAAGTTCACTACAGGCTTACACCCATAATTCCAGTACTCAAGGAAGTGAGGCAGGGGAGTTATGAGTTTGAGGTCATCCTGGACTGCAGAGTGGGCTCTGCCTCTGAACTGTAAGAAATAATTGATGATTTCTTTCATGGTTGAATTTTAAGTGGTGGTTTAATATATGTCCGATACAGGCCCTTTGCAAATATCTCTCACTTGGTACATTGTCTTGCTGTTTCTGATGGTATTCTCTGAAGCACAAAAGGTTTTATATCTATGTATGTATGTGGACATGTTCACAAGTGTGCTTATGTGTGAGGAAGTCAGAGGTTGGGATCAGGTACCTTCCTTGGCTGCAGCCTGTCTTTTGTTTCAAGACAGACTCTATCAATGAATCCCGAGATCACGGATCAGCTGCACCGGATGAGCAGCAAGCCTCAGGAATCCTCCTGTCTCTGCCTCCCAAGTGCTGGAATTACAAGCACTCTTTTTTTTTTTTTTTTTTTTTTTTTTGTTTTGTTTTGTTTCACACGGGTGCTAGGGATCAGATGAATATCTTCTGGCTTGTTAAGTAACCCTTCAACCCAAAGTCTTAATTTTGTTGAAATATGCTCTTTTTCTTTCTTTGATCATTTGAACTTTTGCTGTTAGATTTAAGGTCACTAGTATGTGTTCTTGTTTTCTCTTTGGAGAAAGATTTGTATTTGTAGCACTTTCATTTTAGTATACAATACATTTTTAGTAAATGTTTGTAGAGGGAATAGGTAGAAGTTAAACTTCATCCTTTGCATGTGTGTCTGCCATTTGCTTATGAGATTTTCCTTTATCCATTGAACTGTACAGCACTCACTCCTGTTGAGAATCAATGAGTCTTAAATGTCAGAGTCCATCCTATTTTATTGATTGCTTTGTTTACCTTTGTGTTAGAGCCACACAATCTTGATTTCTGAGTTATAGTAAGTTTAGAAACCATAAGATCTGAGTTTTCTGAATTTATTATTTTTCCAGATTGTTTTGAGTATTTTTGACTTCTGAAATTTTCAAATGAACAAAAATCATGTGAAATTATGATAGAAAATTCCTGTAGTCCATCATCAATTGGAAACCACTGCCATTTTAACACTAGGCCTTATGGTATACAAACATGAGATATACTCACATTCATTTATCTTTTCTTCTGCCTCTTCCAACAACTCCTGCTCTCCCTCTGCTGAGTTTCTATGTATTTTAATCCCTTGGTGCTTTGGAAAATAGAATGATTCTTTACATTTTACTTTTTATGCTTTTCCGTATTAATGTATAGAAATGCAGCTGTATTGTGCATATTGATTTTGTATTCTAGAACATGCTGAACTTGTTTGTCTTGGTTAGGGTTTTACTGCTGTGAACAGACACCATGACCAAGGCAAGTCTTATAGGGGACATTTAATTGGGGCTGCCTTACAGGTTCAGAGGTTCAGTCCAGCATCATCAAGGCGGGAACATGGCAGTGTCCACGGTTCAGGAGGAGCTGAGAGTTCTACATCTTCATCTGGAGGCTGCTAGCAGAATACTGACCTCCAGGAAGCTAGAACGAAGGTATTAAAGCCCACGCCCACAATGACACACCTACACGAACAAGGCCACACCTCCAATTAGTGCTACTCCCTGGGCCAAGCATATACAAACCCTCACATTGTTGGTTAGTTTTTAGTAGTTTGGGATATATCTGAAGTGAGCAGTTTGAGATGATTTCTTTATTACAACTTTTTATATTACAGAATCATGTCATCTGTAACAAGAAGTGATTTTACTTCTGGTTATTCTTTGTTTGTACTTTTTATATAATTCCCTGACCAGAAAAATGTTCAAGTATAAAGTTAAATAGAAGTGGTAAATATACTTGTCTTACGATCTGAGAAGGAAGTCTCTAGTATCTCCCCACTGTGTATGACTGGTTTGTAAGTTGTCTGTAGGTGTTTGGTATAAGGCTTTAAAAGCCCCCTCTAGCCGGGCGGTGGTGGTGCACGCCTGTAATTCCAGCACTCTGGGAGGCAGAGGCAGGCGAATTTCTGAGTTTGAGGCCAGCCTGGTCTACAGAGTGAGTTCCAGGACAGCCAGGGCTATACAGAGAAACCCTGTCTCGAAAAAACCAAATCAAAAAAAAAAAAAAAAGTCCCCTCTATTTCTAGTTGGTTAAGTATTTTTATCATGAAATGGTATTGAATTTTCTCGATGCTTTTTCCTTTTCTTCTTCTAAAAAATGTTTTGTTTTGCTTTTTTATTTTGACAGATAATCATGTAGGCCAGGCTGGCCTCAAACTTACCATGTAGTTGAGGATTGTTGCAAGAGAGTCCAGCAGAGACGGCCTGTTATTGGACGGGGCAGTGAGGGGCTGAGCGAAGGGAGGAAGAGAGGCACTGGAGGTCGGAAGAGGCTGTGGCAGCAGACGTTGATTTATCCAAAGGTTAGAAAATTGGGATATAACTTTTACAACTTTTACTATAATTGATTGGCTCTGTTATTACTGTAGCGGCATCTTGAATTTGTGTTTTAAATATTTATAAATCTGATTGGCAAATTAATTGAGTGTTAAGAGTCTGTTCTATGGGGTAATTTGGAGAACCGCAGTCAGAGATCCATGAGAGCTGCAGGCAGCTCCTGGGTAGTGTGGCGCTGGGTGGAGGAGAGCCAGAGAGTGGCGTAAAACCACTCATGGAGTCCACAGTGCCTGGCCCTCTCAGTGGAGAGTTAGTAGACCAGCAAGCCGCAGCAGAGCGAAATATCTCAGCGGGTCGCACACCATTAAGGTCCCGGCCATTGGCAGAACGGATGGACAGGTTCTTTTTTAATAATTCCTGCTACAGAGGCTATCCTTGAACTTCTGATCCTCTTGCCTCCACTTCCCAAGTGTTGAGATTACCGGTGTATATATACTACGACACCCAACTGCCTTTCTGTATACATTGAGATGATCATGTACTTTTTTTTCTCATTTTATTAATTTAGTGTGCTATATGACTGATTTTCAGATATTAAACTAACCAGCATTCCTAGAAAGAATCACCACTTATAGTCATTTTTATTTTTTGTTGAGGATTGTACATGTATTATTAGTATATATTTATTGAATAAATACATATACATATAAATGAATGCACTTTTAGAAGCAAAGGAATTCTTCATAGAGAAAGGCTCTAAACTATGTAGATAAAGATATACCCAGAAGATGCTCCAGTATATAATAAGGACACATGTTCCACTATGTTCATAGCAGCCCTATTTATAATAGCCAGAAGCTGGAAAGAACCCAGATGTCCCTTAATGGAGGAATGGATACAGAAAATGTGGTATATTTACACAATAGAGTACTTACTATTCAGCTCTTAAAAACAATGAATTCATGAAATTCTTAGGCAAGTGGGTGGAATTGGAGAATGTCATCCTGAGGTGACCCAGTCACAAAAGAACACACATGGTATTTACTCATTGATAAGCGGATATTAGCCCAGAATCTCAGAATACCCAAGAAACTATTCACAGATCAAATAAAGCCCAAGAAGAAGGAAGGAGAGGCCCCTGGTCCTGGAAAGGCTCAATGCAGCCATGTAGGGGATTACCAGAACAGGGAAGTGGGAAGGGGTTGATTGGGGAACTGGGGGGGGGGGAGGGTTTATGGAACTTTCGGGGAGGGGGATCCAGGAAAGAGGAAATCATTTGAAATGTAAATAAAGAATATATCAAATAAACAAAACAAAACAAACAAAAAATCAAAAAAAAAAAAGAAAAAAATTAAACCTGCCTCAGGCTCAGAACTGGGGTCATGCTACAATGTTGTCTAATTGTCTTTTTTTTTTTTTTTTTAAATCCTAGCTCATGACCTGGAGAACCTGTTGGCTGACTTAGCTAGCTTGGTCAATCACCACTCAATGTCTCAGATTATTTAGAGGCAAAAGATAGATGAATGAGTTCAACACAGCATGATCATAAAGAGTCTGCTTTCCGAAGCACAGAAAAGTGAACAAGCCTCTTGAAGAGAGAATGACTAAGCTTAAGGATGGGTTGGAACTGAGAGATGAATAGGAGTTTCTCTATTATAGATATAGATAGTGTATGGGATAGTTCATATATAATATGTGTGTGTGTATATAATATATAATATAAAATGTATACTCTCTTTTTTTTATTTTCTATATTCTATGTTTACATTCCAAAGGCTTTCCCCTTTCCCAGTTCCCACCCACCATAGTTCCCATAGTTCCTCTCCCCCCCAACTATTCCCCAATCATTCCCCCTCCCCCCTCGGTTTCTTTACTAAACTGGATGCAATCTTTACATGCCCAGGGTCCTCTCCTTTCTTCTTCTTGGGAGTCATTTGACTTGCTATTTGTGTCTTGAGTATTTAGGGCTTCTGGGCTCATTAATATCCACTTATCAGTGATTGCATTTCATGTGCATTCTTTTGTGATTGGGTTAGCTCACTCAGGATGATATTTTTCAGGTCTAACCATTTACCTACAAATTGCATGAATTCATTATTTTTAATTGCTGAGTAGTATTCCATTGTATAAATATACCACATTTTCTGTATCCATTCCTCCTTTGAGGGATATTTGGGCTCTTTCCAATTTCTGGCTATTATAAACAAGGCTGCTATAAACATAGTGGAGCTTGTGTCTTTATTGCATGCAGGGGAATCCTCTGGGTATATGCCCAGGAGTGGTATGCCAGGGTCCTCTGGAAGGAACATGCCCAATTTTCTGAGGAACCGCCAAACTGATTTCCAGAGCGGTTTTACCATTTTGCAATCCCACCAACAGTGGAGGAGTGTTCCTCTTTCTCCACATCCTCGCCAGCACTTGTTGTCTCTTGAGTTTTTAATCTTAGCCATTCTGACTGGTGTAAGGTGGAATCTCAGGGTTGTTTTGATTTGCATTTCCCTGATGACTAATGATGTTGAACATCTTTTAAGGTGTTTCTCGGCCATCCGAATTTCTTCTGGTGAAAATTCTTTGTTTAGCTCTGTGCCCCATTTTTTGATAGGGTTATTTGGTTCTTTGGGGTCTAACTTCTTGAGTTCTTTGTATATATTGGATATTAGCCCTCTGTCGGATGTGGGGTTGGTGAAGATCTTTTCCCACTTTGTTGGTTGCCGTTTTGTCCTTCTGACAGTGTCCTTTGCTTTGCAGAAACTTTGTAATTTTATGAGGTCCCATTTGTCGATTCTTGATCTTAGTGCATACGCTATTGGTGTTCTGTTCAGGAACTTTTCCCCTGTGCCCAAGTCCTCCAGGGTCTTCCCAAGTTTCTTTTCTAATAGTTTCAGTGTGTCTGGTTTTATGTAGAGGTCCTTGATCCACTTGGAGTTGATCTTAGTGCAAAGAGATAAGAGTGGGTCAATTCACATTCTTCTGCATGTTGACCTCCAGTTGAACCAGCACCATTTGTTGAAAAGGCTATCTTTATTCCACCGGATGGTTGTGGCTCCTTTATCAAAGATCAAGTGACCATAAGTCTGTGGGTTAATTTCTGGGTCTTCAATCCTGTTCCATTGATCTGCTTGCCTGTTGCTATACCAATACCATGCAGTTTTTAACACAATTGCTCTGTAGTACTGCTTGAGGTCAGGGATATTGATTCCCCCAGAAGTCCTTTTATTGTTGAGAATAGTTTTAGCTATCCTGGGTTTTTTGTTGCTCCAGATGAATTTGAGAATTGCTCTTTCTAGATCTATGAAGAATTGAGTTGGGATTTTGATGGGGATTGCATTGAATCTGTAGATTGCTTTTGGCAAGATGGCCATTTTTACTATATTGATCCTGCCAATCCAGGAGCAAGAAATATTTTTCCATCTTCTGAGGTCTTCTTCGATTTCTTTCTTCAAGGACTTGAAGTTCCTGTTGTACAGATCTTTCGCTTGTTTGGTTAGAGTTACGCCAAGATACTTTATATTGTTTGTGGCTATTGTGAAGGGTGTTATTTCCCTAATTTCTTTCTCAGCCTGCTTGTCCTTTGAGTACAAGAAGGTGTAGTTTCTGTAGTATACTCTCTTTTTATGTTTTTATTTCAAAATTTTAAGAGGCAAAACTTTTTACTTGCTTTTATAGTACCCTCATAGATAATTTGTGAGAGTAAGTATGTGATTGAGGTAAGTTTAAATAGGTAGTAAGACCTGTAATTTAAGGAACGGAAGGTAATAAAGTATTACAGGTGGGTTTCCAGTAGACCTTAATCAGAAACTACACATTCCTTTTGAATTTTGTCCCCACTGTTGTCATGATGCCACTGCTCCAGCTGAGGACAAAGTTTTAAGTTATTTTTCTTCACAAGATTTAACATTCTCTGTCATAGACTTTAGCTTTTAGTGTATTTACCATAATATGCTTGGGTTGCAGGAAATAGGGAGGGCAGGAAATAAGGTTTGTTCATGAATTATTAATCATTCAAGGAACACTTCTCAGCAGAGTGAGGAAGAGCACCTGCCCGAGGGCAGCGAACTGTCCTGAGCCACTTACCGGGTTTTTTGTCCAAGTGTGAACAATCTGGTAAAGATGAGGTGGTTACTCAGAAAACCTAAGCAAAACCCAGCATCTTTCTTTTCTGAAACATTTACACCAGCTAAAGATTTCTTTGGCTGAATTAGAATCATTGGGGTTTTGTTGTTTGTTTGGGCTTCCGCCTTCACATCTAAAGATCTTCCAGCGAATAATCAACCCGGCATAAGCTTGATGACAGCTGCAGATGCTCGCCTTGCTGGAGTTCGTCAACCAGACAAGGGCTCAGGAGACCCACCTTGGATTTTTCTCTTTTCCCTTATTACTGGTCTTTAATCCTTTTTTATGTCCAGGACTTAGTTTCCTCAAGCACACAGCAGTGTCACTTGACCACTTGATGGCTCCTTTCCTCTAGTCAAAGAAGATAGTGCGTATAAATTGACCTTTTAAAAGAATTAATTTGGAGTTGGAAAGGGATCACCCACCATAACTGAGAGCACTTACTGTTCTTGCACAGGACCTGGGTTTGGTTGCCATACCCACATTATAGCTACCAACTGTCTGTGCACCTGATGTCCACTTCTGGCCTCCAAGGGCATCAAGGTCACACACACACACACACACACACACACACACACACACAAATAAAAATCTAAAAAATAAAAACCACTTATCAACTGAACATGATAATCCAAGTATTAAGAACCTGGGCCAGGCTCTCTCTGCTCTTTGTTGGGCATTTCAGCTAATGTTGTCCCTGCTGGTTCCACAGCAGCACTCTCTCTAAACACATTAACTCACTGTATCCAGCAGATCTACAGTGAGCCTCTACCTGGTGCCTCCTGTGAGCAAAAGAGGCAAAGATTCCCTCCCTGCTGGAATCTTCCTTTGTGTGTACAGCAATGGCTGCCGTGAATTTTGATTTCTCACTTAATACAACAGAGCAATGCTTTAGGGAATAGTCCCGAATTTTGTCCACCTAATTTTTCGTTAGAGTACATCCTCAACAGCTTCCCAGAGTTTTTATTTTTTTTAACCTGAAAATTCTTCTGCCTCTATCTGGTCAAGACTTGAAAACAAAGGACCTCGAAAAGTGTTCTTTCACTGGAATAGAAAGTTTTAGCGGACTTTAATAGGAAATTCACACAGAGCTTTTGGTTCACAAATTATTTTCTTACGTGCAATCTCATTTAAAATATCCAGCAACCCTCCTTATAGCTGTTGTTTTAATTTTTAAACTGAAGAAACTAATGTTCAGAGAGAGGAAGGCTGTCTATTCAAAGCTACAAAGTGTTTTGGGGATAGGGGTGGAAGGATGGGAGAGAGGACAGGCTGAGGTGGATTAGCCAAAGTAAGGGTGTATTATTAAGTGTTATTGGAAATCCTCCAAAAGCTAAGTAGAAATGTAAAGTTTCAATGAAGAGACTGCCTGAGTGGACAGCGCTGTTCCCAGAAGACATGGTTATTAAACAAAAAATCTCAATGCCAGGCTTGGGCTACCTTCGTGACAAGAGTTACTCCTCAGGGAGGGTCCCTAGGCCCCAGAACAACCCAAGTTCTTGTTCTTTCCTGTTTGTTTTTACAGGGGCCTCACTCTGCAGCTCCTTCTGGTTTGGAGCTCACTATGTAGCCCATGGTGACCTTAAATTCCCAGAAGTCCTTCCTCTCATTCTCAGGGTGCTGGGATCAACGGCATGTACCCCCATGGCTTTTCCATTGTCTTAAATGGCCTGGGTGATGGCTATTTTTGGCTGTCACCTTGACTACATCAGGAATTAACTAAAACATTTAAAAGTGGAGCTTATACCTGTGAGGGATTTTTTTTGCTTAATCTGAAGTATGTAGATCCACTTTAAATCCAGACCTTTAAGGTAGGAAGACAGACCCCTTTAATCCAGATCTGGAATCAGGAAGACAACACTTTTAGTCTGGGCCACACTGTCACTAGAAGAGAGATGGAAGGACAAGGAAGATATATAATTCATTCCATAAATTCTGTTACCCTAGAGACTCCTGACTAATACAGTCACCATAACTCAAAGGTAAGACCCTATTGCTGAAGACACAAAATGCTTCGGTTTCAGGACATAAAAATCAAACTAAAGTCAATCAGAAAACTTCTTCCTTCCTGGAGAGATGTCATAGGGCTGGAAAGTGTTATGCAGGTTTCCCAGGAGAGAAAAGCCGTCAATCATATTACCCAGCATTGGACCCTGGGTTCCACAATACCAACTGACCAAGCAAAATATGCCCACATGGCGGCATGAAGGTATGGGGAGAACCAAGCACTTTCTGCCCATTTCACGGGAGGAGAAGTCCTGCCTAGTACTGTAAATCTGGTCAAAAGCTCACAATCCAAGAGTTCAGCACCACCGCCACCCGCTGGGGGGGGGGGAGGACTATAAATGTCATTTTATTAAATAGAAATGCTGTCAAACTGCACTCTTGACATTATTGTTTTAGCAACAGATCAGTGCCGTTCTTACCCTTGGTCAGTGGTTAGTACAGAGACTCATACCTGGTTAAAGAGTAGAGAATAGATGGCTGTCGAGGGCTCAGCCCCTCTATCTGGTTGCTCACAAATATCTGTAATGCTAGCTCAAAGGGATTCAAGCATTCCCTCTTCCAACTTCCATGGACATCTGTACACACACACACACACACACACACACACACACACACAGAGACACACACACATACCTACACACGCATGCGTATCCACATGCACACGCACACATGCACGTATGTACACACATACATAACTATGATAAAATAAATCTTAAGAATACTAAATGTAACTTTAAAGAAGACATAATGGGAGTTTATTTTAGATATTCTAAATATAAGCTATGTTTAGATATAAGAACTTTTAACACTGATTCTGGCTTAGTGTCTATTTAAAATAGGAGACGCTAACCCAGGAAAAGGTAGCAGATAAAGATTTGAAAGCAAAGAAAAGCACGGAGCATCTATCACAATACCAGTGGCACGCAAGTAAATTAATGCAGAAGGCTTGAAATGCCAGCTGTAGGAATAAAGAGAAAGAAAACAGAGAGGCTTTAGAATGTGAGATTCTGTACATGAGCCCACCCTGGTGAGAGAGAAGAGGTGCCTTCAGGACAGGGTCATGTGTTTGTAAGCCTCGCTGAATGCGATTTATCTCTGGCACCTGCTGATGACCGCTGGGGCTATCCCATGGTGGACAGTGGCAGGTCTTCCAGTCCATCCAGGGAAGAAATGACGCTGTGACAAAGAAGGTAAACAGAAGAGGAGAAAGAACAGAAGCCATCCATATAGACACAGAGAGCACAGATGTTCTGCCCGTGTTCCTGGATTGAGAGAAGGGGAACTGGGCTCGAAGGCTGGCTCAGCTGTTAAAGGCTAGGCCCACAATCAAAAATACGTGAGAAGAACCGAGTGTGTCTGCTTCTCTGTCCTTGTTGCTTTCAGTCAAACTCTGTATCCAGAGTCACTGCAAATACTGAGAGTCCCAGGAAAAGAAGATAAAAGGATCCCACATGCTATATATTAAATAGTTGTAATCCCAGAATACTTCTAAGTATTGTCTCAGCATTCATCATTCGTACAAAACGCAAACTGATAAATGCTGTACCCTGAATGTGAAAACACCCATGTTTTCTAATCACTTAGCACCCCCACGGCTGCATAATAATAATAATCAAACTCCCTGTTTCATGTTGGAATGCAGTGGCAGTAGGGAGATGTCCATCCGGGAACATTTTGTCCTGAATGAATCCCGAGGTAATTTATGTGAGCGTTCGGGATGCTTGAGCCCGCCACCCTGAACTCTGTCCACACCACACAGACAACAGATCCTCAGTCACACTCAGGCTAGAGGCTCCACACCAGTGATGCCATCTTCTCCAAATGTCAGATACGGAGATAAAGGCTAAAGAAACCCTATAAACCACCTCAGAATATTTGAAGAAGATATGGAGATCCCTGAATCCCAGATGCCGCAGTCAAAAGGAATGCCTGTGGATTCCCGGTTCCATGGAGAAGTGTGTGTCTTGAGACCCAAATCTGAAGCTTTATGTTATTAGTCACAGGGCAGGGCTCTTCCTTCCTACTGTGTTCTGGTACCACTTGAGGTCCGAATCACGCAGAACACGAAGAATGTCAGATAACCTTGGAAGGTAGGGGCTGATGTGATGGGATCCTACATGAACTGTCATAAATGTGCTACCTCATTGACTCTGGTAGCCTGTTCTAAAAAACACATTTGTGAAACGCAATTCCCAGCATTCTGTAAGTCACCTAATAAAGTTGCCTGTTAATTGTCTTTAAAATTTTGGTAGAGCATTTCAGGTCAAGAACCGATCAGTCTTACCTTATTTTCAACCACGATGGCTGGCTTCTTTCCCTTGGCTCCGTTTGAAACCTTTGGACTTGCCTAGTCATTGGGTTAATGTAAAATTAATTGCAACCACGCCTTTGGTTGCCTTAGGAATACGCAGCTTGTCATTTCTAGACACTTTCAGGTTATAATTATGCAAAACACATTGAGAAACAGTAGGACATTTTTATTCTCCCCAGGGACTTATTCTTTAAGCTGTTTAGAACAGAATTTTGGCCTGTGTGTCGAGATTCCTGTCAGCCTTTGGGCAGATGACGTGGCCTGGCCATTAAAATCTTGCTGCTTTCACATGTGCCCTGAAGCTAAAGGAGTCATGGGGGCTTTGCAAAAGCAGTTTTGCTTTAACTGTGTCTGCCAATACGTGTGCTTGGGGTCATTTTAAATTACTAACATAAACCATCTTGCTACTTCTTTCAATTTGGCAGTTTTCTTGTTCATCCCAGACTTCTGACGTTCCTTCAATACATGTCTGATTTTTCAACCATGAAACATTTACACATCTCCTACGTTTTGGTTCTTTCGTGCGGCTGTGACCAAATGCTTTCGAGAACACCTTAAAGGAAGACCTATTCATACTGACTCAGGATTTCAAAATTCAGTCCAAGGCCACTTGGTCTCATGTGCTTGAGTCACCTCACACTGGCAGAAGCAATGGAGGCCGTAACTGCTAACTCATGGTGAGCAGGAAGAGAAGAGAGGGAAACAGGAAGGAGCCAGGGATAAGATAATTCCAAGAATCTTCTACCATTGACCTACTTTCTTCCACAATAAAGTTTTGCCTCCCCAAATGGCATCATCACTATGGGGGCATTTTCTACTCAAACCTGAACAGCTCCTACGATGCAGACATGGTGCCCACCTCCGGGACGCCTTCTTTCCTTCATTACTCTAACTCACTATGAGCTGTCCCTCTTAGTCTTTGGAACTTTCAGTGAATTTCATTCTATGGTTTATTTGCATCTGGTGACTTGTTATTTTAATTCCCTATTCATATATGTACATCTGGTTCTCCCAACAAAGTTACAGATCTCTGAAAGTTGGATGAGACATCCTGGCCGTGCAGGAGGCTGAGGTGGGACCAGGACGCAGGAGTCTGAGTCTGGCCTGAACGGTATGATAGGACCCCATCTCTAAAATCTTGAAGGAAAACATCATTTCTTATACATCTTTGTTCACACTCCGCCTACTGAAATACATATACCATCTAAATAAAATCTACTGACTAATTGGTCGTGACTAATAGATATCACACACTGAGCACAGTGGTTAGGAACATAGTGTGTGGGATCAGACTGGTCATAATCTCTCCAGGGAGGCCTGATAATGGGGAGATCCTGAGCTATAGACTTAACAGTGTCTCTACCCTTAGTATCCAGATCAGAGAAGATGGTCCTTGTGGAACTATTTGAGAATTGAGAAAATACTGAAGGAAAAAAGAATACTAAACTAGAATTCATAAGACTGTTAGAAAAAATGATAAATTCTTGTGTGTGTGTGTTGACTTAACTCATTCACCCCTACAAGGGAAAATGTTATTGTATGTGTTTTATAATACAGTTAAACTGAGATTAAGAAAATTTAAGTATTTACTCTAAGGTCACAGAACAGGATTTACCCTCAGGCAATTTGACTTCAGCGTCTGGCTGCTTTGCATAAAGGACACTAAGTGCTAAAGAAAATAGTTTCAGAAACTAGTGATATTGTCCCCTTCAGCTTGCCCAGTGACCACATCAGGAGGTAGATGTGAAGGAACGAGTCGTCTGGGGTGGAATCGGTTTGCGGATTTGTTGGGACACGTGAGTGACCTGGGATGGAGCATTGCCATTACTCAGTGACATTTTGAGGTGAACCTGGACTGGGGAAGGGCAGGGTGCAAGAAACAAGGGTAACCTGAGGGCTTTTTCCGTCCCTGTCAGCTTGACCAGTTTAGAATCACCATGGAATCCTGCTTCTGAGTGTGTGCAAGGGTGTCTGCAGAAAGGTTTAAACTGGGGAGGCTGGCCCTGAAGGTGGGAGGGTCCTGAACTGAAGGAAGGCAATGGGCTGAGCACCTTCCTGACTGTGGCTAGGATGTGACCAGCTGCCTCCGACTGCTGCTCCCGCGCCTTCCTCCCTGGAATCGGCCACACCCTTGAACACTGAGCCCAAACAAGTGCTTCATTCCTTCTGGTGCTGTTGTCAAGTGTTTACGAACAGTAAGTAATATATGTGATGGACAGAACAGTATGACACCTGGTTCTACCCCGAATTCTGCAAACAGCTGACTGAGCAGCTGTGCCCATGAAGGCCTGTGGCATCTCATGGCAACCAGGAAGGAAGCTCAAGGGAGAGTTTGGGAATGAGGTGTGTCCTTTAAGGTGAAAAGTGGGAAACTAGAAAGCCCAGAGGACTTGGGAGATGCTTCTCGTTGAACTTCAGTTCTCCTTGGAACAGATGTGTGAGGAAGTGGAACACTACAGTGACCTACCTGTCTCCTCCAACTAAGCTATACCTCCTAAAGGTTTCATAGTCTCCACCAAAACAGCACAACCAGATGATTTCTTTAAAAATACTTTTAAATATTCCTAAAGAACTGCTAACTCATGTCATTAAATGATATGAAAGGGAGGTTTAGTGGAGTCTATGGGAAGAAATAGTTCTGGGGTGCCCATCTCCTGGGCATGTGCATACAGAGTAAACAGCAAAGGTGTGAGGCAGTAAGAGGATGCAGGGTTCTCTGTCCCCAAAACCTCAAAGACCTGGTCCTCACCACTGTGTACCACAGGGTCTTATCAAGTTGATAGAGATTTTTCTTCCAAGCTGTACTTTTTGTGCCCAGTGAACAAATGAACATACAAATGAATTCAATCTTGTAATGAGAATAAAAATATTCTTTGCCTTTCGATGACCTAGGCTCATCAATCTAGTTCAATGCTTTCCTTGTTTACTTTGTATTCCAATTAAGCTTCTCAGATATTCCTCTAAAGGCAAGGTTCTGTTACCCTTTACTATAGTACATATAAAAATATATTACTGAGTGATTTCGGTTTTAGTAAAGTACTACAAGAGAAAGGAAAATTTTCTTCCACTCGTCTGTGGCTTAACATAACTACAAATGTTATACAATTTGGGGGCTGGAGAGATCAATCAGTGTTTAAGAGCACTGGGTGATCTTCCAGAGTACTATATGGGTTCTAATCTCAACACCCATATGGCAGCTCGCAGCTATCTGTAACCTCAGTTCCAGGGAATCTGGCACCCTCTTCTGGCTTCCACGGGCACTGCATGCAAGTGGTACACATACATGCAGGTAAAACACCCATCACATAATTGTAAAATATTAAAACGTGAGGAGGACACAACATCCATCCCAACCCTGGGAGTAGCTGGGATCAGCAGGACCAAGGCATGCAGGAACTCTGTCAGACCAGTGGCTCAGGATCCTTCTGGTCTGTCTGGGCCAGTCCCCTGAGCAGACCTTGGACTTAAACTCTGTAGCCAGTCCCACAACATCCAGAGGAAGCTCCATTCCTCTTTTACACACCCTCTTTTACACTCCCTTAAAGAGATTCCCAACTTCAAGGGCCAGGAGCTTGGTCACACTAGGATCTCAGGGTCCCAGAGGCAGCTTGACTCCCAGGAGCTCAGACACACCCAGGATCTCAGGATCCCAGAATCACAGAATCACAGAGACAGCTTGACTCTGAGGAGTTCTGACACAACCAGGATAACAGGAAAGACAGGCTCCAGTCAGATATAGTGAGGGCAGGTAGCACTAGAGATAACCAGATGGCAGGAGGCAAACGTAAGAACATAAGCAACAGAAACCAAGGTTACTTGGCACCATCAGAACCCATTTCTTCTACCATAGCAAGTCCTAGATACACCATCACACAGGAAAAGCAAGATTTGGATCTAAAATCACTTCTCATGTTGATAATAGAGGACTTTAAGAAGGACATAAATAACTCCCTTAAAGGAATACAGGAGAACTCAGGTAAACAGCTAGAAGCCCTTAAAGAAGAAACACAAAAATCCCTTAAAGAATTACAGGAAAACACAAACAGGCAAAAGAAATGAACAAAACCATCCAGGATCTAAAAATGGAACTAGAAACAATAAAGAAATCACAACAACATTGTGAGACAACCCTGGAGATTGAAAACCTAGGAAAGAGATCAGGAGTCATAGATGCAAGCATCAGCAACAGAATACAAGAGATAGAAGAGAGAATCAGGTGCAGAAGATACCATAGAAAACACTGACACAACAGTCAAAGAAAAATGCAAAAAAGCAAAAGACTTCTAACCCAAAATATCCAGGAAATCCAGGACACAGTGAAAAGACCAAACCTAGGAATAATAGGTATAGAAGAGAGAAAAGATTCCCAACTTCAAGGGCCAGTAAATATCCTTGACAAAATTATAGAAGAAAACTTCCCTAAAGAAAGAGATGCCTGTGAACTTATAAGAAGACTTCAGAACTCCAAAATAGACTGGACCAGAAAAGAAATTCCTTCTGTCACATAATAATCAAAACACCAAATGCACTAAACAAACAAAGAATATTAAAAGCAGTAAAGGAAAATGGGCAAGCAACATAAAAGGCAGGCCTGTCAGAATTACACCAGACTTCTCATCAGAGACTATGAAAGCTAGAAGATCCTAGGCAGATGTCATACAATGATACAATATATTTCCTATCCATTCACATTGAGGCAGTGAGAAGCCAGTGATTGGAGGGGAGAGAGGAGGAGGAGCTAAGAGAAGGAGGGGTGGAGAGAGAGGGAGCCGGGGGCTGCACGAAGGGGCAGAGGAGGAGACACACAGATCAGGTGCCATCAGATGTGTTTCTGAGATGTGTGCTGAGAGGTTAGAAATACTGGAATAAAACTTTATCATTGTAGCTTTGCATTATGTAATTGGGAGTTTCATATGCATAAATATATTTGGTTAACTACTCAAGTTTAAGAGTCATACTTTGCCAGATACTTGGAAGGAGTGAGTACTGGGCAGGAGAGAGAGACCCACTGGGACTTGGAGCAGAGAGAGAACACAATGCCAGCCCAGGCTACTATACCCAGCAAAACTCTCAATTACCATAGACAGAGAAAAAAAAGATATTCCATAACAAAACCAAGTTTACGCAGTATCTTTCACAAATCCAGCCCTACAAAGAATAATAGATGGAAAACATTAACACAAGGAGAGAAACTACACCCTAGAAAAAGCAAGAAAGTAATCTTTCAACAAACCCACACAAACATAATTCCACTTCTAACAACAAAAATAACAGAAAGTAACAATCACTTTTTCTTAATATCTCTTAATATGAAAATTAATATTACCAACATATCCTAATCAATTGAAATTCAAAAATATGAGGAATTAGAAATTTGTTGGCTGTCACCCAGTGGTGTCTCTAATTTGGTAATTGGAGAAATATGTCCAATATTCTACAATCCATATACACTTTCTGCTTGTTTGTACGTGACAGTGTCTTGCTGTGTACCACATAATGGTCTTGAAATCATGCTTCTCCTCTCTGTCTCTCTATAACTAGGATTGTTTATTTGATGTTTTAAAACTATACTATGGTTTTCAGAACAGCTTACATATTTCAAAATTATTTATACAGTGAAAGGAAACATAGACAATTAATTTAGAAGGTGGCTTGTAAGAGAACAACAAAGAGTGAGACTGAATGTTTTACTTGATATTTATAATTATTGTATCAATTTTGAAGAAGATGCCCTTATAAGTTACCCTTTTTCTGAGATGAATTCTTTTCAAAATCATCACAGCCAATGAACCAGAATCTTACCCACACCTAATGTCTGTGCCACCCTCCAAGCAAACCATTGTTCATTAAAACGGTTGATGAATGATTTCATGGACTGACCATCTTAATACACACACAATTTCTTAAATGAATGTAACCTGTTCCCTGTGGGCTGAGAATGATGACAATCACTCAAGTCAAATAGCTTTGACTATAGCAGGAAATCTGTATCCAAATAATTGTGCCTACAATTCATTCTTTGACACAGCAGAACTGTCAACTCTTAGCTTAGCTACTATGGAGGTAAAATCTTTGGTGATGTGAGGAACATTGAAGTACAGCCTTATTACAATGAACACTAATGTCTAAAAATTGTTCTTATTTTAGGTTTCTACCACAGTAAGAGCCAAGATTTTAAGCTCTACTAAAACCAAACCAAACCAACAAACTATTTTTTGATGTTCATTTAATAACATGTCCATTTTTATGATTGGCATAAAAATATATATTGTGTTGAATATAATAAAAAATAAAAAAGAGAAGTACTTAGAAAAGGAAAAATTAAAACTTTATATTGTACAAGTTTATTTTTATTTATTTATTTTTTGTTTGTTTTTTTTCAAGACAGGGTTTCTCTGTATAGCCCCGGCTGTCCTGGAACTGTAGACCAGGCTGACCTCGAACTCAGAAATCCACCTGCCTCTGCCTGTTATTATACAATATGTAATATTATAACTAGTATGCTAGCTAATATTTTATAACATAAAATATTATAATTAGCATGATCACTTTTTATTAGATATTAATTAATTCAAAGAATTTAAGCTGTACAAAATTACTTTGTGTTGATATTCCCCCCTCATGATTTTTTGGAGACAAAGAGGTTTTCAGTAAATAAGTAATTTTATTTTATTATTTTACAACTGTATTACTTTCTTATATATTATGTTATATATTTCCTTATATATTATTATATATTATTAACATTTTAAAATTTAATATAATTACATAATTCCCTCCTTCCCTCTTCTCCATCCAGCCCCTCCCAGGTAACACTGGCCCCTACTGCAACTCAAATTTATGGCCTTTTTTTCTTTAATATATGTGTGATTTGTATATATTATTTAATATGTGGTAAATGTATATATATTCCTAAATATATAATTACAACCTGTTCAGTTGGCATAATATTACTTCCATGTATATGATTTCAAGGCTGCCAGTTGTCAAGTTCTTATCTAAGGTTATTTCCCCACTCTTAACATTTCTTAGTTGTCCCTATATCCTCGTCTAGGCAATCTTAGGAAAACCTAGTCCTTGCGAGCTTCCTTCCTTCTTCATTAGCGTGTCTATTGGTGGTGTCCTTATTCAGGTTATGTTTAGGGAGCCATGTTGGTGGAACTTGACGCTTGTGTTTCTCTGACATTTCTAGGAGACTCGAGCTCAAAGAAAACTCCCTGATCCTCTGGCTCTCATAATCTTTCTATCCCTTTCCCCTGTAATGCTCCCTGTGTCTTTATTTGCAGGAGTTGGGCTGTAAATGTATCTGTTGGGACTTACTTCCGACAATTCATTTTCTGAATGGTCTCTGTTGCCAAGGGAAGTTTCCTTGATGAGGTGTGAGGACTCCACTTGTCTGTTTGGGCAAGGATACAGTTTTAGAATGTAGTTAGGGACTGTGCTGGTTTAGTAATGTAGCACTTGTAAGTTCTTCTCTGAGATTCATGGTTTCTCTGACCCCAGTAGTCGGCTCCCAGTATCACACATGACTGTCTTTGGTCGAGTAGGCTTTAAGTCCGATCAGAGAGCTACAGGTTACTCCCAAGGTTTTTGTACCACTAATGCACCTTTAGAGTTATCATAACATGCTGGTCATTACTGTGGTTCAGAGGCACCATGGCTGGGTGGAATTACCCGTTACTTCCTTCCTTTCAAAGATTGCATGGAGCCTTCTGGTATCATAGCAGGTGGTCCTTAAGGAGGAGGATCCTGCTCAGATACCCTGGGTCCTAAAACTGAAGTGCATGGCATCTTTAGCAAAAGGGACTTAACTTGTAAGACAATCAAGAACAATAGCTACACCCTACCATGTTTTTGGAGTCTCTTGGACAATGCTGATATGAGAAGATGCTTTCTTGTCTCCGATGTTAAAGTTTTTGTTGCATAGTCTGTGGCTCTTTTGTAGGGCATTGTCAGCCTAGATGGAAATTTTTCATTTAGATTATTTTATTTTTTTAAGATTTAGATTTTGGTTTTTAGTTATGTGTATATGAGGGAAGTGTACATGAGCATGTTGCCCACAGAAGCCAGATTTTCTCTGGAGCTGGAGCTACAGGCATTTGTGAGCCACCTCCCATGGATGCTGGGAACTGAACTCAGGTCCTATGCAACACTATGTATGTACTCTTAACCACTGACCCATCATCTCTCAAGCCCCTGTTACGTTATTACATTTTATTAGGTGGCTTAGCCATGTCAGAGATTGAATCCAGTGCTTGGTTCAGGCAAAGCAAGTGCTCAGCTACTGAACTCTCTCCTCTGCCTGGCTTGTTTTCCTCAGTGCCGGGACTGAGCCCTTTTCATAAATACTTTTAATTTTCCTTGCAACAAACTCATCAAGTCCTTCATCTGAAGACATCTAAGAGGGCTTTCAATTACAATGTATGTTCCTATTGGATTTGCAGATGGAAGGTGCCTGTATCCTACTCTTGGGTATTATAAACACAGCTTTGAGTATGAACAATCCCATGCTGATTAGAGGTGTTTCAGCATTAACCATGAGCCTCAGCTGTAAACTTTAGCAAATAACAGGAAAACATAATTCTCTGGCACGTCCAGTCCTTTCATGTCACAGAGTTGAAAGTTACTTCTCTTTATGTAACAAACAAGCCAAATGCAGGCTGTAATCAAGGGGGCAGGCTATGATTAAGTCTGCATAGTGCTCAGTCTTCAAACTCCCTACCAGCTCTATAGAGGTAGGGACAGAAATATGGCAAAACATTAGGCCCTCAAGCCCACACGTCTCTTCCTTCCTTCCCGTGGAGCCCTGTCATGCCTGATTTTCATATGGCTTCTCTGGTTGGCTTACTTTCTTCCCTCGAATCATACATGTTCTCATTTCGAACACTCCCAAAGACATGATTTGAATACTGATTTCCATCTCAGAGTCTGTTTTCCAGGAAACCTGAATGGTGATATCCGGTTTGTCCTTTTCTGTAGGTTCTATGTACTGTTGCTCTCTTGCACTGGAATTAGCCAAAGCAGAGTGCACTGATTATATAGTGGCAAGTGTGAGTGCATGTGCTTGTGTGTGTGTGTGTGTGTGTGTGTGTGTGTGTGTGTGTGTGTTTGGGCCTATACATGTGTGATTGTGTGTGCATATGTATGTGCATATGTGTGTTTATGTCTCTATGTGTGTGCTTATGTGTATATTTGTACCTGTGTGTATGTGTATGTTTCCTTCATGAAATTTCTAGAGTCTACCTGTTTAATAGTCCATGTCTCAGAGATAGACAATGGGACTTCACAAATAGTAACTGAATATGGAAATTTCCAAGTTGGGGTAGAACAACTGCATGCAGAGAATGCACAGTTTTGACATTGGGTGGTCAGTGTCTTATTTGGGGCTAAATGGCAACCTCAGAGAATGGTGACCGATTTAAGGTAGCAGAGGCCTAGCATTATACACAGGCTCTATGTTCAGCACTATCAGGTGTATGTATTTCACTGCTGCATTTGACACTGTCAAGTGCACATAGGTGCTGTTCCTTTAGATATCAGGGAACTGAATTTACAAATCAGAAAGGCGGAAGTTTTTGTTGATTTTTAAATTCCTTATTTCAAGCCATTTTTGAAAAAATGCCTTAGCATAGTTTTTCTTTACTATTCTTATTTCTTTACTATTACTTATTTATGTATTTTGTTCTTTTGAGAAAGGAACTTCCTAGATCTAGTCCAGGACAAGATCCTTTTGTGTCAGCCTCCCTTCTTGCTGGGCTGATAGTGTGCCACCATGCAGCAGACCTTGCAGGATATTTTAAGGCTTTTGGGTATTTCGTTTGTTTGTAGTGAGAATTGAACATAGGGCCTTACAGGAGGCACACAAGTGCTTTATGCTGCTACACCCCTTTTAAATATTTTTATTTTAAAATAGGATATCTTTAATCTATTCTTGGACAGCTTAATATAAACAATATATCTTGATCACATGTACCCCTATCACCTCCCAAAATGTTGTATCCAGACAGAGTCTTTCTGCATTTCCCACACTGGCTTTAAACTTACTATGTAGCCCAGGCAGACCCCAAACAACCATTCTCCTGCCTCAGCTTCCTAAGTAATTAGAATTCCAGGCATGTGTCACTATGCCTAACCGCTTTTTTTTTTTTAAGATTTATTTATTTAATATATGTAAGTACATTGTACCTGTCTTCAGACACCCCAGAAGAGGGCATCAGATCTCATTATGGATGGTTGTGAGCCACCATGTGGCTCCATGTGGTTGCTGGGATTTGAACTCAGGATCTCCAGTAGTCAGTACTCTTAACTGCTGAGCCATCTCTCCAACTCTATGCCTAGCCTCTTTTATTTCTCGTTAGAACTGGCTGATTAGGTCTACTAGAAAATAATGTAGTTGTCAAACAAACAGATGTAGAGATAATGCAAGCATACTGTCCTGGTCTGGAGATGCTCAGACCCCCACCTCATGGCTTATAGAATTACTGGCATGGCTCAACAATCTGTGTGTTCCCAGAGCTTGCATTACCATGGCCAATTCTGGACCCAACCTCCCGAAACAGTTTCAAAAATTTTCCAGGAATCCCACGCCCATGTAATTTTGAGCGAGATTTTCACTGTTAATATGCATGTTTCTGGACTTTAGTTTCATGTTTTCTATAAAACTGTTAACAATGAGACAGGAAAAAGAGAAGCTTAAGGAGTTTGGCCAAACTGTAGATAAACCTGTTCTGTGGGACCCATGAGTTTTCTTACATCATTGGAGGGGAACTAAGGTGAGACTGTGGAACTCAGCACCTGCTCCCACTCCTGTGTGCATTGGGTTGACTTTGAGGTGAGGGGTGTCACCTTATCTTATTCTGCTTATCCTGTACCTTGCCAGTGCTCTGCAGAGCTTAGAATTCCTTCCTTCTTCCTCCCCAACCCCTCTCCACACACACCCATGTATACGCCCCCTCTCTCTCTCTCTCTCTCCCTCCCTCCCTCCCTTTCTTCTTCTCTTTCCCCCTCAATCACAGCTCTTGCTGCTGGCCCTTCTCTCCTTCCTCCTTGTTTTCTTCTTCTTCCTCCTCCTCTTCTTCTTTCTCGTCTTCCTCCTCCTCCTCCTCCTCCTCCTCCTCCTCCTCCTCCTCCTCCACACAAGCCTCCCTCCCCACCCCGATTCCCCCACCCCTGCCCAGCTCTTTTTTGAGACAAGCTCTCACAATGCAGTTCCTACTGGCCTGCAACTGACCAAACTGCCTTAGAACTCAGAGATCCACCTGCCACTTCAGTGCTGGAATTAAAGGTGTCCGCCACTACACTCAGCTTGTCTCCTCTTTCAAGAGGAGGAGAGAAGGAGGAGGAAGAGGGGGAAGTGGAGAGGGGTGATGAAGAAGGAAGGAGGAGGGGAGGAAAAGGAGGGGAAGAGGAGGAAGAAGAGAGGAGAAAAAAGGAGGAGGAGGAAGAAGAGAGGAGGAGGAAAAGGAGGAGGGGGAGGAAGAAGAGAGGAGGAGGGAGTGGAAGAAGAGAGGAGGAAGGGGAGGAAGAAGAGAGGGGGAGGAGGAGGAAAAGGAGGAGGAGGAAGAGGATATGAAGGAAGCACCTCATGTTATCACAGGGAATGAGAATGCTCTTTCAGATACTAAGTAGCCTGGTCATCTGGACTGCCAGTGATAGAAACCCATTCAAACCAGTTTACTTAAGAGACTCTGTTGAGCAGTGTAAAGTAAGAGCTGGGAGGAGGATCCTGTTTCGGGTGTGGGTGGACACGGGAGCTTAGTCACCAGATCAGCTTTCCTTCCCTGGGTCTGTTGGCTCCCTTCTCCCTGATCCTAGCTCCCTCTCAGATGACTGTTGCTCGCTGTAGCAAGACATTTTCACTAAGTCTCCCTTCTTCCAGCATTCAACACCCGTCACCAGTCCAAAGGGTGGGCCTCATTCTATCTTAAGTTTCAGCCCAAGTCTTCTTAAAGCAACACATCGAAGCCTGTCACTGTGGCAGGGGAGGGCAGTCCTGAAGTTGGAGAGATGGGGATAGTCTGACTCAAAACACTGAGAGCACAAGTCCCTGGAGACCCAGCAGCTACAAGGGCCACAGAAGGGAGAGCTGTGGCAGAGCAATAATGGGAAAAGTGCCGTTTGTGTGTGATTGACCCACCCCTGAAAGTCTCCACTCTGGGCCTCCAGAAATGTAAAAAGCATTGTACAAAGTGTTTTCTTGATTAAGTTCACGACAAAAGCCATTAGTTTAGAATGGAAAAATTCAGATGTCTTCTGGATCTTGATGTGATTCCACTTGTGTACATGTAAAAATGCATTGAACTATACTTAGAACTTGTCTAGTTTTCCATGTGAGTAGTTGTCTGTGTATTGTTGCATTGATTTGATTTTTACTTTTGTTTTACTTCCTGCAAGGTTATTAGCAAATATTTGTGTGAATTTTGAACATTATCTTAGGGTTTTACTGCTGTGAACAGACACCATGACCAAGATAACTCTTCTAAGGACATTTAATTGGGGCAGGCTTACAGGTTCAGAAGTTCAGTCTATTATCAAGGCAGGAGCATGGCATTGTCCAGGCAGACATGGTGCAGGAGATGCTGAGAGTTCTACTTAATCTGAAGGCCACTAGGAAAAAGTTGGCTCTCAGTTAGGAGGAGGCTCTCACTGCCCACCTCCAGGTGACACAATTCCTCCAATAAGGCCACACTTACTCCAAGACCACACACACCTCCTATTAGTGCCACTCCCTGGGTCAAGCATAGTCAAACTACCACAAACATAATAATCAAACCTGTTAGCTCTCATTTGCTTCATACTATACCTTATTTAGTCTGAAGTGAATAGAGGTTGTGTCACTGGGGAAGAAAGCCCAACAGAGATTGGGGTTCAAGTATTATTATTTGGTATTGCTCTGGATGTACTTGTCTAAGGTCTCTATTGAATAATTGCAGTAATGTACCATATAGCAATATTTCTGCTGATGATGGATCGGTAAGACTATGTTACCTACTGATATCACAGCCATCTTTATGTAACAAAGTAATGATGTGTCTTAGACTATATCCCCATCATTAACCCATTTGTATGACTGTATTTTGCCAAATCTCTTGACAGAAAACAAGTTTAGAACCTGGAAGGACATGATAGATCATGTCTGGGATTAAGGCTTCTAAGGATTTCCCTCAATTATTAGATGAGACTACTCGTGATAAAATAAATAGATAAATAAGTAGATCTGTCCTTTATTTTTAAAGTGGCATTAATCAAAGCTATTTTCAACAAAGCATCCACAACTGACAGCCCTAACAGCTTATTGGGAAGGACTTAGGACTGATCCCGGCCACTTCCCTTACCGGCTGTGCGAGTTGTTTGAGTAAGTCATCTTCCTGAGCCTGAGTCTCAGCTCCACAAATACAAATATTTACCGTGAGCGAGCCTAACTTTCAGGGCCCCCTGGAGAAACCTGAAGTACCACAGAGGAAAGGTCTTTGTGAAACTAGTGTCAACTCCTGTTCTGGTTTTCCACCCTCCCCTTTGACCACATTAATTACAACGTCTGGACATATTTAGACAATGGAGTTCTCGCTCTCTCTCATTCTAAGTTAAGCTATTACTGAGCATTAGTCCACAAACATTTTCCATTTTCCCAATGTATCAGAACACCTTACCCAAACATTACACTTTACGCACTAATCATTGCCCCCTCTCATCTCTCCTCCCAGTCTGGCCCCTGACACCCTTCCCCCTCACTTTTTTCTGCAGAGAAGAGAACCACTGCCCCGTGGATACCAGCCTACCCTGACATATCAGTCACAGCAGGATTTGCCATATCCTCTCCCAATGAGGCTAGACAAGGGAGCCCAGGTAGGAGAAAGAGTTCCAAAGGCAGGCAACAGAGTCAGAGACAGCCTCCGCTCAGATTGTTAAGGGATCACATGAAGACCAAGCTGTGCACTGCTACATAGGTGTAGGGGGCCGAGGTCCAGCCCCTGCATGCTCTTTGGTTGGTGTTTCAGTCTCTGTGAGACCCTATGGCCCCAGGTTAGTTGACTCTGTAGGTCTTCTCGTGATATCCTTGACCCTTCCTACTCCCTCAATTCTTCCTCTCATTCTTCCGCAGGACTCCCCAAGATCCACCTATTGTTTGGCTGTGGGTCCAATAAGCTTCATCCCAGGGATTCAGGCATAGCTCAGTAAACGAAAATCCACTAATGTAAACAAAGTGAAGGGGACGAAAACCCACATGATCTCTCATAAGATGCTGAAAAAGCCTTTGACAAAATCCAACAACCCCTCATGTTAAAAACCTTGGAGAGATCAGGAGTACAAGGTGCACACCTAAACACAATAAAGGCAATATACAGCATACCAATAGCCAACATCAAATTAAATAGAAACTCCAAGCAATTCCACTAAAATCGGGGACAAGACAAGGCTTCCCACTTTATATCTATTCAATATAGTAAGACAACAAAAGGAGATCAAGGGGATACAAACTGGAAAGGAAGAAGTCAAAGCACCCTCTATTCTCAGATGGCACGATAGTACGCAGGGCTGCGGGTGACAGCTTTAAGCTGCGGTCTTCACACAACTGCTGTTTTTCTGGGTCATTTGTTAGTATGATCTTCTCATCTACCCTACTTACAACAATATTCATATTTTAAAATCCCATTGTTAATGTTCCCGAGTAAAGGTAACACGCTGGTTTCTCTTCATCTGCTTTCATTACCACATCCTTCTTTGGCTACACAAAGAGAGATGAATAGGGAATAATTGTCACGGTACAGAGAAGCAGGCAATTTTGTCTTTGAAAGTGGGACCATTGTTAAGTGAAGAAAAGCCTGTTGTTTTTTTGTAGAGTTGCTAGAGGATGATGAGAGAGGAGATTTAGTAGGGACTGTAAAGCAGCTGAGAGGTTAGGGAATAACCTTGTGTCCACACGCAGTGCCTCCCGGATGAAAGGCGCATTACTCAAACTCCTTATCTGATTTCATCTCACTGCAATTCCATTAATTAACATCAGATAACGATTGTTTTCTCCCTTTTATGAGTATTGAAATGGACCTGAGTGTGCACAGACAGACACGTGAATAATAAGAGCATCTACATCTAAAGCCTTTCCCCTCCTCTTGGAGAGGCTGGATAGGTCTCAAAGCAGATACAGAGAAAAGCTATAAAGATGCTAATAAGACAACTCACTCGCCAGCCACATGGCTTGTGGCCAGGATTTCTCTATGTTCCTTAGAGTGTGGACGAAAAGGGACGAAAAAGGAAGTTACTGAAGGAAAATGGTCGCCTTCACTGAGGACTCCTCGAGACCAATACTGAATTTTAAAGTGCCAGTTGGATGTTGCTTCCAGAGGAAGTTCCATTAGTGTCTGAGAAGATATGCCAGAAAAATGGGATGAGCTAACAAACAATTGACATAATTAATCCTAATGAACATTGCAGAGCCTCAGGTCAACCTAAGACAAATAATTGCCACTGAGACCCAAAGGCTTTTGGGGAACTGTAATTTTATAATGTAATTACTTCTTATAATGTTATGTTAAGTTAGAAGCATTCAGAAAACCATCTAAGTGTGTCCTTGTGAGGACACATCTATTGTATAGGGAGAGCTGAATTAACATGGCTATCAGTGTCGAAATGGTAGATGACTAAAATGATTGACATGTGATATGTGCAGGTACAGATTTATTAAACTGACATATGTCTTAGTCAGGGTTTCTATTCCTGCACAAACATCATGACCAAGAAGCAAGTTGGGGAGGAAAGGGTTTATTGAGCTTACACTTCCACACAGCTGTTCATCACCAAAGGAAGTCAGGACTGGAACTCAAGCAGGTCAGAAGCAGGAGCTGATGCAGAGGCCATGGAGGGATGTTACTTACTGGCTTGCTTCCCCTGGCTTGCTCAGCCTGCTCTCTTATAGAACCCAAGAATACCAGCACAGAGATGGTACCACCCACAAGGGGCTCTCCCCCACTTGATCACTAATTGAGAAAATGCCCCACAGCTGGATCTCATGGAGGCACTTCCCCAACTGAAGCTCCTTTTCCTATGATAACTCCAGCCTGTGTCAAGTTGACACACAAAACTAGCCAATACAACATACTAAGAGGAAAGGTGCATAGCTCAAAGCAGTAAGGGAGGGCCTTTTGCCTCTCTTTATTCTTTTGGAAAAGTAGACACTCTTTTTCACTGTAGAGTGCTAAAGACCCTCTTATGGACTTATAGATAGTAGAGCAGTAGTTCCCAACCTTCCTACTACTTGTGACCCTTGGATGTTGTGCTGACCCCCTACCATAAAATTATTTCATTGCTACTTCATCACTATAATGTTGCTACTGTTATAAACCATAATGTAAATATCTGATATGTAGGACATCTGATATTTGACCCCCGTGAAAGGTTCGTTCGCTCTTAAGTGGCATCATTGCTTAAGATTAACAAAATATGACATCAAAGGGGAGCTTTGAGATTTGAAAGCTTGTATGCAAAATGTTGAAAAAAAAAGTAGAATGTCAAAAATGCACAACTGGAGAGTATAATCACAATCCACAATATGGTGCTGTCCCACTGCAAAAGAACGCTGGTGGAGATGTGACATGAAATAAATACAGACAAGAGATCTGAAAGTTAAAGGGGAAACTCCACAATGTACAGAGGGCTCCACAGAAAAGACAATGGGCAAAAACCTAAACATGATAGAAAAATGTTTATCTCTTTTATTAAGTGGCTGTGTTTATACTTAATGGGAATTTGCTTGTGTGTTGGCCTGGCAACTTGGTTCCTGATGGTCACTCTAAGGAAGTGAGACACAGATTATTTAAAGTCAAGCCCCTCAAAGGATGTGTTACAGACCTATATGTAGGGTCATATAACTCTATGTGTAGACCATAAAAAAGGCTGGCAACAGTCAAAGGTTTCTGAAAGTTAATTCAAAATCCAACAGGCAGAGGAAGTGCTTGCCCACATAGGACTGTGAGTCTGAGCACCAGGCCTTGGGTCTGCATGTGCAAACTGGGCAGTGGGCACTGAGCATTCGGTCCTGTAAAGCTAGTTCAGGATATTTGACCATGTTGTGAACCACAAGATTTGTGAACTGGATAAACCCGTTTCATATTGTGGTGGGACTCAACCCCTGCATACACCTTTGGTCCAAGAGCTTTCCGTAAAGAGGATGAAATAAAGTCAACGGTGGGCCAGGAGGCAGAGCAAGCAGCCAGTTGACAGAGAGTGAACATAAGGAAGTGGAAGCGGGGACACTGAGTGGAAGGGTGTCGGAGACAGTATAATGGAGAGAGGGCTTTCTCTCTATGGGATGTCAGAGGAGTAGGAAGCCCAGCTGGGTGCTTTCTCTGCCTCTCTGAGCTAGCAGGCTTTCACCCAACATCTGGCTCCTGAGTCTCCAGGTAAAATCGAACATTTGAGTTTCTTAAAACAAAACAAAACAACAACAAAAAAAAAACCCCAACCCCATGCAATGCCAAAGATGCTGCTAGAAACAGCAGTTCATATTCAGTACTGTCCTATGCTATGAATTGCAGTGCTTTTCTGCACACACCAAGAGTTCTATCCCATAGAAGGACAATGGCTTAATTACAGAAAATAAAACTAATATTTTCCTATCATCATTACTTAGCAGGTAGGATTAAACGAGTATAACTTTGGCTTGTATTATGTTTGAATGCTGGTTTTTAAAAAATTACTTTTTTTGAGTAGCTGACTTGAGTTTTGCACAGACACACACACACACACACACACACATGCATGTACACGCACACACACATACACACAATTATCAAATAAATTTAGACTTTGGCTTAGTACAAAATTCCCAGTAATTTCTAAACACACTCCTGCCATTTCTCCTCATATGTGAAGTGGAGTTCTCGGCATTTATGGTTATAAAATCAAAATAGCCATCACTGAGAAAAATCATGAACATGCTCCACATCCTGCAGAATCAAACAACCTATAGGGATTTAATTCTTTGTGTAACGAGAAAGAAGTACAACCATCTTGTCGGTGTGAAAATTGAGCTTATCTTTAATAAGTACTGAAGATATATGTATACCAAAGAATTGTTTGAAAATAAAAGTCTTTACGATTTGTTGGCAGCAATTCTTTGATTTGTATATCTAGCATAGAGAACTATGTATCAGGGTAGTGCAATTTTTTCTTGGATGAAAAATAGTCTCAGATGGAAAAACCTTAAGGATCCCTAACATCGCGTACCTCAAGAATGAGCCTTTGTGTGTCTTGTTCAAGATGTCTCTAATGTCTAGGCATGGTTGCACACACCTGTGATTCCAGCAGTAGAGAAACTGAGGCAGAAGATCACAAGTTCCGGTTCACGTTGGCTGTTCACTCATAAAGACCCTGTCTCAAAAAAATGGAAAGAGGGAATATTTCTAATATCTTCAAGGAAAAATATTGGAAGTGTTTAAGAAGCTAAGAATAAACTTGTCCCGGGTCTTCTGTGTACCATCTGGCAATACTGAAATGTCATCCAGAATTCTTTCAATACAGAAGGGTAAATGCATGGCACCAAACGACTATGGCGTCACTGAACACCCTAGATAAGCCAGAGCCCCAAATCAGCTACTAAGACAATAATGATTTGGAGTGACTGATAACTTTATCATATACTTTTCTTGCAATGAAACATAATTACAATAAGTTAATATTTATGAATCTCATTGAGGCTCTCAGATGAAGTCGAGTGATAAGCAGCTAAATAAATATCACATAAATAAGTAATTACCCAAGCAATTAAGGCCTCTAAGATTGTGGGTTGTAAATTCAAAATCACTAATTGCTTCGCAGGACTTAGGGCCCCAGATGACACAGGACGTGATGCTGTTTAAAATGAAATCTACTCCCCTTTCATCTGACTCTGAAAACCACTGGGGTGCGGGGAGGCGTAGTGAGAATATGATGAAAATACATAGCATGTATATATGAAATTTTCAAAGAACTTAAATGCATTTTTACAAAAAAATAGAATATAAAGAAGAAAATAGGACCCAAATTTACTCCTTCCCAAAATAAATGTGTATACACATGCATGCACTCTCATGTGCATACAAACACACACACACACACACACACACACACACACACCACATATCACTCAACACATTCTCAAAAACATCAGTTCAAAGTAATGATATAAGATCAGGGGAAATTAAGTACAATTTTTCTATTTTGTGTTCATAGGTAGCAAGTATATAAAAAAGGCTCTAAAACAGATTTAAAACACTTGATGGCCACTTTAGGTGAAGAAAGAAACCCACAGGGAATTCCTTGGACCACAGTTGCCTAAAATGTAGGTGTCTGCAAATATGCAAAGGTAGTCATAAAGTCTTGATTTTTAAAATAATTTTCTTAGTTATATATCTTAATTTTATATAAATAGAAGGAAAACAGGGAGAAATGGTGAATGAGAAATCACATTACTAATGAAGTCTTTTTTTTTTCTTCACAGTTATGAAATCTGAAGATCCCATATCTATCGGATACAGTGTCGCCCATCCATCTTCAATCTCAGGGGTGGGGGTGGGAATGTCACAGATTTGGGGCCACTTGGTCCATATACTGAGATCCTGTTTCAAAACACACATGCACACACACACACACACACACACACACACACACAAAATTTTCTGTTGCTATGATAAAACATTCTTACCAAATCAGTTTGGCGGTTCCTCAGAAAATTGGGCATGTCACTTCCAGAGGACTCTGGCATGCCACTCCTGGGCATATACCCAGAGGATTCCCCTGCATACAACAAAGACACATGCTCCACTATGTTTATAGCAGCCTTGTTTATAATAACCAGAAATTGGAAGGAGCCCAAATATCCCTCAAAAGAGGAATGGATACAGAAAATGTGGTATATTTATACAATGAAATACTACTCAGCAATTAAAAATAATGAATTCATGCAATTTGTAGGTAAATGGTTAGACCTGGAAAATATCCTGAGTGAGTTAACCCAATCACAAAAGAATACACATGAGATGCAATCACTGATAAGTGGATATTAATGAGCCCAGAAGCCCTAAATACTCAAGGCACAATTAGCAAGTCAAATGATTCCCAAGAAGAAGAAAGGAGAGGACCCTGGGCCTGTAAAGATTGGATCCAGTTTTGTAGAGAAACCGTGGGGGGAGGGGGAATGATTGGGGAATAGTTGGGGGGAAGAGGAATTATGGGAGGTATGGTGGGGGGGAACTGGGAAAGGGGAAAGCCTTTGGAATGTAAACATAGAATATAGAAAATAAAAATTAAAAAAAATTAATAAGAACCATTAAAAAAATAACTTAAAAGAAGAAAAGAGTTATTGTGATTTATGGTTCTCCAGGGCTAAAGTCTGTCACAGCAAAAACAGCGTGGCACAGAGGTAGAAAAGGAAGGGGGCTGATCAACTTTTATCATATATAGATGGCAGAGAGAAAACAGGAGATGGGGCTTCAAAGTCTACCCCCACCCCACCCCACCCCAGTAACATGAATAGAAGCATCTTCTGGGTGTCTGCCCAGGAGTGGTATAGCTGTGTCCTCAGGTAGTACTATGTCTAATTTTCTGAGGAATCACCAAACTGATTTGCAGAGTAGTTTTACCAGCTTGCAATCCTACCAAATATGGGGAAGTGTTCCTTTTTCCCCACATCCTCTCCAGCAATTGCTGTCCCTGAGTTTTTCATCTTAGCCATTCTGACTACTGTAAGGTGGAATCTCAGTGTTGTTTTGATTTGCATTTCCCTGATAACTATAGATGCTGAACATTTCTTTAGGTGCTTCAGAGCTTTTTGAGTTTCCTTAGTTGAGAATTCCCTGTTTAGCTCTGTACCCCATTTTTTAATAGGGTTATTTGACTCTTTGGAGACTAACTTCTTGAGTTCTTTGTATACATTGGAATTAGCCCTCTATCAGATGTAGGGTTGGTAAAGACCTTTTCCCAATTTGTAGATTGATATTTTATCAAATTGACTGTGTCCTTTGCTTTACAGAAGCTTTGCAGTTTTATGAGGTCCCATTTGTTGATTCTTGCTCTTAGAGCATAAGCCATTGGTGTTCTGTTCAGGAACTTTTCCCCTGTGTCCACGTGTTCAAGATTCGTCTCTACTTTCTCCTCTATAAGCTTCAGTGTATCTGGTTTTATGTGTAAATCCTTGATCCACTTGGACTTGAGCGAGGAAGATAGAAGGAGATAAGAATGGGTCAATTTGCATTTTTCTGCATGCAGATCTCCAGTTGATCCAGCACCATTTGTTAAAAATGCTGTCTTTTTCCCATAGTATGTTTTTAGCTCCTTTGTCAAATATCAAGTGACCATATGTGTATGGGTCCATTTCTGGGTCTTCAGTTCTATTCCATTGATCTTCCTGCCTGTCTGCATACTAATACCAAACAGTTTTTATCACTACTGCTCTGTAATAGAGCTTGAGGTCAGGGATGGTGATTCTCCCAGAAGATCTTTTGTTGTGGAGAATAGTTTTTGCTATCCTGGGTTTTTTGTTATTTCAGATGAATTTGAGAATTGCTCTTTCTATATCTATGAAGAATTGATTTGGGATTTTGATGGGAATTGCATTGAATCTGTAGATTGCTTTTGGCAAGATTGCCATTTTTTACTAGATTGATTCTACCAATCCATGAACATGGGAGATCTTTCCACCCTCTGAGACTTTCTTCGATTTCTTTCTTCAGAGACTTAAACTTCTTGTCATATAGATCTTTCACTTGCTTTGTTCGGGTCACACCTAGGTATGAAATATTATTTGGGACTATTGTGAAGGGTGTCATTTCTCTAATTTTTTTCTCCTCTTGTTTATCCTTTAAGGCTAGTGATTTGCTTGAGTTAATTTTATATCCAGCCACTTTGCTGAATTTGTTTATCAGCTCTTGTGGAAGTCTTGGGGTTGCTTAATTATACTATCATATCATCTGCAAGTCGTGATATTTTGACTTCTTCCTTTCCAATTTGTATACTTTTGGCCTCCTTTTGCTGCCTGATTGCTCTGGCTAGGACTTCAAGTACTATATTGGATAGATAGGGAAAGAGTGGGCAGCCTTGTCTGGTCCCTGATGTTAGTGGGATTGCTTCAAATTTCTCTCCATTTAACTTGATGTTGACTACCAGTTAGCAGTATATTGCTTTCACTATGTTTAGGTATGGGCCTTGAATTACCAATCTCTCCAAGACTTTTATCATGAAGGGATGCTGGATTTTATCAAAAGTCTTTTCAGCATATAATGAAATGACCATGTGGTTTTTTTCCCTTTAGTTTGTTTAAGTAGTGGATAACATTGACAGATTTCTGTATATTGAACTATCCCTGCTTCCCTGGGATGAAGCCTACCTGATCATGGTGAATTATAGTTTTGATGCATTCTTGGATTGTTCAATATTTTTGCATCAATGTTCATGAGGGAGATTGGTCTGAAGTTCTCCTTCCTTGTTTGGTCTTTGTTTGGTTTAGGTATAAGCATAATTGTGGCTTCATAGAATGAGTTGGGTAGTGTTCCTTGAGTTTCTATTTCGTGCAAAAGTTTGAAGAGTATCGGTATTAACTCTTCTTTGAAGATCTGATAGAATTTCGTACTAAACCCATCTGGTCCTGGGCTTTTTTTGATGGGAGACTATTAATGACTGCTTCTATTTCCTCAGGACTTATAGGACTACTTAGATGATTTATCTGATCCTGTTTTAACATTGGCACCTGGTATGTATCTAGAAAATGGGCCATTTCATCCATGTTTTCAAACCTCATTGAGCATAAGCTTTTGTAATAGGATCTGATGATTTTTTGAATTTCCACAGTTTCTGTTGTTATCTTTCCCTTTTCATTTCTGATTTTATTAATTTGGATACTGTATCTGTGCCCTCTGGTTAGCCTGGCTAAGGGTTTATCTATCTTGTTGATTTTTTTCAAAGAACCAGCTCCTTGTTTTGTTGATTCTTTGTATAGTTCTTTTTGTTTCTGTTTAGTTGATTTCAGCCCAAAGTTTGATTATTTCCTGCTGTCTACTCCTCTTGGGAGAATATTTGCTTCCTTTTGTTCTAGAGCTTTGAAGTGCACTGTCAAGCTCTAAGTATAAGCTCTCTCCATTCTCTTTTTGGAGGCACTCAGAGTTATTAGTTTTCCTCTTAGCACTGCTTTCATTGTGTCCCATAAATTCTGGTATGATGTGGCTTCATTTTTATTAAATTCTAAAAAGTCTTTAATTTCTTTCTTTATATCTTCCTTGACCATGCTATCATTGAGGAGAACATTGTTCAAGGTCCATGTGTATGTGTGTTTTCCATTGCTCTTGTTTGAGCTTAAGACCAGCCTTAGGCCATGGTGATCTGATAAAATACATGGAATAATTTCATTATTTCTGTATCTGTTGAGGTCTGTTTTGTGACCAATTATATGGTCAATTTTTGAGAAGGTACCATGAGGTGCTAAGAAGAAGGTATATTTTTTTACTTTAGGGTGGGATGTTCTATAAATATCTGTTAGATCCATTTTGTCCATAACTTCAGTTAGTTTCACTGTATCTCTGTTTAACTTCTGATTCCATGATTTGACCATTTTTGAGAGTAGGGTGTTGAAGTCTCCCACTATTATTGTGTGGGGTGCAATGTGTGCTCTGAGCTTTATTAAAGTTTCTTTAATGAATGTGGGTGCCCTTGTGTTCAGAGCAAAGATGTTCAGAATTGAGAGTTCATCTTGGTAGACTTTTCCTTTGACCAATATGAAGTGTCTCTCCTTATCTTTTTTAACAACTTTTGGTTGAAAGTCAATTTTATCTGATATAAGAATGGCCACTCCATGGCTGGTTATAAAATTAACTCAAGCTGGGCGGTGGTGGCGCACGCCTTTAATCCCAGCACTTGGGAGGCAGAGGCAGGTGGATTTCTGAGTTCGAGGCCAGCCTGGTCTACAGAGTGAGTTCCAGGACAGCCAGAGCTACACAGAGAAACCCTGTCTCAAAAAAAACGAAAAACAAAAAACAAACAAAATTAACTCAAGCAAATCAGTAGCCTTCTTGTACTCAAAGGACAAGCAGGCTGAGAAAGAAGTTAGGGAAATAACACCCTTCACAATAGCCACAAACAACATAAAGTACCTTGGTGTAACTCTAACCAAACAAGCGAAAGATCTGTATGACAGGAACTTCAAGTCCTTGAAGAAAGAAATCGAAGAAGACCTCAGAAGATGGAAAAATATTTCTTGCTCCTGGATTGGCAGGATCAATATAGTAAAAATGGCCATCTTGCCAAAAGCAATCTACAGATTCAATGCAATCCCCATCAAAATCCCCACTCAGTTCTTCATAGATCTAGAAAGAGCAATAATCAAATTCATCTGGAGCAACAAAAAACCCAGGATAGCTAAAACTATTCTCAACAATAAAAGGACTTCTGGGGGAATCAATATCCCTGACCTCAAGCAGTACTACAGAGCAATTGTGTTAAAAACTGCATGATATTGGTAGAGCAACAGGCAGGTAGATCAATGGAATAGGATTGAAGACCCAGAAATGAACCCACAGATTTATGGTCACTTGATCTTTGATAAAGGAGCCACAACCATCCAGTGGAAAAAAGATAGCCTTTTCAACAAATGGTGCTGGTTCAACTGGAGGTCAACATGTAGAAGAATACGAATTGACCCACTCTTATCTCCTTGTACTAAGATCAACTCCAAGTGGATCAAGGACCTCCACATAAAACCAGACACACTGAAACTATTAGAAAAGAAACTTGGGAAGACCCTGGAGGACATGGGCACAGGGGGAAAGTTCCTGAACAGAACACCAATAGCTTATGCTCTAAGATCAAGAATTGATAAATGGGACCTCATAAAATTACAAAGTTTCTGTAAGGCAAAGGACACTGTCAGCAGGACAAAACGGCAACCAACAAAGTGGGAAATGATCTTCACCAACCCCACATCCGACAGAGGGCTAATATCCAATATATACAAAGAACTCAAGAAGTTAGACCCCAAAGAACCAAATAACCCTATCAAAAAATGGGGCACAGAGCTAAACAAAGAATTTTCACCAGAAGAAATTCGGATGGCCGAGAAACACCTTAAGAGATGTTCAACATCATTAGTCATCAGGGAAATGCAAATCAAAACAACCCTGAGATTCCACCTCACACCAGTCAGAATGGCTAAGATAAAAAACTCAAGAGACAACAAGTGCTGGTGAGGATGTGGAGAAAGAGGAACACTCCTCCACTGTTCGTGGGATTGCAAAATGGTAAAACCGCTCTGGAAATCAGTGTGGCGGTTCCTCAGAAAATTGGGCATGTCACTTCCAGAGGACCCTGTCATACCACTCTGGGCATATACCCAGAGGATTCCCCTGCATACAATAAAGACACATGCTCCACTATGTTTATAGCAGCCTTGTTTATAATAGCCAGAAATTGGAAGGAGCCCAGATATCCCTCAAAAGAGGAATGGATACAGAAAGTGTGGTATATTTATACAATGGAGTACTACTCAGCAATTAAAAATAATGAACTCATGCAATTTGTAGGTAAATGGTTAGATCTGGAAAATATCATCCTTAGTGACTAACCCAATCACAAAAGAATACACATGAAATGCAATCACTGATAAGTGGATATTAATGAGCCCAGAAGCCCTAAATGCTCAAGGCACAATTAGCAAGTCAAATGACTCCCAAGAAGAAGAAAGGAGAGGACCCTGGGCCTGTAAAGATTGGATCCAGTTTTGTAGACCCAGAACAGAGAAATCGTGGGGGGGGGGGAATGATTGGGGAATAGCTGTGGGGGAGAGGAATTATGGGACATATGGTGGGGAAGAACTGGGAAAGGGGAAAGCCTTTGGAATGTAAACATAGAATATAGAAAATAAAAATTAAATAAAAAAAAATCCAAGCTGTAGAAGAATGGCGTATAAGCTGTCTGTTTAAGGAGTAAAGCTGGCCTATAATTACATATTCAGGAAAATTATTCTTCAGAATGAAGCAGGAAGGAAGCTTTGGAGACTAGCAGGAACATGAGGAAATTTGTCATCACTTGACCTGCCTTGGAAAGAGGTTCTGCAGAGAAAAAGGAAGACCATTCTGATCAGAAACTCACATGTACACACAAGAAGAGAATCAGAAATGTTAAAATGTCCAGGGATCAGCCATTACTGAGGATCTATCAGCCACACATAGAATTCTCATACTCTAGTGTATGACCCCCATACCCATGCACACATGTGCAACACTAATATAATTACCTGTAAAAATAAAGACATGAGATTGAGAGGGAGACATGTTGGAAATATATGGGGGAACCTCAAGGAAAGAACTAGAGGGCATATGTGATTATATGTCATTGTATACAGGTATAAAAGTCTCAAGAATTTAAAAAAAAAAAAAAAAAAAAAAGAATGGCCACTCCAGCTTGTTTCTTGGGACCATTTGCTTGGAAAATTGTTTTCCAACATTTGACTCTTAAATAGTGACTGTCTTTGTCACTGAGGTGGGTTTCTTTATGCAGCAGAATGTTGGGTCCTGTTTACATATCCAGTCTGTTAGTCTATGCCTTTTTATAGGGGAATTGAGACCATTGATATTAAGAGATATTAAGGAACAGTGATTGTTGCTTACTATTATCTTCTTAGTTAAAGGTAAAATTCTGATTTTGTATCTATCCTCTATTGGGTTTGTTGAAAGATTACCTTGTTGATTTTTCTACGATGTGGTTTGCTGCCTTGTGTTGGTATTTTCCACCCATTATCCTTTGCAGACCTGGATTTGTGGAAAGATATTGTGTAAATTTGCTTTTGTCATGAAATGTCTTGTTTTCTCAGTCTATGGTAATTGAAAGATTTTTTTTATGGGATTCCTTTTCTTTTTAATTTTTTATTCTATATTCTTTGTTTACATTCCAAAGGCTTTCCCCTTTCCCAGTCCCCCCCCACCCACCATATGTCCCATAAGTCCTCTCCCCGCCCAACTATTCCCCAATACCCCTCCCCTCCCCCACCATTTCTCTCTTCTGGTACTCTCCTACAAAACTGGATCCAATCTTTCCAGGCCCAGGGTCCTCTCCTTTCTTCTTCTTGGGGATCATTTGACTTGCTAATTGTGCCTTGAGCATTTAGGGCTTCTGGGCTCATTAATATCCACTTATCAGTGATTGCATTTCATTTGTATTCTTTTGTGATTGGGTTAACTCACTTAGGATGATATTTTCCAGATCTAACCATTTGCCTACAAATTGCATGAATTCATTATTTTTAATTGCTGAGTAGTCCATTGTATATATATATATACACCACATTTTCTTTATCCATTCCTCCTTTGAGGGATATCTGGGCTCCTTCCAATTTCTGGCTATTATAAACAAGGCTGCTATGAACATAGTGAAGCATGTGTCTTTATTGTATGCAGAGGAATCCTCTGGGTATATGTCCAGGAGTGGTATGACAGGGTCCTCTGGAAGTGTCATGCCAAATTTTCTGAGTAACTGCCAGACTGATTTCCAGAGCCATTGTACCATCTTACAATCCTACCAACAGTGGAGGAATGTTCCTCTTTCTCCACATCCTCGCCAGCACCTGTTGTCTCCTGAATTTTTTTTTATTTTTTTTATTGTATATATTCTATATTTACAATTCATTTCCCTTTTTCTGGTTCCCCACCCCCAAAGGTCCCACATGTCCTTTTCCCTCCCCCTGCTCCCGCATCCACCCCCTCCCACTTTACTGTTCTTGTACTCTCCCACAATGATGTTTTGGTCCATTCTAGCACCAGTGTCCACTCCTTTCTTCTTGTGAGACATCACTTGATATGTGATTTGTGTCTTTGGTGTTCCAAGCTTCTAGGCTAATATCCACTTCTCAGTGACTGTATACCATGGGTATTCTTTTGAGACTGGGTCACCTCACTTAGTATGACATTCTCCAGCTCCATCCATTTCTCTAAGAATTTCATGAATTCATTGTTTCTGATGGCTGAATAGTACTCCATTGTGTATATATACCACATTTTTTGTATCCATTCCTCTGTTGAGGGACATCTGGGTTCTTTCCAGTTTCTGGCTATTATATATAAGGCTGCTATGAACATAGTGGAGCATGTATCCTTATTGCATGCTGGTGAATCTTCTGGGTATATTCCCAGGAGTGGTATGGCTGGGTCCTCCGGAAGTATCACGCCCAGTTTTCTGAGGAACCGCCATACTGATTTCCAGAGTGGTTGTACCAGATTTGCAGATGATATGATAGTTTACTTAAGTGACCCAAAAACCTCCACCAGAGAACTCCTGCAACTGATAAACAACTTCAGCAAAGTGGCTGGCTATAAAATCAACTCAAGTAAATCAGTAGCCTTCCTATACGCGAAGGATAAGCAGGCCGAGAAAGAAATTAGGGAAATGACACCTTTCACAATAGCCACAAATGATATAAAGTATCTTGGAGTGACGCTAACCAAACATGTGAAAGATTTATACGACAAAAACTTCAGGTCTCTGAAGAGGGAAATTGAAGAAGACATCAGAAAATGGGAAAATCTTCCATGCTCGTGGGTTGGCAGGACTAATATAGTCAAAATGGCAATCTTTCCCAAAGCAATATACAGATTCAATGCAATTCCCATCAAAATCCCAACTCAGTTCTTCATAGAGCTAGAAAGAGCAATTCTCAAATTCATCTGGAATAACAAAAAACCCAGGATAGCTAAAACTATCATCAACAGCAAAAGAACTTCTGGGGGAATCAATATCCCGGACCGCAAGCAATATTACAGAGCAGTGGTACTGAATTTTTAATCTTAGCCATTCTGACTGGTGTGAGGTGGAATCTCAGGGTTGTTTTGATTTGCATTTCCCTGAAACTAATAGAAAAGAATCTTGGGAAGACCCTGGAGGACATGGGCACAGGGGGCAAGTTCCTGAACAGAACACTAATAGCTTATGCTCTAAGATCAAGAATTGACAAATGGGACCTCATAAAATTACAAAGTTTCTGTAAGGCAAAAGACACTGTCAGAAGGACAAAACAGCAACCAACAAATTGGGAAAAGATCTTCACCAACCCCACATCCAACAGAGGGCTAATATCCAATATATACAAAGAACTCAAGAAGTTAGACCCCAAAGAACCAAATAACCCTATTAAAAATGGGGTACAGAGCTAAACAAAGAATTATCACAAGAAATTCGGATGGCTGAAAAACACCTTAAGAGATGTTCAACATCATTAGTCATCAGGTAATTGAAAGTTTTTCTGGGTATAGTAGTCTGGGTTGACATTTATGTTCTCTTAGGGTCTGTATGATATCTGCCCAGGCTCTTCTGGCTTTCATAGTCTCTGATGAGAAGTCTGGTGTAATTCTGATAGGTTTGCCTTTATATGTTACTTGACCTTTTTCTTTCACTGCTTTTAATATTCTTTCTTTGTTTAGCGCATTTGGTGTTTTGATTATTATGTGATGGGAGGTATTTCTGCTCTGGTCCTGTCTGTTTGGAGTTCTGTAGGCTTCTTGTATGTTCGTGGGCATCTCTTTCTTTAGGTTAGGGAAGTTTTCATCTATAATTTTGTTGACGATATTTACTGGGCCTTTAAGATGTAAATTCTCACTTTCTTCTATACCTATAATCCTTAGGTTTGGTCTTATTGTGTCCTGGATTTTCTGGATGTTTTGGGTTACAAGCTTTTTGCATTTTGCATTTTCTTTGACTATTGAGTCAATGTTTTCTATGGAATCTTCAGCATTTGAGATTCTTTCTTCTATCTCTTGTATTCTGTTGTTGATGCTTATATCTATGACTCCTGAATTCTTTGCAAGGTTTTCTATCTTCAGAAATGTCTCACTTTGTGATTTCTTTGTTGATTCTATTTCCAGTTTCAGAGCCTGGATAGTTTTGTTCAGTTCTTCACTTGTTTGTTTTTTCCTGAAATTCTTTAAGGATTTTTTGTGATTCCTCTTTAAGGGCTTCTACCTTTTGACCCATGTTCTCCTGTGTTTCTTTCAGGGATTTTTGTGATTCCTTTTTAAGGGCTTCTGCATGTTGACCCATTTTTCTCCCATAATTCCCTATGGAATTTTTGTATTGCCTCTTTAAGGGCTTCTACCTGTTGACCCATGTTCTCCCATATTTCTTTAAGAGATTTTTGTGTTTCCTCTTTAAGGGCTTCTACCTTTTGATCCATATTCTCTTGTCTTTCTTTAAGGGATTCCTGTGTTTCTACCTGTTGACCATCTTCTCCTATATTTCTTTATGTCCTTCTTGAAGTCTTCCATCAACAATATGATATATGATTTTAAATCTAGCTCTTAGTTTTCTGATGTGATGGAGTATGCAGGATTTGCTGCTGTGGGAGAACTGGGTTCTGATGGTGTCATGTTGCCTTGGATTCTGTTGGTAATGATCTTGTGTTTGCCTTTGGCCATCTTGTTATTTCCAGTGTTAGCTGGTCTTGCTGTCTCTATCTTCTCTGTCCTGCTGTCCTGTGTTTCTATACTCCTGGGATTCCTTTTCTCTCCAATGCCCTGCAAACAACTGGTTCTCCAGGAAGTATCAGGTGATGGGGTCTTTCCTGTGGCAGACTTGGCAAGGATCAAATGCCCTGCAGGCTGCTATTTCTCAAATGTTCTGCTGCTGCTGCTGGATATCAAATGATCTGCTGATGCTGGTTCTTGAATGCTCCGCTTCTACCAGTTTGAATGCACCTACTGGTGCCAGTTCTTGAGTGCCTTGCTCCTGCCTGTTTTCTAAAGAATATCAGTAAGTAGGCTCTTCCCTGTGTCAGAAGTGGCACAGGTCAAATAACCTGCCCCTGCCAGTTCTCTGGAGAGTATCAGGAAGTGGGATCTTCCCCGTGTCAGATGTGGCACAGGTCTCTGAGAGCAGGACTCCCTGCAGGTCAAATGCTCCCTTGCAGAATATGTGCACAGATAGCTGTAGAGCTGCCCAGCTCCTATGTGCAGAAGGAACCCAGGCAGACTGGGTCCTGAGTGATCTTTCACTCTTTTGTTCCCTGCGTACCTGGCTGAGCTTGGGGTAACACTTTTTATTGAAACCACCCCAGTAGGAGTCCTGCTAGCCATGTAATATAGAGTATTTATGAATGCCACAGGCTTTGCTGTTCATTAGAGAACATTTTATGTCTTCCTACCTCAACTTCATTAGAATGACTTATGGTACAATATCTTCATGCTATTCCAGAATCATCATGGCTTTCTTCCTAGTTCCTCACAAAGTAGCTGTACCAGAGTTGTTCCAACACAGATGGGTTTTGAACTTGAGCTCAGATCAAGCATTAAGAACTGTGGCCATATTTCTATTGGTTTCTTCAACTCTTTTGTCTTCCAAATTACCGATTTTAGGAGTAGAGAAAAGCAGAAACTTTAGATAACAAAATTTAGTTCAGATCCCAAATTGTTTGGGGCCAACAGAGATGAAGGGTTAACTAGAGACCACCACATAAGTGCTTGTAAAAGTCCCACATTGAGTTTCTGCTTGGTTTGAAGTACTTCTTCATGTGTAACAAACACTGTGGGCTTGAAGCGAGCCTTGCCCCCTCTCTTCACTGAGGCGCACTGGAGGATGGGTGTACCTACAAGGTTTTCTTCAGCATGGGTGTTTACAGTATAAATGATCCGGCAGTTTAAGAATGTGAAGCCAGCTTGAAATAAATCCATGTTGGCTCTGGACAATGTTAAGCCATCTGAGACTTGTGCTTGGGGTGGGGTTGCTGTCAGGCCTATCCAAGCAAGCAAAGATGGACTCTCGACTGAAGCATATAATTTTAGGGAGTGGAAAGAGAAGAAGCACACTCCTAGAAGAACTCAGAGAGATGACAGCAACATAAAGCAAGAGGCTCTAGATTTATAATTAGCTCTCCTACTTAGGAGCCCTGTGGACCTGGGCTATTTACCTAACCACTCTGAGCCGCTGTTAACATTTGAAGTGTGGTAACGACAGCCATTGGGTACCCATTGGAAAGGTCATGGAAAAGGTCCCAGTGGGAAAATGGCACAGGACATCTTGCACCTGTAATAAATCTTTTTACAGAAACCTCTACCATCTTTTTCCATGGACATAACAGTGATAGTAAAAGGGAGAGAGGAGTTTAAATATTTGTAAATGTATTTTCTCTACAGTAAACTATGTAGTACATCCCATGTTCCCCAGCCTTTCTGCTAAGAATAGTACTAAGAATTAGAGCTCTCATCCAGATGCTTAAATGATGACAAATATTTAATTGTCATACTTAGAATTAGCAAGTGACATGTCCTTGTGCAAATGGTAGTGAGTCTGTGGTGTGTGTTTCAGACTCTTAAGCTATTTGTACTTCTTTATAAAATAGCAATTGATTTCGTAAGGCTCTGGAGGCTGGGAAGCTCAGGGTCAAGTGGCCATCACATTCTGTGTCTGCTGAGGACCTGTGTGTGGATCTACTATGGACCCCCTTGCCAGGTAGTCATGACATGGATAGGGACAAGACAACTCTCTGAGGATTCTGGGGGCTTTTTAAAAAAAGATTTATTATTTATTCATTTACTCTCTCTCTCTCTCTCTCTCTGTCTCTGTCTCTGTCTCTGTCTCTGTCTCTCTCTCTCTCTCTCTCTCTCTCTCTCTCTCTGTGTGTGTGTGTGTGTGTGTGTGTGTGTGTGTGTGTGTGTGTATCTTGGGTAGGTAGTTGCCCAAGCAGGCAATGAAAAAGTGTAAGATCCCCTTGAGCTTGTCCTTCGGGTGGCTGTGAGCTACTTGACATGGGTCCCAGGTCCTTTGGAAGAGAAGCAATCCTTCTGAACTGCTGGGCCATTTCTCCAGCCCCTGCTAGGACTCTTCTGTAAGGGTGTGGGTCCCATTCACGAGGACTTCACTATTGTGTGCTCATCACCTCCCAAAGGCCTACCCCTTAATAGAGTACTCTGGGGGACACACATGCTCAGACCACAGCAGCAGAGGGCGGCGTTCCAAAGGATAAGGAATTGCTTATAATATTAGCAGTCGACAGTCACTGAAAGTTCACTTGGAGTTTGAAATGTGGTACAGCTTGCCCTCCATTCTCAGTACTGGGCCAGGAAACAAGTACCATTTTTAACCTGAGAGAAAGCTGGAATTAGGAGGGAGTAACACATTCTGTTTGCTGTTGCCCAAAAAGTGATTGGCAGATGGGGCCCTTCGGGGTCTAACAGTTGGCTTGCAAGGGTTCTGAGCCAGGATTTTGTGTGGTAAAGGTTAGAGGTGGACGGGAGCTATAAAGGTCACGGCTGTGAAGGCCTTCCTTAGACCACATCCCACACCCTGTTTATAATAGTCACTGTAGGTCCTTTTCAAATAAGACCCTCAGGATGAGACTAATTACTTGGGTGGGGAAAGTATAAGCCTCCTCCAAGTTTTTCAGGGCCTGAAGAGAGAGAGAGAGAGAGAGAGAGAGAGAGAGAGAGAGAGAGAGAGAGAGAGAGAGAGAGAGAATTGGGGAGCGAAGATTCAGGGAGGCTCACACAAATTCTTTCACTTGTGGGCAAACTCGCACTTAATCCAGAGCAGAGAACCGTTTTTCAGGGAACCTAGAAAGCCGATGCTTTTAAAAGCTTGTCTGCCTAGTTTTGTTTTGCTTTGTTCTGTTCTGTTCCCTCTCTCCTCTCACCTGTTTGCCCTGGGAGATGAAATAGTTTTGGTTTGCAAGCTGGTCGCCAGGGAATGGAGCAAGACTTTGTGTAATAAACAAGAACACCTGCCAGGGCCCCCAGCGAGTGGCCAGACGGGCCAAGGAAGGCCTGGCCTGGTGACAAGGTCCATTCAACATGACAGGGGTCACCCAAGAGTCTGGCTACTTGCTGGGGCCTCTGGCAGAACACCTATCCCAGCCAGCTCCATGAGGGACAAATGTGGCCTCCCTGTGCTGAGCCCTGCAGAGCCTCTGAATATCCCTAGCCTGGGTGGTTCAGAACCTAAGAGAATAAGAATAGTGTGTGTGTGTGTGTGTGTGTGTGTGTGTGTGTGTGTGTGTCTGTGTGTCTGTGTGTGTGTGTGTGTGTCTGTGTGTGTGTGTCTGTGTCTGTGTGTCTGTCTGTGTGTGTTTTCATGTGTGCCAAGCACTTTTGACAACTCTATAGGAAAAAACAAGTATCTAGAGCCTTCATCAAATGCCCAAGGACCCAGAACTCCCGACAAGAGAACCACACGCAGAAGCAACATGTCCTGGCCTTCTGGAGAACGGCTGGCTCTAACTTTTACTTCTGGGAGCAGTTAGTCTAAGGCTGTCAACCTCCCTCCTGTCCTCTTATGAATCCGAGGCATTTATGAGACCACAATATGGGGTTGTAAGGTTTAGCTCTAACCTGCACCCCTTCTCTAATCTAAGCCTAATCCTTCTTAAACCTTGCCTGGCCCTGGCTGCTAGGAACCATGCCAGCCAACACCAAGTGAGACGCTGCCTGTTCATCTCAGGGCTAACTAACCCTTCCAGCTCCTGAGCCCCAGAAATCAAAGGGAGCTGGAGCTGCCACCTGCTGATGAGTGGTAAACAACAGTGTCAACAAACAGTGTCAACAAACAGTGTCGGGAGCCACTGGGCCCAGGGTCGGACCACAATCCCCCTGTGCAATTCCAGCTCAGAGAAGGTCAGGGCTCCTCGGGAGATGGCTGGAGACAGACGCAGATGCTTCACGCAAGTAGCTGGGAATGTAGACACAGCTGCTCCGAACGGGCCCCTTTCCCTGGCTGTCCTTTCAAACCGCAACAGGGCCCTGGTGACAGTGCTCCGTTCCAGACAGCCCCTCAGCTAGTTTAGTTTGTCTGAGTAGCACTTTCCAGATTATTCTGCGAGAAGCCTCAGATGTGCACGGATGAGGCCGAGCAGAACACATGGGCTGACCCCGATTTTTACCAGAGCAGTTGTTTTGATCTGTTTTGTATCCGAGGGATTTATGAGTCGGTTGTTTTGGGAGGAGGAGGGAAGAGGAACAGAATTCTATTCTAAAAACTGCCCTTATAGTTAGTATATTCTGGCCTGAATGAGTTAAAATGGGAGAAATCTTGTAGATTATAAAACCTAGTGAGTTGTTTTCTTTCTAGTTTTTTCTGTTGCCCTTTTTGAACTAATGTTTTGGATAACGCCTTGCTGTGAGTATTTGCCAGCCCTGTCCTCACAGTGATCTTAATCGTGAGGAGAGCGGGATGAGCCCAGTGTCCCCTCTGCCTTTGCTGTGGTGTACCTTACTGTCTGTGGAGCTCATGGAGACCCTCTGGGTGGACGATCCCTCCCTGACTCTCCAGAGCAGCAGCTGCCTCTGTTTACCAAGTCCAGGGTGGGCTTTTATAACCTAGTTATTGTCCCGGTGCATAATTTGCCACTAATGTTCAGTGAAGAGAGGCATGTGTGTAAAGAAGATATAAATAATTAATGATTAATAAAAGAGTATGTCCTGAATCTCAGACAAAACAATAACAATTTTCCTCGGTCTGTTTTTGTGCATTGCTTTTTAGGGAGTTTTTTTTTTTTTTTTTAAATTTAAAATTAGCTTTGATTATCTGGGCATATTTAGTTTTTGTTCTGTAACGCCACTTGACAACATGATATGATGATTATTTTCATATTATTCTAATCTTTTCCTTTAAATTTATTTTATGTGAGTATGTATGTGTGTGTGTGTGGGGGGGGTTCACACCTGCTTTGGTGCATCTGTGGAGACCATAGGACAAGTTATGGCCATAGAATAACCTGAATTCTCCATCAAGGTCTCCTTTCATCATGTGAGCTCTGAGGACCAAACCCAGGTGGTCAGGTTTACTAGCAGGCACCTTTACGCCTGTGCCCTTTTGCTGGCCCTCTTATAATATTCATTTCTCGGGGGGGGGGTGGACATCTTAAGCTGAATAATTCAATTTGATAAGCATTTATTGAGCACCTTACATTTATATGCCATACTGTGAGTGCCAGGCTTTTAATTTAGTCAGGGTCATAGTTTTCAGTTCAGAGGGACATCTGTTGTGCCTCCTAGTGACTTCTAGGCCAGCAGAGCATACAGTTATGGAAACAGGAAGGGAAAATTCTCTTCGTGCATCACTAAAAGTGATGGTGAGAGATATCATCCCCATTTCCACCCTTTGAATCCTGGACTAGTGAATCCTGGCTACAGAAGAAACAAGAAACACTACCATATATTGTATGGTGATTCAAACCTGTACTGCCTTCTGGGAGCCCTGCACAGCCCGCAGACTCCTGCCACCAAGTTCAAACTGTAACTACCTTTTTAAAAGGCCATTTCACAATCCTGCCTAATTCTCTACTTCATGGCAGTGGCGTTGTATTCCATGAATGTGAACCCACTTCTACAGATCTTTGATAATAGAAGGTAGTTTTCCAGCTAGAAGCAATGCTTATGGAATATGATGGCAGGCGTTCTGTAAGTCCAGGGAAGGTAGTTTTGGCAGAAGTACCATATATAAGAAAGGCATGTCTGCCGGGCGGTGGTGGCGCACACCTGTAATCCCAGCACTTGGGAGGCAGAGGCAGGTGGATTTCTGAGTTCGAGGCCAGCCCGGTCTACAGAGTGAGTTCCAGGACAGCCAGGGCTACACAGAAAAACCCTGTCTTCAAAAAACAAAACAAAAGAGAGAGAGAGAGAGAGAGAGAGAGAGAGAGAGAGAGAGAAAAAGAAAGAAAGAAAGAAAGAAAGAAAGAAAGAAAGAAAGAAAGAAAGAAAGAAAGAAAGGCATGTCCACACATGGAACAAGAATCTATCCCAGTAAGGATAAAGCACGGCCTTTTCCACAGTAAAGGAGTCCAGTTTAGTCAGGCCGTCAGGTTGCAGACTGGCCATACCCAGTAATGTTGCCATAGCAGAGTCTTAATATTTGTCTCTGCTGCCATCATATTTAGTACTCAGCAGTATCCACAGCCAGGTTAGCATGGCGAAGGAAAGTCTGCATGATAGAGCCAGTCATCCCTGCAGTCATGACACTTCATTCATGGGTCCAGTGACTGCTGCTCAGAGAATGGGTCATAACGTCTACTTAATTATTAAAGTTTCCCTTTGCTGAGGTCACATTTTGATGACCATTTACACATAAATTGTCGCGCCCAACCTCGGCCAGCAAGGAAGACACGACCAGCAGGAGACCTTCTTTGAGCAGTTTTATTCAGATCCCTTGTACAGGCTTCTTCTCTCGGGGTTTTCCCCGCCCAGGCTTTTATCCTCTTGTGCCAACCAATCCCAGTAAGCCACGTAGACCCTGCAGATAGGCTGCTCCAATGCGGAAGCAGACCGGCTAAGCAGGCACAGCCAAATAAGGGCTTGTTTACAGCGGAGAGCACCCGCCAGCAAGAAGGCGGAGGGCGGAAGCCAGTGCCATCTTTAAGGCACTGCACTTCGCAGCTCTCTACAATAAATATCTTTATACCTTTTATCCACTTGGAGATTACTTATTCACATAATTCTTCCCCAAATATGAGGACAAATTTGAATTCTACACTTTTCTTCCTGTTTCTCCCATCTATCTATGTCTATTGTCTCTAACAAAGAGTTTTGCTCTATACTTGTTGAACAGCACAGAAAACATGGTATAGGAAAGGAATGAGGGGTGCTGGAGAGATGGCTCAGTGGTTAAGAGCACTGACTGCTCTTCTGAAGGTCTTGAGTTCAAATCTCAGCAACTGCATGGTGGCTCTCAACCATCCGTAACAAGATCTGACACCCTCTTCTGGTCTGTCTAAAGACAGCTACAGTGTACTTACATATAATAAATAAATAAATAAATAAAATTTTTAAAGGAAAAGAATGGGGACTCTCTTGTTTCCTTCAAATGTTTTACCAAAATTAACAAAGGAAGGATTTCCTTTACTGGAGTCTACTGACTTAGTTAGGGTTTCTGTTGCTGTAATAAGACACTATGACCAAAGCAACCCATAGGAAAGGATTTATTTAATTTTACTTAATCTTTGTAGTCTATCAGTAAGAGAAGTCAGGGCAGAAACTCAAGTCTTGTTGATAGACTACAAGACTTAAAGTAGCTTTTTAGTCATTTGCTCTGAAATTTTTCCACTTATATAGATCAATCAAGAATTCTGAAGATGGGTGGTGGTGGCGCACACCTTTGATCCCAGCACTTGGGAGGCAGAGGCAGGTGGATTTCTGAGTTCGAGGCCAATCTGGTCTATAGAGTGAGTTCTAAGATAGCCAGAGCTACACAGAGAAACTCTGTCTTGAAAAATCCCCCCCCCAAAAAAAAAAGAAAAAGAAAAGAGAAAAAAGGAATTCTGAAGACTTCCTATTATATTTAATTCCTGCAAATATAATGATGAAATAGCCAGTGCCAACGGTCTACATGAGTCAGACCATTATAAACATTGCTTTGCACATAGAACCCAATATAATAAGCACACTCATCTTGATGTTGGTTTTTCAGTTTCACCATTTGATTCTTGCTACTCTGTTCTCCAACTATACACCCTGCATTTAACTCATCCAGTGGAGCAGCCACCTCTCCAACTGTAGTGACTAGAACACAAATGAGGCCAATGACAGAGCTTTCTAAGTTTGTTGTCTATAAATCTATTCTCCCCCCCATATTAGCCATTGTGGAGGATTAGGTTTACAGGGCCAGTTCACAACAACATTCCAATCTTCCTGAGCTTTTGAATTCCTCCACCAACATTAAACCAAGGCATCGCAGACATCTCTAGTTCAGTAATATCCGTATTTTGGACCCCAACTTCAGACAATCAGTTAAACAAACTGCTTACACATTTTTTTCTTTTTTAAAAAACTGCACGAGCTTCAACATTAAACTCAGAATCTCTGCTCAGTGGGTTCTTCCACTGTTATCTCTGAAGGAGACCTGTACAGAGAGAGAGTTCCCTTTTGGACCCATCCAACTCTCTTTTATAGAGAGATCCTTTATTAAGTGGGGAAGAAAAGAGAAAATGGTTGTTTTCTGACTCAGGCAGAAAAACAGAAGCAAATGACCATGCAGGCATTCTTTTTAAGAAGAGAAAAGGGGGAAGGTTGTGTTAGAATGGCCTAGGATGAGGTGGCATAGTTTGATTGGGTATGCTATTTAAATCAAAGGGGGCCTTTGATTTTTGGACTTTAATACTTTGATAGCTCTGATGGTTTGTATTTGCTTGGCCAAGAGAGTGGCACTATTTGGAGGTGTGGCCTTTTTGGAGTACGTGTGGCCTTGTTGGAGGAGTTGTGTCACTGTAGGCATGGGCTTTAAGACCCTACTCCTAGTTGCCTGGAAGTCAGTCTTCCATTAGCCACATTCAGATCAAGATATTCAACTTTAACCTCTGCCTGCACCATACCAGCCTGGATGCCGCCATGCTTTTGCCTTGACAATAACGGACTGAACCTCTGAGCCTGTAATCTAGCACCAGTTCATTGTTGTCCTTCGTAAGTCTTGCCTTGGTCATGGTGTCTGTTCTCAGTAGTAAAACCTAACTGATACAGAAGTTGGTATCAGTTCTGAAGTTGATATCCCAGTTCTGAAGGGACTGGGATATTGCTGTGGTAGGCCTGACCATGGTCTAGAAGAATATGGATTTTGGGACTTTGGATTTAGAAAGCAGTAGGACACTTTAAGTGGGGTCTAGTGGGCCATCCTAGTACGAATATGGAAAACTTTGTTGCTGAAGGTGATTTAAATTGTGGGAGGCTGGCTCTAGAGATTTCAGAGGACAAGAATTTTAATATGTGGCTAAGGGACTATTTTTTGTGATATTTTGGTGAATTACGTGGTTGCTTTTTGCCATTTTCTGAAAAGGTTGCCTAAAGCTAAGATAAAGAGATTTGTATTAATTGCATGGACAAAGGAAGTCTCAAGAAAGCCTAATGGAGACTTTGTTCCATGGTTAAGTCTGATGAAGAGCATTTTGAACAAGTGTAGTAAGCTGAAAAAGGAAAAATACAAAATATATAGTTTGAGTATTAAAAGGACACCCCGAAGTGAAATGGAGTTCAATCCTGTGTTCAAAGGCATCAAATTGAATTTAGGGAGTAGTTACCTTGGGGCAAGACTCCAACCAGCCAAATTTAGATCCAGGCGTGGTAGTACAAAGCCTTTAATCTCAGGAGGCAAAGACAAGCAGATCTCTGAGTTCAAGGTCAGCCTGGAACAGTGAAAGTTCTAGGAGAAGAAAAACTTAAATCCAGGCTTTGTGGTCCACACCTTTGATCCCAGTGCTTAGGAGACAGGCACACAGATTTTGAGTCAGTCTATGGAGCAAGATCCAGGACAGCCAAGCTTAGGCAGTGAAAAGAAGTCATAAAAGAGGAAGCTAGTGATAATGTAATAAAACAGATGGGGGGGGCAATGTTTCAGCTCCTACAAGCAGCAGAACTCAGCAGCTTTGGCCATGTGTCTCTGGCTTTACAGTCAAGAGGAGAAGGAGACTACAGGACAACTGATGCTGGTTAGCTGGAGCTAAGAAATTAGTAGTGATTAAAGAGACACCAGCATCACTGAGATGAAATTTATTGGAAAGTGTTTTCTGAGAGCACAAAGAAGCTCTGTTCCAGAGATAGCCAAGGTTGTTCCTTGAGCTGCAGCTGTACTTGGTAATGTGTAAGAGTCACACAGGTGGTACAGGTTTTGAAGGCATAAAGAGTCATGAAGAACAGTTTGGCACTGTGAGAGTCCATTGAAGGTCATTCGTGAAGGAGCAGCCTCAGTTGTAGTTGATGGAGGAGAACTGAAGGGGTCATGCAAAGGAGTTGAGACGTGACATCATGAAGAGAGTCTATTGGTGAAGCCTAGTTACAGTGGAAGTTCCCAGCATATTGGAGATGACACTAAGATGGGATTATACCAAGAACTGCAGCTGCCATAGAGTGGATCAACCTGAGATTAGAGGGCTACAGAGTGCAGAGATGGAGAAGTGACACCAGCTCTTTGGAGGAGCCCAGAAGATCATGTGTGGATCTCAGACTTTGAAAGAAGCTATAACACTGAAGTTGCCTTGGAGATGCAAAGACGTTAAAGATGCCAGAGTTGTGGGCTATCTGCTGAGGAAAGCTGCTAACAGGGAGTGGAACCAGCCCAGGAAAAGAAGTTTGTTGCAGTCAACAAAGATGAAAAAGGAGTTGAAGATCTAAAGACCGCTTTGATAACAGACATAGAAATGCAGAGTTTGGAATTTGCCCAGCTGGTTTCCTGTCTTGTTTTGGAGATTACGGTTAAGTGGTTGGATGAATCTTGTTTTGGAGATTACAGTTAAGTGGTTGGATGAATCTGTGAATATAGACTTTGAACTTTGGACTTTTAACTTTGGTCATGGTATCTGTTCACAGCAGTAAAACTGTAAGATAATAGCTGAACCTTGGTAGTCAGCCTTAGGAGGAGGAAGCAGCCAAATAGGAAATAGACCTTGGTGGCTAGCTTTAGGAATTTAATCTAATGGTTTTTAGCAGGGCAGAGGGGATGGGGGAGAAGGACAAGGCCTGCCAGAGCCAAGCTTGCCACACTTGAGCAAGCTGAGTCCCTTCAATATCACCGCCTTAAAATCCATTCCCAAACACCTAACCCAGACTTCTACTTTTATAGACTAGAAAACTCATTAAATTCTGTAGTGGTTTGAATATGCTTGGCCCAGGGAGTGGCATTATTAAGAGGTATGGCCTTCTTAGAGGAAGTGTGTCACACTTCTTAAAGGAAGTGTGTGGACTTTGGGGTAGCTTCCTCCTAGGTGCCTGGAAGCAATCTTATGGATGCAGTTAGATCAAGATATAGGACTCTCAGCTCCTCTACCACCTGCTTCCCGCCTTCATAATAAAGGACCTCTGAACCTGTAAGCCAACCCAACTAAATGTTGTGCTTATACAAGTTGCTTTTGTCATGGTGTCTCTTCACAACTATGGAAATCTTAAGACAAATTAAAGTAAATTAAATTCTTTAGGAGTTTAGTGTACGTCCTGTCTACCTCATCTCTAGGAGGCTGTTGATATTCCCTTCTGATTATAGGTCCCATGGCAAAAATAGCTGGGCATCAAAGGTCATCTTTTTCAAGGAAGACCAATAGCAGTTCCCTAGATACTATAGGATTAATTCTGCCTAGAAAGTGTAGAGAATGCAATACTACTGGGGTTGGGGATGCAGATGTATCCTCTGCTAATGGTGGGGATCTTGTTTTCTGTATGTTTGTAGGGAGAGGATAAACCTATCAAAACTTGAGAGTTCAACACCCCAGTCACCTTCCACACATCTCCATCTCAATTTACAGAATCCCACTCCTTTAAAATCCATGTCCCCTCTTTTCTCCATCCCAAGTTACAGGATCACATTCCTTTCAAAGTCATGCCTTCTCTCTAACTACTGATAACCTTTGAGGTTGGGACTTAAACCTGCATTTTAAATCAACCAGCTGTATGATGTTGACTTGGTTTCAGCTATTTTGGTAATATCGGCCCTTCACCTGTGCTGTGAAGAAATTTCCTCCAAAATTAAAACCTTTTACTTTGGAGGGAAGCTCATTAAGACACAAGATGTTAAAAAATGAGGTAAACACAACAGCATGTTCTAAGAGGTAAACTTGTAAAGACACCTGATATTTACCCAGGAAGTACACAACTCAATAACTTTAGGAAGTCCTTGAAACTGACCAGATTTATTAGGCTCTTTTATTATATATAATCATATATAAGCAGGAAGGATTCAGATTAGTCAAGGTGCCTGGAAAAAGCAGAGAGATTCAAAACTCCATGTAAGTAGCTCAGACCTGGTATGAATGGACAATCTCTAACCGGTTGAGCTGCCTGTCAGTTGTACAGTGCACTCTAGGTTTCCAACTTTCATGAGCTTTCTACTATGCTAGGGTGCACTTTGGGTGATGGAGCTGTCTGAGTCATTCACATTCTTGTGAAACCCCTCATGTGTATATAATAACCCTGATAAAACTCATTGGTTCACCAACTTGGATTTCGGTGATATTACTTTATTCCCTCCTTGACTCCTGATCTGTTGTCAGTAAACATTTAATCATATCTCCCTTAGAGGCTGCTAGAGGAAAGGTGTTTCTCCTCCAGGGCACAGGCAGAGATTCTTATATTGTTTATGTGCATCTGGAACTGGGAAATTTCATGTTTGGGTTCATTCTTTCCCTGGCTACTTAATTCAGAGATGGTAGAAGAAATCAACCAATACCAGTATATTCTATTGCTTTCCATTAATTCCTTGCTCCTTATAGAGGGTGAATCAGGAGTATTAATTTGGGCCCCACCTGCTCAGAGGAGAAGAAAAGTGTGGGGTGGGGGAAGGATTGTGGGAGGGGGGTGACCGAGAGTGGGATGTAAAGTGAATACGTTAAAATAGTAGTAGCGGTAGTAGCAGTAGTAATAAAGAAGTCAAATTGCCCATCCTTCAACATCTTTGCTCTTTTACAGGACGATGTTCAGCGCCCAAACAAAAGATCCACAAAAAAGTAGAGAGAACCGAATATTGATGCTGAAGAAGAGAAGGTTGTAGAGAGCCAGAGAAAAGAAAGCACATGCCCTGGTCATTTGAAAAGTTCCTGACAGTTCTTAAGCCTTCAAGAAGCCAAGAGTCTCACTAATTCCCAGGCCTTGGAGCTGCTGTGACAGTATAGCTCTGTCTAGGGTGGAGGAAAGCTAGTACGTGTTTCTACCTGGAATTAACAGCCAACCGCTGCTGTGGACCAAATCATCAGGACTTCCTAGGTTTACCCACAGCTACTAGAGTTGTAGAACTACTAAGAGTGTCAGTATGTGGCTACCACAAAGGTTCTGAGACCTGAGGGCACCGCCTGTAGCCGCTACTGCCTTCTGCCTGCTGTCACAGCTGAGTCATTCTAAAGCTACCCAAGGCCAGTGCTTAAAGAGCTTCTCCTTGCTGTGAATGGATGCTACAAAGGGACCTCACCTGGCTAACTGTTGAGAAATTTGACTGATAGCATCACCCTTAACTGCAGTCATGAGTGAATTATTGTGTCCCGTGCCACCATTGGAGGCTAGAGAAAAATCTTCGTCACTAAGTGAGACTTTCAGAGACAATCACCTATTCTACAAGGAAAAAGCTGCAGCCAGCCCCAAGTGACCATAAGCTGGCCTTTACAACTGCCTTTTGCTTCCAGTAAGGCCTGTGAGACAACAAGGTGACCTAGAATGGAACTAAATGCCTGCGAAACTGTCTGGGTCTTCCTGACCCCACCCTATAAGGTAACCAGGAAATGAACTTTGCTCTTTACAGTGCTAAATCTCCACCCAGAGGCATTTCAAACTGCCTTTACAAAACAAACAGGCTAGGCAGGCATGGCACATACCTTTAACTCCAGGCAGAGGCAGGCACATCTCTGAGTTCAAGGCTAGCCTGGTCTATAGAGCTAATTCCGAGACAGCCAGTTCTACAAGTCTCTAAAAACCAAAACCAGCGCCGGGCATTGGTGGTGCACGCCTTTAATCCCAGCACTTGGGAGGCAGAGGCAGGCGGATTTCTGAGTTCGAGGCCAGCCTGGTCTGCAAAGTGAGTTCCAGGACAGCCAGGGCTACACAGAGAAACCCTGTCTGGAAAAACAAAAAAAACAAAAAAAAAAAACAAAAAAAAAAACAAACTCAAACAAACCAAACAAAACCAACAACAACAGCAACAACAACAACAACAACAACAACAACAACAACAAACCTAACCAACCACCAACAACCAATAATGACCCCAAAGCAACAACAGAGGAGTGAGCAGGTGATGTGTGAACAGGCACTAGATTAAGTGGCCCACGCTGGAGAGTGTACCTGCCTCTGGCCTGCATGTGATGATGAGTCAGTCTGTCCTAGTATGTGTGAGCTGCTTCAGTAAAAAAACCCCTTGTTTTCCTTCCTTGGAAAGCAAGGAACTTTTTCTTTCTTTCTTTCTTTCTTTCTTTCTTTCTTTCTTTCTTTCTTTCTATCATTTTACTCCATTTAGGACTCTCTTGTTGTAAGCCCTAAACCTCTCTTTTCACTCTTTTTTTTTTTCCCCTCCTGGTATGTTTTACCCACACTCTCAAAAAAATCACATTTAGTTACAACAGTATGCTCAGCAGGGAGGGTAAAGGGGCATTAGGAAAGTATCTAGAGGGTGGGCCAGTGAAATTGAAAGGATGAGAATTACAGTCTAAAAATCCATGGTGCCTAACTCTTAAATGACCTCAAAAAGTCAGAAGTTTAGCCTGCTCTTTGTTAGAAACTAGGTGAAAAGTCACATTCCTTGAGCCTGCTCTTTGTTAGGAACTAGGCAAAAGGGCCTTGAATACAAGATCCTGGCCCCGTAACAGAAAATGTGTAACAGGAAATGAGCTAACGAGTTGCTATCTGGCTTCTATAGGAAACTGGTTGGTCCTCAAAGTGTGGGCTTGAATAATTTAAACTGATTGGCATTAAAGTTGGTACAAATCAATTGGCTCGCACTGCGCGGGCTCTTGATGCTAAGGAATGATTGGTTTGCGATACTCGGGTTTTGTTGTAAACCTATAAAAGCTGTCCCGATTCTGCACTCAGGGTTCCCAGTCCTCTACACCTGCGTGGTGTACAGCTGTGAACCCCAGAGCCTCTGGAATAAAAATCCTCTTGCTGTTGCATCAAGACCGTTTCTCTCGAGTGATCTGGGTGTCGCCTTCCGAGGCATGGGGTGCTGGGGCACCCTCATTTTTTGGGGGGGGTCTTACAAAATGGCTCAGGGAGTGAAGGTGTCTGCCAACAAGCCTCGGGACCTAAATTTGATCTGTGAGACCCTTGGGGTAAGGATAAAAACAAACTTCTGCAAGTTGTCCTCTGACCTCCATCTTCCATTACACATCCTGTGATGTGCACATAGCTGCCTCTAAAATTTATAATATGCATATTAAATATGAAAAGTAATATTTTTAACATAAGATGTTTTGCTGATTATTTATAAATTTAAATATATATAATATGTGTATATATTTGTATGATGATACACACATATATATAATATATATTTATATATATATAATACAGTCTGATATATATCAGATGTATGGAGATAGTATTGTCAGAGCCAAGGTGAACAATATGGTCAGAGAGAGGATAATTAAGCTGGTGTTAGAGACAACATGCTTCTCGCCCACTCTTAAGTTGCTCTATCTACATGGAGTCTTCATTAATAATACCCAATAGCTGGACTACAGTACGAGGGCCGTAGATAGTATTGATATACTATGATATAGTAATAACTAAGGCTGCCACAGTAAAATTGCAGAGACTAGGTGCCTCAAACAGAGGTTTGCTTTCTTACCATTACAGATGTCTGGAATCGTGGGCTAGTTATTCTGGTAGTCGTTATCCCTGATTTGCAGAGGGCCACCTTTTGTCTGCGCTTTCACACGGTGGTTTTTATGTATACACCTATGTCTTATAGTTTATAAGGACAGCAATCATACTGAATTAGGGATGGATAAGCTTGTTTTGACTTAGGTACTTCAATCAGGACCTCTGTCTGAAAAGACGGTGATTTTTTTTTTAAACATAAGCTGTTTTCCTGATTATTTAGGAAATTCACAGCCCAGACTCTGATCGCACTCACTTTCCAGTCCTCCAAGGTCACCCCGCCACCCTCACCCCAACCTTGTGACCTCCACTCGCCAAACAAACAGAAAAAACAAAAACAAAAAAAAGGAAGGAAGAGAAGTAAAGAAAGAAAGAACAAGGAAGGAAGGAAAGGAGGAGGAAGAGGAGAAGAAAGAGCAAGTCCAATTTGTGATTGCCCATCTTCTCACTGAAGCATTGTTGAGCTCCTGGTGGTCAGCCCCTCAAAGAAAACGGAGATGTTCCCTGCCCACACCCCTGTCAGAAGCCACCAATTGTGCAGAACTATCACAATTTTTAAGAGTTCTCTTCAATGGCTTCTGTCTAGGCCGTTTGTGTGGGAAGGGGGTGGGGACAGGGGTTGTCACAGCAGCCTTCTATGTCACTTTTTCTAGACTGTGAGTCTGCCCGAGACCATGTGTCCATGGTCTGTGCTGCCATCAGAAACCACGTGGAAGTCCAGGATCCATTCTCCTGCTTGTTAGGATTCTGTCTAAGCTCCACCTCACAGCTACCCAGTAGCAGCCAGGTATGCCCTGTCCCACCGTTACTTGGCAACAGTCAGGTAGGTCTGGCCCACTATAAAAGGGGTTGCTTGCCCCTCCTCCCTCTCTAGCCTCTCTTATCCTCTCACTCTCTTAGCTTCTTTCTTGCCCTCTTGGGCTCCTCTCTCTCCCCCTCCCCCATTCCCTCTCCATGTGCTCATGGCCCGCCTCTACCTCTTTACACTCTCCTTCCCTACCTTTACTACCCCCTTAACTCCCCTCTTCCATGCCCTGAATAAAGTCTATTCTACAGGGGGAAGGGATGCCTTGGCAGAGGCCCACTGAGGCACCCTTGAAAGAATGAGAATTACAGGCTAAGAATCCCCTGCGCCTAAGTCTTAAATGATCCCAAAAAGCAGAAGTTTGGCCCACTCTTTGTTAGCCCAGGAGTGCACACGTCACAATGCGCCTGCAGGGCAGTGTCCAGCAGCAAGCCTGGGAAGGTCCCTGGTGTCCTTTCCCATCTCACCTCTGCGGAGCAGCTGGGGCGAAGGCGAGCACAGCTAGGCTGGCAGGATCACTGCGCGGGCTGCGGGGCTCGTGCCTGGTGGGCGCTCAGGTCCCCAAGCACCTACTACTAGTTGGGGGGCCTTTGAATACGTAATCCTGGCCCTGTAACAGGAAGTACGTAAGTAACCCTGGCCCCATAACAGGAAATGCGTAACAGGAAATGCCTGCCTGACCCTGTGCATGGAGGCCACGTAAGCGGAAATGACCTAACTAGTTTCTATCTGGCTTCTATAAGAAACTGATTGGTTCTCAGAGAGTGCTGGGCTTGGATAATTTAAACTGATTGGCTTAGGAGCTATGGAGTGGTTTGTGTTAGGCGGGTTCTGTTGTAAGCCTATAAAAGCGGTCCTGATTCTGTACTTGGTGTCCACAATCCTCTACCCCTGCGTGGTGTAGGACTGTGAACCCCAAAGCCTCTGGAATAAAAATCCTCTTGCTGTTGCATCAAGACTGTTTCTCGTGAGTGATTGGGGTGATGCCTTCAAAGGCATGGGGTGCTGGAGGCGTCCCCGTTTTTTTCTTTCGGGTCTTATACCCTCTTCCCCAAAACTGCCATAGAACATATTCTTACGCCGCCTTCTCTTTTTTCTTTTCTTTTTTTTTTCCTTATTTTTATTAGATCTATTCTTTATTTACATCTCAAATGATTTCCCCTTTCCTGGTTCACCCACCACCACCGCTGAAAGTACCGTAAGCCATCTCTCCTACCCCTATTCTCCAATCAACCCCCTCCGGCTTCCTGCCCTGGTATTCCCCTACACTGCTTCATGGAACCTTTCCAGGACCAGGGGCCTCTCCTCTCTTTGATGTCCAACAAGGCCATCCTCTGCTGCCTATGCATCTGGAGCCGTGGGTAACACCATGTGTACTATCTGGTTGATGTTTTTGTCCCTGGGAGCTCTGGGAGTACTGAGTGACTCATATCTTTGTTCGTTGTTCCTCCTATGGTGCTGCAAACCCCTTCAGTCCTTGGGTCCTTTCTCTAGCTCCCCCATTGGAGACCCTGTGCTCAATTCAATGGCTGGCTGAGAGTGGCCCCCTCTGTATTTGTCATGCACTAGCAGAGCCTCCCAGGTGACAGCTATATCTTGCTCCAACCAGCAAGCACTTGTGGGCATTGATAATAGTGCCTGGGTTTTGTAACTGTATAAGGGATAGATCACTGGTGGGGAAGTCTCTGGATGGTCTTTCCCTCAGTCTCTGCTCCACCCTTTGTCTCTGTATCTCCTTCGCTTTCTCTTTTTATGATTACAGCACTGCTGACTGTAAAAGGCAAGGAAGCTACTTTTGTTGTGGGATTGATGACTGACCTTGACATTTCAAGGTGCTAGATTTTAGGAATTTAACATGAATTGGGGGGGAGTACAATTTAGCCCATAACACAGAACAACAACAACAACAACAAAATAAACACTCTCCAGAAGAATAAGACAATGCTAGAGGAGAGACTTCTCTTTGTATGAGAAAGGAACATCACAATGTTTTAGTTTTTCCCTCAGTAGGACAAAGCTTGTAAACAATACACAGTGGCTGTCTGGTAGCAGGCTGCTTTCTAGTTCCCAGCCCCGCCCGCAGAGCCTGGCGTGAGGTGTAAGGCTGAGTGCTTCCTTCCTGACTTGTCTTTGAGGTTTACTGAAAGCAAAAGCACTTTTTCTGCTCTAGCCTCACAGTGTTTCTGCAATCTGTTTTCTAAGACAGAATGAGAAGAGAGAATATAAATCACAAAGGAGAAGAGAATTTGCCCATGTTCTCTCTGGACAGAAGTGTCACAGAAACCTCTCCGTGCCTGACCTGAGTTGCTGAGGTGGATTACAATTATCCTCTCTTGAAGTGGGAAAAGGGATCCAGGAATGGTCTTTGTGAGGATGGCACCAAGAAAGATGTTTCTAGACTATAAGCCACAACTTAGCAAAATATTTCTGCATAAAGCTAGATAGGAAACATTTCAGAGCGCTGTGACCAGAACATCTCTGTTGTAAAACTCTTCAGCTCTGCCATTGCAGCACAAATCAGCCATGGATGAAAAAAAAAATCACTATATCCAATAAAACTCTATCTCCCAAACAAGTAACGGGTCACCTTCAGTCTAAGAGCTATAATTTGCCAACCCTTATAAGCTCATAGTCCAAGGAAGTTAAAACAACAGTTACTAGATTGAAATGCGCGTGCATATGTCTGTGTGTGTGTGTGTGTGTGTGTGTCTGTGTAGTGAGCCTAGACTTACAATGAACTATACTTTTTTATTGGCTTACTTAACAAATTACATATGCTTGAGTATAAATCATAGTTCAGTGCCTTTGAAATACTTTGATCCACATTACACAGGGTGTCTGGGTAGGAGGTCAAGTCATCTGTAGTTTAGAAGCCCCCGCTAGTGGTTCTTCCCTGTGCTAATATTTGAGACCTCTGCTTCCAGCCTTCCTGATCTCAGTTCCGAACCATCAGGAAGTCATTTTCAGCTTCGTGGAACAGTCTCCACAGTAACAACAGCTACCTCAAGCCCCTGGTTAACCAAATGAGTGTACAGGCTCATTTACGGTGACTGTCATTGAATGCAAGGTCATCCCTGACATTTTTTTCCCCACCACCAAGGTGCAGTTGAGCAGCAGCAAATGGCTCCCTATTAACCTAACCAACTGAAGAGGTAATTCTGAAACCAACAAAAGTTTGCTTTTGATACGTGCAAGAACTGGCTGCATATATCATGTTGGAGAAAGGCTTCATTTTCAAACCTGGGCAATTCTTTGTTTTGGGTTCTCCGAAATGACCAAGTAACCTAGGTGGAGGGACACTTACTGGTTATGATTCCATCAGAGCTTAAAGAGGGAGATTCAGAAAGGGAAAGCACAGATGAGTGGAGAGACATCAGGTGAGGCCAAGGGTCCACTGGGCCGACTAGAGCAGCGCAAGCCCGTCCATTGGTTTCTGGCAGGCTTCTTCCACATCAGGAATCAGCAGGCTTTTTCTGTAAATATGTAGGCTCTTCAGCCGCCATATTTAAAGAACTCGCTCTGCTGCTTTGGTATGAGCACAGCTGTAAACGGTCTTCAGTGTGTGTTTATCCTCTGGGATAAACCCTAAAATCTGAATTTTATGTGATCTTTAGAAGTCAGAGTTCTCTTTCAACATTTACCCCTCAACCACTAAAAACTATAAATAACAGTCTTACCTTGGAATATATACAAAGACAAATGGTCTAGACACCCAGTCTAAAAACCTAAACAATGTGCCCCGTGTACCATGTGCTCTCCCGTATTTCTACACTTACTCCTGAAGCTCCTGCTATGGGTGTCTGGTACTACTTCAATTTCCAAGTGGCCTCTTATCCTGTAAGGTCTCATCTACTTTCCAGATGTCCCCCAGCCCTTCAGATTTGTGGCACCAAGTCTAACACACAGCTGTCTGCTGACTCGGGAGCCATCGATGTCTCCTGAGCCAGAGAAAAACCACATATGAAATTAAAAGGAGGTTGGATACCAAGATAGGAATATAAACATAGTTAAAAGAGAACTGATTTTAAAAATAAGTTATTATCATCATCATCATCATCATCATCATCATCATCATCATCAGGAAGGTTCGATGAGATAGGCTTTTTCTGTGTAACAGCCCTGGCTGTCTTGGATCTCACTTTGCAAATCAGGTGTCCTTTAACTTACAGAAATCCACCTGCATCTGCCTCCGAAGAGCTGGGATTAAAGGCATGTACCATGTCTGTCCTGTGAGAAGGCGTTCTTCATACCTGTAGTAAGCTGAATGGTAGCCTCTAAATTATGTCCATGGGGCAGGGGAGATGGCTTCGTGGGTAATGGTGCTCTGCTGTCAAGCCTGATGATCTGAGTTCAGTCATTGGGACCCACATGAGAGAGAGGCAAAGAGAGAAGCAACCCCCACAAGTGGTCCTGTGACTTGTGTCCATGTCTGTCGTGGCAAATAGACACTAAGCAAATGGACAGACAGACAAAGAAAATATGTCCTTGTTCCAATGGCCAGATCTTGTGATAAGGCACTATTTGAAAGAAACAAAACTGTTCTTTCCAGGTGTAATTAAGGACTTTAAGATGACATCACTCAAGGTGGCCCAGATGCTCCCTAAATACGACAATGACAGTGTCTGTCTACAATGTAGAAGAGAAGACATAGGAAAGGTCATATGAAAAGAGAGGCGCAGGTTGAAATGCTACAGCCACAATGAGTGGAGTGGCTGTACATTAGGACCTCGCAGGCAAGAGAGGATTCTCCCACAAAGCCAGCATTTTGGTCTACAGAACTGAAGTGAAAAGCACTCAGTTTGTGGTGAATTGTATGAGCAATGCTGGGAAGCCCAGGTATATTCAACACCCTTTGCCTCCAGTTGTGTTATTATAGTAGCATCTAAGCTTCAGTTAGCATTCACTCATTCATTCATTCATTCATTCGTTCATTCTGTCCAGGGTTCATATACTATACACCAACCTTTTGAAACAATCTTATGAAGTCAGTATGATAAGACTCCCTGGCTAATAACTGATAGAACCAGCACTGAGCCCAAGCCTTCTAATCTATTTCTTCTTCATCTTCACATACCTGCTAGGTTCATCTTCATCTCCCTGCCTCATATGTCACAAACCTTAGGAAGAAGGAGATTTTAGCTTCTGCAGTCTTTCAGATTCAATTTCCCAAACTGGATTTTTCCTATCACAGCCTCCTATCCTCTGTTAAGCATGAACAGGAGAGTCGGCTGCTTGGGTTCCAGCCATGAAATCCTGCTTTCAGTCCTTCTCTTTTATTCCTGTTACTCAACACTTCTGTCCTCCACCCCTCTTTGGTTTTTCGAGAGGCAGAAAGCATGTTAGCCTTGAAGGGACACAAGCTTCCCGAAAGTCTGTATCAGCAGGAAGCACAGAGCATTCACTGCTTTGGCTTTCCAGGTAGGAAAACAGCGCAGAGAAACAATGCCGGGCAGCTCGGGGAAGACGCCAGCATTGGAAGTCCCAGCCCGTTGCTGGGAATTCATGGAGAACAAAATATCCAGGGAACATTGAGACTCTCCCATGGAAGAAAGGTCTGAGGACCAAGTGTTGGACTCACCATTGGTGTAAATTACAAGTATGAGAGTGCTTGGCTACGGTTTGAATATCCCGGGACTGGATCACTCACTGAGATGTGGTTTCTGCTTTTGCAAAGTGAAACTAATAATGCATGTCCTTTATAAATAATGCTGGCTGGATATTTCTTATCCAAACTGCTTCAGATGAAAAGACACATCTGACTTTATTTTGAACTGTGGAATTTCACAAACATGTGACATACCTTGGAATGGAACTCATTTAAGTATCAAGTTTATTTTGTGTGTACTTTATGCACAGGACTTTAGGAAAGTTTGATGCTTTCCGGTTTCTTTTCTTTGTGGTACCGAGAGTGGAAAGAAGAACTCCAAGCATGCTAGGCAAGAGCTCTACCACTGAGCTACATCCCAAACTCAGGATTTTACACCACGTGTTCACATTCCTGCATCTTGACTGTATTATTGACTTGAGGTCGGGTGTAAGATCTTGTGTCTTTGTTTGTTTGTTTGTTTGTTTGTTTGTTTTAACTTCTGTCATTGTACCAGAGGATAAAGCATTTGGGATTCTGGATTTAAAGATTAGGAATTCTCAAGCTACATCCATGTAAAGGCACTGACGCAGGGAAGCACGGGTTGTCCAAGGCTTAGCTGCTGAAACCTGCCTTAAAACCTGGAGTTACAGCTTCAGCACACTGCCTCTCCTTCCAACAGCCTCATCTCTCCTTCCTTCTATTTTACTAGATGTAACACTGTCATTTCATTAACCTTTGAGAAATGATATAGAGGCTCAAAGTAAGAATACAAATAAAAATAAGAATGTCTGGGCCTGGAGAGAGGCTCAGTAACTAAGAGCAATTGCCGCTCTTGCAGAGTGGCTCAGCTCAGTTCCCAGCACCCACACGGTGGCTTACAACCATTAGTAACTCCAGTTCCAGGAGATCCACCATCTTCTGGCCCTCTGGGGCCGCAAGCACACACATGATACACCTATGCAAGCAAGCAAAATATTTACATACAAAAAAAAATACTAAAAAAAGCCCAAAGCTCACATGAACAAACCCACCATTAAAAATAATTGACAAAATAAAAAAAAATAGTTTCAGAGAAGAGGAATTTTACATGAGTGAAATTAAGATTTTTTTCCCCCCTCTGTGTTTTGGCCCAGGCTGTTTGATAACCCCAGCCCAGAAAGATGTGGTGAAAGTGTCAGCTCAGGAACTTTGGAAAAGTCATGGAACACTTGCCCCTTCCAGAAGGGAGAGGCTAAATTACATTCCTCAGACCAAATGAAGATCCCTGTGGCTAGGGGAGGGCCAGAGTTATTCCAAGACAGTTGGCCACCTACCTCATTCCCTAACAACCAATTAGTTTAAAAGTAATACTGTTCTGCCAATCACATTGTGCCTAATGACGACTGCCCTGAGGACTGTATAAAGGCCCGCGCAGCCCACTGCGTGTGGTCGTTCTCTCCCCATGTGCAGGGCGACCCCAGCATGCTGGATTAAATAAAGTTTCTCTTGCTTTTTGTTTTGATTCCCGTCTCCATGTTGTTCACTCACGGGGTCTCCAGTAAAGTTAAGGCTCCTCGAGTCTTACGTGTCATTTCATCACCCTCTCCTCTCCACTCCTACTGTGTTCTAGAAGCATTCATTACCTCAACAAATTCCAGAGGATATTAAGGCATTATTATTCTGGTGATTCTACTGTGACCTCTTTGTTTCTGAAGTCACTCTTTGCTTCAAAGATGACACACAAGTAAGAATACTAATGTTCTCTACTGTTGCATTATCCAGGTCCCACAGCCCCCACATGCCAAATTTGAGAAGCCAGAATGTATGATATCATTAGGAGAAAGCAGCCTGATAGATGCATGTGTGGAAAGGTCACGGTGAAATCTATTAACACGTGCATATTAATATGCATTCATGATTATAGCTAAAAGAATTATCTACTGAAAAAGAGAGTAGCAGTTTTGAAACAAAGCATTCTTACCATTATTATCCACCCCTTTTATTGAGTGTTTTAAAGTATTTCCTATCACTTACTACAGAATTTATGTATATAATTTTTCTTCCCATAGCGATGGTTATATAATACAGTATTATATACTTTATACTTCTGGCAACACTTTTAATTTTAATTATTTGAAGCCAGGAGAGAGTTCATTAATTGTGCAGCTGTTATGATGAATTCAACACAGATCCATGGATCTAGCATCTAAGCATAGATTCCTCAGAAGTTTCAGGTCTATGTATTCTTTTTCAAAAAATTTTTTGTGCTTTTATTTCTTTTATTATCATTTTTTTCTTTTGATTAGGTATATTCATTATTTACATTTTTTATGTTGGTACACTCTTTTTTCTTTCTTTCTTTTTTTTATTGGATATATTCTATATTTACAATTCATTTCCCTTTTTCTGGTTCCCCACCCCCAAAGGTCCCACATGCCCTTTTCCCTCCCCCTGCTCCCTCATCCACCCCCTCCCACCTCCCTGTTCTTGTACTCCCCCACAATGATGCTTTGGTCCATTCTAGCACCAGTGTCCACTCCTTTCTTCTTGTCAGACATCACTTGGTATGTGATTTGTGTCTTTGGTGTTCCAAGATTCTAGACTAATATCCACTTATCAGTGACTGCATACCATGGGTATTCTATGTATTCTTAAAAAAAAATTCTATGTATTCTTAAAATTCTATGTATTCTTTAAAAAAATTTATGTGCCTGAGTGTTTTACCTGTGTGTATGTATGTGAACTACATGAACCCGTGATGCCAACAGATATCAGAAGAGGGAACTATGTCCCCTGGAAATGGGTTTAAGGATGGTTGTGAGCCACCATAAGGATGCCTAGAACTCAATTCAGGTTGTTTGAATGACCAACAAGTGCTCTTAATTGCCAAGCCAGCCTTCTCATTCCAGGCTATATGTTCTTAAGGTTAAAGTAGAAAGAAGTACAGACCTTATCCTCTCCCACCAACATCTAATATCAATGGTAACCACATGGTTATCATTGTCCTTCTGTTTCTTCCATGTAATTGCTTACCTTGGTGACTTGACTAGACTGAGCACCATTTAGAAAACTGGTGAGGCATACTTCTAGCTGTGTCTGGGAGAATGTTTCTAGAGATGATTGGTCTGAGAGTCAGTCTCTGGGGTGGAATCCTCATTCTGAATATGGGAAGTATTCAATAATTTGGGATCTCAGATGGAACAAAAAGTGGCCAGAGGGGAGAACTTCACAGGCACATACATGCTGACTCTTCAGGAACAGGAGGTTTTAGACATCCGACAAGATTTTTCAGAGTTTGAATGCAAACTTGCACCAGTAGTTTTCCAGGGATCGTCCCTGTGGCTATATCACTGGATGTGTTTGTTCTAAAGTTACAAGCTTGTTGAACTTAACAGCTGGTTTCCTTGGCTCTCTAGCTTGCAGAAAGCCATTGTGCAAGCTAATCCAACAAATCCCCTGCATAATTACATTCTATTGGTTCTGCTCCTCTGGAGATTTCTAATAACTTAGTCTGCTTAGCTCTGCTTCACATCAAGGGTCATTCCATTCATATGAAAGATGACCAGTGATATAGATTGTAAATAGTTTTCTCTGAAAATTCATCAGCAAGATCTGAGGGATGGGGGTGGGGAATCTCAGTTCTTACATTTCAATATTTATCCTTTGTTGCATCGCTTCATTTTTCCCAAAGATAAAAATAAAACAAAAACCTCATTCTCTGTGATGGCAAATCTTCGTTGCCAACTTGACTATATCTGGAATGAACTACAATCCAGAAATCTTGCATACCTGTGAGAGATTTTCAGCTTGGTTTGAAGTGGGTCAATCCACTTTTAGTCTGGACCTTTGCAATAGGAAAACACACACTTTTGATCCAAATCTTAAAGCAGTAAGACAAACATCTTTGATCTAAATCTTAAGATTGGAAGACACGGGCCTTTAATTCCAATCTTGAGGCAGGAAGACATACATTTAATATGAGCCATATCTTCTGCTAGAAATCTACATAAAGACATAGAAGAAAGAAGCTTTTGCTCTCTGCCTGTTTGCCCATGCCTTGCTAGCCCATCCATTCCTTCACTGGCACTGGAACCTACTAGTTCAGGATTCTAGCACAATATTGAAGACTTGCTGGGACATCCAGTCTTGTGGTACTGAGAAACTACTAGATTCTTGGACTTTTCACTCACAGCAAGCCATTGTTGAATTTTCTGAACTGCAGCCTGTAAGTCATTCTAATACATACATTCCATACATACATTCCATATGTATGTATTCCATACATACATTCATATATATATATATATATTCATATATACATATATTTGAATGTATATATTATAACATATACATAAGGACTTAACAGGTTAAGAAAGGTTTTTATTAGAGATGAGGCATTGCAAAACCACATCGCATCACATGGAGAGAAATACCCTCTACAGAGCAGAAGGGAGATCTGGAGGGCAGAAAATCCAGTATTTTTAACTTGTTTTCATTGAAAATAGGGGTCTTTTCATACAATATATGCGGATTACAGTTTGCTTTCTCCCAACTCCTTCCAGCTGCTCCTCTCCTCCCCACCCACCAAAATCCACACCTTTCCTTTTTCTCTCATCAGAAAACAAACAAGTATCTAAAAGAATAATGATGATGGAAAAATATTAGATAAAATAAAAACTAGCAAACCATAATAGGACAAAACAAATTGGGGGCAGGGGAGGAGCCAAGAAAGTAGCACAAGAATTACATAGAGACATAGAAATGTGCACATGTGCACACACAGAAAGCTCAAAAGAACACAAAGCTGGAAACCATACTATGATAAGCAGAAGGCCTGTAAGGTTAAAATAACAACAAGAAAGAAAGGAAGGAAGGAAGGAAGGAAGAAAAAAGCCTTCAGAAACACCATTGAATTTAATTTTAGCTGGCCACCTATTGCTGAGCATGAGCGGGGACTGCCCATAAGTATGGTTTGCAATTGCAGTGAGACTCTATTGGAGAAAACTATTTTTTCCTTTACAAGAACCCCTAAATCCCACGTATTCCCCCTTCACCCAGCAATTGGCACTCATCTTCTTCATTGACCAAATCAAGAACCAGTCAGGAAACCAGATTTTAGTATCAGCTCCTCCCCCTACATTGATCTCTGTATTTGTTCACATCTACTTCAGGAAGAAGCTTCCCTGATAATGGATGAGCAAGACACTGGTCTATGAGTATAGTATGGTCATCAGTTGGAAATTGCTTCTATGTTAGGGATGATGGTATGTGTCCACTTTTCCTTTCAGCTTTAGGACCTCATCTGATACATGCCCATGCAGTCTCTGTGCATGTCCACATGGTTTCTGGGAGTTCACATGTGCTTCATTCCTGATGTGTCTAGAAGGCCTTGGTTCCTCAATGTCTTCCATTCTCATTTCTTCTTACAGTCTTTTTGCCTCTTTTACAGAGAGGTAAAGTTCCCTGAGCCCAGAGAGGGTTTTGGAGGAGGCGTCTCGGGAGGAAAACACTAAACAGCTTTATTATTTTAAAAACTAGCCAGATTGCACAATTGCTGGGCTCGTATCAGCTAACCTATTTCAGCCATCTGCCAGTGGCAGAGGCTGCTTTCTACAGCCACCCAAGATCTTTCTTGGTTGTAGCATGCCTCCCATTCCAAAATCTGGCTGAAAAGGCCCCCTCTCTCCCTGTGCCCCTTCTCCCTGGGACCCCTAAATCCCACGTATTTCCCCTTCACCCAGCAATTGGCACTCATCTTCTTTATTGACCAAATCAAGGACCAGTCAGGAAACCAGATTTTAGTATCAGCTCCTCCCCCTACATTGATCTCTGTATTTGTTCACATCTACTTCAGGAAGAAGCTTCCCTGATAATGGATGAGCAAGACACTGGTCTATGAGTATCGTAAAATGTCATTAAAGGTTATATTGCTATGTGTCTTTGACAGAACAATAGTGTTTACTTTTCCCCTAGACTCATGGCCTATCTAGTCTCAGGTTCTTCCCAGCTGAGCAGTGTTGTACATCGATCCCATCTCATGACGTGGTCCTTAAATCCAAACAGATAGTTATTGGTTACTTCCATGACATTTGTGCCACTATTGTACCAGTGCCCACTGCAGGCAGATCACCAGTGTAGACTGAGGGGTTTGTAGCTGGGTTGATGTTTATCTTTCTAAGCTGGTAACATACAGAGTCCCTTACAGTATCATGACCACTAGTCAGTAGGGGTGGAGGCTCTACATTGACACCAGCTTAACTTCACCTCGGTCAGTAAGTTATGTAGGTGTTGTCATCAATAATAGGGCATTGCCATCAGTTTGTGGAGAACAACCAGTAGCTTCCATGGTAGACTGGGTTGTTTGGGGATTTCTATGGGCCTCTTTGGCCAACTTGGATATAACCCATTCCTGGCACTGGAGAGTTCATTAGGTGGTGAGAGATGTCAAGTTGAGACTTCATCTCCCCATTATTTGGTGATTTTATTAATTTTTTCATATATGTACGTGTTAAGAATTTTCTCTTATATTTGGATTTCCATACCATCCCTCAAACAACTCTTAGTTTTAGCTGTCCTTTTCTTCATTCCATTTCCCCCATTAACTTGCCCTTCCCATTTGATATTCCCATTCTGTTTCCCCATCCGTTCATAATTTTCTACTCTATTTTTCTCTTCCTAAGTAGATCCTTCCCACATCTCTAGACTATAAATTACCTCTATGGTTATATGGATTATATCCTGTTTATTGAAGACTTAACAGCTAACATTTACACTTAAATAAATACATACAAAATTTGTCTTTTGGGCTCCTTGATAGCTTACTCAAGATGATTTTTTCTAGCTCTATATATTTACCAGTTAATTTAATAATTTGTTGTTTTAAACAGCTGATCAATGTTCCATTGGGTAAATAAACCACATTTTCTTTATCCATTCACATGTTGGCATCTATTTCCAATTTCTGCCTATTATAAGAACAGGAAAGAACACAGATAAGCTTGTATCTCTATAATAGGTTGTATGTAGAGTTCTTTGGATATATGCAAAGAATTCTAGAATGGCATAGCTGGATTTGAAGTATATCAATTTCTATCTTCCTGAGGAACTACCATACCAATTTCCACAGTGGTTGCACAAGTTTAAAGTCCCAGTAGCAATGAATGAGTGTTCCCCTTACTCCACATCCTCACTAGCCTAAATTGCCATTTGTATTATTGACCTAGTTATTCTGACTGGTATAAGATGAAATATGAAAGTAGTTTAGATTTGCATTTCCTAGATGACTAAATATGTTGACTATCTCTTTGTTTCATCTCTTGAGAACTCTCTGTTTTCATTTCTCCCCCATTTTTAATTGAGTTTTAATTGTTTTCTTGGTATTTTGTGCTTTTTTTTTAAGTTACTTATGTATTTTTGGATATTAGCTCTCTATTAAATGTGTAGTTAGTAAAAATATTTTCCTATTCTGTGGGCTATCGTTTTGTATGAATGGTGGTATCTTTATCTTACAGACACTTTTCAGTTTCATGGTGTTCCATTATTACCTGTTGATCTTAGTACCTGTGCTACTGGGGTTCTGTTCAGAAAGTCTTTCTCTATGCCAGTGAGCTCAAGAGTATTCACTACTTTCTCTTCTATCAGGTTCAGTGTAGAGGACCTAATGTTGAGGCCTGTGACTCATTTGGAGTTAAGTATTGTGTAAAGTAGAAGTCTGGATCTATTTGAAGGATCTTCCTTCCTTGATTTAGAGTTGGTGTCTCATTGTCCTTGAAGTCCTCCAGGCAGTCCATGAGCATGGGGCTCCTTCTGGTAGAAGAAAATAAAAGTGTTCCATGTTTTTGTTTTGCTGCCAGGTTTTTGTCACATCTCAAGGGCATGAGGAAGAAGCCAGACATCTTGGAAGTTCACCATCTTTATTACCTTGTTATAATGCCCTTCCTGACTTGCCTATCAGGGAATCTAATCCCTTAATGATGTCGGTGGAAGCCAGAAGCAGGCATCAGATTCTCTGGAAACAGAGTTACAGATGGTTATGAGCTGCCATGTGGGTGCTGGGAACCAAATCCAGGTTCTCTGCGAGAGGAGCTCCTAGACGCCATCTTTCCAGACCCTTAACTCCAATTCCTTATAAAGGCATTATTCTTGCTCCTCAATGTCTCCATATCAGACTGTCAGTATAGGAAATGGCCATGTTACAGCAAAAGCTTGCCACTGGTCACAAATTTGGTGTAATCCAGGTTTCCTAATATGACTGGATATATTGTTTATCACTACTATTATACAAAGTCACAGAAAAGAGAAGGAGGAAAGAACGCTACATTCAGAAGTACATGAAGGCCATTTTTTTTTAATAACTGTTAGCAGAGATATCAGGTCAGGTGTTTCCTTCCTTTAACAGCCTCCTCCCTCAGAACTGACATCTTGCCTTCTGCCACACTTGGAACTATGTCAACTCTTCTCTTTCTCTCCTCATATAGGTATAGGTATAGGTATAGGTATAGGTATAGGTATAGGTATAGGTATAGGTATAGGTATAGGTTTAGGTATAGGTATAGGTATAGGTATAGGTACAGTACAGGTATAGATATAGATTGCTTTCTTGCTCTGTCTCTCACAGTTCAGTGTATACTTAAATAGGCATTGTAGTCTAAGCTGTCTTTAAATTTGATTCTCCTGCCTCAGCCTCTTGAGTTCTGGAATTACAGGCACATGCCACCATACCAGTCTTATCATTAGTAATGCCGTTAGTAACCATTCTGAATTCAGCTCATTGACAATTTGTCTTATGGCCTGTCATTTATTGATTAGAGTTGGAATTTCTTTGTTTCCATCAATGTGATTTCTTTATCACAGTCCCTAGTATAAGAATCTCCCACTCATTAAATCATACCCCACTTTGGCTGAACTTGTTAGAAGAAAAAAATGTATGCTTCATCTACACATAAACCTGTGATTTCTTAGCCAACATAAGATTTAAAAGACATTTTAAGTCACATTTATAGTCTCCATTTATCAACCTCAAAAGAGATTAATTTCAGCATTGTGTTTCATTTAGTCATCTGCCTTCTTTAAAAATAGCAACGGATGGCGCGAGAAGACAGCTTTTCATGGGTTTGTTTATTGGATTATCTTTAATAGCCTCGTTTTCTTATTTATTGCTAAGGCTCAAGCACAGTGCAATCGTCATTAATTAACATGCACAGGCACTGATGGTTTCACAAATAAATCTGACTGCAGAGGACAGATTTCTCATAGTGTCTTGCAAGGTAGGTTCACCTAATAGGAAAGGCATGAAAGCCCTCTAGCTTGAAGAATACAAAAGAGCTTTTTCCCCCTTCCCATCTGGTTACAAACATGCCTTATTCAGCCACTGATTTTCCAAGTGGAAAGTCTTTTCCAGGCCCCTCAGAGGGTTAACTTTATGACAAAATGAAAGATTATCCTCCACCATCTGTCACTGAAACTCAGTCTCCATCCTATATCCGAGGTTTTGAGCAAATAGAAAGCAACAGAATGGGTAGGCTTAAGTGTGCTGGGAGAGCTGGTTCATGAACAAATGTGTTTCTTATCTCTCTTCAGAGGAATTTGAAGACTGGCTGGTTAGCAGGGCTCTCACTGACAGCTGACGGGAGGACGAGTGATCACAGGCTGGAAGTGCTTGGGAAAGGAACTCACTGTATCATGGGGCTTGTCCTGGGGCTTGACAGGAAGGGAGCACAGGAGCGCCAGGTTCTGACATGGAAGCTGATTAATCTGAAAGCCCCCAAGAACCCTGCTTGGAAAGGAGAAAAATGGAGTCAGGAACTTGTGGGATCAGCATTTAGCATCTACCCAGGTAAGGCAAGCTGTCCCCTTTAGACAAGGGGACAATAGGTATATCAGCTTCCTGTTATTATACCAAGTACCTGAGATACTCAACTTAAAAGGAGAGAAGTTGATTTTCGTTTCTTTTCTTCCAGCCATAGCATGCTTACCCCATTGCCAGCTTAGAGTTGGATTACCACGGCTTGGTAGCTGTGGCAAGCAATTGAGTGGGCCAGTAGCTATGTCTATGTCTATGGTGATGGCAATAGAACTGTGGACATCTCCTTATAGAATGGCAGACAGGAAGCCAAAGGACCCTCATCTGGAAACCCAACCATTATCCCTTTCTGCATTTCCCCTTCTGCAAATGAGGTTGGGAGATGCTAGAGTATATGGAGAGTGGAGGGTTAATTGAGAGGGGATGCCATGGCATAGCCAAGAGGCTGTCATCTATTTTGGAGATACCTGTACTCCTATAAGGAACTTGCCCATGCTCTATAAGTAAGCACAAATAAATTCCTAGGTTTTCAAAGTTGGACTTTGGTAGAACTGCACTCTGACTGTCCTTGGTGCAGTATCTGGAGTGGATAGATGTTTGTTTCAATTTCCTGGTGAAAAGATAAACATAATCAGAGGTGTCAGTCCATTGTTAATTGGCCAGTGGTTGTGGGGCCAATGATGAGGTAGCATATCCTGGTTAGTGCACCCTTCATAGTGGCCAAGACATGAAAAAGGAGAGAACTTCAGGATCACCATATCCCAGCATCAGCCAGTTTTGTCCTGCTTGCCCAAAGGTCACCTAATGGCTTAAATGCCCAGGATCAAGTCCTAAGCACATGGGCCTTTTGGAGAATTTAAGACTTGAAGTACCACAGTAGACAAGATGGTATTATTGAGAGTAGCAGTTGTGAAAGACTTCTCACATCTGGGGGATCAGCTGTAAGGAGAAAGACCATCCGTGTGATGATGGCCGTGGCCTTTATGGATAAACAGACTCAAGGCCTAACATAAAATATGATTGCTCTAACTCTAATATCATCACTTAGCAGAAGTTCACTTGAGAAGTGTGTTTTTAGCCTCAACAGGTCACAGGATTTCAGCTTAGACAGGGAGCTGAGCAGATTTCTATTTTTAAGATCATAGACAACTTGAGGAGAGGGATGAGCCATTGGCTTCCCCGATGTGTGTCCAACTTTCTCTTCCTCCCCATCTGTCTCAGAGTTTGTGTGTTCTTTCTGGAAACAAGGATGCAGACATGCTTAGAACAGATACTTGAATTTTCAAACCAGGACTGAACTGTGGTGAGATTTGAGGTAGACGAAACACTTGTTAGCGGATGATGCAGGGAAATCTAAACAAAGTCATCTACAGGCAGGAGACAGCCCATGGTGACATCTCAGAGGACAGTGAGAGTCCCAGTGCCATAAGAGGAGCCTCCCCACTAGACAGCTTAGTGGACACAGCCCCTGAGTTGAATTCTGTCAAAGGGAAGAGAGTTCTGGAACCACAGAGCCACAGAACCACAGTACAGTCTAAAGCATGACTGTCACTTCCTTTCCAGACTCAAGAAGCAGAAAAACCAGTTCTGAGTCACAGAACTCCTTCAGGCAAACCCCAGAGCAGCCTACAGTTTCCTCCAGAGACCTATTTAAAAACCCATTTTGAAAATGTTACTTTTATTAGCAATTAACAATGTAATACATGTTTATGAGATACAACATAATATCTTGATATATGTTTATTATAGAATGCATTAATCAAACTGCTGCAGAAGTATTTATTTTGTAGTCATCATGAAAAAGAAAAATAAGGATTCTCTCCTTTCAAATAAGCATATTAAATAATTTATAAGAAGGAGAGCTAAAGTATTCAAAGATCAGATAAAAATTTTAGATTTCTAGTCGAAGTGTATCTTCTCTACCAACTGAAATGTTTCTTTCTAATAATATCTTCCAGAGTTTCTAGATGATTCCAGACATGGAGCATAAGCCTTCAAAAGGATCGTAGCTCTCTTCCTCAAAACCCACCAAAAGAATTACTTATTTTCCTTTCTACTTCCAGTTAATCCTCAACATTCCCTAATTCCTGCATACTTTTAACAAAGTATTATTAAATGTAAAATTTAAATACCTCATCAATCCATTTAAATAGAAAAAAAAGGAAATCTGAATTACACACTATTTTAAAAGAAATTAACTTGACTTCATAGCAAAAAAATGAATTTTATTATATTAAAAATAAAGGTTCTAAGAGAGTAGGATCCTAGATAACAATGAGTTGTAATCGGCACCAGGTTGTTTTGAATTTTTTCCTAATTTTTATTTTGCTTTATATCTTTGCTAAGAAGTTTGATGAGTGTTGCCCCAGCTAGTGTCTGACCTCTAACCCCGGACACCCCATTACCATGCTTGGCACACATAACTTTTCTCACCTTAGCGTTTGGAAAGCACACAGCACTCTGCTGCAGGTCTCCAGCCTGGGAAGGGATGGGAAGGGAACACAGGGATGCAGCCAGGGGGGAAGAATAACCATAGTGGTTAAGTGCATAGTTCAAAGTTGTTGAGAAAGAAGATTTTTTTTTAATGTCCCAAACATAAAGAAATACATCAGAGGTGAGAGCTGTGTCAATTACCCTAATCTGATAACTAAATTCACATGGATCTTATAAATATAAATCATTACTTTATGTCAGCTAAAAAATATATTATTCCCCGTATGTGTAAGGCCACAAGTTTGACTCACAGTACCATGCATGCATGCATGCATGCATACATACATACATACTTACATACATCATACATGTATTTCTAAAACGTGGAATTTTTTTTTCTTTTCAGAAATTCATTGAAGCATTTTTCAGAGGTAAAAGGCACATAAAGCAAGCACTTTTAAAATGCATCAGGCCTGACAGGCTTGAATTCACAGTTGTATTGATCTGGCTATGCTAAGTTCTTCATTCTTTGTCATTTTCAAAATTCATGTCAAACCTGAAGGGGTCTTCCTGGAGGCTGGACTCCTCTTTGGGCTGTGTGCAGGCTGCAGCGCCCATTCGTAATGATTCTCCTTCGTACTTCTCCTGTTTTGCTTAGAGTTCCCCCAGCTGCACAGTCCACAAATGTCCCCCTCCGGTTGTCCCACTGGATCTGCTGTGTGTAGAATAACCGGTCATAACCAATCCCACTTCATTCTGAACCTGACTAGACATGGGCCTACTGCTCTTCAGGCCATGCTGAGGCATCAACTTTTCCTTTAAAAAAAAAAAATATTGTATGAAGTGATAAAGGCCCTCTAGGTTTTATTTCTATGTATTGATAACCTTTTATGAATAAAATAGCCAATAGCTCACTAGTACCAGATATTACATTAACTTTATTAGGCAGTTTCATAAGTTTGAAGCACATAGTTGCTTTCCCCCTCTAACGTAGTAAAAGTTCGATTGTTTTAAAGTAGAGATTGTAGCAGGAGACATGACTCAAAGCTGCTCTTGCAAAAGGCCTGAGTTCTGTCACCATGATCCACATGGCAGGTCACAACTGCCTCTAATGACTCCAGTTCCAGCAGATTCAGCACCTTCTTCTGGCCTCTATAGGTTCCTGCATAGATTTGGAGCCCACAAACTCATGGAGCACACACACACACACACACACACACACACACACATCCACATGACTAAAATAAATAAATCTTTTTGAAAAATCAGAGAGTGCAACATGGAAGGTATTCACTGGTTTCTTGAGTCCTTAGCTTAGTTCTACAAAATAACCTCAGATCATTTTTTTTTCTCCAAATCATCCCAAGTATGGAATAACATTGAAGATGAATACCACTATTTCTTCTTACCACAGCAAATATTTTCATAGGTGTCCTGGTACTTCTGAAGGGAAGCTTGCTTTTTCTTTATTGAGTCAGTCATGTCAAAGGAATGGAGCATGGTGACATGGGTTCTATCTGTAGTCTGTGTTGATGATTTAGTGTTTAACTACAGTTTACCCGAAACATTTAGATTGCAGGCAACATGGATGTTCTCTCTGTATTCTGTTGTTATAGTTAAAGCAAGATTAGGCCTGATCATACGTTTCAGTCCTTAGCTAGGTAATGGGTTGGATTGGCTCCAAAAAAGAGACATGTAAGTTCTAATCCCCAGTGCCTGTTAATGTTACCTTATTAATTAAAGAGACTTTGAAGGTTATATTATAAAGTATGGTGGGCTCTGCAACCATTGACTGTTGTCTTGACCAAAAATAGAAGAGATCTGCAGTTGTGTTGAGTAAAGGCTTTTGTAGTAGGATCTGATGATTTTTGAATTTTCTCGGTTTCTGTTGGTATATCTCCCTTTTCATTTCTAATTTCCTCAGAAAATTGGGCATGACACTTCCAGAGGACCCTGTTATATCACTCCTGGGCATATACCCAGAGGATTCCCCTGCAGGCAACAAGGACACATGCTCCACTATGTTCATGGCAGCCTTGTTTATTAATAACCAGAAGCTGCAAAGAACCCAGATGTCCCTCAATGGAGGAATGGATACAGAAAATGTGGCATATTTATACAATGGAATACTACTCAGCAATTAAAAACAATGAGTTCATGAAATTTGTAGGCAAATGGTTGGAACTGGAAAACATCATCCTAAGTGAGCTAACCCAATCACAAAAGAATACACATGAAATGCATTCACTGAAAAGTGGATATTAATTAGCTCAGAAGCTCTGAATACTCAAGACACAATTAGCAAATCATATGATTCCCAAGAAGAAGGGAGGAAAGGGCCCTGGTCCTGAAAAGACTTGATCCAGTATTGTAGGGGAGTACATGAACAGAGAAATGGGAGGGGGTGATTGGGGAATGGGCTGAGGAAAGAGGACTTATGGGACATATGGTGAGGGGGGAACTTGGAAAGGGGAAAGCATTTGGAATGTAAACAAAGAATATAGAAAATAAAAATAAAGAGATTGGTGATAATTTTAAAAAAAGAGATCTGAATACACACTGAGACATATAACCACACCCACAAACACATACTACACTACAAGCAGAGCCACGAAGGTAGCGGTAGAGTCTGAAGCGATACAGCTGCAAGTCTAGAAACTTTGATAATTACTTCATGGCCGAGGCTGCAGTTCAGCTATTCATTCTCCTGGTGTGCATGAAGTCCTAGTTTTAGGTTCCATCTTTATCACAAGTAAAGAAGGGAGGGAGGGAACAAGGGAAAGAAGGAGGGAGGGAAAGGAAAGAAGGAGAGGAAAAAGGAAGGGAGAAAAAACATGGGGGCAGAGATGGAGAGAGAGAGGGAAGGAAGAATTATTTACAACGGCCAGAAATTAGAATCCAGGTATGGAATTGATTGTCTCCCTGACCTTCAGAAGGAATAAACCCTACTGACATCTTGCTTCCAGACTTCTAGATCCATGTACATGAAGGAAGTAAATTTCAGCTGTCCTAAGGTCATCTGTAGCTCTATGAATTGTACATATTTCACTTCTGACAAATCTCAGTCACCAAACAAAGGGAAATTGAGGTGGGGGAGGTGGGAGTGAGTCAGGTGGAGGGGCATAAAAGTGGAGGCAGGGGGTGGGAGGAGGGGTTGGGGGGTCTTTGGAGAGGGGGGAAATTGGGAAAGGTTTTACCATTGGCAATGTAAATGAAGACGATTTGTTGTGGATAGCCTTATTAACCTTAAAATTTTTAAACGCCAATGAACAAAACACCACAGCTGTTGAAAGACATTGTACTGTGGAACGAACTATTGAACTAAACCAGCCTGTTTACATTAAGGATATTCTAACAACAGAATGGAGAATGGGAAATGTGTTACGCTGGGGGAAGGGCTATGCCTATGTTTCCACAGGAAAAGAAAAGCTGTGGGTCCCTTCCAAGTTGATAAAAATCAGACATGACAAAGGGAGACCTCCTGAGGACCTTGGCAACAGAGAAGAAAACGGAGACTAACACAGTCAACAAAATAGGTGATGTATATGTAGTAATGTTTATGTCTCTGTATATGGAGACAGCTCTGGAACTGGCTGAGACTAAAATGTCTATAAACAGCCATTAACACTTGTTGGGTGTTACAAAACATCCTTTACGAGGACATGGATACACAGTTACATTTTAGTTTGACCAAGTGATCAAGCTAATCTGAGGAAAGGCAGTCAGATGTCTTTCTTTATTGATCTTCATTGGCCAATATGTGCCCCCTGCATGCTCTGTGTGAATGTCTTTACCTGTTTACTTGTTGCTTTTAAGTTTTGTATACTATAGGGATGAAAGAAGAGAAAGACAGCCCTGAAAAGATTCACACACCAGGATGCTGAGATTTGGGACCTTCCATTCCAGCTTCACACTTGACTCTATTTCAACTACATCAAAGCTGATTCTCTTAAAGACTTGCTTCCAGAAATCTACTTGCCTCTCCAGCCTTTCAGAATGTCATGGTCGAGATGTCATCTGACATAGAGGCACGAACTTTCTCACCACATAGTGACTGGAAGGCAAATAATGCCAGCTAGTTTTCAAAATTTCCCTTTGGGCCCCCAGATGGGAATTCTTCGCCCCAATTCAGCTGGAAGGAGACAGGAGACAATCATCGTCCCAGTTCCTTATGTGGGGTGGATGGTTATGGTTATTTTAGGAATTATAGATATGTTATCATTTTAGGGATACTTTACAAATGTAGCTTTGGTCAGGAAGGAAACTAAAGAACATGAACTCAGGGATTTCTACCTTTCCTTTCCTCTTCTCTATCCTTCTTTCTTGGGTAAAGGAGAAGTGGGAGGAAAAGAAAAAGGGGGATAAAGTAATATCATAGAAATTATAGAAATAGACAAATAGGGATTGGTGAGAAAATGTACTTTTAAGCAAAACATTACATAGCCAGATCTTACATTGGTAGAAGTCTTTATAATTGATGCAAAGCCTATTGGTTCAAAATTTAGTTGATGTAAATTTAAGGTTTTAATTGGTATGAATTTACTATTGATATAAAACTGGGATTAATATTGTTACTCCCATGTAGGCATTGTGCCTATATAACACATTTAAGAATACAAGGCTTAGACCCAATCCTTCTATAACTGCTAGTATAAACTGCTTTTAGATGATTAAGTAATACAAGTTAAGGGCCAGATAGCAAACTCGTGGTTATGAATTAGTTAAAAGAGTGTTCCTGAGCTATTTTGATTAGAAACAGCCGAGAATAGTCAAGGCTTAACAGTTCAGAGATGTCTTAGGTAGACAAATGGTCTTCAAAGGTGTCAGAAGTCCACAGAATATGTTTATTGACATTTATTTATTAATATTTGACTAGAGAACTGTCTGCTCCTGACAGCACCCCTTTCTTGAATTCAAAGAAGAACTTGAGCATCAGTGGAGTTGCTTTAGTTGTGGTGAGACAGTCACCAGGCAAGAATTGCCTCATTTCATCTACAGACAAATACTGTCCAAAAAAAGGACACACTGCAGAATAGTCAACTGATAATCTCTGCCAAGACAGAGTAATCAGCCCTTCAAAATTCTGCATTACCAAGGTCTGTCAGATGATCCTGGGCCAGAAGGCTGAAGACTGATGCTCCAACGTTTTGGTGTATAGGGCCTGTCCAGGTGATCAGCGGTCTCTATAAATTAGCTAAGTTTTAGAAGCTATATTTTGTGCTTCTCATACTTTCAGGTAATATTAGTCATTCTTGGATTTCTGATGGGGTTGAAGACTAATAGTCTTATAGCCAGTCCAAGCTGGTTAGCATTTAGAAAGATAATACAGATTTGAGAGGATGGTTTTCAGATGGGTTACAGTCTAAAGTGTACTTGAGTCGGGTGTAGAATTATAAGTCTTTTAAGTTCCAATAGATGACAGGGGTACTACTTAATTGTTAAAAAATGATTGACTGGGTGTTAGGTCTATCCTGTATGCTATATATTACAAAATGGTAATAATTGTGCTCAATTGATGTCTGAGATAAAAGAGTCTTTTAATTGGACAGAAAGGGGGAAATGTTGTGGATAGCCCTGGGCTAGTACTTTGATGTTAATTCCACTCTTCAGAGGGGCTGCAGATGAGGAGTTGCCTTGTGAACCGTCTCCCCACCTTGACTTTTCAAATAAAGGCTTGAGCCAATGATTGGGCAGGAGGAAAGTGGGAGGAGCAGAGTCTAGGGGAGGAGCTACGGGGTATAAAACAGGAGGAGGAGGAGCAATGAGAGGGAAAAGAAGAGAAGAAACTAAGAGAAGAAAGGGGAAGAAATGAAGAGAAACGGTTAAAGAGAACCGGAGAGGTGGCAGGGAGAGGAGCTCGGGGCCTAGAGAAACTGCAAGTTGTATGGGATAAAATAGATTGAAACAGAGTAGTAGAGTGGGAGCCTGCCCAGTCTAGGCTTGTAGCTTGTTTTGTTAACCGCTGAGTTGAGCTTTCTTTTACCGGGGAACTGGGTTGGATACTTAGCAACAAAAACGATATTCAATAAGAAAAATAAAAAATAAATAAAAAGGCAACGTCATATTTAGGGCTTTGGGGGGATGGCTCAATAGGAAAAATGTTGCTGCAGTAAAAGAGGAGCTGAGGTTAGCTTTCCTAGAAGCCACATAAAAAGGTGAGTGTGGGGCTGGAGCAATGGCTCAGTGGTTAAGAGCACCAACTTCTCTTCCAAAGGTTGTAAGTTCAAATCCCAGCAGTCACATGATAGCTCACAACCATCCAAAATGAGATCTGATGCTCTCTTCTGGGGTGTCTGAAGACAGCTACAGTATACTTACATATAATAAATAAATAAATAAATAAATAAATCTTTTTTTAAAAAAAAGCTGAGTGTATAAGCGGATGTCTACAACACTAGCAATGGGAAACAGGCACAGGAAAGTTCTAGATTTACTGAGAAACCCTGACTCAAAAGCCAAGATAGAAGAGTAACTGAGGAAAACATGCCAATTCCAACCTCTGCCCTCCACTGGAGCCTGCAAGGGTACATACCTGCACACATGTGCACACATGCATGTACCATACACGACAAGAGAGAGAGAGAGAGAGAGAGAGAGAGGAAAAAGAAGGAGGAGGAGGAGGAGGAGGAGGAGGAGGAGGAGGAGGAGGAGGAGAAAGAGAAGGAGGAGAAGGAGAAGGAGGAGGAGGAGGAGGAGGAGGAGAAGGAGAAGGAGAAGGAGAAGGAGAAGGAGAAGGAGAAGGAGAAGGAGAAGGAGAAGGAGAAGGAGAAGGAGAAGGAGAAGGAGAAGGAGAAGGAGAAGGAGAAGGAGAAGAATTATTTTAGGTTATTTTTGTACAAAGTCCTGTCAGGTATGGATGATTTCAGGAGGTTTAAATCTGTTGAGATAAAAGACATGTGAATAAATGTTTTCTTTTTCTACAGTGGAAAATTCTTGCCCTTTAGAATATCCAGCACCAAAGAAAAATGTGTCCAATGTCAAAGATCCTGTTTTCATTCTTTTCTTAATCTTCCTCTAATTATCAAAATGTTCATTTCAATTCAAGAGATACCTATTGCTTAGCTGCAAACTTGGAGACAGTAAGTGTATTGCTGACTTTATATAAAGGGTGATGGTACAGGGCACATCCATTCATTTATTTTAAAATTCTTAGGGAAATATCACTGACATTGTAAAGGTTGTTAAAACCTTTTGCTTTAGAATGTTGCTACAAGTTAAAAGGTACAGAACAATCACCAGAAATCATTTATGGTAAAAAAAAAAAAAATCGGGAAAATAAAAAAATACAGTCCTTGAGATGCAGGGCTTTTTTTTTTAATTGCCAAATATTTGTATTGTAATTGGCTTGGTGTTTCTGACTTTGATCAACAGTGTCTTAGTTGGTTTAACCTTTTAGGACAAAATACTGTAAAGTGGAACTATCTTATTAACATCAGAAACTTAATTCTTCACACTTTTGGTTGCTAGAAAGTCTGAGATCAAGGTCTAGGACCTTCCTGGATTTCTACCCATAGTATTGTTTTGAGACAGGATCTCTCTTTCACAACTAACAGCATACCCCAGTGATCCCCCTGTCTACAAGCACACTGACCAAGCCAACTCTCTAGATCCTCTGGAATGTTCATTATAAGAGGAATTGCCTCTTCCATGAGGATCTTACCTTGGACTCTAATCACTCTTTAAGAGCAACTAATTGTCAGGTTGCTTTGGGGTTTATTTTGTTTGGATCCATCTGCTCAGTGTGAGAGGCCAGATCACTGTCAACTTACTGTCCAGTAAACTGATATTCTGACTACTTGAATATGTAACTCAGGGCTTTTAAAAGCATGCCATTGTTGTCCTAACACTGCTAAGGAGATGAATACATGTTGGTTTCTGTTGCAGGATATCTGATCACACTGATCAACACTGAGATTGTGTTGTTTACTGGAAAAACCTATTTCTAATTGTGGTGTGGCTCAGCCTTGGCACACAGCTTTAATCCCTCTGGCTAAAATGCAGATACTCTCTTAGTACATACTTTTAAACCCAAATAATGAAGGTCAAGTTAGTTTGTAGAAGGAGGCATCTGTTTCTGTCTATATGTTTGAAAGTGATGTCTACCTGAGGGGCAGACAAAGTGACAAATCAGAGAAAGATTTGAAAGAAGAGGATATGGAGAGGAAAGGGAAGCTACCTGCGAGAGCAGTGTACCAAAGAGACAAGGGAGAGAGGAAGCTGTTTGACCAGAAGAGTTTTTCCAAAGTTCATATGAGGCCAAGCAGGACTATTCAGGAAAAGCTGAAAGAAGCCAGATTGAATCAGTCAGTTTAGGGAGGAGTTTGACCCAGAACAGCTGAGTTGACCAGCCAGTCAGAGCTTGAAAGAGCTAGAAAAGGTGAGCTTATTCAGCAGGAAGTCTCAGAGGCTGAAAACATTCTAGGCCTAGATTAGATTTGAAGGAGGTTAGATGCTTCCAGAACTAGGCCTATCAAAAGGAGGCAGTAAGACTCAGAGATGTTAATTCCATCAGAAAAATATGTTAGTTTTACAGGTTTCAATGTCTATGCCAGTGGCTCAGTTTTGTTAGTCTAGGTAGAAAATGTCATACTAACTAAATCTGTTGTGTTAGAATAACATGGTAGGCTTTTCTAAGAAGAGGTATGGGATATGGCTCAGTTAGAAAAGTGTTCATTACCATGCAAGCATGATACTCAAACTCCCCAACAAATACATCTCTATAACTCTTAAGCCGGGGGAGTGAAGCCAGGCAGGTGTCTGGAGCTTTTTGGTCAGTTGATCCAACCAAACTGATAAGCTCCCGGTTCACAGAAAGACTGTCAATCAAAGAAAGTGAGAAGCAACTGAAGGAGACACTCCGTATCAACTTCTGCCTTCTTCAATGCATAGTCACACATGTGACTTGCACATACACGTTCACCCAACACATGTGCGCACATGTGGGTACACACACACACACACACACACACAAAAGAGAAAACTAGAATACTATTCAGTCATGTCAACAGCCTAGTAGCTCCGTGCTGTGTTTCCTCTGTAAGTCCCCCATTATTATATTTCTCTTCCAAGAAGAGAACTCTATTACTTGGAAAGTAATAGGGTCTACGTTGTCTACATTTGCCATTTTGTAGACCACTTCCTAACGTTTACTGCTTTTTGAAGGAGGAGCCTATGGAACCTTCCAAACAGCTTGCTGTGGTCTGCATTTTTTTCCCATCCAGGTAATTCTGCTGATATTGAGCTATAGCTGATGACTCATATAGTTTTTGATTGATGACCCATATATATTTTGACCCATATAGTTCATTTCATTTAGATAAGTTTAGGTAAGTCCTCACTTCTAAGGATTATGTCAATTATATGTCTTTCTCTTCCACAGAAAGGAGACAATTTTGTTCACTCAATCATCAATGCAGTAGTTTGACTTTAGTGTCCTTTATACTCTTTTCTAGCTCAGGTACTTCTTTACTCTACTGTGGTAACTTTGGGCCAGAGAGTAAAACTGTGTGTGTGTGTGTGTGTGTGTGTGTGTGTGTGTGAATTGGGTTGGGAGATTTAGTTCAGTGGTGGAGCATTTGCCTAGCTAGTACTAGGTTCAGTACCAGGTAGTGGGGTGGGTGTGAAAGGTTCGGGTATCAGTGTCCATTCTGATAAATACTGTGCTGAATTCTTTGGATGTTGGCTTACTTGACTAGGCTTAGAACACTGGTCATCTTGTTTAGACAAGGTATTGGTATTAGGTACTGGTATTAGGGAAAGCATTAAACAACTTGCTCCAAACTCTTATACATCACATTTAAAGAGAAGGATTGAACTATTGAATTTCAAGGTCCTTGATTTATTTTCTACTACATTTCTCAAGGAGACATGAAACATACTTTCCTATATGATTCTGCTTTGCCAGGTGGGCTCCAGGAATAAACTCAGATGGTCATGCATGGTGGCATGGTGGTATCTTTACCAGTTGTGATTTCTTGCTGGCCCTGTATCTTTTGATTATATATTTACAGTAAATTAAAATTATGCTGGCTGATCTAAAATTACTTTGAATAGGAATGTGCGATTCTTCCAGGGAAATTTAGAAGTAAGATGCCGGGACTGTCTGACTTCCTTGCCCTAGATTCTCACTCAGGTTTTAAAACAGTGAATCAGAAAAGTGAATCTCTCCAACATCTCTCCTTAACCCCTTTCCTGAAGGAGGGCATGGGTGGTGCAATTGGGGAAGTGCCTAAATGCTTTATGTAACTTTCCTTGAAGGATGGTAAATAAGAGGATACCAGTAAGCAAGTGGGTGGAGGGAGAGGTTACTCATTGGGGTATATTTTTCAATACCGACTTTAATAAGTGGACTTAAATGCCTTCCTTCTAGCCCACCATCAATAGAGAGAGTAGAAAGAAAGGTTAAATAGTGCTGGGAGAGCAGAAAGACCAGGCCTGAGAAGTGCAGGATGGAGAGAAAGCCAAGACATAAGAGTCAGGGCTCGTGGCCCAGGAAGGCGCAGGGTGGCCAGGATGGAATACAGGTTATAGTAAGCAATAATTCAGGAATGTCAGAGGGGAGGGTGTGCTAACTGCATGGAGGTTTGAGAGTGGCCCCGCCATAGAACTGCTTAAGGCTCTGTGTGTGTGTGTGTGTGTGTGTGTGTGTGTGTGTGTCTTTCATTCAAGAATCCACAATAATGGGACGGTAGCAAGGAACTTGCATTGCCACTGAAGGGACAGAAGAGCAGATTAATCTACTGCAGCTGTAGCTTCCAGAAAAACACATGTGTGTTCTTAGCAAAATTCCCCTCTACATGTCTGCTTCAGCAAAAACATCTTCTCATAAGAAAGTTTACAGAAAAATATCACATGACACAACTGAGTCTCCAAAGAAACCAGAGATTTCCACTTCAATGGAGTTGAGGGTTGTTGGATTTCACTGTACTCCAAGAAATGATGGTTCTAAGTCAGCGGTTCTCAACCTTCCTAATGCTGTGCCCCTTACAGTTCTTCATGTTGTGGTAACCCCCAACCATAACATTATTTCATTGCTACTTCATAGCTGTAATATTGATACTGTTACTAATCATAATGTAAACATCTGACAGGCAGGATATCTGATATGTGGCCCCTTGAGGTCGTGACCCACAGGTTGAGAATCACTGGTCTAAGGGTTTGCTTTTCAGAGCCACCAGATCAAAGTCTGAATTATGTATTGAGAAAGACTTAAGTTTGAGATCAAAATTACTTTGGTCCTATGTCAACATTTTATGAAGTGCTTTAGTGTTTGTATGTACACATGAGACCATTTATACCCACTATTAACTTCTATCATAGTGACAAAATACCTCAAAAAAAAGTTTGAAGAACAAAGTATGGATACTCTGATCCTTCTTAGAAGGGGGTACAAAATACCTGTTATGGTTTGTATATGATTGGCCCAGGAAGTGAACCTATTAGGAGGTGTGGCCTTGTTGGAGTAGGTGTGTCACTGTGGGTGTGGGCTTAAGACCCTCCCCCTGGCTGCCTAGAGGTCAGTCTTCCACTGGCTGCCTTCAGATGAAGAGATAGAACTCTCAGCTCCTCCTGTACCATGCCTGCCTGGATGCTGCCATGTTTCTGCCTTGATGACAATGGACTGAACCTCTGAGCCTGTAAGCCAGCTCCAATTAAATGTTGTCTTTTATAAAGCTTGCATTGGTCATGGTGTCTGTTCACAGCAGTGAAACCCTAACTAAGACAGAAGTTGGTACCAGGAGTGGGGTATTGCTGTGATAGGCCTGACCATGCTTTGCTTCAGAAGAATGTGGATTTTTGGACTTTGGATTTGGAAAGCCATAGAATTCTTTAAGTGGGGCTTAATGGGCCATACTAGTAGGAATATGGAAGACAGTGGTGCTGAGGGTCATTTGAACTGTGTAGGCCTGACGGCCCAAGAGGTTTCAATGGAGAAGAACTTTAATATGTGTCTGAGAAACTGTTTTTGTGATGTTTTGGTGAAGAACATGGCTGCTTTTTGCCATTGTCTGAAGAAACTCCCTAGGGCTAAGGTAAAGAGATTTATATTAATTGCATCTGCAAAGGAAGTCTCAAAAAAGCCCAACAAAGACTTTGTTCTCTGGTTAAGTCTGATAAAGAGAATTTTGAACAAACATAGCAAGCTGAGAAAGGAAAAGTACAAAGTAGATAGTTTGAGTATTAAAGGCACTCCAGGAAGTGAAATGGAGTTGAATTCAAGGATGTTAAGTTGAATTAAGGGAGTGGTGACCTTGGGGCAAGATTCTACCCAGCTAAGTTTAGGTCCAGGCTTGGTAGTACAAGCCTTTAATCCCTGGAGGCAAAGATAAGCAGATCTGAGTTCAAGATCAGCCTAAAACAGAGCAAATTCTAGGTGAAGAAAAACTTAAATCCAGGCTTGGTGGACCACACCTTTAATCCCAGTAGTTAGGAGACAGGCATGCAGATCTCTTGAGTTCAAAGTCAATCTAAGGAGCAAGATTCAGGACAGCCAACTTGGGCAGCAAAGGAGCTAGGAAAAAGGAAGCCAGAGATAATGTAATAGAACAAGGGGGCCAATGTTCCAGTTCCTGCAAGCAGCAGAACTCAGCAGCTTCAGCCATGTGTCTCTGGCTTTATATTCAAGAGGAGGAGACTACTGGGACAATTGGTGCTGGTTAGCTGGTGATTAAGAAAAGACCAGCATCACTGAGATGAAATATGGGAAGTGTTTTCTGAGAGCACAAAGAAGCTGTATTCCAGAGATAGCCAAGTGTTCCTCATGCTGCAGCTGTACTTGGTAACGTGTAAGAATCATCCAGGTGGTACTGGTTTTAAAGGCATGAAGGCATCACGAACAGCTGAGGCTTGGTACTGTGAGAGGCCGTGGAAGGCCGTTGCTGAAAGTGTACCCTCAGATGTAATTGACACCCCAGGACTGAAGGGGTCATGCAAAGGAGTTGAGGCATGGTACAATGAAGAGAACCTATGAGAGGCTTTGGTGAAGCATAGTTGCAGTGGAAGACCCTAGCATATTGGAGATGCCAGTATCATGGGATGACCACCAAGAACAGCAGTGCCAGTGGAGTGGATCAGTCTGAACTTAGAGTGCTACAGAGGGCAGAGCTGGAGAAGTGACACCAGCTCTTTGGAGATACACAGAAGATCATGTGTAGATCTTGGACACTGGAACAAGAAGCTGTGAAGCTGAAATTGACTTTGGGTACCCAAGATGTTAAAGATGCTAGAGCCACAGGATGCCTGCCAAGGAAAGCTGCTAACAGGGAGTGGAGCAAGCCCAGGAGAAAGAACCTTGTTGCAGTCAACAAAGATGAAAAAGGAGTTAGATATCTGAAGGCTGCTTTGCCATCAGACATGGAGATGCAGAGTTTGGACTTTGCCCAGCTGGTTTCCTGTCTTCCTTGGGGGGTTACAGTTAAGTGATTGGGTGAATCTCAAAAGAGACCTTGAACTTTGGACTTTTAACAGTGTGGAGACTGCTATAGACTAAAGGGACTTTTGAAGTTGGACTAAATGTATTTCGCATTATGCTATGCTTAAGTATGGCTCCCATAGACTCATGTTTGAACAAGTCTATGGGGGCCAGGGAGTGGAATGTTATGGTTTGTATATGATTGGCCCAGGAAGTGAACCTATTAGGAGGTGTGGCCTTGTTGGAGTAGGTGTGTCACTGTGGGTGTGGGCTTAAGACCCTCCCCCTGGCTGCCTAGAAGCCAGTCTTCCACTGGCTGCCTTCAGATGAAGAGATAGAACTCTCAGCTCCTCCTGTACCATGCCTGCCTGGATGCTGCCATGTTTCTGCCTTGATAACAATGGACTGAACCTCTGAGCCTGTAAGCCAGCTCCAATTAAATGTTGTCTTTTATAAAGCTTGCATTGGTCATGGTGTCTGTTCACAGCAGTGAAACCCTAACTAAGACAATACCCAAAGGAGGAGATACAGTGACAAAATGTGTAGCAGAGTATGAGGGAAAGACCATACAGAGACTGCCGCTCCCCCTCCCTGCCCCCCCCTCCATCCCATATACAGTTACAAAACCCAGACACGATTGTGGATGCCAACAAGGGCTTGCTGATAAGAGGCTGATGTAGCTGTCACCTGGGAGGCTTTGCCAGTGCATGACAAATACTAAGGAGGACACTCTCAGTCAACCATTCATCTGAGCACAGCGTCCCCAATGGAGGAATTAGAGAAAGGACTCAAGGAGCCGAAGAGGTTTGCAGCACCAATATGAACCACCCAGTACCCCCAGAACTGCCAGGGACTAATCCACGAACCAAAGAGTACACATGGAGGGACCCATGGCTCCAGATGCATATGTAGCAGAGGATGACCTTGTTGGACATCAAAGGGAGGAGAAGCCCTTGGACCTGAGAAGGCTAAATGCCTCAGTATAGGGGAATGCCGGGACAGGGAAGCAGCAGTGGGTGGATTGGTGAGCAGTGGGAGCAGGGATGGGCTAGGGGATTTTCAGGTTTGGGGGGGACCAGGAAAGGGGACATTTGAATTATAAATAAAAAATTTATCTAATAAAAAAAAAAAGGTTGAAGGAGGAAAGATTGATTTTGGCTGACGGTTTTAGTCTGTGGTCATCTGGCACCATTGTTCCTGGGCCTGTGGCAAGGCAGAGCAGAGTGGTAGAGACAGCATGACAGAACAAAGCTTCTGACTTCATGTGATAAAAAGAAAGAAATCAAGAGTCAAGAGAAAAGTTTTACACCCTTTGATGGTGCCCCAGATTGCTTTCTTTAACCAGAGACTACGTCCGGTAATCCTACCACCTCCTAATCCTTCCAGGATCAGTTTAATTCTTGATGAGGTGAGAATCTTCATGATCCAAGTATCTCTTGGTGCCCCACTTCCTTAACTCTGCTGCCACTGGAGACCACGTGTAAGTAAGTGAGCCTCTGGACTGCCCAACCTCCTCCCCTCCCCCTCCCCCTCCTCCTCTCCTTCTCCCTCTCTCTCTCTCTTTTGGTTTTTCAACACAGGGTTTCTCTGTATAGCCCTGGCTGTCCTGGAACTCACTCTGTAGACCAGGCTGGCCTCGAACTCAGAAATCCACCTGTCTCTGCCTTCCAAGTGCTGGGAATAAAGGCGTGCACCACCACCACTGCCCGGCCCCACCTCTCTTTTTATTGTGTAAGTCTCATTTATTGAAGACAACAAACATATTTCAAAACAGTTGCTTCATATGGCTGCTTGACAAAACTCATATAGAACAGTGAAAAAAATCAGATCATTTATTTTTCTGATACACCGGTAATGAACTAAGACCCAAGAGCACTCACACATGCATGTGTGGTTATTTTTAACTCTCCAGTTGATTTCGGTGATCAGTGAATTTCAGTTTGAGAATGAGTTCATTATAATATTTAAACTACCTTTCCATTCTTCAACATGACTTAAACAATCCTCATCAAGTTTGTGTATGGATCAAAAGGTTAGAAGGATTAGAAAAGCTTCAAGGATTGATTCTAAGATATCTCTTCTGCAATAGTAGTTTGGGATGCAAGTTCAACTAGAAATTATCCATCAAAAGAGGGGTGATAATGATAATGTACCTCTGTTCTAAATAGACTAAGACTGAACCTCTACTATTTCAGCCATGGAAACAACTGTGTAGGGTGAATTTATTTTGTCCATCATACTATTTCAGCTAGGAATACAATAAAACATTTAGACTTTAAAGGTTAAGACAAATGTGTAAGGTAATACTTGAAACTCATATTCTTGGCTTATTAACACTTGCTAAGCAAAGTAAGACCATGGTCTGTGTTTGAGAGGAGTAATAGAAAAGGGACATCAGGAAAATGGCAAGGCAAAATAATCATGAGGATGAAGATGAGGAGGAGGGGCAAAGGAAGAAGGAAGAGGAAGTTGCTTTTGAGAGGCAGGATCTCACTATGTAGCCCTAGATGCCTTGGAACTTGCCATACAGACCATGTAGGTTTGAATTTGTGACAATCCTCCTGCCTCTACCTCTTGAGTGCTGGATTTCAGGAATGTGCCACAGTCATAGGAACTGTTCTACTGCTGTGAAGAAACACCAAGACCAAGGCAAGGTATAAAGAAAAACACTGAGCTGGGGGCTTGCTTACAGCCTCAGAGGGTGAGTCCATGACCATCCTGGTGGGGAGCATGGTGGACAGATATGGTGCTGGAAAAGTAACTGTGCCTGTCCCTTATCTACAAGATGGAGTTAGAAAGAGTGAGACTGGGCAACACTTAATTTTTCTCAAACAGTTCCACTAACCAGGACCAAATATTCAAACATGTGAGCCTCTGGGGGCCATTCTCAGTCAAACCACCACAGCCACTATGAGCAGAGGCAAGTGTTGTTGCCTTTTCCTGGGGAGACACAAATGCAAGTCCAACCATCCTGATGGATATCACCAACAAACGGAAACATAATTTCACCAAAGTTCCACTCAGTACAAACAATTTATTGTGCTTTCTTACAGAGCACAGGTGTGAAGTTACTTACAGGTGTGTAGGAAATCCTGCAAACTGATGCATCACTAAAGTCCCACCTCAGCATGGATGCAAACTCAAAAGTCCTGTTGTCAGCAATTTACTTCTATATGTTGTCTAACATCTCCTAAGATCACTTGCAAAATGGGGAGTAGTAACTTGAATCCAGGGGTCTTCTGACCTCATTATTATAGATCTGGCTCTCACTGTAGTATTCTACTCTAGTTGCCTATGCTCCAGGACACAGTCCAAGAATAACATCTTGTTATGGTCAGAGGAAACATCTCCCAATAACAGAAATATGATGACTTTTGTGGTTGTTGTTTGTGAGACAGGGTATGATTTTATAGTCTTTGGCTAGACTGGAACTCACTGTGTAGACCAGGCTGGCCTCAACCTCATAGAGACCCTTTTTGTCTTTTAACTCCTGGTAAGAGTGCTGGGATTAAAGATGTGTGCCACCACCGGGCACACAAGTGTAATCCCAGCACTTGGGAGGCAGAGGCAGGCATATTTCTGAGTTCGAGGCCAGCCTGGTCTACAGAGTGAGTTCCAGGACAGCCAGGGCTACATAGAGAAACCCTGTCTCAAAAAACCAAAAAAAAAAAAAAAAAAAAAAAAAGAAAAAGAAAAAAGAAAGAAAATGTGTGCCACCAAGCCTAGTCAACTAGTGTGCTATTTTTATGCTTCATCAATGAATGTTCTCCATCAAGCTACACATCCATTCTTGTTACCTCTGACACAAAGAGAAAAGATACTAGGCTTCTAATGTCTCTGAAAAGGAAGTAAACTTGGTATCCTTGGCATGTGCGGTATCTAAAAGTACTTATTTCATCCCCGAAAGGCCATTTATATCTACAGTCAACACACACACACACACACACACACACACACACACACACACTGAATATAGAGTGCAATTTCAGCAACAAGAAACATACCAAATATAGTATGTAATTTCACTGACTTATAAACTCCAGGTTAAGAACAGTAAGCATAGCAGAAAGCCTAGTTGTAGGATTCCATTTTCATTCCACTACATTAATTTTAGTTCAGTACAAGATTATCACACTCCACCTGCCATAATCAGGCCTCCTAAACAACCTGTGAATAGGCCTTTTGCAAAGGTTCTTAGCTATGTTTAAAGTAATGCAAAAAGCCAGGTATGGTGAAGCATGCCTTAATATCAGCACTGGCAAGGCTGAGGCTAGTGGACAATGAGTTTGAAGTTAGTCTCAGCTACAGAGTATGACCCTGTAATTTTTATTTTGGGGGTGGGGGATCAGGGGATGGTGAAGATATGGCTCAGTAGTTAAGAACACTTCCAGTTCTTCCAGATGACCCATGTTAGGCTCCCAGCACCCATATGAGATGACTCACAAGATCTGTGATTCTGGTTTGTGGGATCCAACGCCCTCTTCTGGCCTGAGTGCACTTGAACATAACACTCACACACACCACTGTAAATTTTAAAGAGAAGGTAAAACTTTAATTACATTTAACAGTGTTTGCTACTTAGCTCATTATCCACACCATCATTTACTCTATATAGATGAAGGCACTAAAGTGCAAAGAAGGAAGTAACTTTATCAGTCTCAGACAAAGGATCTGCCTACATTTGTCTCCCAAGTGCTGGGATACTGATACTACTTTGGATATACTGGGCTAAGTAAAAATACACAAAAACTAATTTCACCCTTTTTTATTTTTTAGGATGTGGTTGTCAAGAAATTTAAAATTACATATATACTTACATTGAGTTTCTATTGCAGCACCTGTATAAGGAATTTAAAACATTGTACAAACCCCCAGTTAACAGTATTTTAAGTAAATTTATAAATGTCCTTTTTTTTTCTGGTTATTGGCCCTATAATAACAATAAATATATAATAAAGTGTCCCCTCTGGTATGCTTTTAGAGATCCTTTTTTAAATATCCTCTCTAATGCAGAAGATGGTCAGAAAAACTCTAGTTTGGTCAGAATGTAATTTTAGGCTGCCTCAGCACTTAGACACCAGAGCATTTGTTTCCGGCTGGATAGTGGGTGTTCAGCCTAACCAACTTGCTCCTGATGCCCTAGTAACTGCGGCTCATAGCATGGGTGCTCTAGTGTGCACATGACCTGTTCCCCAGGGTAAGCAAATTCCCACCATTTCTAAATTTTGCTTCAGCACATTGCATTTTGCTAAGCCTAAACCAGACCTGGTAGAAGTTAAATAAAACTGAAAAAATTGTGTTGAAGAACCAAATTAAAAAAAAAAAAAATCTATGGCTTTAATGGAAAAAAATTTAAATTACTACTATTCTGATTAAAATCCCAGAAAACCTTTTAAGAAAACTCTGAACAAAATTTGAAGGAAAATAGAGCCAGACGAGGGATTAAATAAAGGTAACCTTCATACCCTGATTCTAGCACTCCAGAAATATAACAGTATAAACTTCTTTTATAATTTTTTCATCTATTGTTTACTTGTATAATCCTCTTAGTATTGAATTACATAGTCCTTATGTTTTACACAGCAGGAACACCAGTTATAATGCAGGCTGCCTGCTAGTTACAGATCTCAATTTATTAAGTAACAACTAATAAACTACTCTTTTAATTCACAGTAACAATAACCCCAAAGCTTAATGTTAGAAGCCATTTAGTACACTGTGTAGTTATATTAGATATATGCCCTAAGTCCAAGGTGGGGCTTCCTTGAGAAATACCATTCTGGTGAAGTACTTTTCTCATAGGTGTGGACACAGAATTAAAAACAAAAACAAAACCTAAGGCTTTCATAAGAGTAGAAAGATGTGACACAACAGAAAGCCTCAAGTACCATCATCATCTGCATGTTTTAATCAACCTTTAGTGATAGACAAGAGAACACAAGCGTGCAATAAAGGCTGGTGAGCTTAAATTTGTCATGGGTTTTACACACAGACTGCTTAAGAAATTTAGGTTTGAGCCAGTGCTGACAGAAACACATACACTCAGAGACTGCTTTTGTTAACAGTTCCTGCCCTTGACTGAACTTTGAAAGTATACTGGAAAGAGTATGTTTCACCACCCCAGATACAAATAACCCCAAATCCTAAAGGTTTCATACAACCCAGGCTGGCAATCCTCACTCTGGAGTGCAGGGGTTAGAAGCTCAAAGCCCACCATTCTAGAAATTCTGTTACAATTGCAAACAAGATCATATTCAAGAGTATAAATTTACTTAAAAATAACCTACAATTTACTCCAGTTTGGTATTAATAAGTATCTCACGTGGCCTACACCTTTAATGCCAGCATTCACAATGTTAGTCTCAAAAAGCCTGATTTACATGGGGTTACAGGACAGCCACGGCTATAAATGGACCCTGCCTCAAGCTTGACATCTCTACTAAAAGACACACTTACCTGTTGTGATCAAAATGGACTTACATTTACTCTACAAAACTCATTTTACTTGGACAGAAATGTAGTGTGAGGGAATGTAAAAACAGGACTAGAGTTTTAGTTTTTATATTGTGTGTGAATGCTTGCATACAAGTCAAAGGATAAGTAGTTCTCTGGGCCCTGGGGATCTAACCTAGGTTCGGCTTGGTGGCGGCCAAGTGTAGTGCCCAGAAAGCTAGAATGTCCCCTTAAGTGTTGGGAGTTCCTAAGGAAGAGCACTGAGCACACTCAGCTGCTGTTACCTCTCCAACACTCAGGGACACAATGTTATTGATGCTAACCCTCTCCAAAGCTATGACCTAATACTTTGGTGGCACCCACTTTAAGAATTATTTCAAATGAAGACAAATGAATTTGTATATAAGCAGGTATTTACAGAGAATAAAGAACTAAAATGTACCCATTTCATGTGGTGGGTATGGGACAAGCTGAGACTTCATATATTCATTTTGAAACCCTAAGAACGTATTATATAAAAACAAAACTGGATGTATGTTTAGTATTGCCATCTTAATAAGTATTTGCCCACTTGGTGTTAATAGGAGCTTTAATGTAGACATCTTTCAAAAAAACAAAAGAAAACCTAACTCAGAAGAACACCTCCAATTACTTTATGTGAAAGTTAAGAGATCTCAAGGGAGGCATGACAGCGCACATCTGTAATTCAGCACTTAAACTGCTGATGCAGGAGTCTAAGACCAGCCTGGCTACAAGGTGATTTAGTTGGCAGTTAAGTCTCAAACAAGACCACCAGTTCAAGACCAGCCTAGGGTACAAAGCTTCAAGATCAAAAACAAAGCTACAGAACTTAGCCTCTAAGGTAGCTTTATGCAATCTTATTGTTTCAAGTTCTAAAACTCATCCTGAGAAATTAAATAGGAAGTATTGTGGCAGGAACCATTTAAGTGCTTTCTTGACATTCCTAAATTAGGTGCTATCTGAAGTAGGGCAGGATCCTTAGCACTACAAAAACAAAACCATCCTAGTTTTCCTAACCTTTCACTGGGTTAGAAGCCCCTTTAGAGATGAGCCATTAGATTACATGCAAAGACCTGCCTATTTACATAATACTTCATTTCAATGTGTATAGCAACTTAATCAGTCTGGAATGAGACAATTATTAAGTCCAAGAGTCTGGGAAGAACTCAAATCTTCCTTTGGTGCCTTACTTACACACTGAAACTATTCTCCCTGGTTGATGTTCCTGACAGGTTATTATCTTTAAAGTTCCTGGGTGTGTCTGTATACTCAAGAGCTCGTTCCTATAACCTCTGCACCGCAGAAGCTAAGGCAGGATTACAAGTAATAGGTTAACTTGTGCTCTGTGAACTAGGGTTAAGATCCCAACATCACACTCTGCCCCAAAATGTAATTATGCAATCACTAGCTATTGTAATGTCTTGCTACTGAAGCTTTCACACACTGAGAGCAAGAGTATATCTACCATTAACTCCCACATAGCACTCAGAAGAGCATTTCCTTTAACATGCATGAGACTTTCCCTTTAGTTCAATAAAAAAAATGGTAAAGCATTTGTTGACATCTGTGAAGAGTTGTCACTTTAAAACAAACCGGGTTTCCTCATTTTTAGCTCCACCAATGCAATATCCCACAGACTGAGGGGGGATTACTACTGCTCAATACATGAACTTCTGTAAAACATTACACTTCATCTGTATTCATCTGTGGATGGATACTAATCACATTATTTCTGCTCTAAAGTCATCTCTGAAAAGGAATGGTTCTATTCTTGACTTCAATTGGTCTGAAGCATTTAAAGATATTTATCTAACACTTGCATTGAATTAGGTTTTCTCTTCTCTACATTAGATCTAAAACCATACAGAATAAAGCAACTGTTTTCTGTTTAAAACAAACAAAATAACTTACATTCTCATCCTGGGTTGTTTAACCAAAAAGACACAACACAGGAGAGGAATAAACAATTATTTAAATCTCATTCCTTTCTTTGGACCACTTCATATTATGTGTCTACCTCACTCTTCAAAGTTTGCCTATCATATACCACACTAGAGAAAGACATGGTACTCACATGACTGAATTCAAGAATGTAAAATAACTGCAATACAAAGCTATATGAAATTAACTAATAAATTTGAATATGAAAACTTCACTATTTTCCCTGTTTAGGTGTCTAAGGCTTAAAAACCCAATAAACAAGAAGTTTCCCTCTGTACACTGCTTTTATTATTTACATAATACAATATAGCATCAATGCTGAATAGCATGATTATGTGCAATACATAAATATCTGTACACATCTGCAAATCTAACTTAGAACTAAGATACATAAAATTGAAGCAAAACTGAATGTTTTAATAAAGAAAAACTAGGACTGAACACTGCAATAAATCATAAGTAGTGCCTTGTGTACATACTTAACTATTTACAGATGGAAACAGGCATTACCACAACACTAATCTAACTATACTCATTTATATATAAAAAACACAAGTTTCATACATCACAAAAAACCTTCCATTATAACACAGAAGTGATATTACCAGACAAGCATCAGTGAAGTATACTGCCTTTTCTAGTTGTTATTGTACAATGCTGTAGATAATGCAGCCCATGCAATACACCCAAGAACACTAGAGTCCTACACCCAAATACAATATGATAAAGCAGCCCTCTGCAAGTGGTGCTGGATACCACTAAAGAAGTCTACTGCAGCCATGTTGGTTATGATTTTCCATGCAGAAGGGTACAGTTACATCAAGAACTGAAGTCTTTAAAAAGCTTTAAACATTCTTTCTTGAACCAAAACATTCAACAAAAGATGCACATGAAAAATTAACTGTTCAGATATCTTTGCAACTTAAAATTCAGATGCATGTTATTTAACAGAGCTGCTATATGTGAAAACCAAACAGTTTAATTTCTTCTTGTAAACAAATCCTAGTGTAGTTCTGTGCTACAATTTTAGTAATGAGAATGCAAGTATCTTCTGGTGCAGGCCAGCACAATAAGCTTCAAAGATATCTCAGGCACCCTGTTGTTGACTTGATGGTTTTACTTAGAACCAGTTGTGATGTTACCTTTCGCAGAATCTCCTAATTGACAGCTTTTAGAAGACCAATTTAACCAGGCTTACACATGGCACCAAGTACTGGTTTTGTAGCTTTCTTCCTGCTTCCAAAAGTCATGTCGAAATTAAGGTGAAGTTTGACTATGGTAGTAGACTGCCAGTCCTTTTCTGGTGTACCATTTTTTTTTTTTTTTTTTAAAGTACAGGCACATAACACTAGCCAAAGGTTATACCTTGATTACATTCCCAAAAGGCAGATATGCTGCAAACATGCAGAGATTTCATTCATTTAGTTTGGCACACGGAACTAAATTTTGTTCCTAGTATTTCAATTTGTTGTGCATATTTTTGTCCAATTTTACTGAGGGGAGGGCATATACATTTGTAGGGCTGTATCTATCCAATTCTGCCTGTAACAAACACCCAAACAACCTAAAATATCAATTATATGACAGACAAGTATAAAGCAAAACTCTGGAGAACATCAAAGGAAAATGGCCATGCATCTGCTCTTTAATGTTTTCCTACGATATATTAAAATAAAAACAAAGTTTCAGTCTCTTCACATGTAGTAATTTTATATTCTCTGGATTTTTTCAGCCACAACAACTGGATTTTCTTTTCTGATTTTTGCTGCAGCTTCTGCTTTGTAATCATATGGACAGTTGTGCTTGTCAGAGTAACGGTGAAGTCCACAAAACAAATTTCCACATCGGCAGTCAAACCCTGCATAGAAAAAAGGAATCACTTGGCAACTTGTAGTAATTTGGGGTTGGGGACTAGGTTGTTGGGAAGGGGAAAGAAGTTATTGAGTAGAAAAGAAACTTGATTTTCAATGCAAAAGAGTCAGTTCCTGACAATAGGACAGAATCCTTGTAGGTCCTAGAATTAGGACAACTTGAATTCAAAATACAGCCTTACCACACCATACAGGAGCATGAAAACTATATGAACAACTACAAACTTCTGTGTAAATACCTAGACCATCTCATCCCTGGTTCCAAGTAGGTGTTCAGTGCTGCTAGCTCAGCTACCTATTCTCTAAGTATCAAAGGAAGGCATCAAAAGGGAGAGTCCAAATAAGAAAAATAATCCAGAAGGCCTAAGGTTAATGATAATTGCATAACTAGGCCAACACTTCAAGTGGATGGAAATTAAATCCAACTTCTTAAACCATTAGCCAACCCTTTCTGGAAATCTTCGAATATTTATTTTTTTAATGTGTAAAACCAAATAGTTCCTTTTGGAGTGACTCTTTTTTAAGATATAAATTATGTGTTAATACCTGTAAGGCCAACTTTCTTTCTACACATAAAACATCTGTTCTTCTTTGGTTTGGGCAACTCAGGAGCTTTTTCTTCACCTTGAGAAGAACTGGGCTGAGAAACTGATGGACTGGGCTGAGTGACAACTGAAAGGCAAGGTTATAAATTAGAAATTTGTCTGGAAATCACCAGCTTATATAATTAAAGTTTAAAGAGTAATATTTAAGAGAAAACAGCAAAGATTCAGAATGTATGTTTAGGCAGCCTCGCTTAAATATATTTCCTGAATTACCATACTAGTATATACTTCTAGTAAACAACCATTTAAGAAATCCCTTCAAATAAATAAGCAGCTGCTAAAATTTTAAACAAATACTATCAAACATATTGGATGTTTGAGAAGTATTAATTTTAAACTACTAAAGAATTTTCAGCCAGACAGGATTTGTTTTTGTTATTTTGACACATGGTCTTGTCCTGTAGCCCAGGCTGTCCTTGAACTGGAGACCACCACTCTGCCTAATCCTTAAGTGTGCTGAGATTACAGGCCACCACCAAGCTTCAGAGCAGGAATTTATTTTAAAGATCTCACTCTTACTTTTTTACTTTTGACTAACAAAGAGGCATATATATGAAAAGCCACTGCCCAGCAACTTAAAAAAAATCCTTTTGTTAATTTCTAATACAATTTGTGGTCATAATGAAAAACTGCAGACTGCTGTATTAAAGCCCCACCCTTACTAGTTCAGAAGACACCCCCCCAAAAGCCTATACTTGTATACTTGTTTAAAACCTAACTGTATTTACTTATAAACTTAACTGTGACTGCTTATATTAAACCTAACTGTAAACTGTAAATCCTTAGGATTGATCCAAACACTAAGAATAGCAAATTTAGGCATATACAATACTAGAACCATTGCCTAAACAATATGCCAACCAATTCCAATGCTCTCAGTATGATCAAGTTTCTAGGACAAGCAGATTGCTTTAATGTCAACTTCTCAATTTATATTAGCACTACACATAGTAGGATCAAAAGCCTAGTGGCAGACCAACAAAACTACTACATCTACTTTTTCTTAAGCTACTATAACAACATAAATAATTTTCCTTAATATGAAGAGTACTCCAGAAGGTTGTACATTAGCCATTTCTTTGCCAACATTAACAATAAGCTCCTCAGACATACAAGGGAAAAGGATAGAAAAATAAAGAGGAAAAAAACAAACAGGAAATCAGATTTGTTATCAAGTAACAAATTCAAGTTATTAGCTGATCTACCTCCAAGTAATGTGTGTGTGTGTGTGTGTGTGTGTGTGTGTGTGTGTGTGTGTAAAACAAACATTTGGTCAGTTTTTTCAAAAGTAGAGCTCATTTTAAATATAGATTCACCTGCCATTTCAAGACCAAATATTCTGACTTTATCCCAACATCCCCCACCCCAGTGGTTTTCCACTTCACTGTCTCTTCTCTACCAAAAATGATCTGTAAGTCATGTAAACATCGAACAACAATTCAGTCTTTTTATAAGATCAGGGAAATTATGGTTGTGCTATTTATTAAAATAGTTCCTTCCAAAGCTATTACTCACTGAAAACAAGCAAACAAACAAACAAAAATCCCATCCATACCTTTAAAGTCTCACAGCACAAGTAATAAGGGTCCCACATTCTTACAACTCTCAGCATTCAGTATGCTCTTTCACTGTATTCTATACCATAACAATGACAGGGCTGAGACTGAAGTTACTATAAAACTCCCAATGGCCTTGAAATTTAAAGTCATTAAGTTCTTTCCACAGTTTCTAGACTACTTGATTTGTTTTTAGGAGTGAGGGTAATGAAGGGATGAGCAGAAGAAGGTGAAAATACTAATTTCTATTTTTGATGCTATTTGCTTGGCCTATACTTCATAGCTCTCCCTGTGGTCCTTCAAAGGAAAGGAGAGAATCCCATCACCAACTCAATTCTTTCTCATAGTGCAAAAATTCAGAACTGAACTAGTATTAAACTTAAAAAGCATACCTGGCTCTGACACCTCTGTTTTCGGGGTAGTTATTTTGTCCTCTCTTGAAATGCTCATTTCTGTCATTTGTTGAGTTACAGGCAAGGCAGCCACAGGCACATTTCTATTTGAGTTCAAGCAAACAATTATTTTTAAAGATGTTAAGGGTACTATTTTTTTTGAGATAAGTTGTCAATTCAACTTAAAATTATGTGTTATTTCCAACATCATCAAATGGCACCAGATTAACTTAAATTTGGAAAGATATTGGTTGCTCAACATAAATGAGTAAGAATAAAGAAAATAATTGGATAAATGGCTCATCAACTCATGGCTGCATATTTGTATAGTATCACACTGTATATCTAGAGAGTGTTTTAACTGTGCCTATAATTTAAGGACAATAGGAGCAGCTGTGTTGAAACACACTTTGTGAGGCACTGCAATAGTCTTACGCTTTACAACCCCTAATCCTCAATTTCAAAGAAATAATTAACAGTGGCCTTGAAGGGTTTATGGAGTATGTAGTGATATACACCTTTATTCACATCCAAGAGCCAGATGTTAAGACGATGGAATCCTTCAGTGCTCAATGTAGGCTAAGCCAAGGCCATCTGATACAACCAGCTTGATTATTATATGTATAGCAAAGACATCTTGATTTTCTATTAGACTCAGAAATGTTCACTCTTACCTTGATTTTTCAGATGTGCTGCCAGCAGCACCTTCACAGTTGTTTAAACTAGCATCTGCTCTCTGTACAGATGCAGAATCTGAGGTAGGACTGTTGGAACCACTAGCTGTCCCTATTTAAAAAGAGAACTCTGTAAGAAACAAATCAACACTACAAAAACCCACTTAAATAAAGACTTAGTAAGCATTAATACTTGCATTTAATTTAGCGATCTAAGCACCTTCACTTCACTGCAATCCTATACTTGACATTCAGACAAAAAAAAAGTCATATCCCAAAGAACACATGTATAAAACAAAACTTCAAAAAAGAAAACCAAGAATGTTATAAGAAAGAAGTCTGCAGAATAGTCATTTGTTCCTGAGGTAGTCACACCAAGCACTTGGGCTGTTGTCTTAGTTAAGTTCTTGTCAGTCAGGCATTCTCTTTGAGTTTTCGACATTCTCTTGATTCTCCACCAGTTCAAGTGTTTTTTTTTTTTTTTCTTGGAAACAACTTACCCATTGGGCTCATTCTGCCACTATTCTGCTGTCTCTGAAGATGTTCTTTGTAGCAAACAGAACACATTCCATTTGTCCTAGGATTCCCATAAAAGCCACATCCTGTACTACACAGCATGGGCCCTGGGGTCTGGTTAGTCTCCTGAGCCATATTTTTCTGCTATAAACAAAACAGAATTTCAGAAATTAGCATGTCACAAAAATAAATTTAAATACAATCACCACTATATCTTTGCTATTTCTAAACACCAAATCTATTATTAACAAAAACCAAAATTGTGTTAATTAAACAGATCTTATTGACTTTTAAAATAGTGAGAGTTAAAGAACTGTTTGAGAACCAAAAAGAAACTATACCATTAAACACTAAAGTGCATGATTTTATCTGTTACTATTTAATTTTAGTTTCTGAGAATATCAGCTTGCCAGTTATCTGGGTTGTCTGACTCAATTTTGGAAACCTATCATCTTTACTTTCTGTTCTTGGACTACAGGCCAACCATTCAAATGATGGTTACTTCAATGGGCTAAACAAAATAGGAAGGAAAAAACTCACCCTCACAATAATCCAGCTAATCGTTTTTTGATATTTATTAGTTCAAGGTGGCTGAATCCTGTGGGTTTCAGCTCTACAGCTTTTAAGTTAAGATTATTTTATGGTGTAAATATCTGCCTTTATGTATGAATGTGCACATATATCCCTGGTGCTTAACTTCCTGCAACTGGAGGGAGCTCCAGTTAACAGCTTTCTGAGCCATCATGTGAGTACTGGGAACTGAACCTAGGTCCTTCTTACAAGATCAAACACTCCTTCTTTTAACAGCTGAGCCATCTTTAATGGCCCACCTACAGGCTGAACCTGTCTTAACCTTAAGGTCTTAACCTTAAAGAGACAGGTTCTTGGGCCCCATCAAGTAATATTTCCACTAAGACAGCACCTGTAACCTCATCTAGAAACCTGAAAAGAAATTATCAGCCCCAAATTTCTCAGTGTCTTTAAAAAGTATATTTTCTCCTGTCAAAGTTCCAAATTTTTCTAAGCCAGAACTTAATGTAGTAAAGTTATATTGAAAAACAAACAAACAAACAAACAAAAAAAAAACCAATCAATCTTTGGTCATGGTTAGTATTTAATGTTAGGCTACCAGAAAACTTAACATAGCAATTATACCTCGACTTTTCCAAAAGTTGTTTACATTAGCATAAAAATGAGCTAAATTTACTAAGTTTCCCACTGTATAAGAGAAAATACACATTAGGAAAATTTATCTTTGAAAATAATTTTGTAAAAAATATAACAGTATTTGGTTAAAAGGAAATTGTGGTCACCCATGTTTTCCAACCATTACACAGTGTAACACACACCCTATAACTCTTTACCAAAATCAAAAAATAAAGGAAGGGAAATAACCAATCTGACCAGGACAGAATCCTGACAGTGAGTACTGGTTTTGAACAAAGGACAGCAATCTTTCCTTTTTTTTTCCCCCAGCACAAGAGCACCATATTTTAAGCAAACCAAGCTTGTATGTAGTGATTAAAAGCCACAGTTTAGAACAATAGTAGTAATTTAGTTGACACTGTCACTTTAAATAGTGAGTGGAATTTAGCTGACTCATTTCAGAGCAGGGCAGTGTAAATATTTCAAGATTACTTGTGCAGTTTAATAAACACTTTTAGCTGAGGTTTTAAAATGCGAGTGTAACATAAGCACAGAAAAAATGATTCAAATAGTAAATTATGTATGTTCATTTTCACCATGCAGTGTATTGACTTTTAACCCTATGCACAAAGTTGGGCCTTTTTCAGCCTACTTTAGGAACTATGCTAATCTCTTACTAGACTAACTTCCAAGGACACTTGTCACTCTTAAAAGTATACCAAGAGAAATTAAAACCAACAGATCAGATCAACTCTCCACAGTTAATAAGAAAGCACTTTTCTTATGGTAATGAATATTCCACACAACCTACCTTCCCCTCGATAAGGATCTTATTGTCTTAAGAAAACTCATCTCAAATTTTAAGCTGATACACAGAAAGACCAAGAACCAAGACATTAGTTTTCTATTCGGCTTCCCCCTTCTAGTAAGTCAGATTTTAAATGCCTTCACATGTGCACAGCTTGCTTTAATATTTCTCTGAAGCTTAGATCACATGGGAGGGCGCTTCAGCCTGTCACAAGGCTGCAATGTGACAAGCTGAGCTGGATGGAGGCTCTCACATAAAGCCTAGTCAACAGGGGCCTCTGAAATCAGCTTCTATTTATATCTCAGAGCCTGCCAACTCCTACACAACCCCAAGAACTAACGATGCAGCATTCACATATCACATGTAACAAAACAAAATGCAATTAAGGCTTCCAGGCTTTTCTAATGCAGGATCAGAGAACAGCCTCACATTCAATCCACAATACCCAAGCAGAATAAATCATAAAGTAAAAATGTGGTTATTAAAAGTGGGGGAAGGGGAGAGTAAGTAGGCACAGTGGAGAAAGCACGGAAACACAAATACTCCTTATGTTTGTTAGTTTAGATATACTGTATTTCCCTTACATTCTGGGGGGTTGGGGGTGGGAGGGGGGACAAGTTGTTAGAAACTTAGTAGTCATTCAGAAGCCCTTCCTGTATAGCTAGCACGTTTTTTAAGTTCACGGCTTTTCTTAGTTCATAGCTTAAAACAAACCTTACTGGGCTAAAAATGATTTTCCAACTCACATCGAAATGAATGACTTTTTTTAAGTATGGGATAGCTGTTTCAGGTGCACAGGATGGTTAAAAATGGCAAGATCACTCCCTAACTCCGAGGTCAGACCCGAATTCTAAGCTCTAATGTGCCACTAAACCTGACCTTGGGCAAGTCCTTAGTCTTCAAGGTTTCAGACACCGCTGCCAAATAGTTTTTTGTTTTTTTATTAAGAAAAAGCTCCTTTCCATACTTAATACCGGTCCCCGGCACAAAAAAAAAAAAAAAATTTTAGGACAACTAAAAGAAATCCCTCATTTGGGGCGGGACACTTTAAAAACAAACTTGAATGGTAAAAGCGAAATATTTTCAGCAGTCGAGGAATGGAATCTCACTTAAAAAATCAAAATGAGAAGATAAAATTAATTTTTATCTTACTATTGCCTTGATTACTAAGTACCGATTTTAAGAAGAGGAGGCTCTGACCTATATATTATTTTCCTCTAATTATCTCAGGTGATATTCTCAGGCAGCTCCAATCGACAGATTCAACTTCCAATACCTTCCCTCAAAAAACATACACGGAAGGAAAGCAAGCAAAATGTCAAGTTCACAAATGTTCTCGTAGGAAACAAAGGGAAAGGCGCTCGACTTGCTTCCATGTAAAGGATTTCGAGGGAGAAGCTTAACCGCATTGGAAAAACGAAAAGCCCCCCGGGAGAAGAGCCGTGAGTCCCGGTTCCAGCGATTTCGACCGAGTTCAGGACCCAGAGTCCCCCCCACCCCCATCCCCCTCGCGGCGCAGGCCGCGCTCCGGGAAGCCCGGTAGGGCCTGCTCCAAAAACCACTGAGTCATGCACTCGGCGGTCCCTCGCCGGAACAACTCGGCTGTGCAGGGAGCCGGGCGCGGCAGGAGCCGCCTCAGCCATTGTCTGTCCCGTCGGCCGGCCGAGTGGCCGGCACCTGGCGCCGCGGCACGCCGGGCATTGTCCCATCCAGCCGACTGGCCGAGCCGGGCCCGTCTTTGTGCTCGCTGATCGGGCGTGCTCCCGCCCCCGCGCCGTCCCGGCTCGCGCCACTTACCCTACGGGGCCCGGATGCACTAGCGAGGTGGCGCGCGACGCCGGGCGGTGGGCCGGGGATGAGGCCTCCGGGAAGGGCTGGCTAGCGGCCGCCGCGGGGCAGGCCTGGCCGGAGCGGAGCGCAGGCGGAGCTGCGCCGGCGCCGCGGGGGCCTCCTTTGTTCGTGCAGAAGCGCCGAGGCGGCCGAGCCCCGCCGCAGCTCGGGTGGGAGGGCGGCGGGGGAGGAGGAGAACCGCAGGCCGCGGGCTACCGCCGCTCCAGGCGTTCGGCCGACGGCGCCTCACGCCTCCACCGCGACGTCCCGGCCGAGTAAGGAGGCGCGCGGAAAGGCCTGAGCGCCGACCGGGCCCGTGGACGGCGCTCTTCGGGCTTCCGCGTTCACCAGGGAAGCTGCGCGACTCCGGGCAGCGAGCGAACGCCTGACTAGATGCACACCACTCTGCGATCCGGACGACTGACGCTCTAGCTCTGACCGGCGCTCGGGATCTGAGGAAAAGGGCGGTGGAGGCGGAGCCTGTGCGTCAGCGAAAACCCGGTCGGCACGCCCGCAGCGCGATGACGTCGCGGGACAAGGCCCCGCCCCTGGCCTGCAGGCACTAGCTGGGGGCGGGGCCGTGCCTGGGGGCGGGGCGAGTCCGGAGGCTGCGGTCACCGTAGCCCAGTCACCCTCCGGCCCGCGGGGACCTGGGTGGAGCTGCTGCGGCGTGTCCACGGAGGCAGCGCTTCTATTTTTAACCCTATTGTCCGCCCTCAGCCTCCCTCGCCAGCCCAGTTCTCACGCTTCGTCCCCGGCTCCGCTGGGGTCCCCTCCCCGCGGGACGGGAAGGCGCGGCCGGGAGGAGGCTGGCAGGGTTCTGGGTGTCGCCGCAGCTCCGTCTGCCTCCGCCCAAGGTCGCGGTGCGCTGCTGGCTCTGAGCTAGCACCGCCCACCAGCCCCAGCCCCAGCCCCGCGCCGCCGTTCTGAACTGTTAGGCCAGCCTATAGAAACCCCTGGAAATTTACTATTCCAGTGAAGCACTGAGAACCGGGACAAGCCTGATGAGATGGACCGAGGGGACAAACTAGCCGGACCCCCAGGCGAGGGCATTGTGCTGGGTACCTGCACAGAGCACGAAACGAAGAAGCTCTCTACTGGTCTCTTGGCGGGTTCTGGGCACAAAATGTCCCTGCCGAAATACAAAAGGGCTACCTTAACAGGAATTTTGCACCTGCATTACTTCACTTCGGGTATTTAAGAACCCTAGGCATTTCTCCTAGGTACCTTAGGGTTGGCCTTGACTGTGACACAGGAACCTTATTTCTAGATTTTGTATTTGTGATATTGTGGGGGTAGTATGGGGGAAGGGTGCTGCCCTGATGTTCCAAATCTAACAGCTCCCTGCACAGCAAGTGGGTTACCCGATACATAATGTATTTTAAAAACCTGTTTCGGGGTTACATTGCTATGTTAAGTAATGTATTTGAGACTTAGTTTGAGTCATTGGTCCTAGGATCTTTGGAATTTATTTCCGTAAACAAGTAAATAATAAAAACAACTGCTACCATTTTACCAGCCATTTCAGTGTCATCTATTTTTCATTTAGGATCTCCTTATTTATCACAGCAATTTACCGAGAAAAATGCCCTGTCTGTTTGTCAGGGTAAGGTAGTCATGATGAAGGATGCTCTTGCCTGAAGCGCTAAAGGCTAATGGAAACCATATTTACAAGGATAAAAATATCTTTGGAGGATTTTTTTTAAAAGCATAACTTATTGTCTGTTACTTTTTATTCCTCCATTAAAAAAAAAGGCTTTATAATTTATCTTGTCCAACTGAAACAGCAACAAAGTCATTTTAAAATCAAGTTGAGCCAGGCAGTGCCTTTAATGGCAGTACTTGGGAGGGAGAGGCAGGCAGATTTCTGAGTTCAAGGCCAACCTGGTCTGGTGAGTTCCAGGACAGCCAGGGCTACACAGAGGAACCCTGTCTCAAACAACAACAACAACAACAACAACAAAAACCCCAAAAAACAAAAAATATGCTGTTGATGCTAACATACACATCTGATAAAAACCTGATCAGTAATCGATCAGGTTAGACTTTATGGCTGCAAAACCAAGAGTCTTCTATTTTATTTACATTGAGTAAGTTTGGATTAACGATTGCTTAATGATAAAAAACAAAACTTTTCAATATTGTAACCTAAAATTGACAAGTAATACAAATCCAAGTAATTTAAAATCAGTGTATTGTCTACATGTATTTATGCATATATGGTGTTCACATGATATGATTGACACATAAACTAACAGTCATATAAAATTGTATGTAGTGTAACTAGAGTTTTAAGAAAGAGAATCCTCAGCTCCAGCAGTCTCTACTAGAGGCTCCACTACCTGTTCTGATAAGCCAATTAATGAGAGTTTTATTTATTTTATTTTATTTGAGATGGTCTCACTGTGTGGCCCAGACTGACCTGGAAGTTGCTTGAAGCTGACCTTGAACTCAGAGACCTGCCTGCCTCTACTTAGTAAGGGTACAAGCAGAGTATGGTAAGAAATGGAACACTACAGAGATTGAGAGACTAAATAGGTCCAATAACCCCAGTCAGTATTTGAGGGAAAAACAAGAAAGCAAAACAAAAACCCATATGCTCTAAATCTAATGGTGGCACATGCACCTTTGATCCCAACACTAAGGAGGCAGATGGATCTCTGAGTTCAAGGCCACCCTGGTCTACCGAGCAAGTTCCAGAATAGCCAAAGCTGCCTACAAACCCTGTCTCAAAAAGAAGGGGGGAGGGGCACACCATAAACAATTAGGTAGGCCTCCCCTACATGTGGTTTCCTCAATCATTTTCTCACTTTTGTATCTATAGGATGACCTGAAGTCTCTATTGTTAAAGAGATAAAGTAATTCTCTCTCTCTTTTTTTTCTTTTCCCCCACTTCCTTTTTTCCCTCTTGCTCCCGTTCAGCTTGCTCTGGCCCATATATTTTATGTTTCTTATTATGGATGGTTGTGAGTCACCATGTGGTTGTTGGGATTTGAACTCATGACCTCCAGAAGAGCAGTCAGTGCTCTTAACCGCTAAGCCATCTCACCAACCTGATAAAGGAATTCTTAAGAATTTTGTTTGGTTGGGTTTTGATTTTTTGTTTGTTTGTTTTTGGTTTTTGGAGAAAGGGTTTCTCTGTATAGCCCTGGCTATCTTGGAATTCACTCTGTAGACCAGGCTGGCCTTGAACTCAGAAATCTGCCTGTCTCTGCCTCCCAAGCACTAGGATTAAAGGCATGTTCCATCACTGCCTGGCTAAGAAATTTTATTGTTGTGCCAGGCCAAAGCCTCACATTCAGTGCCTTTATTCTAAGGATGGTGTAGCCTTTATTCTAAGGATGGTGAGTTTTGATGTTCTAAAGTATACAGTGATCTCTGTGCTTTAGTGAAATTAGGTACTAAAGAAAAAACATATTTTGTCTTAAAAACTTAGTCAACCTTTAAAAAGAATGTAGCTTTAGGTTCCCTCTATAATAGGACTTGAAGCTCGGACAAGTTAGTTTAAATTTATTATTAAAAAAAGATGGCTGTGGTGGTATTCAGTTTTTTCAGGTTTGTTTTTGTTTTTGTTTGGTTTGGTTTGGTTTGGTTTGGTTTGGTTTGGTTTGGTTTGGTTTGGTTTGGTTTGGTTTGGTTTGGTTTGGTTTGGTTTTTTGGATTTGTTGTTTTCGAAACAGGGTTTCTCTGTATAGCCCTGTCTGTCCTGGAACTCACTCTGTAGACCAGGCTGGCCTCAAACACAGAAATCTGCCTGCCTCTGCCTCCCAGAGTGCTGGGATTATAGGCATGTGGCTCCACCGCCCGGGCTGGTATTCAGTTTTAATCCAATCACCCAGGAGGCAGAGACAGGCGAATCTCCAGGGGCGTAACAGCCAGATGGGGAGCTCCAAACCATCCAGGTTCAGTTACAGCTTCCAGTGCTTTCATTAAAAATGCAGGGATTTTAGAAGGGTGTGGCGGTCTGCAAAAGAATTCAAATCAAGATAAAGTCTTCGTCCCTAAGATAGAGGGAACTTTAAGGAAGCAGACAGGCTAGGAAAGAATGTAAGAGCCAGAGGCCAGGAGGAGTGCAGTGGGGTGCGGTCTTCCAGCCGGTACACTCCGGAACTCACCGCGGCTGCAGTGGCCGGCACAAGATCCAGACAATTGCAGTTCCCGCACGGATGGTGCTCTGGAGACCCCATCCCCTGCTGAGCAGCTATGGGGGAAGAGAGTAATTTTTGTTGGAGAGTATGGCCCCTTGTAGGTTACCCATGTTCCTGTTTACACCCTCTCTACATATATGAGCAATACTTTACTGGACTCAATTTCTCGAAAGAAAAGAAAACCCCACAAAGATAGAAGAGAATATGTTGGGGGTAGATACAGATCAAAATAGATTGTATGCATATATGAAGTTCGGAAGGGGTAATTAAACATTTGTCAAGATTTTAAGTGTCATACGATAAGATTTGAAGTCATCATTTGATCTTCAGTACGGGCTTAACCGACCTCCTGACTGTTAAATAACTGTACTTAGAGGCCCAAGTCAATAAGGATATAGGAGCTAAAAGGGAAATCAGCAGTCTGGTCCTTGCCTTCAGGTCAGCTAGATCCCAAGGGATTGTGGGACACCCCTGAATGGGTCCTATAGCACCAGTGGGCCACCTTTACTCTCTATCAGAGAGGCCATGTAACCACAGGTTGGACTCCAGCGTACATTCCCCAAAGAGAAGGGTCAATACAGAAGAAAATGTCTGCAATGCTTGCAAGGGAAGTCACGTGGTCGGCATGACATTGGTCCTTCCCAACAACTGGCTCTACTGTTAGAGGGAACCACAGGGGCCAAAGCATTCCCCCCCCTTTTTTTCCTCTTTTTTAATTAATTAATTTTTTTTTGTTTGTTTCTTTTTTCGAGACAGGGTTTCTCTGTGTAGCCCTGGCTGTCCTGGAACTCACTCTGTAGACCAGGCTGGCCTCAAACTCAGAAATCTGCCTGCCTCTGCCTCCTAAGTGCTGGGATTAAAGGCGTGCGCCAACCACTGCCCAGCTTACTTATTTTCTTAGTGTATCTCTTAACCTCTTTCTGTTAACCCTCATGCTTAAACCTATATTAAACTATTTTTCTTATCCCCAACTTGGCTTCATAAACTCAGCTAGCACTAAAATTCTTTTCTTCATCTAAACTCACACTTTTACTCTAGTCAAGACATTGAAAGTCTAAGACGTGCCCTTGGGTGTTGAGTGTGACCGTGAGCAAGCTGTTCCTCCTACCTATGTCACCCAAATGCTGACAGGCACCGGCTGAAACAGACACTAAAATATGCATTGGTGGGCAAAACATGTTACCAACTTTTCAGGGATTGTATTTGTCAGGGTTTTCTAGAGTCATAGAACTTATGGGTAGTCTCTATGTAGTAAGGAAATTTGTTGATGACTTAAAGTCTGTAGTCCAATTCCCAACAATGGTCAGCAATAGCTGTGAATAGAAGTCCAAGGATTTAGCAGTTGCTCAGTCCCACAAGGCAAGCGGGCAAAGAAGTGAGTCTTCTTTCTTCCAATGTCCTTACGTAGGTCTCCAGCAGAAGGTGTGGCCCAGATTGAAGGTGTGTGCCACCATGCCTGAATCTGGGACTTTCTTTGTCCCAGATGACCTTGAACTGAGAGATCTCCCTTTCTTAATCATCTGGAATTCATAGCCACTATGCCTCAAGATCTCCAAGTCAAGATTCAGGTCAGAAACTTGTATCTCCCAGCCTCCAGATTAGGATCACAGGTGAGCCTTCCAATTCTGGATTGTAGTTTACTTCAGATATAGTGACAACCAGGAATAGCCACTAAATGGATATTAACCTTATGCAGGCAAAAAATATCACATAAATGTTTAACTATGAGTTGGCAAATATTTTGAAAGTAAAGTACCATATGCTATGGATGCATACACTGATCATATAGAGCTGAAAGACTCAAGTCTGAGTTCCAGACACTCCCACCCTCAGAGGAGCCTGGCTGATTTCCTTGCCACTGTTTGTATTCTGCTAAAGAATAAGCTAGTATCATCATTTTAGGGTCACTTAAGTTGTAAATTAGAAAATGGGCCAGAAGAGAGAATGACCAGAATAGAAAAGCAAATATAATTAAATTTCTTAAAGTAGAAATGTCTCTTAAAAATAGTAATGTAAGTTATTAGTCTAGCTTAAAATATAGAGATCTGGGTTATTTTGCAATATTACTCAGAGTTCTCTAGAGTAGCAGAACTTAGGGAATGAATCTCATATATATATATATATATATGTATATATAAGACTTATATTGATATCATTACATATAATTATACATTTTTATAATCATCATATAAATATATTATAATATGAATTATATGATGTATCATATATATGTTTATGATATCAAATACATGTATCACATATATGCATATGATTAGATGTCATATAATTCAATATATTATATAATTATATGTATTTATAATATTCTACTATATATGTTAATTCTATATTATATAATTATGTATTATATGATTGTGTAATATACTATATTATGATGTGTGATATATACTATATATACATATATATGACTTATTAGAATCACTTATAGGCTATGGTTCAAGTAATCTAACAATGGAAGGTGATTAATGGAAAGCCTAAGAAACCAGAAGTTGTTCAGTCTAAGAGGCTGAATATCTCAGCTGGTCTTTAGTAGATGCTAGAATTCCAAAATAATAGGCTCTAACGCCAGTGAAGGAATGGACTTACTTGCAAGGTAAGAACAAGCAAGCAAAGAGCAAAAGCTTTCTTCTTTCATATCCTTATACATGATTCCAGCAGGAGATATGACCCAGATTCAAGGTCTGTTCTCTCTTCTCAAGATCTGAATTAAAGACATTGTATCTTCCTGATTCAAGATTTGGATCAAAGGGCTGAAGAGATGGCTCAGCGGTTAAGAGCACTGACTGCTCTTCCAGAAGTCCTGAGTTCAATTCCCAGCAACCACATGGTGGCTCACGACTATCTGTAATGGGGATCCATTGTCATCTTCTGCTGTATCTGAAGACAGTGACAGTATACCCACATACAATTAATAAATAAACAAATCTTTAAAATAAAAGATTTGGATCAAAGATGCATGTCCCACCTCAAAGGTAGAAAGTGGATCAGATGTAGATTCACCCACTTCAATCCAAGCAAAACCATTTCTGGATTATAGAGCATTCCAGATATAGTCAAATTGACAACCAAGAATAGTCATCATGTGACATAGAATTATAATGGCAAAACTGGCCAGTGGTGGTGCTCGCCTTTAATCCTAGAACTTGGGAGGCAGAGGCAGGTGGATTTCTGAGTTCGAGGCCAGCCTGATCTACAGAGTGAGTTCCAGGACAGTTGGGGCTATTCAGAGAAACCCTGTCTCAAAAAAAACAAAAACCAAACCAAAAAAAAAAAAAAAAAAAGAATTATAATGGCAGAGTTGCTTCTGGTACTGTTGTTATCCTGCCATAGATAGGTCTTCTTTGACTCTCTGTACTCCCTAAGGGAGTATGTGAAGGGAAGCGTGTAATCAAGGCCTTTGCTGGGTTTTGATGTCCTTTGGTTGTGATTTGATATTTGCATTGTGTTCCTTCATTTCCAGTCCTCCCCACATTTCAAAGATTAGGCCAAACCAACTCAGTATTTAAAAGTCACGTTTGAAATTGTCAACCAAAAGTATTATTGAGTTATAAATATAAATCAAAGGATAAATCAATTAAACATGCAATGTAATGGCTCTTCACAATGTTTGCCTCTGTAATAATTAATGACTATGATGCTAGAGAGGTGGCCAAGCAGCTGAAGTACCTGAAGACCTGAGTTTAATCCCCATGGCTGGAAGCAGAGAACTGACTCATACAAATTGTCCTCTGACCTTCACATGTAAACATACACACATACTCAATACTAGATTGTATTTTGTCTCAGCTGAATTAGTGACTGACTTTTTCTGAAGAAAAGTAATAAGTAATCAGTTATTATGTAGGCCTTGTGGTAATTTTTATGTCTATGAGTGTTTTGCTAGTAGTTTGAAAAAAGGTCCAAGAACTTCAGCATTGGGCAGGACATTAAGCCCAAAATATCTGACTCATTCTTCATCAAATGGCCCCACTACACCAGACTGCAATGGCCAAGAGCCATCCTCTATAAGCGGCACCTGCTGAAAAGAAAGTTGTTGGCAGGACTGGAGAGATAGCTCAGCAGTTAAGAGCACTGCCTGCTCCTCCTCCAAGAGGAGGAGGAGGTCCTGAGTTCAATTCCCAGTGGGATCAGATGCCCTTCTTCTGCTGTGTCTGAAGACAGCTACAGTGTACTTATGTAAAATAAAATAAATAAAACTTTAAAAAAAGAGAGAGAAAAGAAAGAAAGAAAGAAAAGAGGACTGCCTGTCCTCAAGCAGGGCTCAATAGTGACCACATGGTAGAGGCTCAGCTGATGGTGATTTCCCATAACATAGACTCTATTGAACTGGTAGTTTGCCTACCTGTCCTGTATTGAAAGATGGGGGTCTCCTACCACATCATCAAGAAAGGCCAGGCTGAGGCAGCTGGGCCACACAAAGACATGCACCACTGTTACCTCCACAAAGGTTATCTAGGAAGACAAGGGTACTCTGGCTAAGCTGATGGAAGGTATTAGGACCAATTACAATGGCAGATATTCCAACATGTGTTGCCACTGGAGAGGTAACGTCCTAGGTCCTAAGTCTGTGGCTCACATTGCCAAGCTAGAAAAGGTAAAGGCTAAAGAACTCACAACTAAGCGTTCTGTATGTATATAATTACAAAATTAAAAGTAAATTTAAATAAGTAGCACAATAACCTTTTGCCCAGTTGGAGAATTTCTGGCACATTTAAGATATGATCAATATAGAAATAAAGAATTTTTAAGACTAAAAAACCCGAAAGTCTTTATTATGTGTGTAAATCAAGAACGGGCTTCTAAGTGGGCATCGTGGCGAAATCCTTTAATTCAAACACTTGGGAGGCAGAAGAGGGTAGATCTTTGTGAGTTCAAGACTAGCCTAGGGCACAGAGAGAGTTCCAGCCAGAGGCATATGGACAGATGATGTCTCAAAAATAAAAAACAAAAAAATCCAAAAAAATAAACAAGGAGCTTAAAAATAATTGAATTCAAGGGAAATGGATGATGTACATGTAATTTGCCATCATATCACCTTTTAAGAAACAAGACTCTGGTCTTAAGAACTTTAAGAAATCTCTGTGACTGAACAAGTCAGACGTAGGCTGTTATGTTTGTTTCTAATACCAGCACTTAGCTGAGAATTACCCAGAAACAACCTGGGCTCATGGGTGGAGTCAGCCAGTAAGATAGTCACAGACCAGGCTGGCAACTCAGACCCAGCACCTAAGATGATACAGAGCTTGCCCAGTGAATAACTGTCCTATGTCACCAGCTATTGAACAACAGGGAAGAATTACAGAAAGTTGGGCAGACACCTTTAGAAGGAGAAGGATTCAGGCAGAAGACTGGCAAAGGAGGAGAGGACAGGATGAGGTGGGCCTGTGTTGAGTGGGCAAGATGAAGCCAGAGCCTTCAAATTCCTGAACTTTTAGTTATTGATACATGTCTGATTTAAATTCTTTCTGTATTGTAATTTACAATAGCACAATTACCTCCAAATGTGTGTGTCAGTTATGGTTTTATCTCTGTGAAGATGACCAAGGCAACTCTTATAAAGAAAAATATTTATTTGTGGCTGGCTTATAGATTGAAAGGTTTAGTTCATTATTGGCATGGCAGGAAGCATAGCAGCGTGCAGGCAGACGTGGTGCTGGAGGAACTGAAAGTTCTACATCTTGATCCACAGTCAGCAGAAGGAGACTGTGTGCAGCGTTGGGTGTAGCCTGCCCCACAGTGACAAACTTCCTCCAACAAGACCACATCCACCCCAACAAAACCATACCCACTGCAACAAGGACACACCTATTCCAACAAGGCCACACCTCCTAATAGTGCCACTTCTTATGGGCCAACCATTTAAACACAAGCGTCCATGGCGACCCTACCTATTCCAACAACTACAATGTGCACCATACAAACAAACATGTAAGAAAAATCCAGTGTGTATGTTGGCGACATGGGATGAAATTCTGAGCAAATGTGTGTTATTGACATAAACATGGCCATGCCAAGGTGCCAATGCCTTGGACCCATAGGAATCATAAGACCTTCTCCAGGTCAGGATCAGGAAAGCAGCAAAGCCTTGCCCTGGTTACTGTGTAGATGGTTACAGTGTATACACCACAGCTTCCTCTTCCCTAATGCTTACCACCTGAGACTGTTTCCATATAAAAAACTTTATACCAAGATCAGCTAACCCTCCTTCCTGGTTGAGGTGTATTTAATAATAAACTTGCTGAGTTTCTTGGCTGAGGGTGTGTTCCCACCAGAGTGCACAGCCCACCTGATCCAGCTTTTCTGTATATGTGTCTGTTGTTCTTCATTCTCTCAGTGCTAAGAACCATGCAGGTGGAGGAGTGTGTGTGTGTGGGGGGGTATAGGGTCATATATAAACACATGTGTATGTGTGTATATATATATATGTATATATATATATACCCATGAAGAAGTTGGTAAAAGTAAAGTGAAAAATCAAGCTGAAAAGGGGGAAAAATAACTAAAACTTAGTTTCACCAAAGAAGATGGCAAACAAGTGTACAAAAAGATGTTTGACAAGATCTGTCATGAAGAAGATAAAAATTAAAACAGTGTGTCTCACCTCTCAGCCTAGCACTTGAGAGACTAACACAGGCAGATCATAAGTTCAAGGCTAACCTGAGCTGTAAGGTAAAAACTGTCTCTAAACAAATAGAGCAGTAATCCCCATGAAACACTACTCAGAGCCCAATGGAAAGGCCAATCATATAGAACACTGACAGACATGCAACACTAGTAAGGATATGACAAAGTCTTTTTCACTCAAAGTGCAGTGAAGCCATTTTAGAAGACAGTTTGATGCCCAATCCTTCTCCAAATTACACATACTTCTATAATTCAGCAGACACACTCTCTGGTGTCTGCCAAAAGGGAATACAGATGTGTCAACACAAAACCTGCACACAGATGTTTAGAGTAGCTTTGCTCATTATTGTCTAAACTTAGAAGCAGCTTGATATCTTTAATAACTGAGTGGAGAAACAGATTGTTAACACATTTTGTGTTGCTAAAACAAAACACCTGAAGGCCAACTAACTTTAAAGAAAGATGAAAGAGGGTATCTGAGTGGAAGATGGCTTGTCTACTACATGCACAATTCCAAATCCAATCCCTGGTTTGTTTTGGTTCAAACTTCTGGAGGTCAAAGGTCATAGTTTTGATCTGGAATACTCTCCAAATGTTCGTGTGTTCAAGCACTGGTGCCTAGTCAGAGGAAGATTGTTATCAGCGGTGTGACCTTAAATGGGATAATTTTTGCTCCTTCTCTCTGCTTTCTGTCCACGATGAGGTGAACAGTATGTGCCCCTGCCACAGTGTACTGTCACTACAAGTTCCAAAAGCAATGGGACCAACTGACCATGAACTGAAACTGTGTGCCAAAATACATCCTTCCTTTTTATACATTGATCTTCTCAGATTTTTAAGAACAATATGGTTTTCTTTACTGATCAGGCTTCAGGAGAAGAACATCGATGAAATAACGGATTCTAGCAAGAGAAAAGAGAGTCAACCAGATGAATTTATTATATATACATTACATATACACACATATACATATATATGAATGATTTCATAACTATTAACTGTTGCTTATTTAAATGATTAAATGTTTTAGTTCATTTAATTTTTAAAAGAAGGTAAAAGGAGATATTTACAGTAAGTTAAGGTCTTACTGTACAACCTTGGTCAACTTGGAACTCCCTTTCCAGACCAGGCTGGCTTCAGACACATAAAGATCTTCCTGCCTCTGCCTCCCAAGTGCTGGAATTAATGACATATGCTACTACCCTGACTACAAATTAATTTTAAGGTGAAAAAAAAATCAATGTAACTATACAGGTTTGGAGAAATTATAAATGGGTTATTTTATTAGCATGAATGTCCTTGTTCCCTGGAACAGAATGAGAACAGGGAGGTAACTAGACTATCTAAAGGCATAAAGTTGGTATCTAAGAGTGAAGTCTCTCACTTGGTCAGCATGACTTCAAGCTTTAAGTTCCTTCAGTGCAGTAAAAGCAAAATTCCTAAACTAGTGAAGGTTATAGTCTTGAACAAACTTTTTTTTTTGTTGTTTTGCTTTTGGATTTGAAGTCAGGGTTTCTCTATGTAGCCCTGGCTGTCCTGGAACTCACTCTGTAGACCAGGCTGGCCTTGAATTTAGAAATCTGCCTGCCTCTGCCTCCCAAGTGCTGGCATTAAAGGCATGTGCCACCACCGCCCGGCTTTGAATGAATCTTAATTCAGCAGGGTTTCCAGCATTCATTAGAATGCTTTGTACTAATATGTTGAAAAACATACACACATTCCTACTTCCCTAGAATTGTAATATAATCTTTGTTACTTAAGAAATATAAGTTTAAGGCCAGCATGGACTACACAGTGAAATACTGTTTTAAAAAAGTGGGGGGGGGGCGGGCGGTGGTAGTGCATGCCTTTAATCCCAGCACTTGGGAGGCAGAGGCAGGCAGATTTCTGAGTTGGAGGCCAGTCTGGTCTACAGAGTGAGTTCCAGGACAGCCAGGGCTACACAGAGAAACCCTGTCTCGAAAAAACCTAAAAAGAAAAAAAAAAGTGGGGGAAAAATCTTGGTTATTATTGTAAGGGGAGATTCTGTCAATAAGGTCTTATTCCCCAGTTGTTCTTGACTTGGCAATAAAGAAGGGCTGGGGGCCATTTGCTGGAAGGAAAGTACAGGTGGGACTTCTGGGTCCCAAGAGGAAAAGGAGATGCAGGGACAGAGGGGATTTTTCTGCCATGCTTTGGAAAGAGAAGCATGCAACAACCATGTAAGATCTCAGGGCAACTAGGGCCTGCACCTTCCTATGGACTGGTGGCCAAAGATGTTTGGCAAGGGCTAATTAGAACAAGCCACCCGAGTTATGGGCATAAGGAGAGAGGGAGATTATAGATTGGTAAGGGCACACCTTTCCAGGTAAGAGGTATCTGCACCCAGCAATTGTTCCATGAAAAGCACGTTGTAGTGACAAGTCAAGTGTATTTCCTTTATCTGTGGATTCAAGGGTCTCTGTTAGTGCTGGTAATATGACCCCTCCTGGAGCAAGGGTCTTGGGAGTGGGTTGGTGGACCAGTTGACTCCTGGAGCAAAGGCAGATAGGAAAGAAAAACTTGGTCAGTGCTGGTAATGGCCGATCCTGGACCTAAACTGGGTAGAACAAAGGGGAACAGGGAGTGGATTGGTAGCACAGCAGCCCCCGGGCAAGGCAATAGTGTGATTTTAAAATTATATGCAACAAGTTATTTTTGTTATTTAAGAACTATAAATTTCAGGCCACCCTGGACTGTATGGTGAAAACCTGTTTCAAAAAAGAGGGGAAAAAAATATCTTGGTTATCCTCCAGAACTAGACGATAAGAACCCATTGCTGAAGATGTGTCATACTGAACTCATAGAACATGGAGAAATCAGGTTGGTAGTCATTTGTAAGTTTCGTCCTTACTAAAGAACCTGTGCAGTGCTAGAAGGTGATATCCATGCCGTGAAACTTGCAAGCTACAATAATGACTGTCCCAACAAGACATGCCCACTGACGTAATGGTGGCATAAGTTTTATGATAACAATCAACCACTTTCTGATTATATCTAAGAACTACTCCATGAAATGGTAGCCATTTCTAGTTAATTCTAATGTTTATAAGAACATGCTGCTAGTTAGGTCATAGTCTCCAGGAGAGAAAGTACTGTTACTCTTCTACTAAATGGGCATAATATTAAAATGCCTTCCAATGGCTTGTTTCTATGCCCGTAGAACAATGTGTCTTTCAAAACTCATGGAAGAAGCTCTTCTTGCAATGGATGACTCCTGACTGGTCAACATGCAGAGAATGTGAGACTGCTCAGCCCTAAAGAGTTCACAGCACATGCCTCGGGGAAGATCAAAAGAGCCAGTGGTAGAGGATGACTTCAAGGACAAAGTTTTCCACACACAACAGGGAAGTTGTCTATATAAACTCTCAGTGATTATAACAGCATGCAGAAGACTATGGAAGCTCAAGCCAGACAAAAACCGCAGCATGGAGTCGGGAGGTGGGCACTAAATACCATCACTAGCTGAGGAGCTGTTGACATTTGATGGCTGCTGGGAGGAGAAGAGTCAGATCTCTTTAACGATGTGGTCTCTGGCGGGTCAACCACAACTCCAAGGCAGACCCTACTTCTAAGAGTAGTTGGGTTGCACAAACTCTACTACTCATTGGTGCAGAAGTGAGGAACTTGGGGGTTAGGAGATAAGGAGTGGAAAGAAGAAAACTCAGAGTTGGGTAAATGGGCTAGAATGTAGAGAGTGGACATGGGAGTTGTTTGTTATACGATACAAATACATTGTATGAAATTTTCAAAGAATAAAAATATTATTTCAAAAAAGTTTTTAAAAATCACTGTCACAATTGGCCATACATTTAAACCCACCCCCCTCATTTCTTTTCTCCCCTTTTCAACAGTTGTAAAGACAATACAAGCAAGCTGTTTAAGATTCACAGGCAAGGCGAGACATCCATCATGTCTCCCCTATCATATTCTAAGAACTGTAATACCAGTGGGTAACATTTGATAAATATATTGTACTGACTCTATTGTCAGCAGTTTACATGTATTATTTCGATTCTCCTAGGAGTATTAAGATGGAGGCATAATTACTAATCCCATTTTGATAATGTGGACATTACCAGAGGCTATTATATGCTTGGTGGAAAAGCAATAGTACAGTACTACAGAGCAGTGCACCTCAAAGGCCTGGACCATGAGGCCTTGATCCTTCACTGTTTTTATTTGTTTGTTTTTATGTTGTTTATCCTTTCTTTTTTGAGAGAGAGGGGGAGAGAGACAGAAAGAGACAGAGAAAGAGAAAGAGAGAGAGAGAGAGAGAGAGAGAGAGAGAGAGAGAGAGAGAGAGAGATTCCATGGTGTCCCAGCTATGCCAGCCTTCTTTGCTGTTAAGAGGAGGCAGAGCAGGGCCACTAAGGCCCCAATAACCCCAGCTGTGGTGGTAATTAATATTAACTGTTAACTTGTCAGGATCTAGAGCCACCAGGGAGGCAAGCCCCTGGACATGCTGTGAGAGACTTTCTAACCTGGATTAAATGATGTAGAAGGCTCACCCTGAATGTAAGTGGTATCATCCAAAGGCTGGGGCCCAGGCATGAGCAAAAAAGGCAGTGAGATGAGCCTGAATGGTCCCCCCTCTCTCCTCTGTGAGCAGGTACAATATGACTAACTGCCTCAAGCTTCTGCCACCATGATGGGTAGCACCCTCATATCATGACCCGATAAACCTTTCCTTCCTGCAAATTTCTTTTGTCAGGAATTTTATTGCACCAACAAGTAAAATCCTAAAACAGTCAACCAAGAATTGCTCCATGGGCTGAATATGGCGGTAAAAAGCCTTTAATCCCAGTATTCTGGAGGCAGGGGCAGGGGCAGGGACAGAGGCAGAGGCAGAGGCAGAGGCAGAGGCAGAGGCAGAGGCAGAGGCAGAGGCAGAGGCAGAGGCAGAGGCAGAGGCAGAAGCAGAGAGAGCTCTTTGATTTCAAGGTCATTCAACACAGTGAGTTACAAGCTAGCCAGGGCTACAGGATGAGAATATGCTTTTTGTTTATTTTTTAAAGAACTGTTCCGTACTTGGTAAAAGTCTATGATAGGAGGTGGTAAGCATTCCACTTCTCCGGATGCTATGGTTTAGATCTAAAGTATTCCCACAAGGGTTTTATACCAAAGGCTTGTCATTCTGCAGAAGTTAGGTGGTGGATCCATTGAGAGGTGTATTCTCCTGGAAGAAGTTAGTTCCCTGGGATGTGCCATTCATGAGGCCACTGGAACTTTGGATTCTCTCTCCTTCCTTCCTCTCCCTTTCTTCCTCCCCTTTTCTCTACTACCCAGACATCATGACATATACAGTTTCCTACGTCATGCACTCTCTGCTCTAGTCTTATGTCTTAACTGTCCAAGGCACCAAGAAACCTCTGACAGAAACCTGTGACTTAGTGAGCCAAATGAAACCTTTTGTCCTTTGAAGTTGTATGTCTCAGGCATTTTGTCACAGTGACAGAAAGACTAACAGACAAGACTTAATCACACAGACTCCAAAACAACAAAGTACATTATTCCTTTTATTTTTCTTTTTGAGACAGGGTCTCAGTGGTCACTATGCAGTCCTATATTGTCTGGAACTCACTCTGTAGATCAGGCTAGGCTCCAAGTCACAGAGACCTAGCTGCCTCTGCAGCTAGGGTGGATGAAGGGTGTGTACCATCATGGTTGCTTGGGTCCTTTGGTTTTAAATGTCAATCAGTTAAATCTAATGTCCTGCCTTTATCCAGAATATATCTAGTAAGTGCCCCATTTTGTTTGTTTGTTTGTTTCAGATGAAGCTAACACCCCAAGTTGTTTCATTACCAGTGTTCAAAGCAAACTAAGTATGTGATATGTGTGTGTATGTGTGTGTGTGTGTGTGTGTGAGAGAGAGAGAGAGAGAGAGAGAGAGAGAGAGAGAGAGAGAGAATAAATAAGTAATTAACCATATGTGACCAAAGGGAAAATTTCCTCAATATCTTCAAAAGACAAACAATAATGCCAGTTTTGGTGGCACCCACCTCTAAACTCAGCACTCTGGATTCTAGACCAAGATTCTGAGCTCAAGGCCAGAGTTATACCAGGTCTCTCTCTCTCTCTCTCTCTCTCTCTCTCTCTCTCTCTCTCTCTCTCTCCCTTCTCTCCTCTCTCCAGGGATACAGTGTGAAGCCACTGATTCCATAACAGTTTCTTTCATTTTTGATTTAAAATAATACATGTTTTAAGAGCCAGGGCATCTGAGTTTTTAATGGCATCCGTCCTTCCCCAGTCATCATTTTCCTGGGAATGAGCCACACTGTAATCTGAGCAGAGAGAACATCAGCAATGACTCTGAGGATGTGGTGGGGGATATAGCTCTGTACACATCGTGGACAATTTGTTCTCTAGGCAAGGCACACTAGAGAGGGAGGTTGTACTTTCTGTAAGAGCTGGGGACATTCTGAACTATATCAGACAAATCATAAACGTCTCACCTCCGACTTTTGGATAGAAGCTCCAAGACGTTAAATGTGTTGTAAAACAGGCACAGGGCCATATACTTGTAACCTCAAAACTCGGAAGCTTTAGGCAGCAGAATCACAAAATTCAAAGTCATCCTCAGCTATATGATGTGGCTGGCCATCCTGGGCTACATGAGATCTTGTCTCAAGAAAGCAATCAAACGGAAACAAATACAAGTGTAAACCCACACAAGCAATTTCAACACAGTTTTCTTGCCTAAAGGAACACATCTCTAGCTGAGTGTGGTGTTGTACACCTTTATTCCTAGAGGCAGAGGCTGAGACAGACTGATCTCAGAGTTCCAGGACAGCCAGTGGTTACACAGAGAAGAGGGTGGGGATCAACTTTCTGGTTCTGTTCATCACACATGTATTAAGATTGCTGTTATTTTAATACAATTTGCATCCTCCAAATACCTTATTATTGGGCCAGTTTGGTAGCCCTTTGATCCCCCACTCCTTTGATCTTGGCAGGCAGTGGCAGCCAGATATCTGTGTGTTTCAGGCTATACAGTAAGACCTTGTTTAAAAACAAACAAAGGGCTGGAGAGATGGCTCAGCCATTAAGAGGGCTGACTGTTCTTCCAGAGGTCCTGAGTTCAAATCCCAGGAACCACATGGTGGCTCACAACCATCTGTAATGGGATCTGATGCCCTCTTCTTGTGTGTCTTAAGACAGCTATGTACATAAATACAAACTTGGCCTTGCTCTCTGGAGTCCAATATCCAGGGATGCAGAAGATTTTCTACCTTAGTGTGTCCTATGCTACTATGAACATGGTCAGCTGAGTAAGTTATGCAGAAAAGGGGCTCATTTGAACTCACAATTTGGAACAAGATTGAAGGGGCACATCTGGTGGTGGCCTTTGTATTAGCAAAGCCCTAGCCAGAGTAGTGTATCACATAGAGACAGGCAGGACGTGGGTAAGAAACCTAGCCAAGCTGGCTTCTAGAGCAGACTCTTTCTCAAGATAACCCATTAACCTAGTAATCCATTAAATCAATCATTAATCTGCCACTCAGCCCATTAAATTATTCATGAAATAGAGCCCTAACAACCTCTTAAAGGTCACACCTGATTCTACCTACTAATATTTTGTAATGGAAAGTAAATGTCAACATAGACTACTTTCTTTCTTTGTTTTTGTTTGTACAGATCCTGAGAACTCAAGGCTGAGCACACCCAGGCAACAACCAGTGGTTTTTTTTGTTGTTGTTTGTATTTATGTATATGAGTCTGTAGGTATATGTGTGTGTGTGTGTGTGTGTGTGTGTGTGTGTGTATGGTGTTTGTATGTAGGTATAGGTTAAGGTACATGTGGAGGCTGGAAGTTGATATCAGGTGTCTTGTATCACTTTTAACTTTATTTTAAAGATGATTTACTTTTAGTATTTTAAACTTATGTATACACAAGTGTCCTTGTAAGGGTTTGTACACTTGTGAGTGGTCTGGGAGTCTAGAGGTATGAGATCCCTTGGAGCTTGAGCTATAGGTGGTTATAAACCACCAGACCTTGGTGTTGTAAACGGAACTCAGGACCTCTGGAAAAGCAAAACTGAACCTGGTGCTCACCAATTTGCTACACTAGCTGGCCCTCAAGTCCCCATGATCCTCCTGTTTCTGCTACCCAGAGATTGAACTCAGAAGCTGTTTTTCACCAGCCTGTTAATCTCTGTCTCTTTGTCTCTCTGTTTCTGTCTCTATATCTGTCTCTCTCTTTGTCTCTGTCTCTGTCTCCCTTCTTTTTGGCTTTTTGAGACAAAGTTTCTCTATGTAGCCCTGGCTGTCCTAGAACTCACTCTGTAGACCAGGCTGGCCTCCAACTCATAAAGATCCACCTGCCTCTGCCTCCAGAGTGCTGACATTAAAGGCATGCACCACCATGTCTGATTCTTTATTCTCTCTTTTTAAAGGTCCCCTTTACATAGAGACCCTCCCTGGACCTTCATGTAAGACTTTATGCATACAAACACACACATATCCCTTCACACTTACATGTCTTACACTATTCTTACACTATTTTGCTTTTTTTTTAAAAAAAAAAAAACAATCCATTTTCTTATCAAACATGCATAGCTTTTTCACTTTTCTCCCCTATAATCATATATGTTCCACGAAGGAAGAAAATTCATCTCTTTTGCTGATAGCTGATGTCTCATGGTTAGAATAGTCCTTGGCATGTTGTAAATATTCAGTGAATAGCTGTGGATGGATGGAAGGATGGATGGATGGAAGGATGGATGGATGGAAGGATGGATGGATGGATGGATGGATGGATGGATGAGTAAGTGAAGTGAGAAAGTAGAAGCTCTAAAAGCTCTGGCGTGGTTTTGTGGGCTGGACGTCTGAGGATCATTAGTAAGTTCAACCTGAGGTTAGATCCTTTCAGGTCGATAGCTTTACTCCATGCTCAGCAAATGACTGATGGCATAGTGCTTGGGTGATCAGATCTCCATTTGTTCCAATATTCGTTTCATTTTGTCCCTGGTGACTTTTATAGCTTGGGCATTTACATAAGATGCCTTGTAAACACAGGGTTCCCTGTGCTGACCACTAGAAAATAAGCAATTTCCAGAATTGCATGGAGTTTCTATAAGGAGAGGTCAGTCTTCACGTTTCTATCATTTCTTCTCAATAGCTGGGAACTCCCTGAACTGAATGAAGGAAAAGGATCTGGAGTCTCCAAAGGCTCAGTCCACTCCAATACAGAACAGAGGAGGAACCCTTGAAAGAGAGGCATTGTTCAGTGTTTTAACCATGTTAGCCTTTAAGAGTAGTATAGCACCAGGAAATTTTTATCCCACTTGCTTCATATTGTACTGCTAGATAGCTTGAATCGAATACAGGTCTTTCTTAACCATACTTAGATGTTTTATATAGTAAAACTTTTAACATCTTAAAAACTACTTTCATTTGTGTAATCATCATCATTAGCAGTGAATCTTTTAGACAAAGAGCAGTACCCATGACTTCAACAATAAAAAAGTGTTTGGCTTCTTCACAGTTAAGATTTCAACAGTGAGGACTTGTTTGGCTTCTTCACAGTTGCCCACTCTTGGCAGTCAGAGAGAGAGAGCAGTTGTGAGTGAGCTCCACGCTCAGTTTTCACATGGCTCACCTGTCCTTGGGGGATCTGACAGTTGCCATCTAGACAAACATATCATTGTGTTGGGAGAGGCACCTACTTGAATTCTATTGCAGTGGTTCGAGCCAGCTATTGGGAACATTAATAAAATTCAACACGATGTAAGGATTAAGGTTCCCCCCCCTCTTGCCTTCTAAACACCAGCCCAAAACTATATTCTGAAACAGAAGCTCTCTTTAGGAGCTGCAACACTGAATTCAAGGTCTACTTACTTAAGGGGATGTTAAATGCACCTTCCTGTGGCACTAGAAGTCAGTTTGCAGAATCCTGGATTTGGGATCAGAAGCCAGACTCCAGATTGAATATAAAGGCTATCTTCGCAACACAGACTAATAACATTGCTGCCACAGAACTGTGCGGAATCGCATGAAGCCAGAGCAAAAGGAGTCAGCAGAGAAGAAACATGACAGTTCTAACAACGGAAACTTTCAAGCCTGCCGAGTTCCCACTCCCCGTTAACACACAGATCCAAGTCCAGGACGTGGTGTAAGACAGCGTCCATAGTGCGACAGAGCTCACATTCATGGGACTGTTCTTCAAGCTACCAAAGCTTTTCACAATCCCTTCAAGAAAGCATTATGTTTAAACATCTCTAACCACCGAGATTACAGTTACCTTCTCTCAGAACGGCCTTCTACTTACCTCAAACAACTGAAATCCTATTCAGTTTTCTAGCTCCAGTTCAAGGACCATGTTTCTTATTTTACATCTGGTCCGTGTCACTTGGTAGACTCAATATTTTACTGTGAAAACAGAGGTACAAGGTACATACAGGACTTCCTTGGAAATAAAAACTCTTTCTGGATATCAAGTATTGGTGTGGTTGATTTTAAACAATTCTTGAAAGTGTTTTGAATAGCCTTGTCACTTAATGAGTATTTACTAGTTTATTTCTTTGGTAGAAACCATGGGAAACTTAGAGATTTGTTTCTAAATAATTTTTTAGGTGTAGCTTAGGTGAAAGAAAGGTGACCATAGAGGTGTACTCCCACAGTTCCAGATTCTTTCTGTTCTCTCTCTTTCTCTCTTTCTCTTTCTTTCTCTCTCTCTCTTTCTCTCTCTCCCTCTTCCTCCCCCTTCCCCTCCTGCTCCCCCGCTCTTTCATTTGCTTATTTTGAGACAGGGTTTCTCCGAGTGCTCCTGGCTGTCCTCAAACTCACTCTATAGACCAGGCTGACCTTGAACTCACAGAGATCTACTCGCCTCTGCCTCATGAGTGCTAGGATTAAAGGTGTGTCCAACCCCACCCAGCAATTCTATTCATTTCTGAATAAAGCCTCTCTTGGAGTACAAACTTTGTTTTCTGTTTACTTTGCTGTTTTCCAAGGCTGCTCTTCCCTTGCAGCCTTGCAGCCTGGTAAGGTGCAGGCACCATCATTCTGTGAAGAGTTGTACAACATGAGACTCAGAGAAGCTTATCAACTCTACAAACAAGACAACTCTACAAAAAAGACAGGGACCAGAACCAGGCATAAAAAATAGGTATTCTGGTGTGGAAGTCAGCTCTTTACCAGAGCTGTTGTCTGGTACCTGGGAAGAGGTTTCACTTCATCCATGCATCCGTCCATCCATCCATCCATCCATCCATCCATCCATCCATCCATCCATTCATACACACATACCATAATGTATATGGAGGCCAGATACAAATTTCAGTGGTCCATTATTTCCTTCCAGCATGTGGGTCTCAGGGATTGCACTCAGGTTGCCAGCCTTGGTAGCAAGCACCTAGACATTATTGCTATTCTCCTGTCACTGATATAGCTGTAGCAAGATAAATTTAAAGGTATAGATGCCTATTTTTAAAATGCCCTTAAATTCTTAAGGTGGCAACCCAAGTCTGATAGCATACACCTGTAGTCCAAGCTATTTATGAAGATGAGGCAGGGGCATCACAAATTCAAGTGTTCCTGGGAGTATAGAGTGAATAGAAGGCTGGTCTGAAAAAAAAAAAAGAAGAAAAAAGAAAACATAAAAAGAGGGCTGAGACTGTAGGTCAGTGACAAGAGTGTTTGCCTGGCATGTCACAAAAGGCCCTAGATTCAACACTTAATACTGGAGAGGAAGAGTGAGTGTCAGAAGCAAGTGTGTGTGTGTGTGTGTGTGTGTGTGTGTGTGTGAGAGAGAGAGAGAGAGAGAGAGACAGAGACAGAGACAGAGACAGAGACAGAGACAGAGAAAGACAGAGATCCCATTAAAGTGAGAGAATTGTTGATGGTTATGAGGAAAGAAGTGGAGAGAAAATGTGTTTCTGGTTTCTAAGTAGAGCACAAAGGAAGAGGAGAGATTAAAAACTCTAGGATAGGAGGGTTGGGGACCACAGGATGGAAGTCACCTATGGGCCCTGAAACCTCACAGGAGCTTTGGGCTTGGAGCTGGTGATTCAGTCTAAGATGCTCTGGCACCTTCTAGAAAGAGAAAATGTCCGCACTACTACGGAAGCGGACTTGTTGAAGGAGTAAGGCCTGCCCAGCTGAAATGAGTGTCAAGAACGACAAAGCAGCAGAGATCCATTGGGCAACCTCAGCTGCCCAAAGGCTTAACATGGCCGCTTACCTCAATGCTCCACACTCAACAAAACAGAAGGAAAGGCCCAAAAGGAAGAAATCATGGAGTTGGGTAACAAAGAACTGATCTTGTCCCTAAAGAAATCTTCACTTTGTGCAATCACACACCCTCTAACCTTAGAATGCCATGCTGGACAGGAGTGTTTACACAAACACCTGGTGACCTTTGTTAGACAGAAATGGTGTGATGTAAGGTGAGGACTTCATGCCATATCTCAAGGGGCTGGAAATCGAAGACTAAAATGAGATGTGTAGGCAGCCGGTTTTGTCTCTGTCATGGAGCCTCGGTGAGCACTTCTTAGGCTGGCGTAGTCTGTGCTTACTGTCACGCACCAATGCTGGGATGGTGAGGATGTTAGTGGCCTTCACAGCAGGACAAGAAAAGCTCTGCATCCAGGTGGCTTTAGATCCCACTCTGCTCTTCATTGTCTGGACAATTTTAACCAATATCCATGTTGCTGTTGCCTGTTTTCTCCATTGGGAATCTTTTCCCGCACCACCCCCCCTTTTTTTTTCTGAGACAGGGTTTCTCTGTGTAGCCCTGGCTGTCCTAGAACTCACTCTGTAGACCAAGTTGGCCTTGAACTCAGAAATCCACCTGCCTCTGCCTTCCAAGTGCTAGGATTAAAGCTGTGCACCGCCACTGCCCAGTTTTTACCCCTTCTTCTAAATGTATTGTTTTTTTATTCTTTGACACTTTTATAACTGCATATATAATTTTTTGATCATTTTACCCCAGCCCCAAGTCCCACTCCCTCCCACTCCTGACAAGCCCCCTTTTCTTCCAGCGAGTGCCCCGCCCACTCTCACATTCTCTACAGTGACTCTTGATCACGAGTACAATACTTGAGCAGATTCTTTGAGATTTTTCTAGAAAAATCATCAAAATGAAGAGTATAGCTTGGAGGATTCCAACTTGACAATGATGCCGCAAATGAAGGTGGACATTTGTGGGCTATGTTCCCTAAGTTTTCAGCTGTCTGGGTCTTCTCAGGTAGATAAGGAGTGGTACTAGCTATGAGGAGCCAGGATGACCACGGTGCAGACCCAGGACATATGTCCAGCTTAGAGCAGACCTTGGCTAACTCAAGAAGAATTATCTCAAGGAAAACATGAAGTATATATCAGATGGATAGTCATATATTAGAATATGGTTCAAAAGCCTATTTAAAACCTTATCTTAGTAATGTTTTTAAAAAAAAAAGAATGATCAGAAACCCCAGGTAAATCAAATCACCTCACAGAAATGTCATCTTTTCAGCATGAAATAATTTAAAACATATTTTTTTAATCAGTTGGTAAACTCTAAGAGGAGACTCTATATAACCTCAATGTCTATGTATTTGACCTTTGACTGATACAAGAACCATATATCAGAATTGTCCTAAGAGAATATAACTATTAGCACTTTGGTTCTACCATAAACAACTTTATTAGTCATAATAATGCAACTACATTCATTGACTATCAACTTTTTCAAATTACCTTGGGTTTTTTTTTTTTCCAGAGCTGAGGACCGAACACAGGGCATAAGAGCTTAGTAGGCAAGCACTCTACCACTGAGCTAAGTCACAAGACTATCACCTTTTAACATACCCAAGCGCTAGCCATGGAGAAAATGATTGTGATTAAGAGCAGAGTGTGAGGCCTTGCAGCTTTGATGGTGTTTAAACTCTGATAGATCTGGGGAAATGAAAGTCAGGCAGGAGGGGGCAAGATAGGAGGAAGGCGCAACTATATTCATTTTTCAAAAATGGAAAGTCAAAGAATCTGACCAAAAGCTTAAATATTGCCAAAAAGTAGTCCTGCTGGAAGATGCAGAAGACAATTTTTGTCAAAACAAAACAAAGGGAGATGATATAATTCAATCCACATTGTAAATAAAAATATAAAGTCTAAATAGATTATAGACTCTGCATGAAAATAATATTGAAAAGGTTCATGTTCTGTATTGACACTGATTTCATAAAAATCAATTATTATTTTAGATGGCTGAATATCAAGAAGCACTGGCCTTAGCCAGGTGTGGTGGCTCACAATTGTAATCCCAATATTTTGAAGGATGAGGCAGGAGGATCATGAATTCAAGGTCAGACCAAGTTACAAAGCATGACACTTCCCTAAAAAACAAACGAACAAACGAACAAAAAGAAACAGTGTTTTTAAAATTAAAGACTGTGGATTTGGTTATAATAAAGTTAAGAACATTGAAAATGAAATAGCAAAAAGCGGTATGCAACACATCTGAAGGCATTTGAAATATACATCCCATAGCTATTTGTGCAGCCAACAAATGGTTTGTATCTAGACTACTGAAGAACTCATGAAACTCAATAAAAAAAAGTAATACACAATGGGGAAAATAGGTAAATAGACTCACCAGCTACAAACAAACAGGGTATGCTGGGCTGGAGAGTTGGCTAAGCGGCTAAGAGCTCTGTTTGCTCCTCCAGAGGACCCAGACTTGATTCTCAGTGCCTACATATAAGTTAACATCTGTCTGTAATTCCAGTTTTAGGGGACACAATTCTGGCTTCTGAAAGCATCTAGCTTGCACTTGGTGACAGACATGCATATATGCAGGCAAAACCCCCATACAGATAAAAAAAATGACCACAAGAGCAAAGCAACACACACACTGCATACACATACACATACACACCATACACACACACACACACACACACACACACACACACACACGCATACATACACACACACACCACATACACATATACCCACATACCCCCCCACACACACAGCACACACACCAAACAAACAAAAAACCAAAGCTAGGCAATGTTAAATTAGTAAACAAATGTGATAAAAAGGCTTAACATTATTACTTGCCCCAGAAAAATGAACATTAAAATTACAAAGAGTGCCTGTAATTAAATATGCACCATAACGCTAAGAGTTGCCAAGGGCATGGGGTGCCAGCCCCCCAACCTGTCCTGTCCCTGTATGCTGCTAGTGGGAATGGAAACTGGCTTAACCAATCTGGAAAGCAATTTGACATATCTGCTAAAAGTAAAGATAATCTGTTTTAAATAATAAAGATTCTTTCCAGGTTCATTAAAGTATAAGAAACCTTATAACTTCATTCAAAATAGACTCAAGAATAAACAAAATGCTCATTGGTGGGAAAAAATAAGAATAAATTGTGGTGTGAATATGCAGTTTGGTTTCTATGTAACAATAAGCACAGCTTAGAGAACTATACGCTACAATACACATGAACCTCACAAATATAATGCCAAGCTAAGAAAACTCCAGTGCATGGACTGGGAAGATGGCCAAGCCCCTGCCACAGAATCCTGATGCTTTGAGTAACTGTTTTCCACTCCTGGGCTTATTCTCCCTCTTCCTCTCCTCTTTCCCTCCCCCTCTCTCCTCTCCCTCTCCTCCCTCTCCTCCCTCTCCTCCCTCTCCCCCCTCTTCCTCTCCCTCTTCCCCCTCCCCCTGACTCAAATTTAAAAATCAATTTAAAAAGTTTGATACCTAGCTGGGCAGTGGTGGCACACATCTTTAATCCCAGTACTTGGGAGGCAGAGGCTGGTGTATTTCTGAGTTCGAGGCCAGCCTGGTCTACAGAGTGAGTTCCAGGAGACAGCCAGGGTTAAACCCTGTCTCGAAAAACTAAACAATAAAACCAAAACAAAGCAAAGCAAAACAAACAAACAAAAGAAACAGAACCCAAGGGAACTGAGGTCCTGTGAAGTAAGAAACAGCCCAAAGGCCCTGATGATTGTTTGAGGATTCTTTTTGGGGGCTCAAAAGAAGGAATTTGGTTTTTAAAGGGTGTTATAAGGGCGATTCACTGTTTTAACAGTGATAGGTTAGGTTACATACATTGTCCCCTACTGTGATGTCCTTTTCCATATTTTATCTGAGTTTAACCACATGCATGTCTAATTACACGCAGGCAGAAGGTGGCAAATAGAGGACTTACCCTCAGAATTTACTTGAGGACACAGTTGTGTTATTATTCATGGGCCGGGGCCAGTTTCAGGGCGGGTTAGCTTTTCTTGTTTGTTTGTTTGTTTGTTTGTTTTTTAATAACTAGATACAATGAAAATCTATTTGAACAGAAATTGTCTAACGCTTCTATGTCGCGCGCAGCTTTTTGCTAGCCTATCTTAGCTCCTGGATGGGGGTGGGGGCACATTACCAGCTCCCACTGGCTTCCCTTGAATCCATGGATCAAAGACAGACACGCAGTTGTTCCTTTCCAACTAGCCTTCTTGGCACAATTGCTGGGCGCTACTATTTCCCGCCTGGAAATCATTACCCTTAGCTCCGCGCCTCCCACCTGCACTAACCTTAGCTGGTCAGTTGCATCTAGTCCCTGCTAAACACCTCTGACTACCCTCCTGAGCTAGAGGCAGAGAGCTCTGGGTAGGTGAGGCTCGCTGCTTCTCCTGAGACCTTGCAAGGCTGCTTGGCTCCCTCTCCAAAGCATGGGGAGCCATTGTCTCTCCTTCCTTGCATCTCCCTTTTCCTCCAGGGACCCAGAAGTCCCATCTCTGTACCTTTCGCCCAATAATTGGCCCATAGGCAATTTCTTTACTGACAGATCAAGAACTGTGGGGCAGTGGACCATGAGAGGAAGCCTGGCCCTCAGTTGAGCTAAAAGCTTGACAATTTGGGGTTGAAAGGCACGCACATTGTTTTAGGTGTACCTGTTAGGAAGAACGAGCATTTGAACAAAGCCTGAAAACCTTTTGGGTTAAGGGTTTCAGGTGTGCTTTTCTTTTGAATTCTTGGCACCTGGTGGGCCTAGGTGTGTGTGTGGGGTGGTGGTGGTGGTGGTGGTGGTGGTGGTGGTGGTGGTGGTGGTGGTGGTAGTGGTGGTAGTGGGGTGCTGCTCTGTCTTGCCAAGGCTGTGCTTTAGCAGACAGAGCCCCTTGTTTTTTCCCCTTTGTTTTTTCTTGGCTGGTATATCCTAAAAGTTGGAAGAAGCAAAGAGGCTTGGTAGCACGGTATCCACGGAGCGAGAGGCCGCGCCTGTAGCTGTGTTGTCTGTGTTTCTAGCTGCAGCAGCTGTAGCGGGGCTGGGGTGGATGGTGAGAACAGGCAAGTGCTCGTCTGTCTGCTTCTTGGCCTGCGTCCCCTCAGTCCACAGGGGACCTTGGACTGGACTCAGATTGGCAGGCAAGGGAAGGCAGAGAGATCTGGGTAGGCGCTGGCATCTGAAATGCAGTTCTGTTAGTTGTGTAGTAGCCCATGCTGTGTGACACGGGGAGGGGCAGAGAGTGGAGACTAGTGTGTTAATTCTAAAATAAGATTTGGAGAATGTAGCTAAGAGTCAAAGGGGTGAGGGGGACAGTTGTCGAGGAACACATGGGAAGACACACACACAGAGAGAGAGAGAGAGAGAGAGAGAGAGAGAGAGAGAGAGAGAGAGAGATGAGAGAGAGAAAGGCCTAGGCCTTTTGAACTAGGTTAGGGGTTACTTATGGTCCTTGAGTAAAGTGGAGTTTCTATGTGGGTCTCTGTGAGTCACCAGCTGGGGTACGCTTCAGTTGGGTTTGTCTCATGTTATGCGTTATGCGCCAGTTGTTGGGTTGTGGGCCTGAGTCCTCTCTGCCACAGGGCATGGCTGCTTGGGTACTTGGGGAGTTTGTGGGAAAGCGCAGTCGGAGGCATGGGAAGGCCAGAGCGGGCTCTGGGGTCCCCAGGTCTTCAATAAGGCCAGGCTGTGGGGTTCTCAGGCTCTGCTGGGAGTCGTGGAATTGCTGAGAAGGGAGTGGGGCTTTGAGGGCTGTGTCTAGCCCAGGGCTGGAGGAGGGGGAAGGGGAGTTCCATGGTGATTATCCTTGGCTTGATGGTGCAGGCTTGGTGGTGGGTGTGGCTGGGAGTGCAGAGAGGCCTTCCACTGGAGACTAGGCTGTGGCTCTGCAGATGAAGGCCTTCTCCGAGACTCCCCATGGTGGATCCCAATGAAAAGAGACAGTCTGTAGTTCCAAAGGATTGTCATGGTGGAAAATAGATGGGTAAAACCATACCCTACTTCTCAGGGTGGGCCCGAGATTAAATACCTTTTGCAGGGAGGAATGTGGGAAGGGAATCTTACTGGCAATGCCCTCTGGGCCTCTAGGTACCTCATTAGCATGGAGATCTCTGCCTTGAGCTTACGTGACCACAGGTCAAGTCTCTTTTTCCTATTGTCTCAGGCTGAGATGTTAAGGAGTCTCATCTACATGTGGAAGGGTTTGTGGGCATTGCCCTGGCATGCCTGATGGCCACAAATCTTTTGGAGGGGGGGCTGCGCCTACGTGATGGGGGCCTGGTACCGGGAGTAGGTGAAACCCCTGCCTTCCTTTCACGGTCTCCATGCTTCAAGCTTTTAGTTCAACCGAGGACCAGGTTTCCTCTCATGGCCCCACAAAGAACCAATTGGGGAACAGGACCTTAGCATCAGAACCTTCCCTACATTTATATTTTTAAGGTTTATTTTATCTTCATTTATGTGTATGCATGTGTGTCTATGTGGAGGTATGTGCACATGAAGGCGGTTGCCCGTGGAAGCCATAATAGGGCAACAGACACACAGGTGCTTGTGGGCAGCCAGAAACAGAGTGCCGGGAAATGAGAGCAGCACCGTGCTCATAATCGCCAGTCTCTCTCCATCCCCTAAATGTAATTGATGTTAAAGGCAAAGAAACTTAACACTGTTGTCCAGAGTTACGTATGTATAATGGAGAGTGGGGTGGGGGTTGCATCTGATATGACACTGTTCCATAAAGGTTTGTCTTGTTTGTGTTTTTTTTTTTTTTTTTTTTTTTTGCCAGCTTCACAAACAAGCTAGAGGCATCTAGAGCCTCAACTGAGAAAAGCCCTGCATCAAACTGCCCGTAGACAAGTCTGTAGGGGTATTTTCTTGACTGAGGGTTGTCATGGGAGAGCCCAGGTCACTGGAAGCAGTTCCATCCCTGGGCAGATGGTCTTAGGTGATATAAAAAAGGACATTAGGCAAACCCTTGGGAGCACTCCAGTAAATGGCATTCCTCTGTGGCTCTGCTTCAGTTTCAGCCTCTACATTACAACCCTGCTTGAGTTCCTCTCTGACTTCCCTCAGAGATGGGCCTGAGAGTTGTCAGGTGAAGTACATCCTGTCCTCCCCAAGCTGCTTTTTGGTCATAGTGTTTAGCAATCAAGTCAGGAAAGAGTATATGTGCTTAGTACGTGCAGATAAAGGGGCTGGGCTTCTTAGAGCATTATTAGAAGAGATGGCGTATTCGTATGCCTGCCTCATTGGTTAGGGAGGCTGAAGGTGGAAATTAATCTTTCTTGGCACTGCTTCCTGCTGAGTGTGTAGGGCAGAAACGGTCTCTCCTATTCTATCCCTAAAGCTGTTATATCTCCTGGGGCCCTATTGGAGAATATCCATAAAATGTCTCAGCTTGCTCAGTCAGGGTTGAACAGATGTCTCCCTTTGCCACCATCACACTATGGTCCTTCCAGATGGCAGCCGTTGTTGAAGGACTGTTTGGAAATTGACCTGTTGGTTCTGAAAAACAAAAAATCAAAAACACAAAAACAAACAAAAACACTGCTACCATGGTAAGGAGTGCCGACAGTGTCCAACTTGTCCAGCCTGGGACCAAAAAACTGTTGTCCAGATTAGCAATCAAATCAGCCCCTTGGAGGGATTGCTGATAGGCAGTTGGATGTCTCCAGACTTATGGATTAAAAACAGCGTTCCTCCTGGAAACACATGCAAGTTCCCTCTTGTTCTGCAATGAGTAGGTCTCAGACTCTCCTATTTTGGAGCACTGCTTCTGCCAGGAAGTCTAGCTGATATTGATCTGGGGCTAGCTTCTTCATGGTACTGGCAGCCTCTTTTCACCATTGCTTTTGGACATACAGGTTTTTTGTTTTTGTTTTTGTTTTTTTGTTTTTGTTTTTTTTTTAACCCCAGATACCAAGATATCTTCCTCAGGCAAGCTACTCAGAGCCATTGTCTATGAAATCACTTGCCTGTGAACATGGATGTTTTGTGTGTTTGGAGGAGTAAGAAGATATTTTCCCAGGCCTCAGAAATATTTGCTGCTACATAGTCAAGCAAGCAAGTGCCCCTCTGAAATGTGATAATATTAAAAAGACTGATTGGCTATAAATCTAGGAGAGGTCATATAAATCAGAAGTGGATCAGAAGTGTAAGATGTAAGGGAAGGTGCTCTCAGGATCTGCATGTGACCAATGATTTTGAGGCCAATAAGCAGAGTTTCAGGTAGCAAGTTGGGCACACTCTTTCAGGTTTAGCTTTGTAGGGTCACTCCTTATACTGACAAATTGGTATCAGGCCAAGGGGAAATTCATTTGGGATAGACTTGATTGTCTAGCTTTTGAAAATCTGAAACACCTCTTTTAGGATCCTATAGGAACCAAGAGAACTTGGGATTCTAGTTAGTGATGTGGAAACGATTATCTTTAGTAGATTTTTATAAGAAGGGAGTTCAAACTGGTCAGGGGTGGCTCTTCCCCAGGAGAAACTCGAGATGACCTGGCTCTAAGATATCAAGAGGATTAGCAGGAGCAGGTGACAATGCAAAGGAGAAAGTTCAACACAGGATGTAGTTCAGAGTCTCTAAGGGCAAGTCCTGAGGAGGAGTTACCCAGCCGAGGGCTTAGACAAACAAGAAGAGTCTGTCGAAACTGCTAAACAGGCTTCCTACACAGGGATCAGAACCCACCTTTGTGTGGGAAGAAGGGGAATCTAATAATTCAGCCTCAGGCTAGATTGTGAATTAGAGCCTGTGATAAGGGAAAACACGGACATTTTGGGCTAATTCAGGAATGGACTGTTCATCTGTGTCCATGACCAGTTAGCTCCTCGTCCTCTTATTATTGCCAATAGATCGTGTGTTTCAAGGACTGGAACCATGTGTTCACTTATAAATAAACCTCTGCTAGAGCTGGGTTCTGTGCCTGTGCTGGATGTAGATCATCCTTTCTGAGTGTAATGAGACAAAACCATCAGGGTTTAGTGAAATTTAAGAGTTAGAGTTTGATGAATCAAGACCAGGTTACCCAGGAAGTTGTGTCCTCCCGCCCCTTTTAATGAAAATAGAATCTTTTCTCACATAATATATTCTAATTATGAATTCCCCTCCCTCTATTCTTCTAGTTCCTCTCCACTTCCCCTCCCATCTGGATCCACTCCTTTTCTGTCTCTCACTTAAAAATAGAGACTTCTAGCAGGGCTTGGTGGCCCACTGCTTTAACCCCAGCACTCAGGAAGCAGAGGTAGGAATATCTCTGCAAGGACAGCCAGGGCTACACAGAGAAACCCTGTCTTGAAAGTTTAATCTCAGCACTTGGGAGGCAGAGGCAGGCGGATTTCTGAGTTCCAGGCCAGCCTGCTCTACAGAGTGAGTTCCAGAACAGCCAGGGCTACACAGAGAAACCCTGTTTCAAAAAACCAAAAAAAAAAAAAAAAGAAAAAAAAGAAAGAAAAAAGAAATGAAATAAAAGAAAAAAAGAAAAGGAAGGAAGGAGGGAAAGAAAGGAGAAGAGGAGGAAGAAAGGAAGCAAGGAAGAAAGAAAAGGGAAGAAAACAGGTTTCTAAGGGATAATGATAAAATAAAAATAAAATATTATAAGATCAAAAAAAAAACCCTAATACATCAGAATTGGACAAAACAAAGAGAAGGAAAAGAGCCCAAGAGAAGGCATAAGAAACAGAGATCTACTTTGTTGCACATTCAGGACTCCAAAAACCCCACTAAACTAGAAGCTATAATATGCATGCAGAGGACCTGCAGGCTAAAAGAAAGAAGTTATATATCATTATTAATATATATGTGGAGACTCTCTAGTGCAATGTTTGTAATCATCACCTGTCAATAAAATGCTGTTGGGCTATTAGTTTAGTCGGGGAAATAGGGAGATAAAAGTTCTGGAACAAAGAAAGATTTCTGATATAAGAGTCAGGCGTGGAGGAAAATTTACCTTGAACTCTAAGGAAGACAGTCACATGGCCCTGAGGAGTGAGTTCTGTGTCTCTAAGGGCAAGTCCAGGGGAGTAGTTACCCAGATGAGAGCGTAGACAAGCAAGAAGAATCTGTACAAACTGTAGTGAGACTTAGAATAGAATAATTGAGTTATGAGCTGGTGGGAACAAGCCAGAGCTTATAGTGCAGGCAATTATTCAGAAATATTTCAGTCTTAGACTATTTTGGGAACTTGAGCATGGGTAGAAAAGCTTATATATATAGGAAAACCCCTGATGTGACATTAGAAGACAAAGAACCTCCAAAGATACCATGGGTTCATTTTCTGTTGGCCATCTTTTGCTGGACATGTAGTCTAAATTTTCTCCAGTGAGACTACCTTGGAAAAAAAAACTGAACTTTCATGTTTAAGTGTTTATCAACTGGGATTGATTCTAGATTAGGGATTAGGGACATGTGTCTACTTCTTTTAGTTCTAGGATTCCTTCTGGTGGTGGCCTGTGCAGGTCCTGGGCATGCTGCCTCTGTGCAGTAACTTGTTGTTTTGAAGGGCTTGGCTGTCTTGCCGTCCTCTGTTCCCCCTGGATCCTACACTCCATGCTTTCTTTTCTGCTGGAGTCCCTGAGCCCCGGTGGTGGGAGGGATTTGCTAAAATAGCCCCTTTTGGACTGAATATTGCAAGGTCTCTTACTCTCTGAATGATGTCTGGCTATGGGTCTTTGTATTGTTCCCATCTACTTCAGAAGGAAGCTTCCTTGATGATGGCAGAGGAGGGCACCGATTTATGAGTATAGCAGAATATCATTAGGAGTTGTATTATTGCTACTTTTTATTTTTGTTAGAGGAGTAGTTTTTGCATTAACCCTAGGTGCCTGGGTTATCTAGTCTCAGATTCTTGGTCACCCGTGCACTAAAAAATATGGGGGTTTGTCTCATGGAATGAACTTTCTGCCAAATCGAATATTGGTTGGTTACTCCCACAAACTTTGTGCCACTATTGCCCTTGCACGTCTTGTAGACGGGAGACTATTGTACATCAAAGAGTTTGTGGCTGGGTTGCGTTTATGTTTCTAATTTGGTAGTATGCAGAGTTCCTTTCTGTACCAAAGACTGCCCCTTCGTCCTTTCCCACTAACTGTTCTATTTCTCCATCCTAGGGCAAACTATCTGCTACTACCTACAGACCCTTATTCTATATCTAATTTCTGTGGTTCTATGGATTATAACTTGGTTATCATTGAGTTAATAATTAGTAGCTACTTATAAACAAATACATACCATATTTGTCTTTCTGGGTCTGAGATACCTCACTTAGAATGATTATTTTCCCTAATTCCATTCAATTACCTGTGTATTTCATGAAATAATTTCTAAATGGCTGAGTCATTATGTAAATATATCATATTTTCATTATCCATTCATCCATTGACAGTCATCTAGTCCGTTTCCAGTTTCTGGCTGTTTTGAAATGAGCAGCAAAGAACATGGTTGAGCAAGTGTCCCTGTGGCAGGATGAAGCATCCTTTGGGTAAATGCCCAAGAATGATGTAGCTAGATCTTGAGATAGATCTATTCCCATCTTCCTGAGGAACTGCCATACTGATTTCCAAAGCAGCTGTACAAGTTTATACTCCTGTTAGCAATGGATGAGTGTTGCCCTCATTGCACATCCTCTATAGCATGAGTTGTCTCTTGATTTATTGATCTTAGCCATTCTGACAGATGGAAGATGAAATCTCAAAGTAGTTTTGATTTGCGTTCACTGATGCAAGTGTTTTTCACCTTTCTGAGCTTTGCCTTTTGAGAATTCTCTGTTTAGATCTGCACTTCATTTTTTATAATTGTGTTATTTGTATTCTCGATATCCAGTTTTTACAGTGTATAATATACTTTGGTGGATATTAGCCTTCTATCAGATGTGTAGCTGGTAAAGAAATCTTTTCTCATTCTTTAGGCTGCTGCTTTGCCTGAATGATAGTGTTCTTTGCCATGTAGAAGCTTTTCAGTTTCACGAGATCCCACGTATTAATTGTTGATCTTAGTACCTGTGCTAACAGCGTTCTGTTCAGAAAATCTTTTCTGTGCTAATGATTTCAAGGATATTCCTCATTTTCTCTTCAGTGCTCAGGTTTTATCAGTTCAGCATATCTGATTTTATATTGAGGTATTGGATCCATTCGGCATTGAGATTTGTGCAGTATGATAAGAATAGATCTATTTTCAGCCTTCCTTATACAGATAGACAATTTGACCAGCACCATTGTTGCTAAGATAGCCATTTTTACTATATCCTACTGATCCATTAGCATGAGAAATCTTTCCATCTTTTGATATTTTCTTCAATGCCTTAAAGCTTTTATTACAAGTCTCATTTGTTTAGACAGAGTTACTTTAAGATATTTTATATTATTTGATGCTAGTGTGAAAGGTGTTGTTTCCCTGATGTCTTTCTCAGTCCATTTGTCATTTGTATATGGGAGAGTTATTAAACTTTGTGAGTTAATTTTGTATCTAGCTACTGTGCAGAAAGTGTTTATCAGCTGTAGGAGTTCCCTGCTGGAATTTTTAGGATCTCTTATGTATACTGTCATCTACACTTACACATTATTTACAAATAAAGATATTTGACTTTTTCTTTTCCAATTTATATTCCCTTGATCTCCTTCAGTTGTCTTTGTTTGTTTGTTTGTTTGTTTGTTTTGTTTTTTTGAGACAGGGTTTCTCTGTGTAACCCTGGCTGTCCTGGAACTCACTCTGTAGACCAGGCCTCAAACTCAGAAATCTACTTGCCTCGGCCTCCCAAGTGCTGGGATTAAAGGCATGTACCACTTCAGTTGTCTTATTGCTCTACCTACAATCCCAAATCTTATATTTAATATGTACAGAGAAAGCAGACAATCTTGTCATGTTTCTAACTTTGGAGGAATTTCTTTGAGTTTCTCTCTAAAGTTGATTTTGGCTCTGTATCTCTAATCTCTCCAAGACTTTTTCATGAAGGGGTGTTGGATTTTGTCAAAAAGTACTTTCTGCATCAAATGAAACAATCATGTGCCTTTTCTATTCCCATGTGTTTATGTGGTGGATTGCATTTATTATAGTTGTTAGGTTGGCATCTAGGCATCTGGGATTGGAAAGTTTGTAATTTTAGGCACTGATAATCTGGTCTTGTTCTTGTTGAGTGGGTCTTTGTTCCTTAGTTTCTGTCAACTTCTTTGCTTCTTAGGAAAGTATGGTGGCTGTGTGTTTTCTGTTAAGAAATTCTTTTGGGATCCTGATAGGTGTAGCTATAGGGGGTTCTGGGTAAAAATGTATTTCCAGGTATGAGGAAATGACTTGGGGGAATGTGCTGGTGAGAGGGTGATGAGGGAGGGAGGAGGGCAGGGTGCTCCACCAGGATCTGTTTAGTCACTGGGGACTTGGGGCAGAGAATGTAGAGCAGCCACCACAGGTAGTCTGACTCAGAGCAGAGGATGAGACTGGGGAATTGTGTGTGAGGAGAGAAGGGAGAGTGAAGATCTGAAACTGTGCCTGCTGGAGTTGGGGGCTAGGGTAACAGAATGGAGAGGAAGATTAAAGTTAAAGATCTCTGTGATACACTGGAGATGGGATAAGAGTGGAGGGGTGGGGTGTAGCATGTGGCCTGCCACAGGGATGGAGATGAAATCAGACATTAAATTTGGACTAGAGGAGGACAAAGGGAGGACCTGCAGTTAGTCTGCCTGCTTTCCTGGCTAGAGTGGCCTGCAGGTTTCCCGAGGAGTGCCTGCTGGTGTTGACAGGATAAGGCGATGAGTGGAGGATATTTGGAGGAGTAGGTCTGTGGGGTCCATTGGATATGAGACCCGAGAGGAAGAGGAGGCTGCAGCAGAGGGTCTGCTACAGAACTGGGACGTAACTGATGAGACTGGGGTAAAGATCCACAGTTGGCCTATCTGCTTTCCTGGCCCGAGGTTTGGAAGCTGAATTTTAATAAATGGACAAAGAAAACAGCCTTAGAAAAAATGGTCAAGGTTGGTGCTAGTTTGCAGTCATCATAGTCAGGCAAAATGACTGTGATGAGCTTTTGAAGAGTAGTGATAGATTTTTCAGTTGGCTCACAACAGTATTTCATGGTTGGTTGATTCTGCAGTCAGTGGGATGGACTCAACCCTAGAAAGATGAACCCAGTTGTCTACTTCAATGGCCTCTTCCATCAGGTTGGCCAGAGGACAGTGCAGGGCCCTTTTAATTTTGGAGTAAGTGGTTATGTTAGGGATCTTCCTTTCAAGATTTTATTAGTACTCATTCCTAGGTGCTGGTCTTGAGATCAGTGTGGCTATGACTTGGAACTGAGAAGCCTGAATGTCAACTTTTCTTTATTCATCCACCAATCATTTTGTTTTTTTCCTCAGTAAGTACCTGTACTGGTTTTGTATGTCAACTTGACACAAGCTGGAGTTATCACAGTGAAAGGAGTCTCCCTTGAGGAAATACCTCCATGAGATCCAGCTTTAAGGCATTTTCTCAGTGATCAAGGGTGGGCGGGCCCATTGTGGGTGGTGCCATCCCTGGGCTGGTAGTCTTGGGTTCTATAAGAAAGCAAGCTGAGCAAGGCAGGGGAAGCAAGTCAGTAAGGAACATCCCTCCATGGCCTCTCTATCAGCTCCTGCTTCCTGACCTGCTTGAGTTCTAGTCCTGACTTCCTTTGGTGATGAACAGCAATGTGGAAGTGTAAGCTGACAGTACCCTCTTTACTAGTATATCTTGGATCTGATTTCTGGTTGAGAGGAAATCCAGGGCAGGAAGTAGCAAGAGTGGCACATCATGCCCTTCATCTCCTCTTCATTATTTTTGTTTCTTAAACTCACTGTATCTAATTAGTGCTTCCTACTAGAACATTGGCTGGTCTTGTTGGTTTGATATTATGTGGGTAACCATGAATGCAATGGAATGGCTTCTATTTGATCTTCTATACTAGTAACAGTTGTAGACACAAGGGATGATTTACTTGCCAATTAGAATAATATTGAAAAATATCTTGGTTAAGAGCACTGACTGCTCTTCTGAAGGTCCTGAGTTCAAATCCCAGCAATCACATGGTGGCTCACAACCATCCATAAGGAAATCTGACTCCCTCTTCTGAAGTGTCTGAAGAGAGCTACAGTGTACTTACATATCATAAATAAATAAATCTTTAAAAAAAATCTTCCATTTGTCTGTAAGATGATTTTGCTTACCTATAATGCTCAGAGTTACCAGGGCTCCTCAAAAGTGACAGTGATATGGGGACATTGAGGATCTTTTCCAAGATATGATGTCAATTCTTCAAGCCGGAGGTCTGAACCCAGTTTCTGGCAGAAGTGATAGTAGACTACTAAACAGCCATCACAGGGAGGTTTGCTTTAGGACATGGCTATGTGTTAGGTGTTTTCTTAATGTGTGATGTATTTCAGAAGCTAAAAGGAAGTATCAAATGAAAAGTAATAAAACAAAAGGAGTTTTAAGGCAATTATCTAAATAGCAAAAGTAACTAATAAAATAGCAGCAATACAGCTGGGTGTGGTGGCGCACGCCTGTAATCCCAGCACTTGGGAGGCAGAGGCAGGCGGATTTCTGAGTTCGAGGCCAGCCTGGTCTACAGAGTGAGTTCCAGGACAGCCAGGACTACCCAGAAAAACCCTGTCTCAACCCCCCCCCCCAAAAAATAGCAGCAATATTATATTTACTAAAAATTGAGAAATATAGAAAAGTCATGTAATGGGCTTCAAATCTCTTCAGCCACTGAAAGTGAACATCTAAATTGACATTCACGAATAAAAGCCAATCCATGCCATCAAAATGCTTTTCTCTAGGCTATGATTTCCTTCCTTCTCCCCCCTAACCCCCTTTGTTTGAGATAGAGTCTCATATAGTCAAGATAAATTAGGACTAGCATCAATCCTCCTGCCTCAACCTCTTAAATGCTATAATATTAAGCATGTACCATTATGTCTGACTCAAATTAAGCACATTTAAAGCACACTAACAAACCACATGAAAAGTTTTCAAGAAGGGAAATTATTTGTTTTTTAATGGCTTCTCTGCTTTTATTCTTTTTACTTACTTATTTATTTATTTTAAAGAAAATGCTCTGAAAATGGCATGCTGGTTTTCATTTCAGAATATCGAGTAAAGACAACAAAAACAACAAAAACAACATCGAGATTTAAGCTGTTAAGGTAGTGCATGTCTGTGACTTCAGCACTGAGAAACGTGAGGCAGGAGCATCACAGAAAGTTCAAGGTTAGCCTGGGCTACAGAGATAGTTCCAGGTCAGTTTGGAATATACAGTACATCCTGTCTCAAAAAGAGATCCACCTCCATAAATGCTTTAGAAATGGTCAACGGCATTGAATGCTGCTGGTAAAGCTATGCTGGCCACTGGAAACTGTTATATGGGTATTTATAACGACTAATTTATATGGCCACATGATAAAATGTATTCAATGAGCCAACTAAGTGTTAAACAGAGATGTAACTTTTGAATTTGTAAATTGAGGCTCTACCGTGTTAAAATAACTGCTGAAACTAGAAGGGATTAAAGTCTAAGATCTAATAATAAAGCTGTGTGTGTGTGTGTATGTATGTGTGTAGGTGTGTGTGTATGCTTGTGAGTGCATGTGTGTGTAAGTATAGGTATGTATGTAAGTGTGTGTGTGTATGCTTGTGAGTGCATGTGTGTGTATGTATAGGTATGTGTGTAGGTGTGTGTATATGCTTGTGAGTGCATGTATGTATGTATATGTATATGTAGGTGTGTGTATGTATAGGTATGTGTGTAGGTGTGTGTATATGCTTGTGAGTGCATGTGTGTGTAGGTATAGGTATGTGTGTAGGTGTGTGTATATGCTTGTGAGTGCATGTGTGTGTAGGTATAGGTATGTGTGTAGGTGTGTGTATATGCTTGTGAGTGCATGTGTGTGTAGGTATAGGTATGTGTGTAGGTGTGTGTATATGCTTGTGAGTGCATGTGTGTGTAGGTATAGGTATGTGTGTAGGTGTGTGTGTATGCTTGTGAGTGCGTGTATATGTGTGTGTATGTATAGGTATGTGTGTAGGTGTGTGTATGCTTGTGAGTGCATGTGTGTATGTATATGTATGTATGTAGGTGTGTGCTTGAATGTTTTGTGTATATATTTGAGTATGTGTGCGTGTCTGTGAGTATGCATTTGTGTGTATCTGTGTATGAGTGTGACAGACTTACTGCATAGCCTAGGTTAGTCTTAAACTGGCCATTCTTCTGCCTGCCTATATCCCTTGAGTCCTTGGATTACAGGCAGACACCATTACACCAGATTAAATTCATAAATATTTATAAAGGAAGGCATAAGTTTCATCTTAATTCAACTTAGTAGTTCTTTTTACTTTCTAGCTAACACAGGGAAAATAAATACAGCTTTCCCCCAGGGAATGTGTTCTTTATGCCAAGGAAGTTAAAGAGCCCGTCAGTTGATTCTTCTTGTGAATCCAAGCAGTTTACCCTCTGTGCACTGTCAAGCTTGCTTCTGAAGGAATGTGCGTTAAGACATCTGGAATCTTTGCCTTTAGAGTTTGGGACTATTTTAGTCTCATTTCATCTACCATTCCTTATCCATCTGCTCGCCCAGTGGCCTTTTGAGTGTGGATAATAAGAATAATAAAGGTACTCTTGTGTCCCTCTCATTTCTGGCAAATGACCTTGAATTGGTCCCTTTCTTTGGCCTTGTGACCTCCCCTCTGTTCCTGGTCACACTTTGAGTGAGGCATATTTCTGAAGAACAGGAAGCTTTGATTATGTCTTCTTCCCCCCAAGAAGGTAGTGTTTCAGGAGTGAGATTAAGTAAACAGTTATATAGGTAAGGTCAACCAATCTGCCTTAGAAACGGGTTTAGCAAAAAAGCAGTTGTCAGGCACCAAGCTTAACCTTTGTGTCCTCCGACACCAGCTCTGAGTCCTTCCTGTGTCTGCTTGGTGACCCGTTTACAATGCATCTTGAGCTTTCTCATGTGGCAATGCTCTTGGTAAGCAGTCCAGCCAGGAAAAGGACAAGCTGAACTTGGTTGGCACAGGTACACCTTCTGCATGCTGGGGGGTGGGGCAGGGGGGCGGGGGGATAGTTGGCAAGTCTTGAGGGAACCCTTAGATGCCTGTGTGTGCACAACTCAGACTTAATGTGACACACCCTGACTCATCTCCTCAGAGGCTGTTTTTCTCTCTTACAGAGCCAGCGGCCAGCCCCACTCTCAGAAATGGGAGATTTCTTGAACTAATTTGGATAAGTAGGCTGTGTTTTTTAGACATAGTAACGCTCTGTCCAGACAGACCTGCCAATTATCCAAGAACTTCTCTATTCAGGAAAGAGTTCAAAAAAAAAAAAAGCCAGATCTTTGTATTAGTCTGTTTTATATAGAAGCCTGCAGGAAAATTATAGCAAGGTGTCTCTCTGTCTTAGTTAGGGTTTTACTGCTGTGAACAGACACCATGACCAATGCAAGTTTTATAAAAGACAACATTTAATTGGGGTTGGCTTACAGGCTCAGAGGTTCAGTCCATTGTCATCAAGGCAGAAACATGGCAGCATCCAGGCAGGTATGGTGCAGGAGGAGCTGAGAGTCCTCTCTCTTCATCTGCAGGCTGCTAGTGGAAGACTGACTTCCAGGCAGCCAGGGGGAGGGTCATAAGCCCACACCCACAGTGACACACCCACTCCAACAAGGCCACACCTCCTAATAGGTCACTTCCTGGGCCAATCATATACAAACCATCACATTCCACTCCCTGGCCCCCATAGGCTTGTTCAAACATTAGTCTATGGGGGTCATACTTAAACATAGCATAATGCAAAATACATTTAGTCCAACTTCAAAAGTCCCTGTAGTCTATAGCAGTCTCAACAGTGTTAAAAGTCCAAAGTTCAAGGTCTCTTTTGAGATTCATCCAATCTCTTAAATGTAATCCTCCAAGCAAGACAGGAAATCAGCTAAGCAAAGTCAAAACTCATCTCCACTTCTGATGGCAAAGCAGTCTTCAGATATCCAACTCCCTTTTCATCTTTGTTGACTTCAACAAGGTTCTTTCTCCTGGGCTTGTTCCACTCCCTGTTAGCAGCTTTCCTTGGCAGGCATCCTGTGGCTCTGGCATCTTTAACATCTTTGGTACCCCAAGTCAATTTCAGCTTCACAGCTTCTTGTTCCAAAGTCTGAGATCCACACATGATCTTCTGTGTATTTCCAAAGAGCTGGTGTCACTTCTCCAGCTCTGCCCTTTGTAGCACTCTAAGTTCAGATCGATGCACTCCACTGCCACTGCTGTTCTTGGTGGTCATCCCATGGTACTGGCATCTCCAATATGCTAGGGTCTTCCACTGTAACTATACTTCACCAAAGCCTCTCACAGGCTCTCTTCATAGTATCAAGTCTCAACTCCTTTGCATGGCCCCTTCAGTCCTGGGCTGTCAATTACAACTGAGGGTACACTTTCACCAATGGACTTCCATGGCCTCTCACAGTACCAAGCCTCAGCTGTTCTTCATGATGCCTTCATGCCTTCAAAACCAGTACCACCTGGATGATTCTTACACATTACCAAGTACAGCTGCATCATGAGGAACTCTTGGCTATCTCTGGAATACAGCTTCTTTGTGCTCTCAGAAAACACTTCTTATACTTCACCTCAGTGATGCTGGTCTTTTCTTAATCACCACTAATTTCTTAGATCCAGCTAACCAGCATCAATTGTTTCAGTATTCTCCTTCTCTTGAATATAAAGCCAGAGACACATGGCCGAAGCTGCTGAGTTCTGCTGCTTGCAGGAGCTGGAACATTGACCCCCTTGTTCTATTACATTATCACTGGCTTCCTTTTCCCCAGCTCCTTCACTGCCTAAGTCAGCTGTCCTGAATCTTGCTCCTTAGACTGACCTTGAACTCAAGAGATCTGCATGCCTGTCTTCTAAGCACTGGGATTAAAGGTGTGGTCCACCACGCCTGGATTAAAGTTTTTCTTCACCTAGAATTTACTCTGTTCTAGGCTGGCCTTGAACTCAGAGATCTGCTTATCTTTGCCTCCTGGGATTAAAGGCTTGTACTACCATGCCTGGACCTAAAGTTAGCTGGGTGGAATCTTGCTCCAAGGTTACCACTCCTTTAATTCAATATCCTTGAATTTAGCTCCATTTCACTTCCTGGAGTTCCTTTAATACTCAAACTATATATTTTGTACTTTTCCTTTCTCAGCTTGCTATGTTTGTTCAAAATTCTCTTCATCAGACTTAACCAGAGAACAAAGTCTTTGTTGGGCTTTTTTGAGATTTCCTTTGCAGATGCAGTTAATATAAATCTGTTTACCTTAGCCCTAGGCAGTCTCTTCAGGCAATGGCAAAAAGCAGCCATGTTCTTCACCAAAACATCACAAAAACAGTCTCTTGGCCATGTATTAAAGTTCTCCACTGAAACTTCTTGGGCCATCAGGCCTACACAGTTCAAATATCCCTCAGCACCACTGTCTTCCATATTCCTACTAGGCTGGCCCATTAAGCCCCACTTAAAGCATTCCATAGCTTTCCAATTCCAAAGTCCCAAAATCCACATTCTTCCAAATAAAAGCATGGTCATGCCTATCACAGCAATACCCCAGTCCCTGGTACCAACTTCTGTCTTAGTTAGGGTTTTACTGCTGTGAACAGACACCATGACCAATGCAAGTTTTATAAAAGACAACATTTAATTGGGGTTGGCTTACAGGCTCAGAGGTTCAGTCCATTGTCATCAAGGCAGAAACATGGCAGCATCCAGGCAGGTATGGTGCAGGAGGAGCTGAGAGTCCTCTCTCTTCATCTGCAGGCTGCTAGTGGAAGACTGACTTCCAGGCAGCCAGGGGGAGGGTCATAAGCCCACACCCACAGTGACACACCCACTCCAACAAGGCCACACCTCCTAATAGGTCACTTCCTGGGCCAATCATATACAAACCATCACACTCTCCTAAAGCAGAAAGGAGTTATTAAAAGAATGACCCGATTCTATTGATATGATTGTCTTGATAAAGGAGATACCTTAGCTGAAATTAATTTCTGAAAATTTGCCTTGGATTTATGCATAAGCTGGACAGTGTAAACTTTGGAATTAAGTTTTCGATTGTAGGACAGGAAGGTATGGATCCGGCTGTTCCTTCCCCAGGTTGTTGTAGTTTTCTAACCTGCTAGGGAAGAAGAGAAGCGGTTGCTTTTCTCATATAGGAGCGCAAAGCACGGCAGATGCTCTGGGGACAAAAGTCAGCTCACGCACGCTCATCTGCACGCACGGCTCAGACAAGCCACGGTTCAGCGGGCTTCTTTGCAGACTTCTACATCTTGTCTTGTGGCTATCACATTTCCCTGGCAGGGAAAAAGTTCATATCCATGCTGAGAACTCATAGATTTAAGAAAGTTTTTTTTTCCTGTCATTTATACTCAGCTAACGAGAAAAAATTAATCTAGATTTTATATATTAAAAAAATCCAGTTTTCTGTTTCCTTTCTCTTTTGCCATGTCTGTCCTTCCCTTCCTCTCTCCTTTCTTTCTCTTTTCCTCACGTTCCATCTTGAATGTGTACTCGGGAGTCATACATGCTGCCCTCATCCGCATCCGCAGGCCCACGCCTCCATTTTGATTTTTTGTTTATTCATTCGTTCTTTTCTTGATGTGAAATGGCAGATTTCTCTGAGACTGCCCCAGGGGAATGGAGATATAATGACAAACACTGAGGCGGAGAAAATGTAGCATTCCCTGAGAATCTTTAAAGAGATTAAGTAAGTAAGTAAATGCAAGCACTCAAAATTTAGGTTCTATGTAGGGAGGGAGATCGTGTCCTGTCTTTTTGGGGAAGTCTCTTAAATTTGCACCCTGATGTCAAGTCTGTCACCAAGGGTCACATGGAGTGCCTGTTGTGATTATAAAAAGATAAAGGGGTATTAAGATATATTCTATGTGGGTGTGGTGAGGTGTGGGGGAAGGGGGTGCCTCAGCAGGCCCATGCGGAGGCATCCCTTGCCCCGAGGAACCAGCCAGATGATGGTATAGTATAGAACAGAGTTTATTCAGGGCATGGGGAGGAAGATTAAGATGGTAGTAGAGGGAGGGGGAGAGAGAGAGAGAGAGAGAGAGAGAGAGAGAGAGAGAGAGAGAGAGGAAAGAAGTAGAGGCCCACCACGATCATGTGGAAAGGGGCGGGAGGAAGAGAAGAGTCCAAGAGGGCAAGAGAGAAGCAAGCAGGAAACAGGAGTAAGAGAGTAAGAGAGGGAGGAGTGGGCAAGCAGCCCCTTTTATAGTGGACCAGGCCTACCTGGCTGTTGCCAGGTAACTGTGGGGTGGAGCTTAGACAAAATCCTAACAGCATAGCCTCAACCTAGGAACCTAGCTGTTCATTATGCACTGGGAACTCACAGTGAGTAAGAAACATTTTTTTTTCTAGTGAAGGTTTTCACCTCCCATGGGGAGAGAAATATATCCAAATAATCACAGTGCTACGAAGTAAGTGTTAGGTTTGAAGCAGACACGTTTTCTCTGGTTATAACACCTGGGGTGTTGGAGGTTGAAGCTAGAACAACTGTGTTTGGTCTTGAAGACTGAGAAGAGTTTGGGGAGGGGGCCTAACTCCAATAGGAATAGAGAAGAGGTGTCAGCAGTTTACAAAGAACATTTCAGTCTAACAGTGTTTGGCGGCTAGATAGCTCTTGGTTGGGAGCCCCACAGGGTGAATGATTTGGGGTCTATTACTTAGACCCTCTGAATCAGAGGTTTTGTATCTCTAATGCAGGACGTTATTATAAATCTTAGAGAATTGTTGCAAGAACAAGAAGATGAGTATAAAAGGCTTGGAGCAGTGTGGGGGCAGAGCAGGAGTTCATCAGATAGCCGCTGGGGCTCGATGGGGCCATGTACAGATAGCTATTGCTCTGAGAGCGTGTATTGTTCAGAATGCCATGGCTTATACTGAGAGGGGCATTGAAATTCATCGTTTTAAGTACGAATAAATCAACTTCCCCCTTTACTTATAATAAGCCCTTTTGTATATGCCTGTGCGTGCAAGTGTGCATGCATGTGTGCTTGAATGTGTGTGTGTGTGTGTGTGTGTGTGTGTGTGTGTGTGTGTAGGAGGGGTGTAGTTTAAAACAGGAACATTCTGAATTCTAGGCAATCTACTCTGAAGTACAACCCGGCCCTGTTAAACCATCTTGATAAATCATCTGTAAAATGGAAATAACACCTCCTTGAAGAGTTGTTCTGAGGACTAGAGTTAATTTCAAACATAGTTCTAATAGTGGCACATAATACACAGTAGTTGTTAAAACTGATAATAATACTACACTTCTGGGAGCCAGTACTTATGTGTAATGCTCTTACCCTTGTATTGAAGACAGGGTGAAATTTGTTGTTGTTTGTTTCTTTGTTTTTTTTTTTTTGTTTGTTTGGTTGGTTGGTTTTTGTTTTTGCTTTTGTTTTTGTTTTGTTTTTTTTGGTTCTTTTCAAGATAGGGTTTCTCTGTGTAGCCCTGGCTGTCCTGGAACTCACTTTGTAGACCAGGCCTTGAACTCAGAAATCCGCCTGCCTCTGCCTCCCAAGTGCTGGGATTAAAGGTGTGTGCCACCACCGCCCGGCACTCTTTGTTTGTTTTGAGATAATATCTCATGTACTCCAGGCTGGCCTTATAGCCAGGGATGATCATGAACATCAATCTTCCTGCCTCTACCTCCATATGCTAGATTACAGATGTATGTAACCATGTCAGGAAAGAGCATGAGTTTTTATGTGTTCACAGGCCTGAATCTCCTGCTAGGCCAAAGGCAGATCATACTTTTGAATACATAATATCTTTATTTAAAGATAGTGCATGCTATTAATGAATATGTCTTTTGTGTGAATTGGTATGCATAAGTTATCCAAGCGTGTTATTGTTTTGTTTTTCTTTCTTTCTTTCTTTTTTTTTTTTTAATTTCTTCACTTCTTTATCAGCAGAACCCTAATCACCCGGTAGATTTTTAAAGGATTAGTTGTTCCATGAATTAATAGGCTTCTTTACTTGTTTGTGTTTTCTATTGGAGTTAAGTGATTTTAGATAGTGTGTGTTTTGAAAGTGTGTTTTGAAAACAGTGTTCTTGGGTGACTTGGACAATGTAGCACATATAAATGTGTGTGGCTTCAGCTGGTGGAAGAGTTCATGCTCTCCTAAATCCTGCCTAGTAGGTGCGTGGTCCACACTGTAATTATAGTATGAATACTTACTATATTTATGACTTTTTATTATGATATCTTTAATAAGCATTATCTTTCAGTCAACTGGATGTTGCATCAGTAAACCAGGTGTAAGTGTTGAAGAGATGGCTCATTGGGGAAAAACATTTGTTGAGTTCCCTGCACCCATATAGTGGTTCACAACCATCTATAACTCTAGTTTCTAAGTCTCAGATGCCCTCTTCTGACATCCAGAGGCACTAGGAACGAAGATGGTGCACATACATAAAGGATAGAAAGAAATAAATCTAAAATGATGACGCCGCCGATTATGATAAAGCGACATCTAGAACAATTCTGAGTTCACCTCATACTTTTCTTCTTAGAACTTTATTTAGATACCACAAGCGTCAGAAAAATCCAGTCTTTTTTTTTTTTTTAAAACAAGAAACCATCTGTAATTTTTCTCTTCCTCCCAGTTGCAGCACAGTTCTGTAAGGTCCTATCTCCACTACGCTCTCTTGTTACAGTTCTAACCATTGGTGACTATGAAGCTAGTTACATGTGTGGTGATTTAAGAGTTTGAAAGTGCCATTATAAGCCTACCTTAAAGCTGGTGGAGTTGAGAGGGCTGGGGAGTTGGCTTAGTGGGTAAAGGTGCCTGCAGCTCAAGTGTAAAGACCCAAGTTCAAATCCCCAGAACTCATGTAAAAGCCAGGTGGGAAGCATGAACATCTGTCATTTGAGTTGTATCACAGGAAGATAGGAGATGCCGGTAGAAGAATATGCAGAAGCTTATAGGCCATCTAGCTGGGCCTGTGCAGTACAGAAGCAACAGAGAGATTCCCATCTCAAACCAAGTGTATAGTGAAGACATATACCCAAGGTTGTTCCCTGATTTCCACATACATGCTGTAGTACCTATGTTCCTGTGTCATACACATGAATGACACACATGCATGCACATGAGTGCACACACACACACACACACACACACACACACACACACACTGAACTGAATTATGCATAGTGATGCCAGAGACAAGAACTACCATGGTTCTGAGGTAAACCTGCGCTATAGAGTGACTCTCAGCTTCAAAAAATTAAGGTAAAAATATAGTAAGTTTGACCCAAGCCTGAATTACACAGCAAGACCATTTCTCAAACAACCATGACAAACAACAACAAAACCAAACAAACAAACCCCCACCCAAGACAACTGGCTTTTCAAAGATTCTATCCGCACCTAGTAAGCACATATGCATAAACTATGGTTTGTATGGCCCATAATTTTTAATCATTCATTTGTAAAATAACATATTCACTTGATTAAAGAATTCAGCAAAAAAAATATCCTTAATGTTCACTGGCTTAATTTTTTAAAGTTGTGCATGTATTGAAATACAGTTAAATAATAAGTCTGTTACATAAAAAAAAAAAAAAAGAATGTTCTTTTCTTCCATCTGGAGTAAATTGTAAGCAACTTTTGTTCCAGATTGCTCTCTTTTTTCTTTCTTTTACATATAAAATGAAATTTACAGGAGGATTTTCACTCAGAATTGTATCATGGACATTTAAAAAATAAACACACACACACACACACACACACACACACACGTACACACACACATCATATTACTTCTGAAATCAAGAAAAGTCATCGTGTCCAGTGTTTGGCAGTCTTTGGAAAGGTTACTTCTCACATTCAATTGCTGTCTAATTGAGTACTTTTCAAAATCAGTTCTGATTGTGGTAATTGCTTAAAGGGTGGAGGGTGGGGGGAGTGGAGCATTCAAAGAAGCCTTATTTTTCGAACGCTTTTATTTAAAACCATCTTTTTAAAGAACATAAGGTACATGCAGTGATCACATTATTTTAGCACAGTGGGTTGAAAACAAAACAAAAAAATAGTTGTTTAAAATTCGTGTCTACGCTGAGCCAAACGAGAAGCAGCGAAAGCCCCTTGAGGTAAGGAACAGCACAGAGCACAGTAGCAGCTGGCCTCCCCGGAGCAGAGGTGCCATGCCTGACAGGAACTGATGATACTTTCATCTTACTAGTTGAAAACCGGGACAACTAACTTCAAATTTCTACGGTTCACTTTACCGTCTTCTTTAACTCTTCCTGCCCACTGGAATGCAAGCACTAGCTTACAAATCTCTACAATGGGGCCAGTGAGATGGCCCAGCAGGCGGAGGCCCACTGGTGGCCAAACCTGAGGATCGGTGGTTGATTCTTTGCACTTAGATAGTAGGAGGAGAGAGGCAACTCTTGCACATTGCACCAACACACATACATAAACAAGCATCAACAAATCAACGCAATTAAAGTTAAAACTATCTGAAACAACTTATGCTTCTTTTAGCAACTGTATAGTATAGATGTGTGTGTGTGTGTGTGTGTGTGTATGTGTGTGTGTGCAAACGTTTTAATATATGTGTGATATATATGATAGAATCATATTTTCTGATTGTAAAAGCTATAGTTTCTAAGGCAGGCATCATTGAGGCAACATTTTTAAGGATCCACCAGAAAACATGGAATTTTGGGGGTCCCTATCACGAACAAATATGAAGATACTTATGTTTGGCAAGTCCTCAGCACTGATATGACACATGTACTGGGCTTGCTAGCATGAGTGTGGAGACGAGGCTGAGGGACTCTTCAGAATTTCTTCTCAACAACACATAGTCCTTGACTTGTAAATCTTTCATCCTCCCAGATTCAGAAAAAGCAAAGTCTCTATCTATGAGTAGCAGTTTATTGAAAACCTCTAGTGAAGGCCCTGTTTCAGTGTGAGTATTTTTGTCTATGTTTTTTAATCCCCCCAACAGTAGGTCTAGATCCCTACTCAAAAAACTCATAGCTATACAGCCATTAGAAACAATGAATTCATGAAATTCTTAGAGAAATGGATGGAGCTGGAGAACGTCATACTAAGTGAGGTGACCCAGTCTCAAAAGAATACCCATGGTATACAGTCACTGATAAGTGGATATTAGCCTAGAAGCTTAGAACACCAAAGACACAAATCACATATCAAGTGATGTCTCACAAGAAGAAAGGAGTGGACACTGGTGCTAGAATGGACCAAAACATCATTGTGGGAGAGTACAAGAACAGTAAAGTGGGAGGGGGTGGATGCGGGAGCAGGGGGAGGGAAAAGGACATGTGGGACCTTTGGGGGTGGGGAACCAGAAAAAGGGAAATGAATTGTAAATATAGAATATATACAATAAAAAAAAATCAAAAAAAAACTCATAGCATGCACACTTGTATACACAAACACATAAATTTAATCTTTCAATATCAATTAGAAAAGTATTTTCTCCCCCCCTGCCTTTATATCGGAATCTCTAGCGTTACAAAATTTGATTCTGTTGAAACATGTTTTATTCATTGTATATTGAGAGCTAATGTATAAAAAAATGAGAACAGATTAATGAGATGTATGGTAATTTTACTTTTTTATTTAAAGATTTATTTGCATTAAAGTGTGTGTGTGTGTGTGTGTGTGTGTGTGTGTGTGTATGTGTGTGTGTGTGTGTGTGTGTGTGTGTGTGACTGTGAGAGTGTGTGTGTTTGCATGTTTAGGTACCTGAGTGCAGGTGCCCTCGGAGGCCAGAGGTACTGGAGCCCCAGAGCTGGTGTTAAAGGCAGTTGTGAACTGCCCAACAGGGGTGCTGAGAACCGAAGTGGATTCTCTGCAAGACCAGTAATTACTTTTTACTCCTGAGTCATCTTTAGGAATCTTGATTTTTAATTTATTGAAAATGGTCAGTGAACGAGTTCTAAGGTTACTGCGATGGTCAGTCTTGTTTGCCAACTTGATTAGATTTGGAATCTAAACTAAGAGACCTGTGAGAGGATTTCCTAGAAGGCAAACGGAAATGTTGGGAAGCCCTCTGTCTTAGTCAGGGTTTCTGTTCCTGCACAAACATCATGAACAAGAAGCAAGTTGGGGAGGAAAGGGTTTATTGAGCTTACACTTCCAAACGGTGTTCATCACCAAAGGAAGTCAGGACTGGAACTCAAGCAGGTCAGGACACAGGGGCTGATGCAGAGGCCACGAAGGGATGTTATTTACTACCTTGCTTAGCTTGCTTTCTTATAGAACCCAAGAATACCAGCCCAGGGATGGCACCACCCACAGTGGCCCCTTCATCACTAATTGAGAAAATGCCTTACAGCTGGATCTCTTGGAAGCATTTCCTCAACTTAAGCTCCTTTCTCTGTGACTCCAGCTTGTGTCAAGTTGACATGAAACCAGCTAGTACACCCTCACTCACAGTGGTCAGCACCTTTGTGGTTCCACTATAAACACATCTGAGGGAAACCCAGAGCTGCTTTTATCTTGTCTTCCTTCATTCCTTGCCTGTAATGGATTTACTCTGTTGCTGTGAGGCTTTTTTTTCTTGTCTGATGTTAGAACGTATCTTCTTTACTCTTTCCAAATGGGGTGAAGTCCAGTGTTTCTCTAGCCATCATCCATTGCCAGATTGGGATTCCTGAGGCATCCAGCCTCATTTGATGGAGCAGCTTCTGAGTTCTCAGCCTTTCTAGTGTGTAGATGGCCACTGTTGCACCACTCAGCCCATATTCTGTAAGCCCACATTGTGATATGTGTGTGTGTGTGTGTGTGTGTGTGTGTGTGTGTTTATCATGAATATATGCATATATTGGTTCTGTTCCTCTAGATAACTTTCACTAATACACTTAACTAGTCAAAAGAAAATATATACAGTAGTAAACATACCTTTAAAAATGCATGACATGAGCTCAGTACGTTTTGTCATGTGATATTAAAATCTGAATTAGGTCATCCTTTTACCTTTTATGGTTTTGCTATTGGGAATAGAAGGTCAATAGTCACCCTTAGGACTGACCAAGCACTCAGTGTGGCCATGTTCTCTGCTGATAGGAATGTAAATGGAGTTCTCTGGGCACTCAACCCAGAAGGAACCCTGTCAAGCCATTTTATACACATTGGCGATTTTTATAGAGTCGGAGTTAAGGTACAAAATTTCTTGTCTCTATATTTCTACCCCTAGAAAACATTTTTGTTAATTCCCTTAAATGTTTTTTATAAAGGGTTCTATTTTAGATCTGAGAGAATTTGCCAGACTGAATGATGAGATTGTCTCTTTATAAAAGGCATTAGATCATGAAGTATTTGTTTGCACAGAAAAAAAAATACACATATTCATAGCAAAACGTCCAAATCTACAAATAAGCAAACCTAGCAAACAGCCCCTGGCACCTGGGAGATTATCATAGAAAACAACTGTAGCAGTGAAATATGCTTGTGAATTACTTTCCTAGGTGGGGGTGGATTGGTCTTTTGTTTAAAGACATGAAAAAAGAATTGGTTATGAGCTTCCACTGGGCAATTCCTATACTCAACTATTGATCTGAGCTCTAGCCATATCTGAGAAGCAGAAAATTGCTTCTTGTTGGACTGAAGGAGAGATGAGAAAGGGAGAGTTAGTTCTTTAAAGCAGTGAGACCACCTTTCACCTGGGCATCCTAAGAGAGAATGCAGGTAACTGCTCTTAACCACTGTGTGACCTTAGGTCAGTTGTCAGCCTTTCTTGGTACCAGTTTGCCTAGTCATGAAATGAATATGCTAGCTAATTGAGAGTGAAAGATGGGGACTAACAATTGGTGTGCTGGGTAGTTTTTTGTCAACTTGACATGAACTAGAGTTATCTGGGAAGAGAGACACTCACGTGAGGAAAGTTCTCCAGGAGTCTGGCCTATACACAAATCTATGGGGCATTTTCTTAGTGACTGTTGAGGGTCTGATTCTCGGGGCAGTGTCACCCCTGAGCAGGTGGTCCTGGGTTATATACAAAAACAAACAAGCAAACAAACAAGCTAAGCAAACCATGAGGAGCAAGGCACTGACCAGTGTCTCTATTTTGTTGGTGGGGATGGATTGGGGTATAGCAATGGAGAACATTTTAAAAGGAGTGCATATTGAACATTTGGAAAACAGAATGGGAGAAAATTTTTTTTGCCAGATACCAGATTGAAGGATTGGATCTATACTACATAAAGAACTTCAAAAATTAAACACTAAAGAAAGTAAAATTATCAGTGGACAAATGGGTTATTGAAATGGGCAGATAGTTCTCAAGATTAGAAACAGAAAAGCCAATAAGTATTTTTAAAAGTATCCAATATCCCTAATTATTTAGCACATGCAAGTTAGAACCACTTTGAGATTCATGTCATCCTAGTCAGAAGAGTTTTATTAAGAAAAAAAAAAAAAAAAGATACCAGCAAATGGCGGCAATGATGTGGGGGGGGGGAAGAGACTCTTTCTCACTGGTGGCAAGAGTGTGAAGTATCACAGCCACAATGAAAATCAGTACCAAGGCTCATGAGAAATTAAAGATAGAACTACCACATGACCATACTTTACCACTCCTGGTATCCTAAGAACTCCTATCACAAGATATCCTATCACAGAGAAACCTTCACATTCATGTTTATTGCTACATTATTCACAAAATCAAGAAAATGGAGCCAGACTAGCTGCTCATCTATAGATAGATGGATAATAAAAATGTAATAAGCATACACAATTTCTATGTGGCAAATAAACAATTTTACTCAACTGCAGAGAAAAAAATGGAATTATGAAATTTGTAGGAAAATGGATATGAAAGAGTAAGGTGACTCAAAGTCAGACAAAAATGATATACTCTCTTTGTGTGAATCCTATCTTATCAAATTTAAATGTATTCAGATATAGCCAGTTGAGTGTAAATATAGATTTAAAACTAGAAAGAAAGCCATAACAGAGGGGAGATGTGAGAAATAGAGAGGATACTAAGATACATATGACATTGAAGAAGAGTTAGAGGGACATAGGTAAACAATCACTAGTCACTTTTCCATTGCGTTGTTGTAAGAAAGTAGTATGACCAAAGCAACTTGGAGAACGGTTTATTTGGGCTTATGGTTTCAGAGAGATAAGAGTCTATTACCATCATGGCAGGAAGTGCGACAGCAGGCAGGCATGACTCCTGGAGCAGTAGCTGAGAGACCATCTTGGGCTATAAGCAGGAAGCAGAAAAAAAAAAAACTGGTAATAGCATATGGCTTTAGAAACCTCAAAGCATTCCCCCAGTGACAGACTTCCTCCAGCAAGGTCACCTCTAATCCAATCCAAACGGCAGCACCAACTGTGGACTAAGTCGTCCAAGGCTCTTAACTATTGTGAACATCTCATTCAAACTATCACAAGGAAAGTACAAGAAGTCTCTCTTAGACAGAAGACATTGAAGATGGGGATCTGAACTGGACCAAAAAGGAAAAGGGGAGGATTCGGGAACCCTACACAACATCCAAGTCAGGGCCTGTTTAATTACAGCTAAGGAGCCCCTTCGTTCCCAAAGCAACCTTTTCTTTCTCTGGTGCTGGACTTTCTGCCTTCCCTGAGTGTCCAGTTCTTTGTCCATCTTGTAGGATGAGCTTGGCAAACCACTAGATGATTTCCAGCATCCACACAACAATGTGAAAGTAGGAAGGAGGATACAAGGGGTGAAAAGGCACAAGTGGAAGAAAGAGGAGGGCAGGAAAATTAAGAAATGCACATTTTGTTCAAAATATACCATAATAAAATGTGTATGTTAATTTAAAAATTTAAATAAAGATAAATAAATAAAAGGTTGCCCTACATACTTGATATCATTTAATGATTTGTTCACTAATTGGTAATGAAAATATGACACATTTACACAATGGGATTCTCTTCAGTACTGAAAAAAAGGAAAATTATGAAACTTGCAGGAAAATGGTAGAACTGAATAATATTACCCTGAGCGAGGTAACCTAGGGTCAGAAAAACACATGTACTTTCTTTCTCATATGCAGAGTTTATATTCAAAGTTTTAAATGTCTGTGTCTAAGTTGGAGTGTTTGCAGATTCCAGGAACCCACAAAAGCAGTCATGAGGTGGGCGAAGAAGAGGACCAAAGGGAGGGGTTGCCATGGAAATAAAAGGGAAGAATACTATGAGTGGAAAGGTTTAACTGAGGACAGCAACAGGTTGGGGGAGGGGGCAGAGTCAACTGAAACTAAGGATGTATGGAAAAGACATATAGGAACATAATACATTATAAGTTAATAAAAATGTTTTTTCTTTCTTTTTTTTTAATTTTTATTTTCTATATTCTATGTTTACATTCCAAAGGTTTTTCCCCTTTCCCAGTTTCTCCCCACCATACCTCCCATAATTCCTCTCCTCCCCCCAACTATTCCCCAATCATCCCCCCCGCCCACGATTTCTCTGTTCTGGGTCTACAAAACTGGATCCAATCTTTACAGGCCCAGGATCCTCTCCTTTCTTCTTCTTGGGAATCATTTGACTTGCTAATTGTGCCTTGAGTATTTAGGGCTTCTGGGCTCATTAATATCCACTTATCAGTGATTGCATTTCATGTGTATTCTTTTGTGATTGGGTTAACTCACTTAGGATGATATTTTCCAGATCTAACCATTTACCTACAAATTGCATGAATTCATTATTTTTAATTGCTGAGTAGTATTCCATTGTATAAATATACCACATTTTCAGTATCCATTCCTCTTTTGAGGGATATTTGGGCTCCTTCCAATTTCTAGCTATTATAAACAAGGCTGCTATAAACATAGTGGAGCATGTGTCTTTATTGTATGCAGGGGAATCCTCTGGGTATATGCCCAGGAGTGGTATGCCAGGGTCCTCTGGAAGTGTCATGCCCAATTTTCTGAGTAATCACCAAACTGATTTCCAGAGCGGTTTTACCATTTTGCAATCCCACCAACAGTGGAGGAGTGTTCCTCTTTCTCCACATCCTCGCCAGCACTTGTTGTCTCTTGAGTTTTTAATCTTAGCCATTCTGACTGGTGTGAGGTGGAATCTCAGGGTTGTTTTGATTTGCATTTCCCTGATGACTAATGATGTTGAACATCTCTTAAGGTGTTTCTTGGCCATCTGAATTTCTTCTGGTGAAAATTCTTTGTTTAGCTCTGTGCCCCATTTTTTGATAGGGTTATTTTGTTCATTGCGGCCTAACTTCTTGAGTTCTTTGTATATATTGGATATTAGCCCTCTGTCAGATGTGGGGTTGGTGAAGATCTTTTCCCACTTTGTTGGTTGCCGTTTTGTCCTTCTGAGAGTGTCTTTTGCCTTACAGAAACTTTGTAATTTTATGAGGTCCCATTTGTCAATTCTTGATCTTAGAGCATAAGCTATTGGTGTTCTGTTCAGGAACTTTCCCCCTGTGCCCATGCCCTCCAGGGTCTTCCCAAGTTTCTTTTCTAATAGTTTCAGTGTGTCTGGTTTTATGTGGAGGTCCTTGATCCACTTGGAGTTGATCTTAGTACAAGGAGATAAGAGTGGGTCAATTCGCATTCTTCTGCATGTTGACCTCCAGTTGAACCAGCAGCATTTGTTGAACAGGCTATCTTTTTTCCACTGCATGGTTGTGGCTCCTTTATCAAAGATCAAGTGACCATAAGTCTGTGGGTTAATTTCTGGGTCTTCAATCCTATTCCATTGATCTACTTGCCTGTTGCTGTACTAATACCATGCAGTTTTTAACACAATTGCTCTGTAGTACTGCTTGAGGTCAGGGATATTGATTCCCCCAGAAGTCCTTTTATTGTTGAGAATAGTTTTAGCTATCCTGGGTTTTTTGTTGCTCCAGATGAATTTGAGAATTGCTCTTTCTAGATCTATGAAGAATTGAGTTGGGATTTTGATGGGGATCGCATTGAATCTGTATATTGCTTTTGGCAAGATGGCCATTTTTACTATATTGATCCTGCCAATCCAGGAGCAAGAAATATTTTTCCATCTTCTGAGGTCTTCTTCGATTTCTTTCTTCAAGGACTTGAAGTTCCTGTCATACAGATCTTTCACTTGTTTGGTTAGAGTTACGCCAAGGTACTGTATGTTGTTTGTGGCTATTGTGAAGGATGTTATTTCCCTAACTTCTTTCTCAGCCTGCTTGTCCTTTGAGTACAAGAAGGCTACTGATTTGCTTGAGTTAATTTTATAACCAGCCACTTTGCTGAAGTTGTTTATCAGCTGTAGAAGTTCTGCGGTAGAGTTTTTTGGGTCGCTTAAGTAAACTATCATATCGTCTGCAAATAATGATACTTTGACTTCTTTCTTTTTTTAAAGGAGCTTGTATGGAGTTACCTTTCATGAATGGATAATCCTGCCCCCATAAGTTACAGGTTCTTAAGTCCACATTCTTGTGCCAGGTAAGAAATACCTCCCTATAAGTTAATTGCCAGAGAATTGGGTTCTCAAAACAACACATGTTACTGCCATTGTTCTTGGTTGCCCACCAGAAATAGATTGTTAAGACACTCCTGCTGAAGATAACACATACTCTCAATGGAGAATACAGATAAGTCATACTCGAACTGAGCTGAAGTTCCTACCTGTTGATTCATGCTCATAGTTCCAGAAGGTACCATCCAAGGCGATAAGGAGAGAGAAGTCATCAGAGATCCACTCCAATGTGGACCCTGTATGCTACAATACCTGCTGCCCAAGATATGCTCATGGAATCAATAGTGGTATGACTGCCGATTCCTGGTATAACTGACTACTTTTTGATTGGATCCTGAGACCTCTTCCATTGGAGAGAATGCATGCTTAGTGCTGCAAATCTGGTCAAAAGCCTATGACTAGGAAAGATGTGGGCCATAGGAGGGAATCTACTACTGATGTTTTGCTAAATGGAAATGTAGGTAAGTTGTTTTCTGACTGATGTTGCACTTAGCCCTAGGTTACAAGGTTTCTTTTGGCAGTTTTTTTGTTTGTTTTGTTTTTTGTTTTTGTGTAGCCCTGGATGTCCTGGAACTCACTCTGTAGACCAGGCTGGTCTCAAACTCAGGAATCTGCCTGCCTCTGCCTCCCAAGTCTCCCAAGTGCTGGGATTAAAGGCGTGTGCCACCACTGCCTGGCAGTTGTTGATAGTCAAAATAGGAACACATTGACTATGGAAGTCATGGGAATAAAGACCTGCCGAGTGCTTAGCCTTAAATAGGTCATTCAGCTTATGAAGCCAGCAGAACATTGTGAAGGAGTGGTTGGAAAGGCTTAGAGATGGATGGAGGAGAGGGGGGAGCTTCTGAGTGCAACATGGCTGCTACAAACATGAACACACAGTAGCTGTGGCCACCTGCCAAAGTCACACACACACACACACACACACACACACACACACATAGATAAAGAGACAGAGAGATAAAGAGACAGAGATACAGAAAGGGAGAGAGGGAGAAAAGGAGAGAGACAGATAGGGAAAGAGGGAGAGGAGAGAGAGAGGAAGGGGGAGACAGAGGGGAAAGTGGGAGGGACTAGTTGGGAAGTAATGGGTTGGCAAGAGTGGGGGCAAGGCAGGAGACTGTAATGGGATATGAACAAGATGATCACAGTACATTGTATAAGTAAGAAACTATCAAAATTTAAATAAAAACTTTAGTAAAATTTAAACAAATGAGGCTTGGGCAGTGATGGCTCACACCTTTAATCCCAGCACTTGTAAGGGAGAGGCAGGCAGTTCTCTGAGTTCGAGGGTAGCCTGATCTATAGAGCGAGTTCCAAGACAGCCAGGGCTACAAGGAGAAACATTGTCTTAAATACAAATAGATAGATAGATAGATAGATAGATAGATAGATAGATAGATAGCTTTAAAAATGTGAATTATGTTCTTAATAATTTTAAAATATTGACTGAATGCTATAGAAATACTACTGGGCACCCTAAGTCCAGTAAAAAAATATGTTTCTAAAATTTACTTTGCCTGTGTTATTCTAAATTTTTGAGTAAACTAAAAAAAAAAATAGTAGAAGTAAGTAAGTAGCTTACATTCTCAAGTATTTCCAACACACAGCACTGGACTATCAAGTCTGTGGAACACTCTTGGGAGAATATTTCCTGACATGACACGACAGTTCTACCCATTAGCTGCAGCTGTGGTTAAGACTGTGTAAGATTGGGGTCATCAAAATTTCATCTTGGTATAGAGAGGGGCTCATGAAGTCCATCTGTTTCTAAGGGTCTGCTGACAGTCTGGTTGCTGGGCGACAGAGAGTGTCACTTTCTTCAGTGGTGTATCCACTGATAAGCTGCTCAAGCTCTAGCTAATGACCTCCCTCCCATGCTCATGCAGGCAGCCATAATTACGCTCAGTGGGCTACAAACACATACAAGCCATGGATGCAAGAGGAAGACTTGTCTGGAAGGAGAAGGGTTTCAGAAGGAAGTGGTAGAGAATGGGAGAGTGGAATGGGGGAGGAGGGCCTTGAAAATGAATAAAATTCATTATAAGCATGTATGAGACTGTCAAATAATTAAAACAAAATAAAAAAAGAAGGGTATTGTGGAATGAGTGTCAGCAAAAGTCAGATATGAGCAGATAAAAGCAAGAAAATGGGAACGGGCCAAACTTTTCAAGGGAAGACATGGCACTGTCAAGAGTTGATCAAGGAGCTGCACATGTCAACACCAGTCAGGTGCCATGTTTAAAGTGTTGATTCCTTTAACTGAGCAACTTCAAGGTTTACCTGAAGTTGCTTTAGGCAGAAGATAGAGATGGATGAGGAGAAGAGCAGGGAATGATTTACAAAGCATGGGAGAGACCTTATAGACTACCCTTGGCAAAAGCAGGAGTTAGCACAAAGATTGCATTGTGTCAATCAATAGCTGTAATTCTTTGATAAACTTAATGGCTGTTCTAGAAAAGTCCGTCTACCTCTTAAAGATGAATCATTTGCTTCCAGAAAACACCACACTTGTGGGAAGTTTGATTAAGACTCAGGTTTAAATTCTGTGGCCTGAGGGTGGCCAGATTTCATGGTGAGAAAATCAGACTCTAAAAAGCACATTGAAGATGTCTCTCTTACCCTTTCCAGCAGCCGTTCGAAGGCTTACGCCCCTAGACCTGCAAGCACTGAGACAGTAATAACCTCTCCAGTACGCTTTTTCCTCTCTTAGCTTCCATTACCACTTCTGCTTGTCCAGGGAGTACAGGGTGGGATTGCTTGAAGAGCAAGGGTGTGGGCTGAAGTGGGAGTGTGGAGTAGTGGTTAGTGTAAAGTGCATAGTAAGATCTGAACAAATTATTTCTCTTACTATTTTTTTTTCAGATTTATCTCTTTATATGCATGGTGATTCTCAAAATCCATGTATATATGTGTCTTTCACTAATTCCAGAAAATTGTTAAACTACTATCTTCTGAGATATTTTTTCCTGATCTCTAGTCAATAGCTTTTTGACATTCTAGTTTAAGATATTTTATAGTTTTATTTCATCTTCTGAATAATTAACACGTTAGATTATAACAATATGAAATCTCAATTTCACATTCCCGTACTCTCCCATTTAACTCTATTGTGACAGTTTCTGATACAGCCTTACATCAAAAGGTGTTCTTTACATTTATTTGTTGGTATGTGTGCATGTACATGGGTGTGCATGCCACTAAAGGACATGTATGAACTCAGAGAACAGCTTAAAAGAGTTGAATGTGAACTTAAGTTGGAATTAACTATAAATATTATCTTTATAACTTGCTTCTCAGAAAACTCTTTAGTATATTGCAGTTAACATTTTTGCAGCTGTGGATTTGGAATAATTTCTGACAATAATCATAGTGTACCAAATAACATTTCCACTGTCACACACTTGTCCCTGTCATGGTGGACGTGTAAGCATGTCAGCTTTCAGTATGAACTAGACACAGGCTAATTTTCTAAGTCAGGCTTGTGAAGAGGCAGCCTCTGAATAGACTTTGATAATCAGATTGTCTCTGCTATGTCCTATTCCCCGGTTCAGAATAAATGCATGAATTGTAGTCTGAAAGATGTTCACTTACCCCTAGTCATTGTGACTGAAAGTTAATTTCATGCTACAGAGATGGGGCGAGAAGGGAAAGCATCCCTTTGTCAGCAGAGTCACTCCAGCTATTCTAATTAGGCACCTTTGGTGCACCAGATAAAACAAGTGTTTTAATCCTCACCTCTTTTAATTGGAAGGTTTATTATCATTCATGTTAAATTCCATTTTTTTTGCTTCACTCCCATTTTTAACACCTCAGAGGTAGGCAGACACCATCTCATCTCATTTATTTTTTGACTATACATTTGCTGGGCTTGGGAAGGATGAATAGAAACCAAAGTCAAACATTTCTGTAAATTAAAACATTTTAATTTGATAAATTCAAATTCTTGAGCATTATAATTTTCAAAAGTTTGTCTTTTTTTTGGAGTGCCTTGCACAATTTCTGGAACACATTAGAAATCAACTAAATACTAACTGAAGAAATATGTCAATGAATTCATCCATTATTAACTTGTGACTTAAATATTGACAAGTGTCTGGGCCAGGGAAGCTTCTTTTCTACACAGTATATAAATAATCAATGTGGTTTAACACTGAATTAATTTTTCTTTTGAAAAATTTACTTTTATTTAACATGCAATAGTTACATGTTTATGGTGTAGACTGCTATTTCGATACATATATGTATAATTAATAATCAAATTAGAACAGTGAACACATTCTAATGTGTTCCTGGTGGTGATAAAAATTAAGATATTTTTTTCGAGCTACTTGAAATATACAACCCTTAATAGGTTATATTATAAGCTTATAGCTAATGCTATAATCACCCTGTAGAACACATGCAGTAGAAGCCCAGAACGCACTCTTCCAATCTGTAAATTTATATCAGTAGGCCCATCTTTTGCTCTCCTCTGTCTAAGCTCACTTTCCCTAGCTCCTGTGTATTAGGCAGTTTTCTATCACCATGAGAAAATAACTGAAGCAATCAATATCAGAAAGGAAAATATTTATTTTGTCCCAAGGCTCTTGGGCTCAACCCCTGGTATTTGAAAGAATAAAAACAAAACAGTTTATTTGGGCTCAGGGTTTCAGAAGTTAGAGACTGTGCTCCCTTGGCTCTGTGCTTTAAGCGGTATCTGCTCAGCATATAGTACTGAGAACATGTAGTTGAAGAGACCAGTTTACTTCATGGTGGCCCAGGATCAAACAGAAGCAGAAAGCAGCCATGTTTCCAATATCCTGTTCAATAGCACAACTACAATGTCTCAACTTTCTTAAACTAGCTTCACCTGCTGAAAGTGCCACCAATACCATCAAAGGCTTCAATGTCCAGGGCTTTGAAGAGCATTGAGGATCTGAGCAGTAGCACTGTAGTAACCTCTGTTCTACCGTCTGCCATCTTCTTTTCAGATTCCTCCTGTGACTGTTATAGTGGGGGCATTTGTCTGTGACTGGCTTGCTTCACTTAACGTGATGAGCTCTTGCTCCTTCTGTTGTTATTCTGTTTTGGTTTTAGGTTTTTTTTGTTTTTTTGTTTTTTTGTTTTTTGTTTTTTGTTTTTGTTTTTTGGTTTTTGGTTTTTTGTTTTGTTTTGTTTTGTTTTTTTGAGGCAGGGTTTCCTCTGTAGTCTGTGTTATTCTGAATGACAGGATTTTATTCTTTTTTATGGTGTAAGAGTATCCCATTGTGGGTATGTACCTCATTTTCCCCATCCATTCATCAGTTGATGATGATGATGACGATGACGACAACAACAACAACAACGATGACACGATGATGATGACTTCACACACTCTTGACCATTGTGAACAGTGCTGCAATGAATATGAACATGTAAACGTCATTCCAGCACTCTGCTTTCTTCTCCTTTGCGACTGAGGAGTTAAGTGACTGCTGGCTCACTGAACGTTACTTCTTTTCTTCAGTTTCTTAAAGAACCTTGCATATTGCTTTCCATGCTGACTTAGCTCAAGTACCTTCCCTCCAACAGTGTGGAAGAGTCTTATTTTTTCCCACATTTTCTCAGTGTTCATTTCTTTTTCTTTTGTGATATAGCCGTTTTAGGTGGAGTGAGGCAGTATCTTAAGGTTTTAATTTCCCTGATGATTAGTGATATTGAGTATTTTTTCCACATAGCTGATGGCTACTTCCATACCTTTATTTTAGATATGTCTTGTCTTTCCCTTCTACATTTAGAGGTTAAGTGGGTATATTCCAGCAATTAAAATGTCTCTTGTTCACTGGGGTAAAGATCTGTTGTCTATGGAGAGGATGGACCAATTTCACCCTCATGCCCAAGTCCTGCCTGCTGCTGGCTTAGTGTAGCTTATTTTACTGATGACTTCGAAACGTTTATTCATAGTTGGAAACAATCAGTGTTATGTCTAGGGCAGGTACAAACTGTACAAAGGTTCATTTCAATGGGCACACAACTGTGTCCTTTTCTTATATGACTTTTGGTCACTTTTCTGTACAAGTTGTATAAGTAGTACCCAGGTTCTCTACAATATCAACAAGTGCTGTTAAGCACCGAGCCATCTTTTTTAGCCTTTTTCTTGTGGAGATCCATAAAATCAGAGACTTTCCTCTCTAGACCTTTATTAAAAAGTGTCACTTTAGACAGTTAGACTCAGATGTTTCCTCCAGGGTCCCTAGGGCCCGATTAGTAGCCGTTTTTGAAAGCTGGAGAAATCCACTGAACTGACAAATTCCTATTTTTGTGACAACTTGAAAATTACAGTTGTAGCACATTTTCTTTTCTCTTTTATTACTCTAACTCAGTGATGAATTATATAGATTCCTTTTTTTTCCTGATAATGCACTAGAATTTTGAATGTTAAAATTTTTCATCTCTCCCTATACCAAGTCTGACAAGGAACCTGTGACCCTTCAGGCATACCCACCCAGGGCCCGCCTGCCTGACCTACGCTCACATACTAGGAAGGCACATTTCAGTACATAATTTAAGACAAAGTTTTTAGTATCAGGGTCTTTTTGGAAAGCCTGTGAAAAATTGAAGGTCTGTGCCTATGTCCTAAATGTATAAAAGTATTGAATTTTTATTTATGTTTTAGATCCTTGATACTAAGGCTGACACACTAGGAAGAAGACAGTTTTGTCATTATCCTTCTCAAGCAGGTTTCCATGAGGACTATTGAATATTCTCACAGGCCTGTGTCCCTATTTTATACTTTTATTTTGAAACAGTCTTGCTCTGTAGCCTAGAATGGTCTAGAATTTCCTCTGTAGATCAATCTTGCCTGAAGCTCGCAGTGACCTTCCTGCTTGCAAGTGTAATACTGGTTTTGAATTATGGCAATTTCAGACTCTAATTTAACATAGTGCTATCTATTGTTTTCTGCAGAGGCAGATCCAACTGCTAAATTCCTGTGATGAGAATCTTAGTCAAGCATAGTGGTTCATGCCTGCAATCCCAGAGCCCAGAAGCCTGAAGAAGGAGGACTGACCCGAGCTCATGTTCTGCCTAGGTTATATAGTACGAGGCAAACCTGGACAATATAACAAGACTTGGTCTCAAAACCACCAAGGCTGGAAACTTCCACAAAAGATTTTTTTTTTAATTTTTACTTAATTTTTTTCTCCAGATTTTATTTCCCTCCTGGTTTACCCTCTGACTATTCCACATCTTATACCTCCTCCCTGCCTCCTTTTCTCCTCAAGAATGTTTTTACCCCATCCTGTACCCCACCAGACCTCTAAACTCCCTGGGGCCTCCAATCTCTTGAGGGTTAGGTGCATCCTCTCTGACTGAACCCAGACCTGGCAGTCCTCTGCTGTATATGTGTTGTGGGCCTCATATCCCCTGGTGTATGCTGCCTGGTTGGTGATTCAATGTATGAGAGATCTCGGGGGTCCAGGTTAATTGAGACTGCTGGTCCTCCTACACGGTCGCCCTCTTCCTCAGCTTCTTTCAGCTTTCCTTAATTCAACTACAGGAGTCAGCAGCTTCTGTCCATTGGTTGGGTGCATATACCTGCATCTAACTCTTTCAGCTGCTTGTTGGAGTGTGGTCATGCTAGGTCCCTTTTTTGTGAGCGCTCCATAGCCTCAGTAATAGTGTCAGGCCTTGGGACCTCCCGTTGAGCTGGATCTTACTTTGGGCTTGTCTCTGGGCCTTCTTTTCCTCAGGCTCTTCTCCATTCCCATCCCTGCAGTTCTTTCAGAGAGACACAATTATGGGTCAGAGTTTTGACTGTGGAATAGCAACCCCTTCCCACACTCAATGCCCTGTCTTTCTGCTGGAGGTGGGCTCTATAAGTTCCCTCTCCCCACTGTTGGGCATTTTATCTAGGGTCCCTCCCTTTGAGCCCCAGGTCTCTGGTACATTCTAGAGGATCCCCCTAAGCTCCTACCTCCCGAGGTTACCTGTTTCCATTCTTCCTGCTGGCCCTTAGGGCTTCAGTTCTTTTCCCCAACCCAATACCAGATCATGTTCCCCTCTCCCTCCCCATCCCCTTTCCTTCCCAGGTCCACCCCTCCTTCCCACCTTGTGGTTGCTTTCTTCTCCCTCCCAAGTGGGACTGAGGCGTCCTCACTTGGGCCCTTCAGCTTGTTGACCTTTTGAGTTTTGTGGGCTAAAACATGGATATTCTGTACTTGTTTTTTGGCTAATATCCACTTTTTAGTGAGTGCATGCCATGCATATTCTTTTGGGTCTGAGTTACCTCACTCAGTATGATATTTCCTAGTTCCATCCATTTGCCTGCAAAACTCAGGATGTCCTTTTTCTTAATAACTGAGTTGTATTCCATTGTGTAAATGAACCACATTTTTTTTTATCTATTCTGTGTGGGACATCTAGGTTATTTTCAGTTTCTAGCTATCACAAATAAGGCTGCTATAAACATAGCAGAACACATGCCCCTGTGGCATGGTGGGACATCTCGGGTGTATTCCCAAGAGTGTTATTGCTGGGTCTTCAGGTAGATCTATTTCCAATTTTCTGAGGAACCCCCAGATTGATTTCCAGTGGGGTTGTACCAGTTTGCAATCCCACCAGCAATGGAGGAGTGTTCCTCTTTCTTCTATCCTTGCTAACATATAGACCCATATTTGTTACCTTGCACAAAGCTCAAGTCCAAGTGGACCAAGGACCTCAATATAAAACAAGATACACTCAATCTAATAGAAGAGAAAGTGGGAAAGAGCCTTGAACTCATTGGCACAGGGGGAAATTCCCTAAACAGAACTCCAATGGTTTATACTATAAGATCAAGAATGATAAATGGGACTTCATGAAACTGGAAAGCTTCTGTAAGGCAAAGGACATAGTCAATAAGACAAATTGGCAACCTATGGATTGGGAAAAAATCTTCACTAACCCCGCATTTGATAGAGGGCTAATATCAAAAATATATAAAGAACACAAGAAGCCAACCTCCAAAAAGAAAACAACTAAACAAACAAACTACCCAATTAAAAAATGGGGTATAGAACTAAACTGGGAGGAATCCCATGAATGGCTGAGAAGCACCTAAAGAAATGTTCAAAGTCCTTAGTGATCAGAGAATGCAAGTCAAAACAACCCTGAGATTCCATCTTACACCAATCAGAATGGCTAAGATCAAAACCTCAGGTGACAACATAAAAGATCTTATAGTCTCACATCCATGCATGCAATGTCAGCCGGAAGGACAGGCTTCTTCTCTAAAGTTTTATTTATTTTATGTGTATGAATGTGTACCCTGTGAGTACCTGGGAATTGAAAGGTTTTGTAAGCTACCATGTAGGTGCTAGGAATAGCACCCAGGTTCTCTGCAAGAGCAACAAGGACTGTTAACCACTGAGCCATCTCTTTAGCCCTGACATTCTTTTTATTTAGGAGATCCCGTTTCTTTTTCTTTTCTTTTTTTTTTAAGGTTTTCAGCTGATTGAACAAATTCCTCTTACATGATTGAAAGTAATCTTCATTACTGGAAGTCTACTGATTTATGTCCTAAGTACATATATAAAATATAGATAACATCTTTCATAAATTCTGATAACAAGAGTGTTATTGCTGGGTCTTCAGGTAGATCTATTTCCAATTTTCTGAGGAACCCCCAGATTGATTTCCAGTGGGGTTGTGCACGTGTGTGTGTGTGTGTGTGTGTGTGTGTGTGTGTATACATGTGCGCAGAGGTCTGTTGTATGATACCACTCTTATGGAAATGTGAATGAACATTTACTCACTCCAGATAGGGGGACCAATGACAGATCAAAATAAGGATACCACTAAAATCCAACTTGGTGAAATAATGAGTTTTATTGGAGTTACTTATAGGAATATGGGTGCAGGGTTACTTGCAGGAACAGAAATGACTCAGAGGAAGCTATATCACTAAAAGCCTTCCCAGCAGGAAAGCTGACAGCTAGGATCTCACTGCATGACTTGATCAACAGGTTTACTAGTGTCTCTTCCAAGGCAGCTCAGCTGGTCTGTGCCTGTTCTAAGCATCCAACTTGTTTGAAAATGTCAGCACTTTTTACTATTCATATAAGCTTGAGGAGAGAGGGCCTTGGTCAGTTTCAGAGACTTCCTAAAATTTTTGAGTTGTTTACATTTTTATCTTAAGGAGCTTCCCTGTAGGATGGAGTGTTTCCCTTTAGAATACAAATTTCTCTCTATGTTGCTATCCAAGATAAGAGGACATCTTGTAGGAGTCTGTTTTGTTTCTCTACTATCTGAGTTCTAGGGACTCAGGTTGTTGGACTTGCTTATCTTACCAGCCTTAATTTTTTTTTCCTTGAAATTCATTTTTTTTAAAATTTTCTATATTCTTTGTTTATATTCCAAATGATTTTCCCTTTCCCGGTTCCTCCCTCCACATAAGTCCCGTAAGCCCTCTTCCCTCCAACTGGTCTCCAATCAACCCCCTCCTACTTCTCTGTCTTGGTAATCCCCTACAATGCTGCATCAAGCCTTTCCAGGACCAGGACCCTCTCCTTCCTTCTTCTTGGGAATGATTTGATATGTGAATTATGTCTTGGGTTTTCAGAGCTTCTGGGCTAGTATCCACTTATCAGTGACTGCATTCCATGTGTGTTCTTTTGTGGTTGGGTCACCTCATTTAGGATGATATTTTCTAGTTCCAACCATTTGCCTAAGAACTTCATGACTTCATTGTTTTTAATTTCTGAGTAGTATTCCATTGTGTAAATATACCACATTTTCTGTATCCATTCCTCCATTGAGGGATATCTGGGTTCTTTCCAGCTTCTGGCTATTATAAATGAGGTTGCTATGAACATAGTGGAGCATGCATCTTTATTGCATGCTGGGGAATCCTCTGGGTATATGCCCAGGAGTAGTATAGCAGGGTCCCCCGGAAGTGTCATGCCCAGTTTTCTGAGGAGCCACCAGACTGATTTCCAGAGTGGCTGAACCAAATTGCTTTCCCACCAGCAGTGGAGGAGTGTTCCTCTTTCTCTACATCCTCGCCAAAACCTGCTGTCTCCTGAGATTTTAATCTTAGCCATTCTGACTGGTGTGAGGTGAAATCTCAGGGTTGTTTTGATTTGAATTTCCCTAATGACTAATAATGCTGAACATTTCTTAAGGTGCTTCTCAGCCATTCAAAGTTCTTCAGGTAAAAATTCTTTGTTTAGCTCTGTACCCCATTTTTAATAGGGTTATTTGGCTCTCTGGAGTCTGCCTTCTTGAGTTCTTTGTATATATTGGATATTAACCCTCTGTCAGATGTAGGGTTGGTGAAGATCTTTTCCCAATTTGTTGGTTGCCATTTTGTCTGATTGACAGTGTCCTTTGCCTTACAGAAACATTGTAATTTTATGAGGTCCCAATTGTCAATTCTTGATCTGAGCATAAGCTATTGGTGTTCTGCTCAGGAACTTTTCCCCTGTGCCCATGTTCTCAAGGGTCTTCCCCAGTTTCTTCTTTATTTGTTTCAGTGTGTCTGGTTTTATATGGAGGTCCTTGATCCACTTGGAGTTGAGCTTAGTACAAGGAGATAAGAATGGATCAATTCGCATTCCACTACATAAACAAACTCAAAGAAAAAAACCACATGGTCATCTCATTGGATGCTGAAAAAGCATTTGACAAAATCCTGCATCCTTTCATGCTAAAAGTCTTGGAAAGAACAGGAATTCAAGGCCACTACCTAAACATAGTAAAAGCAATATACAGCAAACCGGTAGCCAACATCAAAGTAAATGGAGAGAAACTTGAAGCAATCCCACTAAAATCAGGGACTTGACAAGGCTGCCCCTTCTCTCCATATCTTTTCAATATAGGACTTGAAGTTCTAGAGAGAGCAATTAAACAACATAAGGAGGTCAAAGGGATACAAATTGGAAAGGAAGAAGTCAAACTATCACTATTTGCAGATGATATGATAGTATACTTAAGAGACTCAAAAAATTCCACCAGAGAACTCCTCTAGCTGATAAACAACTTCAGCAAAGTGACTGGTTATAAAATTAACTCAAGCAAATCAGTAACCTTCCTATACTCAAAGGATAAACAGGCTGAGAAAGAAATTAGAGAAATGATGCCCTTCACAATAGCCACAAACAATATAAAGTATCTTGGTGTGACTCTAACCAAATGAGTGATAGATCTGTATGACAGGAACTTCAAGTCTTTAAAGAAAGAAATCCAAGAAGACCTCAGAAGATGGAAAAATCCTCCATGCTCATGGATTGGCAGGATTAATATAGTAAAAATGGCCATCTTGCCTAAAGCAATATACAGCTTGAATGCAATCCCCATCAAAATCATAACTCAGTTCTTCATAGAGTTAGAAGGAGCAATTCTCAAATTCATCTGGAATAACAAAAAACCTAGGTTAGCTAAAACTATTCTCAACTGTAAAAGAACTTCTAGGGGAATAAGTATCCCAGACCTCAAGCAGTACTACAGAGCAATAGTGTTAAAAATTGCATGGTATTGGTACAGTGACAGGAAGATAGATCAATGGAAATAAACCCACACACCTATGGTCACTTGATCTTTGACAAAGGAGCTGAAACCATCCAGTGGAAAAAAGATAGTCTTTTCAACAAATGGTGCTGGCTCAAGTGGAGGTCAGCATGCGGAAGAATTCGAATTAATTTTTTTTAAAATGTAATGTAGTATGAATTTAAAAGTCACAGAAACAGCCAGCATGTTGGTTTATATCTTTAATCCCAGCAGATGTAAGTAGCTCAATAACTTTATGGCCAGTCTGGTCTACGCAGAGAATCCAGGATAGCTAGAGCTCTAGCTATATAGTGAAACTCTGTTTAGAAACAACAAAAACAAAAACAAAACAAACACACAAAAATTCCAAGCAAAAAAAAAAACTGTTAAAATTCACATTGGAGCATTGCATCTAACTCCTTTGTTTCTCTTCCAGTTTAACAGCCTTGTCTAGATCCATTTGTGGAAGACATACTATTGTGAGAGGAAGAAAAGCAGCATCTAAGGAACCTATGACCTAATCTTAAAACCTGTAACTACCCTACCTTAACAGGCAAGGGGTATTAACTTTGAAGTAATGATACAGGTCTTGATTATCCAGCCAGGCCCACTGTAAACGACAAGTCTTTAAATGTGAAAGTGGGAACAAAATGAGGATATTGGGGTGGCAAGACATATTATAGACTGAATAGTGTACCCAATCTTGCCAACTGGAGAGGTAGAAGTTGCAAAACCCTGTGTGATTCAGAGATAGGGGTCTACCTTAGGGTTTCTATTACTATGGAGAGACACCATGACCACAACTCTTACAAGGAAAGATTTAATTGCTGTTAGCTTGCAGTTCAGAAGTTGAGTTCATCATCATCATGGTGGGAAGCATGGTAGTATGCAAGTAGATATAGTGCTGGAGAGGTAGCTGAGATATCAACATTCAGATCAGCAGGCATCAGGAAGAGAATGAAACACTGGGCCTAATTTGAACATATGAGTTCTCAGATGTCAAAGCTCACCCCCAGTGACATGCATTCTCTAGCCAAACTACACAAGGCTTACCTCCTAATAGTGCCACTCTCTATGGGCCTGTAGGGGACATTTTTATTCAAACCATCGCAAGGTATTTGAAAGGTGATTAGAGTCAGAGGAGCTCGTGGGGTGGGAGATTCCCACGATGCTATGCTTAGTACCCTTCTAAGAAGGCATTGCTAGGAGAGGGCAATGAAAGAAGATAGTCATCTGCAAGCCACTAAGTGTGTTATATCATGGAGTGAACACACTGCTTTCTGATCTCAGATACCTAGCCTCCAGGCCGCTGAGAAGTAAGCCCCTGTGATTAAGCCACCTACTTGAGACAGGAGACCATTTGGGATAAAGTCCAGGGTGACTAAGATGAGATGTGAGAAAGACTTTTCCAAAGTCATTACCCTTTAACACAAGAAATAGCCCACGAGACCATGAAAGTAGACAACCTCATGCCAGAAAAGAAAATGTTACTTCAGTGTACCAGAAAGGTACGCAAACCCAAAGATTCCTTGATTTCAGACTGGGAGGCTGGCCCATTCTGTGACTGAGAGATTGGAATACAAGATGTATTTGTTATTTTCAGCCACAAAGAGTATGCATGTTTGTTTTTTTAAAGCAGCAGACAAAAACATATATATGTACCAAGCACAGATGAAAAGGGTTGAGCAAATATATCAACCGATTCAAATCTATTCAAGTTCAAACTGCACTTATTAAAAATAGCACATGTCAGCTGCTGAGCAAGGCTGGCTCTACGTGGGGGAATGTCACACTGGTGGGAGAGAATGTTCCATCCCTTCAAAAGACTGTGAGCACACCTTTGACATGGTTCTTTTTATTTCACTAGAACTCTTTGGGGGAAACTTGCAAGTTTTCAGCTAAGGTTACTCAAACATGCTGATTTACTTTTTCAGGCAACCAAAGGAAACTGCTTTTTTATAATACCCAACAGAGCACACTCAGTGCTGGTTCACATGCTGTGGCTAGCGGTTAGTGTCCACCACCTCCCTTTTTCTTTTTTGAGCCTGGATTTCATCATGAAGCGGTTGCACTGGCTGGTCTGATATTCAATCTGTAGACTTGTCTGACTTTAACATAGAGCCAGTATTCTTATGTCTGCCTCTCCAGTGATGGAATTATAGGATATGTGACCACATCTACCTCCTGTTTCAATTTTGATTATGCATGCACATTAGAACTTGTACTGAGCATGCCCAGAAATATTAGCATCTTCTACCTTTCCTTTTGGACATATGTGCTTATAATTGAAAATGCTCAGAATGTAACTGCTATAGTTGTTTCTTTTATGAGTAGTTTAGGCAACACAACAGGAGAATGGCGCTGTGCAGATGATCCCCGTGCTCCTTCCACTTGATGCTCATGCTCGGCTCTTTTATCCCCAGCTGTACTATGGCTTTGCACTCACAAGGTGTAAAAATACAGCATTTGCCTATAAGAGAAAGACTGATTTTTTCTACCAAATAGTTTATACAAAATATTAAAAGTTGTGCTTATCCCCCATTCTATATTGTTAATATCAATCCAAAGCATTTATTTTAAACACTATCTAGAGAATTCCATGAGTGCTTATATTTTGGCATTATGAAATATATGCATGGATTAAGATTTTTATTTGCAACCAATTTTTATATTCATACTTCAAAACAATGATTTAGTTGCTATTTTACTGATATAACAAATCATTTAAAAATTTATCTTTGCCTAGTTTCTGAATACAGAGAATAAATGATTGCCTGACATTCCTACTTAGCAATATTGTAACAGCCTCTTTATGTTAAGTATACATTATTTTATTTATTTTCCTAAAGAACTTGTGTAATAAGCGTTCAGTTTTAGCAATGAAGGTGTGCAACTGTGCTGACAGTCTGAACCCAGACTGTGGAGCTGACAGTCTGACCCCAGGCAAGCTGGTTGTGAGACAATGACATTAACCCTTTCACCCACTGCTACACACAAAGCTACTAAACTATCCTCTGTCTTGTCTGCATGGAGAAGCAGACAAGAAGGTTAGAGCTAGATGCTGAGAGCTCACATCTGGAACCACAAACCAAGAAACATAGAGCCCATTTGAGATGGTGTCAGCCTTTTGACTCCTCAAAGCCCACCTCCAGTGACATACTTCCTCCAACAGGTCTTCAGTTCCTAGGCCTTTTGGAAGAGGGTCTCCAAGAATTCAGATGCATTAGAATGTGGGCAGCATCTCATCTAGACGCTCACATCATTATTCGCTTTGTTTTGTCTTATTTTGTTTAAGACATGCTCTTACTGTGTAGTTCTGATTGGCCTGGAACTTGATATATAAACCAACTGGGCCTCAAACTCCCAGAGCTTTGCTTCTCTTTGCCTATTGAGTGCTGAGATTAAATGCATGTTCCAATATATAGGTATAGGTCCAGGTCCAGGTCCAGGTCCAGGTCCAGGTCCAGGTCCAGGTCCAGGTCCAGGTCCAGGTCCAGGTCCAGGTCCAGGTATAGGTATAGGTATAGGTATAGGTATAGGTATAGGTATAGGTATAGGTATAATGTATGTATAATGTATATATAATATATACATGTTTGCATATATACATATGTACATATATAGGCATGCATATGCATATATACACATATACATATCCTTATATATATAATTTTATGTGTATGTGTACATGCGTGACTGAGTGAATATGTGTCCGTCACATACCAGAAAAAGAAGAGAGCACTGGGTCCCTTTGAACTGCAGTTACAAGTATTTGTGAACTACCATGCAGTTGCTGTGACCCAAACCCAGGTTCTCTGCAAGAACAACTCATCATGCTCTTCATCACTGACTTCTCTATCTCATTAGTCTTCAATTTAATTTTCTTCTTATCTCAGAGAGCTGCTTGAAACTCACAAACGAGCTGGACTTGGTGGTGACTGTTTGTCGTCCCAGCTCTCAGGAGTAGGAGGCAGGGGTGTCAAGAGTTGGAGAACAGCCTGGGCTACAGAGCAAGGTCCTATCTCAACAAAAGAAAACCAAAGCAAGAAAATGAAACCTGGAAACACTTACGAATGGATTGTCCCTTCTTTTAGGACAGTCTAACAGCCTCCCATGTGTCCTATCTATGCCTCTTCTGAACCTCTTCCCCAGTGTTGTGCAACGTGCTAGTATATTCCTGGCCACAACATGGTCTATGCTATGAGAACAGCCTTCCTTTCCTTCTTCTCTTTCATCTTTGACCAACCAATCTTACCCTAGTCATAAATTGCTTTGGGAAGAATTCTGTTCCCATCATCCTCTACCCAGCTTGACCAGGGAGCATGCCTTCAGGACTTGATTACTGCTCAGTTGATTGCTGTGGCATTTTTCTCGAATTAAATCTCTACTTGTGTAATTATTTGCTTAACAACAATTTTCTGATAGATTATAAATCTTGTCCAACATTGGTTTCATAATTCTCAGTACATGCTTGGAACATGATTTGCTCCATACATGTGTGTTGAATAGTGAGGCTTTGGCAGTGAGGAAACTGTATGTAGAAGGTGCCCACACTCATGATGATGACCATTGGTGGGAAAGGCAAGCACAGCAAAGAGTTTACTGACCTGGACTCTACTTGTTTTGGGTTATGAGCCTCCCATTTTCTAATAATGCACCCGACAGCCTTGCTACTTCACTGGTAAATACAATGCACACACATTTCCCTCCAAACAATGCACCTAGCAACCTCAGACTCCTACCTGCACGCACACATAACCTGGTTCTAAGCAATGGGATAATTTTCTCCTCCCTTTGATGCGCATTAGACTTGGACAGGTTCAATTCAAAGGTACTTTCAGTACATTCTGATTAATGAGTAACAGGGTTGAGCTGTTTTTGCATGCATGGCAGTGAGACAAAGCTATCACAACTGAACTTGTAGGGGAAATCTCCTACTCCATGTCCATAGTCTGTACTCAAGTCCGTGTTATTCTTGAACCTCTCTGGGTTCAACAACACAGTGCTGGTGTGTGTGTGTGTGGTGTGTGTGTGTGTGTGTGTGTGTGTATGTGTGTGTGTGTGTGTGTTCAAAGCCCTTGCTGCTGGTTCCTAATGACTTCAGTGAGAATCATGGCAGAGATAAAGGCTCTATCCAGCAGTATCACCCTTTAGTGCTACATCTCAGGACATGATTGGCACCCCAGCTTCTGTATTCATGCTGTATCCATCTGGTCCTTAGTAGGCAGCTCTTCTCCCCTGAATATTCTAGGCATATATGGCAGCAGGTATAATCCTTAGTCTGGTGGTTCTTACTGACTTAACCAGAGGCACATACATTCCAATCCTAGGACTGAATTTCTGTTTCAGCATCTTTAATTTCAGTTTCACCTTCATCAGCCTGTCTCATTCTTGTTCAGTCTACCTGTGGTTCCTGGTCAGTTCCTGCAGTGTGTGTGTGTGTGTGTGTGTGTGTGTGTGTGTGTGTGTTGGGGAACACCTGCCTGACAATTTCAAGTGATCTTGGCTAGAAAGCCTTGTGCAACTAGAACATCAAATCAAGTTCCTACTTTTAGACCTGGATGTACTAGAAGTACAGAATATATACCTTGCCTGCACTACATCTAGCACCTATTCTGATAGAGCTGGCCTGGATGCTCACAGAATCTTAAGTAAGTTGAATGCACTAGAAAGATGTGAACTGAGTTCCTCATTTCCTTTAAGTTCCTATGTTGAAATCCTAAACTAAACTAACACCCCTCAGATGTGGCCATGCAACCAGCTCTCCCTGTATGGGTTGCTTAGCCACAAACTCAAGCAAGCAAAGTAAAAATTATTCAGAAAAACAAACAGATCTGACCCCCCTTCCTGCACTGTGCATTGTTATTTTCTATTTTTTTTCTTTTCTTTTTCAGTTCTAGAGCTCAAGTCCAGGACCTGGGATTTCTGCATAACATAATAAATTAGAAGCCCTACTGATGTGGATGCAGTAGTAAAAGAAAATAGGAAAATACACAGTGATATCTATCCCAGGAGGAGGCAATAGCTGTAAACAAATTTATTTAGTAAGGCAGGTGAGATTTCTTCAGGGAACCAGGCTGGGGGACTAAGATAGAAGAGGATAAAGGTTGTAATAATAGAAAGAGTAAAGAGAAAGAAATGAATTGTGTAATGGTTTGTATATGCTCGGACCAGGGAGTGGCACTAGAAGGTGTAGCCCTGTTGGAATAGATGTGACCTTTGTTGGAGTAGGTGTGTCACTGTAGGTATGGGATTTAAGACCCTCATCCTAACTGCCTGGAAGTCAGTATTCTGCTAGCAGCCTTTACATGAAGAGGTAGAACTCTCAGCTCCTCCTGAACCATACCTGCCTGGATGCTGCCATGTTCCTACTCTGAAAATAATGGACTGAACCTCTGAACCTGTAAGCCAGCCCCAATTAAATGTTGTGAGTTGACTTGGTCATGGTATCTGTTCACAGCAGTAAGACCCTAACTAAGACAAGTTGGAAAGCTGGTAGTTATGGGTTTTCTTTAAAGGGACTGAAGTGGGATCTAGAGAGATGGCTAATAAGTTAAGAACTGGCTGATCTTTCAAAGGTCCTGGGTTCCATTCCCAGCATCCACATGGTGGCTCATGATTGTCACAAGTTTAGGTCCTGGGAATCTCATACTCTCTTAGGGCCTCCATGGGCACCATACACTTAAGTGGTATTCAAACGTATATACAGGTAAGACACCAGTACACATATAGTAAAATATGAAACAAGAGAGGCCAAAGCCCCACAAATGTTCACTGCTAATGGATTATGGCAGAATAATTTGTACCTGGGAAATCTGAGCAGCTGGAACTGTATGTGCTTTTCCTTCTCTGTTTCTGGACAAAGCCTGAGGGCAAAGGTGGTTTGGAATACCCGTGTTCCGCATGGGAAGGATGCCCCACGGGAAGCCTGAAGTTACCATAGTATGAAGCAGACCTGTTCTGTTCCCGACCTGCCTTCCAGCGGGAAGATCTGAAGGGCTAGGGTTGGAGATTTGTGTTGACAGGGGCACTATGGATGGATGCTGAGCTAAAGTGTTTTTATAAATGAACATTCAAGATACGGTTGCCTATTTAACCACCAAGCAATTAGCTAACTCAGATTAGAGAGTAATAGTATAGCTGCTATGTAGATATGGCAAAAATCTTAAAACAATACACAAATCACTAAGGTTTAGAAAAGCTGATATAAAGGTATCAAGAGTCATAACACCATGACAACCTTAATAGTTTTAAGATTTCTATTTTCTTGATGGGAAAATGGGAGAGCCCTTGCGATTGTGCTTGCCTCTGGCTCCCCTAGAATTCATTGAGTCCCATTTGTTTTTCACCCAATGAAAAATATCTGTTGAATGTGTTCTATGTATTAGTAAAACAAACAAACAAAAATTGTCTGTAGAGTTAAAAAATGAACTGTTCCTGAGAAGAGAAGTTGGCTTCTGCAGTTTTACACAATGATCTGGTATTTCAGTTTAAACTTTTGATGACATTCAGTTCGAAAGACCATGAGAGTAGATTTAAATTAAAATAAGACATTTCCCGTTTCTTTACTAAATATGAAAATCAAATGTGTCTTAGTAGACCAAGGTTAGGAAGTACTGTTTTTCATTTCACAATGGGAGAAGAGAAAATTCTCGATAGAGAATGTACCTTTACCCCTGTCTTGTGTCCATACCTGCGCGGGGAGACTCATGGTACTCCCGTAAGGAAAAGTACATGTGACCCACCCAGAGGAGCTCAGACACAAACACTATTGACCAAATATGCACAGCATGACAGCAGGAAGCACAGCTGAGCTGCTGTGACGCACAAGGTCAGGTGAGTGCTCTGTGCTGAGACTGTGGAACATGAGCTGTTTGAGACCAGGAGGTCTGGGTCAGGGAAGGCAGGAGGAAGGCACCGTCCATATTTCCCAATGTAATGAAATAGAAGATGTGAGTCAAAAGGGGACACAGAGAGGCAAGCCACAGAAAAACACCTCAAAGGAGTTGATTAGACATGGGTCCCTCTGAATTTTATGATTTTTAAAGCAACCTGCCTTCATCAGCTTGTGTTCTTGTAATAAAATGACCGAAACTAGGAACTAGAAACCTACTCTTCTGATTCTAGGAGCTGGGAAGTCCAATATCATAGTTTTGTTGGGAACCAGCACCTGTGGTTTCTGGGAAAACCTTGCTTTATCCACAGGACGGAAACGCCAAGGGCAGAGATGACGCCGTGTCCTCCTGTGGCAGAAGAAACACATGAAAGGGCCCAGCACTCTCCTCCTGCCCTTTCCAAAGGTCACGGGTCCTTTCATGTGGGCTCCTCACTCGATTTAATTGCCTCTTAAAGGGCCCTCTTTGTAATAAATCACATGGATTTACATTCTAACATATTAGATATGGAGGGGCGTGCATATTCAAGCCACAGCAAGCATGCTCTGCTTCTTCGCCTGCCCCCAAGAAACACATATTTCTGTGTGCCCTACTAATATATGAACACTGAATGATGGGGCGCACTTGCAGGGGCTTTGCTCATTTTGATGGTCAGATCCACTTTGATGGGGAGCCTTGTAGGACAAGGCATCAGTGATACTGTGGAAAAAACAATGGTTTTCAAATTCTCATATTTGTAAATTAATTGGCCGTGTAACCCTGTGTGCTAACAGGACAGCCTCAGTGGGCCCTTTGCCTTTTGCCTAACCACCCCTTCTTATAGATGTGTGTTTGTTTACTGGGCCAGGGATAACCCTTAAATCCCAACAGCATCCTTTCTGATAGTCTTGTGGTGGTTCCTCTGCTCTTCTCCTTTAAGTCACAGTAATTATAGCAATTAATTTTGTCCAGGACTTAGTCGCTGCCACTTCGTCACTCTGTGACGCTCAGAACACTCCACAGGCAATATATGTCGCCGCTTCCTTGGAACAAGCAATATGAGAAAATCCCAGCGTGGAGTGCAGAAGTAGAGACTCACAAAGGTTAAATGATTCGGTAAAGGTCACTCAGCGAAGAGCGTTAGGGATCAACTGAGCTCAAGTTTGCTGGCTTTGTGCTGGCTTTCCGGCACTGTTACCTCCCTGGAGGCTTTACTGAAGCTAGAAGTGGGCTTGGTAGAAATCGCTGCACGAGACCTCACAGCATCATTACCTCACACCCCTCCCTCAGAAAGAGAGGGCAAGCCCTGAATGCCATCTCTGATAAGTTGTCACTTTGCTTTTCCGCAGACATCATGTGTGACCTTCAATGTGGTGACGCACGAGGCAGTCCAGACCGTGTTTAGACATCTCATCAGACGATCACGTCACCCAGTTCCTCCACATTTTGAGTGGAAATCATTTCTCTCCCTTAAATTCACCTGGCCTTATTCTGCTGTTGGTATTTCTACCAAAAATAAAAAAATGAAAAATTAAAAATTAAAAAAGACATATTGTTTCGGATGGACAGGTCTATTCATTGTGCAACTCAGATGCATTGATACAGTTTCCTGCCTCCCCCGACTCCTTTCCATGCTTTCAGAAGAGCCAAGCCTTGTTCTGCCTGTGACAGGCCTTTGCATTCATTTCTGTGGGCAGCTCATTCCTTGTACCTATCAGCTCAGAATCGCATGCTCGTGCGTGTGAAAGTCTAGCTTTGTTTTAGAGTTTGTTTCGCGGAGATGGTAAGTATACTTCGGAGCAGCAGCCTTCTCTTTTCCTATTTGACCTCAGGCATTTAGACACAGGGACTTATGGGACGTATGGTGGTGGTGGGAGAACTGGGAAAGGGGAAAGCTTTTGGAATGTAAACAAAGAATATAGAAAATAAAAGAAAAAAGAAAAAAGAAAGAAAACAAAGACACTAGTCTAAACTGTCAATAGGAACCTTGGTGTGAACCCCAGGGGGAAGATGGAATTATAAAAGACTACCAAGGACAACTCATGGTACATATGTATGCCACATATATAAGAAGTGTGGTCTTGTTGGAGGAAGTGTGTCACTTGGGGTGGACTTCAATGTTTCAAAAGTTCACACCTTTCCTATTTAGTGCTGTCTGCCTGTCTGTCTGTCGGTCTGTCTGTCTCCCCCCCTTCTCTTCCTACTTGCAGATAAAGATATAAGATCTCTGCAGGCATGAACTCACCCTCTAAAACTGACAGAGATCCTCCTGCCTCCATCTCTCAACTAGTGAATATTATAGTCATGAGCTATCAGGTTTGGCAGAAAATATCAATTTGTTGAATTAAGCACAATAGTTATCGGATCTGTGGATTTGACAGCTAATATTTGAATTTATGATAGAAGTTTCCAGGAGGCCCAGGAATTTTTCTGTTATGATGAAACTCTTGAAATTTGTAAAGAAGACTCTATCTTGTTACTAGGGCTGACTGTTTTGTTTGGGACAGTACCTTTCCTGTCCCTCTGCTGTGCTCTATAGCTGACTGGGAAGATGGATTGGTCTATCCTATAGGATGCTAGTGTGTCACCTCATTACATGAAAAATCCTTCCCCTTTGGGGGCCTTTATTTCCTTATATGAGAAGTGATGACGACGCTTGGGGTTCTTTCTAGCTCTGAGGAACACAAATCCTTCCTCCATGTTAATAAAACTTTTTATATTTGTAGCCACAATATCATTATATCGGTTTCCCTTTCCTCTTTCCAAACCTTCCCAGACTCCAATGTCTAGCCCTTTTACTTTCTTTTCCTTTAATTGTTGAACACACACACACACACACACACACACACACACACACACTCCTAAATATATAAATACAACCTCTCCAGTCTGTATAATGTTACTTGTATGTATGTTTTCAAGGCTGACCATTTAGTATTGGCTAAGTAATTGGTGTGCTCTTTCCTGAGAAGACGATTTCCCCTGCTCTCACATTCCTTAGCTGCCCATGGTACTTGGTCTAGAGTTGAGCTCTGCTGGGTTTTGCCCACTTCTTTCTGCATGCCTGTTAATGTTGTCCTTGTTTAGTTCACACCTTCCTTCTTATTGTGCTGTGGTAGCTTTCTGCCATGTAGTAGCTTTGTATTGACATAGGTAACATGTCCTCTTTTGAGGGCAATGGTGTTGCAATTCTATATTTCCTTGAACAATACTATACATGCCCACCTTTGCCATTCCAGAGGTTGAGAAAAATACATTTAGGCTTCAATGCATGACTGACTTTGACCAACAGGGCATTTACAGATATGATCTAAGCAAAAGCTTCATCTGTGCTTTGCACTGGCCTAATAAGGAAAACAGAGCCAGACCTATGCACAACTCAAAATCATGACCCCATCTAGCAGAAGCTAAACACCCAATAAGTGTATGAGTGAGAAACTAATGACTTATGTTTTGCTATTGAAATGTGTAGCTGGTTTTCAAGTTCAGTTAGCATGAAATTAGAGAAGTCAAATTTATAACCTGGCCTAAATGTTTGCTTTCAGTAGATATTATACACACTTTCCTTTCAAATTTGTTAAATATTAACCTTCAGTGTTTTATTTATACCATATTAATATTTTATTTTTATGCACCACAATCGTGGCCCCAATGTTCCCACACCATGTTTTGAGACAAAGCCATGTCCTGTGACCTAGGCTGGCTTTGAACTCAGAATCAATCCTTCCTTATCCTTCAGAAGGTTAGGATTAGATGGGCATACCTGTATCCTCTGGATGAAGCCCTAATCCCTTGTACATATGGTTTTGGTTTAGTTTGTTTCAGAGTGGTATCAGTCACAGAAGTAAAGATGGATTTATTGCTCAAACTGTTTCATTTATGATTGCAACTCCAGATTTCAAAGGTTGAAAAATAAACCTTTATCCTGGATGCAGCAATTTGAGTTTTTGTTTATGGTAGAGCTGTAGCTACTGAACTGCAGACTCCTTGCTCCTTGACTCTGTCTTCTAAACCACAAACTTAATCTGCAAGCTTTTATTTCCCGCTGTCCAGCAGTGGGAAGGAATCACTTCACAAGGAATGGCATCGGTAGTCTTTAGGGGCTTAACATGAAAGCATATTTTTCTACCATGCTGTGCTCCAAAATTAATTTGGTTTCTTAGGGGGGAATAACTTGCTAGCTTTCAGTTGTTTAGGGTAGAGAATTTACCTTCTACAATTAGGTTTGCCTCTGTTCTTCCATTATAGGATCAAACAGGACAAGCCCCTACTTGTATCTTTGAAAGCTGTGAGTTGCAGTGCCCGTCAGTTAGCTTTGGGTTAATGGCTACTAGCTGTCTTGGAATTCGATGGGCTTGTAGTCTGTATACAATACATTATTGATATTGCTCATGAAATAGTAACAAAATTCAAGACATCACTAGATAATTGGAATAAAGAAAACATATTGCGTTTTCACAGGTTTTTGTTTTGTTTTGTTTTGTTTTTAGAGGACCCAGCTTCTTCATGGTTAACAGACAACCCTCATCTTGACTGCTAACTTTCCCTCTTTGTGTTCCACAAGAGGGAAGGTTTCGTGTTCCAGGCTGAAACTCAGAGCATTCAGCAAACACAGTTCATAATGGAAAGGGAGACAATGACTAGGGATGGTTGAAACTAAAAGGAAATTGGTTTTCAGTCAATGATGGCATTGAAGTTGCATTTTCCTTTGTAACAAGGAAGAGCTCTTCCCTGTACAGACCAATGAAGATTGGTATAAATTATCCAGGAATGGGATAGTCTTGCATAAATTGTTAAATTCTAGATATAGGACAAGGAAGGCGAGGACCAAGTAACCTTCTTCAGGGGACACAGGAACACGTGCCCACACTCTTTTGGAATTCATACATTGCCCATCATGGAAGGACATGGAAAGTGTAAAATAGTACATCAAAACACGAAACTTAGGTTAGTGGAAACAGGTCACAAAATACATCTTTTTTCAAAATTTTTAATAATTGATTAAGCATATTACATTCTTTTCTTGAATAATTCTCTGAATCTAGTCAGCATTATATTCATATATCAAGCATCATGTACTTGCTTAGCTGAACCATTCAACTAGTTGTCTATGTGTGTGTGTTTTTATGACTTTGGAGTGGAAACTTTTTACAGAGCAAAGCTTTAGATTTTTAAGTCTTGAGCTCTTCCGTGCAGCATGTACAATATGATGATAAGGAGGTTCTGTCTCGAAGACCTTACAGTCAGCACTCAGACATCCGAAGGCTCCTCTCTCTTGAAACTGCATTCTGCCTTGCCTTGGATGTTATACTGTGTGGCTGTCAGTGGCTTCTTGTGGATTGGTATCTTACTAACTTGAAAGGAAGATGCTCTATTTACTTACTCTGTGAGTGCACACTCTGGGACAATAAAGGACGTGAAGCAATGAGTATTTTTCTTGTTTGTTTTTCTTTCATTTTTTTTGGGGGGGGAGTGGGGGGAGTTCTAGGTGTTTACCAGAAAGCTAAATTCCCAACATTTAATAGTAGCGTTTGAACATTTATGACTTTCTCCTTAGGAAAATTAGACATGAGACAGATCATAGAGACATTCCTCTTAACTCTGGCATACAACCATAACCACAGCAGGATTCTCTTGTCTTTCCACTCAATGTGTCCTGAACCAAGAGACTCAGGGTACACCTTGCGCTCTTGTCCAGGCTCTTACCCATGCTCTAAGAAACAACCTCCCAAATGCAAACAATTTTACCTGTGAAGATTTTTACCCTAAAACTTAATGAACAAAAATGATGGGAAATAACTTCTAATATTTAGGCTGTTTCTTAAGTAGGGAACCTGACTCACTCTAAATGGTGTATAAAATCAATTGCAGTTGGAAGACTGTGTCCATGTTTGTGGATTCTTAGTGGGGTATATTTTGCCTTCCAGCCATGCTCTGGTTTTCCACAGATATGTTTAGGAAGTGCTTGGGAGGCAGTTTTGTTCTCACTATCCATCATTACCTTGGTGTGGGAACCAAGGAGACCGAATTTACTGGACACAAATTTTCCTTTCAGTAACTCAGCTAATAACTTGAGGACAATGTGAAGCCAATTTACCCTCATTTAAAACATTCCTCATGTGGGCATTGTCTTTTATTTAATTTTATTTGTATTCTGTTCCAGGTTGAGCTGGTTAAGATGATGCTAGATTTCATCCAGTGTGGACAATGAGACACACAGGATGGAATGCCATGTGAAGAGGAGGAGTAGACAATGGACTGGTGGAGATAACCAGACAAGGAACACTGGTTACTGGTAACAGCAGGTCCATAGGAAGTCTGGGGAGGAGTGAACCCAGAATTTCTTGGGAATGTGGTGCTTCTAGTATTTTTGATTTCAGAATTTTGAAAAGTAGGACTGAGAAAACAAACTGCTCTTTTAAGTTACCCAGTTTATGCTATTTCTTTATGGGAGCCCTGAAAAAGTAATGTGCAAATTACTTAGATATAAACGAGCAGCCTAGCAATTGGGTGCCATGGAATTACCTGACTTGATTTATAAATAGTGTTAGTTGACCGTTGTTGGAGTCCTGTGAAACAGGCACTTAACATGGGACATCTGGTGAAGAAGCCTTTGGGACACTCCCAGAAGGTGCTACTAGTTCACTGTAGGTGAAGCAGAATAGTTTAAGTTCCTTGACATGGTTAAAACCTACCTCTACTTATTCAGTTGTGAACTGCTAAAGTCTCTACCTTCTAACCCTCTCAAGATTCAGTGTGTGTGTGTGTGTGTGTGTGTGTGTGTGTGTGTGTGTGTGGTTGTGTGGTTGTTTATATGCCATGGTGCTTGTGTAGAGGTCAGAAGACAGCCCACCAGAGTTACTTCTCTCCTTCCACCATGTAGGCTCTGAGGATTGGATTCAGGTCATCGGGCTTGTCTGCAAGTGGCATTTACCACCTCATCAGCCCTCCCCAATAAGAGACAATGCCTACATGAAGAAGGTTTTAAATGAGGGTAAATTGGCTTCACAAATTAATTTTATTAATTTGGTTCTTCCTCTTTCTTTTGATTTCTTTAGTTAAGGGTTTGTCTATTTTTTCAAAGAACCAACTCTTTTTAAAAAATTCTTAATATTATTAACCTTTTCCCTCCATTGTTAATTTTTACCCTTACCCTAGTGACTGGGGTTTGGCTTGATTTGCTTTTCCCAGAGTGTTAAGGTGTATCATTAAGTTATTTGAGATCTTACTGATTCTTGATGTGGATACTTAGAGGCATAAACATCTTTCATCATATTTCACAGAGTTTGGCATCTATGCTTTCTTTTGCCTGTAGGAATGTTTTGATTCTTCTCTTGACTTCTTTGGGGATCTTTCATCATTCTCTAGTGTGTCATTTTGTCTTCATGAGCTTCTGTGTGCTCTATGGTTTTGCTTGCTGTTGATTTGTAGCCTTAACCCATTGCAATCAGAAAAAACAGAAGAAATTATTTTATTTTTCCTGTATTTGTTAAAAATGTTATTTGTATTTGTTTAGGTATTCAGAATAGTAATAGCCATTGTGCTGGTTATTTCTCTCTTTCAATGTTAAACAAATTAGAGTCACCTGAGGCCTCTATTAACACATATAAAAACTTCAGAGTCACCAAAGTCTGTCATTGTCTCCATCAAGAAATGGAAACACTCAATTCCTTTTGAGTTAATTTGACCAAGATTGAGCCTGGTGGTTTGTTCCCCTAGTAAATGTGAAGAGCTCTTTTAAGAAATCTTTTCTCGCTGGATGGTGGTGGCGCACACCTGTAATCCCAGCACTTGGGAGGTAGAGGCAGGCAGATTTCTGAGTTCGAGGCCAGTCTTGTTTACAGAGTGAGTTCCAGGACAGCCAGGGCTATACAGAGAAACCCTGTCTTGAAAAAAACCAAATAAAAAAATCTTTTCTCACCTATTTGGTTTGAAGCCCATTTTGTCAGATCTCAGTGACACGGCTTGGTTTTTGAGCCCATTTTCTTGGCATTGTTTTAGTCATCCCTTCCCCCTAAGGTACTGTCTGTCTTTTGTGGTGAGGTGTATTCTTGGAGGCAGCAAATAGATGGCTTCTGCTTTGTTGTTGTTTATTGTTGTTGTTGTTGTTGCTATTGTTAATCTAATCTTACTAGTCTGTGACTTTTGGTTAGGGAATTGAAATCCTTGTGTTCAGAGTTGTTATTGAAAATTGTGCACTGATTCCAGTCATTTGTTAATTTGGAGGTGTGTTTTTCTTTTCTATGGCTAACTATTATTCTAGCATGTTTTATTTTTCCCTGTAGCCTCACGCATGGATCTGATTTTTCTCTTCAATGTGAAGGTTCCTTCAGAGATTGTTAGTAGAGCAGGCATATTGTTCAGTCTATTAAATAAATTTGAATGTTTTTGTTGTTCCTCCAATTACGGCAAATAAATTTGCTGTGTCTAGGGTGGCAACTATTGTTTTTCAGAATTTGAAATACATCTTGAAAAATACTCATTTATTATTCTCGGCTGTATGTGAATGTGCAAGACGTGTGTGGGGGGCATGGGCTATGACAGGTCGGCTATGACACGTGGGGATGTTACAGAATAACTTTCAGGAGTCTCTCCTTCCACCGTGGGGATCAAACCTGTGGCATCAGGATCACATGACAAGTACTTTCTTGGACTGGGGCATCTCCCTGACTCTGAAGTACACCTTTTGAGGCCCCTCTAGCTTTTAAAGTTTCAGCTAGCAGATCTATTGTTGTTCTGATAGACTTGCCTTTGTATGTAACAATGTGTTTCTCTCTTGATGCTTTCAATATACCCTTTTGGTTGGGTATATTTACCATTTTAACTATAATTTGATGGGGGTGGGAGGTTCTTTCCTGCCCATGTCGGTTTGGTGCGTTAAATACCTCATGTATCCGTGTTGGCATCTCTTCTTAACCCTGGGAAATTTTCTGTTGTGATACTTTTAACAATGTCTTTTATTCCTTTAGGGTGAAATCTGTCTTTTATTTCTATGCCAATTACCTATAGAGTGTCAGGTTGCCTGAGCTACTTTTTTATTGCTATGATAAAATACCAGTACTGAAGCAACTTATAAAAGGATGAATTTAATTTGAATTGTGGTTTCAGACGGTAAGAGAACATTATGGTGGAGTGAAGGAACGGCTGAGACCTCACATCTTGTCCCATTACCATATAGTGCTATAGGGTCATTCTCACTGAAATCACCACACAGGTACATCTTGAAATACATGTACTTTATCATTGTATCATTGCCCTTGTTTGATTGTTCCATTCTATTTCCCTGTCTTTAAGCTCATGTTGTCTTTGCCTTGATCTGTTTCATTACCGAAACTCTCTGAAGAGTTTTTGTTTTTTTGACTTAGGTCTATTTTTTTATTTTCATCATTTCAGATTTTTTTTTATCTTTGTTGAAGGCTCTTGTACATCATTCGTCATCTTCCATATTTTGTTAAGCTGTCTGCTTGTGGTTATGAATATACATAATCATTATTTGAGTCCTATGGTCGGGATTTCGTCTAATGAATTCTGACTAGATGTTATTACTGTAGGGTCAATATTTTTAGAGGAGTTTTGTTGTGTTTCTCTTTCGTGTTTCTTATGTTACTGTGTTGGACTTTATGCCTCTGGCATTGGTTTGCTGCTTGGTTTATATGTTTTCTATTAGCTACATACTTTCAGTTGCACTGTTTACAATTCTCAAGTGGGACGTGGGTGTAGGGAATGTAGTTCATAAAGTGATTCCTTAGTCCAAAGTTTCAGAGTGCCTGGTATAAACTCTAAATTATTTCTTGAATCCCTTGTTAACTGGCAGAGGAACCACAGATGTTTCATATTATCACAGTAAAGATGTCATACGAGCCAATTAACAAGAGGACCCTCTTTGACTTCAGTAACTGTTGGAGTATCAACAACCAAGGATAGTGTGGGACATACTCAGATTTTGCTTAATAAGATTAGAAGCAGAAAGAAACACAGCTGAGTAGGATAAGGATTAAGAATTATATGGACTTTGAAAAGATAATTCAGTGGGTAAAGTAGCTGGGAGAGGAAAGATGAGACTGCTACCATGCAAAGATGTTAGAGATTGTTACATCTGTGAAAGGTCACAATTAAAAAGCAAAAGGAGGCAGAGATAAGGATGAGAGAAAGGAGATCAGGCAGGAGTAGGAAGCCAAGAGATTAAAGAATGCCTCACAGTAAACTGGGGAAAGGGGTAAAGCCCTAAAATAGAACAGCAATGATGAAAGCAAAACCATATGAGAGATAAGTAATAATAATAGAAAGCAATTAATAAAGAGATGCCTATGGATGAATTCCTGACACTGCTGTCCTGAGTTGAAGGTGACATTCTCACCCCCTCTGGCTCCCAACATTTCCATTTGGTGCTGTGACTGAATCATTTTAAAGTAGTAGTTTTCATGATCTGTGACTTGTTTACTAGGGAGAACTTGCCAATATCTGCAAGAATGTTTGTTGTTGTTGTTGTTGTTGTTGTTTTTTCTGAAACTCAAGGGTAGCTGGAATGGTAATGCTGGCATCTTTGAGGAGAAGCCCTGGATGCTGCTACCAGCACAGGACAGCCCACTCAAGCAAAGGTCAGTATTGTAATTGAGAAACCATTCTTTCATAATCCTCATATTACCTTGTTGGAGATGCTATGTGGACAAGCCACAGTATTTTCATGGTTTATTTCATTATTTTGTTTCCTAAATGTTACCGGATTGTATAACGTGCCCCCCATACCTCCAACCATGGAATTAGTATGTGAAAGTCCTAACACATAGCATCTCAGTATGTGATTGTCTTTAGAGATAAGCTGTTTAGAGATGAACTTAAGTTACAATTAGGCTTTAAGCCCAATGTGACTGATGTCTTTTGAGGAAGAAATCAGGGCACGCAAATACTGAAGATACACATAAAGATGAGAGCCAATCATTATGATTTGAGTGTGTCCTTTATGCATGTGTTACATGAGTCCCCTGCCTCTGTGGAAGAATGGATGGATGACATCACTGCCCGAGTGGGTCAGGTATCACAGAAGCAGGTCCCTTCTTTGTCAACACACATGCCCTTCGTCTTTTAGGATTTGACGGATACCAGCACCATGGCTTGTCCTTCCCAGCCTTTGGGACTGTGCACTGATACATTCTTGTTGTTTACATAGAACTCACTCACAGCCTTCCTTTTGACATCAGTATTAGATGGACTGACCAGAATCCCAGGACACAGAGAGAAGGAAGGCCCTAGAGGAAGCTAAAGGAAACCTTTATCCCAGTCATCTGCTCTTCCAAACTGTGTGGCCAGAAGTAACCTCTGGGGACTGATGATATACGTGGAGGCCAGACTGGGTCATCTGGTGACCTGTTCTAGTGTTCTCTATCTTAGTCCCCTGAGATGGAGTCTTGCACAGAACCTCCTGTCTCTGCATCCCTCCTCCACACCCCCAACATGGAGATTTTCAGTATGTGTACAGCCTCACCTGGCTTTTTACTGGGTGATGGGGATTTCAACAGGTCCTCTCTTTTGTCTAGTAAGTGCTCTTACCTGCTGAGCTAGCTTTCCAGACTCCAGTAGCCATTTTAGGATCACTACCATCTCCTTTTGTGTGGCCTCTACTACTTATTTTTTTCTCTTCTACTAATTATATAAGAGCAGTTTAAGGATTTTGAACAATCCCTTTAGGATACAATGTTGACAGATAAAAACATATAACTGGGCTATTCCTTTAATATTTTCTCTTTGTCTCAAAAGTTACAAGGAACTTTTTTATTTTTATTTTTTTAATTTTTATTTTCTATATTCTATGTTTACATTCCAAAGGCTTTCCCCTAACTTTTTTATTTTTATGTTTAGAATTTTTATTTAGAAATAGCCTATGGTTAAAAATTACACGTGGTTATTATGAGAATCTATAAAAAATATTAAAAATGTTACAAAATAGAGAATAAAATCACCTGTAATTTAATTTTTCACAGAGAAAATTTCTTTTCTATGTTTTCTTTTTGGTATTATTAAATTTCTTATTTTTTCTACAGAGAAATGAAATGTGGGCATTTATTTCTATATAGGGTTTGTTTGAGAGTACTATTTTAAAGTTTATTTTAAGTCTAATTTTTTTATGTGTATGAATGTTTTGTCTATATGTATGCTTGGTATGCTTAGAAGTCAGAGACATGAGATCCCTGGATTTGGGGTTACAGATACCTGCGAGTCACTGTGTAAGTGCTGGGAAGCAAACCCTGGCCCTCTGAAAGAGCAGCCAGTGCTCTTACACACTGAGCCATCTCTCTCCCTCAGGATGTTTTTTTTTTTTTTTTTTTATAGTGTCCCATTTCCTTCCAGTCCACTGAAAAACTGAGATTTTCAGTGATGACTGAGCACACATGCTTCTGGAGTAAGTAACCATCTTTGGAGTAGTAGATGTAGGTTTCAAAACATAGATGCTTCCTCAAGTCATAGATGCACTTTGCTGGACCTTTGAAGCCCAGGGGTGAGATTACCGTGGCTAGTTCCTTCTACTGTAAGATCTGAATTCCATGTATTCTTTGGTCCCACATTGCAGGGAATCACTTTACACAGATAAATTTATATGACAGGAAGTTGTACCATTTTGGTTTTTAATATCAGTGACAGGAATGGTGAAAGAACTGAGGAATAGGTTATCAAACTTGCCAGCTGGGGCCGGGGTGGGGTCCTAAAAAACGAAAAGGACACTGCCAAAAACATAATATTCATTGCTGAAGGTACTCAGGACAGGAACTCAAACAAGGCAGGAACTTGGAGGTAGGAGCTGATGCAGAGGGCATGGAGGAGTGCTGCCTAATTGCTTGCTCCTCATGATTTGTTCAGTCAGCTTTCTTAGAGCATTCAGGGCCACCCTCCCAGGGCTTCCACAATGGGCTGGGCCCTTTTCCACAAATTGCTAATTGAGAGAACGCCCTTCAGGCTGCCTTATTCCGACTGGTCCATAGTCCGGAACAGACTCAGTCTCCTTTGTTTCTAACTTCCTAATGGGCATTTCCTGCTGTAAAGCTGCCTGGAGGATATAGGACACTGGTGACAGTGGCTACCATACCAGAACTGCTCAGTGAGTACTACTGGCAGTCAGTGCTATCATTTTATAGTTCTTGTTGACAGTTAAAAGCCTGAGTTACCATAAGCACTCAATCTCCAGTGTTTTGAACTCCAATAGTTGAACTTATTGGGGGTAAAGATGTCTATGGTATAAAATAAGCACCAGCAAACTTTAAAGTTATCAGGCAGGAAAAAGACAGAGAGACAGAGAAAGACAGTCACATAGAGAGGTTGTCACCAAAAACTATCCTCAGAATCTAATGAATTTCCACTTTTACAACATCTTCTAACTCTGTATGTTTAAGAAGGGGATAGAGATGTATGACAGTAATGGAAGCCATCATATTTTGGGCAATAGTGGGTTTTCTTTTTTTGGAGGGGGGCGATGGCACTCCACAGCCTAGAACACTCTGAAATTCACTGTATAGCTCAGGCTGGTTTGGGACTTAACCATACTCTTGCTTCAGCCCTCCAAGCAGTGCGATTACAGTCCTTCACCCCTGTGCCTGGCTTTGGAGCAGATTTGATGATGTATTGATATTTAACAAAAAGAATAAGCTATGGTAGATCTTCATGGTGAATGTTACTAACATATCTATACTCTGCCTCTCGTACGATACAACAAAGGGACTGCAGTCAGAGGTGGCCAATCAGATCTGGGTGTGGTCAGACCACACAGTTCACAGTTGTCCTTTGCCTCCTGAGCACTGTCAAAAGGACTGTACTCCATTTCAGAAATTTGTGATAGATTGCACAAGTGTTGGGCTGAAGTTTCTTTTCCATTTAAAATAACTTTTATCCGATTTCTGCCATGTGCCAGCTGCTTTCACAAATGCCATTCTGCTACATAATCTATGAAAAAAGGAATTAGGTATGCAAATTAAAGCTGTAAAAAGAGAAGGAAATATTTGGGTCTCTAACAGAGGTCATGTTAATCTCATAGAATTTAAAATAAATCCACTTAAAATATATCAAAATTATATATATAGATATAGTAACAATCTTTGAAGATAGTTCTTTAGATAGATCTATGCATCTGGATTTGGATATTATATTAGCCACCTTTCTATCACTGCATTAAAATACCATGACCAAGGCAATTTATGTAAGAAAGAGTGTTTTTGGCATTAAAGGTTAGAGACCGTGGTAGCAGAGAAAAGTCATGGCAGCAGGAACAAGAAGCTAAAGTCTCACGTATTAAACTGCAAGCTTGAAGTAGACAGTATAAACTTTAAACTCTCGGAGGGAGAGATGGCCCAACGGGTAAGAGCACTGACTGCTCTTCCGAAGGTCCTGAGTTCAAACCCAAGCATCCACGCGGTGGCTCACAACCATCTGTAATGATATCTAACACCCTCTTCTGGTGTCTGAAGACAGCTACAGTGTACTTACATATAATAAATAAATAAATCTTAAAAAAAAAAAAAAAACAACTCAAAACTTTAAACTCTCAAAGCCTGGCTCCAGTAACATATAAGGTCATACCTCCTAAATTTCCCAAACAGTGCTACCAACTGAAGACCAAATGTTCAAAATGCCCAAGACTATGGGAAACAGTTATCATTCAGACCACCAGAGATATGAGGCTTGGTTTCTACCACTAGTAAACAAAGCCTTATCTGGTTCTAATGTCTAGAATAATAATCCTTGCTGTTAGAGTTACTGTTAGGAGTAGGACACATGATGCATATAAAAAACAACTGATGAAGAAATTGTCAAGCATTACTAGCAATCAAAGGTTCAAAGTATCACCACCTGAACAGGCTATTCAAATCAAATTCTTTTCAAATGCTTCTGACCTCTGTGACTCAAAATATGTACCAGGCACATTCATTGTATTGGCCATTAGAGTTCTCTCTGACATTAAGTGCTCCAATTTGGGAGGGCTCTTTGAAGAAGAAGGGTATAATTGTGTTTATAGATAGGCTAACACTAATATAGAAAACTGTCTTGGTAATAAAAATGGTAAAACAGACTAAAAAGAAAGCCCAGGATATTGCAAAGACTTGTTCTAAATCTATGTTGGCTCAGTATCCTTATGGCTTTAAATTATTACCTTCTTCACAAGAAACAGATCCGCAGACACCTGGATGCCTTCCAAATATATTACACAGTTTCTAATTTTTCCAAATATTAAAAATGTCCCAATTGTATTTGTGGAAAAAAAAAAACCCAAGCAATACATAGTTTAAAAATAACGTTCACTTCATTCCTCTCCTTATTTCACGCACAGATGCTGCCAAATCCAATTGCTAGTCAAGCTGTGTTCTTTCCTGAAAGACCCAGGGATAACTGACCCAGAAGCTCTTCCAGAGGGATTGCTAACCAGGGGTCACAGCAATGTCTTCAAGGCCACTGTCTGCTCCTTTCTATGAGCTACTCTCTCATCAACCCATCGAGCCCATAAGAACGCATGATGTTTTACGAATGTGAATCTCTGACTTTTCCTATAATTAGGAACTTTTGTGAACTGTTCAGGTTCACTCGCACAAGTGCTAACCCCCAGACCATCCATACCATTTTTTAAAAGGTTATTTCATCATTTATGTTTATGATTGCTTTGTCTTGCTACATGTATGTTCACCACATGTGTGCCTGATGCCTGCAGAGGCTAGAAGAGGGTGTTGGATCCCCTAAAGCTAGTGCTACCATTGTGAGCCACCAAGTGGCTACTGGGAACTGAACTCAGGACCTCTTCAAGAACATTCCATGTTCTTAACCAGTGAATTGTATCCCCAGCCTTTATTTTTGTGCTTTCTGTTTTGTTCTTTGAGATGGGGTCTCACTGTGTAGACTTGTAACCCTGGCTGACTTGTAACCCTGTATATAGATCAAGATGGTCTTTGCCTCAGAGACATACAAATATCTCTGCCTCTGGCAGGATGGAATTAAAGGTATTCACCACCACACCTGGCCTAAACTTTTTCTAAGCTTACCTCCAAGTGAACTGGTTAATAACATGAACCATATCTACCAAAGTCTGTTTTTCTGTGTAATATAACTGAGTTACCTTTGTACTTGATGGAAAAAAAGGAAGGGTGAGTTTATTTAGACATAGCTTGATGGCACAGTCCATCCTGTCTGGGAAAGCATGATGGTAGCAGGAGGTAGACAGTCACATCATGTTCATAGTCAGAAATCAGACAAACAATGCTGGTCAGCTTGCCTTTTTCTTTTTCTTTTCTCTAGAACCCCACCCGTGAAGTGGAGCCTCCCACATCCAGGGGGTTTCTTCTCTACTCAGTTTAACATCTGCGGAAATACCCTCACAGACGCATCTCGAGGTGTGCTTTTGGAGATACTAAATACAGCCAAGTTGACACTGAAGATTAACAATCACAGTGACACAAATCACTCCTGATAGGAGATTTTTAGGACCCTGCCTGCTTCAGTCTTTAGACAGCCGCCTGGCATGTATCTAGCTGCAAACTTTCTTTCTCTTCCATGTGATATTCTGGAGATATATCTCAGTACTTGGCCTTTTCAATTGCTCTTTTCAAAGGTTTTATTGGAACCGGACATTTTCCTCATTGATGACTATTTCTACTGCCTTCTTTCCCTTTTAAACTACAAATATTGTTGCTTTGGCCACTTTGGCTCCTGAAGTGGAAAGTGGGAATTTATTCTCCACCACCACTAGACTCCATTGGATACACAGAGACGCTGACTGGCCATTTCACAAGAAGACATGTCTTCATTTTGTATTTTTCCTTCTAATTTCTTAGATATCGTATAGTGAGATCTTCACACGCTACCCATGTGCAGCATGATCATTCCAGCATTATTCCTTTTACTGATTTTCTCTTTTAACAACTTTATAGATTATATCCCACACACATATATGTATGTACACACACTCACACGTACTTCTCTTCCTCCTCTTTCTTCTCCTTCTCATCTTCTTTGTGGTGCTGGGAATTATATCCGGGGCCTTGTTTTGAAGTAAGCACTCAACCACTAAAATACACCCTCCATCTTGTCATAGATAGTTTTGTGATAAAATAACCTTTAAAAAATGGCTCCAACTAATTCTTTCTTGAAAAATTTAATACAACTCCTATAACATTTTGTTTGCTTTTGAGACAAGGTCTCACTATGTAGTTCAGGCTGGCCTCAACCATTGAGTCTGCTATCTCTGAGTCCCAAATGCTGAAATTACAGCCTTTGTCTCATAATCAAATCCACTAGCCTGGCCCCCATGTGAACCCAACTAAGGAGTCATATACATGCCCAAGATGAAGATATATGATGCCCCAGAAGTTGATCTCTGTACAAAGTGAGGAAGACAGGGTAGGGACATAAAGGGGACATAAAGAATGTGTTATCTAGAAGACTCAGCGGACAGATAAACCCACACTTCCCAATTGGTACATTCCAGAACTTATGGGAAAAAAAAATAATTGTTTTCCAGATATACTACTTGAAGTTAAAGCCAGTGAGAGGTTCCCAGCGGTGCTTCAAAAGGTCCCTGTGCCCTATCAACAGGGCTTTATTACAAATATCAGGACACAGTAATATTTCCTTCTCTATTTTTGTCAGAAGAGGCAAGTATGGTTCACATGGGTAACCCATTTTGACACCTCCTTCCCCTCCCTGTAATGAAATGATAACTGGATGAGCAATTTAAAGACACCGTTCCCTCTCCGATACCTCCCCGCCCCCCAACACACACACACCGTGGTCTCTTGTTGAGCACCGTGTTGAGGAAATGCTTCATCATGCACCCTGGAGCTAATTTGGAAATGAGCGTCACATAGGTTGAAACTCCTTCCCTCCCCTTCCCCTCTCCTCCCCTCCCTTTCCCACTGCCCCTCCCATCCCTCTACCTTCCTCATTTCTCTCCCTTTCTGTTCCTCCCCTTCGCTTTCATCCCTCCAACCTTTGTGGAGTATCAGTGAAGCTGTTGGAAAGCTAAGTCGCCAGGATGGCGTGTGTGCATGCGCTGCTGGATGAGTTCGGCCATGAGTAAATTCCAAAACGCTTCTTCTTCTAAGAGTTACTATAATCTCTTTCTCCCACACAGAGAAAACAACTGGACTCTTTGTTGATTTGACTATTTCCTCTCTGAAACTGAGGCAGGGAGGGAGATGGGAGTGACTAAGAAGGAATTTACAAAGGCAGGCAGCGGAAATTTCATTTTAGCTTTGAAAAGTTAAAGAATGCAAATCCCCGTCCCTATGGTAAGTGCAGAGAGGTGTGTGAATTGTGTCCAGGTTACAAGTGTGTCCCCTGATGGAGCAGCCCTGTTGAGGAGGTGGATTAGCTGGAAGTGGCTGTATGCCAAAAACAGCAGCACTTCCAGATATTTTTTACAACTAGATAAAATCCAACTGATTCTCTGTGGACCAAGTATGGCACTATCACTTTTCTTCCTTGCCTCTTTTGCTTCCTGTCCATCCTCGTCACTGCGTTTGTCTGTTTATTATATAAACACATATTTTATGTGTGTTGCTATATGTGTGTGTCAGGAGGCAGAGGCTGGTCTTCTGTGTCTTTTCTTCAGCAACGACCTTAACTTTTGAGACAGGGTCTCTCGCCAACCCGGAAACCCACTAATTCACATAAGCTAGTCTCTGTCCCCTTCGATGCTGGGGTTATAGACAACTGGTACCAGGAATCCGAGCTCAGTTCTGCATGCTTGTGCAGTCAACATTTCACTTACTGACCCATCTCCCCAGGCCCTACTGTCTCATGTATTCTGCGCTGGCTTCAAATTCATGATCTTTTTACTTTAGCCTCGACTGCGCCATAAAACCAGTAACAGCTCAGCACGTCTATGGTGATCAGAGGACGACTTGCAGGAATCCATTCTTCTCTTCTGCCATGCTGGTTCTGGGCACTGAATTCAGGTCTTCAGAAACTTGGCCCCACTCAGTCATCTCACTGGCTGTATTAGTTCCTATTTAAATGTAAATTTATTATAAAATTCTTTGTTCATATGGTCCCAGTTTGAGCATTCGGTGTCTGCCCACTTGCGCCTTGCTTGTCTAAGCTGTCCTTATTATCTTTCTCTCTTCACTGCTTCTTTTTCTTATGTCAAGCTTAATCACAGGCAAAATTGTGAACTCTCACTATCCCAGAATCCTCCAGACCTGCATCTGATGTGCTCTGCAGTTTCTGTCTTATATTTTTCATGGTTAGTGTGTGATTTTTTTTTTCCCATCTAAATAGTAAACAATATGACTCACTTGCCCGGAATTATTTTCCTATGATTTCCCTCTTAATCATTATCAAAGTGTTCAGGTAAATGAATGAAACATCAGAGTGAATGTTAGGGGGAGACATGTGGATGTTCCAGGAACCTGTCCCACGGTCCTGCTTCCTCTATCCTTTGTGGAACATTTGAAACAGTGGGAATGAAGCTTTGAGAAACAATTTACTTCCTTTTTTCTGGGCCTTGGAGGTGCTCAGAACCTCCAGAAAGGGAGGAAACATCTGGGTAACAAATATTGAAGCAGTCAAGCTGGACCACACATCCCAGCAGCCCTGAGAGGCAGGAGGAGTAGCCGGCTCCTGGAGCTGCCTGCTTGTTTAGCTCCTCAAAGATTTCTGCCCATAGATATGTCTCACGCTGAGAAACTGGTAGGACTGGTTTGTAATAGCCCAAGATCTGTTTGGGTGCAGGTGCTGTTGTCTTACAAAGAGGAGACTTAGGCTGCTACTCCAAAGAACTGACAGCTGTTGCCCAGGTGTGGTGAATATCCTCTGGCACTCTGGGGTTCTGATGACAGGGAAATTGCTCCAGGCATGTCACTGCCCTCAGATGTTCTCCACTGACTCTCAAAACTCAGTAACATCATTATAGAAAGCCAGTCCCAACCACTCAGAGCTGCAATACCCTTCCTTATGATCCCCATGAACCCCCTTCTGTGAAATCTATCACCACACTGCCTTGTAATGGTTCTTTCATCTGCCTTCTCTTTGGCTCACACCAGTGGTGACAGATTATACACTTAGACTATCCATGGAGCTGAGCACATCTACAGCCCAGGGTGGATGCCCAGCAAATGTTTTTTTTTTTTTTTTTTTTTTTTTTTTTTTCCCAAGACAGGGTTTCTCTGTGTAGCTTTGACTGTCCTGGAACTCACTTTGTAGACCAGGCTGGCCTCGAACTCAGAGATCCACCTGCCTCTGCCTCCCAAGTGCTGGGATTAAAGGCGTGCGCCACCACCTCTCATTATCAAATGCTTCTTGAGTGAATGAATACAAGGTTATCATTTGGTAAAGCAGACAATGGAAAACTTACGCCATTGAAGGTCTAGACCTCAGAAGAAACTCCTGGCAACTACATAAAAACAAAAATTATCTTTGAACTTAGGTTGTGTTTGAAGGCCTCTGAATTAACGGAAATCAACAAGGTTGTAGAGCTGCATTATCAGTGGATGGAAGGGAAGGAGGAGAGGAGCTGACTCATTCCTTTGAGCTGACAACGCATACAAATCATTTTAGACAACGGGGAGAAACAACACACTCAGACATGGAAGTCAGTGTGATTAAAGGGGGTCTGAGCAGATGCCCTCCCAGTGGTCCTGAACTTGCCCTGCGTCTCCATCTGGATGTAAGCATCTGGACTGTGCATCTTGTGGCCTTGATGCTGTCTGCCTCCACCTTCTTTCGGAAAATACAACCAGAGCAGAAGCACTGGGGCAGGTTCCTGCATGCACTGCTGTATGTATGAGAGACATAGGAGAGCAGGATGGAAATTTACAGGCGAGCACAAAATGCCAAGTTCCACCTCGAAGGGAGATGGCTTGGGAAGGATGATTTCCTTTCTTACTGATAGGTTAGGTATCTGCCTATATTATTTGAATTTTTAAGACTATCTGCATGAATTGCGTTGATAGCATAACAAAATACACCTCCCAGTAGGGTGGTGACAACAGGCAGAGCAGGGGGGGCGGAGTAACTGAGGACTGGTTGCACTTTGAAGAATGGCTGTCTTCAGATCTGCCATGGCTCCGAAGCTCTGATATCATGAGCTGCTCGAAGGAGAGGAAAGCTCATTCAGGATTCCTGTGTTCAGATCTTCAGGGCCCATCTCTGCTCATGCACTGCTGAAGTCTCCCAGCTGTGTTAACCGCCTCCCCGAATGGCACACCCATTTGCCCTTTTCATAGTCTGTGTACTTACTATTCAATCTCAACTTCATCCCCAGTTGCATTTGACACCCCTGACCTAAAGGAGTCATACCCAACTTCCAATCCTTCCAGACTTGACATGGGTCCCAGTTTTCCTGTTCCCAGGTTCTTTTCTAGTTGGTTCTAGATTTGGAGTTGCCCTTACACAGCCAAAGGGGGCCTGGAAAGCTGGCATAGACTGAATTATAAGCAGTAAGACCATGGGCTCTGGCTTTGCACTCACAACAACTCTCAAGGTTTTCATCATTCCTGTCCTAGAAATGTGACCTTGAATAAAGCATGAAATGTTTCTGTGCCTTGATTTCTTTGTGTACATGAGGGACATCTAACAGTGTTACTATGAAACCAGGGGTATGCATTCATAATAAAGTTCTTTTTGTTTTCTTTTGAGGCAGGGTTTTATGTAGTACAGACTGGTATTGAGCTTGCTATATAGTCAAGGATGATCTTGAACTCCTAGTCTTACTAACCAGCTGGGTATCTTGGATATTTATTTATAGTCAATATATTTAATAAAACAGGCTAGAGCCATTTGGGAAGGTTTCCTCAATGGAAAATATGTCCCCCATCAATTTGGCCCATGAGCATTCCTGTGGGATGTTTTCTTGATTAATGATTGACAAGCGTGGGCCCAACTCATAGTGGGCAGTGCCACCCCTGGGCAGGAAGTCTTTAGCCTTATTAAAGATACAAACAAACAAATAAACCCAGGCAAAGAAAGCCACAGGGAACAAGCAGCATTGCTCTGTGGCCTGTGTTTCCGTTCCTGTGTCTGGGTTCCTGCCTTGAGTACCTGCCTGACTTCCTTGCATGACAGATTATGATACAGAAGCAAAATAGTCCCTTTCTTCCTCAGGCTGCTTTGGGTCATTGTGTTTAATCACATAATAGAAACCCAATTAAGACACTAGGGTTACAGGTGTGTGCCACTGGGCAAAAAGTACAGCTTGGTACCACTCCTTTCCCCTACAGAGAGTTTGCTCTCACCATGTATTTTCTCTACTCATCCACCCTGCCCATGGTAGGTTCAGAGTCAGTGCCAGGAGAAGAACTTTCCAATAAGAAAATGATTTCTTTAGGCAATTTATTGTCCTTTTTAATAAAGTGCTGTTTTTCAAGTGTCTGCTGCTTCCTTGTTTCCCCAAGATGATGTCTTAGTGGGAGAATCAAGTCATCACAGTGGAGTAGATGAAGACTTAGCTCCCCTCCATGGCCTTTGGATTAGTCAGGAGTCTTAAGAGGAACCAAGAAAAACAATAGACGAGATTGGAATAGAGAGCAGAGTAGAATAGATTGGAACAGCACAGCACACATCAGAATATATCAGAACAGAACAGAATACAGCAGCCTAGACCAGAGACTAGACCAGAGTAGACTAGACTAGACTAGTCTGGACTGGACTGGACTAGACTAGACTAGACTGGCTTTTGTGGTCACAGATGCTGGAAAGTTCTGTCATGGCTGCCTGTGAGCTGCATCATTAGACGTAGCTGCTGTTTCAGGAACCTGGCAGCAGGAGCTGAAACACAGGCCACTGAGGAAGGATGCTTCCTAGCTTGCTCCAACTGGCACGCACACAGGGCAATCTGGCAGGGGGCATCTTCTCAATGGAAGGAACCTTCCCAAATGACTAGTCTGTGTCAAGGTGACAAAAACAAACAAATAACCAAGACATCCTGACATTTTAGATGAACTTGTTAGAGCCCCGAGAACCCCCCCCCCCAGAAGGATGTTAACACAAGTTCCGGAATCAAAAGACTGAAAATCCTGGAGTGTAAACACTACAGACAGCCATCACTACAGATAGTATGGAGGAATGTAGAAAACAGCTTGGATGAGTTTCACCTCTTCAACTGTTCCGATTCTACATCCAGGGTGGGTCTTCACTCTCAATTATAACCTATGCAACAATTTTTTTCAGTAAATGCCCTGAGACACATCCAGAAGTGTGCCCTCCCAGGATGCTAGGTATCCCTCAATCCAGTGTATGTGACACCGAAAGTTAAGTTAAGCACCGTGGTGTCACCCACACGCTGTTGGGTTTTGCGGTGTTATGGATGATCTGGTGGCTCCTGACCTGTGACCGCCAAGGAACACTGGGAGCATTCTGGAGGGCTCTGGTCTTCTCACACGCCGAAGCCCGCCTTTGATGTGTCTTCTGTGTCTTCTGACATCTCTATACCTTGGCTCCTCTTGTGAGAACCTACTCATGTGTTATCATCAGCTATTCAAGGATAGTAAAAAGTATGCTTTAAAGGCATGATGAAAGTAACCTCAAATCATAATGTAATAGAGAAATGTGGCACATATCTTAGCTATTTCATGATAATTGTGAATATTTATTTATTTTAATATAATTTAATTGTGAGTTTAATTTAACCTTTAATAATTGCTGTTAACTAGTTTGTTAAATCGTTCCTTCTCTCCCTTTATCCCCTTTACATCCCTTCTTTCTTCCTTCCTTCTTCCCCACTTCAGTCTTTTCTTTTGTCCTTCTTTTTCCTTTTTGTTTTCTCCTTCTTGTTGTGTTGACGATTGCACTTAAGGCCTTGTGCACCCCACCCCTCTCTGATTAATGTCTGTCCTGCTGTAGCACAGGAAAGAGTTCAGGGCTCCTGAGCTGGTGGGAATGAATCATTCATCTATCTCTTCAGCTAGAAAATTTTGAATGTGTTACAGGACACACATATCAGCTACTGCAACTCTGGGGAAAGGTCCCACCGAGAGCTGGAGTCTGCTTTGGTTTTCTAGGTCCTAGGTCCTTCACTATGGCTTTAATGTATTTCATGTATTTTACTATTGAACAATACCCACATCCCCACAACATTTCTGACAGCCAGGGAACTCTCCCTGCCCAACCACAAACTGTATTTAAGGTAGCTGGCCGAACTCCTAATCACACCCTCACCTAAATTCCTCCTTCCTTTTCAGAGACAGATTGAGAAATAAACTTGGGTCCACCCTCTGCAATCCACAGGTGATCCAGAGGCAGCTGGTCACCAAGCACTGACGAGGAAGTAGGGCAGAAGCTTCTCTGCCTGCAGCATTAACTTTGACCCACAAAAGGTACTACCCTCCCCGGTGCAGTTGGAGTAAGAAGGCAGACTATCAGAGGGGAGGGGAGAGGAGAGGAGAGAAATGCTGAGGAGACCAAAGAAGAAAGCAGGAAAGGAGGAAAAGAAGGAATTGAAAGTTTAAGGGAGTGGTATGAATTAGCCCAAGGAAAGGGATGAGCTGATGACCAGCAATGCCTCTCTGGGGAGGGTCCAGCTGAGAAAATAAGGTAGTAAAACACCAAATCTTATAGGTGAGTACTGGAGAAGTGACCCAAAGCTCCAGAGTTAAGAGCCAATGGTGAGGATTTGTAACGTATTCTCTCTCTCTCTCTCTCTCTCTCTCTCTCTCTCTCTCTCTCTCCCTCTCTCTCTCCCTCTCTCTCCTTCCCCCTCCCCCCTCCCTCTCTCTCCCTCCCTCCTTTCCTTCCTCCCCTCCCATTCTCCCTTTCTGCCTCCTCCTTCCTCCTCCTCCTCCTCCTCCTCCTCCTCCTCCTCCTCCTCCTCCTCCTCCTCCTCCTCCTCCTCCTTCTCTCTCTCTCTCTCTCTCTCTCTCTCTCTCTCTCTCTCTCTCTCTGTTTTGCTGTTTCCCTCCTCTCCGTCTCTTCCTCTCTTCCTCCCCTTCCTTCCCTCCTCCCTCCCTCCCTCCCCACTCTTTCTGATTAATGTCTGTCCTGCTGTAGCACAGGAAAGAGTTCAGGGTTCCTGGGCTGGTAGGAATGAATCATTCAACTATCTCTTCAGCTGGAAAATTTTGAATGTGTTACACAGGACATGGGTATCAGCTGCTGCAACTCTGGGGAAAGGTCTCATTAAGAGCTGGAGTCTGCCTCATTTATCTAGGTCCTAGGTCTGTAAAGTAACTCTTCCTTTCACTGTGACTTCTTTTAACAGTAAGGCAGCTTCCGTTCTGAAAATCGAAGAGATCCAAATATATTTAGCAGTTAAATGGCTACTCCCAGTTTTGAAAAATTTATGTGAATTTGAGGCAAACCAGGGCATTACCATGCTGTGCCAGAGTGGTGTCACAGAGCTGTCCCCTAGTCCAGTTTTATGTTTTAGTTGTGAAATGGATCCCACTAAGTTGCACAGGCTAACCCTGCACCCACTCTGAAGCCCAGGCAGCCTTTGAACTTGTAATGCTCCTTCCTCATCTTCCAGTCTTCCACGGAGCAGGGCCTACAGGCCGAAGTCACTGGGTTTGTCATGGGTTTAGACTTTGATTCCTGGCTCAAGTATGTGGAAGCTTGCAATCTTGGTTCAGTCTCCTAACTTTTCAATCCTCTGCTGTTAAAAGTGAGGAGAGCCTGGAACCATGGAAGGATCGACTGAGATAATGTCTACAAATCATCTAGGAGAAAAAGCAGCACAAGGTAGATGAGAATAAATAAAAAATATTTAACTTCCCATTTTTCCATTTCTCCTTCTCTTACATTTTTATAACATTTTTTAAAAAGGAGACTAAAAGACTTCCCCAGGACAAAAATAGCATCTTTGTCATTGAAAAGTAACTTTTCTAGAAAAAAAAAAAAAGATGTTCTTGTTAAAATTTTCAAATAATAAGATATTTTTATGCTGCCACTGGTCCTGTATTCGAGAGAGAAATCATATTCAGTTCCTACCAGTTTTGAATTTTAAATACTTTGGTGTTGTATCAATTTGTCTGAATGTCATTCATACATTTATTTCTTCATGTGGTAGAAGGCTGTGCTCTCATTTTGGCCAAAAACAGTTTATCCCATCTAAGCCACCACACTACCTCTGCTTCCGAAATAGTTATTCCCTCTTAGCTCCTTTGTTGGTCAGTTTAATAATATAAATAATAAATGGTATCTTCCTTAGCTTGGATGATGTATATGACACTTGAGTCATTAGCCAGAGGTCACGACATTGCTGGACCAATTCTCTCTCTTCACACCTTCCATTTTCCCACATCTGTCAGTTCATTGTGCTGCAGGTAGATAAAGTTGGCTCCTTTTTATAGCACTAATTAATCCTTCTGCATTTCTGTGATAACTAGAATCAAAACAGTAAATGCCAGTAAATATGTGTGGGGGTTTGAATGATAATAGCCCCTTTGGCTCCCTGGGAGTGGTGCTGTTAGGAGGTGTGGCTTTGTTGGAGTCCGTTGTGGCCATGTTGGAGGAAGTGTGTCACATTGGCCTTGATGTTGCATATGCTCAAGCTAGGCCTAGTCTCTCTCTCTCTCTCTCTCTCTCTCTCTCTCTCTCTCTCTCTCTCCCCCCCCCTCCCTGCTGATCTGGATGTAGAACACTCAGCTACCTTTCTAGCATTACTTTTATTTATGTGCTGTCATGCTTCCCACCATAATGATAATGGACTAAATCTCTAAACTATGAGCCAGCCCTAATTAAATGCTTTCTTTTATAAGAGTTGCCATGGTCATGATATCTCTTCACAGCAATAAAACCCTAAAGCAATATTATTTCCTGCTATGGCTACCTTAGTGTCATTTTTGGCCATTTTTTTTTTCAAGTATTTTGTGGTTTTTCGATTTGGGATTTTTGTTTTTCCTAGAGTTTACAATTGCCTTCATTTTTTCTTTCATTTTAAGGTTTTTATTATACCTTTAACTCTTTTAATATCTTAGAGATTAAACATATATTTTTCTTTTTAATTTATTTAAAAAATTATGTGTGTGTGTGTGTGTGTGTGTGTGTGTATGTGTGTGCATGTATGTACCTAAGTGCAGGTCCCTTGAAGGCCAGGAGTGTCCAATCCTGAGCTAGTTGTAGTTACAGGTAGTTGGGAGCCTCCCCATTTAAGTACATCTAGTTAAGAACCCTAGGTTCCATATTTTTTTCTAATTTCCTTTGATTTTGACCCAGTATTAGTTTTCTAGAATACCATGATACATTTGTTAGCCAGGTCCTTCCTGCTGGGACAGTTTTTCAGATTCCTTTGAAAGATCTGTCCAGCACCAGTGAGGTACTCTTTACATCATTAGTCAACTGAGACGTGTCTGGTGCTTTTTCTCAGGACTAGAATGTCTGTGTAGATTTCTAGGAGGAGGGTCAGAAGAGGCCCAGTACCACTCTCATCAGTGGTGTCTACTCTGACCATGCCATCCCTGTTGATGTGAACGTGATCAGCTGACGGAGGGAGCGTCTCAATCTCTGTACAGTCATTTCACTCCTTGTGTATAGCTTTGGGAAAGGGCATTATATGCACTCTGTACTTCAGATGGGCATTGTGTTTCACCTCTCTGAAGGCAGCAGAACTTGGTAAATTATTTAAAATTCTCCTGCATGACATGTTTTTCTCTTCTCTCTCATTTATTTATTCAATTACTTATTTATAGTCATACAGAGTCATGAATATTTATTTTGCACTTTGGTTTTAATCAAATACTTCTTTATTTTGTTTCTGGAACTGTTCCAGCTTTGACCACTTAGGACATCTTTCGTTTGGCTCCTTTCCTCTTTTTAATATGCCTCCCTCTAATATTATGGATTTGTGGGTTTTTTTAAATTTATTCTAGGTTTTTTTTTGTTTTGTTTTGTTTTGTTTTTGTTTTTGTTTTTGTTTTTTTAAACTGTCTGGCATTGTAAAGGTTATAGCTAACCATTTGTAATTTCTATCTATGAAAATATTTTTTTCTCATACTTGTAATCCAAGCACTGTAGGAAAACAAGATGGAAGAGTTATAAATTCAACGTCAGCTTGGGAACTGTAATGAGAAAAAAAAATGTTTAGAAAAAAATGCACCTAGATCCCCCTGGCTAGGCTCTCATAAGTGTTGCAAGCCACAGATTCCTACCATCTTCACAAGATGGTGAGGGACTGGGAAGGTGAGAAGAGGTCTTGCTTTGCGGGAAGGCATGCACACTGGGAGGCGTTGATATTCCAGTTTATACTTCAAGAATATGAAAGCACACCAATGCACACAAAAATCAGACCAACTGACCACAAAGGGTCCTCCTTCCGGGGACATTGTTTGGAAGGAAGAGGATACACATATTAGCCTGATCTAGGGAGCCACATTAATACTTTTTAATGTTTCCTAGTATGGCCACAGTGACTATTTAAGAAATATCAGTGCAGTTAAAGCACACAGAAATTTTATAATTTCCCTGTGCCGAGCACCGTAGCTGGCTGACCACTAACTGTGCACTGTAGGTATTCTGTGACACGGCACAACTGTCTCGGTCTGGTTTTCCAACTTAATCGAGAACAAAGACATTCTTGTGACTAGTCCCTTTGTTTTTACTTTTGAATAAACCCCAGGGAAGAGCAGCCGAACACATTTATTATGCCTTGTAAATCAACAATATTAAAAGCAACGTTATCTATTACCACTTGACATGTCTGTCGGGGAGGACAGGGCTCAGCTGGGGTTCTTGCCTCTCTTCCTGTTATCGTTCTGGGTTGAAATCCTTGAAGATGTTAAAAATTAACTTTCCCAATAGATGCTCAGGCATGCAGCCTTGCTCCTACACACTAAGGGATTTGAGCCGAATGTTTCTGGATTAATGCTTTTGCTATGGTATATGATGAGCTAAAATGAGTTAAAATGTCCTGTTGCCTCTTATAAATGCAGCTGCCTATGTTATTTAAATGCAATTTGTTCGTGTGATGACATCATGTTGGATGAAAACTGGGTTTAGTCTGGGCACTGCTGTTTTAGCTTCGGTGTATGATACCTTGCTTTTTCTGAGGCCTCGACTCGCATTTTCATACTTAGAGGGGCTTATGCTTGCTTGCTCCCCAACAGTGGAGACAAGACCTATTTGAGAGGGAGTGATAGTGAAATTCCTTCAGTCAATGAGGAATAAATCCCGGTGTGCCTCGCTGGTTGGTACAGTACTGTGCAAATGTAAGCAAAGCTTCTACAAACAGTGTTTCACGTTGCTAATGAAGCATCTATTGGGCTAACGTATTTAGTGAGGACAAAGCACTTTTGAATAAACAGCAGCCGCTTGCTCTCTGCCTCCCAGACAGAGTAGAAGGAAGGCACACTTCTGGCTTGGAGATGGCTAAGAGTTTGGCAGAATATGGGTTCTCATCTTCCTAAAGCCCCTCCTGACTGGTCTCCCGATCTCGGAAGTTGAGTGTGTGAAAGCCGCCGCCTCTGACTGCTCATCTTCCGAGGTGATTAGGTTGAGGAGGGTGTGGATACGTGGGCTGCCTAAGTATTCACATCTCTCAAGGGTGCCAGGCTTTTCCTTAGAGAATTTTCTGTGACGTCAGGGGTCTCAGGCATCTTAATGGACGTTATTTCCAGCCTTCTAGAAGAAAATCCAGTTGAGCTTCCCTGGTCTGTTCCGGGCTTGGATGTCTGACACCGAAGAGATTTAATGCCTATTACCAGTGACAGTCCTCCGGAGGACAGACACACTCAAAGCCATTCTCAGGGATTCTTCTTTTGTTTCTCAAATACCTTTTGACCACTGGAAAGGCAGCGGAACTCGCTTTTGTTTCTTTTAGTGTGTTCCCAGCAGAACTGAGGAGGGAAAGGGCATCTCGGCCAGGCGGTTTCTTTTCTCTCTATATTTCCTTCTACTTGAAAGACTCCATTGTTCCACCTCCAGTTACAGCCCTGGAAAATGCTACTAAAGATCAAGGAGGGGGGGAGAGAGAGAGAGAGAGAGAGAGAGAGAGAGAGAGAGAGAGAGAGAGAGAGAGAGAGAGAGAGACTGGCTGCTTTTGTATTCTCAGCCTGGTAGGCTGTGGCGGCAAGGGCTTTTATAGACGGGTGGAAGCAGATGCCAGCCGTACTCCTGAAGTCTAATGGCTTTATCACAACTACATTAGCGTGGCTTGTGCTTGAGTCAATCAGGAGTGAAGGCTTTGCTTGACATAAGCTGACTTTAGAAACACACACTACCTAGTGGGCTGGCAGCTGTGGTGGGATTTAATTAGGGTAAGCGGTAAGCGGGCAAATGGATCAGCTGTTTTCACTGCTTTCATAATCTCCAACCTGCTTTTTTTTTTTTTTTTTAACTTATGGAATGTTTTCTCTGGGAGATAAAACTGCAAATCAAGTGAAACGAAGTGAGACTCTGTACTTAGATGCTCTTACTTAGTTTTTTTATTTGTTGATGTTGTTTGGTATAGTGTTTTTAGTCTTTTTTGGTCTTAATGAAAATTATTCTATGTAATTTAAATGAATTAACTTCTTATTGGAGGCGGGATACCCATGTGCCACGCAGTACCTGTGATGACCAGAGGACAACTTTGGGAGTTACTTTTCTGCTTCCACCTTGTTGACTCTCTCTCTTGTTTCTACAGCGCTGAGTTCTCCAAGCCGACTGGCCCATGAGCCTAAGGGCGATTTCCCAGACTCCCATATCACTGTAAGGATGCTGAGGTTATGGTGCGTTCCACCTCATCGAGCTCTCTACCTGGGGGTCAGGATTGAACTTGGCTCATCAAGTTTGTGTGACAAGTACTTTTACCCAATGACCCATCTGTCTTACTGGCCTTAGCCCTGCATGCTCTTTCTCTCCCTCTTTTCTCTCTCTCTCCCTCTTCTCTCTCTCTCTCCCTCTTCTCTCTCTCTCTCTCTCTCTCTCTCTCTCTCTCTCTCTCTCTCTGTATGTGTTGGTATGTTTCTGTGTTTCTGTGTCTCTGTCTCTCCATCTCTCTCTCTCTTGCTTTTTCTCTCTCCTCTCTGTCTCTCTCTGTGTGTCTGTTCATCTCTGTCTTTGTCTCTCTCTGTTTCTCTCTCTGTCTCTCTGTGTGTGTGTGTGTGTGTCTGTCTCTGTGCCTCTGTCTCTGTCACTAGGCTTTTTTTTGTCTGTCTGTCTCTATGTCTCTCTGTCTCCCTCCCTCCCTCGTTCTCTCTCTCATTTGTAGAGCTTCACTATGTGAACCAGGATGGCTAATCCTTCAGCCTCAGCCTCCGAAGTGCGGAGATTATTGATATGGCAACGCTGTGCCTGTCTTTTGTGTTGTTGTTTGCTTGTTTTGCCACTGATGGCTTGCTTGGTTGGCTGATTTCTTGAGCTCTCTCAAGCTCTCACACTGTAACTCAAGTTCGATTCATACTTGATGTAGAGCCCAGGCTATCTTTGAACTCACAGTCATTCTCCTGCCTCAGCCTCCCAAACACTGGGTTTATAGCTCGAACTCCTTGAACTTCTTCTCTGTTAGAGCAGTGATGGCTCTGACTGCTTTTCTGTAGTTGCATACCGATAAGTCTTCTAAAGTTAGAAAATTGAATCCACGATTATGACTATAAGTCTGGAAAGAACTGTCGTGAAGAGGACGGACCGGCCTCGTGTGAGACTAATGGCTAGGAAAAGCTATGGCTGAATTAATTCTCTGTGAGGTTAATAACTTATTAATATACATAAGACCAACTGCCAAGGTTTGTTTTTGGAAACTTGGCCAGCAGTGTGAGGATGCTAAAGAACTCATAGCAGACTCAGGGCAGTTGGGATTGCTTCCTTGAGAGAGATTCAGTCTGAGTGTGTGGGGTGAGTTAGCGGTTCCCACAGGCTCCTGCTGTTTCTCCAGTGCATCGTGCCACTGTGATGCCATCGCCCTTGAGGCCTTTACCAGGGACAGAACCATGCCCTTGCACTCTCAAATTATGAGCTAAATACATTTTTTTTTTTTTTAAATAAAGGGACAGGCTTCTGGCATCTCAGTATAGTAATGGAAAACTGACAAACTCGTAGGAACAGAAATGCATAGATTTGCCAGAATGACTTTCTGGTTATTATTTGCGATAAGTGTCATCAATGTTTTTTCCAGAGGAAGAGAGTGATGGACGAATATCGGTTAACTGAGTATCTATGCTGTATGCATGGAATGAAGTAAAGAAAACTGACTTTTGCAAAGCCCAAACCGTTATCAGGAATAGCAATGAGGCAAAACTGAGAGAGAGAGAGAGAGAGAGAGAGAGAGAGAGAGAGAGAGAGAGAGAGCAAACCTATGCTCAAGAGCATCTATGTCCTCCCTAGGATGAAATAAATACTTCATTAGCAGGAGCAGGAACAGATGCCACGCTCTCTTCAATGGTCTCCATCTTCTTCTGATGGGAGAGCAATAATTTGTCTTCACGGATAAAGAAAGCAACCTAAATCACCTATTTTTCTCTAGCCCTTCCATAAACGCATGTGGAAAGGACTTTCCTCACCTGTCAAAACAGATGTTTTACTTTGAGGCTTTCAAATGAAAAGTAATTAGTTTTGAAAATGCACCATAATTACTTAAAGTTGGTGTGTCGGTGTCTTGGAAAAAATGAGGAAACTCAGGACTAAACTTTTCCCCTTTTTTCTGACTCATTCGCGTTGACTCAGGTTTGATCACTGGTCAGAAACTAGAACATATTTACAAGCGGAAAAAAAAGGGTGCATGAAATACTAAAAAAATTGGAAAAAATAATAAGACCCTAATCTTGTAGGCAACATTTCCTAGTATTCTTCAAAAATGCCCAGTTTAGGGATAATTCTATTAAAATATTAACCCTACAATGGATCAGAAATTGTGATATTTACTTTGCAGAAAGTACAGGGTTTGTATGATGTGCCCTGGTGCATTTTTATACAAGTGGGTCATACCATGATAAACTCTCATAATTGCACTGAGGAATTAGAACCAGATCCTACATTCTTTTAAACTGTTTCTCTTTCTGTTAGGAATGTATCTATACATACTGGACTTGGCCCCTCCGGTAAGAATGAGCTAGTGCTAAACCTCACGTGTGATGATGGCTTCTTTTAAGGAGAAGCGCTGAAATTTGAAAGCCCCCATGGGGAGCATCGTGACCCACTCCTTCTGGAAATCCTCACCTTGACTGCAGAGCATCTGGCCGTTGCTGTCTTAGGAGTCAGTTGGACTTGTACTAGTTGATATATCTGACATTTCTCTGCCTTTCTCTTTTCTTAAGGATATATTTTCTACACTTCACAATCTTCAGATTCTCCAGAGTTCTGGACTTGACCCACAGTTCATCCTAATCCTCTGAACTTGAGACCGCATCCATTCTCCCCGAGACTTCATTATCAGTCCCTACAGAGTCCTAACTCATAGCAGAGATTTCTCCCTAAGGAAGGAGAGCCACATCAGATTCCCAGTGAACCGCTCTAGCCAACAGACTTAGATTCCTCCTTGCAAAGCTGATCTCTTGTCCCAAATCTCTTTGCCTCTTTTCTTTTATGAAAGACCAATTACTCCCTCCAGAAACTCCTAAAAAGGAAACAAAATACAAATAACATAAACAAGAGTCAGCAGTGTTTTTTTCCAAATCAGCTTATGACTGTTGTATTTTCTATCTAATATAATAAAGAATTAAATAGTCTAAAAGCCAAAGAAATATAAGAGTGAAAAGAAAAACATCATTTTATGAGAATTAATAAACATTTGGGTAGAATCTATAAAAGAAAGTACTATACAATAAAGCGTAAGGAAGATGTCATAAAATTAGAAGATATCAAAATATTCATAAATATACAGAGCAGTTTATTATCATGCTTCTCACTAGCTGACTGTATCTTCTTATTCCATTTAAAAAAAAAACTGGAGATCAATGGTGATTCTTTATGCAAGGAAGCAGCAGGGTCCCAATCAAACTGGAAGGGATGCCCAGTAATCAAGACTGACGAATGAATTCACCAAGAAATGATTAAGGCTGAAATAAATTATTTAGATGTACATTTATAATTTCTTTCCTCACTTTCTCTCTGTTAACCGACTCATTCTCAGGTCTCATCATATCTGCTTATAGGGATTTGACTCTGACTTCTCAGAGAGGTCAGGGTGGGGTGTTAACACCGGCAGGACTCACCGCTCCTGGATACTGTGACTGAGATGCTGAGAACTTTGGTTAACCATACGTTTTTGAGGCATTGCTACTTATCTAAAGGGTAATTATATAAGGAATAGCATCAGTTTCTGGGTTTGAATCCTGCTTCTCTTTCTGACTTATACAGTACTGTGACACAAATTCTAATACTGAAACTTAAAATAGTAACAATTCAAACTCCTTAGGCTAAGGGAACCAACTGTTCATAAAACAACACATAGGCACGCAGTTATAGCAGACATGGTAAGTAGGTTATTTCTATTCCTCCTTTAAAGTATTTTTAAAGCATTTCCCAATCAACTGAATACAATAATGGGCTCTGGAAATCGTTGGATGAAAAATATTAAACTTTGTGCCCCTTTTGGAGGTAGCTAAGGCAAATTGGAGAGAACCCAGGAACAATAGGATCCTGTAATTAGATTACATGGTGGCCAGAGGTTAAACCCAGGAGCAAGCAGAACTCTCAGTCAAGGGTCAGTGATCAAGCACAAGCCGAGCTCAGCCTTCCTTGCCGTGAAGCCCCCGAGGGATGCCAGGAGAAGAGCAGAGTGCTGGAGGCAAAGAGCCAGGCTCCCGGATCACAGCAGAGCCCTGGAGGCCAGGAGCCAGATCAGGAGCTGGTGAGATCTCTGCTGTGATCTGCAGCTTTCTCTCTACAGTGTGGAGAATGAGCCTCTAAAAGCTAAATCAAATCTGCCATTCCTATCTTCAAACTCCTAGAGAGGCTTACTAGCCCAACTTCCAGCAAAGGGTCCCTGAGTCTCCGCAGTGATCAGAGCATTCACTCTCCTCCAGCCTCCACTGGCCTTCTTAGAACTCTTTATTTAATTTTTTTCTTTTGTAATTTGCATTGACTTATTTATTTAGGGGCAGGGCACATGTTGGGGGGAGCACAGGACAAGTAGGAGTCAGTTCGCTCTTTCAACAAGTGGGTCCAGGGAATCAAGTTTAGGTTGTCAGACTTGGTAGAGAGTGCCTTTATCCAACATGGCCCTCTCTAAGTCCTCACTGGTATTCTCCCTCCCTTCCTCCCTCCCTCCCTCCCTCCCTCCCTCCCTCCCTCCTTCCTTCCCTCTGTCCCTCCCTCCCTTCCTTCCTTCTTTCTTTTCTTTTCTCTTCTTTTCTTTTCTTTTCTTTTCTTTTCTTTTCTTTTCATTTTTCTTTTTTTTTTAAAGTTTTTTTATTATTATATGTAATTACACTGTAGCTGTCTTTAGACACACCAAAAGTGGATGTCAGATCTCATTACGGATGCATGGTTGTGAGCCACCATGTGGTACCTGGGACTTGAACTCGGGACCTTCAGAAGAGCAGTCAGTGCTCTTAATCATGGAACCATCTCTCCAGCTCCTACTTTCTTTCTTTTTATCTGAAGATTTATTATTTGTATTTTATGGATCTGGGTATTTTGCTCACATGTATGTCTGTGGACCATGGGTGTGTGGGCCCTGTGGGGGTCAGAGAGGGCATTTGATTGTCTGGAGCTGGAGTTACTAATGGTTGTGAGCTGCCACGTATGTGTTGGGAACCGAACCTGGGTACCGGGTCCTCTGCAAGAACAATAATTAGTCTTAACTGCCCAGTCATCTCTTCACCTTCTCACTGGTACTTAAAGAAAAAGGGAAGGTCCTGCATCCTCTTGTCCCGTGTCTCCAGAAGGCCATAGCATCCACAGCTATTTGCTCTTGTCTTAAATGTTTGGCTCCAGTCTAATTTTCCACTAAAGCCTACTGCCATTCCCCCGACCCCCAACACACACACCCATACTCTGCCTGGCTTACTTCTCCCTTTTTATATTATGGGAATTAGTAATATAGCTTTCTTATCTGTCTATTTGCTAGACTGTAAGTTTTACGGGGACAGAGAACCTTAGCTCTTTTGTTCATTAACGTATCTAAGAGCCGGAGACAGTTCTTGGTACGTGAACTCATTAAATGACTGACTGAAGGAACGACACAATTGAAGAACCAGGACCAGGCGGTATAGAAGACAGCCTGAAGCACTCTTGGCCACTGGCTAAGAACTTGCTGACCGAAGGCAATGAACTGTTCAGAACTGCACAGTTTTCTGACTTGGGCTGGTTGCACAGTCTCCCCTGTTCCTAGGTCATGGTATTTTCTCAATTTTATTGCCTTAGATTCAGGCTTACTCAGGCAAAGAAAGCTAGAGAACCGTGGACAAGACCTAGATGATCCAGATAATAAAAATGTCTTCACATCAATTTTGTGCCACAGAGGCAAATAGCTATTAAAGCTTCCCTCCTCTCTCCTTTCTTGTCTCTAATTTAGTTTAATGATTACCTCGTGATTCAGCAATTATTACTCTTTTTTGATCCTTTCAACTTCTGTAGTTTCTGACCTTGTCCTCAGTGGTTTCATTTCTGTCATTAACTATTTGGTCCCCTCTCTGTTTTTGTTATCTAATTGTGACTTAAATGCTTCCAGTTTTCATAAAGCACTAGTGTTCTTTATATAGAAATACAAATTATAAAATTATTTAGGTTGAGTTGGGGGCATATACTATCTACCTAGGTCTGACTTACAAATGTCTGAAAACTTTTCATTAATTTTCACTCCAACCTTGAAGCGGGAGTTTGAACTCAGTAATATTTATCACAATCTGTACAGCATGCATGCAATCTTTGGACCAGACCCTTAAGAGTCATAAGTAAGTGGTGATAGATTCTGGGATCATATCCCAGGTGAACTCTAGACAGTCATTGTGTTAATTAACTCCTAAGGTGAAACTTCTGACACCCCCAGTCTGGAACACTAGTCTCTAACTCAAGCATGTTGAGTATACAACAGTGAACTCAGGATGCCAGTAGCATGCTATGACCACCTCTAGGAGCTTTAGCGTGAAAACTCCCTGGCTTATGTAGCATTTGATGTGTATTATCAGGCACAAAACAAGCAAGCTCTCCCTACAGTTTCTACACCATAGATATTCATATTCTGTTCAAGGAGACCTTTGTTCTTTTATAGGCAAGATTATTAAGGAATCTTTTGGTTGTGTGTCATACTGTTTTTTGAGACATGGTTTCTCTGGGTAGTCCTGGGTATCCTGAAACTCACTGCATAGATCAGGCTAGTCTCAAACTCAGAGTTCTGCCTCCCCGCTGACATTAAAAGGCAGGTGCTACTATGTCTGGCTCAGATTGATGTTTGAAGGGATTAGAGACCAATTTATTTGGTCAGTATATCTAGGGACAAAGAATAAAGAGGATGTCTGAAGAAATCAATGATAATACCAGCTTTCCTTCTTAAAATCTGATAAGTAAACACTGAGATGGAAAAGTGAATCCACAATCTTGATGAGAGTTTGGCAGAAGATGGCCCTCGAACCAAAACCTTTCTGCTATCTATTTTAGTAAATAAAGTTTTATTGGAACAGAGCCCCATGTACTCCTGTAATCTTTTTCTCTTACCTCTACAACTGGCTCTTTACGGGAAAATGCCTTAGCTGCCAGCAGGGTAACCAACTATTCTAAATTATTCTAATCATTTTTATGTGAAATGAGAAAGTGATAAAAATCATATAGTTGTGCTAATTATCTGTGAGATACCTAAATAGTATTTCCCGGTAGGGACTATTCATAAAATAATTCAGGAACCTAATGCTATGAGAAATGTCAAGCCATTGTCAGCCCATGAGCCTCCACACAGATTATTAAATGGACCTTATCCTATCTATATGGGGAGAGGGAAGAGATGGTTACAGAGAGAACTCTGTTCTTTCCTTTTGTGATATAGTTTTTACTTTTTTAAGTGTATAATTTCTTTGCGTGCATGGCTGTCTGTGTACCACATGTGTGCCCTTTGCCCATGGAAGCAAGAAGAGAGTATCGAATCCCCATGGAGCTGGAGTTACAGATGGTTGTGAGCTGCCATGTAGATGTTGGGATGGAAACCTGGATCATCTGGAAGAGCACCTCGTGCTCTTAACCACTGAGCCATCTCACCATCCCTGAGAAGTCTTTTCAAAGTGGAGAATATGCTCATCAGAGGGTGGGCAAGACATCTACCAAGGTATAGAAATGATAGTATAGCTTCAGGTTTTGTACTATTGCTTTAGGTAGGGTTATTGTTGTTATGATGAAACACCGTGACCAAAAAGCTAACTGGGGAGGAAAGGGTGTATTGAGCTTATCCTTCCACATTGTGGTCTATCACTGAAGAAATGCAGGACAGAAACTCAAGCAGGATAGGAACCTGGAGGCAGGCACTAAAGCAGTGGTCATTAAAGGGAGCCTGTTTATCAGCTTGCTCCCTGTGGCTTGCTCAGTCTGCTTTCTTAGAGAGTACAGAACCACCAGCCCAGGGACAGCAGTATCCACGATGGGCTGGGACTTCCCCCATCAATCACTAATTAATAAAATGCTCCATAGACTTTCCACTTCACTAATATTTAATGTATAAGTTAGCACTAGTCCCCGCATAAATGTAACATCAAGCAAGTTATTTGAAGAACCTTAAAGAAAGGGTAGAGATCACCTAGTCTCAGAGAAGTAGGTACAAAGTTCTTGGCTTTTTGATTTCAGCATGTTGACAATCCATGAGGTTTGCATATACACAATTAAAAAAAATGGTGGAGGCAATATTCCTCATAACCCTTTGGGACTGGCCTTCAGCTGTGCAGGAAGACTAAAAGATGGATTATAAAATTCTAGTGAATTGTGGAATAGTCACAATAATACGGATTCCCATCTTCTGTCATTGTAGACTCCACTCTAGTTGAGTGCTTTGTTGAGTTTCAATAATTTTTACACAATTAGAAAGATTAAAAAAAAAAAAAAAGAACCACTGTTTGTAGATAAAGATGAGATCCTTTTCTGTTCACATTCACAGATCATCGGGAATTGGCTTCCCAGCTGTGACAATTGTTAGAGTTAAGAACAGAAATAATGAGCATAGCGGTAGAGTGAATCGCAAGGATTTTAAAACATAACTAACTATAATAAGTCCACAGTGTTTACAGAGGCCTTAGAAGTGCTAATGAGCTTTTAAAGTTAAGAATAGTAAACATGGGGGGGGGGAGGGGAATAGAGAGGGGCTCAGGGGTTGAGAGTGCTTACTGTTCTTATAGAGGACCAAGTTTGGTTCCCAGCACCCACATGGCAGCTCACAACTATCTGTAGTTCCATTTCTAGGGGATTAGATATTTCCTTCTAGCCATCAAAAGCAACAGACACCCAAGTGATATAGAACCATAAATGCAGGCAAATACCCACACATATAAAAATATTCTAAAAAACATTTTTTAAATACAGGAGATATCTTTGTAATAGTAAGAACTGCTATTTGCTATTTCTTTATGTCTCAGTTAGGGTTTTGCTACTGTGAACGCACACCGTGACCGAGGCATCTCTTATAAGGACAACATTTAATTAGGGCTGGCTCACAGGTTCAGAGGTGCTGTCCATTATCATCAAGGTAGGAGCACGGCAGAATCCAGGCAGCCATGCTGTAGGAGGAGCTGAGAGTTCTACTTCTTCATCTGAAGGTTGCTAGCAAATACTGGCTTCCAGGCAGCTAGATGAGGGTCTTAAAGCCCACACCCACAGTATGGGCCTCCAACAAGGCCACACCTACTCCGGCATGGCCACACCTTCTAACAGTGCCACTCCCTGGGCCGAGCATATACAAACCATAATACCACATTTAAAGCAACCTATTTGTGAGGCCATAAAAGAGTTTGCCACAACATCTGACACTCTGGTTCCCACAGTTGTCTTCTATCTCCACATGTACCGAGGCCAACACATACATGTACCGAAGCCAACACACACACACACACACACACACACACATATATATATATATATATATATATATATATATACATATATATATATATATATGCGCATACTATTATGCATGACTTTGTTTCCTGAATTTTTAGTTATTCATAGTCAATCTAGTCTGAAGCCACTGAATAAAAGCGTCCCTGTGTGCTAATGCGTAGCCTTCTGAGTAGCACAGAATCATCTCATGCCATCCACCTTGCTCCGCCAAGCTTGCCCATGACTCCAGTCTAGCAGACTGATGTGTGCCACCAGCCTGCCTCTTCCTTAGTAGCTGTCACAGGCACCAGGTCATCTGGCATCCCAGTTCCCAGGATCTGAGGGACCATCATGCAGCCAAAACCATGTCACGTTACCTGTGTGTGTCCTTCTTGTCTCTTCCATTTGTCTCACAGGCATGTGCCACCCACATTGCAGGGGATGATGGAGCAGGGAGGGAGCATAAAACATTTTTGAGATCTGGACTGCATTCGCGCAAATTTTTGTACAACCAGTTCTTCTAATTGTTCTGTGGGTTATCATGAATTTCTCACTGTGCCTCAACTTACAAATTGAACTTTACAATAGGCATGTTGCATCATGGAAAAAAACATAGTCTGTAGTATGGAATTATTGTAGTCTCAGGAACCCTTCCAGTAAGGGATCTGACTCTATTCCATATTTTGACCTTTCAAAGGTCATTCTCATTCAAATATTATCTCCAATCTGGTAGCAGCCAGATTGGAGATTCCCACCCTGCTACTGGGTGACCACTGCTTTCTTTCATTTTTCTTTGTTAAGCAGCAGGAAATTCTTCTACAGCTCAAGTGAGTACTTGACACTGGGGGTTTAATTTTGTTTTTTTTCACTCTGTCGATTTTGGCCTAACCACAAAGATTTTTCCTTTTGTATTGGTTTAGGAAAAAAAAAAATCTCAGAAGCAATCTTTGCTACTGGAATGTCCAGAAAGCCTGGCTTCTTATCAACTTTCTCTTGTGCCTTCAGGAAGCCAGTCTCAAATGCAAATTCCACAGGCTTTCTAGGGTTCAACAAATGTCAAAATACCTTTCAGTCTCTCTAGTCCGACTGTGAGCTGGTGCCAACGGTAATTAGAATTCATGAAGACAGATTGGCACTTGAGACACACATAGGAATAATGTGGGGGCACAGGGTAGAAGGACTGACTATACATCTCACACTTATATAGTCTGTAGTCCTATGCAGATTTCAGTTTTTGAGTTAAACTGGTTTGAATTCCTCATATGTTCAGTATGCATATTTTAGAGAGAAATTTATTTCAAAAACTGCCATGGATGTGGACTGAACTCTGGTTTCATGATTAGAGATACTTTTTTTTTCTTTAAGCAAAAGTTTGATCATGTCAGTTTCATATAGAAAATTAATACCTTAGGGGAATTGAGAAAAAAATGTTTAAAAAATTTTTTAGATATGGCTTAGATTTGGAACAGTTTTAGAAATAAGTAATCATTAGTTTGTGTCTTAATATCCATGGGGATGAAGAGGATGTGAGCCTAAAATGTGTGAAACTGTTTGAATATACATGGCGTTTTATTACATTAGCCAGTGAATCCCAGGCAGTCAAGAGTAGCTACAAAAATCACACATATTCTATTTGTATTTCAACTACCTAAAATAGTAGTTTATTTATGCTTACAATGTGCCAGGCATATACTAAGCCTTGGCATAAATCTTCTGAGTGGTTTCATTGCTTTTACTCTGTACGAATCTGTGGACTCTCAATCCTCAGTAGTAGCTGTGGCTCTGAACCAGCTGTGTAGTGACCCATCCTTCTGGATTTGGAAGGTGCCGCTTAAAGAAAAACCTACAAAAATCTCAGGGTGGAAGAATTTAAACATACACCTGATATAGTAGTGACTTTTCTCACATTGTACAAAAAAATACCCAATAAAAGCAACTTGAGGAAGAAAGAGTTGATTAGGGGATTCCAGTTTGAAGGGGTACATGTAGGGCCACAGATAGTCAGATGACGAGGTGGCTGACAGCATTGGGACTACAGTCAGAAAGCAGAGAGATGACCCCTGATGTTCCACTCACACGTTTTCTTCTTTTTATTCAGTCTGGAACCTCAACTTTGAGGTTCTTTCACTGACTTTCTTTTGCTGTGGCCCTTCTGCCGAGGAGCACAGACTTTGAAGGGAAGAACATTTCGCTCAGTCTTCAAAGCTGCCAAGACTTATCCCCCCAAGCCTAGAGGCATGTTCCTAAAATGCAATTGTCACACCAGAATATATTCAGGCATCTTTCATTTTTCCATTTCTTCCCCACTTGCAAAGGAAAGATTTGTTTTCTCTGGTGGAGCTTTACTTCAGGGTAGGCCGGTGTTCAACAGTGGGCAGCCAACACAGAAAGCTTGCAATGGTATTTTTGTAGACTTTTGCTCTCATTGAACTTTGATTCGTCACTTTCTATTAGTCTTCCACTTGTATATTATGGTTTCCGATTTTGTGTTTGTGTCTGTGTGCGTTTCTTTTTTGTCGTTGTTTTATTTGTTTACCTTTTTTTTTTTTTTTTTTTTTTTTTTAAGACGGAGAGAAAGAGTGTGGAATTGGGGAGGATCTGGGTAGAATTGGGTAAGTGGAAAACATCATCAGAATATACTTTATAATTTTTAAATTGGAAATAATGAACAAACAAAGAGTGCGTCTTCTTTACTCAGCTGTATTTCATCAAGCCCTGACACCTACACACCGTTAGGAGAAAGGATGTCTATATATTGGCTGCAAAAGACACCAAAATCTAAAATAACAAATGCCTCTCCACTGCCCTTTCTTAGGGCATGGGGTAGAATTTCTTATATTCCTCCTTGATAAGTTATCTACTTCATGTCTAGGAGAAATTTTAATATGGAATAAACATTTCAGTACACAGGGACTTACCAACTCTAGGCCAGTCTTCTACATCAAAGATGCAGAGAATGTGACTTTGTTTTTGTTAATTGTGCTCTGGCAAAGCAGAGTGCCCGTTTACACTATTATCTAAATATAAAAAGCCTGTGTTTTATTATGTATTTTTCTGTTTTTGTTATAAGTATTCAAAAAGATAAGCTAGAGAAAGCATTGCCAAAGACGCCATAGAGAGACAACTGAAGAAGCCAAACTCGCTGGGCTCTGTTGAAAGCAGGCCACCTTTCACAGCCCTTTGATATCCTGTCACTGTGGAGATTTGGCAGTAACTTTGGCAGTGTGAATGGACTAGAGGTGGGAAAAAGAATCTCTTTTGTGCAGTGACACTTGGCTGTGGTTACCCCATTGCATTTTCTGCCTGGAACTAACTGAGATTGCTCGCCATTATGTTAATAGGCACAGGCACTTGTCAAAGTATCTCTGCCGTGCTGGAGAACCCGGGGCAGAGCTCACTTATGTATGCCCTGTGTCCAGAAGTCTTCCAGGAATGACACAGGCAATGGGTGCTCTGGGGCATGATCTTAGGCACCTCCCTGCCTACCGATCTCTGTCGAGAGTATCCGATCAGGCAGATGCTCGGCAGTCAAATTTGCATATCCTTTTCTCGTGGACACTGCCTGTAGACAGGTGGGTTCATTTCCTCTCTTGTGTCCTTTGAGTCCAGCGTTACAAAGTAGATGAGGGTGTGGTGCTCCTTTTTAAGTTAGAAACGCTCCCTCTCCAGCGACGCTCCACATACTGTTACTTACGGTGATTCCAGCCTTAATGTTAACACTAACTTACCAAATAAAATGATTTCATCTTCCATGTCCTTTCACTGAAACTCATTGAAACATATATGTGGCTAGCTCAAGCCAGAGCTCTTGGTCTAAAGTTGACCTTAAAAATAAAGCAAAACAAAACTAAACAACAACAACAACAACAACAACAACAACTCTGTAGCTCTGGATTTGTCCTCATCGCCTGGCATATTATTTTTTCCTTAACGTTAAAAAGGAACTTATAAGTTTAAACTCAAAGTTTAAACTTTGATTTTTTTTTAAGGGGAGAGGGTTACTGACAGACAACTCGGTGGTTAAGTGCGCTCACATACTGTTCATCCAGAGGTTATGAATTCAGTTCCCCATATTGTCTTCAGGCTGCTTTCTACCTCCTATGATTCCAGCACCAGGATACCAAGTTCTTTTTGCTTCTGTGGGTATCCCCACATATATGACAGACTCTTAAACATACATACATCATACACAAACACACCACACACACACACACACACACATACACACACATGAATAAGAAAAACAAATACATCATTAAAAGCAAGACAAAACAACAACAGCAAACTCCCTTATGTTCGAAGGAACCTGATATGAAAAATTGCATGAGTATGAGTCGAAACGTCCCAGGCCCTAAAGGAATTCATTTACAGCATATTTAAGGTTCCACTGAGGCCTGTGAATTCCACAGAGCACAGGTGGTAGTGTGAGCTGCACATGACTGGAGCTGAACAGTAAGCAGTTCAGTCTCGGGTTAAGGAGGGGGCAGGAAAGCACACAAGCCATCTAGGAGCTTGGTCAGATCATGACAGGTGGCTGTTGATTCGGACAGGCATACAACTCACCTGGGTGCCGCAGTGGAAATGGCATGCCTTATTTTAGAAGGAAATTAGATTCTGCCTGGGAGACATCCTTTAGGACCTAAATAATATTCTGGTAGGACATTTTAATTGTGTGCTCATTAACAAGAGCAATTTTCAAATTTTCTTTTGACAAAGGCAAAGATAAAAATAATATTAAAACAAAGAAGTTTAGTGGAAAAAAACCTGTATAAACCATATAAAATTTGATGAGGGATTATGAACATGTATTCTTTCAAAAATTTTGTCAATTTTTTTTAAAAAACATAGGTTAAATTTTTAATTAGGTATAGACAAATCTATAGGAAAGGAAAAAATCTCTCACCAGTGGCCTGCTGCTAAGAATGGCAGTGAGGATTTAATAACACAGCAGAGAGATGACTGCACAGCAGAGTGAAGTGTGTGTAGCTTGTGAGGCAGGCACAAGACATAGGCACAGTACACAGTCTCATCTATGGAGTGTCTCTGCTACATACCGTACACTCCGAATTCACAGTAACTGTGCATTTGAACATTGTGTGTATCTTGTTTCTTGATATTCGCCATCTGGACTGTGCTGATAGTTGCATAAATGATCAGGAAGATCATTAAACTGAACACTTATGATGTGTGAGTTTTATAACTTGTAAGTTATAACTTATAAAGTTACTTAAATATTAACCAGCTGTAGCTCCATGACATTGGATTTAGAAGTAAGTTCTTGGAAATGGCCTCTGGAGCACAGGCAACAACAACAACAACAACAACAACAACAACAACATTGACTCAACAACAACTAGATCATTGACTCCATCAAAAGAATTTCTGTGCACCAAAAAACACTACTGACATTGTGAAACTCACAGAATGGGAAAACATTTGGAAATCATGTATCTAATATGGTTTTAACAGACAGACAGATAGACACACATACACACATACACGGACACACACACACACACACACACACACACACACACACACATTGTTCTTGAGGCTGTCCTTTAGGCCTGTCCAGCCCAAACATATACATATATAAAGAACAGCCATGCATCAACAACAGCAGAGGACCAGATTGAAGGTGAACAAGGGACATAGGTAGTCATTCCTTCAAATCCAGCTACTGAAAAGTTCAAGTCTAAACAGTTAGAACTATTTCTTTCATAATTTAACTCTTCTCTTCCTCTAGGAGGAGAGACACATAATTTTTAGAGGGCATTTCAGATGACTCAGAAAGAAGAGTATTTTCAGGTTGAATTAGGTGGGAGAAACAGGAGAATGACTTCACCTTTGCCCTACTGTAACTTATTAAGTCGTCGGAGTCCCAGCATCTTCATTAAGGACTTCTAACTTCAAACTCTTAAAAATAAGATGAAACTCCAAAACTTTAAAATCATATATTTGTAAAGCTGCTTTTACAGTGGGGTGTGGTATACTTTTCTAAGTCATAATTATAAAAGGAAATAGAATTCAGAGGGGAAACAACCCATTTCTGCGGGGCTGTGCCATTGTTGTTTGGCTGTATGTCTATTGGAGCCAGCGTGCCTTTACATTCTGGTGTACAGTCACAGGCTGCTAAGTCCTATTTCCTTTAGCTTCATTTTGTGGGAATACCGAGGGCTGAACCCAGAGGTGGGCACTTTTAACTCAGTGCCTATTCCTAGCCCTAAAGTTTAAATTCTTTAAGGAAATGATTCAATTTTCCAAACACCTTCTCTCTTAGCTTCTCTTCTGCCTATCCTTCTTCATTCGTTTTCTCCTTGAAACAACGCAGATGGAAATGACTTCTCAAATGAATGGAAGTCACTGTGTTTAAGGACCCAGACCCTCCTCCCTCTGGCTTGACTTGCCATATAGACATCAGTCATTTTCACGGTTTGCATGTCTACCAGTCCTAAGACACTACATTTCTGCTATTGTGCTTAACTTACAAGTACTTTCTCAATACTCACAGCAGTTCTTTAATGTCAGATCAGTGTTAATTTCAAGACTGAGACATGAAAAGGGATCAAAAGGTTGACTCAAGACCACTCGCCAACTAAGAATCAGTAGACAGTGTGATTTCATGCTGTTTATATCCCAGAGTCGATCTTCACATGGTAGAGTTGTTTAGTTAGAGCTAGGGGGAACTGCTTTATCACCAGTGAAGCAGACTGATTGATGGATCCCATACAAGAACAATAGCAGCAGTAAATGTGCAAATAAAATGACTTTCCCCCAAAGTAGGGTGAAGAGCCCCTGACTGTTAACAGCCATTTTGTGATAACATGCAATACTGAAGTCTAGCCTTGAGTTGGTAATCTTGGTGCCCCATGGAGTCATAATGACTTTGCAGATGCAGTGTCTTTAGGCAAACGGACATTGTCATGGAGAGGAGAAGGAAGCCATCTTTAATATAAGGATCTAGCAAAGAAACAGATTAACCCAATCCCATTAGGATGGTTATGTTAGGAATAACAGCCCTTGGCTTTCAGAATATTCTGAATGAACAGCTATTTTCAATGTGTATCTCATAATGACTCCCAATTCTCAGAACACGAAAAACCCTTTTGACAGGCTGTACAGCAAAGTGAATGCTTGTAAGGAAGGAACAAGACTCAGGCACAATACACTGTCTCATCCAAGGCTGTAGAGTGTCTGCTATGTACTGTACACTTTGAGCCCCACAGGAGCTGTGCATTTGAACACTGTATATATCTTGTTTTTTGAAGAAAAATTTACAGTTGACCTTTGTATCTCATTACAGATCAGGACAAAACCCACAGGACTGGTCTAGAATACTCTCCTCACATTCAGGTTCTCAGAGAAGCATCACTTAGAATGGCAAAGTTGCTGTCCTGAGAGTTTTAATAGATTGTGTAATAAGGATATACAATATCAGAATCAACCCATTTATTCTTCTCTGGTTTAAATGTAGTGGGCAGTGGAGGGAGGGGGAGAGAAGAAACACACTTGGGGAGGTTGTTATTTAGACACACCCTGGTAACTGGCTATTACTGAGTAACTGCTTACCTCACCCAGTTGTGGGTACTTACCTTTCTCTGAGCTGTTCTATTTCTGACCCTAAGACTCAAAGTCTCCGAGTCTAGCACTTATGGAGAACAAAATTTTGCATTATAAAACATTAACTCCTTACTTTTCAGTGAATATACATACATGTTTTAGTTTAGAGAGAATTTCTAGTGTTTAAATAAATTTTTTCTAGAAGACTTCACATTTTAGTAAATGGACAAAAAAAACTTATTTAAAAAAAACATGACAAATAGAGTGAGTTTGTTTTTCATTCCATTCCTTTTCTTTTCCGGGGCAGAGTATCACCTGTAGCCCAGGCTGGCCTGGAAATTACTATGTAGCCAGCCCAGCCCAGCCTTAAACTTTTGTTGATCTTTTGGCAAGTGCTGTGACTCACCATGCCATCATTCATTACAGTGGATGATATTGAAATCGTTGCAGCATAAAACACACAAAATTGATAAAGGGACAAAGACAAGACTTTTACACGTTATTTCCAAGGGTGATGAAAATTTGACAAATTCCATTTCCAGATCTCTCACTGTGAAGATTAAGGAGAGTCCAGTGACTGGTCTGTTTGCAGCATACGTGTGTTGTCTGCATGTGCCAAGATTAAAAAAAGCACATGTGTGCATCTTCATGTCCAAAGACAAAACTGTAGACCACGGATCCCGAATAGATGCTTATTTTCATAGCCGTGATTTCATTTCCTAGAATGGTGTTTTACAAAAGTTAACTTGCTACAAACATTTATAAGGTGGCAAATGACATCTCCCTGTGGGGACTTCTGTAATCTTTTAAAAATTAGAAAATGTTAGCACCAAGGCTTAATAAATGTCAGGGTGAAAAGTGACTGAAGTTAAGGGGAGAGAGAGCAGACGTGAGTGGCCCCGACTTTGCTGTTGCCTTGGTCTTCCTGTACACCACTGGCCTGGTCTCTGCAGAAAAGGAAGTTTGAGGAACAGTCTCTCTGAGGAGCTTTTAATGTGGTTGTTTACGGTTTGTGGATGGTGCCTTACAGTCAGGCAAGCTTCACATGCTGAGATGTGGAAGATTTGAGGACTCCAGCTGTCTGCATCTTTGAAACTAGAGGAGTTGAATTGTCACACTGGAAAAGGCAGGAATTCTGTAGTCCTGAGTGTTGAAGACAGTGGCTGGCGTTTTGTTAAGAACAGAGAAATGGTGGTGGTGGTGGGATTGGGGAATGGGGGGGGGAAGAGGACTTATGGGACATATGGTGAGGGGGGGAACTGGAAAGGGGAAAGCCTTTGGAATGTAAACAAAGAATATAGAAAATAATAAATATAAAAAAAGAGACACAGGAGGGGGTGGAGGGAAAAGGGCATGTGGGACCTTTGAGGGGTGGGGAACCAGGAAAAGGGAAATGAAATGTAAATAAAGAATATATCCAATAAAAAAAAAAGACACAGGAGGGAACTTGTTAGATTTCTATCATCCTGGAAATCAGCTTAAAATTGTCTATTCTTAACTTTCACTTATTTTCTCCTCTTATTGATGTGGTTCACTTGGCTTTATTATAATTTATGGCAAGTGCCATATGTGGGCATAACAAGGTCATAGATACTAACTATAGTTTTCATTCCTTCTACATAAAATTTGCTGCTTGGACTCAGAGCACAGCCTTTGGTCCCCCCTTGCTATCCTTGCCTCTGAGGACAATGTTTGTGAATACAAATGTCCTCAGATTGCATTAGTTAGTATCACAAGGTAATGTGCATACATAACTGTGCCCAGCAGCCAGCAGCCTTGGGTACTTAGCTTGGCTTTCATGGGGAAAAACAAAAACAAAAAAAACTCCGGGATTGTGTCGCAATAACCCTGGCCTTGACTGACAAACTAATAGACTTGTTTTCTGTTCTGTTCAGCCATAGGTATTTGGTTTTCAATTACTTCAGTTATTACAATGCCTGAATTAATTAAGCAATTTCGTGTGCTGGAAAGACATCCTTTTAAAGATGCCGTGGCTATCCATTCCTGTCCCTCAGTTGCCACAGAGCTGTGAGACAGGATCATTTCAGAAAGTTGAGCTCTTGAGACTCTTCTCGCCTTACTGACAGTTTGAAAACAACAAAACAAAACAAAACAAAACAAAACAAAACAAAACAAAACAAAACAAAACAAAAAAACCTGATTTCAGATCTGTTACTGATGCTGCTACTTCAAAGAGGTATAATCCTGTCTTTGATCCTCTCCTCTAGCCCCTCTGAGGATGTGTGTGAGAGAGAATAGGGGACTGGGAGAAATGAGCATTTGGGACAGGGAAGGCTTGTCTCTAAATTATCAGCTTTCCTGCCGCTTTCTGTCCACCTCTGACTTCTAAGTTTCAGATATAGAGAAGGCAGAGGCGGGTGACTCAAGGCTTAAGGGAGCAGGCCCAGGAGCTGATACTGTTTTTCTGACTCTGTCTAAGCCATGTCTGATCTTGGGTCACGACCTCAAACAGGAAGTGCCTCTAAGTTCCACCAAACAAGACACGTGAATGAGGGGGTGGAGTTTAGCACACCCAAGCCCAGCCGCCAGCCTTTCATGTTTACAAGGGATCAAGAATTGGTCACTTAAGGTCAAGACTATATCCTTTCTTCCCCCTGCAAGAGTGCACCGGTATTGTGTTACAGACTAGGAGAAATGCGGACTTCAACTCCAGGTTCCAGTTTTTCTTCACTGTTGCCTGAACATAGTCGGTAACTGTTTAGAGCTTCAAAGAACTTTGTGAACATAGTGGCTTAAATTCAGCTCTGTCCATATCTAATGTTTTTCTGGAGGGACATTTAAAGCCAAATCTTTAAACACACTCCTTCTGAGATACAATTAATATTTGAGAATAAATAGGTGTTTGAACAAAGTAGTAGGAAACCAGGGCTGAAGGGTATTTAAGAGGGCACATCCAGCTTCCCTCCTGAGGGCAGTGTGACTCACCAGCTCGCTCTGAGTCCTTCTTTCTGACCTGATTAATTTTCTCTCCTTTCTGAGGTTTTGCTGCCTCAGGAAACCACATGTTTGGCCAATAGAGACTTGCAAGAGCTGGTTTCCCAGGTTGTCAGTGGTCACAGGATCTGGTATAAAAGTCACAGCAGGGCTCTTCTCCATAGCGTCCCAACTGGCACCGGTCAGCTTAGCTCTGCGCACATCTAGGAACACCAATAATGCTTCTCTCCCGGTTTGGCTCATCTTTCTTTCCATTCATTTAAGCAACTGTTGATCCCCATAAATTATTTATGTGAGCAGGGGAAGCTGCCTCCCCAGGTGCAAAACAATCTTTTACAGGCTTGCTACCACGCTGCTGAGTGGGGGAGGGGTTGATACCTGTTAGGAGTTAGGAAGTTTTAGAAGCAGGAGTCTTCTGCTTATGTATGGCGATAAGCTCTTGGTGAAATACAATGGAAACAAGAAAAACAAACCTGTTTCCACAAATGGTATAAATCAAATTGAAAAGGACAAAATAAACTGGTGATAAGACTGTAGATTTGCTATGGACCCTTGCGAAGGGCTCCCATTTCAGAGGGAACAGCTGGCCCAATCTTCATTTCATTACTAACTGTGTCTGTTTGTCACAGCTTTTCTGAGGGGGCTCAGAGGAAGGTGAAGAAGTCGAATAGGGTGGACAAAGATGCACTTGGCTGTGGTATCTATAGGAGAAGTCTAGTTTCCAGGGACAGGCAGGTATGTCACATACCCGGCAATAAGTATGTTTCCCATGCTAATACACTGAGTGCTCACATCAAACTCTTAAGAACATAATCTTCATTTATCTCATTCTGTAATGAAGGAAACTGAGGAAGCCTGAGGTCAAGTGGTATGTAGAAAGTCACAAAACTGGCCAGGAAGACTAGCTCAGATCCATACATACGTGATGTCGTTGGCTGTAGGTAGTACCTTGCACACACTGACTTCTGAAAGATGGAGTTCTGTGTTTCACAAAGTCTAGTATGGAAGTTCCCATGCCTCACACCAGCTCGGAATGCTTTTTAAGATGAAGTTTCCAGCTAATGTTTAAGCATCTCCAGGAAGGTGGCCTGAGAATTTAGGTTCAGCAGCTCTGTTCTCCACACTGAGTTTGGCAAACCGCTGACCTAGAAAGTGGGGAAGAAAGATGGACAGAAATGCTTTTTGTTTTCAGGGCATAGTAGGGACACATTGTAAACCTCTTCAGATTTGACAAACACACGCGCACACACACACACACACACACACACACACACACACTTATACACCTATACTCACACTCACACATATCCATACACACTCACACTTACACACATACACAAACACATATATACACACACCACTTACAGGCACACTTTTACTTCTTCATCTCCAGATGGATGTCTTTTATTTATGTTCTTATGTAGTTGACTTAGCTAGAACATTTAGTTCAGTGTTTAAGTGGGATAAACGTGAACATTCCTGCCTTGTTACAAATCTTCCAGCTTTTGAAGAGAAGCTCTGAGAAGGCCGTGGTTAATATATTGGAGATTCTCTTATGAAAGCCATAGTTTGGCATCTTCTGTTATTAACCTAGATTCTACTGAGAAAGATTTATATACTAGAAACACCAGATTCACTTCTAATTCTTTCAGACTGCAAATGCAGTCTTCTTAAGACCCATGTATAAGCAGATCCTTCTGACCCTTAATGGATGAAAGGAAGTCTTCAACTATTGAAGTGCAGTGTAAGGAGTAGTAGTAAGCCAGTGGTTTTCTCCCTTCAGTGAAGGCCTATTGCAATGCATAAGGAATATTTTCAAATTATACACTATAATTGTCACTGAATCAAAATATTGCCATTTTTAAAAGTTCCTGGGCCATTACAATCTACTGTCTGGTTAAGAAGAGCTGTAGTGTCAAAGCCAAGATCAAGAGGTAACCATGATTCCTGAGTTCTGCCAAGATCCTCACAAATAGAAATATATTGATGAAAAAAAAAGGCTACAATTGCTTAAATTACTCCTAAACTAGTTGTTGTAAAGTAAACATCAGGAATGCTCACAGAGTCTGAGAATCAGGACTTCAAGCAAGGCTTGGGTGATAGCTTTCTCTGTACCTTTATGATGGAAATTGAAGTTGGGGGTTACCTGAAGTTTAACTCACTGACAGATAAGGTTGATTCCAGTTACCAGTTGGTACACTTGCTAACGCTGTTGTTGACAAGCCACCTCCCTGTAGTCTCTGTATGGGTTCTAGCCTTTCTCACTATGTAGTATTTTGGTTCTAAGGGCAAGAATCTCAACAAGCCAGAAGATATACTACCTTCTTGTAATTACGTTTGAGATTCAGTTATGTGGCACATTTTTTTGTTATTTTGTTTTGGTGCTAAACTCACTAGAAGCAAGCAAGTAATATGGATCATAGTCAAATGAGAAGGGTTAGACCCCATCATTTGTAGGATGTGTCAGAATTGCACATGTGCCTTAAACCTTCCCAAGTGCTATAGATGAATAATACAATAACAGGGATTGAGTACTTATGGGTCAAAATCCCTACTAAATGCTTCATGTATATTTCTTTTTTTTTTTCTGGCTGTCCTGGAACTCACTCTGTAGACCAGGCTGGCCTCAAACTCAGAAATCTGCCTGCCTCTGCCTCCCAAGTGCTGGGATTACAGGCATGTGCCACCACCGCCCAGCTCATGTATATTTCTTTAGTCTTCTTATAACTTATGTCAGATGCTATTACATATGTGTATATATATATATATATATATACATACATATATACATATGGAATTTTAAAATTTCTATCTTGTCTGAAGCACAACTTACTAATAAATACTGGCCATAAAATTAAAACCTAGACTTCTGAGATCCTCAACTATTTTCTCACTCACTAGGATGCTCGAACAGAGGAGGCATGGGCTCAGTTCAGGGTACTAATGTGGAAAGCAATCCACCATGTTCCAAGTGTTTTCTGTGCTTAAAGCCCCATTAGAGACAATGATATGACTGCAAGCTTTATTTCACCTCTCCTCCTGATTGCTAGGACAGATACCTCCCGGAATACTCCCATATTCTGAAATAACCTCGAGGCCATGGAACAGAGCTCTCTGACCCATTACAGGCTCTTTATATGAATATCAGATCCCTACTTTTAGAACAAGACCCCAAGGAAAGATGGGCAGAAGAAAGGAGACATGGAGAAAACAAAGAAAGGACCCTACTTTGGAAGCAGAAGCTTCCTTATGAAGGACTTTGTTTTGACTGAAAGGACAGTAGGTGTATAAGAGTTTCTGTAAATAGCAGGAGTGAAGGTATGGAGGATACAAGACCTTAACATAAAGGACCAAAGAAGAGAGCACAGAAGAATTTGGCTCAGTTTGGGGGCATGTGGACTAGATCGCGTCTAAGGACCACAAGTGTTTATTTAGCTCTCAGTGGGGTTTATCCCTGCTGCCACTAATATACTCAACCCTGTGTGCACTTAAACAGTGCCTCAGAAGGTGAGGTAGCTATAGCCTCCTTTCTGCTGCCTCTTATGACTTCAATACTCATCCCACAAGGGTCACTCTCCTCACATTCCTTCTTTCCTCAGGATGAAGTTTAGGTCCTTGATGTCTAAGTTCATTTTCAGTTCCAGTATTGATTCGTTGAAACCTTACCAGGAGGGGTTTGGTCACAGGAAATTCCCCCTCACTTATCAATCTCCCTCTTCAGCCATAGTGATTTAAACCAGAGGCCTTTGTCTATTGTAAAATCCAGTTGCTTCGTCATCAGGCCAACAAGCCAGGTGGCATCCTGGCATTTACCATGCAGGCTTGCCCAGACTTGGGCCAGGCTTTCAGTTGAGACAGCTGGAGACCGTGAAGGGACTGTCTTCTCCTGTTTCTCAAGAGGTCTTGTTTCCTGGAGAGATGAAAATAAACTCTGGGGAGCTGCAAACATGCTGATGTGAGCTGAGGTAAACACAGAAAGGTCATGTTTGCTGTGGTCAGGAGTGACTGTACCACCATCTAGGAAGGAAGCCAGGAAGTCAGAGTTTTACATATTCTGCAGAGAACTTGTTTCATCCAAGCAGGAATTACAGCAAAACAGATCACTTTAGAGACCTGGGAGGGACGCAGACACAGAATTGTAGACACACAAAGGCTTTAGGACGTGTGCTCAAGGGCTTCCGTCCACAGAGCTTCCATTTTTCCATTCTCTAAGAAATCCTGGGAGTTTGTTTCGGTTTTTTGTTTTTTGTTGTTGTTTTGTTTTGTTTTTTTGAGAAAGGGTTTCTCTGTGTAGCTTGGGCTATCCTGGAACTCACTCTATAGATCAGGGTGGCCTCGAACTCACAAAGATCCACCTGCCTCGGTCTCCCTAGTTTTGTGATTAAAGGCACACACCCTTTCCTGGCTATGAGTTGTTGTTATTGTTGATGATGATGATGTTGTTGTTGTTTCCTTTTGTAAGGAAGCCAGTGGAAACCTGAGAGCAGTTCTGTCTATGAGACCAACTTGTTGTATGACTATGAGCAAAACCTTCTTACAGATCCACTCATGGCCCCAGAGTTCTGAGCCAGGTACTAAGACACTGGACTCTTATCTCAGTTTCTCAGCTAGTTCCCGGCAGTAAGCCAGAAATTCAGAGAGAGGTCCGGGTTAACTCTTTTAGACCTCCAGGGGACATTTTTATGTGTCACAAGTGTATTAAACTAAATAGCATCCTTGAGTGGCATGCTAGGAGAGTGCAGGACCAGAAAGGCACTGAATGGTATGAACAGTACCCTGGAGACCTGAAAGAGTTAATGGGCCTGCATGGGAGCAGGGCTGATTGGATATTAAGATAGATAAGATTGGAAAATGAGAGGTCTACAGTACCTTTACTTTGGGAATACTCTAAGTGATCCATTAGTGCAAACACAGATACAGAGACATACATACGCACAAAGATACATTCAGACACATAAACATCCAGAGATACATAGATCTCCTCCCATAGATACATACATGCCACAACACACACACACACACACACACACACACACACACGAGAGAAATATATAGATTTCCTCCCATAGATACATACAAGTCATACATACGCACATATACATACACACACACACACACCATGCTTGCACATGAGACCCTTGGTATTATGTTACTGTGTATACTGGGAGAACCAAATTGCACAGAGAACGATCTTTGTGGTACCAGGGATAGAAATAAACACATCTCTCCCTCTCCCCCTCTCCCTCTTCCCCTCTCCCTCTCCCTCTCCCTCTCCCTCTCTCTGTTTCTCTGTCTCTCGCTCTCTGTCTCTATGTCTCTGTCGGTCTGTGTCTCTGTCTGCTTCTCTCTTTCTCTCTGATGGTGAGGATGATGGAGATGGACCTAGAGCTTTATACAATCAACTATACAACTGAGCTGTACACACACCCTGCCTTGCTCCATTGTATTTTAGTTTAAAGAATTTACTGGACTTTAGGATCCTATCCCTCCCCCACACCCTTCCCAGAAGTTTCCTTACTGACCTCCTGCTCCGGGCTAATTAACCCAAAGCAGGAGATCCAATAAGGAAACCTCTTCCTTGAGTGTATTGAGAAACCTGGAGTAATCTAGACTGCTCAGTCAACAGCTAGAGATTCTAGGAGCTTCCTTATCTGTTTCTAAGCAGTCCCTCCCCTCCACCCCGCCCCCCTCTGGAATGGCAGCATCTCTGGAGCAGTTGTGTCATTCAGGTTTTGTTTTGTCAGTTTGACCCTGAGGAGAGGTGAGCCCAAAGGCAATCTGATGTCCTGGTAGACTGAAGGACTTTTCAGTTAAAGGGCCAGAACAGCTGCTGCAGCCTGCGATGGCTGCAGGGCTCTCCTATGTCCTCATTCTGAGCTCCCTTCCTCCGCCCTATCCTCTGAAAATCGTTGAGTAAGGACTGCTGTGCAAAATATTTTTAAATCAAACTCATAATGGCGGTACATAATGATTAACGTCCCCTGAGTTAAAGCATGTACTACCAACCACAGGTGAACACAGGGTCACATGCCTGAAATCCCAGCACTTGGGTGGGTGAAGCAGGGAGATTGTGAGTTCCAAACAGAGCCGGAGTTACTGGGCAAGATCCTGTCTCAAAGAAAACAGAAGGAAAACAAACAAACAAACAAACAGGAAGCATACTTTTGTCTGTCAGTGTCCATGATACAGTGTTAAGATTCAATACAAACAAATATCTATTTGTTTTTGCGTAAATGAGTAAACGGCTTTTATTCCTCCTTTCTCTGTCTCCCCCGCCTTGTTTCCTTCTCTTTGGCAACAGTTACTGGTCCAGGAGCAAAGGAAAAGTAAAGTCACAATTCAAAGTCTTGATACATAGACTGTGTACTCTGATTCACCTTTTGCTTCTGGGATAAGCACGGGGACCCAAACAGCAACGTGGGGTGCAAAGGGATAATTCGGCTTACAGTTTACAGTCTCTCATGGAGGGAAGCCAAAGCAGGAAGTGAAGCAGATCCCGTGGAGGAGCTCTGCTTACTGGCTGGTTCATCCATCTGCACCGGGGTGTCACCATGCACCGGGGTGTCACCATCCAGTGGCAGATCCCACCCCCGCATTGATCACCAATCAGGAAAATGCCCACGGGCAATCTGATGGAGGCAGTTGGGGCTCTGCTTTTCCCAGGTGACTGCTGTGGTAGAAATGGTGATGTTGAGACATACTGCCGCGGGGGTGATGAGACGCTTCCTTCCATCCCTCGCCGTCCTGCGCAAAGCATGATGGGAAACCCTACTGTATTTGTGGTTTTTGGAGAGGTGTGGGTACAGCTCGGGTCATGTTCTAAGTGAGCCAATGTGGAGTCATCACCATTTCCACACGCTAGGCTTTTGCCCATGTTCTTTATCTGCAGGTCATCCAACCCCTTCCCTCTCTTTGCTATCATCTCTCCATATAAAGTCCTGGTAGCGTGAGCTCTGTGCTCTTAGCAGTTTTAGTCTGTGTTGCTTATTCGGATCCCAGTTTGGGCTTCTGTTTTATTTTGGCTTTTTTTTTACGTACATCTCATCTCCTCCTCAGAGTAGTTCCACGGTTCCTAGATTCTAATCTTTCCAGATCCAGGGACAAGCTCAGACATTAATGAGGGCAGCTTGTAAACACAACCCTAGATGCTTAGCATTTAATAGTCTGCCATTGCCTAGCTAATTGATCCTTTTTTCCTCCTTTAGTATTAAGATGAATCTATCCTTCTTCAAATGAGTAGTTTTTTTGGTCAGTCAGGGATTGAGGAGCTCTCGCCTTTCACGGTGTTGTTGAGGTCATTGACTCCTGTGGGCCTCAGTCTCCTTATCTGGAATGTAGGACTGACGTGGGTAGGACAGTAATATGTGTGGACAGAAAACATCAAAGGGCTACTGAAAATTCTAAAAAGCAATGTATTTAGAAACATGACTGGCATGTAGAATATAGTCAGTTAACACCGTCTAGTGAAACAAAAGGAGAAGCTGACATCTCTGTTTTGCCAGTGCCTCTCGTCCCTTGCCCCCAGAGAGACTAGCACTCCATGAACTATGACAGATTCAGGTCCCACTAGCTTGACTATATGATTTGTGAGAGTGTGACCCATGCATGCGTCCTGATTCTCTCAAACATCTCCCATGAGTAGCGATGGATGAGCAGTATTGATATTTATTTGTTCCTAAGCCCTGATCTATTGGAATTCCTCCTTGCTTAAATGCATAACCTATTTGTACATCTATAGTTTCTAAAAGAAATTATTAAATATGAATATTAGGCTTCTCACATTTTGAAACATTATTATAAATTCTATCCTTTTTTTTTTTCAAGATATTTTCTTCAGCAAGTGATCCAGTCCTGCTATGATAATAACCGAAGAACAAACTGGGCACAAATACCCCCTGAGGCTCAGACAATCTGCTGTCTTTTGGTACCATTGGCTTAAGGCTCAGAAGATTTAGAAAAATGCACAATACAGAAAGGCATTGAACACTCAGAAAACAGTGGGAATTGAACCAGCAGCAATCTTCCAGGAACCGAAGTGATTGCTGTTTAGACATCTCTTGTCTCTGACAGTCAACTGAAGAGAGGAAGGACCCCCACATCTGTGGGGGGTAAATATCAAAGCTTGAAGGCAGCAGAGCAGAAGCTAAGAAGGATACCCTGTCCATCTCCACAAGGTTCTAGAAAAAATCCAGGGACATGGGAGTTGGGAAGAAAGGAGTTCGGGTTATAAATCTAGAAAGATGTCTTTGGAGGAAATGAGAACATTTTCTCCTCCTATTCTGTGACGATCCCCAGGCTTTTGTTTAGTTTGTTTCATTTGTTTTAAACAATTCTTGCTTTCTATATACAACTGTATACAAGACACCTCCCCCTCCCCCCCGGGCTATATACTCTCAGGAAGCTTCATTTTTCTAACAGACTTCTGCTTAAGCCACCATTAATCATAGTGTGACTTAATATGAAGATGCAGGCTTTCACAGGACCAACAAAGTGACAGACTCTTAAGGGTAATTCTTGATGTAAAGTGACTTATTTTAAATTTTCCTTATACAAAATTTAAATTGCGTAAGATGGTGAGAGGGGATATACAGGGAAAACAGGGACCACCTTGAGTTTTATTAAAATGGCAGGGCCACAGGTGGATAGCATAATCTATTTTACCCACACACAATTTTATTGCCAAGTGGGACCAGTTGATGTGTCTAAGGATTCCACATGAGTGACAGCTTACAGAACCGTGAGCACTGAGGCGTGAGGCATCACACAGGGGGGTCACTCATGCTTCCAACATGCGAAGAAATCCCTAAAATTCAAAGGGGGGCAGCAGGACTGGCACCACCAGGGAGGTCCAAACCCTCTCCAAAACTGTTCTCCGGACTGTTCAGTGAGATTTCCGACCTCAGCATCGACGACGCCGAGTCCTCTCACTCCGCCATTTGTCCACAGGCTGCACCTCCAGTCTCCAGTTTGTCTTAAAATGACAACTTGCAGCAGTCGCCGGCTATTAAAAGCTTTTGGGGAAGAGAAGATAGCAAGTGTTCCTGTGTGTGTGTGTGTGTGTGTGTGTGTGTGTGTGTGTGTGTGTAGCGCACATATGGGGCTCAGTGTGTGCAGTTGGCCAGGTGCAGCTTTGTTCATGGCTTCTGTCCCTCCTTTCACTGGGAGATCATCCCTTCCCTCTCCTCGCACCACCTCTCCCGCCATGGGTGAGCATCTGAGACTGTCCATGACTTGTTTTTGCTTTTGTGTTTCCAGTGAAATAAAAGGATACTAAGTCACAGCCGGTTTCAGTTCTCTCTTGACAGTCTCTGGTGCTTTGCCAGGATAAAATGCCAAATAGTCTTTACCACCAACTTTCCTTTTGCCAATCTGGTCCTGCTTCAGTCTGAAGCCTTCAGAGGAGAAGGAGGCCAGTGGGTCTTTTCTTCCTCCTACTCTCTTTCTGCTCACCTTTCCTAGGAGTGAATGCAGAGGAGGGGAGAGGATAGAAAGGGATAGGATGTGTTGTCCCTTGGCTAAGTGCTGTTGGCCCCCCGAGCTGCTGGCAGATGGTTAGCCAAGTCTAGCTATAGGGACAAGTGACAAAAAAAAAAAAAAAAAAAAAAAAGGCTCATTTCATTTCATTTCTCGCTCCTTAATCAGACGGAGGAAGTTTATTTTGCCTCTATTAAGTAAACTCCATATGTTAACGAGAAGCTCCCTTCTCAGTCCTTGGTTATTTTAAGTAAGCATCCAGCCTTGTTCTGCTAAGGCTGCCTCAGATACCCATATGCTCCTCCTTGACAGGACAAAGGCCATTCTCTATACTAACAGCTCTATCCAATAGAGATATCTTGTATTTCTTGCTCAGGCAAACCTGGAGACGGTAGTCCGATCCCAGACTCCCTCAGGAGGGCTGTCCAGTCCATCTTAGATGCATCTAAATGGGAATCAGGCAAAAAAAAAATCATTTGCAGTCCTTTTCTTCGTGTTTGGAGTAGCATGTGTCTCCTGCATACTGTATGGAATGCAGTCTGGTTCGGAAGCATATTAAGAGACAAGGAATTCCTTCCGTTGTTTTATTACTGCTCTTCCACGGTTTGCAACGTGCAGTCTTATCATTTCAGTTTACTATATCTGGACCTAGAGTGTCCCCTAAAGCCTTAAGTGTTAAAGACTGGGTCCTCAGCTTAGCACTATTGGAAGATGTTGTGCATCTATATGAGAAAGATCTGTGGTGGGGAAGAAGGGGTAGTGTTAGGTCACTGGCTGTTGAAGGAATTGTGAGACACCAGTCTCTGTGGTTCAGCCATCTGAACAGGAGGTTAGAAGCCTCCTCTGCCACGATCTCCCAAACACGGTGTGTTGTCTTGCCTGGGGCCTGAACCAACGAGCCATGAACCAAAACTTCCAAAGTTGTGAGCCAAAGTAAACCCTTCTTCTCAGATTTTCTCTGTTATCTTGCTAGAGCAACAAGTCTGATCAGCAGTTACTTAGCTAGGTAGCAAGAAGTAACACCATGCCCCTGATAATATTCACACGTCTCAGCTTGTGATTAAAAAGGCATGTAAAGATTGACTGAGGTCCCCAAGTGCAGATGACTTTCACTTCAATACTTTCTATTAACAGATCTCTGTACGGAGTAATAAGTATACAATTCATAGTGGTTAAAGCTAGGGTTTCAGCAATGTTTAAAAGCTTTGTCAGATAAGTTTAATATCTATCTCATCTCATTGTTGATGTTTGCTGATTGCTTTTCCCAAGTGTTTTGTATTTTGTGTTCTTCTTATGCTATGTGGTTGTGTGTGTGTGTGTGTGTGTGTGTGTGTGTGTGTGTTTACATTTTAACTGTGTCCCATATGTTTTGAATAGTCTATTAGGAGGCTCTTCCTGTCTTTTAGAACTCATGGAGGCTGGAGGTACTTATAATGTGTTAGCTACCTTTTGATTGCTGTAATAAAGTACCATGACCAAGGGAGGGGGTTTCTTTATGTGCCTATGTGACTTTATGCTACAACATGCATGCAGGTACCTACAGAAGAGGGTGTTGCGTGAGCTACCTGCATTGAGCGCTGGGAACAGAATCCAGGTCTTCTGCTGAGAGCACTGAATACTCTTTCCTGCTGGGTCATCTCTGTAGTACCCTATTTACTTTAATCTTGAATTCATTAAGACTTTCCTATATTTATGATTATATTTTTAGCACTTAGCACTAGTAGGCAATGAATGATCGTTTACCTATGGTTTAATACATTCAGGATTCCCAGTGTATTAGCTTGTCTGTATTGCGCCAGCTGCCTTCACACAAGCTGTCTGACTTTTAACTTTTATAGGAAGATGAATCCTATGAGCCCGAACATTCTATGACTCTTTCAAATGAAGGTCAATCTTGGGTCCATGGGTGTGGAGTTGAGTAAACCTAGGCAGTCAAAGCAGATTCACTCTAGGAGAGGTATTATGGTCTGTCCTCCTGGTAGTTTCTGACTACCTGCGTGAATGATGGGCTGACAGTGTATTTCAGCTATAGATTACCTTTCACACAGAAAGTTCTGAGTTTGATCTCAGCACTACCAAAGAAAAACAAAAGAAAGAGGCTATTTAGTGAGTGGCTTTTATGTGACAGGAGTGGTTTTTTTGTTTGTTTGTTTTTGTTTTTGTTTTTTGGGTTTATTTATTTATTTATTTATTTATTTATTTTTGTAGACCATAAGAGAACTACAGATAAACAAGGCAAGGTTTTGTGTCTTACCATCAACTCCTTTGCAAGCCTGAAACTTAAGGAATTTACCAACGTTTGTGAAACCCTGGAACTACAGGTAGAGTTGCCTGGAGGTCTTTTGAGGCATACGGATGGGGGCTGAGCCTGAATGTCTTGTCTATAGAGTCAGGAAGATAACCCAAGGGAGTAAAGAGGGCTGGGTGAAAGGTGGGGAGGGGTGAAGACTTCTGGGAACTGCAGAACACCTGCTGTGAAGGTTGCAACAGCTGCCTGATTGTAGACGGTAGCAGAGCACCTGGGAGATTCTGAACCTTCAGGAAAATCTGGGTTTTTTGCTTGTGTTGTTTTCCATTGTAAATCTTCTGGTTTTTGAAATCACTGTGTGAAATCACCTGTGGATTGTTAAATTAACTTCTCTCTGGGATGATCCTCCACTTGTTTTCCTTCTCCTTGTTCTATTTCTTCGTTCATTTTATATTGGGTAATCCATAAACAGCAATTTATTGTATTACAGTTCTAGAGACTGAGTCCAGCATCTCCGAGTGTCAGCACTGCTTCTGCTTAGGGAGGGCCATGGCACTGCATTCTAACGTACTGATTGAAGGGTAGACATGGCATGGGAAGGGAAAGGAAGGAAAAAAAAAGATACAACGAAGGGGGCTCCCTATTATCCTTTTGTAAGAAGCTCACTCTACCATGATATTATTAATCTTTTAAGAGCAATCACATCTTAAAAGTCTCAACTGCCTAATATGATTATGATGGCAATTACATTTTCACACTGGTGTGGGAGGGGACAAACACTAATTGATGACACCATCTCTAGCTTCTGGGTCCATGGCATGTGGTTAGGGACTGAATGGACTCAGGGTGTTAGGAACTGAGGTGGAGACCACTGCATGGTCTCATTCCATTGGCCTTATCCAAAAAGTGTTGAATCTCTCTTCACAACTCCCAGTGTACAGGAAACCCTACCCTGAGGACTTCCTTTAGTGCCTTTAGCTTTATTCAGCTGAAGAATATCTTTTCTTTCTTTTAAATGAACCTACATATGGCTTCAACTGTATATTTAATCATACATGCATGGCCATACGTTGTTTTTGTGCCTGCAAATCTAAAAGATGTTTATTTTCTGAGTGAGTACTAGCTGCCCAGTTGTCATCTTTCTGGTTGCTAAGTAACAGTATCTGACCAGGCCTGCAGATAATAAGTTTACAGCACGGGGTCTTTCTCCCTCTGATTGAGATTCCCATTCTTATATAGATCCCATGGATTTCAAGCACTCTGGCCCTGTATTTCTCCTCTCAGATTGTGTGATTCCTCTACTTGTTTTGGAGAGGTCTTGTGTCTGAACTATTCAGTACCTTAGATCATTACAATCTTAATTTTTTTAGTCTGCTGGGATTCAATTTTATACTTGATAATAGAACTGATGGCATGGGGGTTTCTGGGGCAAGGAGCAATACCTAGTCATACTTGTACTTTCTGGGTTAAAATGATCTGGGCTCTAGCTCAGAGACTCTAGAAACTCTTGATATCCGATATTAACAATAAACTAAATGCAAGTTTTTTTTTTTTCTAGTGGCACTGCAGTTATTCCGATCTTAAATTAATATGATAAATGTGACAGAATAAGTCGCTTCTATGGTATGAATATACACATACACATCTTTTTATTATAAATAAAACACATGGCACTATAAACGATAAACATTACCCAGCTAATGTGCACTAGAGATTGTAAAGTAATGAACTTTCTTTACAATAACTGCTTCTGTTTATGATTCATCTGGTGCTGCGGGGGTTAAATTTCTGACCTAAATTCTTCAAGTAGCTTGCTTCTTGGGGAAAAATAATAGGTAGACAGACAACAACAAAAACTCATGTCCTAATTAAAAATCCCTAAAATGTTTCATTTTCATATCCATGGTCTTAAAATTGTATTAGTAGGTTAAGAAAATAGTTTTCTGGGTTAAATTCAAACTTAATTGCATAATTAGGACATGTCAGATGTAATTCTCTCTCTCAGCCCGGTCAGGTGACTTTTGTCATCTTTCCTCCTTGTCTTGCAGAGCATAATCTGAGTTGCCTTTCCTGTTTTATTTTATATTTTGCCTTTATATTTGCCTTTATATTTTGCCCACCTTTCTTATCAGCCTGGGATGGAAAAGGATAGGTGAGTGGACCTTCTAAGTATAGAATGCTGATGGCCGGGTTTGCATGAGGTGTCCCCCAAAAGTCACAGGCATTTGAGACAGTTGCTTGCTCCTTGGGGGAGGATCAGGAGTTACAGCCTCGCTGGAGGAAGTATGTCATCGGGGGCCATATTTGAGGTTTCAGAAGACTCACACCATTCCCAGTTGGCTATCTCTGCCTCCTATTAGTGGCTCAAGATGTGAGGTCTCAGCTGCCGCCTCAGCTGCCTGCCACCTGCTCCCTGTCCCCGACATCACGGACTTATTATCCCTCGGAAGCCTTAAGTCACGTAACACTTGCTGAACATCAAGTCTGATGCAGCGAGAACATCAGAGAATTCTAATTCTACCAGTTTCCTCCTCTCAGTCAGAAGGCACTGTATTAACAGAATGGTATAGATTTCTTCTGTGGAGTCAACAGACCTGGATTCTAGCTCTGGTTCTTCCATTTGCTAACTAGACAATGTTGGACTAATGCATAAAACAGGCAATAAAAAGTACACATCTTCCAATGAAGAAGACCCAATAATGCATGAAAACAGGACAGAGTGCGTAGCATGGAGCCAGGCTCTGAGTCAACAGAACACCCGTTTCTATAAGATCTTCCACCATGCTACTACCACTTGACTACAGTCCTCTGTCCTTCTTAAGTTTCAGTTACTTTGTGTGACACTACTATGATTGAGCCATACTCCTCCTTATGTACTACCCTATCACCCCCATCTCACCACATATCTACTACCCCTTTAGAAGTACCACTACATCCTGTGCTGCTGTGTTCTGTTACCTATAACTTTATACTATTGTAACTAACACTGATGAGGACTACCTTGCTAGGGGCTGCCATGACAAAATACCACAGGCTGGATTGCTTAACAGAAATTTGTTTTCTTGCTGTTGTAGAGACTGGGAGTTTGAGTTCACACTGTTGGTAGACTTTTTTCCTTCTCCCTACACCCTAACCTGCAATGACTGCCTTCTCATGGTGTCCTCATACACGTAATTAGTCAAGTCTTTCTTGAGAAACAAAACAAATGAATATATGTGTGGGAAGGCAGCTAAGGACGTGCCTTGTGTGACCGTGGAGCCTTGGCAATTCCAAAATCTCATTGGCGAGGCCAGCAGGCTGGAGACCAGAGAAAGAGTTCCAGGCAGCTGAAGTCTCCAGTTGGCTGTAGACAGGAAGTTATCATTTACATGACTTGCAGAATAGACTGGCAGCTCCAGTAAGTGGTTTACAGGAAGTTGGTATTTTGTGATTGCTGTAGAACCAGGAAGCTGCCTCCTGAGTCATCAGTGGAACCAGGAAGAGCCTGTCTCTCAGATGAAATCCAAATTAATTAGCTGGCAGAGTACCATCTTGCTTGGGAGGAAGTCTGCCTTTTGTTCTAGTTCAACTAATTCCACAAGGCCTGCCTGCATCATGGAAGGCAGTCAAAAATCCATGGCCTCTACAACATCTCTACTGAATTTCCCCAGTACTGTACAACAAATAGCAGGGTACAAGGGCATACCGGTGACACTCAGAGAGAACCATCACACAGGTGTGTCATCTGGCACCTTCCTCCCTGGTGTCTCTGCCCAAATTTCCTCTTTACTAGGAAACCAGCCAGACTGCATCCAGGTCCACAGTTACATTGCCTTTCTAAAGTTCTTTCTTTCAAATATGGTCATAGGCTGTGGTAATGGGGTGAGAGATTTAGAAAGACACCTCATAATATTGTGATTTCTACTACAATTAGTTCTCACTGACAGTTTTCTTGTCACTGCTACCGTAACCACCAATGTTCCTGTACTAACAAACACTGAAGTCTCTGCTTGCTCTGGTTCTGTAAATTGGATTGTTTACAGATGGTACCAAAAATCTCTGCATTTCTAACAAGTCTGCATGAAAGTTTAGCAAATCATGATCCATAGGACAGTGCAGGCAGCTACTGAAGAACACTTCAGCATATAGGAATTTTGATCAAAGGGAAAATTTCAAAAGAAGTCGACATAGGTGCATGAAAAACCAGCCACCCACACCAAAGAGATACCCTGGATACCAGCAGGAGACTCACCTGCTCAGGGAGCCCGGACCCTCAGCTTCTGATCTCTGCAGTCATTTTTGTTAGATGTCCAGGGATTTATCACTTGATCAGCTTCTCTGGTCTCTCATCAGTAGAAATCCAAGAAATGCTTATTTCTTATGCCTTTCCCAAGCATGTCTTTGACATGTATATTTATCAATTTTACTTTAATCATCAAAAAGTAAGTGGGGAAATCTTGCATTCATACTTAATAGATGGTCACAGGAAGCACATATGGATTGTCTCAGTTTTGTTTTGTTTTTTTAATTTTTTAAAGATTTATTTATTTTATGTATACAAGTACACTGTAGCTGTAGCTGTCTTCAGACACCCAGCAGAGTGCGTCAGATCCCATTACAGATGGTTGTGATGTGAGCCACCATGTGGTTGCTGAGAATTGAACTCAGGACCTTTGGAAGAGCAGTCAGTGCTCTTAATTGCTGAGCCATGTCTCCAGCCCTCAGTTTTGTTTTATAGTCCACTTCCATTAAATTGTACAAAGACAATGATTCACAAACATGAAATCTGAGTCATTCTTGAGTTTCTGCTTCCTATTGTGCCTACTTCCTATGGGTCTACACTATTGATAGGGCACACATGGAGTCTGAGCTTTTGTTTCAACCTATAAATAGTTACATCTCTCTGAGAGATATATTAGAAAGTTGAGTATAGAAATGTTGGAATAAACATGTCTTTTACAGAAACCACCAGGTTGAGTCTATCTCCAGATGGGGAACTGGGGCATGTGACTTAGGGGTATGGCTGCATTGAATTTGTCTATTTCTGTTGCTAATTCCAAAGGAAAAGTGAGTCATTTTTGGTCTTGGCCAGATTTTATGCTGAAAATCAAAGCGTATCTGCCCATTATCTTGGAAATACAAGATGCTAACCTATACATCCATTCTTAATGCTCATAATCTACTCACATTATTGTCACACCATATATAATGTACACATCACATTGTGCACATATTCTAAATGTAGAGATGTCTTCTATATTAAAGGATTTAGGGATAGAATAGTGGATGTAAATCAGAAGTAGAATCTTGCTTAGAATGTATAAGATTCTGGGTTTGATTCCTCAGCAACATTCACACATACAAAGGCACACACACACACACACACACACACACACACACACACAAAGAGAGAGAGAGAGATACACAGACACACACATATAGACACAAACACACAAATACACATACACAAATACACAAACCAATACACAGAGAGATGCATAGACAGTCACACATATAAACACAAACACAGAGACAAACACACACACACACACACACACACACACACACAGCACAATATTATGAGTTTCAACAATGAAGAGTTTAAAAATCTCTGTCAACTGAGTTAAAATTGTGAATCCAAATGAAGCATGTCTCCTCACTTCTTAGTCTTGATTTTGTTTCTGTAATGCCAATCATTGAGATGATTAATAATATTTATTTTTAAGTTGAGCTATGATTTTGCATGACAGTTTGTAGAGACTGTGCAATTAAGCCTGCATACATTAACCATAGTTATTTAATTAGCAGTCTCCTCTCTCTGATCCAACTTGGTTTCTCTTGGAGCTTGGAAATAATGAATCATCCTAAGATTTCTCTTTAAAGGTCTAAAGACCACAATGAATAAATGAAAGTAGATAAGTAGATAGAAGCTACTGGAAACATGTTTTGGTTTTTGACATTAATATATATGGATATATATGGATATATACAGACTTCTGTTTTGGGGTATCTAAGGGACTAATGTGATAGATTAACATTTTATGTTTCTATATATAGCCTTAAAATCAGCAAAGAAATGATTCACATGGACAGTTGTTTACACAGATACTTTTCTTCTTTACAATTTCATAAGGACCTTTCCTCTGCCATGCCTTTTTATGCTGTATTTACCAAATACAAGCACAGAAAAAAACTGCCAGTAGTCAAAATTATTATGTTGCCTGTAAATAAAGCAGGGTGGCATTTGCCTGAACAAATCGATAGCAAACTGTTTGTGGGGGCTGCTATCACCAAGCCTGAGGTCAAGACTAGGGAGTTACATGTAGGCATATTTTTTTTCTTCCTTTGAAACACTGGGGTGGATACCAGCTCATCCTATGCGGCTTATTACATTCTGTTTACACACAGATCTGTCAGATATCGAAATACATGTTTTCTAAAGTTTCTAATAAAAATTCTATAGTATTTGTATATAACTCATGTACAATGTCATATATTTTAAGTCATCTCTAGAGCACTTATAAAGCCCAAAACAATATAAACATCACAGAAATAATAGTTATGATTATTGATTAGGGATTAATGACATGAAAACGAATTCTGGAGGCTAGAGAGCTGGCTCAGAAGTTAAGATCAGTTGCTGTTCTTATAAAGGACCAGAATTCAGTTTCCAGAACTCACATTAGGTGACTCACAACCACCTCTAACTCTAGCTTCAGTTGATCTGATGCCTTTTTCTGGACTCAGTAGGCATAAACACACACACACACACACACACACACACACACACACACACAATTAAAAGTAAAATAAATATTTTTAAAATCTGCACATGTCCATTGTAGACACATTAAAAAATATTTTCAGTCTTCAGTGTTTTGAGCCCTTGTATACAGAATGCCCAGATACGAAGGCTGTGTCTGGGAGTGTTCTGTTTTCTCAAATGTTTGATTCAGAGTAAAAGTTCAGGACCATGTGCTCAGTGGTCATTCTGCATCATCTGGGAGGAGGTTTTCTAGGGAGGTCTTGTAGGACCTGTGGGAAGGAGTGCAAGAGGGCGAATGGGTAGGAAGTTCTCTGTCATCCTGTGCTCCTAACTCCTAGTGTGAGTAAGCAAGAAAGATGTGGAATAACCAGGGTTTTCCCACATTCCATGAGAATATGGCCTAACCCAAGACTGGCATGAAAAACCAAAGATGGTCTAAAATTCAAATAGAATACTTCTAAAACCCAAAGGCTATGTATACTTGTCGGCATCCCCAAGGGACCATGGAAAGGGCATGTGAATTTTCATATGGAAAGAACGAAAGCATACAGGACAGTTAGAACTGAGAAGAGTTGTATGCTGACAACTCTCCCTTTGCCTCTCTACTGTGACACCCTTTGCTGGCCCCTCTCTAAGCCTTCTTTAGTTCCGTGTTAGCAGAGTTAAGTAATTGTGCTACAGGATTGATCTATGTGTTTAATAACAGAGCTCACCTCCCCAGGTGACTATGGAGTTAAGCACACCCCACTGTTCTCACACAGGTGTGTTTCATGTCTTGTGTCTGCCCTCACTCTAGGGTTTGTATCTGTAGCACACATCCTTGATGCTAAGCAAGGTCACAAATTAAAGCTGCATGGAGCAGTTTTAATGATTCTGCTCAAAGCCTTTTAGAACTTTTGTCCCGCCCTCTACCATTTCTCTACTTGCCGTGTTCTCAGTACACTCTTTACTGATCCTGAACAGAGCCTGATCATATTTTATTAAGGACGCATACTTATATATTTGCTTCCTAGTCTCATCTGGGCTACTTGAAAAGCAATGCTATTGTATCTTCTAGTTTCAAACACAGGACCACCGCTAATTAGCAATACATAAATGTTTGTTGATGATTGCTCTAGACATAAGCAAGGATTGTGTGTGTGTGTGTGTGTGTGTGTGTGTGTGTGTGTATGTGTGTGTTGTTTTGTTTCTGTGAATCCTAGGAAATTTGGGTGGGGATGGTATCCCGGTCCAAGCAGAGCTTAAATCGGGGTAGCAAAAACTACACACTACATAAAGGTGCTTATTCTGCAAGCCTGGTGGTCTGAGTTCAATTCCCAGAGTCCACATAAAGGTGGAAGGGGAGAAACGGCTCCACAGAATTGTCTTCTAACATTCATATATGTGCTACAGCATGTGTGCCAGCATATATAAGTTGTATACATGCACATGGACAAATAAATGAATGAATATTTAGAAGGACATTACTATGTCCAAAGTCATTGGGAAAACAGTAAATATCAAAGGAGTTATTTCCTTGAGATATCCCTGAAGCAGAGGTAAGCATGAAGCTTCAATTTTCCTTACTACTTGCTATATCATACTGCAGAGCATTTGCATATTCATATCATTGAATCATTTTCCTTTCTCTTCTTTCCAGTTATTAAGTGGAAGTATAATGGTCTGTAGAACTCCCATTGTCAAGTACAGCCAATGAAGTGGCTTAAAAGTTAGGTGTTACAATGGAAGTGGTGGTTGTGTTGTCTCCTTCTGGTGAATGATGCCAAGTTTAATTGAGGTCTCTCTCCTTGGGTCCCTGCAGAATCTTTCTTGCAATATTTTTCCATGCATCTTTACCATCATGGCTGGTATTTTCATGGTTAGGAAAGGCTCCACTTTATGACTTTCAACTTAAATACCTGTGGAAAGGCCAGCTCTCTAAGGCCCATTTGCAATTAAGACTTCAGTATTGGAATCTGAGGGTCTAGGGTATAATTTATTGACAAGAGATGGTGACTAAATATCCTAATCTCAAACAGTGAAGCAGAATCATCGGGGAACCTGGAGGAGCAGTAGACACATCACAAGAGACCCTGGAGACAAATGATAGAAAGTCCGAGAAGTTAGAAAGTCTCTGGTGTATGGATGGTGAGCACATATTCAACAGAAGAAGAACATTATATTATTTCTTGGGGTTTTATTTTATTGTTTTGGATTTTCAAGATAGGGTCCCACTATGTGACCCTGGCTGACTGGGGCTTGTTATATAGGTCAAGCTGGTCTTGAATCTGCCCAGTTCCTTGACTTTCTAAATGCCAAGATTACAAGCATCTGCCATCAACACTTTGCCCTTTGCTTTATTTTGATATAGAGTTCCACATTTACAGCTCAGAATAGTCATGATGTCATGATCCTCCTGTCTCATTTCCCAAGTGCTGGAATTCCACATGTGGGCTCTACCCTCAACTTCCTGAAGGTATTTTAGAAGAAAATATATGCATGGAAGAGCAGGATAATGGCAGCAATTGGGAAGGATGATTGATGTGTGACTGCTTGGAGAATCAATGTCTATTCCAACTAGCATGGGTGATGGGTTACTCACAGGATTGTAGGTAATTTATTAACAGCTATTAAATTGAAGAAAAGTCTGTCTTCCTCAACATCTGTTAACTGCTTGTATATCCTAGGGAGGAAAATGGCCTCATGCACCTCCCCAACTTTCATAAGAGAATGCTAGTGGGCCCAATCTTGTGAGAGCCAATGTTTCCCCAGTCCTTGGCCCCCAACCCCCTGAGATGATCCTTGAGGGTAGAGAGTGGGTAAGAAGATGCGGGAATCAAGGACACAGATCCTTGGAATCAGGAAAGAAGCAGAAACACTCTAATTTAATGAAATGATGGGTGCTATATACCCTCTGCCTGCCTCCCCTTGGTCCACAATTGTTTGTCCCTTGCAGCTGGCCCCAGCCAATTGGCTGCCCAGTCACATGCTTTGTCTTTGGGTATCAGGCAGATTCAGGGGCTAGAGAATGCAGAAGTGCATGTCTGGGCCATTGTGAGCAGCTAGTCAGAACTTGCTGACTCCTCCTACAAGCAATGTATGTGTAATCATACTCTGATTTTTAGATGGCAGTGGCTGGCTTGTCATGTCTAGAGGACAGAGTTCCACAGTCATTGTAGAATCTATGCTATGACTGCCTAGAATACACAGTCCATGTCAGGAATACTCCTCATTTGATTCTGACTTCATCCATCCTTCAGTCTCAGAACAGGTACCACGAGATGTCACTTGTTTAACTTTAACCTGACGCTGGAAATCTACTACTAACACTTGTCTTTTTTAGGAATCTGGACACTAAATGAAGTGACTTGTGGTCAAAACCCAGCAGCAATGGTTGATGGTCATTTGTTCAATCCAGCAGCAGCAGATTGAAAAGATGTTTTAATAACTCCAGTGGTCTTAGTTCCCAGTCTGTCCTGATTCTGGCTTGGATTCACCATGTACTTGTGGAATTTGTGAATTACCTGACAACTTCCTACAAAATCACTTTTGCTTCTCCAGGATGATGGTTACTACTTTTCTTTGAAACAAGTTAATGTGTAACATTCTCACAGAATAATTCTTGTTTTTTTTTTCTTCTACTTTTATATACATCAATTTATGTGTCTGTACATGTTTATAATATTTTATTTTAAGACAGGGGCTCACTATGAAGCTTTGACTGTTCTAGAACTCACTATGTAGATGAAACTGGCCTCTACTTTACCCAGATCCACTTGCCTCTGCTTCTTAAGTGGTGGGATTAAAGGCGGGTGCAATCACTCCTGGCTACTTATAACAGTGAAGATCATAATAAGTAGATTAATTAAATAGGACATTTTCTATATTTCTTTTAATACAGAGAAAATAGAGAAATATATATACACAATCAAATACAGACTTATACATATGTGGTATAGAAAATGGAATTTAAATATATTACGTATTGGGGGCTCAGCAGTTAGGAGCATTTGTTGATCTTCCATAGGATCTGATTTTAGCTGCTGGAACCCATGTTGGGTGGCTCACAAACTCCCATAATATTGAGACAAAGAAACTCCAATAATTATTTCTGGCCTGTGTGGGTGCCTATGTACATATAGTATACATTCTCTCCTCCGTGTCCCTCTCTCTCTCTCTCTCTCTCTCTCTCTCTCTCTCTCTCTCACTCACTCATTCTTGCTCTCTCACAAATACATTAATAAAATAAAATAATAAAAATAAATCTATTTGAAAATTACGTTCATGAATGTTTGCTTGCATGTATGCATCTTTACCATGTGCATGTCTGATTCCCAAGAAGGCCAGGAAAGTGTGTTAGATTCCCTGAAACTGTAGTTACATATGGTTGTGAGTTGCCATGTTGGTACTAGGAGCAGAACCCAAGTCTTCTGCCAGAGTGGCAAGTGCTCTCAAATACTAGGCCATCTCTTTAGGCCCTAAAACATAATCTCTATTTCTCCACCTCTATCCGTCTGTCTCTCTATCTTTTCTATCCATCCACCCATCTATCTATCCATCTATCTGTCTGTATTTCACTGTATATCTGCATGTTACACATATATTTGAATTTCCTTTTCCTTTTCCTTTTGTTACAAACAAGAACGTTTGTCTGAAGAACATTTTTGTAGAATAAATAGTGATACAATGAAAGCTATGCCATACTAGCTGGGGAATAATACTGGAATGCTCACATAGTGATTGGTAGTTCTCTTCACCCCCTCACATTCACACGTGTGTGCATGCATGCACACATAGACACAAACAGAGAGAGGAGAGAGAGAGAGAGAGAGAGAGAGAGAGAGAGAGAGAGAGAGAGGAGCTGTTCTTCACAGAATTATAATGATTTGTAAATTACAGACTCAGTTTGAAGATATAGTTTTTATTAAAGGTTTGCAAGCATAGCTTCTGTTACAATCTACTAAAGTGTAAATAGTGTCTTTGTGCAATGCAAAGCAACAATGAAACTTTGTCTAGAGTACTGCTGAGGGTAGATGGCCCTCACACATCAGATCCTCTGGTCACTTGTAGGGTTCAGCACTCTGAGAGAACCTTGAGACTGGTTCCCAGACCTCAAAAAGCCTACAAACCAAAACACAATCCTCTGGGAGGAACACTACGCTCCTGGGGACAGGAACAGGAAGGGAGACATACACTGTAGACTATCCTAAAAGTGTTTTGGGGTACTCTTTGTGCTGTTCTGAGTGTTGACTCTTCCCTGAGGTGAAGGTATGCAGGTTGTGTGCACATTCCCTGTATTCCCTGTTCAGGCTTTCCTGCCCTCTTCACGGAGGTATAGATAGGATAGAACAGGCAGGGTACCCTGCCTAGAGAATCTCTGTTTCCCCCTCTGTTCATTCTCTCTCTCTCTCTCTCTCTCTCTCTCTCTCTCTCTCTCTCTCTCTCTCTCCCCCTCTGACTAATCACTCTCATGTTCCACAAGAAAACAAAAACATGGATGCAGAAATGCTAGAAACCCCGCAGATGGAAATGCACAGAAGAATAAGTTGGAAAGAGGCAAGGCAGGGCAGTCCGAGCAGACAAACCAGTCCTTCCACTTACTTACTGGCCCACTGACTTTAGACATCACATGTTCACTGTGAGGCACAATTTTCTCAATTGTATGAAGGGAATGGTTGCAACTCCTCTTTATCTCCCTCGTACTGGGCCATGGAAACCTCAAACAAGAAAATACTGTAAGCCCAAAGTACTATACTGTATGACTCACAGCCATCAAATGATGTCATGGGGTAAATTAATTATACTGGAAGATAGTCAAAGCTGTTGCTATTACTCTAAAGGCTGAGTAGACAAAGATAGCATTCACACATTTTTATCTTTCAGATGGATGTGTGGGAGTGAGGTGGGACAGAGGAACTGGAGGAGACAGTACAAGCTGAGCATATGAAACTGATAACAATAGATACAATGGACAGACAGACGGGTTTTGAAGAGACATGTTGTATTTTCTTTATTCTGTTACTTTTTTGTAGTGGCTTTCTCCAAATTATTCCAAATGCAAGCAGGTACCGAATGATCCAGGTTGGTCTGAGAGGTAATTAACCTTCAAAGAAATAAGAACCGGGTTAATGTCTGGTCCTTGAAAGGAAACTTGGTATTGTATGAAACGTCTTCTGCCTCCTTTAAAACCTGAACCACTGACCTCTCTCCTAACCTCTCATTTCTCATGGTTGTAGTAAACTCAGCTGCTAAGTGGGTTTGGAGTGAGCTGACAGAGAGCTACTCTCCTGCTCCCTGAGAAGGGTGGGAAGTCTGAATCTAAGCAGGCCTCCCCCACTAATTAGAAGTTAGGACTTGTCGTTTCTACTGAGTCAGTTTTTAAACTGATATGGTTTGTTTTTAATGCAGGATTTAATGCCTGGTGGTAGTGGTAGTGGTTGTTGTTGTTGTTGTTGTTGTTGTTTTGTAGATCTCATTCTAGCTCTGACTACAGGCTAAACTAGCCTAACAGAGATCTTCCTACCGCAGCCTCCCAAGTGCTGGGTTTACAGGTGTGAGTCAATGCACCTGGCTTAATACCTGTTATTTCTGAGGAATGGTTCGTATGCATGTGTGCGTGCCTTTGTGTGTGTGTGTGTGTGTGTGTGTGTGCGCACGCGCGTGCGTGTGCACGTGCAGGCACACGTGCCTGTGTTCATGACCTTCTGTGTAAAACACTTTATCTTCACTGAATAACCCTTGATTTATATTTACCAGAACAGAAAGAAAAATGTCCAATGCATCTAAAAAAATAGTTAAAGTCTCACCTTTGCTTCTATTTTTAAAAAGTCTTTATTTATTCTCCAACCCAATCATTTAGTTTTCCTTGAAGAAATGACTGAAAAACACAACTCTAGCAGAGCAAGGCTGAGACAGCATTCTTCATGTTGCTTAACAAAACCAAACCTTTAGGAGACACAGACATAACGCCCATGCCAGGTCTAGCTATGGAGATATGAAATCCAGGCATGCAAGTTTCATAACTGAAAGAGAGGGGAAAACGCCAAAGGAGAAAGTCCAAATAAATGCTGCGTATACATGATCTCTCTTTTGCACTCCATGTGGGAGGCGGGGGGAGCAGCAGCAGCCCAACCCTCCTCAATAAACCAAGGGCAAAACGCTGTAGATGATTTCGACTTCAGACATCAGGGCTTAGCAGTCTCCAGTTGCAGGTCACAATCCTTAAAGTCGTTTATACCTGCACAAGCCTTTTCCACCTCCCTTCTACTCATGGCTGCCCTGCTAGGACTAGCCGAGGGCTTTTGTATGATCATCTCATGTAAATAAACACAACCAGAGGATGACTGGGGGCCTCTTTGTCTACTGGGAAATCATTTTTTTCAAGCTTGGGCATAAGAAACCTTATACAATTTGCATAAACAGTTAGGAGCCAATGAGATTATTTGGAAGTCCTCTTTCTTTTTTTTAAGTAAAACTTTTTTTTCCAGCCAAATATTTTTGTTGAGACAGGTTTCTCTGTAAAATTATTGCTGCCAATTCACAACTATCTTTATTAGAAACACCAAAAAGATTCGAGTAGAGTTGGAGGTGTATGTAAGTGGTCTGGGAGAGCACAGAGCAGTCACTGGGATAAAATAGTTCCAACATTAGTCATCTGCTTAAACAAGATCTCCCCCAAAACTCACATAGGCACAGGGGTTGGCCCTGCGTCTTCAACCTTTAAAAACTTCCCCAGTTAAAAAAAAAATTTTTGTCTGATTGAAAATTTTCTCTTTCAAAATTCAGGAATCTGAACCTTTATGTAGCCTGGATGACCTCTCTCCCCACCTTCCAGAGAGGGTCTGAGAAGGCTTCTTATTTCCTAGACATAACCAATGGCTTTGAGCACCTCTCCCAGGACAATAGGAAGATTGTGAGTGTGCGTGTGTGTGTGTGTGTGTGTGTGTGTGTGTGTGTTTGTGCGCGCGCCACAGCGAGCTCCTTGCTGTGATGCATGGAAGCACGTGGAACAGAAGGGTAGGTCTCCCTGTACATTGGGGCACTGCCTTCTGTTCCTCTTGCATATCTATTTGACACCCACAATGTCAAATATATAAAATGAATGATTTAGGAAATTCAATCACAGTAGATAGCCAAACTATGAAATGGATATTTCAGATGTATTTGATAGGAAATTGCTTTAGTGATTTTTCCCATTCAATGATTTGAAGTATTTGACCTTTATCCCAATACTTCACCAAAACTCAAAAGAGACTTTTTTTTTTAACATTGCAAGACCAAAGATTATAAAATATGCAGAAAAATAGCTGCTCAGTCATGTGAGGACTGCTCATTGTCCACCATTTCTACCCTTCCAACTTATAAAACCGTTACAGATCGTTGTATGCTCAGTGCAATTGTATTGAAGTAACTGGGTTTAAATTAGCTCTCCACTTCAAAACGTCAGTTTACAGAGTTTGTGCGGTGTGTGGCGCTGCCGTCGATGTTCACGTAGGGTTGCAAAAGAGAATTGCTCAAAGCCACTCATGCTCATCAAAAAAGGGGAAGGAAAAGACAGTGACATGTTTAAGGAGGTAAGTAAATTTTGCTGACTAGGAAGGAGAGCTGTATTCCATAAGATATGGAGAAAATGGGCACTTAGTTTTATGATTTATAGTTTAAATTTCCAATAACTATTTAACTCAAATTCTGGGATGTGAGGGGACAGTTGTTCTTGAAACAGGGCCTTGTTATGGAACTAAAGCTGACCCTGAACCTATTATGTAACCTAGACTGGAGTCTAACTTAAAATCCTCCTGCCTCAACCTCCAAGTGTGGGATTGCAAATTTACTGCTCCACACTGGCTAAGTTCTGTGCTTTAAAGTGATACTTCTTTTCAACACTACCCATATTATCTGCCTTAACCAAATGATCTTAGATTTTCTCAAAGGTAGAAAGGCTAGAAATAATATGAGCCACCCAGTACTCCCAGACCTCCCAGAGATTAAAAACCATCAACCAAAGAGTACACATGGAGTTACCCATGGCTCCAGATGCATAGGCAGCAGAGGATGGCCTTGTTAGACATCAAAGGGAGGAGAAGCTCTTGGTCCTGGAAAGACTCGATTCTGCAGTATAGAGGAATACCAGGATACAAAAGTGGGAGAGGGTTGATTGGGGAACACGGGGAGGGGAGGAGATGGCTAAGGGGATTTTAGGGGGGACCAGGAAAGGGAAAAACATTTGAAATGTAAATAAAGAATATATCTAAAAAAAAGGAAGAAAGAAAGAAAGAAAGAAAGAGAGAGAGAGAGAGAGAAAGAAAGAAAGAAAGAAAGAAAGAAGGAGAGAAAGTCCTTCTACCAATACTTGTCATGAAGGGAGTCATCTCTGATTCTAGCCTGATGAACTGCCTTGGTGATTTATAGCTAGATGACACTTCTGTTCTATAGATGTTTACCTGTATAAGTGTAGATTCCAAAAGGGTAGTGAGAAACTTTCTGAAGATACCAACTTAAGATGGGGTACAGACATCATATAAATTTGAGGGTAGCATATGTATATGTTGCAGATGGCTATGTCAGGACATGTTGGCCGATCCATAAGAGTGAAACAGAGCTTAAAGCAAGGCAGATGATATCCCAAGTCAACCTTGCTCAATACACCTTGTACAATAACAAAGAAATATACTGAGCAATGAGAGATGGTGAATGCCTTTAACCTCAGTAGTTTGGAGGCAAAAGCAGGCAGGTCTCCTTGAGTTCTAGGCCAGCTTGGTCTACATATCAAGTTCTAGAGTGGCCAAGACTACATGGCAAGACCTTGTCTCCTAAAGACAAACAAAAAGTGTCTTTGCAAGTATGAGTAACACAGTCCTCCTGTTGTTTTTAGCATTTCCCACCATTTGGCCCAAAATTATGATGAGCCTTTAAGGAAGGAATAAGGAAACTGGTACATTATGGGTAGGAATCCATTCCTCCCTATGAGCATCCTCGGCTGGGAACAATCTCAAACAAAAATCAATAGGAGGAACATGTTCTTCAGTTCTGACATGGCTGACAGCATTGGTCATGGAGGTGTCAATGTTATACAACCCAGAATGATTTGTAAGAACCTCCTTAGAGATTTTGGTTGATTTAGTTTGAATGTGAAGCATCTCCCCAAAGGTTTCATGATGTAAATGGATGGTCTGTCATTGATGGTGCTAGATGCGGTGGAATGAAAACAGGATACGGGGCCTAGGTGAAGGAAATAGGTCAGTAGAGGTGAGTCATTGGGGGTCAATCATCACCCACCATCTCCTGCCTCAGTCTGGCTCCTGTCCACAATGATGCGAACAGCTGTCTTCTACCATATAATCTGGCCTTCCGGTCAGGTATTTTGTCATGGCAACTTATATATTACCACCAAGAGAAGAAGGAACACTTATACAGGAACTGCAATTCCTTCAAGACCAACTGAAAGCCAGAGATTATTTGTCACAAGGTAATAAAGTCAACAGACATGTGATTGAATATTAAGAACCATAATTTTATTAGTAGTTTTTTTTTGATGATTGTAAAATAAGTAACCGTGGTGTTTTTTGAATCAGTTCATGCCTCATGCCTGGTTATTCAATATCATTTTCTTGCCATAACATGTAACTGTTTTCCATGTAAAGGTTTAAACAACCTTACCATTTTGCTTACTGCATTGCAGACTTAACCCTGAGTCTTACACTTGTTAGACAAGTGCTCTATACCAGCCCTGCCCTACCTTCTAGGAAGATGAACTTTCCATGAATGACTTTCTTTTTTTTCCCCATTTTTTATTGGTTATTTTATTTATTTACATTTCCAATGTTATTCCCCTTTAGAGTTTCTCCTCCACAGGCCCCCATCCCCTTTTCCCTCCCCCTGCCTCTATGAGGGTGCTCTCCCCCCCACCTGCCCACCCACTCCTGCCTCAGTGGCCTAACATTTACCTATCCTGGGTCATCAAGCCTCCTCAGGACAAAGGGGGCCCTCTCCAAGTGATGCCAGATAAGACAGTCCTCTGCTATATGTGCAGCTGGACCCATGGGTAACCCCTGTGTACTCTTTGGTTGGTGGTTTAGTCCCTGGGAGCTTTGGAGGATGTAAATTGACTGATGTTGTTCTTCTGATGAGGTTGCAAACCATTTCCTTGCCCTAACTTCTCCATTGGGGTCATCTCACTCAGTCCAATGACTGGCTGTGTATATCCACATCTGTATTGGTCTGGCTCTGGCAGAATCTCTCAGGGGACAGCTATACCAGGTTCATGCCAGTAAGCACTTCTTGGCATCAGCAATAGTATCTGGGTTTGGTGTCTGCAGATGGTATGGATCCCTTGGTGACGCAGTGTTTGGATGGCCTTTTTTTTTTGTTTTTTTGTGTTTTTTTTTGTTTTTGTTTTGTTTTCAATTTCTGCTCTACTCTTTGTCCCTGTATTTCCTTTTGACAGGAGGAATTATGGATTGATAATTTTGAGGTAGGTGGGTGGCCACATCCCTCAACTGGGGCGTGCCTATCTACTGGATATGATCTTGGAGAAGAGAATAATCTCTGGGAAGTAGAAGGAGAGAGGGATCTGGGAGGGAGAGAGGAGGGGGAGGGAAAAGTGGGGCCAGTTCAGATATGGGAAGAGATGGGGAAGACTTATAGAGGGTCAGGAATTTGAAAGTAGGTGTATAGCAATGGAGGAGGAGGAACTGGGGGTAGCCACTGCCAGGGAAACAAGAGGTTCCCAGGACCCAACAGGTAGGACTTTACCACACACACACACAATTTTTCTAAAAAAAAAAAAAAAGTAAACAATTTGATATGAGATTCAATATAAAAATAGCTATTTTAGGGTGATAATTTTTTCAAATAAAATTGAAAGCTATTGAGAGAGATATGGGGATGATTTCTATATGCATGTCTTATGATTTCATAGAGTTCTACAAGATCAATGCAATACTTAACATCTACTCTGTCTTATATTATTGAATCTACATTAGAGATCAAGAAAGAGAGAAAATAAAGACATAAACTTGACCACAAAGGATCCCAATATAAAGAAATTGTCAACTTATAAAAAGTTTAACAACAATATTTTCTAACAGAAAAGAAGCATCTACCAGTTTTTGTAAGAGTAGTTCAGGACAGTTTCAGAGAGGCGAGTTCTCTTGGCTTGGGTTTTGAAGGCAGGTAAGGTAAAGGTGACCTTTTCACTTAAGGACAAACACCTCATGCAAACTCGGGAAAATGTAAAGCAGAATTTTATGAACAGAAGTCCCTACAGTTTCTTCATGGGCTATCCAACAGGAAAGTTGATAATATCAAGAACTCATTCATCGTTTTGGAGATTGCTGGGGATGAAGATGGAAAGGTAGACTTTTGTAGGTCACTGGAAGTCACGGGAAGGATGTGGGTTTGCCATGACTGGCAAACCTGAGAAACCAGGTTTGGAAGCAGAGTGGTACACCCAGTAAAGGCTTTTAAAATGGTGCCATGAGACTCATATAGAAGACTGCCTTTGCAGTCTTAGTTTCACTTCCTTATGAAATCCTTGCTCATATAGCTGTTTGCAAGGCTCTCTGATCATGCTCTCTGAATTCATGAACACCAACTTAACATCTATGGGAGTATAGATGTTAAGTGTCAAATAAGAAATCCAATTTTCTGAGCCCAGTCTTTTATTGTTGATACTTTGCCAGAAAAAAATTCATTTTTTTTGTTATGATAAAAATAATTTGAAGATGAGAGACTGTGCTCATGCTATTTCTAAGGGATTTTTTTTTTTGAGCAGTGAAAGTCCAGCTTGTCAGCTGGACTTCAGTGAAACACAGGGTTTCAGTGTTTATGTTTTAACAGGGAAGACCCCCGGTCTCCCAGATACGGCAAGATTTTAGAGGAGAAGGATTTTAGGATTCGCTGTAACACATCAGAATCCATAGCCCATTCAGGCTTTGGTGTAGTTTGAACCTTTTTAACAAGATTGAAGACTCTTTGAAGAAGACAGCTTACCATAAACTAAAGCACTAAATAGCAGAAGTAAGGTACTGACACTACTCTAGAATAATGTTCAACATGTTTCTGATTTATATATGTGCTTATGAGATGTATCGCAAAGATCACTGTTCTTTGTTTTTACAGCAGCTTGAATAATTATATTGCATTTTTTGTAGTTACTATGAACAAATTAAAGTTTCAAAAAGTCTGTTGTACAGGGTCTTCTAGAATAGGTGCTGACTAGACATTGAATCATAGCCATTCTTGCGAAAATACTTTCCTGTCTTACGCTGAAATTTAATATTGGTATAATAAAAATCTCATCTCATCTTTCTCTCTCTCTCTCTCTCTCTCTCTCTCTCTCTCTCTCTCTCTCTGTGTGTGTGTGTGTGTGTGTGTGTGTGTGTGTGAGATGTGTATATATGTACTAGGGAGTTCATGTGTCACCAAGTGTTGTGGTTTGAATATGCTTGGCCCAGCGAGTGGCACTATTAGGAAGTGTGGCCTTGTTGGGGGAAGTGTGTCACTGTCGGGGTGGACTTGGAGACTCTCCTCCTAGTATCCTGAGAGACAGTCTTCTGTTTGCCATTGGAAGAAGATGTAGAACTCCCAGCCCCTTCTCCAATGCCAGGCCTGCCTGGATGCTGCCATGCTTCCCACCTTGCTGACAGTGGACTGAACCTCTGAACCAGTATGCCAGCCTCAATTAAATGTTGTCTATAAGAGTTGCCTTGGTCATGCTGTCTCTATATAACAATGGAAACCCTAACTAAGACACCATGTATATGTGGAGGTCAGAGAACAACTTGTTGGAATTGATTCTCTCCTTCCATTAGTTCTAAGCATTTTAAAACTCAGTTTGCCAGCTACACATAACAAGTGAGCCAGGGTGTGTTGAGAGACTAGTATCTGCCATTTTTAAGAGAGCTTTGGAAATGTTGGATACGGAACACAGTGTGAGTAGCTACTGGAAGGAAGATCTCTCTATTTTCTTATACTTGAGTGTATATGTATATGTGTGTGGGTACATAGGTGTGTGTGTGGTTGCATATGAGAGAGCTTGGTAGGGGGTAATTAGATCCCCAGCACCCACATAAATTTCTGTCATGTCTATAATCCTGGAGTGCAGGAACTAAAGAATCCCTGTCACTGGCAATTGAGTCAATAGTCAGTTCCAGGTTCAATGAGAGACACCATCAAAAAATCAAGAGAATAATTGAAGAAGATATCCAATATTGAGTTATAGCTCCACATCCTTATGTGCACATGTACATGTGCACTTACAAACACAACGCCCCACCCACAAATGTACACATACAAACACTCCTGAAAGCCATACATGTAAGGTTGTTATTGCTGATATTAGTGGGTAAAAAGAAGCTGTATATAAGAAAATGTATGCAGTTACATGTGTTTCTTTTGGAAGTGAAGCTTTGCATACTTATCAATTAACTACCAGCCAACTGGAATTCAACACTGTGCAGATGTTAATAGGAACCTCATATGTTTAACATTTGTCTCCACAGATTAAAAGTCTCAAGAAGTACATGGATAACATGTTAGAACTGTGGGAAATCATTGAAGATGAGAGATTGAATGAGAGAATGAGATTATAAAAGGCCAAAAACCATGGAATTCAAAATGATAAATAGAAAACACACACACACACACACACACACACACACAGAGAGAGAGAGAGAGAGAGAGAGAGAGAGAAAGAGAGAAAGGAAAGGAATGGAAAGAAACATACTTGTAAGTACTACATACATGTAGCCAAACACTATCATTAAAATAAAAGCATTCTGAATACATATCAACAGAAGAAAGAAAAAGGGAAGCCTGGGTAATAAGGTTGTACATTTAACACGCCAGTAAATAGAACACTTTATTTCCAGTTACAAAGATCTTTAAGAATGTTGTTAGTCATTATTTCCAATGAGCAACTATGTTCAGAGCAAGAGCACTGTGTATAATGAAGTGAATCTGACAATAAGATTATTTTTGAAAAACGGATGCTCTTTGGTTATAAGAATAAATTGGGAGGGGTTCTCCTCTCCTGCTGGCACAAATTCAAGCACTCAACCTTTTTGTTTAGGAGGCACTGGGAAGGTGTATGCTGGTCAGGCAAGAAGTTAGCTAACTGTGTACAGTGAAATATGGTCCTAGGTGCCATGAGAAGATGCAGTATCATCATCACCACCATCACTGTCATCAGCAGCAGCAGCAACACAGAGCAGCTGTCAGAAATGTGAATTTTCTGGTTTTGTGCAGGACCTATGGGGAATCACAGCCTGAGGATGGACCCCCACAGTCTGTATTCTCATAAGCCCCTGAGAAGTTGTTAGAACTTACTTAAGCTAAAGCTTTGATCCTAATGGATGTAGCAGCTATAAACGAGCTGGCCTGACCTTGCGCAACGAAGGAACATATACAGATAAGTGATTTTTCAAAATCAGTAATGATTGTGCTTGAAGACCCAGAGCACAGGCCTTTCCTCTGAAACCTGCTAAAGAAGACAGAACTAGGCTTCCACCCTCCCACCCAACTCTTCTGCTGCTCTTCGGGAACCTCTCTGGGCAGGACAGGCCTCTTCTCACTCATGAGTTTGTCCTTATGGTAGCCTGCACAGTACCTAGTAATTGAGATGTTTGTTAACATGAAATGGAGAGGTTGGGAATAAACAGACGGCGTATGATTTATTGTGCAAAGGTAAAATCGCTACCTTGGGGTGGAATTGAAACAAACACGTAAGAGAGGAACGGTATACATCGGTCCCAGGCAAACAGCAGAAAAGTGAACAGCCAGCCTGGACGGAACTGGACAGACATGTTGGGACAGCTTGTGTTTGTCACCCTCCGCTGAATCTTGAGTTTCCTTTGACCTGTCAGAAGTCAAATCCGGTCCTATGTCCCGGTCTGACGAAGGCAGTATTTTCAGTTACTTTAACCTAATTGTTAAGTTGGATTTCTATCCAGCAGCCAGCACCATGCTTAGATCTGGCTGAATTTGGCTCTACTTTAAAGATACTTAGAAGCACGTTTTTGGTTTTTTTGTTTTTTGTTTTTTGTTTTTTTTTCAACCTTAGCATTGTTATTATCTGAGGCCAGATGATGCTTAGCTGTTACCAGCTATCTTGTGATTGTCTGAGTTGCACTCTGACCTTTGGCTTCTACCCAACAGAGGCTAGTAGGTTCTCACACTTCCAGGAGGAACAAACAAAAAAAATGTCTTCAGGCATTGCCAAACGGTCTTCAAAAGACATTTCTTACAATTGAGACTATCTGGAGTGATGTAAGATGGAGGCGGGGGGGTGGGGGTGGGTCAGACGTCTTTAAAGTGCCATCATAAGGTTACAGAGATGGCAGGAGATTGGGGCCAGGGGCAGCCGAGGGAAATGGAGGGAAGGAGTGAGATGGAGATGCGTCTTGGTGCCCGAGCAGCAGGCAACCTGATGGAGAACTGAACGCCATGGGGGCGAGGGGGAAGGGCGGAAGAAGAATTAGTACAGGGAAGGAATGACCTGTTTCAGGCTAAGGACAGGGATGAGAATCAGCAGAAGTCTGAGACAGCTTAGGACATTAAAGACACTCAAGGCAGGGAAGGGCAGTCAGTCAGTCAGGCAGTCAGTCAGTCAGTCAGTCAGTCAGTCAGTCAGTCAGTCAGTTCTTTTGCAGTGTAAAGCGAGAAGGGTTATCAGTCTCAAGCAGGAACCCTCAGCCAGAAGACTGCACAGCCCCTGCTTCCTAGCCCAGGGTCAGTCCTCTGTCACTGTGGAGAGTGGGCTTGCCTTCATTCACTCTCTTTCCTTGGGGGTCACTGAACACACCCCCGCCCCGCCCCCCTCCCCCCACCGTCTTTGATCCTGGTGATTTGTAGATGTGACATCTCTTACTTCTACACAGATTGCAGGAACCAGGGGAGATTTTGCAAAACATCAGACACCTATCTCTTGGGATTTAGGGGCACCAGTGCTTAAAAAGAAGCATAGAGCTTGAAAATGGATGGGGGGGGGGCGCAGCGAGGGGGTGGGGTTAGCAATATATTTCATTTGAAATCATTCAAACAAACAAACAAACAGAACCAACCAAGCAAGCAAGCCAAACAAACAAAAAACAAAAGCAAGCAAGCAGTTTTAAGAATAAGTATTGTCATCATCCTGTCTGACCTCTTTTGAGTGTCTGTTTAATGTTTAATGTTTAGCTTAGCTCCTGGTTAGGTAGGAGGAGTTTGGCCAGTATTAGATCACTATGCTTACCTTGTTAATAACGATAACAACACTTCTGTAAGGCATAATAATCTACCATAAACCATGTAAGGAGGTAAGCTCATGTGATCATTATAACAACCAGAGCTCAAAAAAAAAAAATTGTAAGGCTGTTATACATTTTATCTTAATCTTAACACATTATTTTGCCTTACTTTCTGTCCCTCCCATGAAAGAAAATTGATAAGGTTATTTTCGACCTTATGTGTTTATTCTCACCATAGGTGAGATTTAAAAAAAAAAAAATCACAATTGATAGAAAGTGTGGTTACATATTTTCAATGTTTTAGTCCTACAATTACAGACCAACAGTAGAGCACATGACCTTCCAGGTGCAAGCTGGCTTTTACAAGTAAGGAAACATGACCACGTGGCTGTTCAGTGCGGAGCCAAGGTCAAACCTAGGACACTACGTTCATACACTGTGGTGATCACACAAAGACACACTAGTTAAGGTTTATTCCTGCTGACTCAGTGTCTCGAAGCACACCACCAAATCATCCCAGCCAGGGCCTGGACTATGGTGTAGTCTCTCCTTTAGCTTGTCTTAAATAGAAAGATGTGTCCGCTGAAGGCTGACTTCAAGGGCACAAGAAATAACACCGTCAAGCAAAATAGCATGTGTGCTCGCCTCTTCTTCCGTGGCTGCATTTGGCAGTACTATCCAGGTGTCCATGTTCAAATATAACAATACCTTGTTTTTCTTCTCTCCCAAAGAGGAAACAAAGTCCTAAGAGGATACATTTTGCATGGGACTTTGTTAGCCAGTTCAACATCTGTTTGCATCTTACAAAATGACTCATATCTATTCCTTATAAGTAGGGCAGGAGGGCAGCTGGAATTTCCCAGCTCACTCTGTGTCACTGCTTCCTGCTGCTCTTTGTCCTCCCAGGCATATTTTATTGGAAAAAAAAAAAAAAAAAAAAAAAGAAGAAGAAGAAGAAGAAAAAAAAAAAGACACAAAACACTGTACTACCGCAGGGCAGCTGCTGGCACTGACTCACTCTTGTGTTTGTGTTGGGAAAGCGAGGGCAATGCAAGTACCTTACTTTAATCACAGTGTGAATAACCAAATGTATTCTGAAACTCTGTTACTCAATAGCTCACCCAGAAGGAACACGGATGGTATTCAGCCAATCAAAGGCCATCTGCCGAGCACAATCAGAGCTCAATCAGAACTCGTCACTGATGACAAGGCCCAGTGGGCGGATCATCACCGAAGGAAGGAAAAACACCATGTGAGTTGTGCTTCTCTCTCAAAAACAAAACAACCCCAAACTGACCAAACAAACAAAACCCCCATTCCGCCTCGCATGTCCTCAACCAAAGACCGGTGTTAATGTGCTGAGCATCCGCTGGCTTGACTTATTCCTGAAACTTGAAAAACTATGGACTCAATTTGGAAGGAGAGAGGGAAAGGGGGGAGGGGGAGGGAGGGAGGGAAGGACAGAGACAGACAGAAGCAGAGAGAGAAGGGAAGGGGGAGGGAGAGAGAGGGGGCAAGGAAGAAGGGAGGGGAGGGGGGAGAGGGAGAGAGAGAGAGGGAGAGAAGAGGAGGGGGAGAGAGGGAGCGCAGGGGCAGGAGTGGTCTACCAAATGGTAACACTGAACACAGGAAGGACCAGAAGAGAGGACCTTTTGTAGATCTAGTAAATTCTCTCCTGACTGGGGTTCTCATTTTAAGATTAAATTTAACACACTGCACAGCTCAGCGTTTATTGTTTCATTTCGGATGCAACTTGTCTTGTCAGTGGCTTTGTTCTGAGGCTCTTTCACACATCTCAGTAATTCTCTCACTGTCTCTGGCAAACGGAGATGGGGCGGGGCAACAAAAACCTCAATGGATACAATTAAACTAACTCTACCGTGTTCAGAGTTTTAAGATGCTACTTAGTTGAACAAGCCCTGTTTTTGCAAAATTTTATCTCTGAGAGAAGAAATAAAAACTTGGGTCAGTAAGATTAACTTCTCAGTTTACTCATTTACTTTTAAATGTTGTATTTTGACCCAAAGTGGTTTGCCATCCCTCCTGGGTGCTTTAGAAGAAAGTACATCAGGCCTCTAAAGCCAGAAACAATTAAACCCCTGTGAAAAACCAAACCAAATCATGATGAAAACAAGACCAAAGAAAAGAATGATAACAAAACTTTCAAATAATAAGCATGTGTCTAGTTAAACCAGCAGAGGCCTCTGTGTGGGCAGACACAGGAACCCACGGACATGGCGGGTGGGGGTGGGGGTGGGGGGCACTAAAGAGGCCTCCTCTTCTCTTCCTGTCTTCCTGGTTGTGTCCTTCCCAGTGTGATCCTAGGCCTGGAGGACATCAGGCAAACAAACACCCAGTACAGACCAGGGAGAGAAGCTGAGTCAGACCTTGGAAATGGGCCTAATATCATTTTGGTTGAATCTAGCTTCCCGCTGCATGTTTGAAGTGGGTTCTCTTAAGCACTACATGAGCAGATTCCCCGTGGAGGTCTTCCCTTGACCCCCTGGCTGGCATTCCTCTTGAGATCAAGGCTAGACTGTGGCTCCCAAGTCTTCCAAGTTAGGGTCCAGCCCAAGGTGCCCCTTTGCTTGTCTTTTGGGCTCTACTCATTTAAAAAACAAAGATCTTCTCAAACCTTGTTTAAAATGGAAGCTTCTGGATTCTCTCTCCAGACACTACCCCTGGAGCAGCCCTGTGGTGGGGCCCAGGCCTCAACTCCGAAACCACAGGTTGATATTCCGGCATTTCCTGGTTTGGCTCAATCCTTTGGGGTTGTTTACCAGCTGGAGAGTTGCAGCCTCTCCTCAGCCCTCCCCCGGCCCGGTGACTCACTCCTGTGGTTGCTAGTGCCACTCTGGGCACTGAAGAGACTGCCTGCCCCCTTCATGCCTGCTGGCATTAATGCTTGTTCTCTGCTTGACTTGTCATAAGAGAGTTTGTTATTGCCCCTGTTGCCCCTGCTATCAGGCTACAAGGACCTGTGGTGTTTGCATTACGGAAGGGGAGTGTCCTCCATATTTTCCTGTACTCAGTCTCTGTTCCCACGTGATGGGAGGGTGGTACTGTGATCCCCAATAGGGCCTGGTGACCTCAAATACCCGTTTTCTGAGTCTTGAGAAGGAACCATCCAACAGGACTCCTATTTTCTTCAACTTCTTGCTCTATCAGAACGCTTTTCAAAAAGGCAACTCCTTTCAAAGACTAAGAATTTGTATCTGCCTAAGATTATATATTGGAATCCTAGTCCCCGCAGGGCTGGTGTTAACAGATAGATTCTTCGGAAGGAAGATAGCTTAGGAGGGTGGAGTTCACATTCATGGAATTGATGTCCTTATAATCAAAGCCCTAGAGAACTAGTGACCCCTTGTACCATGAGAGGACACAGAGAAGAAGCCATCCATAACAAAGCAGGCTTCTTTAGAAATCAGTCTGCCAAGACCTTGATGGTGAACATCCTGTCCTCCAGAACTGTAAGAAACAAGAATTGCTTTTTTTTTTTTTTCAAGCTATAAAGTGTAAGGTCTTTTATTACAGGAACTCAGACATACACCTTATCCTTCTGATGGCTCTGCATATGAAGACCTCAATCCCTGACATCCATCTACCCAAATTCCTGGGTATCTGCGGTATCTGGGGGCTGTTGCAGTTTGAATGTGAAATGCCTATGGACACCAGTTGGTGACACTGTTTTGTAAGAAGGTTATGGAGTCCTTAAGTGAGGGAGCTTAACCCAAGGAATTTCATCACTAGGTGTGAGTCTTGACCTTGTAAGGGAATAGTATAGGCCCAGGAAGCCACAAGACTTCTCTGCACAAAGGAGATTTATTTCCCCCAGAGGGAAAAAGGGCAGGGGATAAGAAAGACAGGAGATAAAGGATGAAGGAAAGAGGAGAAGGGAACAAGGAAGAGGAGGCAGGGGCATGATTGGGAGGGAGGACTACCTCTGGATAGAGAGGACACAGAGACACAAGCAAAGGGAAGTTTCTAAGTGTAGGAGGGGAAGCACTGAGAATGAGGTGTTTAATTTTAATTGCGCAGGCTAAGGGGCTTTTGATTGCTGGACTTAAATACTTTGAGAGTTAGACCTTGGTGGTCAGCCTCAAGAGGAAGAAATGGCCAAACAAGGGAACAGATCTTGGTGGCCGGCTCTAGGGATGTAATCTGATGGATTTTAGCAGGGCAGAGAGGGTGGGGAAAGGACAGGGCCAGGCAGAGCCGCGTGTACCATGCTCAGGCTGGCTTCTGTCCCTTCAGACATGGTGGAGTTGGGGGTGGGTGTTAGGTTTATTTGTTCGGCTGGTTGGTTGGGTTTTGGTTTTTTAAGTAGGAGCTTTTAGCCTGTCTTCTAATTCCTGCGAACATTTTAACGAGAAAATATGTCCAGCTGACTGAGGTTTCTGCTGCCATTACTTATAATCAGCCATACTAATATGGCTGATTGCATCCCTTCAGACTGTACATAGAAATAAAAAATAAAACACACTACAAACTATTTTTAAGTTGCTTTTGTCCTAACCAAGGCAGTTCCTCACAGCAACGAGGAAAATAACATATAATACCTAAGTTTATTCACTAGGCTTCACTGTCTCACCTTCAGGCTAAACTTAAACTCATAATCTTCCTCTAAGTGTTGGGACTGTATTTCTTACAGAAGAGAACAACTAATTTGTAACAGTCACCCCCTCATAGTTTTGTGAACTGGTAAAGAACTAGTAAGGGACATGAAGCCAGGAAAAGGGCAACGTTGCAGTGTTATAGCCCTGTTTTAGAATATGTTAAAAATAAAGTCCTAGAAAGTCATCTGGGGGCCCACCCCTGTAATCCCAACATTAAGGAGGCACAGACAGAAGGACTGCAATTTGGAGGTCGGTCTGAGCTATTCAGCAAAGGCCGAGGCCCCAAATAACGACAATAAATTAAGGTCTTAGAACATTCTCTAACATTCTGTAGCAGTCAGTGTTATTAAAGGCTTGAGCCTCAGCCCACTGCCCCACTGAGAGGATGTAGAAATGATGAAACGTGCTGTAAACATGTTTATAACATGTAAAGAAACCGCTTTTAACATGCTACTGCTTTCTGTCAGTTTACTATTGAATTGTGGGTCTCATGGATGTAAGGTAGATATTTTATTACCGATCCCAGCCTACATTAGGATTTTATATTATTTTTTAAAGATTTATTATATGTAAGTACACTGTAGCTGTTTTTAGACACCCCAGAAGAGGGCATCAGATCTCATTACAGATGGTTGTGAGCCACCATGTGATTTCTAGGATTTGAACTCAGGACCTTTGGAAGAGCGGTCAGTGTGTCAGAACTCTTAACCACTGAGCTATCTCTCGATCCCCCTACATTAAGACTTTCAAGCCTGACTTTTATCTTTTATCTACCTGAATCCAGCAGGCACAGTCTTTTTTTTTTTTTAACTTCACAATCTCAGTATCAGAGTCCCTGGAGTCTGTTGTTGTTTGTGGTTTACAACCCTGGCGTCTCATCTTTACTCCCGCTGTTACTGGACATAATGAGCTAGGCATTTGCCTGCATGGAAAATAACCTTTCAAATACAACATTCAAGTGATTTGAAGCCTAGAACTCCAGTTTGTCCACCCAAGCAAACTTTCAGTTACCTCAGCTAAGTGCTTAGGAATTCAGGATGACATTGGTCCAAGGTCATTTGATATTTTCCAGGATACTCAGCATATTTTATAAATCTTTCTTCTTGCTGTTACATCTGGGATGTAACCCGAAGGCTTTTTACTCAGTCCCTGCTTTGCCTGGCTCTAGGGGCTAATTTTTGCCCCCTTAGCAACCTGTAAGGACCAAAATCACAATTCAGTGTCTTGATCAACTCTATTTGATAAATACCTTCCATTAAAAGTGGATCAAATGCCAAGTTTCACATCTGGATTCCCAGATCTTCTGTATTAGACAGCATCAGGCCCCTGTAAGCATGCTGATGCTGACAAGATTTTAATCTTTGAAATTTTCCTGCAACTCTCTTGGCCATCTTTTGTGAAAGACTTGCTTCACATCATTTAGTCTGTCCGAGCAGAGGCAGACGTCTGGATTAAAATGTTTCCCCGGCTTTAATACCCAGTTATCTTGAGACCCTGATCCCGATCCTGTAGCAAAATGATGAAATAAGAGAAGACAGACTTTTATAAGCCTTGTGACTTTTGGATCATAGCCTACAAAAAGATTTCAGAAAGAGTGAGACAGTTTATTTAAACTTCCTTGGTGGTCTCATGTTAATCGTCAGAAATACAAAATGTAAGGGATTCTGTGAAGCCTTCTTGACAGGATTTTCTAGGGTTATGAGGAATAGGTAGGGGGAAAGAAGGTGAGAAGCAAGCGCCATTTAATGTGTTTTAATTCCTAAAAGGGAGTCAGTCTACCAGTACCAAGCTTCCACTACAGAGAGTAGGATTTTGCTCTTCGGACAGATGGGCTTGCCCCCTGTCTGCCATGCAACATCTTAGGATACAGATGAGCACAGCTGGGCTAGAAGTCTGGGGTGGGGAATGGTACCTCGCTTTGAAGGAAGAAGCTTCATTCTTCACTAAAACCTGGCTCGCCACTACCTGTGAGGGGAGTTACTCATGATGTGGGCAGCTATGAAGCCCTGTTTAACTCCATGACCCTTCTTCTTGCTTTGCCTATAGGAAGCTGAGCGTCCAGCTGTAGAATGGACACCTTCGGAGACCCTCACAAGTCCTAATGCTTGCATTACGGAACGCTCAGGAGAGCTAGAGAAGCCCAAGGTACGATAAAGGTTCAGAGTCTTCAAAGACAGCAAAGATACAAAAAAACTAAATAAAAAAATTTTTTTAAAAAAGGATCATTATTACGTTTTTCATCCTAGCTACTCATGCCTCAGGTGTATCTATGATCTGCTCGGCTGATCCTTGAACACTGTTCCAATTTTTAGACAAAGGCAGCCCATTCAGGAGTCACTTTAGAGAAGAAAGCAAGCGGGTGTGTTATAAGTGAGTCATGTGGGATCCTCCTTAGAGCTATATTTATCATGGATGGAAGAGTGTTTTCAGGGGACCTGTGAGTCTCCCTGAAATCACACCGCTTACCTCTGCTCTCAAGGACGCATCTTTTCAGACTATGGCTGAGCTAAAAAAAGTACCCTGGCTTCCCCACGCTACTTAGCCTCGTGAAAGAGACGTTCACCATGCTGTTGGTAGCCATTTTTTGCAAGTCTAGAATCTCCTGGAAAAAACTTACATCCCTTATTTCGGCACTTTCTGGCACATCCTTGATCCAAGGTCACATTGTTTCTTGCCTTAGTTGTGTTTATACTGCATTTCTTGATTCCTTTCTCTTCCCTCTCCCTCCACCTCAGCCTCTAAACCACAGTGAGGCAAGAATACTCAAGGTCCAATTTTGTCTTTTCATTTCTCCAAGAACCTTTTTTTCTAAAAAAAGATTTATTGATTATTATATCTAAGTACACCGTAGCTGGCTTCAGACACACCAGAAGAGGGCATCAGTTCTCATTACGAATGGTTGTGAGCCACCATGTAATTGCTGGGATTTGAACTCAGGACCTTTATAAGGGCAGTTGGTAATCCTAACCGCTGAGCCATCTCTCTAGCCCCGCTCCAAGAACTTTTAATGGCACCATGTCACCTAAAAGATGACTTTACAGATATTTCTATACTTCAGTGTTCATGAATCTGACCCAGCTGTTTGGCCTTGTTATTAGTTTCTATTTACTAACTGTGTCTCTTACTCAAGCAGTGAGGGTTCTTGCCTGGCTGTTTGCAGTGTTACATTTTATTCTTGTGTCTTCCCCTGGTATTTCTTCCTTAAGATGTGAGGCCAGGAAACCAAATAACCCTATCAGAAAAATGGGGTACAGAGCTAAACAAAGACTTTTCACCTGAAGAAATTAGGATGACTGAGAAGCACCTTAAAAAATGTTCAGCATCAGTAGTCATTAGGGAAATGCAAATCAAAACAACCCTGAGATTTCACCTCACACCAGTCAGAATGGCTAAGATTAAAAACTCAGGAAACATCAGGTGTTGGCGAGGATGTGAAGAAAGAAGAACAATCCTCCACTGCTGGTGGGACTGCAAGCTGGTACAACCACTCTGGAAATCAGTCTGGTGATTCCTCAGAAAACTAGACACAATACTTCCGGAGGACCCAGCCTTACCACTCCTGGGCATATACCCAGAGGATTCCCCAGCATGCAACAAGGATACATGCTCCACTATGTTCATAGCAGCCTTATTTATAATAGCCAGAAGCTGGAAAGAACCCAGATGTCCCTCACTGGAGGAATGGATAAAAAAAAAATGTGGTATATAGACACAATGGAGTACTATTCAGCCATTAGAAACAATGAATTCATGAAATTCTTAGAGAAATGGATGGAGCTGGAGAACATCATTCTAAGTGAGGTAATTCAGTCTCAAAAGAATACCCATGGTATGCACTCACTGATAAGTGGATATTAGCTTAGAATCTTGGAACACCAAAGACACAATCCACATACCAACGGATGTCCGACAAGGAGGAAGGAGTGGACCTGGTTCTGGAAAGGCTCAAAGCATCAGTGTAGGGGAATACCAGAACAGGGAAGTGGGAAGGGGTAGATTGGGGAACAGGGGGAGAGAAAAGGGCATGTGGGACCTTTGGGGGGGCGGGGAACCAGGAAAAGGGAAATGAAATGTATATAAAGAATATATCCAACAGAGAGAGAGAGAGAGAGAGAGAGAGAGAGAGAGAGAGAGAGAGAGAGAGAGAGAGAAAGACCAGAGGCAGCCACATGGAACTGGAACTGTACTGGAGCAGCCCAGACTGGCTCAGTGAGGAATCTGTTTCTGTTATTACTTTTGCTCCCCTCCTGCCCTCCAGGGGCTCTAGTCCTTCCTAAATCTGCCCTTGATCTTATCTCTACCTGCTCTTGAGAGCTGGGGGTGGGTATTAAACCTGCTTATCCTTGCAAGCTGACTTTTTCTCCTCAGAGCTTTTGTTGGTGGCTGATTTTGCCACTAGTCATTATTTGCTGGAGCACAGTTATAATGATCATTCTGAAGCCTCTGATTTTGGTAGCTAGAATCCATTTGCACTGGTGTGTGTGTGTGTGTGTGTGTGTGTGTGTGTGTGTGTGAACACATGTGTGATGAGCTCTAAACTTAATATGCCAAAGTGCTGGCCTTGTGAGGCAAGTTAAATAAGCACACTGGGCCTTCAACTTCTTGTCTGTCAAACAGAAGTAGGTGGGTACAAAATGGCAGAGCTGCAGCACACATAAATTAACGCCATTATAACTTGGCAGTAGTCTCAGCGTGCCTGTTCTGGCTCCATTAAGTCCATTCATAAACTGATCTTTAAGTACCTTTGAAATCTGCTTATAGGCCACAATGTCATAGCTACTGAATAAGGATTTGTCTGAATAAATCAGTATAGTGCTCTTAAAGAATCTAGAGACCTTTCAGATGGCTCTGGGACATTTTCATGGTTGATATCATCATACCATCTTCTCAGGACAATATGTGATTGGCCTGGGAGATCTGAAGGCTGGAAGAACCTTCTTGGTCTCCACATCTGTGCCCTTAGGAAGAATAAAGGCCATAGGCTAGCTCTGTCAGCAGGAGTAGGCTCGAAACAATGAAGGCATGAAGGGAAGAGATGGTGAACAAAACTTGGGGGTGGTGTGTGGGGAGCCAGTCTGATGTGGAAGATTCCTTCCTGCCTTTGGATCTGGATTGAGACACATTGAACCAGCCTGCTTTATGCTGTAGGCCTCGGCTTCCACTGTGGAAGATGAAAACAGGAACTAGGTCCTCTCTGGGTTTGTTCTCTGTGAAGAATTTTTTGTTTTTATAAATGGTGACAACGTCACATTACAGGTTCCTCTGTCTTTCAACTTGTTCTTTGAGGCAGCCTCTGAGCTTTAAGATGACAGTGTCTCTTGATAACCTATTTCCTGCCTTGTCTCAACCAACGGCACTGATATCCATGGCTTGTTTAAGCTGAGGACAAGGACTTCTTGATTCCTCTCTTTGCCTGTGTCTTCTGTCAGTCCATCAGCAAATTCTTCCGCCTCAGACAGAGTTCCAGACCAGCCTGCTCCATCCTAGTTTATTTGCATCCTTTCTTTCTCTTTCAGCCTTCTTTTTCTTCTGAAACCATTTTCTCCCTAGAATTTCTTATTGGTTCCCATTTTGTCATGCTTTTACTCCTGCAAACTGTTTTTGGCATCACACCCAGAATTATCTTATTTATTTATGCATTTATTTACTTATGCAGTTTTTTTACTCATTTCTTTATGTTTTTTTGAGACAGAGTTTCTCTGTTTTGCCTTGGCTGTCTTGAAACTCACCCTGTAGACCAGACTGACCTCAAACTCAGAGGTCTACTTGCTCTGCTTCTAAGTTCTGGGATTAAAGGCATGTACCACCACTGCCCAGCTCAGAATTATCTTTTTAAATTATGAATATGGTTGTGCTACTGTCCTGGTTAAGATGCATCAGTAGTTTCTTTTTGTGTCCAATAAAATACAATTTTGTAATTTAAATTAAATTTCCCATCATCTAGACAGTACCATGTGGTCTGGATACTGCTTGGTTCTCTTCCTCCTTTTTATGTTAACCGTAACAGTCTTCTACTTGTACATTAAATATACCACATTCCTTCATGAATCCAAGTCTTTGAGCTTGCAGCTTCAGAACTAAAGTTTTGCAATTACATTAATGTGTTTTTGAAATAAAGAAAAATAGCCTTCTGTATATACTAGCCTGGTAACACCAATACCTAACAATATATAGCTTCTGTTTTCAAGACTTTGGGAGATTGTTCCATGTCCTCATTAAAATTGATCTTTTTTTGAGTAATCAAGTTCAGTAGGCAGTTTAACTAGATTTACCAACTCTGCAGTCAGTACATTAGGAGATATTTTTATTAATCTTAATTTTGAAAAGTTTCTTTTATACAAAACGATAGATATAAATAGCCAAAAAAAAAAAAAAAATCTCAAAAGCTATGTTTAGTGGAGTCAGGACCATCCCACTGCTCTGTAGCATCCAAACCTTGTAGAGTGGTGAGGTTTTTTTCTTCTTCCTGCTCTGCTGCAGTGGCTTTCAAATGTCTTCACACGCAGATCAGTTCTACCAACACACCTTAACTAGAAAAATCAATCAAAATGTCACATTTGGGGAAATTTTCTGAAATCCATTTTCTGAAAATTACAGAGAAAAATTACAGACTGATACTTTTTAAATGCCACTTATCAATTGCTTTAGAACAAGCATTCACTTCTTGGTGAAATTGAAGTACTCAAGCCTTTCCTTTGTATTTCTTCTCATAACTTTGGACCAGGCTATTTTGTTGATTTTGCTGGTATTCAAAAACTGCTTCATTTCTTCTTAAATTTGTTCCTTTACTCCATGTAAGTGTTGGAGTTTTTAAACATTTTTCGTTATACATTTTTTTTTTTGATCTATAAGGAAAAATGTAAAAACCACTCTTTAGTGCACACTTTCCAAAGATAATTTTGTGTTTAGGGAATATTTTTTGGGTGTGTGTATATGCATCTGATTAGTCCCAGCTATGGTTTCTTGACTGTAAACATTACCATAGCAAAGAGAGGCAGCCTTAACACAGGTAAAATCCACTGGCTTTCTTGGGTCTACATTTTCTTTTGGGTAGTTTCGTGCCTCAGGGTTTAAACCAACTTTTCAAAATCTGGCTATACCCTCTGCAGCTTTTGAATGCAAGTTCAATCACGCCTGTGCCTCAGTTCAGTTGTGTCTATAGTCTGAAGCATTTTCTGTATGAACCTTTTCAAAGATAAGAGTAATGCATTTTTCAAAAACATTTACATCCAAAGAATCATTTTCCGGGCAATGGTAGCACAAGCCTTTAATTCCAGCACTTGAGAGACAGAGGGGGGGGGAAGGGGGGGGGACGACGACGACGACGACGACACTTCTGAGTTTGAGGCCAGCCTGGTCTACAGAGTGAGTTCTAGGACAGCCAGTGCTACACAGAGAAAGCTTGTCTCAAAAAAACCACCACCCCCAACAGAACCATTTTCAAAATAGTGACTACTTCAGAGATTTGCAAAAAGGATTTGTGTAAAACACAAATAAGGATTTTTGAACCAATTCCTTAGTTGTCACTGGAATGCCATAGTGCAGTGGTCTCAACCCTCCTAATGCTGAGACCCTTCGATACAGTTCCTCGTGTGTAGTGACTCCAATTATAAAGTTATTTCATCGCTACTTCATAACTGTCAATTTGCTACTGTTATGAATCATCATGTAAATATCTGATATTAAGTCTATTTGATATGTGACACACCCCACCCCCAAAAGCGATTGTGACCCACAGTTTAGAAACACTTCCATAACGACTATCAGCCATGGTTACAGCAAAACCTTTTCTTTGACTGTGTCTGAGCCATCTCTAGCCACTTGGTGCTATGACTTCAGTGTGGACCCAGGAATAGTTATGGTAGAAACGTGGAAGAAACTCAAACTCAAATCCCTTGTTTCAGATGTGTTATCCTTGATAATGTCTTTCAGAGTTGAGCACATTTCACTATGAGTGGGTGTTACATATCCTCCGAGTAATTGTTCTGACACAAACCAACATACACAAAGACAGTGAGAGAAGAAGTCAAGTTGCTCATACCCCACAAACTGAATCTAGAAACAGTATATGTGTTCATTTGAGCTGCTACAACAGAGTACCACTAGTGTGGACTTATACAACAGTTACAGCTTATCATTCTGGAGGCTGGGTAGTGTTGAGTGTAATTTTAAAAGGCCATGCTGTCACCTTCTCAAGGCTGTAGCTTGGCTCCAAGAACAAGCTGCAGCTGGTCCCACTCTCCACATAGCTCTGCCAAAGGCCAGCTGGTTCTCTGACCCCTGGGAGCTGTGATGGCTCTTCCAACCCCTCATGGCTAGCTCCTCCAATCCTCTAACGGCCACCCCCATGGCTCTGCCTTTTCTCTTGCCCACCTGAGTCACCACAGATAGAAAACACCAGACAGTCTTAATATTTTAAAACCAACCAAATAGCACAACTGCTTGGCGAAGAATCCATTGCTCTAAATTTATCAGCTATCCTATATTAGAATTCTGCCAGTGACAGAGGCCAACACTGGTTCTAGTAGCCCCCAGACATTACATAGCTCTTGCTTCTCCTCCAAAGCCTGGCCAAAATGCTTCCCTCTTTCTTCTCTCTTCCCATTTCCCTCCCTCCCCGTTTCTGTGCCTCCCTCCCTCTGTCTTTCTCTGTCTCTCTCAGTCTCTCTCTCTCTTCTTTCTGGGACCTCACCTCTTTATCTTTGACCAAAGATTAGCTTCTGCTATCTTTATTGACATAATCAAGAAATAATTAGGGACCCAGATTTCAGTATCAACCCCTCCCCCTACAAGGTAGTTCAAGATCAAGAATAGAAGGATATCGTTTAAGTAAGTAATCCTTCTGGTGAAAGATGGCCATCTTTGTGTCCTTATTGAGGTAGAGATCTGGGGCATATCATCTCTTCTTTCTTGATGCTACCTTTTCTAGAGACCAGGTATATGTGCCTGATTTGTCTGAAACTCACCAAATCACTCAGGGTGTACTCAAACACTTTATTCTCTTGCCTGCATTCCCAAGTGATGTGATAACAGATATATACCATCACATCTAGCTCATGCCTCTCCTATAAAGGAACAATTTTACTGGTGAGGACCCAATCTTCATGGCATAATTACTACCCAAAGGCCTGGTTTGTATATACTGCCCTATTAGAGATTAGGTTTCAACCTATACATTTTAGAAAATCGAGTTATTCACGCAGTACCATGGTGTCTGCATGTGTTGGTGCCTGATTTCATATGTTGCTAGCCTTCAAATTAGCTTCCATATAAAACAGGACTTATGGAGGGATAAGTAATAAAATTTCCTAACAGCTAATTTATAAATATAGTTCTAAAACTGAACAGTAGCTACAACAATTATTTTGAATTTAAGTCAGCAACTTTTTTTGTCTGTGAGGAGTATTTAATCACAGGCACTGTTTAGAATTTCTAGTTCATAAGAAAAATGAAAAGCAGACCAAGTATGGTCAGCTTTCTTAAGGCTTTCAATCTTTCTAGAGACAACACAATGCCCTAGCCTTTGGGGACTTCTCCTGAAATCAATCTTCCCTGGCTTTAATGCCTGCACTGACCCTCTGTGTTTAAATAGAATTCCCTGTTCCCTTTATCTCCTTTAAGACATTTATAACTCATTGCAATTTTGTTTGTTTATTTATGTAGGGTCCCTCTTGTCTACTAGACTGCAGTTGGAATTCTCACAAAGGAACACACTGCGCCCTTCTTGAACATCTAGAGTTTTAGTGCTCAGTGCAGTGCCTGGCACATAGTATTTAGACAAGATATATCCGTGGAATAAACTAATGAAGCAAGATTTCTAGATGAGTTAGTAAGAGCACTAAATCTCTAGAGACCAGCAGTTCAAGTCAGCAATTTTATTCCCAACTTGGATTTTATTACTGTGAGTGCCCGCAAGGTTGGCTATAGTCCCATCAAAGATGACCATCAAAAATAATGTTTCATTAATTTCTGTTTTCCTTCCCTTAAATATCTAGCCATCTTGCATATTATAGAAGCCAGGGTGCACTCAGATAGTATGGTTACAGACACGTATTATATATCATTTAAAAAATACATTTACTTCTTTTACCTTATATGAGTGTTTTGACTGTACCTAGAGATGTGGACCATGTGCATGCATGGTGCCTTCAGAAGTAGTAGAAGGTGTCAGAGTCCCTGGAACTGGAGTTATAGATGGGTGTGAGCCGCTATGTGGATGATGTGAACTGAATCTACGTCCTCTAAAAGAGCAGCAAGTGTTCTTAACTGCTGAGTCAACTCTCTTGTCCCATTTGTACTGGGCATTATAAGTAAAGTTAAGATGATTAAAAGCACCCAGGGAGCTGTGCTCAGGTTATATGTAAACACTTTGTCATTTTATATAAAGAACTTGAGCAACCATGGATCTTCTTATCCACAGGAGCACCTAGAATGAATCCCCACGATTGTGAAGGATAGTTGTATAGCCCATCTGATATCTTGACTTCAGACTTGTAGAATCCAGAACTCTAGGCAAAATTTGTGCCTCTTGTTTTAAAATACCTAGTCTGAAGTAGTCTATTGCAACCACCAGAAACCGAATACCTTGGGAGTATCTAATAAGCTAATAATCATGACTTATCTTTCCAGAGTTTTGTCCACATGGAAAAGGAGAAGTGCTTGTCTATCATAAGCCATGCCTCTCTCAGGAATGAAGGAATTGAAAATCTAGAGTCCTGATGTGTGGACTGAAGACCTTCCCCAGAAGGATTGAACTCCTGCTCGCCAATGTTACAGAGCCTGTGCTTCTGACAGACTTATTCATTCCTTCTGTCTCCCTGGTGCAGGGATTACATGAACACAACCACATGCCCACCTTTTATGTGGGCTCTGAGGCCTGAACTCAGGTTTTCAGGCTTGTATGATAGGCATTTTACCTACTGAGCTATCTCTCTACTCCTGCAATTGAATGAAAAAAAAAAAAGAAGGAAAGAAATAAAACAGAAAGGAAAGGACATGACTGCTTTTAGATATGGTGGAGGAGAAAGTTTATTACAGATATGTGAGAGAGCTTAGCCAGAAGCAGACACAATTGAGAGAGTCCAGAGTGGTCATGACACTGAACTATATTTATAGAGGGGGAGGGGAAGGGAGATAGAGGATCCAAGTACAGCATCTAAGAGAGCAGAAGTACACAAGGAATAAAAGAGGAGCCAAGAGACTTGTAACCAAAATGTCTGGATTGTATACAGAAGGGCCTCTGGAGGGGAAGGGTAGCCCAGCCCCTGGTCTGGAAAGTTCAAGGTAGAGAGTGGGGCATGCCAGCCATTCTCTGTAACAGGTCGGGACTGAAGGATGCTGGGAGAACCTGGAGGCCAGGTCACTATGATATGTTCAATAGGCACCTCAACCACTTGTCCTGAGGTTGAAACTTGATGAGCAAGAATGATGTGGAAAGGGACCTGGCAGGGTTTCTGGGAAATTGGAACTTTGGCCAGACTCTGTGGTTAGTCAGACCCTTGTCAGGTGATGCGCCAGGGACCCGGCAGAGCAGTGTTTGCATTAATAAGGTCGGGATTAGCTAACAACTTTAATTAAAGAACCAGAGACTACTTCACAAATTAAGGAGTGATAGTTATATCAACTGCCTTGCCATTTGTAAGACAAACTAAACCCCGTGTGTCACTGTGTGATAAGCTCCATGTCAGGTTGGCTTCCGGTCTGATTCAGATGGCTTGGGTATTGTCATTTAAAAAAAAAATCAGTCCCAGAAAAACTCAAAGAATTTTATTTTCTTACTACCTGTAATGAACATTTATTTTAAAATGACAGTATTAAGTCCTTATAAACACAATTCTCAGCACATCATTGTACTAAGGCCTAATCATACATATATTAAAACGTAATAGAGAGCAGAAAAACACAAAGGATACTGATGTATGAGCTGTCACTTTTTTTGTTTGTTTCTGTTTGTCTGTTTCTGTTGTTGTCATGGTTTCACTATTCTATTAAAACTGAATGTCAATATGCAGATCTCACCTTAGTTGTTTTCAAATGTATTAAAAACTAGTTGTTTGCTTAGTGATGCATTTGTAGGCTATTAGTTCTTTCCTATCATGAGAATTTTAGAAGGGCATCAAAGAAATAAAGAAATAGAACATAAAGATACAAAGGACGGATGAAAAAGAAACAGTGTTTACTGTGGTGATATGATCATATTTCATATCTATACTTGCCTGGACCTTTGCTTATGATTTTTTTTGGTCTTGGCTTGGACATTTTATCTCTCCTGTTAACAAGGATAAGTGGCCAAGTCAGTGGCTAGAAACTACTATAGCCACCATCATCTAGTATGTTGTCTCAAAAGTAATTGGATTTCTATGGTCTTTGGCATATTAGGATTTGAAGTCCTGCCTCAGGTTCTGTATGGATTTGTCTCATTTTATTCTTTTTTTAGTTTAATTCCTTCAGTGCATTTGTACTGAACATGTGTAGGTACTCCTATACTCCCATGGCTGCCTGACAACCAATTTTAGAACCAAATAAATATAGTTGGCAAAGACATAGATTCTTGCTTAAGTGGGTAGATTCTCACTCTAGTAAATTGCTTCTTGCAAAAGTAGACAAATTCTTATGGAATGGGTATTTTTTATTGAAAGAACAGGTTTTTATGAGCCATGTCTGTCTCTTGGGACATTTCCCTTTCACAAACTGCCTTTTTTTCCCTCTTTCTAAAATAAATTGAAGTAGCATTAGATGCTATGCTCTTGACTTCCCAGCTTCCAAAACTGTGATCCACAGTAAATGTTAATTTCCTTATACAACACTTGGGTGTTTGGTTATAGCAGCTAGAAGTGGGCCAGAGCAGGAAGGCTGGCTGGATTGGTCAGATTTGATGTATGATTTGAAGGTAGACTTGACTGGGTACATTGGTGAGTAGTCCAAGAGCACGCAAAGACAAATAATGATTTCTGAGGTGGGGTGGGGGCAACTGAGTTAATGTTAGTGCTAGTTAATGAGCTGGGTGTGAAATGGGAGATAGGATTGGTGGGACTGAGTAAGTGTCTTATGGTGTTATTGCTGTGAAAAGATACCATTGCCATGACAATGTTTATAAAGGAAAACATTTCATTGGAGCTGGTTTACAGTTTCAAAGGTTTAGTTTATTATTGTCATGCCCAGAAGCATGGCAGCATGTAGGCATGGAGGTGGAGGAGCTGAGAGCGCTAGATCTTGATCCACAGAAGCAGAAGAATCTGTGCTACACTTGGCATAGTTTGAACATAGGAGATCTCGAGCCTACTCCCACAGTGACATCCTTCCTCCAACAAGATCACACCAGCACCAATAAAGGCCACACCTCCTAATAATAGTAATCCCTATGGGCCAAACATTCTAAGATATGAGTCTATGGGCACCATACCTTTTCAAACCAGTACAGTGGCTATATAAGGAATAGGGTTCAATAGACATTACAGAAGACAATTTCAGACTTCTGAAACAGAGGTCTTTAAGAAACACTGACTAACCCAGTGGTGGTGGTGGTGGTGGTCGTGGTGGTACATGTCTTTAATCCCTTTTAATCCCACCATTAGGGAGGCAGAAGCAGGAAGGTCTTTCTGAGTTTGAATCCAGCCTGATCTGCAGAGTGAGTTCTAGGACAGCCAAGGCTACACAGAGAAACCCTGTCTCAAAAACCAAGCAAACAAACAAGAAAAAAAGGAAAGGAAGGAAGAAAGAAAGGAAGAAACACTGACCATTGAAAGTACATTCTTCACAGCATGCCCACTTGACTTTAGATTCTTTAAGTGCCTTTAAGTGTTTGATCACTAGTCTCCATTCTCTCCCCCCCCACACACACACTTCCCACCCCTAACTACTGACCGATGGATTACACTGGATGCTGTCTTTCATTTGGTCTTTAGCTGTTTGAAGTTGCAATTATGTGATGTTGTGATCATGTGATCACTGTTTTTCTACCGGAAACACTTGGCTTAACTCTCATTTTGCTGTGATAAATACTAGAGAAAAGCTCTTAGTTTCAGGGATTTCAGCACATGCCTGGCTGGTTCTCTTGCTATGTGCAAGTGTGTGAAGCAACTTCTCAGTTGGGGAGAGTGTATCTGGGTGAGATAATAACAACGTACAAATGAGTGGAGTCTCTTAAAGTCTGCTTCCTTGGGTTCTGTTGGCTTTGGGTTTGACTATTAGATGATGTTATCATGTAAAAGAGGCATGTCTGGATTTTAACAGTCAAGTATGACTGTTAGACTATTAGTGGCATCTTAAAAAATTGGGAAATTTTATGAAATTTTGAATGACTTATAGTCAAATAGGACAACGATTATTGAACTAGTGCTACCAAATGGCACCACTTAGTGTATGACTCTGCCTGTTTTCACATGTAGCACAACAAAGATGGGACAAGAAACAGAGAGAAAATTGACAGTGTTGTGCTTTTGGATGTGAAATATGTCCCACAGGTTTATGTGTTTGCACACTCGGTCCCCAGCTGGTCGTGCTGAGTGGGCAGGTTGTGAAACCTTTGGGAAGTGGAGCCTTGCTGGAGTAAATGTGTTGTAGAGGGTGTACCTTGAGGTTTTATAGTCAAGTTCCACTTTTTGTTTCCCCTTTGCTTCTATGGTATTGATATCATGTGACTTTGCCTGTCTCATGCTCCTGCCGACATGTTTTCCCTCTTATGATGATCTATACTGTATCCTCTGGAACTAGAAGTCAAAATAAATCCTTTGACCCTTAAGAAAGAATATTTTGTGTTTTATCAGAACACAGTAAGACAGAAATCAAGGGTGGTGACTATTGGCAAAGTTAGCAAGTAAGTGTCTTAGTTTGGGTTTTACTGCTGTGAACAGACCCCATGACCAAGACAAGTCTTATAAAGGACAACATTTAACTGAGCTGGCTTACAGGTTCAGAGGTTCAGTCCATTATCATCGAGGTGGGAGCCTGGCAGCATCTATGCAGGAGGAGCTGAGAGTTCTACATCTTCATCTGAAGGCTGCTAGCCGAATACTGACTTCCAGGCATCTAGGATGAGGGTCTTAAAGCCCACACCCACAGTGACACACCTACTCCAACAAGGCCACACCTACTTCAACAGTGGCATACCTTCTAAGAGTGCCACTCCCTGGGACGAACATATACAAAGCATCACATTCCACTCCCTGGCCCCCCATAGGCTTGTTCAAACACATGAGTCAATGGGGGCTAAACCTACCCATAGCATAATAAAAAAGTACATTTAGTCCAACTTCCAAAGCCCCATAGTCTATGGCAGTCTCAACAGTGTTAAAAATCCAAAGTTCAAAGACTCTTGAGATTCATCCAATCACTTAACTGCAATCCCTAAAGCAAGATAGTAAACCAGCTGGGCAAACTCCAAACTCTGTGTCTCCATGTCTGATTTCAAAGCAGTCTTCAGATCTCCAACTCCTTTTTCATCTTTGTTGACTGCAACAAATTTCTTTTCCCATCCTTGATGAAGAGATGGTTCTTGTTTGTTTAAACTGCTTTTTTAGATGGTAAATGTGAACCAAGGGTTAAATGCCTTTTGTGAGAAAGAATGCCAAGGAAGGAAAGCTCATTAGCTGAACACTTAGACCCTATCCAGATACCTCATTAGCATGGAAAACTCTATGTGACTGATTACATGGTCCTCTCTGTGGGGTGTCGCTGTTACACGTTCCAGAGCAGGTAGAATTAGGCAGGGAGTTAGTTGGCCCCACTCCTATTGTACTCAATTCCGAGATTCACGGGGTTTGTGCTCACTCAACCTTACAAGTTCTGTCTGGTGACATGGTCCACTTGCCCCACAGGTTGGAGGTGTCTGAGACTGATCCTGACACCACTGTGATTAGCGTATAATTGTCGGGAGCTTTCAGGATACAAAGCCTTATTAGCCACAGCTAAGAATATGTGTTCTAAAGGCAATAGAAAGCTAAGGGAGATTTCAGTTGAGAAGCGGCATGGTCTTAATCTACATATTGAAGAGATAGCGTATGCACCTGATGTCCCGAGTTCAGTCCGTGGAACCCAACACAAAAAGTCAGATAAAGTAAAGTGAATTTGTAATCCCAGCACTCCTACTTCTAGATGGGAGGCAGAGAACAGAGAATTAGCTGGAAGCTTGCGGGGGAGCTGTCCTGCCTGGAGTGTGATGTATAGAAGAAGCAACAAGAAAGCCCTGCCCACTTTCCCGCAATGTGGAAGGTGCACTGTGGCACATGCGCCAGCTCCCCAGCTCCATGACATTTAACTATTAACAGGCATGTGTCTGCTTCTGAGTGGGTATGCATGAACCATTTGCATGTAGAAGCCCCCGGAGGCAAGAAGAGGGTGTTGGATCTCCTGGAAGTGGAGATACGGAGAGTTATGAGCTGCCATGTGGGTGCTGGGAATTAAACCCTCATCTTTGCAAGAACAGCTGAGCATCTCTCCAGCACCTCATAAAAATCTGCACAGATAAGAGCTCTGTTTAGAGGTTGTAGAGCTTAACAGAACAAGGAGATCATTCCTTGGGAATTGATTTTTTTTTTTCATCCTGATAGAAGTCTGTAGGAGTGTAAATTTGAACAGAAGCAAGGCTTCTGGGGAAAACCATTAGGGAAAATTTATAGTTGTTATGGTGTCATCCCTTATTCCAAGTCTCAGTTACATTTGATCAACAAAGGTCCAAAAATATTAGATGAAAAATTCCAGTAATACCTCATTAGTTTCAAATTACTGGTACCACAGTATGTTGGGACAGTGCTTCTATTTTACTGCTGCTGTTGTTGATTTCTTATTGTTTATAACACTATTAGGTATGAGCATATAGGAGAAATAGAATGTCTATATATTTGCAGTTTAAAGCTTCCATTGTGGGCCTTGGAAAATATCCAATATAAATAAGGAGGTTCCTGTATTTAGATTAATAAATCAGAATTTTAAAACTGAAGGAAAAATAGCCTAAACCCTGTATCATTGGCCAGCATAAACAGAAAACTAGAGGGGAGAACAAGAAAAGAGCATAAAAATCACATTACAATAGTATAAGAACTTTGAGAAGTGTCTGATGGAACCATAGAAGGGGAAAGCCCAGTTTCCTTTTATAAAAGAAGACTCTGCCCTGACATGTGTAGCTGGTCATGACTGACTGAGGTCACTTGTACTAGTCACAGTGTTGAGCTGGGATTCACGAGTCAGAGACAGACCATTATGATACTGATCCACATATCTGACTATCAAGTTTGCCTCACTCACACACAGAGAGAAATACAAAGAGTAGTAGAGAATAAAGTAGGTAGATACAGCCACCCACTGGTTGGTCCAGCTGCACTTTGATTCTCTCTAAGGAAGGTCCTAAACATTTCCCCGGTATGAATCTCTAATCAGCATCCCAGCTTCCTAAGGTATGCTATCTAAAGCAGTGGTCTGTTTAGTCCTGGGAGATACTGATGTCTGTAGACACTTTGGGTTGTTAATATAGTAGGTGGAGGCCAGAGATGGTGCTTCACAGTGCTCAGAACACCGTGTTGACAGATGAACGGTCCTTCACATCAATTATGTTGAGGGTGAGACACCCTGACATGAAAAGAATAAGGACAAGTATTAAGACTGTCTCTTTTAGATAAGATCATGGTGATTGTCTCCTTCTATTAAAATCTGTTTTCTGAATGTTTACCATGGAGCGCTCATTTTCCAACCCTTAAACAAGCACACCTTTCAGAACTGAAAGACACACCTGAGCAATACTAAGCAAAATCTTCCTGGTTCCAAGGCTTCTCCAGACAGCATGCCTTGGGCCTCTCCTGTTGAGTCACAGCCCTCAAGTTCAGCCTGATTGACATGGGCGCCTCAGAAGACCTTAGCAAACATTCGTGATTTCCACTGAGTCATTTGCCTATGCGCTTGCATGACTGGCTCAAGTCTTCCTGTGTTTTTGTGGAAGAGAGCCTGAAGAGGAAAAACAGGCTGCTTGCTTCTCATTGTGCAACCCCTGGCTCTGTTGCTGGTGCCTTTTGTTCTGTGGGCCTTTGTGGCTGGGCCAGCAGGGAGGACTTAAACACCCAAGGAAGAGTTCCTGAGAACCAATTCTCTCTGTGGTGTTTCCAATGTACATACCTAGAAATCATGGGTTCCTTTCAATAGTTGCTAGTCACATAGTTGACTTTAAGCTAACACTGAGATGGGAAACCATTAATAAAAGTTGTTACATACATGTGCATAGGAAGAATCTTCTTTGAAATGTAAGATAGCCAGGAGTAACCCACACATCTATGGCCAATTGATCTTCGACAAAGGAGCTGAAAACATCCAGTGGAAAAAAGATAGCCTTTTCAACAGATGGTGCTGGCTCAACTGGAGGTCAACATGCAGAAGAATGAGAATTGATCCACTCTTATCTCCTTGCACTAAGCTCAACTCCAAGTGGATCAAAGACCTCCACATAAAACCAGACACACTAAAACTAATAGAAAAGAAACTGGGGAAGACCCTTGAGGACATTGGCTCAGGGGAAAAATTCCTGAACAGAACACCAATTGCTTATGCTCTAAGAGCAAGAATAGACAAATGGGACCTCATAAAACTACAAAGTTTCTGTAAGGCAAAAGACACTGTCAAAAGGATAAATCGGCAACCAACAAATTGGGAAAAAATCTTCACCAACACCACATCCGACAGAGGGCTAATCTCCAATGTATACAAAGAACTCAAGAGGTTAGACCCCAGAAAACCAAATAACCCTATCCAAAAATGGGGTACAGAGCTAAACAGAGACTTTTCACCTGAAGAAATTCGGATGGCTGAGAAACACCTTAAAAAATGTTCAACATCACTAGTCATTAGGGAAATGCAAATTAAAACAACCCTGAGATTTCACCTCACACCAGTCAGAATGGCTAAGATTAAAAACTCAGAAGACATCAGGTGTTGGCGAGGATGTGGAGAAAGAGGAACACTCCTCCACTGCTGGTGGGAATGCAAGCTGGTACAACCACTCTGGAAATCAGTATGGCGGTTCCTCAGAAAACTGGGCGTGATACTTCCGGAGGACCCAGCCATACCACTCCTGGGAATATACCCAGAAGATTCACCAGCATGCAATAAGGATACATGCTCCACTATGTTCATAGCAGCTTTATATATAATAGCCAGAAGCTGGAAAGAACCCAGATGTCCCTCAACAGAAGAATGGATACAAAAAATGTGGTATATATACACAATGGAGTACTATACAGCCATTAGAAACAATGAATTCATGAAATTCTTAGAGAAATGGATGGAGCTGGAGAATGTCATACTAAGTGAGGTGACCCAGTCTCAAAAGAATACCCATGGTATACAGTCACTGATAAGTGGATATTAGCCTAGAAGCTTAGAACACCAAAGACACAAATCACATATCAAGTGATGTCTCACAAGAAGAAAGGAGTGGACACTGGTGCTAGAATGGACCAAAACATCATTGTGGGAGAGTACAAGAACAGTAAAGTGGGAGGGGGTGGATGCGGGAGCAGGGGGAGGGAAAAGGACATGTGGGACCTTTGGGGGTGGGGAACCAGAAAAAGGGAAATGAATTGTAAATATAGAATATATACAATAAAAAAAAAAAAAAAAGATAGCCAGGAGTAAAACAGAAGCTCTTTCACTGAGAATTCAGATTGGTGACATAGGAAAATTACTGACTTACCTGTGAAGTTTCAATCTCCCTCTCTCTCCCCCCTCTCAAGCCCCCAAAACAATTAAATCAAAAGACAATACCCTTACACCCCAGCAAAAGGTCAGTTTTTCTCATACTTTCTCTGAATCCAAGGGAACGCAAGTCACCCCTGTTCCTATTGTTCCTTCTCCCACACAGATTTGGCGCCTCTGTAGTTCAGCTCAGCCGCTAAGCATAAGATTAAAAGTTCATTAAATAATCCAGGAGACGATGCTGTTTTTGAAATTCGAGGGTCACAGGAAATGGTGACCTGTATTATCTGGATGAACTGTCACAATCGTGCAATGCTTTGTTCAAATCTGGCAAGGGCTGGAAAGCACTCTTCCAACCAGCGAGCCACGCAGCAAAATCGAATTTCAGGCTGGGTGATTTCTCATCCGTTACCTCTTGCCATTTTCTACTGGGCCTGGGCAGATAGCTTCGCCTATCTTGTTTCTAATGCATCTTTTGAAAAATTGGTATGATAGTGGTTATCTGGCTGTGTGCTTGTCATGATGAGTTATTTTCAAGTACTTTACAAATAAAAAAAAAGTGCAGTAAACTTCAGAGCCATCCAGATGTTACAGTACCTGTCTTTTGGGAGACACTGTCAAAAGCCTGATGCAGGTGGGGGCCCTCTAATTCTAACCTTTGGGGGCCTGGTCTTGAACATTCATTTATAATTCTATTTTAAATTACAAGGTCTATTTTAAAAAGTTACATAATTTCTTTCTTCAAACCAATTCTTTGGATTATAAGAATTATGCTATTCAATGAGTATTTTTTTTTCTTATTTCTAAATGGAAGTCCCTACTTCACAATCACAGAGATTCTTGTTTGAAACGCTGAAGGATTAGTTAAGCCACGTTGTTTTTCAGTTTGATACCTTACTGAACTCAAAGGAAGACACTCTGATGTATGGAGAGAATCTAGCTAATTTTTTGTTTTCCCCACGGACTTTCTTTAGACTAAAGCTCTTCATTCGTTACTAAAGTTATCTTATATGATGACAAGGTGAGAAGTAGTTTAAGGAAGGGTTAATTCTGGCCTGTATTTTAAGAGGCTGTAATCGCTCTTGGTAGGAAAGCCACGACTTATGGGACAAATGGTGAGGGGGGAGGGAACTGGGAAAGGGGAAAGCCTTTGGAATGTAAACAAAGAATAAATAAATAAATAAATAAATAAATAAATAATGAAAGCCATGACTGTAGGAGTAATGGATTTATGAACACAACACGGTTACAGTCTGGAAGCAGGGAGAGATTAGTGCTGGTCTCCATTTCCTTTCTCCTTTTGGTTAGTTCAGGTCCCAGTACAGGGAATGGTGTTACCCACATTTAAGTTTTGTCTCCCTACCTCTATTAGAGTAACCTAGAAAACCACCAGGATGTGCTCAGAAGCTTGTTCCTGTGGAGTTTCTGAATCCCACCCAGTTGCCCCTCAAGATCAGCCCCCACAGACACAAAAATGAAAATTTACATGTTTCCTTCATTTGAAAAAAAAAGTTGGGTGGCTGGAGAGATTATTTAAGAGCAATTGCTGCTCTGTTCTTCCAGAGGACCCAAGTTCTGTTTCCAGGACCTTCAGGTGGTCTGTAACTCAGGAGATCCAACACAACCTTTTGGCCTTCTTGAGCATCCACACACACAGCATACCCTCACATAGACATGTGTATGTACATATAAATTAAAGCAAACCGTTTTCCAAAGATATACCTGGATTAAACCACTAAATAAGTTATACTTCTACATAAACATAACTTCAGCTTTTTTACTAGAAAGTTCATATAGTCCCTTTTTGTCCTCAGACCTTTAAGGAATTGACTGAACTATTATCTATTCTAATGCCTTTGGCAGTGGCCAGAACCTATTGGTGTCATGATTGATGTTTCTCCTATGGAATCATTGGAGACAATGATCCTGGTCTGGAATGTACAGAAAGGTAAGAACAGATATAGGGAAGGAAGTGTTAAAACTTGTACTTAGAAGGTCACCAAAAGACCTGCTTATTAAAGGATTAGCCCCCTCTGCAGTGCTATTAGAAAGTGGAAGAGACTCTAAGAGGTGAGGCCTAGTTGCTCTTCTGATGAATGGGATCATGGCCTTTTCCCTTCCATTCTGCCTGCTTCATGCTCCCAGCACATGACAGCTTTATCTGCCCCATGAACCTTGCTGAGGTTGTGCTGCCTTTCCACGTTCCCTAAACAACTCTAAAACTGATCAAAATGAGCCTTTTATTCTATACATTATTGCAGGTGTCCATTGCAGTGATGGAAACAATGAACCCAGGAACAAATCAATGGGATGTATTGAGACAGAGCTTACAGAGCAAGTACCAAACTTCTGAAAAAGGGACATCATGGTGGTTACAAAAAAGGGAGTGGTCGAATCTGGGGACATGGCAATGAAGACATATACTATTTACCATAATCTAACCAAAGATGATTTCTCACAGAAAGAATATAGTGATCACTAGCTGTGCCAAATGTGGTGGACGTTAAGAAGTATCCTGATAGACCTGGCCACAAGACAACTGGTCATTGATGCTGCTTAAAAAATTAGTCTCAATGTGTTTAGGAGACATTGGTCAGCATGAAACATGATATGTTTAAGTTGAATTTAAGAAAGAATCATATTGTCTGAAGATCTTGCCTCTAGCTGAGATCATTCACATTTATTCATGTTTAGATAATTATGATAGAAGGGACCACCAGGACAGTTGCAGTTTTGATTAAAAGAAAAATAAATAATGGTTGTGTCTGATAACCATGACATATCACTGTCATATTTACTTCTAGCTTTCTGTAGGTCAAAACAATGTTGAAAACAATAATTATCTCAGCATCCACAAGGGACAGGTGCTAATGCCTTCCACACACAACTCTGAAACTTAGGCAATTAGATGAAATGATTTTCTCATGAATCATAGTTATTACTGTTCACTTCCTCAAGGGCAAATTATATTGGGATCTGCCTACTGAAACAATGCATGGATGTGCCATGGAGCTCACATATATAAATATCCACTGCCATTACCTTATTGAAATTTGGTCAGATCAAGGTTAATTCCTTCCTTTGCCCTGTTACATTCTGATTTTGACATACCTATCTGACCTGTGCCCTTTGTCTCTGTGACAGAATTACTGTCATTTTCCTACACTGAGGATTGATATCTGTCTGTTTCCCCAAGGATGTATTGGATGTATTCCCAGATTCTTTCAACTAAACTTGTGAAAATGTTTTTGAAATGGGTCTCTCTAGGCAACCAATGCTGGGTTTGAACTTAGCATGCTGCCTGGGCTGGCCTGCAATCTGAATTGAGTCTGTTGCCTCTGTTTCATAAGTGATGGTATTAAAGTATATGCCACCATGCTGACTTACAAACCCTATGGTCCAAGCAACTATTGTATTTATTCTTTTCTTTTTTTGCTTTTAATGGTTCCTTAGATCTCTTTATAGATACTCAATAGAGATACTTAGATTTGACATCCCAGAAAACAAATTCTTCCCATCCTATATCGGACAATGATAAGGATATGGCAATGTTTCTGGGTAACTGAAGGCACAGAGAAAGAGAAAATGGCTATTTTTAGGTTTCTCTTCCACTTCTCTGAAAGATACATTAGATTTTCATAGAAGCATAAGATCCAAACTCCTGCACAGGAAGCTGTCAGTTTGAGGAGGTTCCAGCCATGGTGGGGAAGGTTGATAAACTGAATCTGGCAGTTTAGTCTCAGCCTGAGCCAAAGCAACAAATAAATCAGCGACATCGACAAATAACACCAGACAGCATTTAGTAAGGATTCACTCCAATCCCAGCAATGATATTATCTCACTTCTCATCCGTCTGTGAAGCAGGGCCCACCACACTTTACAGCAGTTGATCTGAAGACCCTCAGCATGAAGGTAATGTGAAAGTACACAATAGAGGTAGCCAGTTCAGATATGGAATTAAAATCAAGGCTGTCCCAATTTCAGTCTTTGTTTCACCATCCTGACACGACTGCTTCTCTAGTTTTTAGATGCACTTTCAAAGTCTCATTTTTTTTTTTTTTTGCCAGAATTGGAGATGTTAAATGGACCCACATGTCAATGACAGGCCAAACATGCTTATCACTATTATTTATATAGTGCTTTAAAATTCATCCTGTCAGTCTTCTACCTACACAGTTGCCCTGAACATGGATTCACTCATCCTTTAAGGAGAGTGGCATCTAGCCTAGCGCCTCTTGAAATTAAAAAGTCTGAAGTTCTTGGGTGTGGGTTATAATAAATAGAGCACTTTTATGGTTTTGGCCATTGATTTTTTTTGAACTTCATTATGCTCAACTCTTGAGTCTACCAAGCATAGTTGATCCTGTGTTCAGTTACATTATCTGTCAATTTGCTGCTCAACAAAATGTATGGAAAGGGTCATGTATAATCACGTATAAACAGAAGCCTACATAAGGAATACCTCAAAATGATGATCACTATAGGAAAGCTAGAAAATTTAATGTGATTCAAAATCATTCTAAATCATCTCGTCAGGTTTTATATTAGGAAGTGAGGCTCCGAAAAGAACATAACTTCATCTGTCAAAGTCTTTTCCAAATATCATATAAATATGCAATCATTATTAATGAATTATGTTGTAAAACATATAAAATATATATATTTGCTTAATTGGTAATAACAGTTTATTGACTGTGATATGGAAATATATAGGGTGTGTATATTCATTACTTGACCCACTATTGGGATAAAATACCTGGTCAAATCAAGGAAGGAAGAGTTAACTTCGCCTCACAGTTCAAGGGTGAAGTCTACCATGGTGAAGAGGTATGAGGAGAGGAGCTCAAGGCAGCTGACTCCATTGGCCACAGGAAGCAAAGATAAATGCTTATCGTCAGTTCATTTTCTCTTTTTTATTTAGTCTAGGACACAAACCTGTGGAATGGCACTATCCACATGTAAAGTATGTCTTCCTATCTCAATTAATCTAATCTAGATAATACCTCACAGACATTCCCAGAGATTTGTGTCTTCTGTGATTATAGATCCTGCCAAGCTGACAGTCAACATTAACTACCATCAGAAGTCCACTCTTTATCAATTGGGCATCCAAATATATGTCTCTGTAGGCTCATGGCTGTCTCATGTGTCTATAGGCTGATGGCCATTTCATAATGCAAAATGTATTTCTTCTGACTTCAAAAGTCCCCGCAATCTTTAAAAATTCCAACACTATTTTAAAGTCTAGTGTCCAAGTTTCTTCTGAGACTTGGAACAATCTCTTAACTGTAAGCACCTATCATAAAATAATGTTACATACTTCAAATTTATACATGCCTCCAAACAAATTTCCATTCCCAAGGAACGAATGAAAGCATGACAAGGAATGATTAGACAAAAAACAAACAAACAAAAACAAAAAACAAACAAACAAAATGAACCCAATAGGGCAAACATCAAATATGGCAGCTCCATGGGCCCAAAAAAGACTTAGGTAACCCTGTTCCTCTAGCTTTTCTGGCTGTATCACATATAGCTTCTTTCCTTGGCTGTCCCGACTATGTGCCTGCAGTTCTCCCTTAGTGGACATTTAAAATCATCACCATCCATGTTTTCAATAAAAACTTAGGTTCTACCTTCGCAGAAGATTCTTGCAAAGGCCTCTTATAGCCTGTACTCAGGAACTTTGACCAAACACCTCATGGCTTTAGCAGATCTCTGCAGCTATGGTGGCAGGCACCATGACCCTATTAATCTTGAACTGTTTATGCCTACAAAACCAATATCATACGGCTGACAATGCTAAGTTGTCCCGCTAGCGCAGGATGGAGTCTGACACCTTTAGATTACAGTTGTATTGGCCTTTGATAGCTGACCCTGAGGACACATTTTCTAGGTGGTTGCTTGAACAGGGAACAACTTCAGCAGCATCTTCACTTTGGGCTCTCTTATTCCAGAAGAATACACATTTTTTAGAGGTCTGTGCTTTCGGTGAATGGATATTGCCTTCTTTCCTTTTGTTACAGTACTGGGCCCAGCTTTCTCTTTAGTCACACTGATCTCTAGAACTACCACTGCTTTTGAGCCCATCTTTTTTATAGGCTTGAATTTACTCTCACTCTTCCTTGCCACCTGCACATTTAAAGAAATCTCTTTTTCTGCTCCACTTTCACTCTTTTTCTGTTGACCTGGATTGGAAAAGTAAGCAGTGGCTGTTCTAGTCCATTGCCAACCAGATTAGCCCATCATTCCTATAGTTAGTATCACACAACTTCTCAGGAAGTAGGCAGAAGGGAGCTAGATTCTTTGCCAAAATATCATCCAAATCTTCTCTATCAGAGTTGCTGATAGAGTTTTTGTTCTCCTGTGAAACCTTATGAGCCAGGTCTTCAGTCTTCCCCATTTCTGCATTCTTACAGTCCAAGCTGCCAGCAGAAGGGCCCATTCAATGCTGCTTATCAATTGTCAAGGGCTTGTCTAACATGTTCCAAACTCTTCCAACGTCCTGAGAACCATAGTTTGCTCAGGTTTATCACAGCAATAGTCTGACTTAATACAGTTTTCTGAATTAAGCTTTTCTCATTGTTGATAAAAAAAAAAAACCTAACAAGAGTGACTTAGTAAAAGAAGGGCTTATTTCTGATCACAGTTTGATTTTGCAATTCATCATGATGGGGAAGGAATGGTGGCAATGTCATGAAGAAGATGGTCATACTGAGCTCATAGACAGGAAGGGGACAGAGGAAGAAACAGATAGGAAGAGGGAGATGGAGGGAGGGAGGGAGGGAAGGAGAGAGAGAGAGAGAGAGAGAGAGAGAGAGAGAGAGAGAGAGAGAGAGTTTTAGTCAGGATTTCTATTCCTGCACAAACATCATGACCAAGAAGCAAGTTGGGGGAGGAAAGGGTTTATTCAGCTTACACTTCCACACAGCTGTTCATCACTAAAGGAAGTCAGGACTGGAACTCAATTAGGTCAGGGAGCAGGAGCTGATGCAGAGGCCATGGAGGGATGTTACTTACTTACTGGCTTGTTTCCCCTGGCTTGCTCAGCTTGCTTTCTTATAGAACCCAGGACTACCAGCCCGGGGAAGGCACCACCCACAATGGGCTCTCCTACCCTTGATCAGTAACTGAGAAAATGCCTTACAGCTAGATCTCATGGAGGCATTTCCTCAAGGGAGGCTCCTTTCTCTGTGATAACTCCAGCTTGTGTCAAGTTGACACACAAAACCAGCTAGTACAGAAACTTATGCTCAGCTTGTTTTCTCCTCTTTCTTAAGTCTACCATAGCCCATGAAATACTAGTCATATTTTGGGTGAATCTTTCCACTTCAACTAATATAATTAGGCAGATATGCCCAGATGCCTGTTTCTTCAGTGGTTCTTGACTCCGCCTAAGTGACAACCAATAATAGCCATTACAGTGTCCTTGTTAACGTTTTTAGAGATTATCAAATAAAACATGACTAAGTTAAGTGGAGGATTGTCAGAGAGAATTTATAAATTGCATTAAATTTTGAATGCATTTGAATGGTCTCTCGGATCAAGAAGGAAGTTATGAGCAGAAAGTAAAATATAAATGAAGTCAGGGTGTTGAAAAGTATGATTTTTAGAGTTTGAATACTGAGGGTTTGAGCAGGGGCAAAACTTGATTTCCATGAGGATGGGATGGGCGAACATGAGGGAATGCTAGAGAGATATGGGTTTCAGAGATGTCTTACCGCCCAAAGACTTCTGCCTTACCTAGAGACCCAGGAACCATAGAATGGTTAAACCATCAGAAATTTTATGTTTTGAAATGTTCCTTTGTATTGTCATAAGAAACAAGGGGGAAATGGGTAAGGGCAGACTCCCAGGGACTGAGAATTAACATAGTGGCCATGGGTTCCAGAAGTGGTTTAGTTTCTCCTTTTTCTTCTTTAGAGGAAATAGGAGATCATTTAGGAGGCGAGGAGAAAAATGAGTGAGGGGAAAGAGGAGCAAATGTCTTCAGAGACCTACGATGCTTTTGCGGAGAGGAACGTCAGAAGACAAGTCTGAAGGAGGGAGATACTGGACTCCAGTCACCCTGCAGTGCGCCTAGACTGTGTGAAGTTCTCAACAAGCTTATTTCATTTGAATAGTAGTGCGATCTGGGGAGGGTCGAGATACTCAGGAAGTGGATCTGATTAGAGGAAGTTGATCACTGGTGGTGGATTCTTGGCCACATATTATCCTGGGTTAGTCTATCTTGTCCCATACCTGACTTTGTCTGTCTGTCTGTCTGTCTGTCTGTCTGTCTGTTTGTCTGTCCCCTCTCTAACCCCCTTCCCCATCCCCCCTCTCTCTTTTCCTCCCTCCCTCCCCCATCTCTCCCTCTCCCCTAACCTTTCACGCGTTGGACTGAGCTGCTCTACTAAGCTTTCCTACCTAGCTTTCCCTTTTGGAGTGGACGGAATCTTCTGAAGCGATGAGCTGACGCACACACGTCTTCCCTTGTTTCCAATTGTCCTTCAGTTCTTCCCCTTGCTTCAGTCAGGCATTTGTTCCTGCAGGGAAGAAAGATGCGAATATGGAGAGTTCTGCCTCTGAGATGCCAGGAAACCTTCACATGGAGTGCTTTTTGGCTATTTCATAGTGATATTTTCACAGATGATCACATTAGACCTGGTGATAACTCCAATGACATGCAATAGTTATGTGTAAAAAAGAAACACCAAGTTTCACAAATAAACGTTTGATTTTGCCATCTTGAAAAAGCATTTATCTCTACCAATGCTATTTTGTTGTTTGATGGGATCAGCTGAAATCTTAACCTGTTATTTTGTAATTATGGTGACCAAGGAAAAACATTAAGTTGTGTTCATAAAATTGTTGGCCACAATCTGGCTCTAACGATAATAGCTCAGAATCATGAAATAACAATATTTTAGTCTAAGAGAAAACAAACTTTATCCTGAACACATGTGTTCCTTTGCCTTTCTTGTCTGATGTTGGTTGGTTTTTATTTTTTTTTCCACTTTGAATAGTGGATTCTGCCAAGTGTTTTAAAAAACCGTTCTCCTTTTGGGGAAGGAAATAATTTTTCTCTCCCTTTTGTCAGAGAGTTGAGAAGTGACGATTTAATTGGTGGGAAAAATACACACACTACAACCTCAGAATGTTCCCACTGCTTTTAATATTTGATGTGCCTGACAGATTATCCTTACAAAACAGGATAATGGGATAGGAGGTACCGGAAAAAAAGCTTTCCTGTCTAACAGAAAACCACATGGTCCTCGAAAAGAACTCATATTTGCTAGACATTTAGGGGAACATGTCCATGGGACATAAAATCTATAGTCAAAGACCTCCTCTCCCTCAAACATACTAGCCTTACTCCACAAGATGGGATGAAAAATGCTCGGAGCAGCTGGAGCAGCTGGAGCAGCTGGAGCAGCTGGAGCAGCTGGAGCAGCTGGAGCAGCTGGAGCAGCTGGAGCAGCTGGCGGCAGCTACAGCCCAGCTTCATTCACAGAAATGAGTGGTTGCATCCACTGCTTCTCGTTTTAACCAGCAATGAGCATCATATGTTTAAAAAATAATTACCAGGTCAGCTTTCATACGTGCTTTTATATTCTGTATGAATTGGATTTAAAAAAAAAAAAACCTTTTACTCATGAGAAAATTTTAAAATTAAGAAATTTTCTAAGTATCAGCTCTCCAGTGAGGATGTAAGAGCCAAAACTTTACTTTGAATAACTTCTGTTGTTTGGCCAGAACACAAAATCTAGATGCATCTGAGAAATAAAACAGGGCATATTTATTCGTATCCAGGCAGAAGGAGAGAAGAGGAAGGACACTGTCAAGAATGAAACCAAATCATTAGGACCTGGACCTGATCTTAGCATTTAGATTAAATAGTTCTTATCTTGAAAGTGACCGGGAGGGCCGTCAGTGATGGCGCATGCCTTTAATCCCAGCGCTTGGGAGGCTGAGGCAAGCAGATTTCTGAGTTCGAGGGCTATACAGAGAAACCCTGTCTCCAAAAAAAAAAAAAAAAAAAAAAAAAAAAAAGAATACCACCAGTGTGGGGTTTGAGTTTTTAGCACATAGGGTTCTGGCAGCCACTCAAGAGCCACCCTGCAGAAAGCACCACCCACAGAGCCATCACCAGCTAAAGGCTGCGAAGGGACTGCAGTCTTGTCTTGACTACAGCCAGCACTGCTCTCTCTGTTCAACTACCTTGATTTCAGCTAAACGGCCAAGAAACAATATTCCTCAGTTTGGGCCTTACTCTGTGACCCTGGAAAATGTTTATGATCTTACAGGAAAACCCCGCCCCAGGTTATTTTACAGATTCAGTTTATGCTTAGATCTTCATGTTTCTAGCAGGTTGAGTATTGACGTTGGCATGGAAGACCCATCAATAGGGGCAAGTGTGGGAAGGGAAGAAGACTGATTATGGCTTCTACTGAGTATGTGGGTGTAAAATTCAGGTGGGAAAGAGAGATAGATGGTCAGGAATTTCTAGATAAAAATTAGTTCCATTTTGTGGTCAGCTACATTTCCCCAACATACTGCTTCCTATTTCAACTCTTCTTTTAAAAAGAATTAATTAATCAATTAATTAATTTTATATGTTGGAGGGTTTCCAGATGTGTTATGTATGTGCAACGCATGTGTGCCTGGTACCCGTGGAGTTGAGAAGTGTCGGATCCTCTGGGATGGAGTCAGGGATGGCGATGAGTCTTCAACGCCGTGGATGCTGATAGGCGAACTGAGGTCCTCTGGAAGAGCAGCCAGTGTTCTTTTTTGTTTGTTTGTTTTGTTTTGTTTTTTGTTTTGTTTTGTTTTGTTTTGTTTTTTCGAGACAGGGTTTCTCTGTGTTGCCCTGGCTGTCCTGGAACTCACTCTGTAGACCAGGCTGGCCTGGAACTCAGAAATCCACCTGCCTCTGCCTCCCAAGTGCTGGGATTAAAGGCGTGCGCCATCACCGCCTGGCTTGCAGCCAGTGTTCTTAAGGACTAACCCCTTTCCTGCAGTTCCCTGTCTCACTTCTTCCTAGACCTTTAAACTAAGATTGTCTCCCGAGCAGTTCTAAATGGTTTCTGTATGGAGAAAATGTCCCCCAACAAAGCAAAGGTAGGAGCCCAATTCTAATGTGATTTTGTCCTTTTAGCTTCATCTAAATTCTCTACTTTCCAACTGAAGTATGCTGTGGATTTATTAGAACCAAATCCAGAGGATTAAAAAAAATAATAAATAATTAAATTAATGAGAGGGCTCCTTTAGGCTCTTCCATCAGTGCTTGCTAGATTTAAGAACTATGTGTCGAGACCTGTGGTTAAGGCACTTTTATCACAAAGAAGGATAGAATACAGAACTTCTTGAAGATGCTGTCACAATTATAAAATAACTGATAATTGCCTTTAGTATCAGGTGTTGGCGAGGATGTGGAGAAAGAGGAACACTCCTACACTGCTGGTGGGACTGCAAGCTGGTAAAACCACTCTGGAAATCAGTCTGGCGGTTCCTCAAAAAACTGGACATGATACTTCCGGAGGACCCAGTCAAACCCCTCCTGGGCATATACCCAGAAGATTCCCCAGCATGCAATAAGGATACATGCTCCACGATGTTCATAGCAGCCTTATTTATAATAGCCAGAAGCTGGAAAGAACCCAGATGTCCCTCAACGGAGGAATGGATACAAAAAATGTGATATATATACACAATGGAGTACTATTCAGCCATTAGAAACAATGAATTCATGACATTCTTAGAGAAATGAATGGAGCTGGAGAACATCATACTAAGTGAGGTAACCCAGTCTCAAAAGAATACCCATGGTATGCACTCACTGATAAGTGGATATTAGCCTAGAATCTTGGGACACCAAAGACACAATCCACATACCAAAAGATGTCTGACAAGAAGAAAGGAGTGGACACTGGTGCTGGAAAGGATCAAAGCATCAGTGTAGGGGAATACCAGAACAGCAAAGTGGGAAGGGGTGGATGAAGGAACAGGGGGAGGGAAAAGGGCATGTGGGACCTTTGGGCAGCAGGGAACCAGAAAAAGGGAAATGAAATGTAAATATAGAATATATCCAATAAAAAATTTAAAAAAAAGAAAAATATTTTAGATCTCAAAAATTTGTGCACGTATTTTTATGCAATACCAGTTATCTCTATAGGGTCTAAAATGCCTGCCAGTGTTCTGATTCTATATTGAGGACCATGTGTTTGTATACTTGATAACAGGGCTTTTACAGATAGCCAAATCCACAGAGGCCAAAGCTCCTCATATGAAATGATGTGATTTACACACAACCTGTATATAGTATCTTACTGGATGGTTTTAATCATCTCTAGATTATTTCTATATAATACAATGAAAATGCTATTGTACTGTTTAGGTGTAACAGTAAGAAAAACATGAACGTGCTTAGTTTATGTATTTTTCCCCAAATATTTTCATCCCATGTTCATTGAATTTAGGGATACGGCACTCATAATCATTACTGATTTACTGATTGTGCTTCCTACTAGCTACTTGAAATATACGTATAGGCCCACAAAGTTGGGGACATCATCATCCAATTAGATTAAAAAGTACTTAAGGAATGGATTGAACAGCAGGGCATAGAACCATGAGCTACAGCAAAACAATCCAAGGGAAACAAATTGACCACCTGATAGAAAACAGATGTAAATTGAGAAATAATAATTAAACTAAAAAGAAATCAATAAAACTAACAGTTTATACTTAAAATAACAAGAAAGAATTGGGAAATCCCTACGCCAATAACAAAATGGGGTGGGGAAGAAACCTGGACTGTGTGTATGTGTGTGTGTGTGTGTGTGTGTGTGTGTGTGTATACATGTATGTGTGTACTGGTGTGGGCATGTATGTGTGTATTGGAGTATGAGAAAGCAGGAAAGTCCTCACAGAAATTCTGGATTGAGCTTAATGGTCAAGCAAGTTTAAACTCTTGAACAAGCAGCAAAAGCAACAGAAATCCCAGAAACTACAGACAGCTTCTTCAGACAGCGCATGGAGCTGCAGCTTCCTGGAGGAGGGGAAACCCAACCTCAGGCAGAGGACAGGAGCAGCTCAGAGGGCTCCACCATGTTGTCCGACTAATGAAGAGACACAGGGGTACCTTCTTTGAATGTGACTGCCTGGAGGAGGCTTTAGTGCAACCAAAGGTGTCTCAGGTTACGTGTCTTAAGAATCGCTTGCTAGTTGGAGTTCAAGGGTTAAGTCAAATGGAGTGAAAGTTGGTAATTAGGTGGTTGTGTTGAGGGGATGGTGGGAGTAAAAGGCCACTTTCACTGGTGATGAGTTGGTTGGACTTGGCCGGCCTTGTAATGGCGTTCCTTTTGACAAAACCTGGGAGCAGGTTGAACAGGGAAACAGTATCCCCTGCCCCTCGTTTGCTTCCCTCTTTGTGCATTTAGAAATGACAGCCTGTGTTGTATAATTGTGACAATGGGGCTCGGCTAGTTATTACCTTCCAAGAACACACCTGTAGCTTTCTCCCCCATGCCCTTTGATGACACCAAGGGGCAGGACTCACCCTTTCAGTCAGAACTAAATAAGTTTCTTTCCAAGGTTTTTGGGTTTTTTTTCTTCTTTTACTCTCGTCAGCCTGTTTCAGTATTTAAGTGGATTGTTTTTTATTACAAAAGAGATCCACAGTCTCAGCAAACTTGTTATAAGCATTAGAAAGTTGCAGAAAGCAGGGTTCTCAATCCCTGACTCAGCAGAATTTGATCTACAACCTCTCAGATGGTTGGTTTTTTTTTTTTAATTGCGCACTGTTTGGGTGTTTGTTTTGTTTCTTGTTTGCTTTGTAATTAATGAATTTTACATTCAGAATTCTTCAAATACGCTGAAAAATAAAAAAAAGTAAAATAAATGAACACTTACGTGCTTACCATTTGGACTTAAGAGAAACTAATTCGTCAATTCTCCTTTTCTGAACTAAACTCTTAGACACATCAAGCAATCAGCTCACTCTGTCACTTTTTCCTCCTTTCTTCTTCCCGAAGATTTTTCTTTTTCTGCTTCTCTGAGGTTTGCTTTACCCAGCTCCCCAGAAGCTGCTGGGAAGCAGAACACGAGTCTTTTGTTTCTCCTTATATTGGCGGGATTCTCTCTCTCTCTTCCCTCCTTCCCTCTCTCCCTCTCTCCCTCCCTCCCTCTCTCCCTCCCTCCCTCCCTCCCTCTTTTCCTCCTTCCCTCCTCCTCCCTCCTTCCCTCCCCCCCTCTTTCTCCACTTTCTCTCTTCAATTCACGTTTAAAAAAAAAAAACAATGTTACATTTTTCAGGATTTGTCATATTCCTCCACATAGCTTGAATCTACCCCGAGATACCCAATTTTTCTCTCTGGTTCATAGTTCCACGGAGTCCTCAGGGCTCACCCCTTTACACGGGCTCTGTATGGCTTCCATAGACCTAGGAAGCATAGCAGTGAGCAAGGCGTCCAGCACCGAGAACACCCATGACTGTCTTCAGAGAAGATCTCCCTACACCTTGCTGGTTTCTCTCATGGTTGTCAGCACATACTCTTGTTTTAGGATGGTTGTTAAGCTGGCTGGCTATGAAATGGTATCTTATTGGTGCTCAAAGAGGCTCTACCCGCTGACTAGTGAGGGGGTAGATTGTCCCCCACGTATTTATCAGCTGTTTGGGGTTTTCTCTCTCATGTAAGTTCTGCTCACGTACTCCAACGATTTTATAGTTGTCTAGTCATAGCCTATCCAACTGTTCTGTCTCTCGGATATTACAAGTGAGGTGTAGCTAGCTCCCCACGCCCAGCCCTGAGCATCAGCGGTTGAACACTCTGTCTGTTTTAATATACACCTGAGGGAGATGAAGTTTGGTTCAAAATAAGGAGAGGTGATATAGGCGGATGTGCAGTGTGTTCTGTGAGTAGAGATTTTAGGCTGCAGTAAGAATAAACAAACACCTTTAAAATCTGCCACCCACTCACAGTCTCACTGGTCCACAGTGACATTAGCAGGCTGTGCCAGCATTTCTATCTACCACGGTGACCCAGAACGAAAGACAAAAAGAATGATGTTGCTAAGTGAGCCCCGCGCATGAACCTTGGAATAGAATGTACCTCGCTTGAAACTGTTAAGGAGACAGGCAGTCGCTTCCTGTACAGGGTGGTTCAGGCAGAGCCAGCAGGTCTTGCTTTTGTCTGTGTTTTTCTAATAATGCTCTTAAACTACTCTCAGGAAAAAAAAAGCGTAATTGCATCACGTTTTAATTAGGATTTCTGTTTCTGCACCATTTTGGTGGTGTTTATTACTAGTTATTGAGGTTTTTTTTTTTCCTCTCAATTTCTCTCGAAAGGCTGTCGGATCGTGGCCAAGGTCTGCATTCCACATTAGTATTCCTTAGAAATGGTGCTTTAGGCATGGTTCGGTTGGCAAGGAGGAGCGCATTGGGAGGAGCTGCGAGCAGGGCCTCCTCAAGCGAGGGCGGTGAAGGGGCGCAGGACAGGGATGTGTGCTAACCACTGTTACTCCCCAGATGTGGCCGCACTCCACCCAGGTTGCCATCCCAACCGGTGCCTGCTCTGGAGCTGTCAGGACTGGCTCACGGTCCCGGAGTGAGCCCTGCTGCCCAGCTTGCTTCCACCGTGGAGGCTGGGAGCCTTTGACCCTGCAGGAGACAACGGGATTCGACCTGTCTTCTAGTTTCCACAATAGGAGATAAATAATAATGCATCTGGATGCCGCGTTTACACATATTGTTTTAATTTTTATTCTAGGAGAACAGATAAGACTTAAAGATTAAATGCTTTGTCCTTAAACGTTCATAATTTCTCTGGGGCAAGCAAGTTGGGAACAGTGACAGGAGTCTGAGCCTGCCCGAAGGTAACAACTGTGAGGGGTTTTCATGGGCGACTGGGGGGAGCGCGGGCCCAGATGGCCTGTCTTTGTTGCTCCCCTCTTGCTCAGAAAGCCATATTAAATAAAATAAAGGCGCTTCATACCAGAGCGGGCTGTGTCGCAGCAGCCTTTGGGTGACGCTGGGTCCTCACTCTGATCTCTCTTTGCTTAGATCTGCTACAGTTCATCTCGTTACACTGCAGTCCAGGGGGCTTGTGACATTTTTTCTATATTCTTTGTTTACATTCCAAATGATTTTCCCTTTCCCGGTTCCCCCCTCCCCCTAAGTCCCATAAGTCCTCTTCCCTCTGCCTGTTCCCCAATCAACCCCCTCCCACTCCTCTGTCCTGCTAATCCCATACATTGCTGCATCAAGCCTTTCCTTCCTTCTTCTTGGGAATGATTTGATATGTGGGTTGTGTTTTGGGTATTCTGAGCTTCTGGGATAATATCCACTTATCAGTGACTGCATTCCATGTGTGTTCTTTTGTGAATGAGTTACCTTACTTAGCATGATATTTTCCAGTTCCAACCATTTGCCTAAAAATTTCATAAATTCATTGCTTTTAATTGCTGAGTAGTATTCCATTGTGTAAATATACCACATTTTCTGTATCCACTCCTCCATTGAGGGATATCTGGGTTCTTTCCAGCTTCTGGCTATTATAAATAAGGCTGCTATGAACATAGTGGAGCATGTCTCCTTATTGCATGCCAGGGAATCCTCTGGGTATATGCTCAGGAGTGGTATAGTTGGGAACTCCGAAAGTGTCGTGCCCAGTTTTCTGAGGAAGCGCCAGACTGATTTCCAGAGTGCTTGTACCAGCTCACAATCCTATCAGCAGTGGAGGGGTGTTCCTCTTTCTCCACATCCTTGCCAATACTTGCTGTATCCTGAGTTTTTAATCTTAGCCATTCTGACTGGTGTGAGGTGAAATCTCAGCATTGTTTTGATTTGCATGTCCTTAGTGACTAAGGCTGTTGAACATTTCTTAAGGTGCTTCTTAGCCATCTGAAGTTCTTCAGGTGAAAATTCTATGTTTAGCTCTGTAGCCCATTTTTTAATAGGGTTATTTGGCTTTCTGGGGTCTAACTTCTTGAATTCTTTGTATATATTGGATATTAGCCTTCTGTTGGATGTAGGGTTGGTGAAGATCTTTTCCCAATTTGTTGGTTGCTGTTTTGTCCTTTTGACAGTGCCCTTTGCCTTACAGAAACTTTGTAATTTTAAGAGGTCCCATTTGTCAATTCTTGATCTTAGAGCATAAGCTATTGGTGTTCTGTTCAGGAACTTTCCCCCTGTGCCCATGTCCTCCAGGGTCTTCCCCAGTTTCTTTTCTATTAGTTTCAGTGTGCCTGGTTTTATGTGGAGTTTCTTGATCCACTTGGGGTTGAGCTTGTGACATTTTTATTCTTACTGGAAATGACAGCACCGTGACACATTGAGTTTCTGATTGGTGCCTCTTAGTAAACAAAGAGGAGTATAATAAGGGAGCCTGGGCTCACGCTCATCTTCCTATCAGCTCAAACAGGGAAGATACTGATGAAAATGTTTTCAGTGGCGATGTCTATGAAGTAAGTGAGACAGGTTTGCATTCTGCAGAAAGATTGGACCAAGTCAGGCAGAATCTCTGCTAAGATGTCAAAGCAGGGCCCACCGAGGTGTAGAGCTCAGAAGGCAGAGTGCTTACTTACTGTGAGCTCTCCACTCCCACAGGACCTCCCCCCTTCACGCCTTAGCACGTCAAAGGAAGCTGTGTGAAATCACCCCTAGAAAGCAATTCTGGTGGATGTAGCAGTAGGAAACAAATCTCAATTCCCATAAAGCAATAACGTTGGCCACAGCAACAGCCAATGACTGCATCTGTTAGACTGGTGAATAGGGTAAAAAAAAAAACGTTCTTAAACTCTAAGAGGTCCCCCAAGAAGTCAGATGGTCTCAGCTGTGCCCCTCTCCCATTTCCTCTTCTCCCATCTCGCTTGTCTGTTCTCCCTTTCCTTGTTCTCCTTTTTCCTTCTCTCTGCTTTCCATCTTCTCAGACCCCTTCTTTACTGCTCCATCTTCCTCTCTACTAGGTGCTCAGGGTCCCTTTTATCAATGAGTAGAGACTCTTACTCATAGGAGTCACTGCGCTAAGAGCTAGGTGTCAAGACAGACGAGTTACTCTGCTCATCCAGCCCACTTTCTCCAACCACTCGGGGAGTCCATATGGAAAACGGGCACGTGTATTGAGCCATAGCTCATAGGCTCACTGGGATAAAGTCAGAACTCGGGATGCTTGTGTTCACCCGAGAGACAGACCCATCAAGGCTCGCAGGGACGGGCAAAGACAGGGTGCAGCGCTGCCGGTTCCACTCGGTTAGAAAGCTCACTCTGTGAAGACCCAAGCTTCTGGGGCGTCGTGATTGAGGTCAGCCAACCTGTGGGGAATAGCAGCTTCCTGGCTAAGCTTCAAGCCAAATATTTTCAGCTTTATGGGGAGGGACTAGGTTAACTCTTGCCAAACTGGTTCACCAGGAACAGTGACTAAGCAGTTTCATTTCATTTTATTTTTGTATGTGTGGGACATACAAAACCACATTTACAACATGGAGTTTCAAAGGGAGAGGAGTGTTGACTTGGAATGGAAACAAGAGAGCCGAGCTATGGCCTCTCAGGCGGCCAGCGTAACGACTGTTGTTGGATGCTGGGCTCTCTCCAGCATCCTTCCACTTCCTATAGGGTTTTTGGGATGCCGTTTTCTCTTTAGTACTAGTAACTTCTCTTCACCATGTTCCATGTCTATTTTGCATGTAAGTGTATGGTCATGGATGGTCTCGGGCATGCATGTGCACATCTCCTAATCTTGCCACAGCAAGGCGGACTTTCCCAAACAGGCATACTCATGACAAGGATGAGTTTCTATTAATCTCACCAAGTGACTAAAAGCAACTGATTAAAGGAGCAGGATTGCAAGGTCTCCTTTCCAGACTGCATCCGACGCTGAGTGAGCTTTCTTTCAGGCAGGAAGTGTTTTGTTTTGGGAGTCTGAACCTCCCTGGGTTCGCAGAGCTGCTTTAGGTAGTGGATCCAGGCAGCAGGTCAGGCCTAAGGGCAGCAGTGACCTGGCTCGCAGTCAGGCTTCCTTTCCTAGGCTGAGTCTGGAGGACTGATTCAAGAGCATTTACAGAAATGGGACTTTCCAGTGGAGACACTTCTGAAAATACTGAATACATTTTAGGTTTCCCTGGGCATGGCCAGGAAGTATAATCTTTGCCGTTGCTTATGTTGACTGCTGAGCCTGTGTTATCCTGAGCCTTCTTCCTCTTGTCTGGAATTCTGAGAAACACAGCTTCAGTGGTGCCGGAGGTCTGGGGTAAGAAGCTGGGGACGGGCCTCTCAGAATAGAAAGCGCCTCCTCCTGTACAGTTCCTGTCCAAACTGGCTGGTTCATGTTCTTCCGGCTTCCATCAGTGTGATTAGCTTGGGAAAAGCAGTTTGAATTGGGGACTTTTTGAGGATCTGCGGCTTCTGGAATTTCCCTAGTTTCTTTATTCTTCTCTACTCCTAACCTGCTAGAAAAAACAATCATCACTAACCAACCATTTGATTACAGAGATAAACTATTTGTACAAAGGAATATATATATGAATATATATATGTGTGTGCATGTGTGTATGTGTATATGTATGTATTATGTGTGTACATATATTCATATATGTGTACAAATAATATATACGTATGAACATACATATAAGTTCATATGCATATATTGTGTATGCATATAGTTATTTTAGTATATTTACATATATAGGCAATATAAATACTCACTTTGGATTCCCCTATCCTATTCATAAGTGTTTCTCTCCTGTCTTCAAACTTTATTACTGCCTCTAGTTTAAAACATATTCTTTCTGGTTCTCCACTAGACCCTTTTGGTCCTTGGAATGTAAGACTCTAACTTGGGAATCTCAGGTTCACATTTTCAAGTCACCTGGGCTTCAGGGGGACTGATGTCAGAATCACATGGCTCTAAGCAAGTCCTATAAATGCCACTTGGACCTTTTAATTGATGATGTGTCCAGTAAACTCATTTATAACACTGGCTCCCCAGATAATGGCTGCCCACATAAGGTTGAGAACCTCTGCTATAAGATTGGACTCATGGCTTTTTCCTGGGCCATGACTCCATGGGTCCTACCTGTGAACTTGGAACAGATGAAAATAGAAGTGTATGCCAGGTTCTATTGTGTTCTAATTAATTCATTGTCTCTCCAGGACAGTTGTATCTCTTTAATTCAGAGATGAGACTGACACGATTCAAGGAGCCCAGGTCATTTTCCAAAGGGGCACAGCTAAGAAAGAGCCATGAGGAAAGGAGGTCATGGGCCATGCCTGTGGCCCAGTAGACTCACCATACTTAGCAGAAAAGCAAAAGCTTGGAACACCACAGTCTCACTGAGCCCATTTCACCGGGTGTAGACTCCAGAAATATGTCAGTTATCCGGCTTTGTAAGTGCTCAGAGGTATTCCAAACTGCCCAGGGGTCAAGCAGCTTGAATTTCCCTACTATATTGTCTTACATATTGTTTTATTTGTTTACTCGGGAGAATTGCCTTACTTCTTTCCCAGAAACTCTGCTACCGGCTCACTGTATGACCTTAAGATCTTTCTCACCCGATCGTTTTAACAGTTGGATGTTTGTCATTTCTTCGAAGCAGCTGTGGGAATCCGGCCTGGCTCCATTTCTCCCCCCTCTCTTCCCTATGTCTTTTTCCCTTCTTCCTTTTTGCACATACGACACTGAAGACAGCAACATCATGCTCTTCTAATCCTGGGAGTGGCTCTGTGTGTGTGTGTGTGTGTGTGTGTGTGTGTGTGTGTGTGTTCAACTCCTGCCCACAGTTTTACTTTAAATTTGGATACGATACCACGCCCCCAAGTTACTTACTTAGCATTAAATGCCTTCTCTTCACAGTGAGAGGAGAGAAGAGTGACTTCTGAGTCTGAACCTACTGATAACATGGCACATCCTCAAAACTACAATCTCATTCAGGGTTGGAGCATATCCAAGTCAAACCAGAATATTCCCATGATGCTCTGCCGTCACTCAGGCTTATAGGGGGGAGGGATCATTTTCTACTGACTATTCTCTGTTTTGGCCACATATACAGAATGTCCAGATTGTTGAAGAAAACTTTGGTTACCCCATAAAGCAGCTTGATTCTTCCTCAAATATATGTGACACTATTTAAGATGCATTGAGAAAACTGATTCTCTTCCAATGCCTTCATCAATAATGCATAATGACCAGTAAAATATAAGCATCTTTGAGTTCAGCATGGACAAAGCCATCTCAGATGGCTGCTACTTCTCTGTCAAATAGAATCAAGGGCCAGAGAAGGCTGACAGGAAACCCTTAGTTTATGGGCATTTATTTTTCTTCAGTTTTGTACAGCTTCCCAAATTGGGGTTCTTTCCCCCAATGCCACTACTCCCTAAAATATTTTGTGAGTAAATTCCAGATTGTTCTCAGCCCTGTGCATTTCTCATGTTATTCTGTTCAAAGGCTGCCTCCTGGCATTGTGTCCTAACTGGAGCTGCAGTTGGTATATTGAAATGCATGGAATCTATTTTTACCCTTTACTCTCTTTTCTAAAGGGATTCTCACTGGCAGAGCTCTGTTAGTTGTGGGTATTCTTGGGTTAGCCATGTCACTGATTGTTAGGATTCAAGCTCTGTCACATCCTGACCTTGAAGATGCTTGGGTGCTGTGTGCCTTCCAATCTGCCTTTCAAATCTACTCTTGGTATATTTTCCTTAGCCATGTATTGCCTTCCCATCTCCAGAGTAACAACAAAGATGACTATAAATAAACTCAGTAATGAGGAGTGACTCAAAAGTCTGGTTATTTTTATTAGTGAACTATTCTAGCGGTGCTCACTCCATAATTTTACATCCTCATGCTTTATAACACTGAAAATAAGATGCCCCCTGCTCCGCCTCCTTTCGGGTTGTAGAGAATATTTTGAGATGTTTGGCAGAAAATAGAATAAGCAACTAGAGCTATCAATTTTCGTGTTGAATGACTTTAGAGGGAACAGTGGCATTATATATTTAATAATAAACACAGAAGAATCTGTAGTGTTGGCAAACCGCAAGAAGCAAAGCATGTTTAGACATTTTTCATGTCCTGACTGTATAGCCCATTTTTTTTTCTCCTTAAATGTGTAAAGTGAGATTTAAAGCACAGTTAATCTTGGTTTTGATGGGTGGCATGGGTATTTACTGAGGATTTATTGAGTGCATAAGAACAGTCTGAGGCTATACCATTCTGAATGTGCCTGATCTTATCTGATAGGGTTCTGGCCTGGCTAGTGTTTTTGTGGGAGATCACCTGGGAATAGCGTGTGTTATAACCTAATTAATATGCAAGAACAGACCCACTTCTCACAGCTTGGCTCCCCTGGAAAATTCAGAGGCAGATGAGCCCATTCTGTTCTGATTCCTCTTTTCCACCTCTGTCTTCTCTATCCTAATTTGCCATATGGAGTCATTGTTTTCCAGAATTCCTACCTCACTCTGTGTGTGTGTGTGTGTGTGTGTGTGTGTGTGTACATGTGTGTGCATGTACTGTGTATGTGTGTGTGTACATGTGTGTGCATGTACTGTATGTGTGTGTGTACATGTGTGTGCATGTACTGTGTATGTATGTCTATGTGTGTATGTATTTGTGTCTACATATATCAGTGTATGAGTTTGGAAAAAATTGTGTTTAAAAAATAATAGTTTTTAATGTTAGATTGCACTAGAAATCACTTTGTTGTTTCTTGTTTAATGATGACATTGAAGTTGGCTGTCTTTTTCAACATTCCACTTGTTAACCCAATGGCAGACTTGAGAAATAGTCAACTAGGTGCTCATACAATCTCCAAACTCAAGCTTCCACAAGACGTAAAGCATAGGTGGGTCACTTAAAAATCAAACCAAATATAACAACAACAGCAAAATACTTTTCCACTTTCTCCTTGGATGCAATTTTAAGTGTTTCATGAGCAGTATGTGTTGGGGACACTGTCATCTTTGATGTTTAAGGAGAGATCAAAGGACTGCAGTACTTAACCTCCTTTGCTTTACTTCTTCCATGACTCCTCAGTAGAATTCTGAGCATAATTATACATATTATGCATATTACACACTCCACGTCCGACCTAGACGATTGTCTACCTAACAGTCCCTGTAGTGCATGTTTAAGTGTATCCCTGACTAGCTTACAAGTGAGACTCAGCCTATGGTTGTCTTATTTGGCTTTGACAGTTCCTGGAGGGTAACCCCTAATCTACTCTTCTGACTGCTGACCTGGCCACCTCTCCAGACGTGGACCACAGAGACTTGCCGTTTCTCTTGGCCACGTGCTCATGGCTCATCTCCCCTCATTTTGGTTTCCTCCTCTCTCTGTTGTTCCTCCTTCCCCTCCTGGTCTCTCCTCACTTTTTTACTCCCAACCAGGTCACTCCAAACCCACCTACCTCTAATCCCTCCAGTAACTGGCTGTAGTTTTATTTAAGCAATAGTTTTAAATCAAGGAACAAGGTTTGCACAACAAAAGCTTGTATACATGAGAATTCACTTGTAAGGCTTAGACCTTTGGGTGCAGAATTTACCATTACGATACATAGCAACAGACCAAACCTCAACAATTCCCTCATGAGAAATTTTGTATAACAGCATTTGTTTCGGACTAAATGCCAGGAAAATTTTGCTTCCCGTAAGCAATGGCAGGTTTTCTCCTTCTGAACAGTAAGAAAACATGCAATTAAACATATTTTCCTTTGTGTTTTGACTACCAGGCAGTTCAGAGTCAAACTTGTAGCTCCAATGTTATGAGTATGTAAAAATCTTATAATGTAAGCATCTGGATGCTTCATTTCTCTTTGGTATTAACATTTTAGTCTAGAGTTTATAAAGTATATAGTTATTTAAAACTTGTAAAAGTATTTACAGGTTGCTTGAAATCATTATGGAATATGGTAATTACAAAAAATGCCAGTAAGTCAGGAGTTTAGATACCTGATGGGCGGTGTTTATGTTTTCAGCCTATTTTGTTAGGTTACACATCTAGAGTACATTTGCCATGTGTCAAGCAAAGGTGTTCCCAGCATGTGGCTGGAAGTGTGAAAGTTCAGTTTTTCAAGAGCCTCTGAAGCAGTTTGAGGAGAGAGGGAAAGGTGCAAGACAAGCCGGAGTCACCTCTGAGAAGCTGAGCCTGCCAGGGGGTGCAGAGGCGTAGAGAAGCACCAATTCTCTTTTTTGGGCCTTGTAAACTGGTTTAAGAAAAGAAAAGAAAAGAAAAGGAAAGGAAAGGAAAGGAAAGGAAAGGAAAGGAAAGGAAAGGAAAGGAAAAGAAAAGAAAAGAAAAGAAAAGAAAAGAAAAGAAAAGAAAAGAAAAGAAAACGGAGGGAGTGTGGTTCTAAACTGAAGAAGCCACAGAAGGAAAGGCTGATGTTGAGACACTGCCATGATGAATGCTGGGCTCTTCAGAATATCATCAGCAAATAAGCAACTGTCATCAGGCACGAGCCAAAAGGAGAAAGACCATGTGCAAAAGGGAGGAGGAGAACAGTGAGGAGAAGGACCTGGATTCTCCTGAGGCAGAAAGAGAGCAGGGAACTCAAACGCATAAGAAAGTCTGAAAGATCGTTCCTCTGGAATGAAACTGGCCAGCTTCATGGGAAAGTAAATCTGGGAAAGACAACTGTCAGAGGAATCAAGGTGGATATACAGGTTGGCTATCTGCATAAGACCTAACGTTGGCTTGATAGGATTGGTTCTTTGCAGGAAGCCCTGAAGCATTATGGTGGGTAATGTGCAGGGGCAGGTGTGCGGTGGGAGAGGGAGGCATTTCTCACCCAAACCCTTGCCTGTGTTGGCCATGTATTCCTGCCAACTGTGCCATGCCCTGTGACTTTGGGAGGTGTTCTACAACAGCAGGATGAGGTGCCACAGCAGAATCTGGGAGACTCCCATAACATCTGCAGGGACTCCTACTGACGTGAGCCTTGGGGAGCAATACACGTAGGGCTCCTACCAACATGCACGGAGACAAGCACAGAACCTCAACGAATGCTTTTAACTGATGCCCACTTTACATCAATTAGCATTCCATAGGCCAACCTATTAGAGCTCAAAGGTCTGGTGTCATTTGAAAGGGGTGCTAGGTTGGTTCAGATCAACCACCAACTTTCCAGCATCCTGCTAAGGTTTGCCTGACATGAACTGTACTGTCATTATTTATACTGTTTACGCCCTCTCCTGCATTGACTTGAGCTAGCTTTCCAAGACTTCGCACAAGATGAATCCCGAGGTCAACATCAAGAGGACCTTTGACTTTCTGGCTTCACTCAGCATGGAACCTATAGGCCAGACTCCACCTCCACCTCTTCTCTGTGTCACAGGAGCTCCAAGTTTAGCATGAAGTTCTAAATAGCTGCTGTTCAGACAGCTTCCTGTGGGTGAAGACTGCTTTATAAACAGGGTGATCTCAGCTGTCACTTATATCTGCTACTGGAAATTAGTTTGTTGTCTGATACTATAACAGAATAACGGAGCCTGGACAGTTTAGAAGATAGAGAAGTTTACTTCTCATTTCTGGAAGTCAGTGAGTTCAATATTAAGATGTTGGCATCTGGCTAGAGTCTGTTTCAGCTCAGGATTGAAAGGCAAATAAGGATGCTTGCAGATCTGAGTGAATATATGGGGTCTAGCTTCACTTCTATGACAAGCTTATCTTCTCAAAGACAATATCAGCCTTGCTGATCTAACCACTGCTATTAACCCCCACGGCCTAAACTGTTACATTAGGGATAAAGCTCTTTTAATTGATTGATTGATTAATTAATAAAGTAGTTAAATTAGAGTGTATGGTGTTATCCTGCACATATGTATGTGCAGACATGCAGACATGGTGCCCACAGAACTCAGAAGTAGGTGTTAGATCTCCTGGAACTGGAGTTATAGATGGATAACATATCACTGCTGGGAACTGCACTAGGGTCTTCTGTAACAGCAGCCAGCCAGAGCCTTGAACTGCTGAGCCATCTCTCCAGTCACAGGGACCACGTTTTGTTTTTTAACACAGTAAGTTTGCACTAGTTCTGAGCTTTATGTCGTCACTTGACTGGGAGACTGAGTCCCACCCACCCACCTCACTTGGTTGAGTCACTCAAAGAAAACTCAAGTTCCAGGTGAGCCTTGGCACAGGCCCTGACATTTTATGTCCTCTTGCAGTCTTCTTTTAGGTGACGAGAGTCCAGGTAACTGTGTGACTCTGTGAGGAATGAGTCATCACAAGCAAGCTACATAGGTGTGTGCATTAGCAATTTTCAAAGTGTGAAAGGGAAGTCATGTCTTCTATTTGGTGGTGGTTGCATTAAATAAAGAAGTCTAGATCAGTGGCCATCTCCTGCTCCCATCCCCCATTATCACTAAGGAACTTATGGCACAGTTTGGGGATACCAGTGGCATCTGGTGAGGAGTGGCCAGAAGGTTACTACATCCTCAGTGCATAGGCTAGCCCCCACAATGAAAACTTACCTGGCTCAAGATATCAACAGGGCCACTCTTGGTCATACACTGTGGCAACAAATAACTTTAAAAATCTCAGGGGTTTGGCCTGAGAAATGTTTATTTTTTCTGTCAGTAAGAAATATCTGAGGCAAATGATATATATATGGGCAAAAGGGTTATCTTACGTCATTGTTTAGAGGTTTTAGGGCATGGTTTTATAGACCCATTGTTCTAATGCCTCTGGGGCTTAGAGGGAGCACAGCATGATGGAGAGGTGGGAGCATAGCATGATGGGGATGTGGGAGCACAGCATGATGGGAGGTGGGAGTGCAGCATGATGGGGAAGTGGGAGCACAGCATCATGGGAGGTGGGAACACAGCATGATGGGAGGTGGAAGCACAGCATGATGGTGAGGTGGGAGCACAGCATGATGGGGAGGTGGGAGCATAGCATGATGGGGATGTGGGAGCACAGGATGATGGGAGGTGGGAGCATAGCATGATGGGAAGGTGGGAGCACAGCTTGATGGGGAGGTGTGTTATAGTTAACTCTTTACATCATAATTGGAATGTCGGGGAGAGGAAGAGAAAGGGGCCAGGGTTCCAACACCCTCTTTGATGGACTGTCCTGAATGATTTAACTTCTTCCTACCACACTCCATCTCGTAATGGTTTCACCATTGGCTGGGCAATGGCTCTTAATAACATGGGCCTTGGGGGACACTTAAGATCCAAATGATGGGATTCTTCTTCCTTCTGTACGTCCAGGGTAGGCACAGCACATCCCTGTCACAGGTAGGAAGATTAGGAGCGTAGAATTCGCACTTCCTTGTGATCCTCCTCAGCGCTGCAGAGGAGTAGATTTTGGGGATCCCTAACTTTCACCTTCCATCCATGAATTAACATACAAACTCTGCCCACCTTTCATCAGCCACCCTGTGTCAATGACCGGGTGATGCTTTTGACTCGTGCTCAGACAAGGGGTAACTTGGGATCTCACATGCTGCTGTTGTGACTATTATTACATTGATCCCATGTTTGCTTTAGGGTACCATGAGAACTTAAAGGGGCTTCTCTCCTTATTGCCATGTAGGGAAAAATCTGCCTTATCTTTAGGGCCTGAAGAGGACAGCAACCACATTGGTCAATGTGCTGAGATTTGGATAGGGTTGGCTAGGAACTCATCCCTCAGGAACCACAGGGCCTGAGCTGAGGCAGTTCACCTCCAGTGACTCACAGGAAGCACCCAGTATCACTCACTCATGTTTGGCCATGAATGTTGGTTGTGGACTGGGGTCTCAGTCATGTCTGTCAGCTTGACCACTCCTGGCAGCCTCTGGGTGTGGTCCTTTGGCTTTCCTTCCAGAAGGGTGGCTGTTCCCAGTCAGAAAGTAAATGCTGCCAAGAACCCTGCATGTGTGCAGACACTGAATCACTTTTACCTCAGGCTCTCTATGAAGGTGCTGTAGATGCCAGTGGTGAGGGGAAAGAACAGAGATCTCATGTTTCAGGAGTGAATGAGAAAAAGAAAGAAAGACAGACAGACAGACAGACAGAAAGAAAGAAAGAAAGAAAGAAAGAAAGAAAGAAAGAAAGGGAGGGAGGGAGGAAGGAAGGAAGGAAGAAAGAAAGAAAGAAAGAGGAAAGGAAAGAAAGAGAAAGAAAAAGAAAGAGGAAAGGAAAGAAAGAAAGAAAGAAAGAAAGAAGGAAGGAAGGAAGGAAGGAAGGAGGGAAGGAAGGAAAGGAAAGAAAGAAGGAAGGAAAGAAAGAAAAAGAAAGAGAAAAAAAGAAGGAAGGAAAGAAAGAGGAAAGGAAAGAAAAGGATATGACTGCTCCTGTGTATGATGGAAGAGAATGTTTATTATAGATATGTGGGAGTGGATAGCTAGGGACAGCCACATCTGGGAGAGTCCAGAGTGGTCATGACCCTGAACCATGGGGTGGGGGATGGGAAGGGTGAGAGTGGAGAGTTGGAGAGTGTGTGGATCAAGTGTAGCAGCCCGGAAGGCCAAATGTTCAAAAAGGGTGGGTAACCAAAATGTCTAGATTATATAGGGAAGAGACTCTGGGGTAATGTCAGCCCAGCCACAGGACTGGAAAGTTTAGGGTAGGGAGCAGGATATGCCAGTCACACCCTTCAACTCCTATGGAGTGAGGGATGCCGGGAGAACTTGGAGGCCAAGTTTGCTTTCATTTGTTTTTAGGCACCTCAGCCACATGCTGGTTTGAAAGTTAACAGAAGGGTCCTGGCTTAAAACTGCTTCTTGGGCAGGGGGCAAGCTTTCTTTAGTGAGGATCTGGGGATCCGGCTTTCCAGACAAAGTGAACAGCGTGAGCCCAGACAGGGGGCCATCATGCCGATGCGATGTTATGATGTGTGTGTGTGTTGATTCAATAGAAGGTGTGTGTTGAATACAATGTTTGTGAATGTGAACCATAATCTGATTTAATTTCCTAAAATTAAAAATGAATACCTCTAATGGAAACAAATTAACTCATTAAAATGATTAAAGACACCACTGATAATTTTCCCCCGTGAAAGATGATTTTTAATAATAACCTAGTTTACTGCTATTTAAAATCAATAAGATAAAAATAATAAGATAAGCCAGGTAAGGTGGCGTGGTCCTGAAATGGCAGTTACTCAGAATGCTGAGGGTGGAAGATCTTTTTTAACTGACCTGTCCATTTTAGTGTGTGTGTGTGTGTGTGTGTGTGTGTGTGTATGTGTTTGTGTATCGTGCATTTGTGTCATGACATGCCTGTGGAGATAAGGACACAAGTTTTTGGATCTTGCTGTTTTCCTTCCACTGTGAGTTACTGGGACCAAACTTCCTGAACCATCTCTCTGGAACCAGGAAGATCTTAAGGCCATGGCTTGCCTGGGCTGTAGAGTGAGTTCAAGGCCAGCCTTGGTAACTTAGTGAGACTCTCACTTGAAATAACAAGGAAAAAACAGAACTGAGGGCAAACTTGGTGGCAGAGCATTAGTTCAGCCTGTAGTGAAAGAAAGGAAGAGAGAGAAAGAGACAGAGACAGAGAAACAGGCAGGCAGACTGAGAGACAGAGACGAAGAAGCTGATTCACTCAGCTTTGAATTCATTTCACTTTGAATTTTATGGTTCAGTTTAGATTTCAAAGTAGGCTGGACGTGACCTGAAAGACTTTATCAAGAATCAGATGCATGGGGTGCTGAGTGGGGGGTGGGGAGTGGGGGGTGGGGGTGGGGTGGGGGGTGTTCTGGGAGAAGGAGCTCTGCCTTTCCTGACTCTGCGAGCAGAATTGCTCTCTGTCCCGTGTGTTTCTGGCTTCCAAGCATTGCCTGTTAGAGGTGCAGTAAAGGTCGGTTACAGGAAAGGTAGGTCTGCTCCAGAGAATAGAGCCTCTGGCATGGGTGGAGACCTAACTTTCCAACTGGACTGTCCCCGAGAGGCAGGTCTTTAAGCCAAGCTGCAGAGGTAAGAAGAAGAATTTTCCAGTTAATAAAATTCTGTATGCCTCCTTCCCAGAATTCCTGATCCCTAGTACAGTTCCGGCGCTGGCAGCAGCCATGCTGTTTGCCAGGGTCGGCCCACTTTTCTCAGTCCCGACTCAGAAAGGTACACCTCCTCCTCTCCTTCCCCTTCCCCCTCCTCTTCCTCCCCCTCCCCCTCCTCCCTCCCCCTCCCCCTCCTCCCTCCCCCTCCTCCCTCCCCCTCCCCCTCCTCCCTCCCCCTCCTCCCTCCCCCTCCCCCTCCTCCTTTTTGTGTCTTTCTTTTGGATGGTGACCCGAACACCAATGTGCTTGTTCTTACACTTCGGGCTCCCATGTTCACTTTCTCAAGTCCATTCCCAGTCATGTGGTGAGACTCCACACCTGTTCTCAAATGGCATGAGTGGTTTTTTTTTTTTGTTTGTTTGTTTTGGTCATTTTGTTAGTTTGTTTTTTGTTTTTGTGTTTTCCTCCCCCCCCCCCTTTTTTTTTTTATCTTCTGGGCAGCTTCTGAGATTTGCAATTTGCCTGCCCTGGGAGTTCTCTTTATATTATAAACTCTAATAAACGTGTCCTCAAGTTTCCATCTGAATTTTTTTTCTTAAATCCATTTTATTTCTGAAATTAAGAATTGCTAAAGGGTGGTGCCCGAATCCCCTCCCTGTTATCAAATCCCAATCGCATTCTGTGGATGCGAGGATTGCTGTTTTGAAAGTGAGTGTCTTTTCAGCTCCACTTGCCTCTTTTGCAATCGGATAAATAGGAACAGGTGAAGTGACCTCACTCATAATTACGGATTAGGAGGAAGGCCAACCAGGCTAAATTGGAGCGATGCTGCTGGGCTCTGGGAACCCCAACTTTTCTGTGTGTAGACTAAGGAAAAAGAGAGGTCTCTTAGCTTCTGCTGCAGTGGCTTCTCTTGGGCCCCCTAAGCCAGCTGCCAGATTGTCTCTCTTTTTTGTCCCCAGGCAGGGACCAGTCATCTGCCTGCAGATTCCTCACCAACAGCTGCCTTCCCCCCACCCCCACCTCCCACCCCTCACTCTTTGTTCTCTCTTTACTTCCAAGGGAGAGAAGCTTGGGTTCAAATGATAACATTTGAATTCAGCTCATGAAAAATTCTATCACAAGTGTGTCGGACTGTTTGATCTTTGGCTTCTCCCACACATTTGCCCTTTTGTACTCGGAGCACCCCGGGCTTCATTTCCTCAGAGCAGCTTGCCATTTCAATAGGAAAGAAACTTCTGTAGCTTTCCAACCGAGTTCAGTTCTACTCGGGACAGGTGGCGCTCCAGCCGAGTACCCACTGGCTCAGATGAGAAGGGGCCATCTCCCTGCTTTGCAGCCGTGAGCCTGGGAAATGCCTAATCTGGACTCAGAGGCCAGTCACGTCATCCATTGCTTGTGTTATCTTGGAGACTCTCTAGACTGTTTCCCTTTATAACCCAGACACAATAATTAATATACCTTTCAAAAAAAGGAAGGAAGGAAGGAAGGAAGGAAGGAAGGAAGGAAGGAAGGAAGATTGCCCAGTCATTCTAGAGTTGTCTGCTGAGCTTTCCCTCTGTGCAATTTGCAAACCACCGAGGGAAATGAACCAGAATCAGAGTCGCAAATGAAGGCCAATTTGCCAGGGTCACAAGTCACAAAGGATTTAAATAGATATTGATAACATTGAATAGGTAAAGGGGTTATATAATCTGTTGTCCCAAACAGAATATTATTTGAAGTGAAAATGCATGTGGTTAATTATTTTGGGGTAGTACTAAGTGAGGATTTGGGCAAACAGGAGTTGGGGTTCCTCCAATCCACATTTACTGGGGGAGCTTGGGGGTAGAATGTGAGTCTGAAGTCCACCCCATGATGGATGGCTACTAGGTTAAAAGGGGCCCAGAGACCCAGAGTAGAAGCATGTGAGGAACCCTCTGAGCAGACAGAAGGGAAGTCCAGTACAATTGAGACCTGGGGATTCACGGTTTCTCTGTCCCTGTACAGACTGGTTCACAGGTTTGTTTTGTAGGCCTAAAGAAATGTAGGTGTTGTCTAGGTGGCTTGAAAAGAGGGATTTGCTATAGAGCAGATTTGCATTTAAAAGAACCAGTTCTCCTGCTTAGTGTAATGGGCCAACACTAAGCAGTATGGGTTAGCCTTCCTCTTGTAAGGATGCCTTTTAAGAATGCCAGGAGCCGTGTGCCCATCTGTCCTGATTACTGGTTTGAAGGTGGCTCACAGCCAGTGTGCCAAGGCTGAGACGCACACACCAAAGTGAAGCCTCTGGTGGTGAAGAATGCTTGCAAGGCCATGAAGTAGCCCAGATACAAAATAGTAGAGCAGAAGTCTCAGTCCATGGTCTCTAACCTGGAACAGAGTTTGGATCTCCCCAGGACTTGTTAAAATGGAGGATTCTGGACATCCCTCTCAGTAGGTCCTGGGTGGGAAATAACAATCTACATCTCTGTTTCCTAGAGGTGCTGCTGTAATGATCATATCTGGAGTCACTCATCTAGAGGATGAGGTGGCAGGCCATCTAGAAGGGGGGGTGAGGTTGGGGGGGGTTGGGGTGTGAAGGATCCTGACTCCAGGCCTTTGACCATTTCCTGAATTTTGCAATCGAATTCACAGGTGGCCACCCACCCTGATATTTAGTAGACAGCTCATAGTCAGACCGTGCAGAGATCATGAATTCGGTGACGGAAGTGTGGGGGAGATGATCACATGTAAGGCTGATGTCGCTAAGGTCAGGGTCAATAATGCGAGCGTCCCATTCCTTTCTTTGACTCTTCCTGTCATTTCAAAGCTCTGTCCTCTCTTCTTCTCAGTCCTCCAGACTACGCTAACACTCCAGCCTGGGTGCCAACCTAGGCTCTTGAACCTAGTAGCCAGCATCCATCATGGGGGTCGACTTCAGACTCCCATTCTCCGCCCACCCTCCCTCTCCTGTTAAATGTGGATTGGAGGACCCCGGACTCCTGATTGCCCGAGTCCTGATTTAGTAATACCCCAGTACAATTAACAACACACCTTGTCGCTTCCAATACTATTCTCTGTCCTCTCCCTCCTGTCACGTTTTAGCTTACCTTCCTCCTTTGGGTTACACCACCCCTCGGGCCTGATCCACCCTTCACGCATGATCCTGTGCAGCCTGTGCAAGCAGATGTCTTTGCCTTTTCCGAAAGCTCAAGTCATTGTGTATGTCGAGTGTTGAGTGACTTTGGGCTACGTGGCCATTTTCTGCTAAGTTGATGGTCCTGTAGGAACCAGCATACCCCATTTGGTATCTAGGGCTTATCTCAAAGCATAACACATCATCCTTTATCTTTCAGAGGATGCTATAAAGAATAAAGATGACAGGGCTCCACAGACATGTTTCTCAAGTCAGGTAGGGAGGTGGCAGTTATTAAAACAGTGGCGCAATCGCAGGAAACTGGACAAAGGGTTGTTGATACTTAGACTTTGCAGCAAGTCCCAAGTGTTTGCTAGCGCCATCTGGTGGAAAGAAGTGATTTTTTTTTAACTCAATACAAACTAAAATCTGGAAAGTTCAAAGTTCTGAGAACTTTTTGTTGTCATTGTTATTAAAATACAAGCCACACTCTTTTTTTTTTTTAATAGGAAAGATAGATTCTTTGGGGGGGGGTTTATAAATTACATTTATCAAAGAAAATGCCCGGCGTTTGAAGAGAGAAACAGTCAAGTTTCTGTAATTAAGCAGGGTTTATGGGAAGGACAGATGTTGGGCATAGGAAGCTGGGATCTCCACCTGTCACTAGCCCCGTAGAAAAACAGGAGCAGGTGCACAGCTCAGACATTGCTCTGTGTTCAGAGCTGCCTCGACCCGCCAGGGAGGGTATTGTTCATCTCTGGCTGCTTGTCCTACTGCCTCACCCCTCCATGGCTGAGGCCGCCATGGAGGCGCGGGAGTTGGGCGGACATCTCCAGTCCCTGTCTTTTTCCTCCATCCCAGTCAGCCCTTCCTGCTGCCCTGGCCCGGTTCCACCTCGAAAAGGCTGCAGGGGAAGGAGGGTAGAGCCTGCGTGGGTGGGTGTGCTCCTCTTTTCTGTGTTTTGGGTTTCTGTTGTTTGGGGTGGAGGTGGGGGGAGGGGACGCCGAGCTAGCTTCTGCCGCATTGGCATTGGGCTGTATGGTCTTTACTGATATTGACAAGACCGTGGCAGGCAGGAGCAATACCTTCTGAGAATATACCCGCCCCTCCATGCTGAGGCTGAGGGCTGGGTGTCCATAGGGAAGACATGAAGAAATGGTCAAAGAGAAAGCTTTTAGACAAAACAATGAATTTGGGAGGGAAAGGTAAGGCGGACGTTGTGGTGGGCACAGCAGACTCCTGGTGAAAGAGATGTTGGCGCCGGGCAGTGGTGGCACACGCCTTTAATCACAACACTCCGGAGGCAGAGGCAGGCGGATTTCTACAAAGTGAGTTCCTGGACAGCCAGGGCTAAACAGAGAAACCCTGAAACCCTGTCTCGAAAAACCAAAAAAAAAAAAAAAAAAAAAAAAGAAAGAGATGTTGGATGAGGGTTGTTGGCTTAAGTTGACTCCTAGATCTTCTGTTGCTTCCGTGTTTTCTCTGGCAGCCAGGGGTAGGTGGTTTTTTGTTTTTGTTTTTGTTTTGTTTTGTTTTTCCCCATGCTGTCTGTAGTCAAAGCCACTTCCTGGACGACACTGACACTCCGTTGGCCTGCTGCTGTCGAAAGGGCCGGGTCCTGTAGCCATTTCCGGGTTAGCAGCTTGTCAAGTGCCTTCAGCAAGAAATAATCAATATAAACCAGGGCAGCCTTTAGGCTTCCCTATCAAAATGAGGTAGAAAATGGTTGGATTTTTGTTGGTTTGTTTTGTTGTCCGTTTAAAAAAAAACTCTCATAGAAAATATAAACCGTGGCTGTGTTCCACAATTTATGTGACTGATCTTATGTGTCTCATGGCTGTTTCTGTTTGAGGCATCTCCCCCTTCTGGCCTCAACTTACCTTCCATCTCATGTGTATGACTGAGTCCCCCCTGGAAGGTTTGGGGGGATGTAGAATGGAGTTAAGAGTCTTCTACAGTGTTGGGAGGGGAGAACCAGGTGCCAAGTTCCTTTCTGTTCCTTCCCAGAGGCTGTGTCCCTCCCGCTAGGGGCAGTACCACTGTGGGCTCCACTAGACCTTGTTAGTACACAGGGCGGAGGGAACAGCAGCCTCACAAGGCTTCTAGGAACACATGGATGTTCTAGGCTTGAAGGGCCCATTTATTTCTGCTTGGTGAGATTGCCTCATACAAGGACATGTTTGTTCAGCCCCACCCCTGGGCTTCAGAAATCACGACTCCAAAGTCAACAAGTCTCAAAAGCGCTTCTGAAGCAACAGGGCTGTCTCACAGATCATTTCCCATCATCCTGTCATCTCTTGCTTCCTGTTCCTTTCCCTCTGCAAGGCCACTCAGAGGAATCATAAATCCTCCTGTCCAAGGCAGATCACGGGTACTAGAACATCATGTCTCCAAAGTAAGTCATGAAGCTAAAAATATGGCTCCAGTCCCCACCTCCCTGTCTTGGAGTTAGCTGGCCACAATCTAATTCTCAGACCTCCCTTGTCTTATAGTAGATCATAAAGCCCTAGTTTTATGATCGTGCCCCACAGCTGGGAGGAGAAAATGCCACTCAGAAGAACCAAGAAATATCTGTACAGACAGGTCTTTCTGGTTTTTCCCTCGTGTCCTAGCACTGTCGGATTCTCTTTCAACACGGCACTCAAGCATAGACATGGACAGTTTGATCTGGGTCAATGTGCCATTAATTCTAAAGTCCCTGTGTCACCTGGGACTAGAATCAAGTCAATTTGTCATTTCTCTTGTTAACCTGTCTGGTGGTATGGGGGCTGTTGCTCACAGTTCTTTTTAACAGGCAGGAATGGCATCTTTCTTTTCCCCACCCACCCTGTGCCCAGGAAAGAGAAGTGGGAGATAGGTCATGAACCGGACCAAAGGGTTCCAGAGGATGAGTCCTTCCATTGGAGGCCGTTGGAAGAAGAGCAGGCAGAGCACGTCCACGGAGGATGCACACATTGTTCTTTCTGGAGTGCAAGGTGTGTGCCCAACAGATTTGTCCTGAACATTTTGAAGCAGTTAAGAGCTGTGTGTCAGTGAACTTCCTTTATGGAATGTAAGAAGTTTTACTTCTGCTTTGAAAAAAAAAAAGATAGTGAAAGGAAACTTTATTATTTTATTTTATTTTATTGAGGAGAATGCAAGCGTGCAGCGTGGAACGCCACGTTCCTTCACCTTGTGCCAATGCACAACGCACATTTGGCTACCAGCCATTGTGGTAAACATTTGTGGATTTGAATTTCAAAAAAGGCGTCTAAGACTCTGATAGAGAGTTATATATCCCCCGGGGGGGGGGTTGAAGGGAGAGGGTGGAGATAGGCTTCCCAGAGGAGGGGCTGTTGAACTCAGGGTAACACAGTTTTCACTCCAAACTTTCTAATGCCTCCTTCTTAGAGAGGTGTATCTTCCAAGAACAAACATCTAAAGCTCCGTCCTCACAGAGAGGCAGGAACACTGTACTGTCCATAACAGCCAGGAAGGATACCACTTGTCAATCGGGTCAACAGTACATCAGTAGTATGTTTCTCATGTTAGTATTTATTGGCTTTGGACCACTAGCTGTGTGCAGTCACTTGCCCTGCGACAGATGGAAGTTTCTGTAAAAGGATTGGCCACCTCCAGGCACCTGCTGCCCGCCCTCGCTTGGATCAAGCTGGAAATGGTAGTTGCTATTTGTAGCAGCTGGTGTAAGGTGGTCTTGGCTCCCCTCGTGTTGGCCCCAGGACTCAACAGTGTCTTCCAAACTTCTGAAAAAAAAGTTGGTGCTTTTATTCTTAGGGGCCTAGGAAAAAGAGTAATGCCACCTCCCCTTGTCCAGATGTGAGTGGAACATCCCGCTTTCAATGTCATTGGAAGCTGTGTGATGTGTGTCTGGTTGGTTCCCCAATGGCAAATAATAACAATAACATTATTAATGATACAATTTAGATATCAGTGCAGACTCTCTGTTTTCTGTCTGCTTTGAGATTTCTTCATCTTCCTTAGGATTAGTGTCTGTTCAGAGCAGGCTGTTAGCTCCTGATTTGGCAGGGTTATGAGGAGGATATGGTTGGGAGTTATGGGGAGGTTCTGGGGCGAGCTCTCTCCAATTTCCACCTACCAGATAGTCTCCCTCCTTCCCACCGGATAGTGAAGCAAATACCAAACTAATCTCATTTTGAGCTGTACAAAGAAGAGTCTGACTGGACATTTATACATCAACAGTTGTCGTTGTACATTTGAAAACACGGGTGTGAATCTATGTCTTAACAGAGTAAGCACCTTCCATGGAAAGGCCAAAGAGCAGGGCTGGGGGTGCGGGGGCAGGACATGATGAAAACATTGTGCTGAGCATCTCTTTAGCATTTTCTCTTGGCTCTGTCCATCAGTTCAGGGACTTTACAGAAATAGCAACAAACCCTGTCCTCAGTCCTTGTTCTGGAATCTTGTCCTCAAAGGTCAACTGATATGCTCTGTTCACTGTTGTGTAGTCCTGGCTATCATATTCTGTAATGGAAAGAGACCTGGGGAGTTAGTCTCTCCCAGACACGCATTATGTTTTTGGCCTTGGAAGGCCAACTGAATTGTGGTCATTTTTTTTTAATTTTATTTTCTATATTCTTTGTTTACATTCCAAAGGCTTTCCTCGTTCCCAGTCCCTCCCCCCCACATATGTCCCATAAGTCCTCTCTCCCCCCAACTATTCCCCAATCACCCCCCCAAAAAAATGGTGGGGGGGTGATTGTGGGCATTCTTATTAAAGAAATGAAATTTCACTGCTACTGAAGTAACAGTGTTACAGGACACTGTAAGATGCAGATTCTTTTCCATATGACAATACTATCTTTATTTATTTATTTATTTATCTATCTACCTATCTATCTATCTATCTATCTATCTATATATCTATTTATGTCCCCAGGGGTTGTCCAATAGTGCATCTTACCCAGTGGGAAGAGCCTGGCTAATAAAATCCTACCCTTTTAAAAGGGAAAGACCTCTTTTTAGGCCACAAGAGTTCTGATCTCTGACTTCTTGCCAGAAAAGACCAAATGAATTTAAAGTTTTATTTTTGTGGGGGATTTTTGGTCAGTGCTAGAGTAATAGCTTTATTACTCTAATAACTAAATAACACTCTAATAGCTAAATAACAACCCTAATGTTTACAATCCTGATCCAACTCCATCATTTTTACCAGTAAATCTTATGAAAGCCTATCTAAAGGAAGATGAAGTTGGGGGGGGATTATCTAGAGGAAACTATTCATTCCTGTACTTTTTCTCATGTGAACATGGACTTTGGAGCAGTCTTGCCCAGTACACTTGTGGGTTCCAAACTGTGTGACCCCCTCATAATCACTAGCTTACCTACTAACAGCAATCTCTTGTCTCGAAGTTGTTGACTATCGAAAGAGATAAATGTTTATATTATAAGTCATAAGTGGAAGATGTTTCATTGACCCAAGTCATTATTAGCAAAGACATCTGGGTAACATTTTCTATGTAGACAAGTTAAAAAGAGAAGGGGACAAAATTCTTCTTGTAGGTTTCTTACCCGAAGATGTCACAGTGGCTGCCTCAGCTACAAAATGCCTGTAGGTTGATATTTCTAAGGAAAGGGTGGTAGAAAGTGTAAAAGAAGGCCAAGGTGAAGTTCAGTGCTCATCAGATGCTGTGCAGGAGAAGGTCTCTTCAGGATGCTTAACTCAACTGACAATGTAGGTATAATGGAAGGTGAACTGAGGTAAGTCACCACAAGGGTCATTTCAGCAACAGCTGTGGTTTCTCTCATTCTTCAGTGTCACTCTGTCATTGAAGACTGGGCACAGATACATCCTGGAGTGTTGAAGAGGAATAGGGGAGGAGGAGACACTTGTCTTTAGGGGCAATACCAGGGACAGTTCCTGCTCCTTCACTAGCCTGAGTCAGCTGTGCGATTACTCAATATGGCACTTACTACACACTGGGAATCAGCAAATGTTTATTCCCTCTAGAGCTGGGTTTAGCAGAACACCACTCCAAGCAGTGGACTGTGGGGAACCATGAGAGCCAGAGGACATAGATTACCTGAAGTGTTCTAATAACCAAAGGGGATTGAGACATGAGACCACAATGTTATGCAACTCTGCTCCTTGTAAAGAAAAGGGAAATGAGCAAAGATGTCAATGCTAGGAAGAGAAAAGCCTGAAGTCTATTCTGGACTGAAAGCCAGTGACTTGCTGCCCACTGTGTGGTCGGGTTGTGTCACCCTCAAAAGACACATGGAAGTTCTCACTATATAAGAATAGGACCTTATTTGGGAGTAGTCATAGGGAAGTAATAAAACTAAAATGAAGTCATTTTGCTAGTGTCCGTACAAAAATAGACACTTGGGTGTAGAGACAGAGACAAATATATATGATGTGAAGACACTCAGGGAAAATATTTGATGTCACAGAACGCCTATGCTTGCCAGCCATCACCAGAGATGAGAAAAGACAAGGGTGGGTTTTCCTCTAGAGGTATCGAGAGAGTTCTGACAATGTTTGGAACATCCTACATCTAGCACCATGAGATAATCATACGCCTGTTGTTTAAATCTTTGTATGATTCTTGTTCTAGCACTGTATGAGACTAATACAGCTTCAGAAATCTAATTATAACAATAAATCTGTTTACCAGTCATCTGTACTGTGCATAGTATGTGCCAAAAGCTGTATTTATGTTTTCAGAGTCGATCCTCGTAAAAGTCTTTCCGAGAAGAGAGTTCTGTTGGGAAAGATGGGCTGCACACATTTCGGAATCAGCATGGGTCGTGAAGTGCCTGTAGATTTCTCAAGGCAGACCTCAAAGAGCTGGGTTCTTGCAGGAGACGTTAGGCCATTTCGTTGTGCCCATCACTTGCTCAACTCGCTTCAACTGGAAATGTAACTTCTGGCCTGAGAGACCCTATTGTTCAAAGTGATGGTCAGGAGTAACTAAACCAACTGGATTGGCCAACAATGTACTATTTGTTCAAGCTTCTTTAACTATCCTGCACTGAGTGCTTCGGGGAGGGACTGGCTTAGAGAGCCACCTGGTTGTTCCAGCTTCCTCTGGATAAATGCGGCTAGCTAAATCATTTAGCAAGAGTGAAAAGTCAGGGCTACAAAACAGAGCCTCACTGAGAAGGGAACGCATTCTAAAGTGCTAATCAGAGGGCTTATTAAATGGTATCTGGGGTTGTTGGGGGAGTCTAACAGAGACCGGAACACTGCAGATAGGCCAACAGCTATCATGATATTTGAGGACAGCTATCTGAAGATTTCACAGGCCAACCAAAATAAAAGCACCTACTTTAAGCTTGATAGCACACTATCTTTGGCCTTGTAATTCTATCATATCTTTAGGCTTCAAGGTCCAGACTTAAAGCTTAAGATTAAACTTGAAAGATTTCAGTTCAATATCAATTGGGTGATTAGAATAGCCTAAATAAAGTAATAGTGTTGGTGGCTCTCAGATGATGGTAATAGAGAGTTCAGACTCACAGATAGAGTGTGACTCTAGTCATGAGGATGGTCTCAAAGGACTTGAAAGCTGCAGAGCTTCCTTGTCCAAATTCTGAGATTCTGGTCCTGCTTTGACCAGAGAAAGGCTGCAGAAAGGCGTTTCAGGTGTTGCCCGGGGCCAGCCTCTGTGGTTCGTGTATTGATTTCATTTTCAATCTTAAGTAAAGTATCAAGTGCTTCCCATATACCAGGTTCTATCCCAACTGCTGGGAACATAAAGATGAAAACGCATGTCTTTCCATCCAGTGAAAGTTACTAAAAGTCTTGTTGAGAGGCTGACGCTTAAGAAGCCATTATAATCCAGTATACGAAGTTACGACAAGACATATGTGTCAGAATGTTTCAGGAGGATGGAGGAGGGACCAACTTCTTAGTGACAGGAACTGGAGTGGAGGAAAGCCACCCTGAGCAGATGTAATTGCAGGATTGAGGTCGGCACTTGAGGAATAAAAAAGGTTCTCATGAACCAAGCTTCAGGGAGCAAACCAGGTTTTTCCTGTTGAGATTTACATGATTACATTTATACTTCCAGGAAGTTATGTGGCAGATTTGTGGAACAGGAAGTCATGAACAATACTGTGGGTCTCCTTGCTCCAAATGACAGTTTTGTACTATATCAGTCAATGAAAAGCACATGTCATTGTTTCTAGCTTTGTCCCTCCCTGTTCAGCATGCCTCTGGTGATAGAGTCATTCAGTTCAGTTTATAGAACCAAGATAGTGGCTAGTAAGCTATATTCAAATATATGTACTGAAGAGGTACTGTAGATCACTCTCTCTCTCTAATTAGTTTTTTCTGCTCCCCACTGTGTCTTTGGCTTTTTTTTTTTTTTTTTTTTTTTTTTGGTTTTTCGAGACAGGGTTTCTCTGTATAGCTCTGGCTGTCCTGGAACTCACTCTGTAGACCAGGCTGGCCTCGAACTCAGAAATCCGCCTGCCTCTGCCTCCCAAGTGCTGGGATTAAAGGTGTGCGCCAGCACCGCCCGGCTGGCTTTTTTTTTTTAAATCATTAATACTTTATTTAATTACTGATCTCTCAGACCATGTTTGTGTAATATTTAGGAGTCTCTTGGCACTGAAGACTGGATCCAAGGCCTTGTACATATTAGACAAGTGTTCTCTCACTGGGCTACCTCCCCAGGCCTTGGTGTTGAGGATTCTATTGGCAAAACAAAAAAAAACCAATTTTAAAAAAGTATTCCCCAACAAATTCCAATGTTCTCATGTGACTTTTGAGGTTCTTTTTTTTTTTTTTAAAGATTTATTTATTCACTTTTATGTTTATGAGCACACTGTAGCTGTACAGATGGTTATAAGTCACCACATGGTTGCTGGGATTTGAACTCAGGACCTTCAGAAGAACAGTCAGTGCTCTTAACGGCTGAGCCATCTCTCCAGCCCCCATTCTTTTTTTTTTTTTTAAAGATTTATTTATTATTATATGTAAGCACACAGTAGCTGTCTTTAGACACACCAGAAGAGGGCGTCAGATCTCATTATGGATAGTTGTGAACCACCACGTGGTTGCTGGGTTTTGAACTCAGGACCTTCAGGAGAGCAGTCAGTTTGACCTTAACCACCGCTGAGCCATCTCACTAGCCCCGAGGTTCTTTATCTAGATACTGAGTTTCTTAAAATGTAGCATTTTGAAGTAGATAAGGACAGACCAAAGTATGTATGGTATGCCCCTTTGATACAGAAGTCATTTGCATTCAGAATGACTTGAGGGATTATAGCTGAGAGAGGGCTATAGATCAGACTTTCCGTACTTGGAGTAGGCTATAAAGAGATGGAGAGGAGGAGGGGGGGGGAGAGGGGGAGGGGAGGAGGAGAGATCCTTCCCACGCCTAGGCTGGTTACCAAGGCCTGTAGCTGGGGCTTTCTTGAACATGAGCAAGCAAATACCTAAGGGACTCTGACCTTCTACCTGCCCCAGGCCTCTTAGTATCAGTTTAGACTTCACTAAAGTCTGTCCCTTTGTGTTGCCAATCCTTCAAGGTCTTAGCATTCTTTGTTGAAACAGTATGAAAGTAGCGTAGCGGGCTTTGGATGGTGGAGTTATTCTCTTGTGTCCCCGGTATCTCTAAAATTAATAAAATGTGATTTTTTTTTCACTTCTTAATCAGGTCTTATATTTAGTTTCAGCCAAAAAAAGCTCACATAATCATTTATGGTGGGTCTTGATGGGATGGCACAGTGGTTAAAGATGTTGGGCATGCAAGCCTGGAGACCTGACTTTGATCCCTGAAACCCACATAAAGGGGGAAGGAGAGTTCCAACTCCACAGAGTTGTACTCTGACTCTCACAAGTGTTAGGTAACATGCGTACACACATGCGTCACGCACACAGGCGAGACTTACTAAACAAATTAATAAGGATTAGAAGTGGGAGTGGAAGATAGAGGAGGGGGAGCCTCTCTCTCCTCTATAAGTCTCATGCATTCAGATACTCATGAAACAAAGATCTTTTAATAAAGGATGCTATGGCATAATATTTCTTGCAATTCATATTCTAGAAGTATGGTTTTCAAACAACTTGATCATGCACCAGCATCATCTGCAACGCTGTTAAGAGATCCCGGCCCCATGCCAGCATGCCTCTTTTAACTGGCTTGGCAGCTGGGTTGGGGGCAGGTATCTGAGGAATGGGGCTTCCGCCACGTTCCTAGGTCTTGCTCAGGCTGCTGTCCTGAGACCAGCTCCTCTGCTCCAAAGTCCCAAGATATGGGACTTTGTTGGACAGCTTTACATTCTGCTGTCAATATCTTATTCAGATCAATTCACTGAATGAGTATGAGTCACAGGATACCAGTATTATTCAAATGAAGAAACTGAGTTTTGATAAAAAACAAAACAAAAACAAAACCACCCAAAAAATCAAAAGTCACTCAGCCAACAAGTTGTGGGCACAGACTGATGTTAGAATTCTACATGCAAATATAGAATATATCCAATAAAAAAAAAGAATTCTACATGCAAATGTGTTGGTATGGCTTTCTTTACTTCCCAGATGTTTACAAAATCCAGGTGTGGACTTTGGCCCTGTGGGAATATTTTGGCGCTGTGTTGACTAACTCACCTTGTTCTGGGACAGATGCTGTGCTTTGTATAACAGTCCTATTTTTTTTTTTATATCACCAATGAATGTTTCTGACTATATAGAAATCGCCAAACCTGCGGACTCATCACAAAACTGAAGTGCACCCACTCTTCAGTTTATGGCCTTGAGTGTAGGGAGGTGGTGGGAGGAAGGACAGATTTCCACCCACTGTAAACCATCTTATTTTTATTTCTTTCCAAAGCCGTTTACAGTACTGAGTATGGAGCTGTTTTCGAGAGCTCGGTGGAAGTTACTTTTTCAATAGTCCAGATGGCTCTGATAAATAGTTAAGGCATCCTGTGAAGGAAGGGTATGGTCCTGAGTCAAGGGAAATTGGTCAAGTAAATAATTTTGTTCCAAGTGCTGCATCCTCTGAGCATCGAAAATGGTCACATACTTTATTGGCTTATTAACTCATTGCTGGGGTTACCAAAGGCCCAATTGCAACTTCATGGATGATCACACTCCAAGGCTTCTTTATTACTTTTTTTTTTTTTTTTTTTTTTTTTTTTGGCTCTCTGCCTGGTCACATCCCTATAGCCATAACTAACTATATGTGTGTAACTAATGACATGTAAAGTTCAGCAAAGAACTCCTCTCTCCTGTGCAAACACACACACACACACACACACACACACACACACGCATGGGTGGGATATGATGAAAATACATTATACGCATGTATGAGAATGTCTTAATGGAACCTTAGTTTGCACAGTTAATATACATTAATAAAATTATTCTTGAAAAAGTTCCCTCTGATCGTGGTCCTGTCACAGTTACTTTTAAGGCTATAAATGCCTGATTGCATAATAGACCGAAGAGCTGTCTCATTACTTGATGCTAAGGTTTTCTGTAGTTAAAAATCTCATTCTTGAAGAGAAAACATTGACAAGTAATGTATTTTTAGCATCAATGTTAATTATGACATTTGAAATATATATGACATGCCAAAAAGCCTTCAGAATATTCTTGAACAGAAATGCCAAAAGGAACTCCACATCGAAACAAACCATAGCCACAGAACCAGTTCACACCGGAGTAGAATCAAAAGGCTTTGTCTTCCACACTCCTGAAACAGAATTCCTAAGATTCAATAATAGTTTTAAATATATAATCCTGTTTTTAAAAAAATTATTTTTTATTATTTTATGGTTTTAGGTATGTTACCTACATGCATGTCTGGCCCCACATGTGTGCAGAGGCCCAAAGAAAGATGTCAGGTTCCCTGGGATTGGAGGTCTAGAAGGTTCTGAGCCACCATGTGGGCACTGGGGCCTGAACTTGGGTCCTTCCTATGAACAATATATGCTCTTAATTGCTGGGCCATATCTCTAGCTCCTGAATATGTAATTCTTTTTTATGAACTATTGTCAATTTAGTACAGCACCTTCATATTTCCACCACTCAAGAGAGTTTGTGGTTACAACCAGCACTGTTCTGTGTCCTGTGTTTCAGTTTTCCTGCACTTATGGTCATCAGTACATCACCAGCCTGACCCAACGCTCACATCTACTGCTATTTCTTCCTACAAGGCCCATCAAGATATATTTCTTTGTTTCATTTACCTGTACGTTTTATTTACCTGATGTTTACAACAGTGCCTGACACACTGTAGGCATCATATAATACTTGCTGAATAAATGGATAATGATGAATCAATAAATATGCAAAATAGGTCAGTTTTTATCACCATCAGAGCTCAAAACAGTTTACAGAACTAAGTGAAGTACAATGTAGAGTGGCGAGCCGGGGCTTACCTCATTCTTCTGACACTTTCTAGTTAATGAAGAACTAGAACAAAGAGTGACCCATGTTTGTCCAATGGCTGCAGAGTTAATCTCTGTATCAGTGATACAGAAAATAGGCAATATATTAAAGGGAAATATTTGCAAAATTCTAGATTATTTTAAAGATCTCTCTCATTTGTTCTATTGTTAAATGATATTTTCTTTTAAAATGAAATGATGCAGATGGGAAAAATAATACAAATAGACTCCCTGAGTAAATACTTTCTTGGCAATTAGGACAACAACAACAAAAAATATCTCCAACATATGCCAAGCGCAGTGTGGCTTTCCACCATATGACGAATAATTCAGGCAGCTGTGACTTGCTGCAGGGTTCCCTTCTGCAGACGTTAGTAGCTTCAAACAGCAACTCATTGTACCTCAAGCTTTGTGTGGGTCAGGGAGCCAGGACTAGGCTAACTGAATGGTTCTGGATTAGGGTCCTTGCTTAGATTTCCTGCAGCTACTGTAAAGCATACTGCAGACCTGGCAGCATAAACAACAGAAATGTGTACTCTCAGCACCCCGGAAGCCAGGGACCTATGATAGTGTTTCCCTCCGTGGCCTGACTCTTTGTCACCCGCACAGATGATGCCTTCTTGCTGTGCTCATGCGCCCCAGTATCTCTTCAGAGAGCTTATTCCTCCTTTCATTTAAGCTTATGAGCCAGCTTAAATTTAAGTCCACCCTAAAGACTTTATTTTAACTTAATCAGCTCTTCCAAGGCCTTATCCTGAAATGGTGTTATATAAATCAGGGCCTGTCTCACAGGTCATGATTTAACCTTATTTACCTTTTTGGAGAGCCTCATTCTCAAGTAGGTGGTTAAAACTTCGACATATGTCTTTGCAGGATAGGGGCAGAGTTCAGGCTCTAAGCGTCCTCCATAATTTGGGGCTGTGGTCTCACCTGACGGTGTGATAAGGTTTTCTTCTTCTTCTTCTTCTTCTTCTTCTTCTTCTTCTTCTTCTTCTTCTTCTTCTTCTTCTTCTTCTTCTTCTTTTTCTCTGGTGTTTCTGTGTAGCCCTGGCTGTCCTGGAACTCACTCTGTAGACCAGGCTGGCCTCGAACTCAGAAATCTGCCTGCCTCTGCCTCCCAAGTGCTGGAATTAAAGGCGTGCGCCACGGGCTAAGGTTCTGCTTCTTAACGCACATGTGATTGGCAGGTCTCAGGAGCTCTGACTGATGGTTTCAGACTTTAGTTCTGTCCTGTAGCTTTTCTTCCGGCTTTCCAAATTATCTCATAACAGAGCCCCTGGCTTCCTTTTGACAATTCAAACTGACATTGGTGCCTATGTAGAAAGGAGACGAAGAAAATTCTAAATAGAATATACAGGCTCTGTGTAATACACCTCTGGAGTGACATACATACCTTTGCCATTACCACATCCCAGTGGCCACACTGACCAACCTAGAAACTTCTGCGGGGGAAGACTGTACAAGAGAACAAGAACCAGGATATAAGGTCATTGGTGGTCAGCTTTAAGGCTGGCCCTAATAATTAGATTAAAATTAAAATTTCAGACTGCAAAAATCTGCATATTTATATAACTCAGGATACTTTGATTAATCAGTAAAACATGACAATTATTTTTAGCTACTGTAATAATTAAGGAAGGGGTAGGAGCGATGGTTTCTGGAATAGCATTACATCTACTGAAGAAGAATTTGAAGCATTTTGCCCAACAAATGAATACATGCTGCAAGTTTTAGTGCCTAAGGGCCAATTCCTCTAAGTAAAATGCACTAGGAGTTAGTGTCACAGTTGACTCTGTGTTTGAATATGCATTTTAACATTTAAATATTCTGACAACTTTGGCAATTTATTCAGTCCCTAGACTCTGGCATTCTCATGCAAAATGGTAGAAATAAACGGCATCTGCTTAGTATGGTTTCTGTGAGGCGTAAACTAATACATAGAAATGCTTACAGCAGGGCCCAGAACAAACAGCAAGCCGAAGGCACGGGGGTGGTTTCTTGTTATTATTACTGACGAGACTCCAGCACATGCCTGATCCGTTATAGGGACTCACAAATGGCTATGTGATGACCAAAATATATCGTCCTTACAGAGGAGTTATAGCAGAGTTTGCATAGAAGATGGTATTAGCTGGGATCATTGCAAACTGACGCTTATCTGAATTGGAAAGAATAACGTTTAAGTCCCTAAAACATACAGCTAAGTCAGCAATGATGGTACATGCCCATACTCAAAAGGCTGAGGCAGGAGGATCGCTGCAGGTTTGAGGCCAGGCTGCTCTAGGCAGCAAGTTCCAGGCCAGCCAGTGTTGTGTAGTGAACCCTGTCTCAAGAAACAAAAGCAAAACCTCCATCAAATCTTAAGTCCATAAATTGTATCATTACATCACGGACATTATTCTCTAAAGTAAGTCCTTTTTTTTTTCTCTCTCTCTCTCTCTCCACAAAAAAAGTTTGGAAGAGTATGATGAATGAGAGAGGGAGTCAGAGCAGTAAGGATGCAGCTTGGCGTGGTGCCAGGAAATAAAGTCATTTTGTCATCAGGTTACGTGGCTTGAATGTCTGCAGTTGACAGAATTTTCAGGCAGTAAAAGGACGCCACAGGAATATTAATCTAGAACAACTGTGAGGAACAAAGCAAGAGGGAGTCTTCCAGCTTGGGTTGTTACAGGGTTTAAATAGGACCTCCTCACGGAGTGCAGAACAAAAGAAATGGCCCTTCAAAGAGAAAACAATAGAAACGTGTCCTTTCTAAGCACCTTGACTCTCACAGATGGGAGTCCAGTCAAGGCTCTATCAATCAATTGCCACGCCCAGGGTATGGAGTCACTGCGTTCACACTGGGGTCTGACACAGTTTGAGTTCAGTCTGACTCTATCCTGTCACTTCAAGATTTTGAAAGATCCCAAGTTGGGGGCATAAGAGAGAGAATGGAGTGAGTCCTTGGAGGTAAGACATTTATTAGGAGCATTATAAATGCCACAGCCAGGCAGACAGCAACTTGGTGAGGACTCTGGGGGGATTCAGGCACATGCGACAAAGCAGAGGCTATTTCTTCCATGTTTCAGAGGAAGGGGAGGTGCTGTATGATGAGGCTGATTAGCAATACACAGTAAGTCCTTGCAGTCAGATATTTCTGAATTGCCCATGAGGGTGAGGAAGGCAAGAATCTAGAAAAGCAACTTAATTTTAATTCTGGAAACCAAATTATAGTCGCTTGAGATTTGTTAACCCAAATAAAGGTGTTTTTTTTAAAATGGCATACCTCCGGCTAACAGACTTTCTGTCTTGACTGGAGGAAAAGAAACATGTTCCCATTGGAGAAGTCTTATTAAGTAGTGATCCACATGGTTTAATTTGTGAACCATGATGTTTTAAATGAAAGTTGAAACGACTCAGATATAAGCTGGAAGTGTAACTTAGTGGAAAAATTCTTGCTTAGCCTGCAAGAGGCTCTGGGTTTGATCTCCAGGGCTGCATAGAAGGTAAGAAAAATAAAAAGCAACTATTTCTCCCACTTCACAAAAATGACATGGTCATTATTTGAATGGATTTTTACCAATATCTCATGTTCTTCAGCAATGTTAACCTAAAATAAAAACAAAGCACCCATCAAAAGCAAAAACCTGAAATGATTCATAATCTTTCTCGTCTGTTTGATCCCCCACTTCTCTCTCTCTCTTTGACTGTCTCTCTGTCTCTGTCTGTCTCTCTGTCTGTCTCTGTCTGTCTCTATCTCTGTCTCTGTCTCTGTCTCTGTCTCTGTCTCTCTCTCTCTCTCTCTCTCTCTCACACACACACACACACACACACACACACACAATCTCATTTCTTAGAAAAAAAATGGCACTGAGGAAAGACACTAGCCAGACCTAAGTTTTTAATAAGAAAGCAGAGAAAGAAAAGGGAACCTGGATAAGGAGAAATTTCATACATTCTTCTTAAACTGGTGATTAACTCCTATTGCTCTTAAACATCTGACCCCTTTTCACTTTCCAATTACTTTATCTACTCCTGTTGTTCATGTTTTGTCAGTTTCCTGAAATACTTTTCTTCCAGGAAAAAAATTCTTCTCACTTACCCAACGACCCTGTGTTTGTCAGGCCTTCGTCCTCAGGAAACCTCTAGCCGCAGCCCCCACCCCCGCCTTAGTCCACTCTGCTCTGTCACTTTGCTCTATAACGATCAGATTCTAACTTATCTTTTGCTATATGTCTGCTGACTCTTTTAGTCAATGAACTATTTGAAGCTAGGAACTAACCTAGCACATAGCAGAAACTCCCAATATCCTTGTTGATGAGTCAATGGGTGAGTAAAATAAAACATTTCTACTTTGCATATCGCTCAGAAGCTCTCAGCAGTACAGATGTTGGAAATGTCAAACTTGGGTTTGAAAATGCTGGCATAGAGTAAGACTATATTACTTTATGTTCTTGAGAAAAGCAGAATCAACCAGTAGAACACATGCATTTATCCTATAACCAAGCATAAGAAGCTGGTTTATGTGACTGTTGAGTTTAACAAACTCCCAGATCTGTAGCCAGTAGGCTTGAAGACCAGGTTGGCTGACAGTGTGGTTTCCACTTAGAAGGCAGTGCCTATGCTATAGTTCACATCCGAAGGCAGGGAAAATCCAAAGTCCAACCTCAAATACTTATCAGGCAAGAGGCATTCTGTCCTCAAGCCTTTTCGTTCTGTTCAGGCTTTCAACAGATTGTATGAGGCCACCCACATTAGCAAGGACAATCTGCTTACTTTGTCTACTGATTCAATTGTTAAACTCTTCCAAACTCCCTCATAGACACACCCGAAATAATGTTTGAGCAGAAGTCTGGGCACCTCATCATGACCGTCTGTCGTGGTTAATTTCAACCACCAACTTGATGGGCTCTAGAATCACCTAGAAGGTGGGTCTCTGGACATGCTTGTAGGGAAGCATCTTGCTGGGTTAACTGGAGGACTCATCCGTTATGGGTAGCGTCATTCCCTAGGCTGGGAATTTAAGCTATATACAAAAGAGGAAGCAAACTGAGCATAAGCATTCATCATTATCCATGCCCTGTATGTGCTGGATGAAACGTGACCAACTGCTCTGACTTTCCCATCATGATGATGCACTATCATATCATGAGTCCAAATAAAGCTATGCCTCTTTTAGTTACTTTTGTTATAGTACTTATCACATCGATGTGGATGATAGCTAAGATAGCATCCTATCCACCTCCTTTACTTGGGGATTGGCCTCTGGAAAGACATACAAAGCAGTTTGGGCTCATAATATAAATGAAAACATCTACTTGGAGCTTCTAGAAAATATCTTTCTCACTAAAAAAAAAATGAGCGACCAGAAGAAAACCTCTCCTGCCCTGTCTTCTTTTCCCTGATCTTGCTTTAGAAGGATGCGTTATTTGGAATAACTGTGGTCACATTGTGAACCGACTGGTACTGTGTAGATTTGTCAAAATAGGCAAAGAAAAGGAGACAGAAACAATAGCTGAAGAGACAATGCTGCAAACACATCTGAAGTTCGTGTGAAGTTAGACAATAGATGTTGATGTGGCTTAACTCAGTATTCATATTCTATTCCACTCCCAAGAGTCTATATCTCAGTGAAACTCATTCAATTTCTTATAAAAGGAAGCACAAGAAGATTCAAGAAAAACAGTCTTGGTATCCTCAATATAAACAAAGCTCTTGGTTCAATTCCCAGCATAAGGACCCCCAACCCCAAAGACAGCAAACCAAGTATGCTAATATTTATAAGGCCAAGAAGGAAAAAGCTAGTAGAAGAAGGGGCTGAGATTTTTTGGAATTGTTATCAGAAGCCAAAGGCTGTGAAGACTTATGTTCTCTTCCACAGAGCACTGACCCACTGAAATAGATAATCTTGGAGATTCTTTCCATTCTAAAGTGCCTATCCTGCCCTCACTTTGGGGTTTTGGGACTAAGTACTTAGGAACATAAAGAAAGCTGATTGTGTAAAAGGCTTTAAAGCAGTGGTTCTTAGCCTTCCTAATGCTGTGATGATTTACAGTCCCTCATGTTATGGTGAGCTCCCAGCCAAATGTTTATTTCATTGCTACTTTATAACTATAATTTTTCTACTGTTATGAATCAAAATGCCAATAAATATCTTACATGCAAGATATCTGATATATGAACTCACAAAGGAGTCAGGACCCACATGCTGAGACCCACTGCTTTTTTTTTTTAACCCCTTTCCTAGTTGTATCTCCTTTATTTCCTTCACTTATCTTATTGCTCTGATTCCAAGCACCATATTGTACAGGAGTGGAAGAAGTAGATATTGTTACCTCGTTCCTAATATTCATGGAAATGCTTCGAGTTTTTCTCTATTTAGCATGTTGTTTGAAGATTATTATTTTTAAGTATGAAAATTAATATTTACTTAGCATGAGAAAGAAATCATATTACTAATATTATGGGGTTGAAAATGTAACAGACACAATCAAAAATTTAACTGAGCATTTATATTAACTTCTTGATGTACTTCCATAAAATGTTCCCCTATAGTTCTTTTTTTTTTGATTTTTTTATTATTATTGTATACTATATTTACAATTCATTTCCCTTTTTCTGGTTCCCCACCCCCAAAGGTCCCACATGTCCTTTTGACCCACTGCTTTAGAAGGAAGTTATAGCATGCTTTTGCCTGTTACACAGAAACTAATTATTTGTAATATTTATAAATCTATAAATTTTCTTCAGTAGATGATATTGTGAATTGCAATATACAAGATATACCTTTAATTATAATTCTTGCTGGAGTCATCATTTATTATTTGGTCCTATGTAGAAAAATTTCCCTTTTAGTGAGAAGGGTCATTAAAGAGTAGAATAAGGAAATGTCATTAAAGATACAAAGGGAAGCCAGTCAATGAAGTATGCAAACCACTTGAGAACACACAGTACTGTGGAAGTTAGCAGCAAACCAAGATGGAAGACATGACAGGAACCCTGCTACAGAAAGGCGAAAGCTGGTGAGGTTTAAGGAATGGAGATCATAGTTTGTAAGTGTTCAGAGGTGTTCTGAGCACCTCAGCCAAGGATGGAGTTTGTAGAAGCTGAGCAGTTCAGTAACCCCTTCCAATCCCCTTTGGCTATTATGATTTTGGGTGCATTCAGAAGTCTGACTATTTTTAATACTCCTTCCTCATCTCTATACCCCTGCTCCCCTCCCATGCTCATGGGACCATATGAATGCTAAGCAAATATCTGAGTTTCATCCTCAGTCTTTATTAGTGGCCCGAAGATATGGATACAAAGGAGAGATGGAAGCATGCCTAATAACTTTGGATTGAATACTTGAGTTGTGGGAATGGATGAAAGGTTGGAGTTTACTAGAAAGACAGACTGGAGTAGTTGTAAGATTTGTTTCAGAAAGGAGATGAAGTTAGAACTTTAGAGAGGGAGCAGAACTTTCAAGTTGTGCTCCCCGGAGTCTCAGGTCAGTGGGTCAGAGAAAAGGCTAACCTATGCTGACCCAATATCTTCTCTATTGAACACTACAGGAGCCTTTCCCTTATGACTGTTTTACATGAAGGCTCTGTATGGGATCTCTTCTCCTTGGCATTAAGTCCACTCTCTTCTACAGAGCTCTGTGAGGCAGGAGCCCCACCCATGTGGCTCGCTTTATGGGACTATTTTTGCTCTCTTGCTTTTGCTCAGGTTTGGCAACTTGGAGTCACCAACATGGACTGGGACAAGCTGCTGTGCAGCCGCCTATCCTTTCTCTATTTCCTTTTTTTACAGGACAATCTTGCTTCTCTATCCTTTGGGACTTCGATGTTTTGGCTCTGTTATTTTGTGATGGCGGCCTTGACTTTGAAACCACTCACCTAATTATGCAGCACACATCCCCCTTTCTCAAATAACCCAAGTCGAATGTTCTGTCTGGCAGTTTTATGTAAAAATTCATTATAAAAAGTTATCATCCCTGAGAAAATATTTGAAACTAGTAAACTTGGATAGAGGTTGGCAAAGATTTTGATAACAGCCAGATGGTAGCCATTTTGGTTTTGTGGATCAGACAATTGCTATTACCCTTATCCAACTCTGCTTTACTATTGAAAATGCAGCCACACACAGTAAGTAAATGAGTGTGGCTATGTAACTGTAAAACTTCATTTATAGAAGTACGCAGTGGGGTTTTCTTTCAAAGTCCAGGAGCTATGGTTTATTGACTCCTGAAAAACTAAGAATTTTTTTCCTGGCATCTGTGAGAGCGGCTCTAAGCTTGGAATGATTTTGCCCCTTAGAGGACATTGTCGGGAGACATGTTTGGTTGTCATAGAAGAAAGGATCTAATGCATCTAGTGGGTAGAACTGCAGTAACTACTAAATATCCTATACTGCACAGAACAGTTCCCAATAACTCTCAGTAGTGAACATGCTTAGTAAGGCTGATCTGGAGTCAGCTTTGGAGGATATCAGTTTCTTTATCTATTATTGTGGCTTGGAGAAAATAATTACAAAATCAATTTCACAAGTAAGTGTCTCTATTAAAGGCTGTTTTTTTTTGTTTTTAAATTTTAAATTATTTTATGATACCTCTCACATAAGAGATATAAGCTGAATTTATTAAGAAATGTGTTTCCCCAGTAATTTTTATTGTTCTTCAACTTATGAATCCTATCAACTCACCTTAAATTGTTCCTTTTTGCGTCCTAAACATGTTTTGGGTAGTGGTGATGGATCTTTTCCTCTTTTTGTAAAGTTGGGTAAGGCTAGCTTGCTAAGGCTGCATTACCTTGTGTTTCCTTGGGTCTCCAGGTAAGATAAAGGAAAATCTGGGCAAAGAACTGGATCTGGCTCAATGAAGTGAATGCATGGTATAATGTGGTATGCATGTAGAAAGGGTGCTGAAGGAATGAGGATGAGTAGCTGAGCTTGGAAAAAGAAAAGGCTTGCAAGAACATGAATATGGAGGAAAGTAGGCTAGTGTGGATCAATCAATTAATAAAAAAACCTCAGGAATTGGGACAGAATGAAAGAGTGACACAGAATATAATTCCAGTACATAGGAGACTGAGACAGGAGGATCATGAGTTCAAGACCAAACTGGGATACGTGGTAAACTCTGTCTCAAAACTTTAAAAAACAAAGTGATAGTCAATACTGAATGATTTTCTTGGGGAGATGTGAATAAACATCTATTCACTTCAGAGATAGTACCAAGGATAGACCAAGTCATCATGTCTCTCAAGTCTAGCTTGGTGAACCAGTGAATTCAGCTAAGGTTAAAGAAGCAAGAATTACGGGCTGGTTCAGGAACATGGATGATTTATTTGGTAGCTACACCACTGAAGAAGAGTTGAGAGTTGAAAGCATCAAAGAGGTAAAAAGACCTCATGCTATGACCCATCAGTTCCCCAATTACAGAAGGAAATACTACTGGGTGCAGTCTTGTGAAGATCTTGTGTGGATAATTTCAAAATGACACTGCCCATCGTATGTGTGAAGGGCAATAGTCCACACTGGTCCACCCCTTCCTCTGTTCTAATATTCTTTCTGCTCCCCTTTCTACAATACACTCTGATTCTTATAATGGTTGGTACAGATATATGATTATTTTTTCGCCTGTAGGGCTGACCATTGAGCTATTGACCATTGTGCTGCAGTAATACTCATTTATTTTCAGCACTCTAGGCTACAAATCTTTGCAGTAACATATTCCTGCTACAAAAAGCAGCTTTGTAGTGATGATCTACAAGCATAAGCATAAATGCTTAGAAGACAATTAAATAGGCAAATCATATCAATTTAAAATAGATATGGTTCCCCAATAAGGCCTGAAATCTCTCCAGTCCCCCCTCTGTGGAAAGGCCTTCAATCTAATTGGAATGCAGTTGGTCACACTCATAACAGTTGTGGCACAATTATACTACTCATCTGACTACTGTACATTTTGCCTGTCATGGAGGTACTATGTCATGTAGGATCCATAGCGTATTAGGACTATTTCTGACAATACTTCCCAACTAGCCTTATTGTGCCTTTCATCATTATGAAGATTAAGCATCAGTAAAGGAGTTTCCAGCTCAGTCTCAGCCTCATTTCTTCATGTCTGATAGACAAAGCATAAGGTATATTCACCAATGATATGAATATATTCTTACACTATATAACAACAATTTTTTGGGATTATATTTTGGGATTAAATTTAGCATTTTGAGGGATTCCAGGGGAACTCTGGACAAAAGCTCACATGGAAATATCTTGCTATTTTTGGTTTGGTACCAGGGTTTTCTTTTAAAATTCTTGATGTTGAGTATGCCTTTTCCTACGTCACAGAGTACCTTTGTTAAAACTCTAATCATTGTTTTAGCATTTGCAGGTAGAAGCTATTGTATGACTTTTAACCCTATTGGACATCATCTATGCTTTGGCTGGATTTTGCACCTTATATTTTATATATATATATATATATATATATATATATATATATATGTATGTATAATATATATATATATGTATAATATACATATATATATATATATATATATATATATATGTGTGTGTGTGTGTGTGTGTGTGTGTGTGTGTATGGTTGATTTCCCATCCTTACTATTTAGGTGTGCCTACAAATCTTCCAAATTCTTTTCTAAATCTCTAAGGCAGTCAGAGTTCAGCATCACATAATGAAACCTTTTACAAAGATGACCAAGCCAGCTTAGTCAGTCAACAGGTTCTCCAGTGCAGAAGGATTAAAAGAAAAAAGACAATTAAACAACATTATAGCATGACCCAAGCCAGTTCTGAGGCTGAGGGTTGTTTTTCCCCAGTCTGCTTTAATACCATTTTAATTACATGCAAGTAATAAGGTCAGTTCTAGGTTAAAGAACAAGCAAGACAATAAACACAAATAGTAAAGGAACAAGCATAAAAACAGAGTCTCATGATCACTCCCATTATCAGTGTTTCTAAGGGCTTATCATGATGGTCAAGACATCTGAGCCTATTTCCCAGTCCTAGCCCAAAGTCATATTCTTGCCTGAAGCCTACTTCTTTGTTCTAGCCTAAAATTAGATTCCTACCTGAACTTCCTTGTTATGGCCCAATGTCAGATTCCTGCCTGAAGCCCATTTCCTTGTCCTGATCCAATGTCAGATTACTGCCAAAGTGCCCCAAAAGCTCTCCACACACAGATTAGACTGGATCTCTGAAAGCCTGCCACCTACCTTTCTTTTTTTTTTTTTTTTTTTTTTTTTTTTTTGGTTTTTCGAGACAGGGTTTCTCTGTGTAGTCCTGGCTGTCCTGGAACTCACTCTGTAGACCAGGCTGGCCTCGAATTCAGAAATCCACCTGCCTCTGCCTCCCAAGTGCTGGGATTACAGGCGTGCACCACCACCGCCCAGCTGCCACCTACTTTTCTAAGCAAACACCAATTTGTTTTCATATACATTACTAAATATTTATCAAGGCAATACTGCATGAAAAGATCACATCACTTGAAAGAATCTTTTCCTCAAAGAGCAGTGTTGAGTATAGCAGTGTATGGATGGGACACATTGTCTTACTTTTTTTTTTTTTGGTAGTGGCGATTGGGTTGTCACAGGATTCATGTGGTCCAAAGTGGATTTGAACTTGTTAAGCAGAAAAGTAAAGCTTTGAAGCAATGTTCCTCTTGCTCCTGCTTCACAGATGCTGGAGTTGCAGATGAGCCAAACCACATACAGATGGGAAACATTATGTTATTAGGCTCTCTTTGCCTACAGCCACTCCCCATGATCTGTTCTGCCTCATTAGCTTAGGTCCTTGCTCTGGTGCTACAGTACATCGCATGTGAGGCCATTCTTTCACCTCTTTCCTTGATTTTGGTTTCTTGAGTCTGACAGGCTCTGCGATGACACTGTGGATGTCCATACCTCTGCACTGGCCACATCCAGCTGCTGAAATGACACTGGACTGGGTGAAAAATCTCTACAACCAGAGGAGAAATGTATATGCCACACTCTGGGAGAATAATTACCTGCTCCTGGGAATTGATCATTTTCACCTTTACTGCTATGCCAACTACTTTTTCTTTCATTCTTTTGGTGAACTGTTGTTTGGGTTTCAGCTTTCTCCATGATCAGAAACAGTGAATGAGGCTTAATGCCATTTTTTTCCCTCTAGGAACTTGGCTACACAGAAATTGGGTCATATTTGCTTTCAAATGACCTGAATAGCCTTTTTGTATGTGTCTGTTTTTACTTTTTTGAACATCCTTTTGATTACTTAAGCACTTTACAAATGCAATTTACATAACAGTATACACCGTTGTGACTTGCCAAGACCTTGCTATCATAAAGAGTTTGTCCCACCATAGCACCCAGTAAAGACATTCAAGCTCTATACCAGTTACAAAGACCCTGTGAATCAAGTTCTTTTTCAACTGTCCTATAAACACTGGATATGATCTTAACTGGACATGATGAATTACATATCCAGTTTCCTCAGTAATGGATGTCTTTCCTTTAATGTCTTCTACTTCCTAATATTTATTGGAACTTCAACCAGTGACAACCAATTGTTCCTAATGGCTCAGATGAACCATTCCACAAGAAACCAATTTAGCCTGTATTGCCTCAGAGTGGGTAGTCTTTGTTTCAAAGAGAGGTGAGCTTTTATATTTCTCAGTTTCTGACCATGTCTATAACACTCAGACCGATCCTATCAACTCTCAGGTCTCAAAACTTCATAAGCAAGACCATGGGATTTATTTCTTTCATTTTTCATTTAAATGTCTTTCCCTATTGAAGCAGTTCAGAGGCAAAACACTCCCTGATCATCATTGTTTTCTGTATTGGGTTATTTTTAGGTTCCTATCTTGATGCTGAATTGCAGATTTTTCTCTTCCTCTGTGATAATGATGGGTCTGAAGTTACCTTTTATCTTCTCTCTCTCTCTCTCTCTCTCTCTCTCTCTCTCCCTCCCCCTTCTCCCCCTCCTCTTTCCTCATTGTTCAATTCTTTGCATGAGATCCATATTTTCAAACACAAGATGGATTTTTTTCACATAGATGTAGTTTGTATCATTTTTCTTTACATATTACACAGCTAAAAGAATAAGCCAGCATCTCCAGGTCTTGTCCTGTAAACTCAAGGAAAATGAAGAGAATAGAATCTACATGTCTTTTTCTTGTTGAAATTCCTTTCTTACAGGGACAAGTTATTTCTGGGAAAGTAGCTGTGAAAGGGTTAGCTCAGGAACCAAAGGTCATGGAACACATGTCCCTTCCAGAAGGGAGAGGCTAAATTACATTCCTCAGACCCCAGGGAGGTCCCTGCGGCTAAGGTAGGCCTAGAGTGATTCCTAGACTGTTAGCCACCTACCTCATCCCCTAACAACCAATTAGTTTAAAGGTAACACTGTTCTGCCAATCACATTGGTGGGCTGCGCATGTTCGTTCTCTCCCCATGTGCAGGGCAACCCCAGCATGCTGGATTAAATAAAATTCCTCTTGCTTTTTGCATTGATTCCTGTCTCCAAGTTGTTCACTCAGGGGTCTCTGGTAAGATAAGACTCCCCGAGTCTTACAGCTGAGTTTCATATGTGTGTCTTATAACTCACAGAAAAGGCTAGACAACCAATGTCACAGCTGGCTCAAGACACATACCTCCCCCCATCTCAACACTACTTTCATAAATTTTAACATATTCTCTAGTCTTCCAGAACTTTTAGGTTAGATCCTATTCATCATGGGAGCATAGTACTTTATATACATGTAGGAAGATTACCACCCCTGGATGTCATGAATTTTCTTCCTTTAAAAGAAGTGTAGCTTTAAGTGTCACAACCAATAGCAGGAGCAATGCAGATGATAGTAAAATGAGAAGAAATGCAATTCCATACAATGTGGGAAAGGGTGGCCACAACAAGATTGCTCCCAGGTATGCTTTATAATTCTCAGTCATCACAAATTTGCTTATATGTCTTATCGCTCACAGCAGGGAGATTGCAGCTACATTTTTAAATCCTTGGATTGTGTCATGTCCCTGCTTATACGCCAAGCATGACATGATTTTTCTTGGGGAAACATGAACAACTGCTACTTTATCTCAGGGATCCAATGATAGGTCAATAAAGCAATATCATGAGGTCTAACTAGGTGAACCTGTTAGCTTAATTTGAGTTACTTACAAAAGCATGAACAGCTTATGGGAAGAACATCACTAAAGTCATAGTTCTCCACAACCGGGAAAGAGTTTCCTATCCCCAGCATTGTTAACAACTTACCCATCTTGAAAAAAGGGAGGAGACTTGTGTCTTCTACATGCCACCTCATGTGCTGTCTCATAAGTCTGATGCTTTCTCCAAGGGAATGTTAGTGGGCATGATCTTCTGAGGAGCTTCTGATAATCATAGCTGCCCAGATTTCTAGACAGCAGTGACTATGTCATACTTGGAGAGCAGAGTTATTATTCTAGAACTCTCATTTTGGAATAAGGGTGAAAAGACATGGTTACTCTAAAGTGGGTTAAGAGCTTTAATGAGCCTATGTGTTATCTTACAACTATTATACCAGATCAAAATGTTGATCAGCATTGATAATTAACTGATACTTCCTTTAACCAGTGCTCCTGTTTCATGACTGTACCGTGGAACTCCCAGTTCCCTACCATTCCCCATCTTGTTAGTCAGTAGACAAGCTGAAGTACAAGGACACAGAAGGTCTGTATCTGGATAACATAATAATTTTGATTAACTGAGCAGATGGCAGTGGCTGTCAAGGGATTTTTACTTTCGGGAATCATACCTTTATTACAATAAAAGCTACTAACCTTAAATATCCATAAATATAATAAACAGTCATAAAAAGCCTTTTGAGATTTATACACAGGGTTTAATATATTGAATTGCTGTCTATCAAATATGATGATAGTACAAGAATGCCCATAAACTGGGAACAATCAAATCAGCACCTGCTAACAAAGGAGTACAGACGGACATCCTGAGAGCACTACTGTCTGCATGAAATAGCATCATAAAGAATTTGTGGTTTTTTTTGTCTTGTATTTAATTACAATTAACAAAGAATTAGAGACAGCTAAGTATTTTTCCTCTATAAATGATTGTATCACTTTGGGATGTGAATATGTTTATGGAACCTGCTATGAAGTCTCCTTTTCAACGTCAGAGATTTTCTCCAGCCTTAGCATGATAATAGTTGCAAGTTTCAAATATATTTACTGAGACAATACCAAACAGAGACAGACCATTAAAAATAATATCAAGATTTTATTCTAAAGCTATTATTCTGTGTTACAGGCATATGGATCAAAACTCTTGACACTTTTCTGCATATATACTTATGTTTAGCTTTATCCTTTTTTTTTTTTAAAAAAAAAGATTTATTCATTTATTATATATAAGTACACTGTGGCTGTCTTCAGACACTCCAGAAGAGGAAGTCAGATCTCATTACAGATGGCTGTGAGCCACCATGTGGTTGCTAGGATTTGAACTCAGGACCTTTGGAAGAGCAGTCACTGTTCTTACCCACTGAGCTATCTCACCAGTCCTGTTTATGCTTTATCCTAACATGAATACATAGTGTCTTAGTCAATGTTCTATTACTGTGAAGAGACACCATGACCAAGGCAACTCTTATAAAAAGAAAGCATTTAATTGGGGGGCTTCTTACAGTTTCAGAGGTTGGTTCATTATTATGGCAGGGAACATGGCAGTGAGCATGGCGCTGGAGAAGTAGCTGACAGTTACTGATCCATAGACCAAGAGAGAGATATCAGGATAGGTATGGGCTTTTGAAACCTTAAGGCCCATGAAGTGGAAGTTTCTGGCTGTTTCATGTGGTGTAGACTCATGTGTGAGGAAGATCCATGTGGTGTTTTGCTCAGACAAGACCTGTGGGAGGACATGTTGGGACTTGTGGGAGGACATTTGCATAGCTACCTTTGCAAAGATTTGTTGGTCTCACATCTTCACATCTTCCTCAATCCAATTCTCAGACTCAACAGGGAACTTCTCCTGATGTCCCTGGCTGATCCTAGTTGGTGCTGCTGACTCATGCAGATTCAGTGGGGGCCTGGTAGTTTCTGCTGGATCATTGTGCTACTGTTGATTCATGTTTGCTATCCTGTCACTACTGAACCGGACTGCTAGTATCCTGACAATGCAGATTGGAATCACCCTCAAAACAGGTACACATCCCCTTGTCCTATTTACCATCTTTTCTCCCCTACCTCTGGACAGTGGGCTACAAGGGGGGAGGGCCAAAACATTTGAGAACCCTTAATAAAAGTAGGTTTTAAAAATCTAAGCCTACAGGCTACATATTTCCTCCATCAAGGTTACACACCGTAATAATTCTCCTTTCAAATAGTACCACTCCCCATTTTATTGTGCAAAAATGGGTTCAGTCCAACATTAAAAGCCCCCAGGTCTATAACAGTCTCAACATTGTTTAAATGTTCTAAGTTGAATATCTCTTAAGGCAACCTCCTGTACAATCCCAATCAAAAAACAGATCATATGCTTCCAACATACAATGACACAAGATATATATTATCATTCCAAAGGGGAGGAAAGGGATATAGTGAGAAATACTGGGTGAAAGAAAGACCAAAAATCAGCTGGACAAACTCTAAACTCTTTATCTCCAGTTCTGTTGTCAAAGTGCTCTTCTGATCTACAACTCTTTCATCTTTGCTTATTACATCATTCTGCTATTCTTTTGCTGGTTCCACATCTAGTCTGCAGCTTCCTGGTGCAGGAAACCCATGACTTAGGCATCTCCAAAATCTTGGGTATAAAATCCAGGCTTCACCTTCACAGCTGCACATAAAGGCTTCTATGAACCTCCATGTAGGGACACCTTTGACATATGCCTGGCCTCAGCTGCTTTTCGTAGCTATGGAGGAAGATTCCACAACTCCTTCCTTATATCTTTGACTTTAAATCCAGAACCACACGGCCCAAACTGCCAAGTTCTGCTGCCTGATGAGGCTGGAGCAAGGAGCCCCTCCTTCAGTTACAGATATATCAGCTGCGTGTTGTTGATGGTTTCCTTCACTATCTAAGCTTTCATTAATTTCTTTTCACATCTTGGGAGCTTAGCTGGGGGGTCTTGCCCCGAGCTCACCTCTCTCTTCATTCTATTTCACACCAGGCTTTTCTTTAATTTGTTTATCTCCTTGAACATTGGACTTTGCTCCATTACACTTCCTGGCTCTGCTTTTCTCCGCCAACTGTACATTTCATACTTCTCTTTGCCCAGCTTACCCTTTTTTCATTATAGATTCACATTAGAGTTATTATTAATAACCACATGACATAGTCAATAGTAGTAGGCCATATTGAAACTTCCTCTTTAGACACTATTACTTTAAACTGTTCAATTTAGTCTCAGGCAGATTTTAGGACAAAGGCAAAATATCACAAGAATGGATTCTCAGGCCACTTGTTAATATTTTTTTCCCTTTGAATCCCTTTGAGCTGGGATGCTATAATTTATATCAGTCTCAATACTACTGTCTTTCATGCTCCTACCAGGATGGCCCATTAAAACCCACTTAAATTCAACTACTTTTCTAGACCAAAGTTTCAAAGTCTTCTATATTCCTTCAAACAAAATCATGGCACCAACTTCTATCTTAGCCACTGTTCTATTGCAGTGAAGAGACACCATGACCAAGGCAACACTTATGAAAGAAAGATTTAATTAGGGGGGATGCCTACAGTTTCTGAGGTTAGTTCATTATTATCATGGTGTGGAGTATGGTGGTACATACAGCACTGGAGCAGTAGCTGAGAGTTATGTCCTAATCTGTAGGCTGAAAAAGAGACATTGGGCTTGTTGTGAATTTTTGAAACCTCAAAGCCCACTCCAGTGACATACTTTGTCCAACAAAGCCATACCTCCTAATCTCTCTAATGCTTTCAAATAGTACCATTCCCTGGTGACTAAGCATTTGGATATGTGAATATATAGGGCCATTCTTATTCAAACCAACACGCATAGCAATTAGAACAATGTATAAGGATTTCGCCATTGTTATTAGTAATCAAGAGTGTAGACTAAGGAGGAAAAATCTAAAAATATTAAATTTAAAAAGTTAATAAATACTTTATTCCTAAATTAAAACTGAAATATTAACAAAACCTCATGTTTGCTACATTAAAATTATTTTCTAGTTCAGGCTACTGGAAAGAGCAAGCAACACATATCAAGACCATACTGAAGGTAATAATAAGCAACACCCATGGTCATTTTCCACAGAAGAAATGAAGGTTCCTTGGAAAAGTGAGTTTTATAAAGCAGAGCACATGCAAAACGTGATAAGAACATTCATCACACTGGAAATCTGGGGAATCTCTGAAGGACTATAATACTAATATCAAGGGCCACCATAAAGAGGTTATACTGTCTAGAGACAGTATCATTTGAGTACTAATTAGAATGAAATGTCTTAGTTCTTAGGAAACTATTGATTTGGTTCAACTTTGTCTTTTTTTCCAGAGTCACCAAAAAAGTGAGGTGATTGGCCCAATGCTGGCTTTATCAAACAAAGAAGGAAAGCCAAAAATAGAAAACATACTGATATGTTGAACATTAGATTTGGATTAATTTGAAATTAATGTGCATCTCTACACAAGACTTTGCACTTTCATCCAAAACCTGAAGGGAAATGGTTACATATGACACAGGTGAATTTGCCATGACAGACTAACAAGAAACTAATGATTGACCTCCTAGAACCAGAGGATTGTTCAGTATAGACTATGGTGATTGCATACCACCTTAGGAGGTATTTCCCCTCACACCAATATCATAATCATGAAATGCCATTAGAAACCAGGAAAATTCATTATTTTAGAGAAATCAGCCTTGGTGGCAGATGCTTCAAAATGCCTTATTTGGTTGCCAGGGAGACTGACCTCAATCAAATCTAATGCAGCCAATGAAAAGTGATTTGGCAAAGAGAGCAGAGTGAATGAGAACTCATTTTTAGGTGACTCCACACATAAAGCAAAAGTACTTGCCAAGTTGTTAGAATATATCCAGCCCAGTAGAGAACAAAAAAAGACACTTCAATAAGGAAATATCACTGGGCTTAGATTCTATTATTTCTTGTCCTGAAAAGGAGGTAGTTAAAAAAAAAATGCTTACCTTAAAAAGGTAAGAAATGAGAAAGAGTAAAATCTATGCAGTTAAAGCCTGAGTGGGTAGGAAATGTTCTATATATTTTTTGGGTGAGATGAGGGATTCTTCAGCTAAAGGACATTAAAATAAGTATTACATTGGTGTTTTCCCTTTGTGACTTTAAAGACAAATAGTATAACCGGAGCAGTCTGTCTGCCCTCTGCTCTTTCTTGTTTTATCTGACTTCAGGTGTGCTGATTTTTCTTTGAGAAAAACTGATTTGATGCTGCAAGGAAAAGCAAGTTCTCACACAGAGTCAGTGTAGCTGCCATGTGCTGGGGAGAGACGTGCAGAATGAGAGCTTACTACAGTAGAATTTCCTTTGGGAGGGGTGAAATCCTCTGGAATTAGGGAGTGGAGACAGTTGCATAGCATTACTGATGTGCTGGTGACATTGAATTGTTGGCCTTAAAATGCTTACAATCGTAAATGGTAAACGTTAATGCATGGAAAACCTCTGCAAATGGAGTACCTTGGACAGGAGGATAAAAAGAACAAGGAGTGCTGGCATCCACTAAGTCACACGGAGATGGAGAGGAAAGGATTTAAAGCAGAGACACAAATCACACCCCACAATCACCCAGTGGAGAAAACTTCATGCTCTCTGGTTAATCTGGTCTTTATTTTAGTAGTTTCAGCTTTAAATGACCTCTGAAGTTGTCACAGAAGCCATTAGCTATCTGCTAGCTGATATTAGACTTCAGGTAGTCTAGGTAATTGCCTCACAATTGTCTCATTTTGTACTAACTTTTTAATTTAATTTTTGATTACATCATACTCTCTCCAATCATTTTTGTTGTTCTTGTTTTGAAGTAAGGTTTGAGTCTATCTCACCTGGGATTCACTCTAGCCTACACTGTCTTCTAATTCATGGCAACCCTCATGCCTTGGAGCTGGGTATTCAGATGTACACCATATGGCCCAGTTCCACTCCCACATCCATTACTTTTTATTATTCCTAATTCATTAATTTGTGATGATTTCCTGGCCTATGAAAGCAATTTTAGACAGAGACAGATAAATCACACACCATAGTTTAGCTCAGAACCCAGCTGAGAAAGTTTCATTTTCTTTGGTCAATCCGGTTTTTATCTTAGTAATATTTCAGTTTTAATTGACTTCTGAAGCATAAAATAAGCATAATTGACACAGAAGCATAAAAGTTCTTGATATTTAAGAGTATTCTATAAGCAAATCAGGATAGTAGGTATAGTCATAATGGTACATGCAGTTACATGTAACAGTGGAGGCTCTTACTCAATGAATTCTCAAGCTAGAGATATAATACATTGAGCTTATGAGGATGCACATATTGTAGATGCTCCAATGACACTATAAATTAAGTGCATTGAGAACAAAAGCAAGTACAAAATCATTCAGTAGCTGATTGCCTTCCAGGGTGCTCATTGCATTGAGGTTTTCTTCCGTAAAAATAGTAAAATAAAAGAGAAGTGTGTTTTGTCAAAACTTGAGAAGAAATCTGAAGCTAATAGACCTCAAAGAATAATACTTTATTGCTAGGCAGCTTTAGCTAGAGTATGAGGCATGTTTTTTACATCCATAATGAAAACAACTTTAGCAACATAAAAAAACATACATTAGATGCTTAGCACTTTCCCAGCATTGCTCTCAGGACATAAAGGTAGTGTTTATCGACTCTCTGTGTGTACCTTATGTATATTATTATAAATCTGCACAATCACACTGAAAATTAGTATCTAGGAGCAGAACATTGCCATAATGAAGGGACATGTTGTATGTTTCCCAAGGTCCTCCATCCTCTGAGTATGACTGTAACAGGTAGCTTCCCAAGTTATACTCCTGCCAAGCATTGAATGTTTCCTGTAGACAACCTCATTCTATGCGGCATAACTTCCCCCAAATTAGAACTAACTTTATCTCCACTTTCATAGCCATTTTCATAAGCAAACAAGCAGACTCAAAAGAAAATCACTTTGCATGAAGAGTGCACTGTAAATGAGGTGAGAACATGAGTGAGCCAAGCTGGGTAACCATCTGATCACTCATGTCTAAGGAGTTTTCTGTTGTATCAATCCCCAAGACCTCCCTTTAGGTCTTACGTACATCTGTAAGCTACTGAATAGGGTGTAAACTGGCACAGTGTTGTAGGGGGTTGCTTCTGTTACATGTCCAAACATTTAAAAAAAAACCATAAGTCTTTTGCCTTGTCAATTTCATCTGTTGAAATCTATTCTGTGAAAAATAGCTATATGGTAGCCAGAAGGAATTATATGAATATTGATCATACGTCTAGTTATGACATTGAAAACATCCACAGAGGCAATTAAAAGGTTGAATTGTCTCTGAGCTGTAAATCTACATCTGTTCTGCTAAGAATCTCTCTGTGCCAGCTGGCAGAATGGCTAATATTAACCCAGTCAACCTGAGCTTTCAGGGACAGGGCATGGATATGCAATGAAGAAGAGGTATATCTAAGAAAGACTTGTCAGGAACCTGCCTCTTAATCTCTGGCTTGAGCATTTAGCTATTGGGTGGAACCATGAATCAACTATTACATTTTTTAAAAAATTTATTTTAATTATTATATGTAAGTACACTATAGCTGTCTTCAGACACACCAGAAGAGGGCATCCAATCTTATTACAGATGATTGTGAGCCACCATGTAGTTGCAGGGATTGAACTCAGGATCTCTGAAAGAGTAGTCAGTGCTTTTAACCACTGATCCATCTCTCCAGTCCAGTCATTTTTATATATGAAATGTCACTATGACAGAAATTCTGGATCCATGGGGCCTTGTGTCTAAGCTTTAGACTTAGGAGACTTTTTCCTAGGCTATTCCATGATTCCAGGCATTTCTGAACCAAAGGATGACTGTTAGGACTAGTGACTCTTATAACAATGAGCACATTGATGCATTTTCCTTGCTGTGAGATGGCATTTTTATCTCCTCTTGAATATGGACAGCCTTTGTGAGAACCTTGAAGAAGAGAATGTAGAGGTGATATTGTATTATGCTCAATATTAAGAAAAGACCATGTTTGTTTCATTGGAAGTATTGTTACGGACAAAGTCCCTTTGGCTAAATGTACAACGGACATGTCTTCAGTAAAGAAAGCCTGGCTTACTACTCATTATAGTACCAGTACACACACTATGGAATTTGCTTAGCTATTTTTTTTTTTAGAAGTCATTAGAAAGGACCTACTATAGCATTTGGGCTCTGGCTGGATGATTTGGAGGAAAATTTAAGGACGAGGTTTGGTCTAGATTTGGTGTTGTTCAAAGATGGGAATATTTAAATGATTTGACTTTGTGGGAATGGTGGTTTTAATAAGAATGACCCCCATAGGCTCATTACATTTGAATGCCTAGTAACCTAGCAGAAGTGTTATTTGAGAGGATTAGAAGGTGTGGTCTTGTTGGAGAAAGTATGTTACTGAGAATGGGCTTTAAGATTTCAAAATCCCACAGCAAGCCTAGTCTTTTTCTCTGCCTACAGAACAGGATGAAGAACTCTGAGCTACCTTTCCAATACCATGCCTCTCTGTGTGCCACCACTCTCCCTGCCATTATGGTAATGGACTAACCTTTGAAACTGTAAGCAAACCCACAATTAAATTCTTTCTTTTAAAAGAGTTGCCTTGGTCATGGTGTCTCCTCACAGCAATAGAACAGTGACTAAGATAGTGGAAGTATAATGGCCTTAGTTTTTTATCTGTGTTTACATAAAATTATGAAGTGGTTTCAGAGCAGCTTTGTATTTTCTAAGATTGTTTATGTCTAGTGAGAGAACACTATGGCTTAGTTGCATAGTCAGATCACTTCTGGACATAAGGGATGGCCTTTGTCTTTTTCCTGCTTTTTATCTTTTATGTAAGAAATCTGGCTATTCTTATATAATGTATGGAGTGATCTCATAAATATGGAGAAAAATGGTGCTGAGTTCAAGCCCCCAATAAGTGTAGTAGTTTCAGTCCTTACAATTGACCTTTGAATAAAGAGGACTTTGATATAATCACAGCTCCAGCTAGTTTGACCACAACTTCAATGAAGGAGAATTACTTTGCTGAGCCTGGTTACCATCCACACCTGTAATTAAAAGGAATTATTACTAATGTAAGAGAATCATCTTGAGTTGTTTGTTAAATAGGGATAACTTTTATGGATGTCTGGAGTTCAGCATGAACATCTGGCCTGAGCACTTAGGTCAGCAAGTTCTTTTATAAGGAGACAAACAGCATTAACACCAAAGCTTGAAATAGCACCCTTAGTAACAGAACTGAGAGAACCAGGAAAGAAGGACTCACTTCCAAAGAGACTGGACCAGGAGTAAGGATTGGTTGATGCATAAAAGATGATGTTCAGGAAACCAAACATGAGAACATTCCAGAAGGATGGGGGCGCTATCTAGAGTTCCAGCTGTGGAAGATCAGTAAAATAAGCCTTGAAATGTCCTTTGGATTTAGCAGCAATGAGTTTTCATTGCTGGGGAGAAGTGCCATAGGCAGTGTTGGGAGCAGAAGCACAGTTGAAAAGGCCCAATTAGGAAAGAGAAATGCGAAAGGGGACATTGGTCTTCATGCCTTTTTACCATATATCATGGTGCTATTATCCAATCCATGTCAATATATAATTCTTTCTCTACCATTTAATAACACCTGAACCAATCACATCATTCCATGAAACCTGTAATTCTTATAACACCACGCATAGGTCATCTCCTGGGACATATTTAATGTTGGACTTACCACTCATAAATGTATTACTGTATTGTTGAGACCAAAGTCTTTCATTATAATCATTTTAAATTTCTCATGTTTATTTCTCTGGCAATTAAAATAGACCATCATTTAAAATAGCACCTAGCATTCAGTGTTCCCTGGTGCCTTGTAATTATTTCAGAAAAATAATACCAGTTTATAAGGTATAACTGCTGTAGAAATAGCTTGCTTTTGCCAGAGAAGTCTGTGGATAATCATTCTAGTTAGACCCTGCTGGTTCATTGGCCTGCTTGTCAGGGCTCCCAGTCCAGTGGGCTCTCCTAGGAGGCTACTCTGATAAAAATGGAGGTCAAGGCCTCCTTGGCTACAGTGAATGAGTTACCAGTGAATTATGGACAGAAATTCCTCTTCTTTGAACCCATAAGTAGATCTTAAGACATTGTCTGCCTCCATCAATTCTCTTTCCCTTTTCCCTTTAGGGTCTCAATCATTCCCTCAGTACTCCTCATTTTTGCTTTCTTTGCAGGAGTTGCATAGAGGAAAACACCAAAAGGATAAGAATGGGTGGGACTAAAGCCTTTAAACGAAGGGTTCTTATTTTATAGAACTTTTAGTTATACTTAAAATGCAATTTCTAAATGAGACTAAACAGACAAAAATATGATTGTTAGAGTTAGAAGACAGTAAGTAGCACACATTTTAAATTGCAGCCAGATATCTGGGCTATACTGAAGTTAGCATCTCTTTGAGCTCATGTAGTTATCTTGGACTATTAGCACCAGAGTACATTGCTTATAAAAATACTGTTTTGCATGTATTTAAAGGTTTAAATAGCAAATGCTTTTGGGCAAAACTGTTTGGGTATTTCTTCCTATTTTAGGTGATTGTTTAATGCCTAATATGGAAAATTTCTACACATTCCTCAGGATCTGAAGAACCTTGCTTTGAACACCAACCCTAAACCTGTGGGGAAGGAAGCAAAGTTGTGGAGAGTGACTAGACATGTTAATGACACTCATAGAACTCACTTGCTGGGTGTGTTTCCATGCTTAGAGCTACACAGAGACTTTTATACAATACATTTAATCATCTATGATTGCTTGGAATACACCCTGGGACTGCAAAATCCTGGGGCTGATAGTCTAAAGTGTCATTGGAAGAGAATACTAGCATGTGGGGCCAAGAGACAGCCTGTAGTGGGGCTTAGGGGTAGGATCTTGGCAAATGCCTTGTGCACAAATACTCATGTGATCTTCATTTGTAGTTTTTGTGACTCTTTCTCGGGCCCATGAGGTAGGCAGACGGATATAAAACATCATTTAGTACCCATTGAAGGTTCTCCAAAGGGACATAAAAATCACAGTGGCATGGTGTGACAGACACAGTCAAGTTTCTGAGGGCTCCTGGTGTGTGTGCATCTAGGCATGTGTGAGGACATTTCTGTGCTGAACATGCCATGAGCCTGAATCTGATTTCCAGACCCCTGATTTCACCCTTCTTAGTATGGCCCATGTGAATTTATGCATCTCATCTGTAGAAGCAGAATGAGTTTGAAGTTCTTTTCTCCACCATCAAGGACAACTCTGTTTTTATTTATAGTGATCTTGGAGTCCAAAATATCTACAGCAATGTTGATGATGCAAACATGAAAGGTAGCAGATGACCAGACTATGTGTTATTTGCAGAGCATTTTGTTTCTCCTCCCTTTGCAAAATATAAAGCTCAGTTAAAAAGGAGTTTGAGTTTTTAAATTTTAAGTCTTTAAGAGTGTGACCAAATTGAAATGTTTTCTCCAATTGTCTTAGAAGGAGCAGTCTTGCCTGGGAAGCCAAAGCATATGCGGTGTCATTAGCTTTTTCCTTTTTACATGTGTTATTGCTTAGTAAAATGAAAACACTCCTACTATCAAAAACTAGAAAAATGTTTCCTGTTTATTGAGCTACAGCTTCATATATCTTTGTATATGTTTATTATCTCATTTCTATTTAGTGAGATCCTATTCGGCATAGATTGTAATCCCTCCCTATATCCTAACGGAATCTCAAGGATGTTGAGATGGGATAACAGACAGTTGTTCCAAGGACATTTTCTGTTAGCAGCAGTCCAGCTGGAAACTTGGACCTTGGTCTGATTAACTTAAGGTCTTCTTGTTCTATAAAGAAGCCCCTCCCACTGACAGAATCATCAAGGAGAGGCCTCACTTCTGCTAGGAAGGTGTGATGGCAATTCTTGGTTGAATACTGAATTTAAGTAAAATCCGGGGATTTTGGCACATCTGTGAAGGATTTTTTTTCTTAATTAAATGATGAATTAATTTAATTAAATGATCTTCTTTATTAAATGAAAGACTCACTTTTAATCTAGATCTTTTGAAGTAGAAAGATAGACCTGGGTCACACACTCTTCTGACAGTCTGAAGAAAGGGCATGGAAGAAGGACGCTTGCTTTCTTAGCCTATTTGTTCTCACTCTCTTGGGTAAGTCTATTCCTTCAGTGGTATTAGCACCTACTTCTTCTGGATTCTAGAATATACTCAAAATAAGATGAGACATCCAGCTTTGTGGACTGAACAACATCTAGATGGTTGGATTCTTGGCTCTTCCATTAGTAGACATCCAAGGTTGGAATAGCTGGACTACAGCCTATAAGCCATCCTAATAAATCATATACTTGTTCATTCGATACATTCTATTTCTCTAGAGAACCTTGAACAATAGGGATTTTGGTGTTAGAACTGGATCTAAAGCAACAGAAGCATAAGGATGAACATTTTAAATATCTGGAAGAGGGTTTTACCAATACCTACAGTTATTAAAGCCTCTCCAATTGCTGCAATCTCTCTAGGAAGCTTAGAGACTACTGAAATACCATGGTATGGAATATTTTACAAACTTAAAGAGACACATGAATTAGATTATGCTGATTTACCAATTGTGAGAGGCAATGCTTCTCTTTATAAATCTTTTGACAATTTGTAAAAAAAAAAAAAATAAAGAAAATGATGATGTTGGTTGGTTGCTCAAAGCATGTCTGGATAAATTGACAAAAGAAAAGAATGGGTTCCATAATAGAACTAACCAACTTCAGAATGCAGTGAGAGACAACAAAGGAATCAGTAATAAAACTGACCAGCTCCAGATGCACATACAGTCTAAAATGTCTATGTATGCCCTGAAAGAAAATCTTATTTCCAGCACCCACAGAACTCAAGTTTCAGAAAATCAAACCAAAGCCCCTATTATAAGATTGCCTGAATTACAGCCAAACCCAAAGTCCCAGTCTCAGAGGGTGTCAGTAATGAGAAAAAGGGTATTGATTGGTAAAGAATGGGATCCTATAACCTGGGATGGAGATGTGTGGGAGGACCCTATTGAAGCAGAGAACTTTGAGCACTCAAATTCTCAAGGGTACCCAAAGCAGAAGTTTTTCCACCCTCAGCAGAAGATGGACTCCCACCACTACCCCTTTAAATATGCCTTCTCAGACTTGGGTTGAGGAAATTAATCCTCCTTTGTCTGTTAAACCAGACTTGTTCTGAAGGAAAGGCCAGGAAAGACTATACTGATGATGTTCCTCAGGGCCCACCAATAGTGGGCTCTAGACCTATAATCAGGCTTAAGGCTAAGTATCCTCCTACAGGGGAGGTACAAAGTATGTATTCCAGGTATGCTATGCCTTGAAAGACCTTAATGAGTTTGCTAATTCACTCAAGCAGACATCTTGAGAATGTATGGGCATGGGTTTTAAAAGTGTAAGATAATGGTGGAAGGAACATAAAACTGGATCAGGCTATTTACTGGTATGGGCCAAGTGAGTAGAGAGTCTAGGTTTAATGGAAGCTGGCTTAGATTTTTTTTTTAACTAAAGATGTCAAAAGTCTGAATGATTGGCTGAAGCATTTGTCAAAATATAGCATCCTGAGACAGAGTTTGAGATGTCTGCTATCCCTTAGCTTAGTGTTGATGAGATTTTTTTCAACATAATATTTTTATTAATTATTTGGAAATTCCATACCGTGTACCTCGATCCCCTCACTTTTTAATCCTCCTAGGTCTTCCCCAACCCTTGACACCTCTTTCCCACAAAAAGAAGAAAACAAAGAGCACAAGTCCAATTTGTGTTGCCCATATGCTCACTGGAACATGGCCAACTCCTGGTGGCCAGCCCCTTAAAGATAACTGAGTCTTTGCAAACCTGCATCCCTGCCAGGAGCCATTAATTGTAGAGAGCTATACATTATACACATTAGCATATTCTCTCTCTCTCTCTCTCTCTCTCTCTCTCGTATACAAATACACTGTTGCTGTCTTCAGACACACCAGAAGAGAGCATCAGATTCCATTACATATGGTTGTGAGCCGCCATGTGGTTGCTGGGAATTAATCTCAGGACCTCTGAGCAATCACTGCTCTTAGCCATCACTCCAGCCCTATATCAACATTCTTATCACAATTTTTAAAGAGTTCTCTTTAATTTACAGTTTAGACTGTTACTATTTTTGTGGAGGTGGAGGTGTGGTTGTGATGGAGAGGAAGGGTTCTCACAGAAACCCTCTATGTCCCTCTTTCTCAACTCTCATCCTGAAGTAATTGATACCACTGTAAAAGTAGTTTCCTTGCATGTTACAGTCAGCAGGAGCATGGACTTTCACAGGGTTTCTGGTAACAGAATGAACCCATGACATCCACATAATCTCCAGCGTCAGCACATTCCTTGGACCTCAGCATGTTCTCTGGTGGCATTACGTACACCATGGACATCAACACTGCTCTATGCCACAGCATGGGCTATGGACACCATCATAGCCCTTGGTGACAGAATAGGCCATGAGCATCAACATTGTCTCCAGAGAAACATTGGTCATAGATACCAATGGGCTACAGATACCATCGTAGCCCTTGATGTAAGCCCAGCTGATAGACATCAATATGGCTTCAGGTTGCAGTAAGATCATGAACCCAGACATGGCCTTTGGTGCCAGTACAGACCACAGGCATCCACATGGTCTCTGGTGATAACACTAGCCATGAATATCAACACAGGCCCTGGACAGCAGTAGGACCACAGACCCAGACATAGCCTTCATTGGCAACACAGACCATAGACATCAATCAATACGGCCCCCAGTGACAGCATAGTTCATAGACATCAACATGACTTCAAGCATGTGGCACAGACCATAAACAAACATGTGGCTTTTGGAGGTAACATATACCATGGATATCAACATAATTCCTGACTGTAGCAGTCTTACAGACCAAAATGTTGGTAAAGATCATTCACATTACATGGCCTCCATCGGCAATCCAGAGCATGGGCACTAATATGGCTTTCTATGGTAGCACAGACTGTGTTAGTCCACCTGGCCTCTAGTGGTAGCAAAGGCCTCAGACATCCACATGGCCTCCAGTGACCTCTAAAGACCATGGACATCTACATGAATCTCAGGCTTCAACATGGCCTGGGACAGTGAACCACAAATATGAATATAACCTCCAGGGGCAGCATGGACTATAGAGATCCTTTGAGGAGGTCCAATCTAGCAAATGCTGTTTTATCTGTGTCTGTCTGTCCATAAGAACCATTGGGAGAAATTTGTGTTCTGTTACTGAATTTTCTCTGTCCAATTACATACATTAGTGCAGAGAAGGTCTGTGACTGGACAGGGAAGGGGGGGGAGCAGAGCTAAGAGCTGGAGAAAAAGGGAGCATGCCAGAGAGGAAGGAGGGAGAACCATGATCATGTTCGTGGATGTGACCCTGCGTGGCAATTTCCAGTCACAAGTTTTCACAGGGTTAGAAACATTGAGATAAAGCTTTTATCATTATCAATTGGCTCTAAAATTATTAAATTGACAGCTTGTAAATTGTGATATTATTTACACATAAATCTGATTGGTTAATTAAGCCTTAAGAGTCTTGATTCTACCAGGTAATTAGGTGATGAGGTGACAGATTGTGGTGTGTGGGGGGAGTTGTGTGGTATCGAGAGGAACTTGGGGTCCCCTGCTGGAGAAATGGTGGGCAGAGGGACCGCCGAGTGAGATGCACTGGACAGGAGCCCTGTAGCCTGGCGTGAGCTCTGAGGCTCACCAGTTGCCTTGCCGGCATTAGTGAGGGAATGTGCCAGCTCTCTCTTGTTTAATATTTCCCACAACAGCTTTCAATTGGCAAAGCCAACAGTATATCTTTGTAGTTTTATCTCAAGTATATAGTAACTCTCCAGCTCTAGTTCGTAACTTAGTTCAAAGGGATCTTGATCATCTGTATTTTCCACAAAATATCACATTGGTTCACTATGTTGATGGCATTATGTTGCACATGAAATAGCAACTACTTTGTCCTTGTTAATAACACATGTACACATCAGATAGTGGGAAATGAATCCAACCAAAATGTATGAGCCTTCTACCTCAGTGAAATTCTTAAGAGTCCAGTGGTATGGAACACACAGAGATATTACTTTTGAGGTGAACGACCTGGTCCTTTCACTACCAAGAAAGAAAATGCTAAGTGAGCTTATTTGGATTCTAGAAACAGGATATTCCTCATGAGCCTATATACTAAGTGTCTTGGAAAGCTGCTAGCTTTGAATGTCGTCAGAAACAGGAAAAGGCTCTTCAACAGGTCCAGGCTGCTATATATGTTGCTCTACCATTTGGGCCATATGATCCAGCAGAACTGATGATACTTGAGGTGTCAGTGGTAGAGAGGGATGGTGTTTGGCCCTTTGCCCCTATAGCTGAATCACAGAAGAGACCTTCAGGATTTTGGAGAAATTCTCTACCAACATTTGCAGACAGCTCTTCTTCCTTTACAGCTTTTCATCTGCTATTAGGCTTTAGTGGAAACTGAATGTTTGACAGTGGCCACCAAGTTCCCATGTGACCTGGGTGGCTGATCATGAGCTGGGTATTATCTGATCCACCAGCTCATAAATAGGATATGCACAGTTATAATCTATTATCAAATGGAAACAGTTTATATGTGATCAGGCCTGAGCAGGTCCTGAAGACACAAACAAGTTACATGAAAAAGTTGCCCAAATGCCTATAGTTTCTATTCCTGTTCTGATGTTATCTGCTGCCAAGCATTTACCTATAGACTCATGGGGTATGCTCTATTAGTATTGCTTCTGACTAGGGAAATTACATCATAGACAGAGACGTTTTACAGTTGAATCCACTGGTTTTATCATGTTCCCTATCATCCAGAAGCAGCTCTTCTGATAGAAAGATGGAATGGCCCTTTGAAGACACAGTTAGAATGACAACTGGGTGGCAGCAGCCTAGAGCACTGGGGAAGGGGTTCTCCAGAATACAGAATATGCATTGAATTACTGTACAGTATATGACACAGATTTTTCCCATAGCTAGAATCCATAGGTCCAGGAATCATGGGAAGGAAAGAGTGTAAAATACATGGTACAGTTTCTCCCATAGCCAAGAGTCACGGGTCCAGGAATTAAGAGATGGAAAAGAGAATAATTTCACTCATCATCACCCCCTAGTCACCCACTTATTTTGCTTTCTGTTCCTGAGACTGTACATTCTGATGACCTAGAAGTTTTGGTTCTAGAAGGGATTAGTGATACTCCTGCCAGGAGCCACAACAAACATTCCACTGAACTAGAAGCTAAGACTTTTCTGGCCACATTGGGCTTCTGATGCCCTTAAGCAGAGAGAAATAACAGTGTTAAGAAGGGTGATTGGTTCAGATTATCCAGAGAAAATTGAACTGCTTCTCCACAATGGGGGTAAGGAAAATTATGTGTGGAGTACAGGAGATCTTTTAGGGCAGTGGTTCTCAAGCTGTGGATTGCGACCTTTTTAGCAAACCTCTATCTTCAAAAATATTTATATTCCTATTCATAATAGTAGTAAAGTTATAGTGAATATTCTAAAATAGTAATGAAAATAATATTTTTTGGTTGGGGGGATTCACCAGAGAATGAGTTTTAGAATTCTATAATAAGAAAGGTATAATAAATGTTTACGACAGAGATTTTTTTTTAATAGTAAGTCATCAGAATTAGCTTAAGCAGCTATGGTATAGTATATTACTTCAATGCAACAACATCTGCATCATTAACAACTCTGTTTACAAGTAACCTTTAAGATACATGTAAGAGCCAAGCATGGTGGAGAATCTTTAATTCTAGTACTTGAAATTGGAAACAGAAAAATCTCTGAGTTTGAGGCCAGCCTTGTCTACACAGAAAGTTCTCAGCCATCTGGGCTACATAGTGAGATGTTTCAAAAACAAACAAACAAACAAACCTGCATTTAATATGGATAAAAAGTAGGATACTGTTATATTTGTATGTGTGTGTGTGTGTGTGTGTGTGTGTGTGTGTGTGTGTTAACACATACATATTTCCAGACTTGTAACAGTAAATTAAAAATTGTACATTAAAGTAGTGAATTCAGGGCTGATAGCCTGGCTCAGCGTGCTGCCATGCCTGATGGCCCACATTTAATTTCTGAACCTCATATAGTAGAGGGAGAGCTACAACTCCTGCAGGTTGTCTTCTGAACTTCATGCACATACCATGTCATGAATGTGTTCATTTTCAAATAAACAAAGGTAATATAAACTTTAATTAAAACTACACATTGCAAAAAGAATCTTGGAAAGAATTCATAGAATATTAATGATGGTAGTTGGTTTTACATAGTGTTAGTATGGGTGTGGTTCTTTTCTGTTTTATATATCTTCTTTATTTTTAAATAATATATTTAACTTTACAAATAAAATGTATACTTATTGGTACAAACATGCATGGGTGTGTGTTCCCAATATTAGGAAGATTTCTCTTATTGTACCTCTGTTGAACTGAGTAAAATCTCCCCATCCCTTTACTTAGCCACTTGCCTTTAGCTTTCTGGAAAGATTAAAAAACTTGGTAATTTATGGTTAACACTGAATTAATTATTAGAGTAACTATAATATATACAAAGTACCACAGGATATGTTATGTACGGTGATATTTCATGTTGTAAATTAGAATTCCCAAGTTACAATTCCCATAAATAGTCTCACATCAAACAAATCTTTCTTCAATAGCTGTTTTCACAAAGGTGATGTTTCTTTAAAGTCAAATTGTTACAGGTGTAAGAACAATGTTTGTGTTAGTCCTACACATGGTTGTCTATTAAGTGACAACGAATCTGAATTTATGTCTCATTGTTCAGAGATGAATAATGAAAAAAGACATCAATGAACCCCATAAAGTTAACAAAACCAAAAAAAAAAAAAACCAAAAAAAAAAAAAAAAAAAAGAAAGAAAAAAGAAAAACAACCCAAAGCAGAACCATGAAACTGCTAAGGGAGAGCAGGGCAAGGTGCAAAGCCACCAGAGGAAGATGGAGGTGTGCATAGGAAGGGCAGCAAAGTGCACAAAGACATATAGCCATATGGAAATGAAGACATCTCTGCTGAGAGAGTACAGAAGGTCCCAGTCTGGATATAAGGACATGGGCATATGAGCAGAGAGGAGTCAAAAGTTTGACATTGTAAGTGGCCAAAATTGGTGGAGCACACCTTTCATCCTAGCATTCTAGAGGCAGGGCCAGTTGGATTTCTACAAGTTCTAGGCAAGTGTATACACTGAGAATCTGCCTCAGCCAAACAAACAAACAAATGAAGACAAAATACTGTAAATGCTCATGAGGAACCAAGAAACCTAATTGCGAAAGAACACAAAATTTGAAGACTCCATGAAATAAAGACACACTGTATTTAAGAAAGGTATGTTATACAGATTGGAACAAAGAACAAAGACATGAAAGTAACAGTCTTGAGAATGCATTAATTAGAGACTGGAGAGATGGCTCAGTGATTAGAAGCAATGACTGTTCTTCCAGAAGGCCTAGATTTGGTCCCCTGTATCCCACATGGCAGTTTTGGAGGGATCTGGCACTTTCTTCTGGCCTGGGCATGCAAGTGGTACACAAGCTTATCTAAAACAAAACATCCATATAGTATAAAATAAAAATTAAATGTATTATATATAATTTGGGTTTTAAAACTAGCAGTTAGGCAAAAGAAAGCATTCTCTAATGAAGGGGACAAAATGAACATAAATTCTATTTTTTCTTATGTAACTGAGTTTTTGAAGAATTTAAAAACGGACAAACAAGTTTATAGATGACTAGATTAGGATGCATGTGTTTAAAATTAGACCAACATCCTGCATCGATAAGAGAATGGAGAGATGAATTTTCAGAACAGAAGCTCTTTAATGATCCACATATATTTTTATGCAACGAGCTATATAATTGTGATAAAGAAAACAGGCTTTACTCTGCACTTCAGTCACTGAGAGATGAACTTTAAGAATCATTGGTTAGTATTTAAAAGAACAAGTAGCGTTTGCTGCAGTCTGTTCAATATTAATAAATCCAGTACTGTGGAATTACAGAGACAGTGCATGATGCTTAAAGGGAAACTTTGGCCTTACCTGTTCTTTTTCCCCCATCTCCTGGCATAGGGAATATATTTTTTTCTTTTCAACTGACACATAGTATTTGCATATATTTATGGAGAACAGTATGTACCAAGTGTGTGACGATAAAGTCGATGTAAAATCTCTTTTTTGCTGGCCAGTTCATCTTTCCCCATTTGAGGCAGGCTGTTTTGCCATGAGGCATTGCTCTTCAGCTGAAGAAGTCAAATACAATGTTCCTCCAGCATTTACAAAGACACAGACCTGCTCTCAGCTAGCATTTAAGGGAGCTCATGCTTTGTTCTATTCAAGGATAGACAAAATGGAGCCATAGCAGGCAACAAACCCAGTTGGACTCCGTTTGTATTCAAATCTTGGGTTAGCTGTTTGATTTCTGACTTCATTCTCTTCTTCCTTTACACAATGAGATTAGTGATCATTTTTATTCAAATTCTTTGAGATTCAGGATTAAGTGAGCAATATATACAGCACCTTTTGTCTGGCCCTTGCTGAACCACCTTGCTACATGTTCTAAAAACATGTAATTAACAAACAAAACACCTAAAAATTTTCCACATGAACTAAAGGGCAGAAAACTATTTCCTCCATTATTACTACAATCTTTGGTGATCAAATATGTCAAGGGTTCCCTAAACCTGTCCAATTCAGTTTGTCAGATAGGTAAGGTGTTCTGTAATTCAGTTCAGTTCTGACAATACCCCCAAATAGCCATAAATCCCATGTGTTAAAAGTTCAGTTCCCTAAAACTGTCCCTTTTAGGTGAAAAAGGGAAATCTAGTCACCTATGTGGCTATAAGTCAGAAGTTCCCATGACCTTTTCTTTGCTAGAATGACTCACAGAAATCAGTTTATTATATTATAATGAATTAATTATATTATTATATAATTATAATATATTATATTTACTATATTATACTGGAACATTGTGAAAGGAATGTACATCAGGAACAGATAGTAGAGAGTGACAGTGTGTGAGAAGAACAAGGAGCTCCTGGCCTCTTGGCTTGAAGTCCCCTTACAGAACTTCCACATGTTATTAGCAGAGATGCTTTCTCAGCTTATTCCTTTGAGGCTTCCGGAGGACTCATCTTGATTGCCCTTTGGCAACTGTTAGCTCCAACCTTTTCCCTCCAGATTCTTTAATGACATAGCTTGTTTCTCTGGCAACTAGCACACTCCATTCTACAGATCCTGCTAGAAGTTGCCTTAAAACTTAAACCCAAGTGTAATTGAGAGGGCTTGTTCTTAACAAGTAATGTTTCTTTTTGTTAGGTCCAAAGGGCACTCCAATGTCAGCGGCTCTGATAATGCCACAAATGACAGACTGGGCTGAGCTCAGACTGGACGGACTATAAGCAGGTAAACTGAAGGATTGCTAGAAAATAAACAAAAGCCCAAATTCAGCATTCCTTAGAAACCCAATGAAGCAGCTTTCTGTTTGTCATGAAAATCCACTGCTTCTCTTATCCACTACCCTAGGGACAGTCTCCATGGCTGTAAAATGGCACATTCAATTTCAGGATTCCCATGGATGTTCTACTACACAAGCAAATGATCCGAAAATCCATTATCTCCAGGCCTGCTCACCATTCTCTCCTTACTCCTCTACTTTCTGTGGCATCTGCTTCCATCTCTCCTTCTAGTCACTGGGTATAGTCTTATAGAGATTTAAATATCATTTGGGTTTGGATAATATTGGGAAATCCTGCCATGTTATTTTACTCTACTGAAAAGCTGGCTCTGGAGATGGGATTTGGTCTGCCCACTTAAGACCCAGGTATGTTTGTATTTAAATCCTCTCTTCTAGGTTGGGCTAGCTTATAGGTCCAAAATAGCTTAGGAAAAGATACTATGTGCTTGAGAACAACTAAGAGGTAAACTTTTTCTAAAAGAGGTTACTAATGAATAAGTACAATAATCACAGATGTTTAGCTTGCTGAATATTCCTCACTGCTATTTCTTGGCTTTGTTTACTAAGGTCATGGACATCTTTAAGGTTTTTGTTAAGGTGTAAACTCTATCTCAGGATAAGACTGATAACAGTATGTTAGCTTAAAAAACAAATCTGTAAAATTGCAAGCATAAATAGTCAACTTAAAGTTTGTAACAAAAAAGGTTGATAGTTAAAAAAAAAACTGTGTATAGTTAGTCTTAATTTTCTACAAAATACCATATATATGTGGTTTAGATTCAACTCATCTTTAAGAAAAGAGATTGTATTGGGATAAGAAGACAACAGTAGGTCTCCAAGGTGTGGGTTTGTTTTATTTTCCCTAGACTAATTAGGCAACACCATACCTCTAGGATATTTTGGGTAAGGATGGACTTTTGCATGGTGATTTTTGTCTTAAGACTAAAAAAAAAATAACATATCAAGAGAAAACTGTTAATAAACTTTATGAAAAACAAAACTTACTAACAACATATATTGGTGATTAAGGTTTATAAATTAAGGGTAACAGAAATTGACTTAAAGATGTGTTGTCTAACCACTTACATCTTTGCTAACTTTATTAAGCTTTAGCTCTTTGGAAAAACCTAGTTATACAAATAAACTGATATTCTGTAAAAACACACTCTGGAAGGATCACGATAAAGAGCTTCCCAGTCTCTCTGTAGACTGTATTTATGACTTAAAGTTTATTTTGATGCTGAATGATCTTCCATTCAAAAATTATACATTTTAAGGCTCAAACTTAAGAGGGATAAAATTGTAAAATTCGAATCTTTTAAAAGGTACAAACTTATTGTAAGCCATTAAAAATAATAAGGTCTATACATTAAAGGTCAGTCACCTTACAAATGACCAAATGCTTTAATGTCCTCAGGATCATGTTGGTAGTTACGTTGTGAATGTAATTCATTCACAGGGCCAAGCTTGAAGGAAGAGATAACAAAAGAAAGAAAAGGTTTTCCGCAGGAATTTCAGCTTCTGGTAGTAGCCCTGAGGTCACCTCCAAAGAAGATGGGACACCAACTGACTTTACTTCAAGCTTGCTTCAAATGTGGCAACATGAGCCATTGGTGAAAAACTGCCTTATATTTCACCTGCCCCCAGGACCCTGCCCAAACTGTGAACAGGCAGAACATTGGAGGGTTGACTGCCCCTCTGCCTTTCCTCCTCTACAGGAAAATCTCTTGGGTCTACTAAGCCTTGTGCCCCAAAATTGGCAGTGCCCTGGAACCTTGGCTCCTGCCAATACCAACAAGATTATTATGGAGAAGCCCAGGCTAACTGACTAGCTGGTAAGTCTCTGTCTTGTTGATATTGAGACTACTTGGTTCTTACTTCCTGCTCATTCTAATAAAATGTATCCTTCTCAGATCTCTGTGACAGTCATTAATGGCCAGCTTCCCCTTGTTCCCGGCCATATTTTCATAGACAATTTAGCAGTCCTACCACCTGCTGCTAGAACAATAAGCTAGCCTCAACTGGCCCCTCCCCAGAGGCTGGCCAGTCAATGCTGGGCTTACCTTATCTATGGGTGCTAAGGATAGACATGCTTCTTGGTGATGATATAAATCTGAGAATTAAAAAAAAAAAAAAACCCAAAGTTTAAATTACCCAAATCCCTTAAAAAAGTTCAAAACTGAGGCTCAATTACCTTCCACCCTAAATTAGTTTTAAAAGCTGATAGGCTTCCTACTGAAGTTGGCAAAGTCACAAACAGGTTTCAATAAAAAGCAAATTCAAAACTACTACACTATTGTTATTGACTTTAAAAAGTATCCTTTTCCTATTCTCTTATGTACCAAGGATGATTTTAAAGGACTTGCTTTTCAATGACTGCTCTCAATAATCAAGCACCTCTCATGGTAAATAATTGAATATTTCCAAATGGAAAGGAGATGGTAAAGCTTATACAAGTTATAGTAAAGGTTAAGACAACTGATGTTTACAGAATGGAAAGGAAAATAGAAGGTTTATGTAAGTTGTGAGAGTCTGGACAAGAGATGTAAAGTATGTGAAAATGAGATTTAAGGGTGATAATGTGATATTAAAATTTCAAAGCTCAAAATATAGCACATTAATAGTAACTGTATATTTAAATCAAGAGTCGCCATAAGTTATTAATCCACTTTTAGTAACAGTTGTAAGTATTGGCTACTACAACTTTAAAAATCATTAAAATGGTCATAGTCAGAGGCTCAAAACATTTTCCTTTGTTTTTTAAATATAGACTTAAAAAGTGCTTTTTACCATGTCGGAAACTGCACTATCTGGTCTATATCCACTCCTCTTAAGGTGGTTGTGTGAGGATGATAAGACCGATAAAAGAGTGTTCATGCTTCTTTCCCAGAACTATCTTTTGGTCCTCATGTTCTTCCATTTTTTTCTCTTTCCTGTCAGGAAGTTTCTGTCTTATTACAGATTAATGTTCAAATTTACGTGGATAGCTTCCCTGGCCTTATTTTTGCTAAGGTTCCAGAACTGTGAGTCTGCTCATGCTATTTGAAGATACTAACTGCTTCCTCAACAATGAAGACTTCAATAGAAATTAAAATAGACCATGGTCCTGCTGATATATCTTAACTTCTTATGCCTTTTTGTCCGTTTAAAACAAAATCTTGTAAACTTCGGGGAGTTGATACTTGGATCCACCTGTCTCAGGTCTAACTAGTTCTGCACCTCTTGTCTACTAGGTGTTCCTATCAGTCAATGGGATTGGCAAAGCTTAAGCTTTCCTGCCTGTTGCCTGTCTCTGAAGATGGGCTCTTCTCTCTCCACCTGGTTGGGTGTCTGTCTTCCTGACCTCCCAGGTAGCATGACAGGTCAGAAAGTTTCAGATACATGCCCAAGATAAAGATCCCCGTATGTCATGTCATGTTATTGCTCTTCCCGTGATTTATAAAGACAATCAGTCAAGTTCCCTCTCTGTGAGTCCCATTTAGAAAATGCAGGAAGTCAGCTGGGTAGCAGTAGAAAGGGACTTTGGAGAAGAGCCATGAAGAACTTACTTAGGACTGCAAGTCTCAGGACTGGAAATCTAAAATAATGGAAATTAATGAGGTTGCATGGGTTATTAAGTGCCTCACCAAATACTACTCTTAAAACACAGCTTTTAGTATGGTTGTAATCACTAGTAAGAGACATCTTATAGTGACCCCTGTATCCTACAAACTCCACTATAAAGAATATAAAGAATTTTCCCAGGTACCTTTGGTAAAAGAACACTAAGGGAATCAATGTCCTGAATAGGACTCATGTGGTCTTCCTTTCTTGTGATTTCCGCCTGCCTTCTGCCTCTGGAAGAATAAAAAAGATCAAATTTACACATACAGCCAGGACAGCCTCTATTAGTATCTGACTTTGTAAGTATGTATTGTGAAGAAACGTGCACATACTACTACTAGGAGCATCTTCAAATCTTTCAAATTTGGACCATTCTAAGAGTGAGTGATTATGGGACCTGAGACAATACAGAAAACTCATTTCCTAAAAAGTGACTGACATTGAACATGGTCTAGTGTGGGGATAGTGTTCTGTGTCTTTCTGTATCAGTTCTTCAGCTGTGCTTTTATTGTCTTACTGATAAAGACAACAGTCTGTGTGACTTTGATTCTTTAGCACATGAAGCCAAGTGTCACCATCACAGATGATTTTTGTCCTTCAGGGAACATTTAGATGTTCAGAGTTAATTTTGGTTGTTATAACTGGGACCCTAGTACTATTAACACATGGAAGGCATGTGTTAATCTGTATAGAAGATTAGCTCAGGAACTTGAGTTTTAGGACAAAAGCCTGGGATCCAGCAGCACATGCATAATTAAGCAGTTTGTGGTTAGGTGTGTGGTTGTCAAATGCCCTCTCATTCTCAGTTGTTAAATTCATGTCACTGCTTGAGGGGCATGATGAAGGTTTTCATGAGGTTGAATGGGTTATTGCTCCACCATTGTAGATAATTGTCTTCTTTTGGGTGTAGTTTGTTGCTTGGGGCTAGTTTGAATCTCACCTCACAAAGACGTTTGTCAACCAGTCTGGCTGTTCCCATAATTGGAAAAGACTCATGAAAGGTAACGAAGGCAAACCAAACCAGTGAGGGACAGTTAGTCAAGCTAGTGACCCACGCCCTCCTTTAGATTTTCTGTTGTGCCTTTTTTTTCAACCAATAATGAGAAGAAATATGGCAGAGAAAGGCAAGACTGCTAGCAAGGGTTGTTTGGATTATTTTGCTACTGCCTGGGTAGGTCTTTTGACTGACAGAGAATAGAAGTAAGAAAAAGAACAGTCCTAAAGCAAAAGAAAAGGTTTACTGCAGAAATATGCTACAGCAGGCTACTTACTACTTGTAGGGAGAGCATCTATGAATATAGATACTGTATCTTTTTATGATACAGGATTGATGATGGTCACTGGTTTTAAGTGGGTTTGCCCACAGATCCTGATTCTATTTACTGACTTGTATGCCATTGGATCCATTTGGACTTATAGGCTCTCTGCTTCAGTTTCAGGTATTTGCTATTTAAGTGTGACAGTTACTATGTCTGATGACTGCCCACGAAGCTTCTAGGAGCTTCATTCAGATCTCAGTTCAAAGGCAACTAGTAAGAAGATTTCTTGCAAACATCTCATTTAAAACGAATTCCTTCTCTCCTTGTCCACTCCCTTTCATACTATCCCAACCCTTCTCTAACTGGCTCCTTTGTTTAACTTTTTATTCACAAGAATCATACTCATTCCCTCATACATTAATGACCTACATTTCTCACTTCTGAGATACTCTAAGCTGTGATTTCCATCCCCGTGGAATGAAACTTGAGGCCTTTTATCTTTTTGGAGTCCTCCTTTGTGTTTGGTTGGTTTGTTTGCTCGTTGGTTGGTTTGCTTTTGGCTATTTCCTGTAACTTCTCTGATTTGTCAGGGAGTTTGGATGGTTCTAATGCCAGCATCTTGAACTCTCTCTACCACTATCTCCTACTGTCACTCCCGTGCAGGCTCTGTTGAGGCTTACTGGTGTGCGGAGTATCCTGAAGGCTCTCCGGCACTCACTGTGCCTGTGGCAGCTAGTTTATGACAACTTGATGCAAGCTGGAGGTATGTAAAAGGAGAGAACATCAAATTGAGAGAGCTGCCTCCATATAATCTGGCTGTAGGGCATTTTATTAACTAGTGTTTAATGGCAGACTTCCCCACGTTTTTGAATCCTTGGGCTGGTGGTCCTGGGTTCTATAAGAAAGCTGGCTGATCAAGCCATACTGGGAAGCCAATGAGCAGCACCCCTCCATGGCTTTTCAGTGTTTCCTGCCTCCAGGTCTCTGCCCTGCTTGAGTTCCTGTCCCCTGACTTCCTTAGAAGATGGATGATGCTATGTAAGTGTAAGCAAAATAAAACCTTCCCTCCCCACTGGCTTTTCATTATAATGTTTTATCGTAATGAAAGGATAAGGTTATAAGCTAGGAATCCCCCATGCCTGGGCACGTGGGGGGCACTTGAATCCGCAAGGCCAGTGGGGGAGGGTGGGCGCGACACTGCATGGCAGCCACGTAAGCGGAAATGACTTAACTAGTTCTTCCGGCCTCTGTGAGAGGCTGGTAGGTTGTCAGAGAGCGCAAGTTCGGATGGATTGAACTGATTGGCTTAGAAGCTTGTGGTAGGCGGGTTCTGTTATAAGTCTATAAAAGGCAAGACAAGCCAGTTCTCGGCGGGTTTTGCTTCTTTACTCTGCTGGGGAAGCTGTAGCCCCCCAGAGCTCTGGATATTAAAACCCTCTTGCGAAATTGCATCAGGTCTGTCTCTCGTGAGTGTTTGGGGTGCCGGTTTCTGAGGCATGGGGGTACAGAAGTACCCCGGTTTTTCTTTTGGATCTTACAGTTGGTGCATTGGCCGGGAATCGAACCCGGGCCTCCCGCGTGGCAGGCGAGACTTCTGCTCCATTCTGTGGTCTTCTCTAAATATAAATTGAGCATAACATCCAATCTCTGTCAAACAGAACCCTTGTCACCTTTACTATCTTGAAAGACTATAAGAATTAACACCTGACTCATGTTTTGGCTATAAATTTTATATCACCTGAAAATCATTTCTGTAAACCTTTATCAGCTTTCAAGATTAAAGAGCCTGAGCTGACTATGAGACTAACAGTTTTTATCTCCGTCAGAAATCCAAGAGTGACCATTAACTGAAAATATATAGAAAGCTTAACACACCTTTTAAGAATTAGCCAAATGATAGAGATTGCTAAATACCTGAACAGTTTATACTTTAAAATGTTGAAACATTGATCTTCAGCCTTCTGGCACTAGAACATCTGACAGACTTAAAGAATCAGGAATTATTAAGTCATATAATAATCTATAGACACATTGAGTTTGTAAATGAAGAGAGGCAATCTCGTTGCTCTCTCTCTCTCTCTCTCTCTCTCTCTCTCTCTCTCTCTCTCGCCATAACAGAAGCAACTCTAATTAAAACATTGAAAACACCCTAATAATAAACTCAGAGCCTTATATTTTTGTATGGCCCCAAACTCATAGGCTTAAACATTTCAGATCTATAATAATAACAGCAAGAAAGGACTGGGTGTAAATCCTGCATGTTTACATTTTTAGTATTTATACCAGTGAAAACCTTGATTTTGTATCAAAATAAAATCGGTATCAAATAAGAATTTATGCCTTGAACATAATATAATTCTCAAAACAAGCTTTTAGTATTACTGGGACAGATTTTTTTGCTTAATGTTTCAGAATCTAGTCTTCTAGAGGTCCCCCTTATTTTTGACCTCTTCCCCAGAGAAACAATAAAGCCACAGCTTAACAGTATATCTATTATAATAATTTAAACAATTTAAAATAAATGAAATAAGCCATCTGTAACTTAAATTCAGAATTCCTACATCCGCCACTTTGAGTGTCTTGTTAGAAATTATTTCCCCCACTAGGGGGCCTCACAGCTTAAATATTTTGTCTCTTGTTCTAACATGACGGGCTTGAGTCACGTGACCCGATCTTGCCGCCAGACCCTAACATGGCTGGCCTGAGTCACGCGACCTGATCTTGGCGCGAAAAACCTCAAAATGGCGGGCCTGAGTCACGCGACCTGATCTTGCCGCCAGACCCTAACATGGCGGGCCTGAGTCATGGGACCCGATCTTGCCGCCACAGAGCCCACCATGGTGGTCCTTTCAGTCGGTCTAAACTCTTAACAAAATTATCAGTCGGTCTAAATCCCTATGCGTCAGTCATCTAAGTCTGAGAACACAAGACTATATAAAACACAAACAACGAAAACACAAGACTACAAAACAGAAACAATCACCACATAGACAACCTGACGCTGCCACCATCAGGCATCTCAGTTCAAGACAGTTTGCCTCTAGACAACGCAGTTTCAGATACCGAATATTCCTGCCAGTTGCAGGAAACAAATACAGAGAAGAGAAGAACCCTATTCGGCCTTCTCCAGCTTCCTCCAGACCCCCGAGGTTTCGATTGCCAGGCGGAACTCTCCGCCCCAGTCAGGCTTTTGACAAAACAGTGAAACAAACAGAAAACAGAACCAGATCAGAAAACCAGACGGCCGGGAGGGCATGTAAGTTCTCCAATTTAGAACTACCTTATCCTCCCGACACCCAGATGGGAATTTTCCAGGCGTCCCTGGATTTCCCCCACTCAGGGACGTCTCCCCGAGTTACAGCTTGTGGCCTCCACTAGCATGTCTGCCTATACCACGGTCTCCTGGCCATCACGGTCCGAGGAGACAGCTGCATATCTAAAAGCGCGCGTCTCATCAGATTCAGATCCCAAGAACAGAACAGAACACTCAGGACGAACGAACAACATCACATCGGCCGGCCAGCGCACACACACACTTCAGAAGGGGTCCCCTTACCTCCAAGTTGTTTCTCGAGTGTGTAGGGGTGTCCGCATTTCCCGGCCAATGCACCAACTGTAAGATCCGAAAGAAAAACCGGGGTACTTCTGTACCCCCATGCCTCAGAAACCGGCACCCCAAACACTCACGAGAGACAGACCTGATGCAATTTCGCAAGAGGGTTTTAATATCCAGAGCTCTGGGGGGCTACAGCTTCCCCAGCAGAGTAAAGAAGCAAAACCCGCCGAGAACTGGCTTGTCTTGCCTTTTATAGACTTATAACAGAACCCGCCTACCACAAGCTTCTAAGCCAATCAGTTCAATCCATCCGAACTTGCGCTCTCTGACAACCTACCAGCCTCTCACAGAGGCCGGAAGAACTAGTTAAGTCATTTCCGCTTACGTGGCTGCCATGCAGTGTCGCGCCCACCCTCCCCCACTGGCCTTGCGGATTCAAGTGCCCCCCACGTGCCCAGGCATGGGGGATTCCTAGCTTATAACCTTATCCTTTCATTAGCAATAGTAGCCCTATTTGGCACAGAGAAGCCAGGAGGATATGTTATGAATGCAAAGCAGGTTGATGATTGCCCTACTGGAACACCACTCCAGGACTTCTTTGTTGCAGTGGCTGAAAGGGTAGAAAACTGCAAAGAAGCAAGAATGACTTGCCAGAAAGTCTCTCCAGGCATTCTTAACAAAGAGCTAGCAACAACTGCTTAGTGTTCTGTCAGATTAGAGATTACAAATCCATTTTTTTCCTTGAGCAGTCAGGGGCTAATTTATGGAAAATAATGCTGCCATAACTCTTCATTCTTTCTCATACCAACAAATTAGTAGAATTTTATTTCACTTTAATATGGAATAATTTTTAGTTTTGACTAGAAAATTGATATTTATTTGTGGCTGAAAGCAGTTAAATTATTGAAGAGCTCTGAAAATAGGAGCAATTTATAAATTATCCCTATCTGGGTTTCCTTCCAGCTGTATGTTTCTTCATGCACTGATAACATTTATTTACTGAAAGTGTGCATTTATTTTTATAGTCAGGAAATATGTGAAATTATTTAGAGGTGTTATGAATTTTATTGCTGGAAGCTAACTGCTGGTTATCCTTAATGCAACTCATTCTATTTTGTGAGGTTTCCCCTTGGAAATTTTGTAATGTGAATTTTTATAATGTATGGAGGGACATTTTAGAGAATACTAACTATGCATTTCAGAGACTTGACTTCATAACTTTAAATATGAGCTGCACCATTAATAAATGTAAGACATTTGGCATCGTACCCCTAATCCAAGGAGTTTTTATAGCAACTCTTTAACAATTAGTACAAAGGAAAAACAAACTTTGTAGCCATTTTATTAGGAAAAGCTAGGTTTGCATAACACTTTAAAGACACACACACACACACACACACACACACACACACAAACATGCACAAATGCATGCAAACACACATCCACACAGCATTGGACTTTCCTATGCCAAAAATGCATATATGGAAGATGTTGCTTAAATATAGAGAGATTATATGTAATGACTACAATAATTTACATACTTTATCTCTGGTTTACATATGTATTGACAGTCACTCATGTGAAATATACTTAGTTGTTTTATACTTGTTAGTACAATAAGCATTCTTAATGGGTAGAAGAATAAATGAAAAAACTGATATTAAATTAATCCTTTCTTAATTAAGCAGGAATGAGTTTATTTTAGCATGCTATGTGTATTAGTCAGGGTTCTTAGAATCACAGAACATATGGGTAGTCTCTATACAGTTAGGGAATTTGTTGATGACTTACATTCTATAGTCCAACTCCCCAACAATGGTCAGCAGCAGCTGTGGATGGAAGTCCAAGGATCTAGCAGTTGTTCCATCCCACAAGGCAGCTGTGGATGGACGTCCAAGGATCTAGCAGTTGTTGAGTCCCATGAAGTAAGCAGGCAAAGAAGAGTGAGTACTCTTCCTTCTTCCAATGTCTTTATGTAGGTCTCTAGCAGAGGGTGTGGCCCAGATTAAAGGCATATGCCACCACACCTTTAATCCCAGATGACTTTGAACTCAGACATCTCCCTGTCTTAATCTAGAATTCATAGCCACTATGCTTCAAGATCTCCATGCCAAGATCCAAGTCAAAAATTTGTATCTCTCAGCTTCCAGATTAGGATTATAGGCGAGCCTTCCAATTCTGGATTGTTAGTTCATTTCACATATAGTCAAGTTGACAACCAGGAATAGCCACTACAGTATCCCATGTTCAAATTGCTTTATCTAGCTTTTAGAATTGCCATAAGTTTTTCTCATTATTTATTTATTTTTTAGGCACTGTCTATTTTCTAACTCTAATATTTAAAATCAATCTCAATTTAGCCTGTAAAGATTGCATCCAGTTTAGTAAAGAAACCGAGGGGGGAGGGGGAATGATTGGGGAACAGTTGGGGGGGGGAGAGGAACTATGGGAACTATGGTGGGTGGGAACTGGGAAAGGGGAAAGCCTTTGGAATGTAAACATAGAATATAGAAAATAAAAAAAAATTTTGGTATCAATATATACTATTAGTATATAATATATAGTATCTATACTGCCTGGTTTTGTGCGTCCATTTGACATAAGCTGGAGTTATCACATGAGATCTAGCTGTAAGGCATTTTCTCAATTAGTGATCAAGGGTGAGAGGGCCCATTGTGGGTGGTACCATCCCTAGGCTGGTAGTCCTGGGTTCTATAAGAAAGCAAGCTGAGCAAGCAAGGGGAAGCAAGCCAGTAACATCCCTCCATGGCCTCTGCATCAGTTCCTGCTTCCTGATCTACTTGAGTTCCTGTCCTGACTTCCTTTAGTGATGAACAGCAGTGTGGAAGTCTAAGCTGAATAAACCCTTTCCTTCCCAACTTGCTTCTTGGTCATGATGTTTTGTGCAGGAATACAAACCCTGACTAAGACAGTATCTAATCCTGCTAATCTAAAACTTTTTAAAAAGTTCTTTAAAAAATTTTGCTTTTGCTTTTTGCAAATCTCTGATTTGCCAATAATGGAATTACAGACAACTAACACTGTGTATGGATTTTTACTTGGGTCCTGGAGATCTCCACTCAGTTCCTCTATTTACATAACAAGGACTTTACTGACTGATCCATCTCACCAGTCCTGAGGTTTATCATTTGTAATGATTGGTGGGATTACAGCAGTCAGTGTCCCTGCTGTGTGGTGTACATCTCTGCCATGAGGTCAGTATCCCTGCCATTGAGTGGGTATTTGTTCCAGAAGGTATCCTTGCTTGGGGGTGCAGGGGGGGGTGGTCAGCATCCCTGCCATGTACTTAGTATGCCTATGTACACTTTCCAACAATGTTTTTTCTAGGCTCTCCATTTGTAGGTGGGGGAACTTGGGCCTGAGTGTGGAGCCTCTTTTCATCATAGTGTTCTGAAGTTTCTCTCTGTCTGCTCTTGTTACATGGAGACAGCCTCTGGATAGTTTTCTTCCTTTCCAGTACTCACAGTGAGCATACTGCTATTCAGTAAACTACCTGTACCACATGGTCTTGAGCTAGATGGAAACTGAAGACCTTGTAAAGTCATAAGTAATCAAAGAAGCAGATATCCTCCCACCCTCCAGCCCCCGCCCTGAGTTCTTGGAATGACTGTGGCACTGGATGGCTGGAACCTTGGTTGTAGCCTGTAGGTAACCTTGAGTCAGAGACAGGCAACAATGCTCAGGCCTAACTCCTGGTCCACAGAAACCTGGAGGTAATAAATCCTCAGTGTGCCGTGACTAAAGCTACAGAAGGGGTAGGCTCAGTGGGGTCTTCAGTTAAGTCCCTAGTAACACACACACACACACACACACACACACACACACACACACGTCAACCAAAAACAAGGGAGAGGACTAAAAACTCTAATCAGAAGGTATGTGTCTTAGACTCACTTTCCATTGCTGTAAAGAGACACCATGACCAAGGCAACTCTTATAAGGGACATTCTCTTGGGGCTGGCTTACTGATTCTGAGTTTCTGTCCCTTATCATCATGGCAGGAAGCATGGCAGTGTCCAGGCAGGCATGGCACTGGAGGAGCTGACAGTTCTACATTTTAATCTGAAGGTAACCAGGAACAGACTGATGATGTCCTCAGGAGGAAGGTCTCTAAGCCCACCGCTACAGTGACACACTTCCTCCAACAAGACCACACCTCCTAATAGTGCCACACCCTGAGCTAAGTATTTCAAACTACCACAGTATGTATGGTTGCTTCATGTAAAATATTGAGGGGGAAAATGGGTTTCCAAATTATGGCAAAGAATTAGATATTGGCACTAGATGCAGGAAAATAAAAAGATACAAAAAGCACAGGTAGAGGTACATGTGAGCCTGTTCAGAGCTCCCATGGAAGGTTGTAGGAGCAACTTTTCTGAGACCTCAGGGCCAACTGTTAGCAGGAAGAACAGCCCATGAACAAGTGCTAGTAGTGTTGCCCTGTTCTAGCATCATGGATGGTCTCCCTTTGGCCTGCTGGGTATTTTCATGATCAAGTAACTTATACATACTAAGTAAGACTGGGAATTCTGCTCTTTAGATCTGATCAGCTTCTTGGCCATCATCTGCTACAAGCCATCTCTTGATGCCTGCTGTCATGTCTTCTCAGAAGAGCCTAGAGGAGTTAGGTTTACCAGAGCAGAGCAGTCAGTGTGTACACAATCGATTCTCTGTGTCATCATAGAGTTCCTTATCTGATAAGCCCACTGTTCTTTAAAAGACAGAACCAATGGAATATATATTATGAAGGGGGTTATTGGCTTGGCTTACATGATAGCAATGCTTATTTCCCCAAAGGAGAGAGTCAGATCTCTGTAGCTGCTAAGCCCATCAGGCTAGATACATTATCAGTCCCTAAAATGTATGATCTTCCTTCTAGTTTAGAAGACTGAAGAATCTTGGGTTTCTGATGTCAGGGAAGGTTGAAATACATGTACACATACACATACATGTATACATAATTTGTATGTATATGTAATATATGTATGTAAATATATATGTGTGTATGTGCACACATGCGCAGACACACACATATTCACTTTTTTCTTAGACCTCTTTACATTAGGCTTCAGTTGGATGGTGTCACACACTCTCTTGGAAAGTTATTTTCCCCTTAGTTAATTGTTCCTGGAATGTTCTCCCAGAGGCTTCCTATGGTTTCTCCTAGCAAGTCAGACAAACAACCTGAATACATAAATAATAGCCCTTTCATGGCCACCTCTACCATGACCTTTGTCTGTGTCTATCATATCACAAACCCAGTTCTCTTATGATAGCTTAAAAGCCACAAACTCACTCCATCTATCTTGGGAACCCTGTGTATTTTAGCTCTGTAGAAATGTCCTCTTGAGTTAACTTGAGTATGCAGTTAATTGTGACATCCTTGTAAATGGAACACATCTACTAGATCTCTGCATTGTGTTTGTCTCAAATCATGGCAGCAAGCTCATCTGGTCTTTTGCCAGAAGCTGAGTGTGTAGCAGGGCGTAGGATGAAAATACATCTTCCTTTCCACTGCAGTCAGTTGCGTCTACTGGGGAGCTTTGCAGTTTATAGCTGCTGTTAAAGTTGTGTCAATTAATCCTTTAAAAATGTTCAGGACAGTGTTTCTGGACTGATGTCTTCTGTAATCCTATAGGGGGCGATGGAAAAGCATGAATTGTTGAACCCCTGCCAAGTCTGCTATAATTATACACATCTTATCTTTGTCCAGATACTACTACCACTGGCATATAGGCAGTGACCATTTCCTCCAGGGAGGGTCAAACCTTCCCTAAACAAGGGAAGACCTGCATAGTACACTTCATCAGGATGTTTGAATATTGGAAAATTTCTGATGCCTCCAGGGACAGAAATGAACATTTTAAGTTCATATTAGGTAAGCAGGATTGATACAAAGCTTGGAAGAAGGGAGGTCCAGAAGAGGGTGTATCAGAGAACTAAGCTGATGACCATTATAGACTGTGCCTATGAGCCAGTAGGCACCTTGCCATCTTCACAACACATGGCACTCTTACTTTTGATGGAGTCCTTCTGCAACTGGGTTGATGTGAGGGAAGTGGGATCCTCCCTTAGAACAGTGTGCATTGATTGGCCATACAGGGATCTGATTCCTCCAGCTGTACATATGAGTCTCTGTGTGGTCATTCCTGAGGTTTTACCTACTCTGTGGACATATCTGCACAATTGAGTATGTTCCCTCCCTCAGATTTGCTTCAGATGCCTCCATATTTACATATCCCAGACTCAAGTTACTCCTTTTGCTTGGGATAAAGATTTCAGTTAGTCTTAAATGTGGTGATGTGAAGAGATATTTGTCTCATGTTCTTATTTGAGCCTTTTAGAATAGAGAAAGCTCTTCTTGATCTCTTGTGAAACTTCCATCCAGTTTGTTTGATATATGTTGTGTGCATGGTTTTTGCTGGTCCCTGTGGGCATTCCATTTCATATACCTATGTGATGGATGGCACAATAGCATGTGTCCTGTCTAGTTTTATGTCAACTTGACATAAGCTAGAGTCCTTCAGGGGTGGGCAAGCCTCAATTGGGAAAATACCTCCATAAGATCAGACTGTACACAAGCCTGTAGAGCATTTTCTTAGTTAGTGACTGATGCAGGAGGACCCAACCCATTATGAGTAGTGCCATCCCTGGGATAACGGCCCTGGGTTCTCTAAGAAAGCAGCCTGAGCAAGCTGTAAGGAGGAAGCTGCAAGTGGCTGCCCTCCATTGCCTCTATATCAACTCCAGCTCCAGGTCTCTGCTTTGCTTGAGTTCCTGAACTAGCAACTTCCTTTCATAATGAATTATGGGAGGTAGAAGCATAAGCTGAATAAACCTTTCCTTTATAAGTTTGGTCATTGTGTTTTATCACAGCAATAGTAACCCTAACCAAGGCAGTGTGGCTTTAAAAAACATGGAAGACATATCTCCAATCCTACCCTTTCAGTTGCTGTTTTCATACTTACTTATATGTGTACTGTGGCCCCAAACTATGAGTAATATCCCTTCATATATTAGTCATGTAAGTCACATAGAAAATAAAGAGTACCCACTTTTTCATCTATTACTTTATTTTATATAACTAAAGATGACCTTGACCTCCACCTGTTCCCACCTGCCAAGAGCACTTTTACAATTGTCATGTGTTCATTTTTGCCAGAGACCTTTCTGCCTTTGCTTTGAATTGTTACTGCACTTCAGCTGAACTTGAAGAACTCTTCTCATTCACTGCATCTCTAGGGGAAGTCAGCTCTAGCTTGTGGGTTTCAGATATGAATATGTATCTCTCCAATTCCATGTTAAAATGTCAACCCTACCTGCAGTAATATCTAATAGAGCTTTCAGAAAGTGACAAGCCGTTGGGCTCTCTCAATCAAGATGGTGATGTTGCATTTAAAGTAGAGCTCAGAGAACTGTATTCTGTCCTTTTCTTGGCTATGTACAGACAACAGGGGGAACCATGTTAGAGAAAGCAAGATTTATTCAACATTACAAATCCTGGCACCTTGGTGTTATATGGAGGACACATTTTGTGTCTATAAGAAGTTGAACTGATATTTTGCATATATCAGTGAATCCTAGGTTTCTAAAAAGGGGTCTTAGTGGGGAGTTGTGATGGTGTCTTTCTCTTAGGCCAATAGATATCTTAGGCCAAGGTCTTTATCGAGTTTTGTCATCTGCTCATTTTGTTGGTTTGGGTTGTGCTGATCTTTCTATGATCTTAAAGTACCATCATTAGGTTGTTTGAAGTACCTGTGGTTTTACTATGTACGAAGATACAGCCATAAACTATAAAAGTAACTTTTATTCACCAGATGTAATTGCCATCTCAGAGGTTTACTGCTGAATAAACTGACCTTTTTTTTTTTTTTTTTTAATTCTTTATGAACTCTATTTAGCTGGCTCAACTCAGCCTAAACTGGCCCAAACTGATCTCCACGCTGACTGATTAAAACTGGCTCCTTTCATCTGACTGAATTGTTCTGCTTGGCCTCAAACTAACTCTGACAATCTCCTCTGATGGCTCCTTCTCATTCTCTGGCTCATTCAGTCTTCCCCTGCAGATTCTTTCTGTAAAACTGCCTCCCCTCCCCTCTTTGCTGCTCTCTTAAGTTGCTTCTCATTCCTGCGTTGTCCTCTTAAGTAGTCTCTCTTTCCTATGCTGTTTTTGTGAGAGTGGGTATATCCTATCTCTGACTTATGCTATCAAATCTTTATCTGATTGGCCACTTTATCTGCCCCTCAGTTAGATTTCTCTTTCAAACATGGCTGTTTCCTTCTACAAACTAATTTTACTTTCATTGTTAAGGATTACAGGTGTGTATTAAAGGTCTATATTCCAGCCAGAGGGATTAGAGGTATGTCATTCCAGCCAGATCACTGGGACCTAGAAGTTCTTTGGATGTGATCCCTTCCCTGAGCAGTCATGTTGTTAGATTAAAATTGCTGCCTAGGAATATTGCATGATCCTAGGAATTTACAAAAAAACTTCCTTTCTAGAGCTCCTTTATTTTTCTAGAATTGTGTGATAATGATGGTACATTCTCTACAAGTGAAGGGGGCTCAGTGAAAAGAAGTCTTTCGTTTTTTAAAAATAAAACAGTGAGGTGAGATGCAGTGTCCAGGTCTTCTCTGAGTCTCTTATCACCTTTGTGGGAGGCCCAGCATTCCCTCTTCACTATTGATACCTTCATACAAAGTTACTCTTGTTCTCAGCCACTGTCACAATGTCCTTTGCTTTGTTGTGTTTGCTTCACATTCTCATAGTGAATGGCTACCATGAATGGGAAGTTTAGTAGAAATACCTTTCTGTTCCTTTTGTAAAAGGGACACTATCTGAAGTTCTACATTCTTTTGCTTTGAATGGTTTCTGATTACTCCTTAACCACATTTTGCTTCTAGCTTCAGTGAGTAAGGGGGACACATATCACCAGCAAATTTTACATGTGAAGTCTTTCAACTAAACTATGTTGATAGGGCATGAATGAGATACTGTGGGGGTTCTAGACAGGCTAGATGATGGATCTGAAATAAAACCTCAAAAACTGTGAGCCAAACTTACCCTTCCCTGCTGCTAAGCAGAACTGTGCAATGATGGAATGCTGTCATACTTCTTCTGGGAGGAAAGTGATGTATGGTGTATTCTTCTGAATCATATCCCACCCAAATTGAAACATCTCTCCAGGAAGGAAGGGGATGCTTGTGAGCCTCTAGTGAACACAGGTTACATGTCTGGGAGAACAGAAACTTGAAAAATTATTGAGGGTGCTTCCTCAGCAATAGAAGGGGTGATAAACAAGTGCTTGGGACAAAGACTAGTTGGCATAGCTGCAGAGAAAGGATATTTTGACTATGGAACTCCCTCCTAGCTGTGTAGAGAATCTGTGGTTATAGCTTTGTTGGGCTATCACTAATGTTGAGGTGGGCTCTCTGGTGATTCAGCTCATCAATTTGAATTATCCTTAGTTCTTGTAAGTGATCCATGGTGCATCCTCCTGTTAGAAATGCCAATAGTCTCATTGGCTCATCAGGCTAAACATTACTGTAGTTATTATTTGGGTCTGCCATGGATTCTTTTTCATGAGTGAATAAACATGTGTTTATTCCACATGTGCTTCTCCACAAAAAGTCTGCCACACAATACTTGGTACATAACCTGGAAGAAGGTTGGAGAGACTTCAGTATTATTAGGATGTGCATGGACCAGGTAAAGTGCCCGTAGGCACCTTTAGTCTTTGGTCCTTGATTAGGGATAGGAGAGAGAAATAGGTTTCAGAGAAGGAAACCAAAACTAAGCAGTCCCAGAGCTGGTTGTGGTACACTACTCACTCCTGCTCCTCCCTTCTTGGGCAGCACCTTCCGGTAGCAGCAACATATCTGCTATGGACAACATGAGAGCGCAGGCCCTGGCAAAGCTGAGTTATGATTCAATCCAGCAGGTCAAGGTCTAAGAAGAAATGTTTATGGAAAATGTTTGAGATTGATAAAAGCAAGTGATGAAAGTCAAAGGATAAAAAAAAAAACTAGGATGAGGAAGATTTAGAAATAAAAAATACTTCAGATGAAAGATGTTTTAAGTTGCTAAGTTCAAGTAAAGATGTTTAAAGTTGGTTAATGCTAGTGATATTTAAAGTTAGTAAATGCAAGTTGTAAATGTTGGAGGTTCTAAGAAAATGTATTAAGCTATATAAATGCAAGTTATAGAGATGTGAAAAATGATTTAAGGGGGGGAAGGGAAATGTTTTATATTCCCTCCAAATGCTATTGTTATTTCAAAGTTTAGAATTTGAACATAGATCAATGGAGTTCTGACAAGCTAATGGAACATTGGCAGTTTATAATTCAGTCACAAATCCAAGATTTTAATTTCCCTTTGGTTGTTTTCTGAATATAAACTTAAAGATGCTTCTTATCATGCTAAAAACATCTCTGTTCAATCAGAATATCTAGCCCTCTGGATTGAGAAAAAAATATTCTGTGACATTTAACCTAAACCCATTGCTTTTACTAGGTCTAAAAGTCAGGAGTCTACTCCTGTTGTTCAACAGACACCTGTTAACTATATTTCTAAAATATGAATTTCAATACAATTGTAACTACTAAATGCATATCCTTTTGTAAACTAAAGTTCACATAAACTCCACGGAATCAAGAGTCCTATGACTTGGACCCACCTGTCACAGATCAAATGGACTCCAGATAAGTACACCTGCCTGTTCTGATTCAATCCAGTGGGTGGCCCCAAATATAAATTATATAAACTAACACATATCATACACATTAGAATTTATATACACTGAAACATACTTATAATAACTACACACATATTTGCACATGAATGTGTATATATAAACTATCCACATTATATATAAAATATTCATTAAATATAAATTATGCAAATTAAACATAATTATATACATTGAATATGATTTATATATTTATATATTATAGACACTAAATAAAATCTTATACATTAAATATTAATTATATCTTTAAATGAAAATTTTATTTGTTATATGTTATTTATGTAAAAATATGAATTAAATATGAGCTAAATTTATAAAATATGTCTATTATATTATATTATATTATATTATATTATATTATATTATATAATAATCCATATAATATACATAATTTTGCATGTCTTTAAGGACAGAAAATTTTGGAATGATCTCATAAAACTCTTAAAAAATCAGTTACAAAAACAAAATTAGGGGGAGTTGTATCTACCTTCACCACAAAATTTTATTTTTAGCTTTTGACCTTGGATGACAATAGACACTCTGAGTTTGAGTGTCTATGCTACTCTACAATTTGGCATATTTATGCCCAGGTGAAATGGAAGGATCCTCTTACTGGCATATGGCATGATCCCAATCCAGTATTAATATGGGTAAGAAGGTATACTTGTGTTTTTTCACAGGAGGATGAAAGTGCCAGGTGACTGCCAGAGCAGTTGGTTAGACATGCTGATGGACAGGGAATGATGCTGACCTGAGCATCTTACTGAACACCCTGGTGATGGTGATGGTGAGGCTGTATTGAGCATATGTTCCTGACTCACCTTTGCTACATCCTTCTGTATAGTTAAGACCAGAAGTACTTGTGACCTCTAAAAATGCTCAACCATTAGGATTACCTTGGTCTGAGAGTATGTAAAGTATTTCATATTATCAAATTGCACTCTATGTGTCAGGGCTTCCTATTTGTTTTACTAGAAATAATGCCAACGTTGGATATGTTTCTGTGGACCCTCAGACTTGGAAGAAAAATGACTCTAAGACTGTAATATATTAGTTTTAAGCATTAAGCATTAAGATGGAGGTGCCTATATCTCAGATTGGACAAGCTAGACAATTGTCTTGCCTCAGGCTTTTCGACTTTGTGGGACAGAGAACACAGAGTCTTTGGAACATGCCTTTGAAAAATCAATCATGTGGAGAAGTTGTTATAATGACCCTTCTTTTTCATTTAATGTGACTAGTTATCCCAATTCAATCATGGACTGGTCTGGAAATCAATCCAATATTGGACAAAAGGAAATGACAGTGGGCATTTGGAGGGCTGGTTTTGGACATTTTCAGAGACATATGTGAAAATTGGCAACTTTCTTGTATGATGTGATGGTTGCTGTGGATAAAAATGGAACAAGTTCTGGGGTTAAGGTAATTATGTAACATCCTGTGTTACCCCATCAAATCTTTAATTGGGAATGTTACGTTTTTCATTGGCTCTGATAATGAGTTCAATGTTTCTTGTTTTAATTGTATTTTGTCCACTTGTGTTTCTGCACTGTATTATGGTCAGTCTGTAATGGTAGTACATCAACCAGCTTTTATTATGATTCTTTTAAATTTATCTGAACCCTGATATTCTGAAAAAGGCTTACAAATATTGGAAGAATTAGATCATGCTCTAACATGGAACAAATGTATGGCTGGGCTGATCACTGCTGGTGTTTTTGCTCTCGTAACTCTTATAACCAGTTCTATTACTTCTGCATTAGTTTTAGCACAGGTTAAAAACACAGCTAGTTTTGTAAATCATCTTGCTGAAAATGTAACCAATGCCCTGAACATATAAGTGGATAGCTGACTAGAACAAAGAATTGATATACTGTAGATCATGAGAGATGAGGTGCAAGGAATGGAAATTAGAAGCCATTTGGAATGCCATGGATATGGATTTGTACAACTCAAAAAATGTATAATGAGAGTTGATATAATTAGACCAGAGTAAAAAGGCACTCCAAGGTATATGGCATAATACTAATATTTCTATATATTTATAAGCCCTTTCTCAGGAGATTGTATGTTTAAGAAAGGCAAAACGTTTGACTTTTGATGCTGCTAGCATTGCAAGTAATATTATGTCAAAGCTACAGGCCAGTTTTCTGTCATGGTCCTTGTTTACATCTCTCTTATTGGGCATGACAGGACTTGGCTTTATGAACTTTTTTATGATATTTCTGTTACCTGTTGTTTTGAGAGGAATCATCAGAGTCAAAGCAGAGTCATATAAATTCAAGGTCCAGTGTCTTCCCTAGTAGAAGTTGGTACTCAATGATAGGTAAGATCATCTAGAAAACCCTATCAACCTAAGCCAGGCCATGAATACAAGATTACCTGTGTGTTAATGACAGGTAAGAGCTGTGTTTTCAGATGGCAACCTAAGACAGGCACAACAATCTGCTCCATGACTGATAAGATGCAAGGCTCTTAAACAAACAAACAAACAAACAAACAAGAATAGGTGGATCAACCTAAGACAGGGCATGAATGCTAGAAATCATGTACCAATAATTGGTTAAGTCCACTCTTTTGAAAAGAGGCCTAAGACCACACCAATAGCTGAGACAGCTTTGACTTGAATGGATAAAAAAGGGTGACATGTCGGGAGCACATCCATAGTTAACTTTTGCCGACATCTTGCTTGTGAGTAATCATGAATGATTCTTCTGGCACCTGTCTGTTTTTGATTAAGTTGTGTGTTATATCCTGTCAAGTTACTCGTCTTATGAATTCATCCTTGAGAGACTGTCTAAACCTGAAGGAAACGGCCTTAGTCAAACATAGATACTGTGTACTATAAACTGACCACACAAACATTTGTGGTCATCATTTAACTTCCTGGAATTGGTCATGCTTTTTGTTGTTTGCCTTTGAAAGACGCTCAGAAAATACACTTGTTGCTGTCATGGTACTGACCAACAGCCTTTTTATATTTACCTCTTGCATCTTCTTTCTTCCTTTCCTATAATCATCCTTACTCCTCTAGTCATGGTTCCTGCATTGACATACCAGGAGGGTCCAACACATTAGCTTCTCAGTTTGTTTATTTTTATTGTTAGGTAACATTCTACTTTGTTTAGAATATTTTGTTTTAAGATTTATTTATTTCACATATATGGGTGCTGTTTTCATGTACATCAAAAGAAATCAGATTCCATTACAGATGGTTCTGGGCCACCAAGTAGTTACTGGGAATTGAACTCAGGGCCTTTGGAAGAGCAGTCAGTGCTCTTAACTGCTGAGCCATTTCTCCAGCCTTGTTTAATATTCTTAAATTGTTAGTTAATAGATACCAGGTCCTGTATCAATGTTCTTGTTACCCCTTTGTTATTCCACATTGTGAATAACGGCTTCTCTTTACGATGTGGGAAAGCTTTTGGGGTATAGTCTTCATGGCACAGCAAATTTTCAGCTTAATAAGATGTTGCTGGCTGCTTCCAAAGTAGTTGAACTCATGCATATACCCTAGGCAGAATATATAAGAGATCCTATTTATTGCCATTTCTTAATTTTTAGTATCACCAAACATTGATTTCATCAATCAAATAGGTAAGAACTAAACCCCCTTTTTGTAGTCATTATTTCTAAACTGTCATGATTTCTGTTACCTAAACTTGAGTTTGGTCTCTTTTCTTGTGTGTACTGGCTGAAAATCTCTCTCTACATAAAGTTACCTAGGATTTTGCTCCTTATGGTTCTTCGGGTCACATTAAACCCTTACGTAGAAAGCATCTCTTCTAAATACCTTATTTAGTATTCTCCTGTTGCCGGGTTCATCCTTCTCTGTTGAAAGATGATTTCTTATCCTAATACTTGTGACCTGCAGTGAGTTATAAATGGCAGCTTGTACTTTATTGGGCTTTAAAACAGTTTGACTAAGATATTTTGACCTTAATGTGGTTTAATGATCTTCATGATTTTTCCCGTTATTGTTAATACTATTTTTTCAGTCGTAATTTTGTAGATGCAAAGCTTTTATCTTTGGTTGACTTATTTATACATTCATATTTTAGAGTAATTTTATATTTATGCTTTTGTTAATATAGGTCAGTTCAAATTGGACATTAATCTGCAATAGAATCTCATCAAACTACCCTGGATATCTCTAAATATAAGTACTCTGATAGCTGTGTAACAATCCCAGTTAAGATAAATGCCCAACAAAAGAAAGAGCTAGAAGCTGTTTTATAAGACTGAAGTTGATTTGAAGCTGTCATTTTGTCATTTGGAACTTGCATAGGCTAAAGTCTACACAGGAGTCTATAAATTCCAAAAGCATCAAGTGTTGAGTAGAAATCGATTTGCAAAGCCAAGGGCTGCTCTGGTATACATGCGCCAACAGGATCCATTTCAAAACATCCATTCCTTCTGCCAAGGTCAATGTGCCAGGCCTGCTATCACCAAAGTAACCAGAGAATGCCAGAGTCCTCAGGCTCAAAACCTGCTTCGTTTGGAAATTACACTGCAGCACCTTTTGTCTTTTTCTTTCTTTTCAATGATGGAAAACCTTTTGATCATTCTAAAATGTAGTTGTCTTCCTTCTCATGTTAAATTTTTAATAGAGAGCAAAAAGCTATATATCCAAGGTCCCTTTACCCCTCCAAAATAATAATTTTCTCTTAGAGGAAGTTTTAACTTCACAAAAGTTGAAAAAGAGGTACAGTAGATTATGTTATGCCCCACACATTGAAGATAAATACTAAGTTGAAAGCTCTTAGCTGTGCATCCTTGACCTGGAGTTCAGGTGTGGACGTAGCTTCGTTACTTACTCATTTAATTTACCAAGTAAACCTAGTGGCTAGTATTTCTCACCTTACTAAGAGTGAACTGACACTGCCCTCACTATATGTAATTAGGACAAAGGCCTACCATGTAAGACTTTATAAGGGAGACAGGAAAGTCCACACAAAACAAAAACAAAAAACAAAAAACAAAACAAAAAAACAGATTTAGGCTGAATATGACAAACAGGATCACACCAATTTGATTTTGAGTATAAGGTACAAATGGGACCCTTTGACCTGATTGCTTCATCCTTAAATGGTAAACTAAACAGCCATGAAAATTTAATAGTGAGGAAATTAGTACCTTCTTATGTTTCAGACTGTGAAATGGCACCAGGGAGACTCTGTGGCAGACAGTAGGCAGTGTGTGGAGGTACTAGATCAAACCTGCAGGTTCTGCCCCTTCAACTTGCAATTGCTGATTGGAGACATTCTGACTGGATACCTTCAGGATGCCACCCAAAAAAGGTATTTCAAAATAATCATCTGTTTGTGGTATTCTGTGCATTCCTTAGAAGATGTTTTCTTCCAAATTTTGTTTCAGCCTTTTTATCCCCTCTTGGGCTTTTCTTCTGTTTTTCTGTGGTTGATATTTATTTGTTTCCTGAATACTTGGGATGATTTTTTACATTTCTTCAATGTCCTTTCCTGTATGGTTGTCCAGTTTCTCCTCTTAACATTTAGTTTTCTTAGGTAAGGAAGGCAATGAACATTGAGATTCTGGTGTAGCAACTCATAACTGGGATTTCTGCAGACAAAACCTATGGTCAGATCAGCATGAGGGCTTATGAAATACCTATGCTGTGTAGATGTATATAACAAAGTCCTGAATTAAATGCAGCTCAGGAGAGAAAACAGAATAACAGAAAGCTTAAAGACATGACATAGCTTATGGGGGGTTATAAATAGAGGTAAGAAGCTACCACTGGACATAAGGTACATTTGCAGCACCCATGGATAGTATATGATGCGTGCCATTTTGCAGTGTTTGACTAGCTTTCATTCGAATCTGTTTCTGGCAGCATTTAAACTCCCTCAAAGACAAACTGGCAGAATTTTCAAATTAAAAAGCCTAGACATGCATATTTGTTTTGTGCTAATCCATATAGTCTTGTTATTAGCTAGTTCATGTAATCTTAACAATGGAAAGTGAAGACTGAGACCTCATCGTAGAGATAATCTATGAAAGCTATCTAGCCTCAGGCTTGTATCTTGGGGATCTGAGCAGCAGTAGTATCTTATTTAATATGCTCCACCATTTTATTAACATCTAACACCTGGGGAATCATAGGCATATCAGTATTTGAAGTTATTTTTTTTTTAGAAAATAACACACATACATGGAGAGAGAGAGAGAGAGAGAGAGAGAGAGAGAGAGAGAGAGAGAGAGAGAGAAGAGAGAGAAATGTCACAAAATCATGTATTTTAGGAGTATGGAGTTGATTTTCCACTAATAAGGGCAAGAATAAAATCTTAGGCAACATTTTCTAGCCTGAGATCCTCAGGCTTCTAGGTTTACCTAGTTTGCTGTTGGAGAACTTTGGGGTTTTTTTGTTTGTTTTTATTAGCTCTCCAATAATCCTTTCAAATCCATAATTATTAATGTTAGAATTAATAATTTTATACTCAAATGTAGTGCTGGCTATCAAGCCAAGAGCTTCACACATGCCCAGTAAGGGCTCTCCAACTGACTTACTTCCACAGTGTTAGAAGGCTCTTGCTTTCCACTAATTCTATCATATTTATTTCATTTACTAATTTTTCTCCACAATAATATATTATAGTTTGATAGCGTATTAAGAATGTAATATGCTGTCATACAAAATACATAAAATTTACAGAAAAAGTTTTTAGAATACTCTGGTGAAAAGATACAATCCTACTACAGAAAGATAAACATAAGTATTTGGTTATCTTCTAGATGGGTTTTCTATGATAATCATGTCTGGTTTACATTTAATAAAATAGGTATAATATTCACATTACTTTGGGTCCCATGAATATATAGCATATGTAATTATTATTCAGATAAGTGAGGTAGATGCAAATTAATTTAATAAGCAAATGAAAGTAATTCCATAAACTTTAGTTAGGCTGTTCAAGGAAAGAATGATAGCTTTGTTTCTTTTGGTTGATGGGCTGTCAGTGTGTCATGACAACTGTGTAATTGAGGGCTTGCGACATGTTAGGCTCTAGATGATGTAATTTAGTCATTCACCATAGCGGCTAGATGCGAAGCAATGATAAGCAATTAGTTACTGCATTTCTGCCACTTCCAACAATCTATGAAAGGATATAGTTTATCAGTTATAAGTGCATGCACGGGTCAGTACATGGAAATGCACTTGTGCCTTTGGGCAGTTAGTGGAGAGATGACGGGAGGCAGATCTGACTGCCTGGGTCCTGCTCATATTTCCATTAACAACACAAAGGGACTCTTGGTTCTCTCCGTTGGGGGGAGGGTCACCCTAACAAGTCCCATTCTGTACTTATCATATGGTGTTGCATCCAAGTGTCGGGGTGGCAGGGGTCCTCAAACTCTGGAGGTCCATGTTGCTATTTGTTTGACACTTTCAACAAGTGATTCATTGGACAGGGACTCAGTTGGAGTCTTGAGAAGGACATAATTGAGGAAGTTTTAAGATGAACTTGAGGTGTGTAACACAGAAAAGTGGAAATTTAGAAACATCTGATCCATGTAAGTCCTAGTCCTTTGTGAGGTTTAATATGGAAAGTTGAGGAAGGGAGGGTGCCATGAATGACCTCCAACTCAACTGAGTAGAATTCAATTCCAATGAATAAAACTGAAACCCGGCTGAAAAGGAATGTGAAGTGAGAACTTGAGCAGCTGTCTGCAAAGCGTTTGTTAAGGACCAGTGGAGAGGTGAGCTGTAGAGCGAGGTGGGTGTTGGAAATACGATTTTAGTAGTATCAGGGACCGTGACATTATAACTTACCTTAACTCTTTTAAGAATTGTGGATTGGCCCTAGAGCTTGGACATACTAGGCAGGCACTATGCCACTTAGTAGGCCTCACGTGGCTGCTAAGAGCAGCATATAAAATGACAAGAGAAGGTGACAAACAGACAAATAGAAGCTTGGACAACGGCAGCACTGAGCGGTAGGCAGGGGAGACAGTGGGTGACTTACGAGGGAGCTGAAAAGATGAACAAGGGAGTTGAGAAGAGATCATGTAGAAAGGAAAGCTCAGTCACTGGGAGCTACAGGAGGGCAGGTGATCAGTGAAAATCTTCAGAATGCATCAGAGAAATCTGCAGCATGGAGACAGGATATCCCTATTTAATCTATATCCATATATAAGCATATGTGTCTTTTATTCTTATTTTTTACTTTTTTTGACTTTTTGTGAAAACGGTGTCAATTCTGGACTGTCATATAAAATATAACTACTCTTTCTCTTAACATTTGAAACAGAGTAACAGAATGCTAATTAGAAAAGGTATCTAGAAAATTCCCACCAGTACATCAATGAATGCTAAAACTAAAAGACACTTAGTAATTAAATGGTGTTCACAAATGAGACCATGAACCCATGCTCATGCAAAACATTTATAAATTATGAAGTGATATACTAATGAAAGTTTCAGTCACCACTATGATGCTATAGTGTTGGTTGGCACAAGAATGCTTTCCTAACCATGCAAAGATAGGCCTCTGTTTTGACTTGAGCAAATTAGTCAAAACTGAATTTCCTGAGCTCAGATGATATCCTTATGTATCTAAGGCAAATAGAACACATTTTCTACCAGATGTGGTGCTGTTGTATATGTGTGCATATTTGGTTTTATAAATTCTCATAGAAACTCACCCCATTAATTAATTAATTATTTTGGCCATCTATTAGTTCATTTGACAAATATTTCATTTGTTCTTCTTATAGAATAAATAAGAAGAACAAATGGTGGTTTGAATGAGAATGTCCACCATAGGTTTTTATGTTTGAGTGCTTGGTCCTCAGTTGAAACTCACTCTCATTCTTGTTTGTGGATCAGATGTAAGCTCTTAGTGACTGCTCCGGGGTTATGCTTGTCTGCCCTCTGCCATGATTCCTGGCATGATGGTCATACACTCACTCTCTGAAACGTTAGGCCCCACGGTAATAGAAAAGCAAAGAAGACAGTGCTCCAGGAAGAATGTGCTGAGAAAAACTCACAAAGAATTCACACATTCAAGTGCTAAAGGTAGTACTCAGCAAGTACTGGAAAGGAGTCCCTCAGAAACATGTTAGACACTAGAGCGAGTCTTTGAAAATTAGCAATGTGAAGTGTTGCTTCTAAGGCAACCAGTGTTCTCAAGACGCTCGGAGTCAAGCGTCTTTCTTTTGACCATGGTTGTTAAAGGATAATGTCCCATGGACTGATAAAACACTGTCACATATTTACATTCCTTTTCTCCTAATGTAGGAACTTAATGCCCAACAAACTGCATTCACTTTAAAAGTATAGATACATTTTTATGCCTTGTAATCACGATCATAAATGAAGATTTCCACTGTTCCAAGGTACTTTATGTCTTTTTCAGCACAGAGCTACAAACAACAGCCACAACTTCCCTGTATACTCTTTACCCCTGCAACCAAATAATTATTAGCTGCTTTTTCTCACTATTGGTTAGTTTTTGTCTTCCCCAATTTTACATAAAGGGAAACAGTAAACACTGATCTTGTATCTGGAATCTAAAGGAAACTTAAATCACTTTCATTGGTTTTAAGTGCATGCAATTGAAAAGCTAAGTCAAGCCGGGCATGGTGGCTCACGCCTGTAATCCCAGCACTTGGGAGGCAGAGGCAGGCGGATTTCTGAGTTCGAGGCCAGCCTGGTCTACAGAGTGAGTTCCAGGACAGCCAGGACTACACAGAGAAACCCTGTCTCGAAAAAACCAAAAAAAAAAAAAAAAAAGTTAAGTCAAATGAGTTTAGATCAGCTCGTGTTCTGTGAAAGTACAGTTAAAATAAGTGTACCAGTATAATGCTTGAGAGCGCCTCCCCCTTTAGATCAGATACATTAATCGTATCTTGTATTGCTAAGCACAACCTGCCTTGTATTTCATACATAGTTTATCCATTCACCTTTTGATGAATAGTAGAGTTGTTTTCAATCTGGGGATGAATATAGCTCTCTGAACATTTGAGTGGGACTCCTGGTGAATCTGTAGATTAAAAGAGTTGGGTTTGTGACTGTGTTTTAGTAAATTCTTAAATCACTGTAGAATTGCTTTCCGAGGTGGCTGTGTCATTTGTTTTATACTTCTGCCAGGAGTGTGTGAGGTCTAGTTGACCCACATGTTCACCAAAAGTTGGTTTTATGAATGGATCTAATTTAAGCCTTTTGAGAACGTGTGTGGTGAAGCCTCATTGTGGCTTTAATTTGCATTTTACTAATAGCTCATATGTTTAATATGCTCATTCTTCTTCGTTTATTTATCCTCATCTGTTCTTTGTCTTTTGTTTTCTTATCTTCATTTAAGTACTTCTTTTATTACATTTTATCTCCACAGTTGATATCTATAGTGTTCCGTTATGTTTCCATTCTAGTAGCTTTACAAAAATTTATATATATATATATAATTATATATATGCATAATACTCTATATGTCCCCTCTTGATCTATTATAAATTGTATAGCCTATCTTTGCTTTAAACATCAATTACACACACATACATATATATATTATATATACATGTATATATAATCCATTATATATTTATCTAGTGCTGGATCTTACCTTACCAAGTACTCTACTCCTGAGCTGCAGTTTCAACCCTAAACATTCAATTGTTTTTTTCTTTTAAATACTTTAAAAAAATCAGGAAAGTTTTTATGTTTATCTATATTTAGTGTTTCTACTGTTTTTTCCCTTTAATTTCAGTTTCAAACATCCATCTGGTGTTATTTTCTTTCTTTTAAAGGGTTTTTATTATTTTGTGTGTAGTTGTGTGTATACATGACATGCACACATGTCACAGCACATATGTCGAGTTGCGGGAACAGCTTTGAATACTCAGCTCTCTCCCTCAACCTTTCTATGGGTTCCATTTTCAAATTCAAGCCACTGTGTTTGCACTCTTGGGCAGCAAGTGACTTTCTCACCTGAGCCATCGCACCAGCCCCCTAGTATTGTTTTGTTTTCTGTTGGAATATATTCCAATGATGTTTTGGATGGTAAAATCTTGTTGGCAGTCATTTTCTAAACCCTTGAATCCTTGAAAGTCTTCACATTGCCTATATTTTAGAAGCTCAAGAGATATGGAACTCTGGCTGTTAACTACTAATAGCTCCTTAGTACTTTAGTTTCGGAAGAGAAGAGATGCTATTCTTGGCATTTCATGTCATTGCTTTTGCTTTTGGATTTATTCATCGAGCTTTTTGGAGTTGCTATATAATTGTTGTCGAATTTAATATGATTACTCGGGATTTCCTGATGGTTCCTTCTGAGACAAAAAGTACACAGATCCATCTTCGAATTACTGGAATGCTTTTAAGACTTGTTTTGTGTTTCCTTCCAGTGAGTTTGGCTAATTTGGTCTGGGACTTGAACAAAAAGGATGGTCTTGAACCAAAGGATGAATTCCTTCCTCCCTCATGTAAACAATCTAACCTATTTCTAAATGTTGTGATTTCCAGGAACTGCTTTGCTCAATCCTCTTCAGTGTATATTTTTCTGCACACACATGTATACACATTGCAATGTTCAGCTAAGTTGAAAAGTTAGAAAATTTTTCTTTAGGCAAAAGATAGAGTAGTGAGTGGCTCATCCCATTCACCTTCATCCTTCCAGAGGTCATGATTTGGGGCTGCCTATTGAGCAAGTTATGAAAAAGAGATACCATGTATACTTTATCTGGCTTCATGCTTGCCCGAGAAAGGTAGAGAATTCTAGTTATTTGTATTGCACCCAAAGTGAAATTCAAACCCTGCTTTTATAACTTTGCTTAATTATGTGAAGATATTTTTTTAATTATTATAAATTTCAAATTATATAAAGAAGCAAGTGAGAATTTCTCTAAACTATTTTTTTTCTAGTGTAAACTATAGACCTCTCACAATCTACATTTTACTAATGGTAACAGTTTCTAATAACTGAGGTCCTTCTGTTAGTGTCTGTAAATTTGCATCCACCCATATGATACAGTACAATGGGGCAAAAAAGATGATATTCTGCTTATGTCTGATAACTTCTTTGGACTTGGAGAGACTCAGAAGAGAGTCATGAAGTCTGTTACTCATATTAAGTGAGACAGCATCAATATAATCTAAAACAAAGTTACTCTCGATAGTGAAAAAATATCACCATAATGACGAAACTGAATTCCTTAAACATCTTCCATACCATACTTCCAGAATTCAACAGTTGGAGTCTTAATATTAACTCAAACATTTCACTTTAGAGTGTGATAATTCACCCATTCTTCTGGTGGAACAGTGAAGTGTCACCTTCCATCAAGGTGAAGAGTTACAGTGTTATAGCAAAATTACAAAAAAAGAAAAATCAAGAAAGAAGGCATGCCCTGGGATTGGCTAGAACCAGAAAACCCCATAGCAAAGACAGACAGAGAGAGAGAGAGAGAGAGAGAGAGAGAGAGAGAGAGAGAGAGAGAGAACATCATTTGCTCCTGTTTTAACTAGTGTATAAATTTAATTTTCATTCATCTAAGGTAGTGTCTAAAATCTATTATCAAATATCACAACACATAAACAGCTTCTCATTAAGTTTAAGAAACTCATAACCTATTTGGGTAGATAAGGCGAATACATAGGATAAGTTGAAAATATGATGTTATCACAATGAATGTTTTAAAAGAGGTAGGAGGTGTGGAGGATTGCACAGATGATCTATCGGCCTATTACTGTTTCTCTTGTCCAAAACTCTATTTTCTCTGCTTCTCTGATGGAGCATCTCAGAAGTGTAATGGATGTTTTTCAGTCTGTCTAGGTCATCTCTTGGCTGCAGAGCTGAAACGGCATCTGGGAATTAGATCTATTCTGATTGTATTAGGTGATCACAGTTATCCTTGCTCCTAATTGGTTCATGCAGCCCAGACCTGGGCTTGCTGGGCAGTTTGGGTAGTGAAACTGATATTAGAATCCTAAGTAACAAAGTTGAGTCTGTACAAGCGTTATACCTCAAGCCGCTGTGTTAGTGAAGGGCAAGGTGGTCAAAAACGAACTATTTTAAGTAGCCTGGACTTCAGGAGGATAACAGGAAATAATTTATGAACCAAAAAAGCAAGAAAGAAGGTGTACCCTTCTTTCTTGCTAGAGCCATAGCAAAGACAGAGACAGACAGAGAGAGAGAGAGAGAGAGAGAGAGAGAGAGAGAGAGAGAGAGAGAATCTTTTGCTTCATTTGTCCAGGCTACATAAGAGTTCTTCTCCTTTGTAGCAGACATGGCAGGAAGGCCTGATGCTGAGTTTGTCCATGGCTTTTGGTTTCTCAGTCATGTGACTAAGTACACATGTATATGTTTTTTGTCAAGGTTCAAGTCACAGAAAATGTTGGGGTAGGGTAGAAGAATCCTGTAAGTGTGAGAAGCTGAATCAAAGAAAGGATGACTGTTCACCACTGTTAAACATTCCACACCTTTCAGTCCCTCTTACTCATCTGTAAAATGGAGATGAAGCCCTACTGACAGTGCCAGATCTGACAACACAACGTGAAGTCCACGAACCTTAGGTTCTTCCCCAGCTCTCCATTCTTTGTGTCACTTTGCATTCTTTGCCTTAGATAGCTTTCTATTAAATTTGTTCACTAAAGGGTACATGCGGCTGCAAATATGTTCTGATAAAACTGAAACGTTATAAATAGCTTACTGTCCTGTCATTTTTCAAGGCAAAAATTTATGATTTCTTCCTGAGCCAAGACCACATAGGCGAAATTGCTCTGATGACTGTTTTTTTTTTTTTTTTTTTTTTTTTCTTGAGACTTGCTTGTTTAGGTGAGGGCTGTGTGGCTATGGGAGTCAGTCTACAGGGTTAACTTTGGGATAATACTTATAGAGTGTTGTAATGAATGACTGGAAGAACCCATAATGTGATGATTCCCTATAGGCAGAAGGAGACAGTAGCAAAGGACTCACAGCAAGAACTGCTGGATGAGGGGTGCTTTGATAGGAGGTGAGCCTGGACTGGGTATTTTAATGTCTGAAAATGAATCCACATTATCAAAATAAAGTGGTTCGTCTCACTGAAAAATGGCCAGAGAGCTAGGGGATACATTTGAGAGAAGCATATGCACAGTTGGAGAAAGGACTGAGGATGGTTTCTTATATTTTTGGTTGTGAACCTAGCCTTTAATGGCTGAGCCCTCTCTCCAGCCCATAACAATGGATGGCTTCTTTACATTTTAAAGTATATTTACATACCAAAGTGAATGATGAGTGCAGTTCTAAGGTCCACACTAAGTTTTGGTAAAACAACTGTTTCTTTCTCTTGAAGGAAGTTAAACCATCTGATCAAAGAATTTTCTTATGGAGAGCTCATCCACTGGCCCGCCCGCTCTCTTCAGCCTTTGTTCTAATCTTAGCTAAGATTTCCATTTGGCCTTAATTACTGATTGCTGAGCATTGCCAGTCAATTGCATTCTAACCTTGAGAACGACTGAATGATACCATGAATCATTTTCTTCTCCCACTGTTTGCGGTCTGTTAGTTTATCCCGCACATCTTCCTTTTCTCCTTGAAGTGGTGGGTGGTCCCTATGCTGTGTATGTTCAACAGGTCTTCCTGTACCTTTGATGCCACTGTTCTCTTCTGCTTATTAAAAACTGGGCATGCAACTGTATCCCTAATTTGTGGGAACATCATGGTCTTTTCTATGTAATAAACAACTCAGCATCCTTGCCCGCAGTACTTACTGTTTTGTTTTTGTACTTCACAGCCAGTATTGTGTACAAGTGACTTGTGAATAGCCTGAGGCTTCACATATGGTGATTTTTTGTGAAACAGAGTTCTCTACCTCATATGTATTTCCCTCTCCTTAACTTGTAATATATTCGGGTCAGTTGTCTAGTTCTTAGACATCTAGTATTTGAGAAGTATGGTCTAAGGGAATAACCACCTGTTTCCCAATTCTCTTTTGATCTTTATTCAATTAAAAGAAAAACAAAGAAACCTTTTCTTCTCTACTTCTGCTCCTCCCCAAAGACACCATTTTGAGAGTTCCTAAGTGTCTGACTATACACATAAGATTCTGAATACAGAAACAAGATGTGTTGACAATACTAGCCTCCCACTGAATCCTTGGAGGAATACATTTATTCTACTTCTTAATGTTTTCTTAGCTCCATAAATAGACACTTTTCTTGGAAAAGTATTTCTTAGGCCATGGTGAAGATGTTTGACAGTCCTGATCAAAAATACGAAGCACACAAGATCTACACAATACCACTGTTCTCCAGAACCCAGTGCCTGTGAGCTCTGAGTTGTTTCATGTTTGCCTGCTTTCATCCAAGAATCTTTATGAAAAATATTGGCACATTATCTGTACCCTAGGATATAGAAATCTCTGGTTGCCTTCTGATGTGTTTTCAGCCATGGCACACGTTTGTTAGACTAATATCTTGAAGCTGTCTAGCAACCATGGATGAACTGGTTTACCTGAAAGGGGGGGGGGGCTAGGAAATGACAAAGGACAGGGTAGGAGAGAAGAATGAAGCCAAAACAAAGGTTTCTGATCAAGGCTCAAAGTTTAATAGTCAGCACCGTGTTTATATAGGAAAAGCCCAAGACCCCCATCCTTTGTTTCAGCTGGGCTGAGTTGCAAAGCAAGCTCGTCAGGCAGTAAGCTCCTAAGAGTGGTGAGCAGTCGCTCAGCCTCTCATGAGGAGACCTGGGCATCACAGGTTACACTCTGGCATAGTGAGGCTGCCTGACTTTAAGGCCTCCAAATGGTACATCAGTTTGTTTCCCGTGTATGTATCTATTTTTAATTGCCCAACAAATTTGTATTGGTGTATTCTGGATGTAAGCAAGGGTGCTGCACACTTGTGCTCTGGGAGAAAACACCCTACTCGTGAGCAAAGTGCCTTTGTTTTGTAGGAGCATCATGATGGTTCTCTGATAATCCTTGGTTACTCTGTTAGGAGAGGAGATCTGGGTTACGGTAATGTGGAAGCTGACAGACTGCAGAGTGCTGCAATGAGGTTGCAGCAGACACACAAAAGGTGATTTGCAATCGCTGCATTAATATAAAAGCCAAGAAAGATACAGAGTCTGGTCTAACCCCCACCCCACCCCCCACCCCGCCCCTGGAAGCTGCATACTCTAGCTCGGTTTACCTATATCCCAAATATAACTTCTTCCTCCTCCTTGAGACTTTGCTGTGTTCTAGGACATCTGGGATCTGTTTTCAAATCCTGTAGTGAAACACAGCCTCCTTCTCCTGGCTTACTTAGGTCCCTTCGCCTGGGGTGTTGGTGTTCAATTGCTGTGAAGAGACACCATGATCATGACAACTCTTATAACAGAAAACATTTAATTGGATTTTGTTTGTGTTTTTAGAGGTGTAGTCCCTTATTAGCCAGCAAACATGTTTCTGGAGAAGGAGCTAAGAGTTCTCTATCTAAATCTTCGGGGAGCAGGAAGAGAGGTGACACTGGGCGTGGCTTAAGCTTCTAAAAACCCCAAAGCTTACCCCAGTGACACACTCTTCCAACAAAGCCACACCTATTCCAACAAGACCATACCTCGTAAAATGCCACTCCCTGATTCCCAAACATTCAAATCTATGAGCTATGGTGGCCATTTTTCTTCAAATTATCACGCCTGGATAACCCCTTTCTTTGTTTTCTCATTCTAAAACTGCCAAATAAGCCATTCGTTCTTTTTGTCTTTTGATTTCTTCCTCCCTATGATACACTTGGATATTGAAGTATGACAAAAACAAAAGGGACAATCCATCATATTTCTTGACTTCTTTGTCGCTTAAAGCTGAGAAAGTAGCACAGCCTAAACTTTGTAATTTTAAAATATCTTAGCAGTGAAAGAGTTAGGTAATGACATTTATGCAAACAACCTACTTCCTTTTACCAAAGCGCAGTCCCTCCTCTCTGCCAGGTCTCTAGGCAGATTTGAGAAGTGTTGATTTTCAGGTTGATCAGCTGACTTGCTTATCGGAAGCTTATTGCTTTTTGGAAGTTGGAATAGCTCCTTACATCTAGACCCTCCGTTTCTGCCTCTCTCTTGGCTATAGGTGTGTCTGGCCATTTCTGATGCAAGGTTGTCTGTTTTCCTCTTAGATCCTGTCCTGGACATTAATTATCAAGGCACAGGATTACATTTCTCCTCGACTCTTTTATGTGTGCTTATATTTTTTCCCCCTGGGTACGCTGTGACATTGTGACATTCTGAAATTAAAGTATTTACTTTAAGGCTGGAGAGATGGCTCAGTGGTTAAGAGCACTGACTGCTATTTCAAAGTTCCTGAGTTCAAATCCCAGTAACCACATGGCAGCTCACAACCATCCGTAATGAAATCTGACTCCTTCTGGAGTGTCTGAAGACAGCTACAGTGAACTTACATATAAAGTAAATAAATCTTTTTAAAAAAGGAAAGTATTTACTTTATAATTGTCATTTTTGTTTGATTAATGTAGATTGGAGTGCCTTTCCATCAGGCACTGACACATTTAATATTTATGCACTACAGAACTTTTAGGAGATTATGATTTTTGGAAAATTAATAAAGTGGAAACAGATGCTGAGAGATTAAAAAGGTACTACTTCTTATGTAAAACATGAACTCATTTATCTGACTCTAAGAACAAAATATTGCTCTTTCAACTGAAGCACATGACTTCTCTTGAAGCTAAATATATTCTATTAAGTGATTTTATACATGTGCATGTACTTCCGTTTTCTTTGTAAAATGAGTGTAAGGGAGGGCACAGTGAAAGCACGGAACTAAACCACTCTGTAGGTGGAAAGAAAAGTCTGAGGAACAAACTGCCAAGGTTATCTCTCCGGAGACAGAAAGAAGCAAAATGGCAAAAAAGCAAGCAGAGTTTTATGACAACAGGTGAAATTCTTTGAGCTGATACAGGCTATTGGCATTGACCTGGAACAAGATGCCCTTGCCCAAGATAGTTGACCTTTGTGAGAGAATTAAGGGAGGTTTCTGGTAAACAGAACTCCACCCAAAGAAATATGCTCTCCTGGTGAACACAGAAATCTCCTCTTACAGGATTCTCAAGGAAGGCTGAATTTACCCGGTAATAATCCTCTTTACCTGGTCAGAGTTCTTCTGTTTAAGACATCATGGTGGTAGCTGCGAGTAACAAAGATTGTGACAGAATTTGATGTAAGAATAAAATGGTTTAACAGAGTAATTTGGTGATCAATAGAAAGAATTAATTGACTAAAACCTATCACATCTCTAAGTTTCTCGAATACTTCCAAAAGCCTAGTTCTGAGCTGTTACATGGTAGAACACTTTACCTTCTTTAAAAATAAAAAACAAACAGTTTTGTCTATCTAAATTTCCTGAACTCATGGAATGAGTCTGGTAGTATTCCTTTCCTTTTTGTTTAGTGCTGTAGATCACAGAATAATGGTATTAAGGTCTGGTAGAGGTTGATGTTGACTCTTTTCAGTTCTTGGCTTTTTCTGTTGGGAGACTATAACATTGCTTCAAATGTTTGCTTGTTGTTGATCTTATTAGGTTTACATCCTGTTGGCTTGTTTTAACAAGCCCACTATGTCTAGAAACTCATTTCTTTTTTTCTCCTAGGCTGTCCAGCATTTTTGAAATATGTTTGTAAACTATTTCCTAATGATCCTGTGGATGTGATTGGTACCTGTTGTTATGCAGCTTCTTTTAATTTCTAATTTATTAACTAGGATATTCTCTGTATAGAATTTGTCAATCTCCCTTATGGTTTTACAGAACCATCTCCTTGTTTAATTTATTCTACGTTTCATTCTCTTAGTCTCCATTAACTTTTGCCCTCATCTTTATTATTTTTTCCATGTATTGCCTTTGAATTCATGTTACTTTTGTTCAACAAATACATTGAAGTATTTCAAGGTAGTCATTTGAGATTTCTCTGATTTTAAAAAATTAGTTAATTAAAATATCCTCATTATTTATATCATTGTACATAGTACTGTGTCACATATGGACATTTTCATGGTTAGTTTGTCTTGCTATTGATTTCTAGTTATATTACACTATGATCTGAAAAAAAATTTAAAAACCATTTTGATTCTTTTGAATTTGTTACAACTTTAAAATAAGATTTATTTATTTATTCATTTATTTATTTATTTATTTATTTCTGTACACAAGTACACTGTCACTGTTTTCAGATACAACAGAAGAGAACATCAGATCCCATTACAGATGGTTGTGAGCCACCATGTGGTTGCTGAGAATTGAACTCCGGACCTCTGGAAAAAGTAGTCAGTGCTCTTAACTGCCATCCCTCTGACCCAAGACTTTCTTTATAACCTAAAACATTATTTTAAAGACAGTTCCATGGGCTGCTGAGAAGAGTTCGAAGCAATACTATTATAATATGCTGTTTTTTCTCTGGGCATAACACAAGTGTCCCATCACTATCTTGGAGTACAGAATACCCAGGACATATAGTCATGACAACAAAATAATCAAACCAATACTTAGATAGCTACATCTATGATAACACTGAGCCATTAACACTCCATAACAGGAGGAATGGGAGGGTCACAAGACACACTTATTAGTATTCCAGGTATTAGATATTCTATACCACGCCCCAGCTGCAAGTGATCCTAGGAGATACTCCAGGAAGTATCTTAAGATACTTAGGAGAGAAACAAAAAACCCTACCCTAAAAACATGGATTCAGAGGAGAAATTAAAAGAAAAAGAAACAAAGAAGGTTGCAAATTTCTCTTTTGACACTGTGTTTCAAGATAAATGGCAGCTTTTAACAAGCCAAGATTCACTTCTGATTAAAAAGGATTTTTTAAATTACCTTATTAAAATATGTATTTCTTCTTTCACATTACCTATTTTGCTCTTTCAAGTAAACTGTGAAGTGTGTGAGTCACAGTGACCATGACATCACACACCTGCTTCCTTCTCTTCTCAAGCACTCATTGTTGTTTGACTTTAACCGAAGTGCTGAGGCTCCTGCAAGGGTGATTTCCAAAGGACCTCATCCTCCAGACTTTTCCTGTCTTCAATTCCATGCAAACGGAGTCAGCTTTTACAAGGTGGGGTTTTATTCTTCTGGTGAATGACATCAAATATTACTTTTTTTTAATTTTTATTTTCTATATTCTATGTTTACATTCCAAAGGTTTTCCCCTTTCCCAGTACCCCCCCCCACACCATACATGGTATATTTATACAATGGAATACTACTCAGCAATTAAAAATAACGAATTCATGCAATTTGTAGCTAGATGGTTAGATCTGGAAAATACCATCCTAAGTGAGTTAACCCAATCACAAAAGAATACACATGAAATGCAATCACTGATAAGTGGATATTAATGAGCCCAGAAGCCCTAAATACTCAAGGCACAATTAGCAAGTCAAATGATTCCCAAGAAGAAGAAAGGAGAGCACCCTGGGCCTGAAAAGATTGGATCCAGTTTTGTAGACCCAGAACAGAGACATCAAATATTCTAATCACACATTTTGAGTCAAATACTAAAACCAAATAGGCTACAAAGACCCAGCTCAGAACTCTGAACATGTCTGCACTTGCAGTGCCAAGGACCCCAAAAGGGAAAATCTTTTTGTCCTAAGGTGAAGATATTTATTTATGGAAGTGGTTTTAAAAAAATGTCTGAAACCTATCACCATGTGGTTATTATTATCAGGCCCCCTCCCCCTTGTTAAGAAAGCCATTTTACCATTCAGCACACATCTGTAGCTGGTATGGTCCTCCAAACCAATCAGTAGGCTGAGCTATTTTTAGATCTCACCCAGAGGGTCCAGTTTTTATACTGATTATACAGTACCAAATGTACACACACACACACACACACACACACACACACACACACCACACATACACACACAGCATTAATGTCGAGAACAATACCTGCATTCCAGGTCAGTGTTCTGGTCCTGTTTGAACAATGGCTCGGGATAGTTTTGTGATGTTCCCTCCACCACCACCACCACCACCACCACTATCAATTCTTATAGGTGTAGATGATTGTTAGTACTTGTACAATAAAGATAAGTCCTGTGATGTTATCAGTAAATAGTTAAAAAGAGTCTCAGTTGATTTCTATAACGTTTGACCCAATAAACACCCATTTAATCTGTGACAGCATGTAGCTCAGTGAACATCACAATGGTAGTTTCATGGGAGAGTTCCCATCACATGCCTGCCAGACCTAGTGATACTTCTGCCCTTTGGGTTCCTGCAGAGGAATTAGGCCTCCCTGAGCAAGGTTTGGAATGTTTTCTTTGTTAGACACAGGGAAGCCTGTTTGGATTGAGAACTGCTCTCTTCACACATTTTGTGACAGTGTTGGAACCCCTGGCTTCCAGTTTTGGTTTTCCTGTAACTGAACTGTTTGTCCCCCCCCCCACACACACACCCCTTTAGAATGCCTACATGATGCTGTGAACAGAAATAAACTATTTACATAATAAAACAACAACAAAAAGATACTTAGGAGATAGGAAGTTGAAGATTAACTGAGAGCATGTCCCCATAATTCAGACTTGATTCTATAAAGTCGCCATCTATGATGAAGTGACTCTTTGCAGTGATGCAGCTTTTTTGAGGTCACCTAGATAAGTAACTCCTCACCTGTGCATATTTTCTTTCTTTTCTTTTCTTTTCTTTTCTTTTCTTTTCTTTTCTTTTCTTTTCTTTTCTTTTCTTTTCTTTTCTTTTCCTTTCTTTCTTTCTTTTTTTCTTTTCTTTTCTATCAGATATTTTCTTTATTTACATTTCAAATGTTATACCCTTTCCTGGTTTCTCCCCTCCCAGAAATGCTTTGTCCTATCCTCCCTTCCCCTGCTTCTATGAGGTGTTCCTCTACTCACCCCACTTCCACCTCCATCCCTCAATTCCCCTACTCTGGGACATCAAACCTTCATAGGACCAAGGACCTCTCATCCCATTGATGCCTGACAAGGCAATCCTCTGCTACATAGGCAGATAGAGCCATGTGTACTCCTTGGTTGATGTCTTAGTCCCTGGGAACTCTTGGGCTTGGTTCATATTGTTGTTCTTCCTATGAGGTTGCAAACCCCTTTCAATTTTGCAGTCCTTTCTCTAACTCCTCCATTGCAGATGCTGCACTCAGTCCAATGGTTGGCTGCAAGAATCCACCTCTGTATTTGCAAGACTCTGTTTGGCAGGGCCTCTCAGGAGACAGCCATATTGGGTTCTTTTCAGCAAGCATTTCTTGGCATCCATAATAGTGCCAGGGTTGGTGACTGGATATAGTATGAATTCCCAGGTGGGACAGTCTCTGGATGACCTTTCCTTCAGTCTCTGCTCTACACTTTATCTCCAGATTTACTCTTGTGAATATTGTGTTCCCCTTTTCAGAAGAACCTAAGCACCCACACTTTGATCTTCCTTCTTGAATTTCATGTGGTCTGTGAATTGTACCTTGGGTATTCTGAGCTTTTGGGCTAATATCCACTTACCATTGAGTGCATACCCTGTTCATTCTTTTGTGAGTGGGTTACCTCACTCAAGATGATATTTTCTAGTTCCATCCATTTGCCTAAGAATTTCATGAATTCATTATTTTAATAGCTGAGTAGTACTCCATTGTGTAAATATGCCACATTTTCTGTATCCATTCTTCTGTTAAAGGACATCTGGGTTCTCTTCAGCTTCTGATTATTATAAATAAAGCTGCTATGAACATAGTGGAACATGTGTCCTTATTACATGTTGAAGCATCTTTGGGATTACAAGGTGGTACGACCACTCTGGATACCAGTTTGGCAGCTCCTCAGAAAATTGGACATAGTATCATCCATGCATCTTGAGCAAGCCCAATAAGCTTAATTGTCAGTGCCTTATGGAAGGATAAAAGACCTTTGTTATTTCTAATTGGCAAAAGCCAATGCAGTATATAGTCTATAGATACCTATGGCAAAGCTTAAATCTGAAATTTAATTTCAGTGTGGATATAAATATTAAAGAGTCTGGGCTATTGAAGTAGTGGCAGAGTTTTCTTTATGCTACATTGCTCTTTTTCATTCCTTGAAGAACGGAACAGACATGCAGACTATGAGGAGTAAGTAAACAATGAAAGCTTTCTTAGTCCAAAAGTAAAGGTAAAACTCTTGGCTGCTGAGAAAGGAACCCAAAGGCAGTTGCCTGGACAGGGAAAGGGCATAGCAGGGGCTGATATATATCGAGGTAAGAAAGGCATTGCATTGTATATGTTAATAATGTAAAAAGTTTGAAAGCCACCTGTAGGATAACATAGAATAGTCATTGTTGTGGAGGGCCGTTCAAGAACCAAAGTCCCCACTGCGTTCTCCTGTATGTACATGCATAACTGATATCTAAATGTAGCATTGCCTTGATCTTGTCCTCCATCCCTAGTACTCTCCTATAGTTTGTTCATGATGCTTTTCCACTATTTTTATTTGATTTGATTTGCTGGGCACTTCCTTTATTAGGTCTCTATTTTTTTCTTTTTTAAAAATCTTAATTTCCTGGTCTAATTTCTCATCCATATTGCTGTCTTTCTTTTGCTTCAAATTTTTACTTATTATTGAGCAAGTATGTTTGAGAGAGATGTGAGGAGAGGGAGAGGGGGAGAGGGCAAGGGGGAGGGAGGGAGGAGGGATGGGGGAGGGAGAGGGGGAGGGGGAGGGAGAGGAGGAAGGGAAGTTGCAGCAAGGACCTGAGGTAGCTGGTTACATTGCATCTGCAGTTAAAAAGTAGGGGAGACATGATGGCTGAGTGGAGGTAGCACTGCCCTCTAATACCAGTTTTTGGCAGGCAGAGATAGTTAGATCTCTGAGAGTTTATGGCCTGCCTGGTCTACAGAGAGAGTTGAATGAATATTACTACTTAGCTCTTTTTTGCCTTGCTGTTCTGTCTAAACTCATTGCTTGTATAATACTACTCATCAAAGTCATTCAATACACTTTGTATCTGTGAGAGAAATTGAATTTATGATTAAAAATCTCTTGAGACCTCTTTACTTTACTAGACTATTCTGCCAAAAACATTGAGGCAAAATTCTAATTATGTTAAAACTAGGAAGTGGAGAAGGTAGGAATAGTTCCCAGATTTCTGAGAGATGGCATTATTTTAATATCAAAATCAGACAAATGCACTATTTATTTTTAATTTTTATTTGCTTATTTGTAAGTATGTGCACATGCAGCATATGTGTGTGTGTGTGTGTGTGTGTGTGTGTGTGTTGCCTACGAAAACTTTCTACCCTGTTGAAGCAGGGTCTTCTCTTTTATTGTGTCAATTTAAAAATTTATTTTTTCTTTTTGAGATTATTATATAATTGCATCATTTCTACTTTCCGTTTCTTCCCTCCAGTCCCTCCAGTATACAAAAGTAAACACTAATGTATGCAAGTAGAAATAGAACTTTGAAACATATCTTTTACAATATCACAAACAAGAAATACAAAGTAATGAGGCCTCAATTTGAAATGAAAAAGTAGTACAAAATTTGAACATTGAGGACTACAAAATATTGCTAAAAGAAAAAAAAAGAAAGAAAGAAAGAAAGAAAGAAAAAAAAAAGAAAGATGGCAGAACTAAACCCATCTAATTTGTGAATAGAAGATCGCTATGGAGGTATCTGTGACTTGAGTCAGTTAACACAATTTCACTGTCCTATGACACCTTTCAAAATGCTCACATTAATTCACAGCCCAGCCTTAAGATTTGTTTAAAAATACAAAGAACCTCCAGGAAGCAAACTTTGAAAAGAAAAAAAGAGACACATATTTGCAACAGTAGTCAAAGCCTCATTAGAGCAACATATTGACAAAGACAATACTTCTAGGACAGGGGAGTTAAGTTTGGTCCAACAAGCAATGGTTCCCAGATACCTATTCTCAGTACCAACATGCCCTGGAAACCTTTGACATAGATGATGTAGTTACTGAGCTTATGTAAGAGCTACTAGCCGTACACTCCACCATAAGATGCTGGTGTCTGTTTTCACAGGCTTTCTGGGTGACAATGATGCACGTTGAAGGTGGAGGAGAGTTACCCACAGCTTCTCCTTGCTAGAAATCTGTCAATATTTGGGAGACAGGAAAAATGGTCTGCAGCCAATGGCAGGCTTCAGGGACTCAGAATGAAGAGAAGGCTGATGGCCTTTGTCTATGAAATCTACATTAAATTTTATTCCAAATGTTGCCATGCTGAGCTGATAAAAAAAAAAAAGATAATTTCAAACCCAGTCATGAGGACACTGGTGATAATTTTGCTTGATGATTAGCAAACAGCTTTATCACAGTATGTTTCATAGAATTAACACTCTGTAAATAGATGCTTAAGAAAAATATAAAAGTTGTAAAAGAAACTCAGAATTCTAAACCCTACACTATATCTTTAAAAATCCCCCTTTCCTACACACACACACACACACACACACACACACACACACACACATACAATATAAGCACATATATATTTGCAACGATATTTCATACACGGGATTCAAGGGCAGTTTTTACCACTTTTAAAAACCAGAGGTGAAGTTCTATGGAGATGTTTTTGAGCTCTGAACTGTGTTTTGGGAGTATTTAAATGTACTAGAAATTTGAGTAGCTCTGATGCTAACCTACTGCTTCTAGTTTTAACTCAAGCATTTGAGAAATAAGAGTGAATGAAAGCGGGCTCACAGTGTGGTCTTATGTTCTGGCATGAGGATGTGGTTTTTCCCACTAGTCAAAGCAATTTCATCTCATGTGAAACAAAGGAAAGGGTAAGGAGGGTAAAAAGGAATCTGGAATTTTTGTTTCGATAAAAGGAACTCTGCTTCTTCTACACCTACACATACACCACACCACATACCACACACACACACACACACACACACATATACACACACCACACACACACACACACACACACACACACACACACACCACATCGCACATATACACCACAATACAGATACACATACCACACACACATACATACCACACTACACATACAGATATACACCACACACACAGATACACACACACCGCATATACCATACACACCACACATACATACACACATCAGCCCTCCTACTACACACACACCCCACACTACACATACACACACTACATACACCCCACACCCCCCACACACATATACAGCACAACACAGAGATACACACATACCACATACACCATACACACTACACATATAAACATTATCAGCCCCCCACAATACAAGCACCCCACACACATATACACACTACAAACACACACTATATGCAACACATGCACATCACACACACACACACACACACACACACACACACATGCACACTTATTATCACCTTTCTGTTCTCTTTCCTGTCTGTTAGAAAATTAGGTTTCAATCTTAGGCCATTGTCCTTCCTTGCAGGATGTGAAGTTTGCAATTATAGTCTCAGTCTTTTGGCATTTAATCAAAATAAAATTGATTACCATAAATTAAAAAAAGTCTCATAATCTTAATGCAGACTGTATCAGGAAGGAAAAAGTCCAGACTTCCAGGATTTGGCAGCCTGTCGAGCCCTCACTAAAGTGCTCCCCACCCCACATCTTCTTTTTATCTATTGATACATAGTCATGATAATTTGTCCTCTGAGTATCAGAATACTGCCAAGAAAAGAAATGTAGAAGTCTCTTTTTCCATACCTCATTGACTGCTGGGATATTTCTTTGTATTGAACTGTATTGTTGTCGTACTGAGAGACCTAAAGGTTATTCACCCCCCTGTTTATCGATCAAAGTCTGTACCACAATTCTTCCCTTAAGTTCTAACGACAGCAACTGGCAATGAGGCAGACTGCTGACTAGGTGACGTAAGTTTGAATATGGCTGCCTCTACTTTCAACATTGGTTATTATCATTAGCAGTTTTGGATGTCAGAGGAGCTATGAATCTCAAGAGACAGAATGTAGAGTAATATATTTTTCCTAGTCAGTAGCCTCTAATATTATCTCAGATCAAATACGATAACAATTTTCCTACTTGTAGAATCCAAAGTATGAGCATGATACAGAATAAATGTATTTTCTTCTTGAGGTTTAGATGAACTTTGCCCCAAACTTGTATAGGCTATTACATTTTTTTGTGCCAGGTACTATATTGTGGTGAGTACATGCATTTATTATTGCATTTAGCTTGCTCAGAACCCCTGAGTCTGCATAAGAAGCACAAGGGAGGAAGAGACAGCAGAGATGCATTTCAGAAGCATGTATGGGCATCTTCAGTAAAGGAGAATACCCACACTGCCCTGAAGCCTACATGGCCAGCAGAGCCCCTTACATTATCTCTGTATCCTTAGTCATTCAGAATTCTTTCTATGATGTATATAAAGCCACAGTATAACTGCAGCCTTTCCTGAGGACAGAAAAGACGCAGACCCACTTCCTGAAGGGGCCAAGCTCTTCAGGAGTTTTGTCATCCCCTCTTCCCCCTTTAACTAAGAAATCGTGACGATGCAGTGAAGCCTCCAAACAGGACCTCTCTGTGGGTAGAAAGAAAAGCTTATTGAGAGAACATGCTACTAGTTAGCATCCAAGAATAGAGGAGCGCAGCTGGGTGGGAAAGCAAGCACATTTTATATGAGAGCAGGTGAGAGTCTGGGAGCGGGATGAGCTGAAGCAGGCTGTTAGGGGTCACTGGGAACTATATGTCCCTGCCTGAGGTAGCTGACCATTGGGGCAGATAAGGGAGGTAATGGTTTTCCTGGTACACAGAAACCTGCTGTGTGAGAAGCCCAAGTTTAGGCTTCTGCTTACCCAGTAACAATCCTCCTGATTATCTGGCCAGAGTCCTTCTGTTTAGGACATTGTGGCCTGTGGACATTTGGAGTCCCATTTTGAATCCAACAGAAAAAATTCTCTGTTAGTTAACACTTTTTCCTGTGGTGTGCATTTCCCTATGAGCTTCCTTCAGGTTCTTTTCTTTGTGTTTATACTCTCTGATGCTCACAAGAATCTGGAAACTACTACTAAATTCTTTCATCTGGGCTCTAAATTATCCCTGGAGACCCTCTCAACCCTCAATGCTTATAACAATTCTATGTAAAGCTTAATGTTCCTTCAGTTCCCTAAAACATGGAGAGATTAAGTAATCTCTGAGCTCTTCTTATTAGAACCAACTGTAGACATAGTGGTTCCCTCCTAATTGAAAATTCATATCACTAGAGCTTCTAGTTTGCATGCTTTGGGGCTGACACTCTTGGGAATTCTTAGCTTCTAAGAGTCAGGGTATGTGTGCCTATGTGTGCATGCATGTGTGCGTGCATGAATGAGTGTGATTTAAATGCAATAAAATTTACTCTATATCATAAAAATATTTCATAGAAAAATCTTTATTCTAGCAGATGGCTAGACATAAACACTGTCTGAGTGCTTATCTGTGGTGGTCTCCCTGTAACACCATGAAAATCACAGATGATGTTTGATTTACCTTTGTGTCCTTTTGAACACAGTGTTAGAGTCCCTCTGGTGTGTAAATGTAACTTTTATTTGTCAATATAGTTTGTCTTGGAGGCTTACTGCTGAGTAAGATTACTTTTTCTAGGTCTTTCTGAACTCTGGCTGGCTGATTCGATTTAGCTGTTCTATCTTGGATTCCTCCCTAAGCTGACTGATCCAATGTGGCTTCACTTGGCTTCTTCCCAAATTGCTCTGCTTGGCCTCTCTGGCAAATTGCTCTAATCTGGCTCCTTATTCTCTTGCTTTAACAGCCTCTGCTGGTCTGTAATGAACTGTATGAACTCACAAATGAACTCAATTCCACTGCACTGCACTCATTTCACTGACTCCCAACAGATACCTTTTCCCTGTACTGCTCTTCTTTATTTTTTCATATTTAGTTTTTTGGTTTTTCAAGACAGGGTTTCTCTGTGTAGCCCTAGTTGTCCTGGAACTCACTCTGTAGACCAAGCTGGCCTCTAACTCAGAAATCCTCCTGCCTCTCCCTCCCAAGTGCTGGGATTAAAGGCATGCGCCACCACCACCCGACTCTCTGCACTGTTCTTACATAGTATCTATTTCATGTACTATTCTCATGAGAATTGGGTGTATCCTATCTCTGACTCATTCATTCAAATCTTTGATTCATCACTTAAATGTCACTTTCAAACATGGCTGCTTCCTTCTACAAACTAATTTTACCTTAAAGGTAGGTATTAAGAGCCTGTCTGTATTCCAGCCAGATCACACAGATCTAGGACTTTGGGTGTGATCCTTTGCCAGAGTATCCATGCTACTCTATTAAAATACCTCTAGATGGATTTGTAAGTGATCAGTCAGAGAGGATTTTTCAGGGTCCCAGGAACATCTCAGGTTGTAAACCTGCTCTGTGTCATTTCCAGCCACTCTTCCCTGCTCTTGGAAGTCCCAAGGCACCTTAAGCGTCAGAGGTCTCTGAAATCTCACTGGGACCTCCAAAATGTTACAAGGATCTTCCAAAGTGTTGCAGAGAGCCCATCAGAGATAACTACTCAGACACAATTTATAGCCAATTGAAAGGCATTATTCCAGCTAAGTAGGTATAATATCTCAGGTATTTGGGACCTCAGTATAGTCTTGAGAATTTAGAGCCAGGGTTTTTTAAAAGCAAAAACTACATCCTGGTATCTTGAATGACAGCTGCGGGGATGTGGGGGGGTTGGGGGGTGTGGGGGGAGGTTTTGTGGAACCAAGCAGTTTGACAGAAGCTAAGATAAATTAGCTGGAACATTTTGACCTTGGGTTCCTAGAATAAGAGTTCGATAATTTTCCATAGGATTCTCCATTAAGGTGATCAAATTCTAGTTAAGCATGAAATATACTAAGCAAGAATACAAAGAGGAGCATCTGCATTGTCTTGTCCTATCACATGGTTTTTGAAAAGTCCATACACATTTATGAATATCAAAATTGTTCTGTTTTCAATCTTTTTGTCATGTCTAAAATAGATAGATGACAAAATTTACCTCATTGGATATGAAGAAACATCAGTGTCTATAAAATTATTAGTATATGTGTTGACCAAGCGAGCACAATGTCTATATGTAATTGCATGCACTATATTAATCTGATGGGCAAGAGAACCTACTTCAGTATTCCTGGACTGAGGAGATGGTAGCATGCTTGTAATACTGACAATGACTATGGCAATAAAATCAGTAGACCTAGGTTTTAGATTTGAGATGACATTTTACGGCAAATTTCAGATACTTAAGTTGAGTCTATGAGGGAAAAGGTTATATAGGTAGATGGATGGTCGAAGCTCTTATAATGTATGAGAACCTAGGAATTAGAATCATTTTATAGTCTATATTGACTTCATCAACTTATCTATGAATAAAAAAAAGGAAATAAGTAAAGGAAAGCACACGACTGCTCACATATGGATAAGAAAGCTTGGTGTTGATAAAAAGGAAGAGCATAGGCAGGCATATCTGGGCTGGGTGAGTTCAGAGTGGTCATGACTCTGAGCCATCTAAGAAGATGGGGGAGGGAAAGGAAGAGGGTACAGAGAGACCCAGGTACAAAAGCCAGGACTCCAAAGGCACAAAAAAGGGCAGGAAACTAAAATGTCTAGATTATACAGGAAAGAACCTCTGGGGGAAGAGCTGCCAAGTCCTTGGGCTGGGGACTTCAGGGTAAAAGATATGATATGCCAGCCATACCCTTTAACAAGTAGGGACTGAAGGATGCTAGGAGAACCTACAAGCCATGTTGGCTTTGACAGTTAAATAGGCACCTCAGATGTTTGTTCTGGGTTTGAAATTTAATATCCCAGACTTTTGTTGATAACTGAATGCTAAGTAATTATCTGTGACTACTTTTTGCTGACATCAGGGCATCATTGTTGGGGACCCAAAATGCTGGACTACTGGCCAAGTCTGGGAAGAGTAGGCTGTTTCACTCACTCTCCAGGATCTGCAGGACCCTCTGGGTCTAGGAACATGCACAAAGAAGTTAGAGCATCTTGCAGTCTTTAATTGATTCGAAAGCTGCTGGAATAAATACATATTAGGGGCAGAAGATAAAGTTGAGGAGTTTAGGGAAATGTTTTCCTAGTTGTGCATTTAAAATTTGTAGGCCAATGGTCCTAGTCGTTGGGAGAGGGGAATCCTAAGTCCAGGGAAAGGAGGAGAGATCTCACCATCAGAAATATGCAGGTGGAGAAACTGGTGCTGATTGACACTACTTAGATGAAATCCATGTGACCTGTGAGAGGTGGGTGCAAGTCAAGTCCCTGAAGCTTACAAGGAATTTTTAAGTTTACAAAAAGAGATAAGTTTTAGATGTGTTAATATTACCATTGTGTTGTGTACAACACCATGTGTAGTAGTCTGTACTGAAATGCAAATTGTAGAAAAGGCAGGAGATTTCTGCCTGTCTGATTCACAGTAAATAAACTAAAATGATTTTGGGTTTAAAGGGCTAACATTCTTTTGAGAGGGCTGGATATAGATTGGACAGAGATTTTTTTTTTAGCACAATGTGAAACAGTGTCCAGTCCAAAGGAAATTTAAAATCTTGACCTTGTGACTGTGATAACATTATCTGAACTCTACTAGAACTCGGTTAATAGCTTATCAGAACTCCACTGATTGATGTGAAAACTCTAAACTTCTTAAGTCTTAGTATTGCAAAGGCATTTTAAGGGAGTCTGGTAACTAGGGAAACTGTGTCTAGACTTAGTAATAGGCCTAGGAAAGTGAGTCCTGAGACTTGATTTTTCCATGTGAAGAGAACTGAGAAGGCAGCTGCTGCCTTGGCTGCTGCCATTAAAATGACAAATCTGCCCTGGCCTAGTCATCCAAGTCATAAGGGATCTGAGAAAGATACATTTTACTAGAGTAAGCGAGAAGTCCCGACCAAGCAACTTCCAAATCTATTAAAAATGGTACTTACTGACTACCTAGATAGTCATCCTAGGTTCCTCCAGGGCCATTGGGAAGAGAGGTTCCAGGAAAGCACCAGTCTAGTACCTCCAGGTCTGGAAGATCTGACAGAGTTTCCTGTGGAATAGGAGCTTGGGGGACTGCCCTACCCTGTCTAGGTAAAGCAGGGCAATCAACTCCCTAGTGCCCTGCTTGTCCACAGTTTGGACTGGGTCCTGGCAGCAGGAGAGGGTAAAGGCAATTTTACACCTAATGTCTAGCTTTGCCACATTTAAAGCTCTGGATGGAGTTCCTCTGTACCCATATTCTGCTTTAGAGAAGATCGTAGGGATGCTTTCACAAGCTAGTACTTCTTTCTATTACAAAAGGATTTTTTTATTCAATATTTTAAATGTTTCAGCAGATCTCAGAAAAGTTTTGAGGACCATTATCTATTAAGTATATATGAACTAACCGAACTTTGCTTATTTCTAGTTACTTGTTTTAGGTTTAACTTTGGAAACAGACAGGTGGCTAAATCAAGCTATTCCTGTAATTTATTACATTAGTGCTTAGCATGACAACAAATACAGGTGTGAACACATTAATGAATTTTGTCATTTATAAGGTGACTATTAACTTTCATGTATTAATTATCTTTAATAGTCTCCAATAAGCTTAATAGTTTTAAAAATAAGACTAAGTCTTTACATTTTTATCCCTGTTAGATTTATCATTAAAAAACAACAATTTTTGAATTGAAATTCTTGTCTGTAGGGAGACTGGCAACTTTACTGATCTTTTTATATAGTACACCATTATAGAATACTGCAGTTTTTAATATGGCTTACTTTATCTAAATATCTACAGCTTGACATGAGCAAAGACAAAGAAACTAGACAAGTATAATTGTGAACCTAAGTAGACCTTAAGAATTTATAAATCTTGATTACCAAATATACTTTATTTATTAAATATATGTTTTTACTTAGCTAAATGTTTTAGAAGCCTGGTTTTTGAACAGTTAACAAAGACACTAATAGTTAGGTGTAAGTGTCTAAGCCAGCTTTTGTAACCTGAATAGACCTTTATAACTTTAAAAATTTATTACCATATAGGATATATTGTAAACCAGAGTTGAATTGCATATACAGTATGTTTTGGCAAATGTAACCTTAAATTTTTATCATCATACAAAAATCCATACAAGCCTAAAATATTTTGGAGAGTTGTTGCTTCTTTAGTCTAAAAAAAAAAAGATGCAATAATAAACCAAGGGCTTGGTAGGACTGAGATGTTTTAGAATTGTTGCTTTATACCATCTTAAGATTGTGAAATCACATGGCAAGTCCCTTTTAACCTTAGTAAAGATGGCTGCCAGGCATGTGTTGCTTACAATTTGAAGGTCATCAGCCAAGATGGAAAAGAGTCACATGGTTGCTATTTAAATAATCTGTTTTCCTAGTAGATCTATTTTTAAAATAAGAGTTGAATCCAAGTTTCAAATAGAGTATATTCTAGAAAAGAGCTGAGTCACATATGCACCTATATGTAGATTTTAAGTTATAGGCCTTTTCTTATAAGTTTTAAACTAAATTTTGTTATAAATTCTTTAGCAACACCCAGTGAACTTACAAAATTTGAGATAGACTGTTTACACAATATTCTCTAAGTTTCCTTGAGAGCAGAGCACAGAGAAGTCATAAAGATAAAACATTCAAGAGTGGAAAGTTGTAAAATCTTAAGAGACAAGAGAGTTTCGAATTATTTGCTTGTGTAGTAGCAGAAGTTGTTACAATATGCAAGAATTTAGAATTCTGAGTGTACCATCTTTGGCTGTTAAGCTACATGGAGGCTAAGCCATTTTCAGAAACATCTCTGAGTGTGAGAAAGGAATTAAGTCCTAGGAAAAGGAGAAAAGGTCATGAATGAATTCCATCACTATGGTTAATTCTCTGCTGGTGAAAGAGCCAGTTCAAACCAGATTAGATTATGCTCAATGCAGGTTTATTGGGAAGCTGTTCTGGGGATCCAGTCTGTGGGAGATTTCCCTGGCCCAGAGGCTAGGGAAGTCATCAAGGGGAGAGTAAAGGGGGGTGGGGAGGAAGAGAGAAAGGGCACATGACAGGGTAGAGAAAGAAGAGTGAGAAGGAGAAGCAAAATATGTTTATATAGGGAAGAGCCTCTGAGGGAAGGATAGCCCAGCCCCTAGCTGGAAAGTTCAGGACTGCTGTCAAAGCATGCCAGGTAGGGACTGAGGGATGCTGGGAGAACTTGGAGGCCAGGTCTATTTGGTATGTAAAATATGCACCCCACTCCCTTGTCCCCATGTCTGACACCAAACATATCATAGAAAGGACTGGGCAGGAGAGAGAGAGAGAGAGAGAGAGAGAGAGAGAGAGAGAGAGAGAGAGAACAGTGTAGTTACAAGGGACAAAGAGGAATAAGGAGGAACTCTATCCAAGGAAGGGTTCCAGTATTTCAGAATTCATGAGGATCTAGAGCCCCTTCAGGACTTAGCAGGCAGCTCTTAGGGGAAGGTGAGAAAACTCAAATGTACAGTCCTAGTGTAAGATCCAAAAGAAAAATGGGGGTACCCCAGCACCACACGCCTCGGAAACCGGCACCCTAATAACTCACGAGAGATAGACCTGATGCAATTTGCAAGAGGAATTTTAATTTCCAGAGCTCTGGGGGTCACAGTCTTACCATGCAGGGTAAAAGAAGTAAGCCCCGTGCCCCGAATTGGATTGGCTTTTTATATGCTTATAACAGAACCCGCCTACCACAAGCTTCTAAGCCAATCAGTTCAAACCATCCGAAACCACGCTCTCTGAGAACTTATCAGCCTCTCACAGAGGCCGGAAGAACTAGTTAAGTCATTTCCGCTTACGCACAGGTGGCCGCCATGCACCGGGTTGTGCTCACCCTCCCCCCACTGGCATTAGGTGTTGGGGACCTAAGTGCCCCCCAGGCAGGAGTTCCGCAGCCCCCTCGGTGATTCTGCCAGCCTCCAGCCGCGCTTGTCCTTGCCATAGCCACTCCTCTGAGGGAGACGGGAAAAGATGCCAGGGACACTCCCAGCCCGAGGCTCGCAGCCGGACTCTGGAGGAAAGAATGGGCCAAACCTCTGCTCCTTTGGGGTCACCCTAGACTCAGGCACGGGGGATTCCTAGCTTGCAACCTTATCCTTTCATTAGGAGAGTACAAGAAGAGATAGGACAGGTAGTTCTGAGGAAGTTCCAGGAAGGAATTACTGAGCCATGATGGAGCAGAGGGATAGGTGTTGTGGTAACAAGAATTTCCATCCAGGGTATCCCCAAGTGGACTGTGAGACTTGCCAGAGAGAAATGTCCTAAATCATAGAGGAAAAATGATTCCTTTCCATGTGATAGGTATGGCAAGAGGAAGCTTTCTGGCATACTGTTGTGGTTTTTGTAGTAAAAGCAGACTGAGCAGTGAGTTCCGTAGCGACACCCAGTAGATGGGGAGAGACAAAGTCATTAGAGGAGGAAAGAGCTAGAGAGGTATATTGAGAGAGGCTTTTGGAAAAAGAAGGGTTCCAACGGAGGGAGAGGAGTAAGTATCTTAGTAAATAGAATTGCCCACTTAATGGGACCCCCAAGGTTGTAGCAGTAAGATGCCCAAAACAGCATAGCAGGGAGAGAGGACACTGAGTAACGAGGCTATAAGGATGGTTAGAAAGACAGAGGGAAGAAGCGGCCGAAGAGGTGGACTCTAGAATCAAGGTCGATGGGATGAAAGCCAGAATAAGCACAGGATTCATAGGCACCCTGGGAGGGCTAGATCAGCAGTGTGGTTCAGAGTAGCTGAATTTGTTAGGGAGGGAATTTACTTAGCTACTACCGGGTTTTGGTTCCAGATGAATGATAATGGGAATAGTAAAGAAACAAAAATAGCTACTCCGTGGGTGAAAAGGGAAAAACTGTATTCCAAATCGTCAAGGCAGTCTTCTGGGGAAGCAAGGAGAAGCGACAGAGGAAAGGTTTCCAGAGTTAAATGGGTGAGGGTTCAGAAAGGGGGCTCTTGAGCTGGGCTGACTAGCATTGACCTTGACAAGTTAATTGGCACCTTAGTTATATGTTAATGGAAAAGCCACAAGTTTCTTTTGCCAGAGGTAAGGAGAATGTCTCTTTTTAGCAAGCAGGAAGTTTCTTCAAGCCCCTGAGGGAAAGGGGGCTTTTGTCTAAATTCCTAACCTTGGGAAAAGGACTTTCCGGAACAGTCTGTCTGCATTTGGGTAGAAAAATCTTTAAAAAAAAAATGGTTTTTAACCTCAGGAAAAAGAGATTGTCTAGTACTCACTGGACTTGCTTTTTCTATGCCTTCCTTTCTTTTGTTGTTTAGAAGAAAATGAACAACCACAGAATTTCATCCTTCTCCCAGTTGCCAAAAAGATAAGGGAATAGTATACATTCCAATCTCTTTCTCCTCCCCCTCCCTCCTCCATCCAGTCTTCAGAGGCAGTCCTTTCTGAACTACTCAGCTCCTTACCCACTCTTCCTGCCAGCCACCACACCATTTTGTTCTCTGGAAGATGCTGATTAACATTTGCTAATGTATGCTAATGAGCATTAATTACAATCTCAGATGTGAACAAAGCAGTACTACAAAGAAAGGATAAAGATGGGGGAAGGGGTGTTCCAGCATCCTCCCCTCCCTTCTTCAATTTCCTCCTCCGGGAATGACCTTCCCTGCTGTCCTGCCTCTAAAAATTCCTTAGTATTTTTTGTTTTATTCTGTTTATCCCGGATTTCTGGCAGCCATTCTTCACCGCGTGGAATATTATAGGCATGCTCTGGAGAGTAGAAAATATTTCCTTTTTGCTCTAAATAATCCGAAGATAGAAGGGTCGCTGTCCCGGATTTTACAGCACACATTTGTACTTTCATCTGGTTGTTATTTTGGTATCTTATTACTATAAAAGACTGTAGCCGCAAAAAGCTCCCAAGGGAAAGCATTTTCATCTCACTACACTTATTTACAGGGACTGCCCTGCATGGAGGTAATTGCAGTGCTGGAACACACACCCTGATTATGTATTATGACAGCCTGGTTTCAATAAGAAACTCCCCCCTCCTCCAAACAATCTAACCCAATGAAAGGAGTAACACTCACCACTTCTGGTTTATTTAATTTTTATTTTTTATTTTTGCAATCACAAAGAGCTCTGAATGCCTTCAAAAATAACTATTTATTTGTTGAATAGGTGTAGTTTAAAAGGAAAAAGCTGTTGTCCAAACCACAAAGCATACAGAGTTGTTTGTCTTTTTGTAGACGGCTGTTATCATGAAGTATCTAATTGTAGTTTCCCACGTGCACTTCAGCATGTAATTCTCCATCTGAAGAGCTCCACCTCAGCATTTTAGGTTTCTCTTCCGATGTAGGGGAATTTGGAAGCAAACCAGCTATTCACTTCAGCCTAGGTTTAATTATAATTTGTTGTACAATAAAGGCAAAAGAAAAAAGAGCAATGATTTGATGAGTCCTCTCTTCCCTTTTTTAGTCATGTGTGTGTATATATATGTATATAAATACTGTAAGAGCCGAAAGAAAAAACAGGCTTACTCCAGCACCCCATGCCTCGGAAACCAGCATCCTGAAACACTCAAGAGAGACAGACCTGATGCAATTTGCAAGAGGATTTTAATTTCCAGAGCTCTGGGGGTCACAGTCTCCCCACGCAGGGTAAAAGAAGTGAGCCCGTGTGGGCTGGCTTGGATGGGCTTTTTATAGGCTCATAACAGAACCTGCCTACCACAAGCTTCTAAGCCAATCAGTTCTAACCATCCGAACCCACGCTCTCTGAGAACCTATCAGCCTCTCACAGAGGCCAGAAGAACTAGTTAAGTCATTTCTGCTTACGTGGCCACCACACACAGGGTCATGCCCACCCTTCCCCACTGGCAATAGGGGGGACCTAATTGCCCTCCCCCCAGGCAGGAGTTCCGCAGCCCCCGCGGTGATCCTGCCAGCCCCCAGCCGAGCTTGTCCTTGCCACAGCCGCTCTGCAGGGCAAGATGGGAAAAGGCGCCAGGGACACTCCCAGAGGTTCGTGGTCCCCCTGAAGGCGGGTGGGATATGTCCACACTTCCAGGCCAACAAACTGTGGACTGAACCTCTGCTCCTTTGGGGTCACCCTAGACTCAGGCACGGGGGATTCCTAGCTTACAACCTTATCCTTTCAATACGAATAACTTATGTTTCAGTAAAACATATGCAACAATTCAGATGTATAAATTCAGATATACATATAAATGCAAATATACATAAACAATAAGTTACTTCCATTCTAAAGAATATCTTGAGTGGGGTTTCTGTTTTCTTTCTGTTTTTCTAAGAGTTGACAACCCTTTGTCTTCAATCTCATAGTAAAACATGTTTTTCCACAGACTTCTTTCTGTTCAGTTAGGCAACTTCAATATTTTATATTGTATTTCTAATAAGTCAGAGATCAGCTGCTAGTTTTTTCTTCTTCTGGGTATCCCAGAGTCTCAACAAATGGGCATAATAAAGAAGGAAGAACACACTGGAGCATAAAACATATTACCCAAGTACCAGCTTATTATTCTTTTTATGACTTTATGATTTTAAAACTATAAAAACTTAAAACAGCTTCATAGTGTCATTTAGACATTATAATATTAGAAAATATGACCATTTTAATTAATTAATTAATTAATTAATTATTTATTTATTTATTTGGTTTTTTTGAGACAGGGTTTCTCTGTATAGCCCTGGCTGTCCTGGAACTCACTCTGTAGACCAGGCTAGCCTCAAACTCAGAGATCCCCCTGCTTCTGCCTCCCAAGTGCTGGGATTAAAGGCGTGTGCCACCACCTGGCAAAATTGTTTTTTAATGTAAATTTTTATTAGGGGATTTTGAGATATTTTGTTTGTTTGCTTGCTTGCTGGTTTTCCCCTCTCGTTTCCATTTTGGTATGTTTTGAATATGTGTGTCCCATGGAAACTGAAAACTCTCTTAAGGAAGATAAGATGCTGATACAAGTAGAAGGGGCATCAGACTAGCACTGCCAAATTATATCCTCTTCCAGACTTGATAATATTGAAGTATAACTGTTAACATTCCTTCTAGGCTCTGCCACACAGTTACTTGGCAATAGTCAGGTAAGCCTGGCTTACTCTAAAAGCAGCTGCCTGCCCCCTCCTTGCTGTCTTACTCTCTTACTCTCTGCCCCTCTGCCCTTTGTCCTCTCCCTCACTTCCTTCTCTCCTTCCCTCTCTCTCCATGTGTTCCTCTGATGGCCTCTCCTCTCCCCTCCCCCCTCCCCTTTCCTCTTCTCTCCCCTCCTCTCCCCTCCCCTCCCCTCCTCTCCTCTCTCTCCTCTCCCCTCCTTTCTCCTCTCCCCCTCCTCTCCTCTCCTCTCCCTTCCCCTCCCCTCCCCTCCTCTCCCCTCCCCTCCCCTCCCCTCCCCTCCCCTCCCCTCCCCTCCCCTCCCCTCCCCTCCCCTCCCCTCCCCTCCCCTCCCCTCTCCTCTCCTCTCCTCTCCTCTCCTCTCCTCTCCTCTCCTCTCCTCTCTCTCCTCCCCTCTCCTCTCCTCAGCATCAACTGTGTTCTTTATTAGTTTCTGCCTCATGTTACTTTTGTCTTTTTTGTGAAACACAATTTATAATTTAAGAGTCCCCTAAATGGCTTCAGATCTGGAGTTTTCAGAAGATTAAATTCCCAACTTGTTTATTCATGAGGATTTTACAAGACTTAAGAAATGGCTACCTTCTACTGGTTTTCTGATCTTTTCCCTTAAATGGAGGGATTTCAGGATTTTAATTGTTCATTATTTTGCTTTGCAGTACACCACTCCTGACTTTTAAATTCTCATTGAAGCAAAGTATTGGTAGTGAAAATAGATGGAAATGGTCTGTTTCTTAACCTAAATGATTTATAAAAATACACATGATTGTGTGTATGTAGCTTTAGATTGGAGATGTATTATTTTTATTATACTAGTTCATTTCATATACCTTTCCCCCTTGATTTGTGTTTTTCCCCTCCCTGAGTTCAGGCAACATGGATCCAAACTATTCAGAAAAGGCATAGGTGCAAGGGACTGGGGAGATGACTCAGCAGTTAAGAGCACTTCTTGCAGAGGACCCCAAATGGATTCTGTTCTCAATACTTATATTGAATGGCTCACAAATGCCTGTAACTCAAGCTCAGGGGAATTTTGAGTCCCTTTTTTGTTCTCTATAGTACCCTGATAAATGCTTTCCCATCTGTATAGAAGACTATTCTAAGTAGAAAAACTAGCTATTTTTTCACTGCAAGGCCTGTTGCTATTTGTTTTTTATTTGTGTGTGTACTAATGTGTGGAAGACAGAGGACAACTTTTCAGGGGTAGTTCCCCATCATTCACTTCGATGAGATAGGATGTCTTTTTCCATTGCTGTACTTCATAGCCCAGGCTAGCTGGCCCTTGAGATCCTCAATGATTGTATTTCTCTCTCCTCCCTTTAGAAGTGCTAGAATTAAAGATTTGTGCCATTATCCCTGCCTTTCTCAGAGGATCCAGGAATTACTGATTCCTGGGTCCAGCCACAGACTATTGTCGTCTATTGCTATACAAATTCAGACTTTGGTCTATACCATCTTCCTGGTTCTATGGCCACCATATTGATTGATTGACCTCATTATTGGCAAAACAACTGGTCATATTCTAGTTCAAATTGTGGTTAACAGGCAGCTGTGATAATTTTATAATTTAAAAGAAAAACCCTAGGGCAGGCAAGCTGCAAATCTTAGCAGTTGCCCAGAAGAACAAGATGAAGAGGAGAAAACATGAAATATCACTAAAGTCAGACACTTGGAAGACAAGCAGCCATGTGATAGAGAAGAAAAGTACCAGAAATAAATACTTGAGTTCTGGATAACCTTCTAAAGTAAGAGGAAGGTAAAGAAAAAAAACCAAAAACAAAACAGAAAAAAGAAAAAGGAAAATCATTATCTTACCTTACTCAAAAAGGTCTTTGGACTCAACAGAATCTTACAGTGGTTGGTAGGGACTGCATTAGAGTGCAGAATTCTGGTAAGAAAAGTACCTTATCTTCTTAAAGGCTATTTATTTCTCCTATCTCTTTTGCAAGATGAGTCTATCTCCATAGGAATGGTCCTACCTTTCTAAAGGGTGCTCTCTTATCTGGTCCTACCTTTCTGAAACATGTTCTCCTGACCTGCCCATCTTGGGGTTTTTTGTTTGTTTGTTTGTTTTTGTTTTTGTTTTGTTTTGTTTTTTATGTTTTTTTGAGACAGGGTTTCTCTGTATAGCCCTGGCTGTCCTGGAACTCACTCTGTAGACCAGGCTGGCCTCAAACTCAGAAATCCGCCTGCCTCTGCCTCCCAGAGTGCTAGGATTACAGGTGTGCTCCACCACTGCCCGGCTGACCTGCCCATCTTGAATTTTAGGTTTTCAGCCAGGCTAGATATTTAATTTTCTTGACTAGGAGTAGAAATCGGTCCCTTCAATGGTCCCTAAGTACTACTGCGACATTCTAATCTCTGAAGAGCTTACCCTAAAACTTTTAGGAATCAGATCAGGGATGAGAGCACTCAAACGGTGACAGTCTTGTCCTTCTGCCCGGACAGGCCCAGTGCCATTTTCAGTTCATAGTCAGAGACACACATGGAGGCCCCTGTCCCTACACTACCCTTTCCTTTCTCTTGTCCTCAGTGCTTTCTCTGCCCTTCACTTCTGTTTGTTTTCACTTTTTTAGTGTTCTTATCTGGTCTTAAGGATTTCAATATTTCCATGCTAATAATTTCAAGTTTAGATTTTTAGCCTAATCTTTCTTTTGAACTTCAGGTTCAAATACTCAACCACCTATTTCATGCCATGCCTGAATGTATGACAGGCATCTCATGTATAAACTCAATCTAAAAAAAAAAAAAAAAAATCATTACAAAGGCTTTTTTTTAAAAAAATTCTTTTATCAGATAAAAACACGCCTTAAATCAAAGGTATTTTCTTTAAGACTTTATATATTCCTACCCTAAGCAATTGTTCTGTATATCTTTGTGGAAATACAATTATTAATAAAAAAATAGAATTTTCAGTTTCCAAAAGAATAATCTGATGCAACAACATCACTTTACAAGCTGAATTTGGTCAAAGGAATAAGCAATATGGAGTTCTTCTGCCCACTTGGTTACTATCACCCTGAAATACAAAGAATGGCTTTGAGAAGAACTGCAGATTAAATAAGAAAGCCCCAGACAACATCCGCTTTTCTCAACAACTCCAGTGCTCCTAAAATATGACATTTTGCTGTTGTTTCCTTTTATGGTTCTTTTAATTACTGATTTTATTTGCATGAAATGAGGATCTGGGTTGCCTAGGAGTTCATCTGTTCCTACTGCATATTCTTCTTTTAAATAGGCACACTCTGGTGTAGTTCCCTTACTGCCTCCAACATTTGGACAGATCTTGCTGTCTTCTCTCCTTTCACTGTCTTCTCATTACTCTCAGATAGAAGGGTTATTTTACAAGTAGAGGATCAATAGAGTTTTCAAAGTAGCCAATGAGTGAGGGGGTCACATGATTGTGAATAAGCTATGGGGAATTGCTAAGATAAAATATAGCTGCAGTCTTTTCCTAAAGATTGTGGGAGAAAGGAAGAACATTCCTTACACAGGGTGTAGCCTTAGATGACCTAACTTGATTCTTCAGCATTGTTTTCAATGGCACAGAATACAGAGCAGTGTGTGCGGTTCTACTAAGATGAAGCTTGATCTAAGAATTCTGATAGTCTTAAATCTCAATTTAGTTTTTGGTGCTGCTGATACCTTAGTTGAGTGTTTGGGAACAAATCAGGAATTACCACAGTGACTATAAAAATGCTTTTATTAGATAAAGGAATGCTAGAGTAAAGACAGTGCTCTTTGAGAATGGGAGGTGATCACACACAGACCAGCCCACTCAGAAGGAGGGGGCAGCTGTATGTGCAAGATTCATGACATTAGGAACCATGTTTTTTTGTTTTTGTTTTTGTTTTTGGTTTTTTTTTTTAGTTCCTTACTTGATACCACAGGGATACATGGGTTTTATTTGATGGGCTGTTAGGATTATCATTTCTCTACTAAGAAAGATAATCCTGGACTCCAACTGTGCCCCACCCCTACCTGTTGTTAGAGAAAACCCAATTTCTTCTGATGATGTTTTTGTTTAGTATGTGGCCATTCCTAAAGATTGGATTATAGTTTTGCTCACTTCATAGTTTTCCTATCTTGATTTTTTTAACCATCAAATCACATTCCAACAAGTTGATCATTATAAATCATTATAAAAATTACTCATATTTAAAAAAGTAATTGCTTTGGATAAATTGGTATGCTGGCTAGTTTTATGTCAACTTGACAAAAACTATAGAATAACCTGAAAGTCGGGAACCTCAATTCAGAAAATGCCTTCATAAGATCCAGTTGTAGGGCATTTTTTAATTAGGGATTGATGGGGGAGGGTCCAGCCCATTGTGGTTGGTGCCATCCCTAAGCTGGTAGTTCTGGATGGTGCTGTGTTCTACAACAATGGTTCTCAACATTTTTAATGTTACAACCCTTTAATACAATTTCTCATGTTGTAGTGATGACCCTCAACCATAAAATTATTTCATTGCTACTTCTTCATAAATATAATCTTGCTTCTGTTATGATTTGTAATGTAATATGCAGAATATTACATATGTAATATGTAATATTCTGCCCCCAAAGGAGTCGCAACCCACAGATTGAGAACTGCTGTTCTATAAGAAAGCAGGCTTAGCAAGCCATGGAGAAAAAACCAGTAAGCAGCATCCCTCCATGGCTTCTGAGTCAACTCCTGCTTCCAAGTTTCTGCCATGCTACCATTCCTGTGCTCATTAGTATTGATGATAAACTGTTGTATCACTGGTTCTCAACCTTCCTAATGATTCAGCCCTTTAATACAGTTGCCTGTGTTGTGGTGATTCCAAACCATAAAATTATTTTCATTGTTACTTTATAACTGTAATTTTGCTACTGTTAGGACTTATAAGGTAAATATCTGTGTTTTTGGATGGTCTTTGGGGGTTGCAGCTCATAGATGAAAAGCAATGTGTAGTATGAAAGCATAAGTCATATAAACCCTTTCCTCTCCAAGTTACTTTTGTTCATGGTATTTTATCACAGCCATAGCAATCTAAACTAACACAATTGGAGAATGGGCTGTAGGTTGACAGTGGCTTTTGTCCTCAGTCTGTTCCATATTCTACACACTGGTAAGCACCTACTCCAAAGAAGAGTCACACAGCATCAAAATGTCTTGCTAGGAAATTATTTAACTAAAGAAGCTTGGACATGTCGTTAATTGCAAATAAGGAATATGGCCTAATATAGAATATAGTCTGCTCACATGTGTCTGCCTTCATTATTAAAAGTTTCTGTAGTGACATAAAATTTCTACGCTGTGCAGACCAAGTTCCAGCTAGCAACAGAAGGCATGTGTTCCACTCTGAACAAAAGAACATTTATTTCCACAGCCCAAGGCTGATGTTGACAAATAACAATTCTGGCCTGTCTTAAAACTTTTTATGGAGATAATATTTAAAAGCAAAAGTGCTTTCACAATAATCTGCTTTGTGGATGGAATTTACATCTCTGGGTGTGTGTTGTGTTTTTGATATGCCTGTCATATGAAAAAGGATCTTTTGTTTTTCAGACAGAGTTTCAGTAGATACTCTTAGCTGGCCTGGAGTTTGCTGTGTGGATGGAGCTGGATTCAGACTCATAGAGATTGATCTGTCTATGCTTCCTAGAAGCTGTGATTAAAGACTTGACTTTGACACAGAAGATCAAAACCACAATCAGAAGCTGTTTCTTCCACTCACACTGTCATTTTTTGCCATCATGGCATTTTTAGAATTATGCTACCCCACCTTAAATTATAACAAATCACTACACGTTGGGTTTCTGATGTTTTTAAATTTTGCTTGTATGTTTGTAGGTTGTATGCTTATATATACATGTTTGTGTATACATGTTCCCGTAAGTGAATGCACACATGGGCACATGAATGTGCAGGCCTGGGGTTGACATTGGCTGTCTTCCTCCATCACTCCACACTTTATTTATTGAGGCAGAGTTTCTCACTGAAGCCTGAGCTCAGGGATTCCCACTTGTCTACCTAGTCAGATAGTCAATCTGCCTGTGACCTATGACCCTCAGTCTCTGCCTCTGGAGTACTAGAATTGCAGAAGGTTGCCACACGTCCCTAGCTTTTAAGGTGTTCTAACATTTAAACTCCAATCTTTATAGGTCAGCAGCAAGTGCTTGATTGAGCTATTCTGAAGCCCCTAGCTCCTAATTTCTATAAGACTATTTGTAGAACTCAACCTCTGGCAGTTAGTGATTCCTAAAGTTAGGGATTCAAGTTTAACATTAAGGGTTAATATTAGTAAGATTCTGCCAAATCCCACACTTTCAACATATAATTACATTTCTAAAACTGCTATAAGATCATTATATCCCCTTACAAAAATGTAGCAGCATTTTTATGCTGCATGAATTTGAGTATGGAACAAACAGAAATCTTGAATGTTAAAGTCACAGGTCATGGAAACTCACATGCAGAGACATTTAGCTGCATGGATATAAGGCATATATATGTAACTAAAATTGGAAAGATCCAACTTTGATCATGTTTATACAGGATGTTTTGTTTTGATATTTGGCAAAATAGGTTAGAACTAATTTTTCTCCATTTTAAAATAATAAATTTGGTTATAGTTATGTGTAGAAAGAGGAAGCTGTTCTATCCACAAGTGGCCTAGGTGTGTAGACTCTGACACCTTGGTTTGTTTTGAGTTTTTGAGATAGGGTCTGTCTGCTATATAGCCCAGGCTGGCCTTGAACTCCTGGTCTTCCTGTTTCATTCTCCTGAATGCTGATTCTGGGTGTGTTTTTAGTTCTGTTATTGTGAGTCAGTTTGTCCCTGATAGAGTCTGAAGAAACACCAAAATAGTAAACAGAAGTAAAAGTCAAATATTTTGCAAGATTTGGATTTTTTATATTTATCACACAATCAGGTAAAATAGTAGTTTCCAAAGTGGAAATAGAAAAAAATGTTCTAAAAATTTATTTTTTACTTTGTGTGCTTGAAGATTTTGTGTATATTTTGTATGTATGTATGTGTGTGTGTGTATGTATGTATGTATGTATGTATGTATGTATACCTCTTGTGTGTCTGGTGTGTTTGGAGGCCAGAAGAGAATGGATTCCCTGGAGCTGAAATTGCAGACAGTTGTAAGCTGCTGTAAGGGTACTGGGAATTGAATCTTGGCCCTCTGTAAGAACAAAATGTACCCTTAACTCCCGAGTCATTTCTTCATTTTTAGAAAAAAAAATGTGTTTTTACCTACACAAAAACCTTATGCTGAGAATGACTGAGATATAGGATGTTACTGACAGTTGCACAGGCATTCAAGTAACTGCTGCTCATGTCTCCTTTCTTCAACAGTGCAAATCCAAGTGGAGGAGAAAGAAGATGATACAGAGGAAAGCTCAAGTAAGCAAGAGTCCTTAGGGAGAGGTTCCTGTGGGTGGGAGGGAATGCCCCGGCCATCTTATCCCTTTAACTACTACATAAAATCACAAAAGTGTGTGGGCATATTTTTCTTCTTGTCTCATTGATCACTGAAGAGAATCTTTGTTCAGTGGGTACATACACAACCTGAATATATACATATATATGTGTACAGGTGCATGTACACATACAACTTTTAAGTTGTTCATGAAAGTAAACAGTTATGTTTAACATTTTCTTTTCCACTTCTGTTCTACTTTCTTTGGAGGAAGCCTTGGCTGATGACAAAATGGATTGACTTGCAATGAACTATCATATCATCTGGTAATTTTTTGCTGGGCTTGGTGAGCAGAGGGAACTAAATCTCTGAGTTAAAGGCTAAAGCTGACTATATATTGAATTCCAGTTATATACTAGGATGTTTGGGTTGACCAGATGGTACAACTGAAACAAAATGGTTAGTCTGCCCTGTATACCCAGTCCCTAGATAATCTATGTAAGTTTTGCTCTATTGTTTTCACTTTGGCTAGTTTCAGCTCTTTTTAGGCACCCAGGCCACTCATGGGTAGGGACATTAAAAAGACCATTGTATGAGCAGATGTTTTGAAATTTTTAAACCAAAAATGAAATAGCAACCAGAGAAGAGTTCGTTTAAGGGACACAAGGCAGACAATTTAATACCCACCCATGGTCATCTGACCACCAATTGTGTATTGCTAAGAGCCCCCTGCCCAAATGAATACAGCCTGGAACCTCACTTTGTCTTGGTGTCATTGCTTAAATGAGAAGTCTGTTTAAAAAAATGTCATTTAATAGACAACCTTAAACATTCACTGTTGCTTATACTTTAGATCTTTAGAAACTAGGTAAATTACTAAAGCAGGTAATTGGAATAATATATATGCTACCCATGGTAAAACCATGCAGATTTAGTAGAATAGATTTTTCATGACTATGTCAAGCACATTTATTTAGAACTTCCCCTATTCCCCATACGGCTTTATGATATATATAATCACAGACAGAGTTTCATGTATGCCAGCCTGGCAGAAGAGTTTTGATGCTCAGAGTTCTTCCAAGTGGACCCACCAGTATTTGAGGCCCAAGAAGCTTAGAGACACCAAGACTTTCTATCTGCCACCATCACAGAATTCACATATTTAAGAGCTGTTTTACAACTTAGTTCTACTTAGACTGAAACAACAGTGTGTAACAGCAGAATTCTTATACACACTGATGCTTGTTTATAGCTCAGAATGGGACTTACTCTGGTGGATATTCAATGTTCCCTGAATATTTGTTTGTTAGGCAGATTGATTATTCTACAGATGTTAACTGGATCAAACTGGTAAACTGCATTTACATTTATCTCTATTTACTTATTGTTATTGTTATAAAAACATATAATAAGAGGTGTATCCTGATAATGTTTGCATAAAGTGTACAGTATGGTATTGCTATACCTATAAGGACTGGTTTCAGGATTCCAAAGAAACTCAGAGTCTGGAGATGGCCAAGTGCCTCCTGTAAAATGCTGTAGTAATTTGTTACTTATGGACAGCTGTGTTTTATTCTAAATCATCTCTAAGTTTATCTTGTCTAAGATGGTGTAAACACTCTGGAAATAGTATTAGGGAATGGTAGTGAAGAAAAAATGTACAAATTTAGTAAAGAAAGCATTTTTTTTCCTAAGTACTTTTTAACCCATGGTTAATTGAGGCAACAGGCTATGCTAGCATTATATCATACAGTACATCCCTAGGACTTATTTTTCAGCAGTTGTAATTTTATGTCTGTTTATACAAACAGGCCATTTCTGGCTCTTTGTAGCCCCAGGCAGCCACAATTCCATTATTTACTTCTGAGCTTGAATAATTTAGGCTTTTCATCTAAGTGCAACCATGCAGTATTTTCCTTCTGTGCGTGGTTTATTTCACTGGATGTAGCACCTTCAGTGTAGTGTTCACATACATAAGATACAGCAACATTCCCTGCAATTTAGAGTCTGAATATCCCATTATATGAACATAATACATTTTCTGTTTTTGTTTTTGCTCTTTCTGTATCTCAGCTGTAGTGAATAGTGCTTCAGTGACTATGGAATAATAACACCTCTTTAGGATCTCAGTTTAGTCCCTTTGAAATGCCTGGCTGCAGTTGGCACTGCTTGAGCATCAGATACTTCTAGTTACTATTTGAAGAATTCCATGTTTTTCATGGTGGCTGCATGATTTTATCTTCCCACCAGCACTGCACGTGGGTTCTAATTTTTTACATCCTTGCCATTACTTGCTGTATTTTTGATAATACTTGTCCTAATGAGTGAACCAATATCTCAAAGGTTTGTTTTTCATTTCTCCAATGATTAAACATGTTGAGCACACCCTTCTATATGTCTGTTGGTCATTTTGAAAGTCTTCTTTAGAGAAATCTCTATTAAAGGCCATAAAGTATAGACCATTACTTTTGTTATTATTTTTATTATTTATCCATAGGAGTTCCTTGTGTATTTTGGATATTAGTCCTTTGTCAGATACATGGTTTACAAGTATGTATTTTATTCTGAAGACTGTCTTTTAGTGAATTGTTTCCATTGCCACATAAAAGCTTTCCTTTGATAAAGTCCTATGGCTAAGCACAATGGTTCTTTTCTTGGTGAGTGACAAGCTGGTAACCATGACCCAAAGGTAGAGAAATAGAGACAGGTTTACTGCCTGCAGCTTGGACAAGAACACTGGAGTTACTGCAAAAGCAATGCCTTCTTTGAGTGAAGAAAACCTGAGACTCTAATTGGTGCACTGAGCCTAAACCTATTGATGTAAGACTGCTCTTTAGAGGCGGTACATCTTGAGCACCCTTGGTTTATGACGTGCTTTCTGGAGCATGCTCAGGTTAAGGTTATAAGTCAAGAAGGACAAACAGTCAACATATTCTTGGGCATGATTAGTTAAAAGTCATGGGCATATATTAAAAATGTTACAACAGTGGACAAAAATATCTCCAGCCACATTTACAAGGCATCCTACAGATGGCAGATAGAACGTTTTAGTACACTAAAGTGCTTTTCTCCCAAATGTATTTAGCTGAAATCATAGGAAAAGGATATATTGAAGTAGTATTAATGTAGGACTTTGCCCTTAAGGGTACCTTCCTTTCTTGGCTCCTAACTGTCCTACTTATGATTATTTTCTTTTATGGCTTGTACTTTTGATGTTATGCCCAAGAGACCATTGCTAAAATCAATATTATAAAGCCTTTTCAGGATATATATTTTTGGAATTCTAAAATTTTGTGTCTTACATCACATTTAATACATTTTTAATTGAAATTTGCATATAGTGTCAACTAGGGTTTGTGTCTCTTTTTCATTGAGTTCCCTAGTTTATTTTTTAGTGTCATTTGTTGGTAACCTTATTTGGAATGTTCTTGAGCATCACTTGACTGTATGTATTTGTGTTTACTTTGGGGTTCTCTGTTCCCTTCTATTGGGATACATGGATATGTGTGTGTGTGTGTGTGTGTGTGTGTGTGTGTATGTGTGTGTGTGAACATTTTGGTTTTATTAACATTTATTTTTTGACATTAGCTAGTATGATACAGATTTCTTATTCTTTTTAGATTTTTATTTATTCCTTTCTAATTTCATAGATATGTAATGTGTTTTGATCATATTCTCTTCATTATCTTTGGTTATCCTCTTCTCTTTTTTAATGAAACCCTTCCTCTTCCAATCAACATCTACCTTTGATGTCATTTTTGTTTGTGATCTGCTGCATATGGCTATGCAAGGTTAGTGGTTATTTATTTGACCAGGGCAAATTACTAGCTGCTATATTACTGAGATATATGTTTCCTTTTTTAACAAGTAACTATCTATAGTTCCTTGGTGATGGGTAGGGTCTTAGGAGCCCTCTTCCTCATGCATGTGGAATGTGCAGGTAGCCACTGATGCTTCGAGTTTATAGGTACAACAGTCTTGTTGTGTCTGGGAATGAGCTTTTCACAGCACTTCTTCCTACACTCTGGTTCTGACATTCTTTTTGTCCCTCTCATCTGCAGTGTTCCATGATCCTAAAATGGGTTTAATATAGATATCTTCTTTGTTTAAGGCTGAGCACTCAAAAGTCATTTATTCTCAGAGCTTTAATCACTTAAAGAGTTTATGCATTGCCTCCTACCTGCTGTATACTCAATCAATCAATCAATCAATCAATCAAACAAACAAACAAAGTTTATTTGGCCAAGGTTATAGCACTATTAGTCCATGAGTACAAGCATATAATTACAAAGCAGTTTGACAACATGTCTGTTTAAAAAAAAATGACAGTATTCACCAACCCCACATCCGACAGAGGGCTAATATTCAATATATACAAAGAACTCAAGAAGTTAGACCCCAAAGAACCAAATAACCCTATCAAAAAATGGGGTACAGAGCTAAACAAAGAATTTTCACCAGAAGAAATTCGGATGGCTGAGAAACACCTTAAGAGATGTTCAACATCATTAGTCATCAGAGAAATGCAAATCAAAACAACCCTGAGATTCCACCTCACACCAGTCAGAATGGCTAAGATTAAAAACTCAAGAGACAACAAATGCTGGCGAGGATGTGGAAAAAGAGGAACACTCCTCCACTGTTGGTGGGATTGCAAAATGGTAAAACCACTCTGGAAATCAGTGTGGCGGTTCCTCAGAAAATTGGGCATGTCCCTTCCAGAGGACCCTGGCATACCACTCCTGGGCATATACCCAGAGGATTCCCCTGCATACAATAAAGACACATGCTCCACTATGTTTATAGCAGCCTTGTTTATAATAGCCAGAAATTGGAAGGAGCCCAAATATCCCTCAAAGGAGGAATGGATACAGAAAATGTGGTATATTTATACAATGGAATACTACTCAGCAATTAAAAATAATGAATTCATGCAATTTGTAGGTAAATGGTTAGACCTGGAAAATATCATCCTGAGTGAGCTAACCCAATCACAAAAGAATACACATGAAATGCAATCACTGATAAGTGGATATTAATGAGCCCAGAAGCCCTAAATACTCAAGGCACAATTAGCAAGTCAAATGATTCCCAAGAAGAAAGGAGAGGACCCTGGGCCTGGAAAGATTGGATCCAGTTTTGTAGAGAAACTGTGGGGGGAGGGGGAATGATTGGGGAATAGTTGGGGGGGAGAGGAACTATGGGACATGGGGGGGGACTGGGAAAGGGGAAAGCCTTTGGAATGTAAACATAGAATATAGAAAATAAAAATTAAAAAAAAATGACAGTAGTAGGTCCACTAAAGGACTGAAGACCTCCCCGTCATGGGATTTTGATCAAGTGTACAGTACAAGGCATGGAACATGTCCTGTGGAATGTATCTCAAATCCTATCAGGAAGTAGTTGGTTACATCCATAGAAATCATAGCATTATTACACCACTGGATGCATTTTGCCTGGGAAGTTGGTATTGTAGTTTGCAGGATTCCCAATTGTATTCTTTTAAATCATGAATGATTTTTCTATTTTTGGTCCTTTTATGATTTCATATGAATGTTTTGAGTTTATTTCCTATTGAAAAAATTGATATTGAGACTGAACTTGGGTTTTCATTGAATATTACATACTACTATGGAAATTTTTATAATACTAAATATTTCAAGACATGGATGTGATGATATGTCTTTCTACTTGGGTCCTTGCTAACTATTTTTATCTTTTAAAAAGAATTTTCTAGTGCATAAAATGTTTTGGACTTCCTCAGTAAAATGTATTCAAAGGTAATTTATTCCTTTTCAGGCCTTTCTAAATACAATTGCCTTATTAATTTCTTTTTTAGATCATTCATTCTTAGTATAAATTGTACATGTGAATTTTATATATCAGTATAAAATTTTTATTTATAAATTTTGTAAGTTCTGGGATTCTTTACTAAATTCACTTACTTATTCTAACATGTTTGTAGAGTCTTGAGGTTTTCTACATGTAAGATGATTACATCTGCCAACTGATAGTTTATACGATTGAGAGCCTTTCTTTCTTACTTTCATTTTGGTACCTGGTGGTTATAGTGAAGCCTTTTCAAGACACTGTTATAAGAGTTGGCTTTTTTGGTTTATTCAATATTTTAGAGGGAAAGATTTTATTTTATTGACCCCACTATTGACCATACTGGTAGTATTTATACATGACCTTTATTATGGTGGGGTGATTTTTGTTAGTCTTATTTTGTAAGATGCTTTTACATGAGACTTTACATATTCAGTTTTGTTAAGTGCCTTTCTACATCTATTGATGTGACCTTTGTCCTTTATTCTGTCAGTGTAGCAATGGAGCAATGTCACCTTATTTGATTTTGGCATCTTGAACCATCTTGAGATGTCATTGACAAATCATTAACTTTTCTTTAAAGTTTGTGGAATTTACTTATCAATAAAGTAAAATATATATGAACAATACATTTTAAAAGGATATAAAAATACAGGTTTAGAAAAATAAGAAAGAATTATTTGGAGTCAACAATGAAAATGAGTTAGGTATGGTATCTATAGTGCCAGGTACTTGGGAAACTGAAGCAGGATAATGGATTGAAGCTACTAGTTTTTGCCAGCCTGGTCACATTAAGCAAACTCCTAAAATGAATAATAAAATAGTAAAACAAGGGTGGATAATTTGAACTTGGAAGAGTATAAAGGATTTATCAATTTCTCTAAAACTGTTTTGGTTTGTAGACATTTCCTTGTGAACCTTGGTCTCTGTACTAGGAAAAAAAGTAATAAATAAATACACAGTGCTTTATAATTTTACCATTACCTGTTAGATGGTAACCTCCAAACTTGAACCTGATTTCAGTGGTTTTAGAAATCATACATAATATGTTGAAATCATTGATTTATTCTAACAAATAAAGACTGAAACTATAAAGCTTAATTATAATGCACAGACTCCATTTTTACAAATTTGCACCACAGCACAGATTAAGTTAGGTGTGTATGTTTGTGTAAAATAGTATTTCTCTTTATACTGGGGGGAACTGATGATTGCCATCACCAGTGTGAGACACAGTTACTAAAAAGCAAGAAGTTTGTTAGTGGGAGACAACTAGCACTTTCTGATGTATCAACTACTATGTTCAGGTGAAGAAGAAGATAAACTACCTAGAAGAGAGAGCTTGAGACCAAAGAGGAAACGGACCAGAGATATCATCAATGAAGATGATCCAGAACCAGAGCCAGAGGATGAAGAAACAAGAAAGGCAAGAGAAAAAGAAAGGCGGAGGAGGCTGAGGAGAGGAGCGTAAGTTATTCTTTCTGTATAACTGACAGTATTGTTATTTAAAAGCACAAGGCAGAAGGTTAATGTATGTGGGGATTCCACTGGGCTAACATCAGTCATTAAAACTACTTTTAGTAAGACAGTTCTAATCTGGTTGTGCCATTTTAACACACACACACACACACACACACACACACACTCCAGTAATTTGTTTGTTCTTGTTTTGAAGATAGGGACTTACTATGCAAGTCTTGGTTGGCCTGGAACTCACTAGTAAACCAGGCTGGCCTCAGAAGTGCTAAGATTAAAGGTGTGAGCCACCACACACAGCTCATATTTATATTAAAAATATTCAGCATTTTTTAACTCCAAAATTTTTACTCCTGACACTGTAGGGAATAATGTGTTTAAATGTTATTTTTAAAAGATTATTTCTTGGATTACTAGAAATTTACAGATGGCAGGGAGGGAAAGTGTGCCTGCACACAGCTAATCATAGAAAACCTAGACCCTCTTGGAAAGGCGTCAAGTGACAAGCCAGTCTGTTCCATACGTTTGAAGTTTGCAGGGCTTTGTGGATTACCACGGGGCAGTGGGGTGCAATATTCCTCTACCTTGTCCATCCCTGAAGATACCTTTCAGTACTTGATACCTCTATGATGTTATCCCTGAAATAATCAATATTAAATGAAACCATATGGAAATTTATCAGGTAGAGAGTCAAAGATGTATTTCTGTCTAGAATACAAGTAACCAGATTGGTTCTTAATGTTTTAGCTTCAGTTTTGAATTTCCTTTCCACTGTTAATTCTTTTTCCTCCCTGAAATTTATTTTTCCTCTTGAACACCATGATATCATTTACTTTAAATTTCAACTCTGATACTTTTATTTGTATTTTCTTTTCAGCAAGGATTTTTTAAAAAACGATAAATAAAAATTCAATCCAATTTCAAGTACCATGTAATATTATGAAGGTTAGTGCCATCCCTGTACATTTTATCCTGTTAGCAGAGCTTGTTCTTTCTTGGAGGTATTTCCTCAGGAAAACATCTTCAATGTACACATGTGGGCCATAAATTCCATAATCGAATTTGCTCTTTCTCCTCATTTATGCCTGAGGGGAAAATCTCTCTAAGAAGGTAAGTAGGGCTGGAATTTTTCTGCCTTAAGACTTTCGTTTAAAATGCTCAGCCTCTGGGAAGCAGCCCCATGCTCATCCACTTGGTGCTCTTCTATGAGAGTATCTCACCTCATTTCATCTCACTTCTGCTTCGAGAAGACTCAAAGCACCTTTACGACGTCACTTCCCATCTCACAAATCCTCTGTATAGCCAACTTTAGTTGCCACAGTTTTCAAATTATGTTGCCCAAACTAGAGTACTTCATATGTGCAGAATTAGCATTATTTGCCATGGTTAGTTCTGACTAACATTTTAGGGTCCACCTTCTATTGTTTTCTTTGTAGATGAGAATCTTTTGTTAAAATGGAATATACTCTTGAAATGTGTCTTGAAAAAAAAACTATTAGACAACTGAGGACAGACTGATTAAGTGAATGAATTCAGAATCTTTTTCTTTTGATGTTCTATCAAAGCCTCTGGGAGTTTCCCTTGCCCTCACACACATTTTAAATCAACTAACTAAAGGGTTGTAATGCTATCTTTGGCCATGGTTAAGACACACTGCCTTGTTAGACACTGTGGAGTATTTCTAGTGATATCACAGGCTTTTCCTGACCCACTTTTAAACGCGTGAGCAAGATGTTCATAGTAGTGAAAAAAATTCAGTATGTTATGATTCTTTGCCTCACAACTGTTGGTAAGCTTAAGATAGAAAGTCTTTCTTGCACAGAGAACTTCTGAATTTAAGAAGATAGAACATATGCCAAATATATATATATATATATATATATATATATATATGAAGAATTTTTTCTTTAAGTGGTTTCTAGATAAGCAGTTTCCATGTAATGCTGATGAGAGTGATATTTTAGTTGCATGCATACACTCTGAAGAACATCAGGATCCTTTTGGAGTTATCAATGACTAACAACAAAGTTTTCGAAGACATGGAAGCCTCAGGTCATGTGGGATAGAATGCGTCTTCCTATGTCATTGTCACCTTGTGGGGCATTGTGGTGTTGTAGGATTCTTTGATTCAATTACTGGGTTCAGGATGGTAACTCAGTGCTATTCAAAAAAGTTTAATAATCCATAAATGTTTCTTCAAAAATATTTATGCAGACCCCCAAATTCATAGTATAGGAAGGGAGAGGGTACTCAGACACAGATTATAGTGGAATAAGATAGAATAGATATGCTGAAGAGAAAAAAGGAGTAAAGTGTTTGGAGACTGAGGGAAGTCGATGGTCCTGGAAAATGAGTCTCAGTGCTACATAGGAAGTAGGGGCTTAGTATTAGTGTTAGTACTTAATATTAGTAGTCTTTCTTAGATGGTCTCTGAGATTTGGCCTGTAAATTTGTAACCTTTGAGACCATTCAGGCATTGACTGACTCATTCTTTTATCTTACCTAAGACTGTCTTACAGATGATTCACAGGGGAACTCAGCAATGAAGTACATTATCTTAGTTAATGTACATACATATGGATTATTTGGGGATGGTGGCTCAGGTAAAGGTTTGAAGTATTGAATAATTAGGTTACTAATTTTAAAGATCTTTTATTGCAAATTGACTCCAGTCTTGGTAATTTCACTCATCCATTCCATGTGCTAGCTTTCTTTCTTTTCAAGAGAGGCATGTTTTGATTTGTGTTCCTATTTATAGCTACATGGAAACAAGTTTAATTATTTTAAAACATTTAAATTTAAAAACACATCTAACTTTTCTAAGACTAAGTCAGGGCAGGTTGTAATCAGGCTGAAACAAAACCATGGAAGAGAGCTGCTTACTGATGTGCTCCCCATGGCTGGTGACGTTACTTTTCCTGTATCCCGGTCCATCTGCCAAGCAAGGGTCAGCATTCTTCACAGTAGACTGGGTGGGCCATCCTGCATTAACCAAGATCAAGAAAATGCCTAACAGACAGGCCTACAGGCCAGTCTGATTGAGGCAGTTCCGTAACCGAGGTTCCTTCTTCTCAAGTATCGAGATGACAAGCAAGGTTACCCATCATAATATTTGTGTTTCCCCCAAACAGACTATCACTGGAAGGTGTTATTTTACATGAGTAATATGAATTTTATTTTATATGAGTAACAAAGGAATGATTCACAAGTCTGTAAATGTGTCTTCCTACATTATAATCATTTAAAAATAGCTTTGAAATATTCCCCATATTCCCCCATATTCTATTGTGTCCAGTAACAAGCCTAGTGAACTATAAAATATGTTTTTTTTTTAAAAATAATAACAAATAATTTACAAATTCTTTTTTTAGTCTGGGGCTAGTGAGGAGGGAGACTTCAACAGTGAGTTGAATACTGAGAATCATGTATGAGAGTTGTTAGTAGTTATAAGTAAAATCCTTTGGAGAAGGCAAGCAGGAACATGAAACAGGATGCACCAGCTGTAAAAAGCAGTTAGCACACGTGAGCTGCAATCCTGGGAAGGGTTAGCATGAACTTGTCAAGTGTAAGAAGAAGGAGAAACCCAGGGAAGCTGGGTTCCACTAGGGGAGATGATGAAGTGAATTCTACTGGCACTGGGAGAATTCTGCTAGAATTGGCAGAATAGAATCCCTTCCAGCTCTGGGAGGGGCTTTCAGCTCCTGGAGTAAAGGGATCCTAGGGAGGAAGTGTCAGCCTGGGAAGCAAAAAAGAAGTAGGCAGGAGGCCACAGGCAAAGATGGAAGGCACTTAGTAATTCTCACGGTCTGAACATAAAGTTGAGAAAGCAAACACATGACTGTTAACAGAGCAGCAGTCTCATACCATAATATTAAGTATGAAAGGGTGTGTTTAAAATTGAGACACTAGCCTAATAATTAAAACAACCTATTGCCAACAGTTTGATTTCTATAATAAAGTATTACATTGCTCTGCTAAGCCATGTGGCTTCTGTTTAGATTTTGTTTTCTTTAGCTTCTAGTTTTTCAACAGTAAGATCACAGAAAAAAAGAAAGCTGTATCTGCTTAGAGAGAAGAAAAATTCCTTTGAAGGGGGCTTCAAAGCATTTGCTTCCACCAAAAGTATTTCAAGTTGACTTTTATCAAATGAAGTTTTGGGTGTAATTAACAGATTAGGCTTCCTTTGAGAAACAGAATTTCCTTCTCCCCGTTTCAATTTTTCCCCCTTTTCTCTTGAGACAGGGCTAATTTAAAATTTCTAAGGACACTTCAAAGACATCTTCACCTTTAATTTATTATCCTTATTGAAAAAAAATAAGGTTCTTAAATGAAACATAGAATTGGGGAGGATAGCAGCCAAAGGGAACCGAGCAGAGATGTGCGAATCTTGATGGATCTGTAACTTTCCTTCCCACAGCTTCCTTGTTCTGACAGCAGGAGCTTGAGGACATAAAAGAACAGTTCCATTTTGAGCATTAGAATGCAAATGGCATTGTTGAAGGTTATAATAATCCTCAAGCCGGATTGAAAGTGTGGAGATGTGAATTCTAGAGCTTAGGGAACTCCTCATTGACTCTGGGCCACGGAGTTGGCAAAGGGTGCTTGTGTATCTGACAGGGGTCCTTTTAGATTTGGAAATGAAGCAGAGTTTAACCTTTGGTTTTTATTTTTCTTTTAAAGGGAAGAAGAAGAAGAAATTGACGAAGAGGAATTAGAACGATTAAAAGCACTGCTAGATGAGAATAGACAAATGATTGCTACTGTCAAATGTAAACCTTGGAAAATGGAGAAGAAAATTGAAGTTCTCAAGTAGGTTGCCCCTTTTCACATACAGAAACATACATCTCAGAAACCTGATTACCTGTGAAGATGATTACAGGTGATGCTATAGTCACACACATGTGCATGCTAGAGAGATTTGGGATTAATAGTTACGATCTGAAAACAATTTTGAGCCAAATCAGGATGTGGATTCTTGCAACCTCTGTGGTCACCTTGAATCATCTCTTCCTCAAACCAGGGTTACCGTCCTTGCTATTTCTCTGTAGAACAGTATGTTTGAACTTTACAGGCTTGCATGGTTACGTGCTTTTGTTTCTCTGTAGAGTTTATAGATTTAATGAATGTTTCCGTTGTGGCTCTCGCAAAAATACAGGGAGGCTGTTATACTGACAGAACAGTGCACAGGATTCTGATTAAGGCTTCTGCTACCCCAGGTCCTTGGTCACATGTCAGACACCCAATTTCAGTTTCATGTTGCCTGCTGAGGTGGGTGCAGATACACCCAGCACACAGCTTTCTAAACTTTTTGGTGCAAAATGAAACAGGCATCTCTTCTGGGGCAGAGGTTGGTATGTATGAGTGTATGTATGTGTGTGCATGTGTGTAAGATAACATTGTTTCCTTGTGGTGACTTTGGGAGTGACATGTTGTGCAAAGGAACACATCTGGATTGATGCCTATGTCTTCCTCTCTCAATTTTGCCACAGATGTTGTATTTTTCCACTAGGCTATTTTATATATGGTGGTGTGTTCCTAAAATTATCTTCCTTCCAGCCCATTTCCCTAATGATGCTGTCAAGAGGTAGGAACACCTAGTTGTAGTTGGTCCTGATTAAAGGAACCGAAGTAGCAATCAGGATTGTGCACCTCTAGACCTGATTCTGCTAGAGCCAGTGGGTTTGTTATTTCAGGAAATTATTTTACATTTAGTTTTCCAAGAGCCCAGATATTTCATTTAAAAGAAAAAAGAGGGAAAGATAAAAACAACAAAAGGAAGAAAAGAAAAGAAATGAAAAGAAAAGGAAAGGAAAGGAAAGGAAAGGAAAGGAAAGGAAAGGAAAGGAAAGGAAAGGAAAGGAAAGAAGAACCTACCTTTAGTTTTTGTATCTGGATGTCCTTTACAGAGTTTGTGTCTTGTTTTACCTTATGGATTATGGTTCTCTGTTCTCCAAAGAATATTGTTTCTAGTGATAAGCACCATTTCTTCCCTGCCCTGGGTGTATGTGCGTGTGCATGCGTGTGCATGTGCGTGCGTGCGTGCGTGCGTGCGTGTGTGTGTGTGTGTGTGTGTGTCTGTGTGTCTGTGTGTAGTGTCTGTGTATGTCTGTGCATATAGTCCATGCACTTGTCAAAATACTTTTTATTTAATGAGATGGTAGTGCACTGTCATAGGTTTTGAAGTATTTTTTATTTGGCAAATTAGTCTCTTCTGGGGACTAAAATATATTTTTAGATATAAATAGCTCATGAAATTCCCCAACCTGGGATGCACATATGCAACTATATACAGATGTTCAAATATTAGGAAGTAATAGTGTCATGAAGTTTCAAAGAATAAAATGGAGGAAGAATGTCAAGGAGCAGCCTGGAACTATAGAAGAACAATTAAATGCACACACACACACACACACACACACACACGGACTCACACACATGCACACACATACACATGTGCACACATACACATGTGCACACATACACATGCACATACACATATGCACACACATCCACACATGCACACACACTCATGCACACATATACCCTCACACACTTACACATGCACACACAGCTTTTTCATTTGCAGTCCCCATGTAGGACAATAGGACGGTTGAATAGATGTGGGTTTCAAACTCCGAGTTTGAATTTCTTGTCTTCAATTTATTGACTGAACAAAATTGGAGGACGCGTGTAGTCTTTCTTCCCCACGGTTTCTCACGAAATTACATTTTTAGGATGCTATGCCATGGAAAGCCCTTGGCATAGTGTCAACTACAGCACAAGTCTAGGAAGCACCACTGACAACCGACTTCTTGCCGCATGCCCTGCAATATGATAGAACACAGGGGAGAGTTGAAACCTGACAAGGCTAGGTAGGAGGAACCCTAGCTACTGGTGCCCCAGGAATGTGGAGAATGGTGACCCTCCGGGGATATATGGATTAATTACCATATTTTAAAGTGTTAACAGAAGGAAATGGAGGATATCTTGACAATTTGGCAAAATCTGAGGCAGACTACTCCCAGGTCTCCAGAATGCCTTTAATATAGTCTTGTGGATTTCAGAATATGTGGGCCTTAGGCTGGACTCTGGAAATTAGTGATTTTTTGAAAGCACAGAGAAACAGAAATCAGAATGAAAAGAAGGGCAAACAGCCACAGCACCATGACACGAATTGAGAATGAGAACTCGGAGTGAATACAGAACATAGGTAGTTTTTGCTTGTCTCTTGTGGTTTCATTTTTTGCTTTAAAATGTATTTTTTAAATAAATTACTTATTTTATGTATGTGAGTACACTGTTACTGTCTTCAGACACACCAGAAGAGGGCATGGGATCCCATTACAGATGGTTGTGAGCCACCATGTGGTTGCTGGGAGTTGAACTCAGGAACTCTGGAAGAGCAGTGCTCTTAACCGTTGAGCCATCTCTCTAGCTCCAAAATCATTGTTTTTATCATAGTAAAATGGACACTAACAAAATTAACCACTTTTGTTACTTTTTCTTTAATAATAATAATAATTTTCTTTTATGTATACCTTTTCAGTGCAGAAAATTTTATGTTTAAAAAAATGTGTTATGCCCAGCTTCTTATAGACAAGTGGCAGGCAAATGGGGCACTGCATTCCTACTTGAAACAGCTGGAGTTAAGCCAGAACTGCCCTCTGTAAATTATTCACTCTTGGTTTGAACCAGACTCTGCACTAGTCTTTTTTCCTTTGTTTGTGGTTTTCAGCTTGGCAGGCTCTTGCAAGGCATTCGGGTTCTCTGCCTCCTAAGAGGCCAGCTGGGGAATCAGCTGGGTACCACGACAGTGATCCAGAGCAGCCTAGTCAAAATCAGTCAGCAGTGGTGGGGAAGAGATAGACTGTGGTTGTTCACTTGTGGGCATAGCTCCCTCTCAAGATGATTCTTCAAGCCTGGATGCCTTGACTCGGAGTCCATGGCTCTATGTACGAGTGGTGCCTAGGGTTGTAGCCTTCCTAGGTTTCCTGTGGGCAGAAGATGCTAATATTAATTCTGCATTTATCTTCCTCTGCAGGCTTTGAAGTTGTGTGAACTAGCTTCTCCCGTATAGATTCCAACCGCACTGTCAGCCGGTGCTCACTGCCTCATAGAATAAGTGCTAGGAGGTCTCTCTGTCTCAGCTCTGCTAGGGCAAGGGAGCCAGACAGCCTTTCCTCTGCTTCTTTCTCTTTTAGAGGGTGCTGGCTAGTTTCTGTCAACTCGACACAAGCTAGGGTCGTCTGAGAGGAGGGGATCTCAATTGAGAAAATACCTCCATTCAGCCTGTAGGGCATTTTCTTAATTATTGATGTGTGAGACATGAATTTTATAAGAAAGCAAGCTGATCAAACCATGAAAAGCAAAGCCAGGAAGAAGCGTTCCTCTGTGGTCTCTACATCAGCTCCTGTCTCCAGGTTCCTGCCCTGTCTGCGTTGCTGTCCTGACTTTTTTTCCGATGATGAACAGTGATGTGGAAGTGTAAGCCGGATAAATAATTTCTTCCCCAAGTTGCTTTTGGTCCTGGTGTTTCATCACAGCAGTGGTAACTCTAGTTAAGACACAAAAAATCTATTTGAAAAAAATGTTTGCAGGATTATGCTTTCTTCCCAGAAGCAGCCTCAAAGACTATTGCTGCGAAGTCTGAGGAACCAAGCCCTTAGGCTCGCCATTATTGTAACAAGTGTTTCGTCACAGGTTTAGGTCTGTGTGGGATGCCAAGGCTTCCCTTTGTGCTCTGGACTCTAAAAATGTATAACATTTCTAAAATTGATTGCAGACAGGGTCAAGGTTTTTGGACTTCCAGCAATCATTCACAAATCTTTAATTTTTTTTTGAGATTGTAATATAATTACATCATTCTCCCTTCCCTCCAAACTCTTCAATATAGCCTACCTTTCAAATTCATGGCCCCATTTTTCAATGTTGTCATGGTTTTGTGTGTGTGTGTGTGTGTGTGTGTGTGTGTGTATGTGTGTGTGTGTGTGTAAATACAGCTTTTTCAGTCTCTATACTGTTACTTGTAATATATGTTTTCAGGGATGAACTTGTAAAAACCATTTGCACTAGGAATATAAGCATCTTCAGGGATCCCAGTCAAAAGACAGCAATGGATCCAGGGATGTCACTCTGTGGCACAGCACATGTCTTGCAGGTGTGAGGCTCCTGGTTTAATTGGCAGCACTGCCAAGGAGGAAAGATGAGCAAGGAGTTACTGTGTAGGAAGGAAGCTGTGGGAAGGTTTAGAATGTGTATAGTCTGTGACAAAATATGTGTACATCTTTGCATAGATGGCTCAAGATGGAAGTGCTTTCTTTTTAATTCTAAAAATCACCAATACAAGAACAGGATCTGGAGATACTGTTGAGCTCTGAGAAGCAGAAAAAAAATTAAGTCTGTCACTCTGTGGAGTGTGTGCAGGGTGAAGGGGAAATGGTGCTGTATTTCTCATTGATCTGAAAGTCAAGGGTAATTTATAGTACTTATCTATAAAAATGTCTTCCCATTGTAAATAATAAGTATATTTCGTATTTTACTCACAATTTTTCACAGAGGTTGGATGGGAGATCTTCTTGCTTATAAAGGCAGGCACACTCACCTGGTAGTGAGTTATTTCTACCAAGGGCGAAATAACACACTTCTGCAGAAAATAATTGGTATTCTTTATTACTCATCAGAAACTAAAGCCTTTGAGTATAACACAACATTACAACTAAAGCTAACTTGCAACCAGTATTTTGTTGCTAGGATGTAGCCTTAAAAAACAAGGGACTGGCTGGGCATGGTGACACATGTCTTTAATCCCAGCACTTGGGAGGCAGAGGCAGGCTATTCCAGCTTGAGCTACAAAATGAGTTTCAGGACAACCAGGGCTCTGATATACGCAGAAACCATGCCGTGAAAAACAAAAAACAAAAAACTAAAATGAACACAAGCAAACATCCCAAGGGACTCGACTGTTATCTAAGGCTATCTTCAATTTCAACACTTTACAAATCCATGAGGGTAGATTGTCTGTAGTTTTCAAATTGTTGTCCTCAGAAATTAAGTGGTTTAGTCAAATCAGTTCAGTGCAAGGAAGGCCTGAGAAGGAGGTTCTCACCAGCTACACTTAGAAAAGGCCTGTGATGTGCTTATTGTAAGTGTTTGCCTATGAAACACTCAGGGGAGAATGGATGCTTCTGTGAAAATTAAAATGACTCCTGTCTGTGTACTTGCAAATGCTTAGTTTAGGGCGGGAATAATTCTAGCTTTTCGCAAATCAACAAATATGAGTGAGTTCTTCCTGTTTCCTTTTTTTTTTTTTTTTTTTTTTTTTTTTTTTTTTTTACGGACTTGGCTGATAGGAAAACATCCACTAATATGTGTTGTGGGAAATATTAAAAAAGTCGACCCACCATCTCCCCTGCCCCACCAGGCCATGGTCCTGCTCTGGTATCATCACTGGCGGGTTATAACACAATATCCCAACAGGGTCCTGCTCCACGTGAGCCCTGTTCCCCAGCAGGCTTCCAGGCCTGGCCATCTCTCGGGCAGGGCTCCTGAGGCATCTAGTCCACTTGTCCATACATCCCATGGTCTGCCAACTCTCACTCAATTCCTCGGTAGAAACATGACTCTTGATGCTTATTTAGTTAGCTAATAAGATTTATGTGTATTATATTCACAATTTACAAGATGTTAATATAACAACTTAAGAGCCAATTGAAAACGATAAATCTCTATCCCAATATTTGTAACCTTTTGATAACATCATATCTGAGCTGTTTCCCTTATTCCTCCCTCTGTCTCCTGCCGCCCCCTGTCTCCTCTCACACTCCTCTCTCCTCTCCCCTCTCCTCTCCCCACAACTCCTAACTCTGCCCCCTTTTCCCCTGTCCAATCACAGACCTTCTCTGCACTGATGTTGCAAGGAAATTTCTTGTGACATTTCACCCTTTTTGTTAAATTAAAATCAGACTTTCTCTCCGAGTATAAATTGAGCACAACTATGACCATTTTGTAAATTATAAAGTATAAGTTAGTCCTAACACCCAATCAACCATATTTGTCAATTAATTAGGACCTCTGTCATCTGTCTTAACTTAAAAGACTATTTCTGTACCTGACTTATGTCCTGGCTTTAGATTGAACACTATTTGAAAACCATACTCTCAAATCGCAGACATTTTCCCTGCAACAAATATGATATATGTTAGATACTAACAAAGATTACATATCATATTGAATAATTTCTATGCTTTGTGGAACCCTGACACAATGGTTCTAGGATCTGTCCATTTTTGGGTTGCTGTGTATCTGTGATTTACTAGTTAGGAATGAAAAGCCAAGTAAATTACCCTTAGCATTTCATTCATTGGAAATGATCAGTTGTGAACCTAATATTTCTCTGTGTTCAGTCTCACTTACCCTAACCCAATTAACTGGATTTTTATGTACTTATTTTCACTTTAGGTTTGGGGGTGAGGAAGCTAACATATTTCCAGAAAAGTGAGATCAGACTACACGTGATGTATTGTGCTGAGCTCTCAGCCCCCACCCCCTTTTTTGGCCTTATGTTCACTGTGAGCAGTTGTCATGTGATATTGAACATACTTATTTTCTTTATCAGACATGGTAAAGAAATGTAAGATCGCACATATGAGGAGTTTTAAGCATGTGTACACACCAAGCTCACACTTCGTCACGCTGGTTTCTTTTTTAGCTAACACCTATAATGGGTCTCCCTTTCCTATTCCTCAGGTTGTCTAGTGAATAGATACCATTTTTCACCCAAAGAACAGGACATTTAAGCCAATACATCTAAAGCTCTGTACATGGCAAGTACTCAGTTAGCACTTCCTCTAGGAAGCAATGCCAATGACTGTGGTTCTGTTCCTGTTGGACCTGCATACTCAAGGTGAGAGAACTACGGCCACAGCTGATCTGGGCAGTTCCACAGTTGGTAGCCAGGTGAACAGTGGACAGTCTTGTGCTGACTGAAGTGCCCCAATGTTCTATCTCCTGGAGTAAGCCTCAAGTCAAATTAAATATAGGTTACTCTCACAAGACTTGTGCCACCATTTCCCTAGCATAACTTTCAGGTAGAACACCATTGTAGATCACGGGATTTGTGGCTGCCTTGGTGCACATTTCTATTTTGGTAGTGTGCAGAGTAACTTCCTGTACCAAAGACACTAGCATGTAGCAGTAAAGGCTCTATGTAGGCACCAGCTCAATTTCTCCATGTTCAATGAGTTGTGAAGGTATTGTGTTCAGCAATTATTCCTTTCTGTCAGTTTCTGGAGAACAACCTAGAGTCTTGGCAATGGCCTGTGTTGTTTGGGCATTCCCATGAGACCCCTTTGGACAGCAAGTCAATTATATATAACCCAATCCTACTACTGGAAGCTTCAATTTGGTGACAAGAGGTGACTAGCTATGGCTCTGTCACTCCTACTATTTGGCGTTTAATTTAGAACACCTTCAATTATGTATTTATTTTAGGAAAGTTCTATTGTAGTAGTCTCCATACTACCCCTCAAATGGCCCTTAATATTAACTGTCTTTCCTTGAATTCTCTCAACACCCTCTTCCCTCTCCTTCCCCACTTGGTCCTTCCATTCCAGCTTCCCCATCCATTCATAATTATTGGTTCTATTTCCCTTTCTTAATGAGATCTACCTGTTTCTCCTATTATCTTAGTCTATACTTAACCTAACTTATGGATTGCATCTTCATTTAACAGCTACTATCCATCTAGAAGCAAGTACAAAATGGATTTGCCTTTCTTGGTCTGAGATAATTCACTCAGGATGATTTTTTTCTAATTCTATCTGATTACCTCCAAATATTATGATTTCATTAAACAAAATGAAACAACAAAAATATGGCTGAGTAATACTATGTTGTACAAATGTACTCCATTTTTATTTATTCATTCTTCTGTGAGGGACACCTAGGTTGTTCCCCATTTCTAGACATTATGAACAGAGCAGCACTGACCATGGTTGAGTAAGTAGTATCTCTGTGGTAGGTTGAGTTGTGCTTTGGGTATATGTCTAGATTGATTTCCATTTTCTTAAGGTGTCACCACACTGATTTTGACAGTGAATCTACCAGTTCTTTACTCCCACCAGGAATGGATGAATGTTCCCCTTACTCCACATCTTTGCCAGCATGAGCTGTCATTTATTTTACTGATCTCAGCCATTTTGATGAGTGTAAGATGAAAACATAAAGTGTATTTCCCTAATGACTAAGGATGTTGAACAATTCTTTAAGTGTTTCTTAGCCTTTTGAGTTTTCCTTTTTGAGGATTCTGTTTGGATCTGTACCCCATTTAAATTGAGTTATTTATTTTCTTAAAAGTTTTTTGAGTTCTTTATATATGTGAATATTAGCCCTTGGTCAGACATGTAACTGTTCTGTTCAGGAACTTATCTCCTATGCTAATGTGTTTAAGATTATTCTCATACTTTCTGTTCTTTCAGGTTCAGTTTATCAGATTCTATGTTTAGTGTTTGATCCACTTGGAGTTGAATTTTGTCTAGGGTGATAAGTGTGGATCTATTTGGTTTCTTCTACATGCTAGTGTCCAGTTTGACAAGCACCATTTGTTGATGATGCTGTCTTTTTTCCAGAATGCATTTCTAGCTTTCTTATAAAAAAATAAGGTGTCCATAGTTGTGTAGACTTATATCTGGATCTTCAATTTGATTATGTTGATCAATGTGTCTGTTTTGTACCAATCCTATGCTGTTTTTATTATATTATTTCTATAGTACAATTTGAGACTGGGGATGATCATATCTCTAGAAGTTCTTTTATTATTTTGGATTGTTTTAGCTATGCTAGTTTTGTGTGTATACATTTGTTTCCATATGAAGCTGAAAATTGTTTTTATAAGACCTGTGAAGAATTGTGTTGAAATTGTGATGATAATTACATTGAATCTTTAGATGACTTTTGGTAGGATGGCCATTTTTACTATATCAACCTTACTGATCCATGAACACTGGGTATATTTCTGTCTTCAGATATCTTCCTCTATGTCATAAAGTTTTCATCATACAAGATTTTTACTTGCTTGGATAGAGTAACCCTCAAGATTATATTATCTGAGGCTATTAGAAAAAAATGTTGTTTCCCTGAATTCTTTCTCAGTCTGTTTGCCATTTGTATATAGAAGCATTACTGATTTTTCTGGGTTTATTTTATATCCAGTTACTTTGCTAAAAGTGTTTATCAGCTCTGTGGAATATTGAGGGTCACTCATGTATACTAGCATAGCATCTGCAAATATTCTGTGACTTCTTTTCCAATTACTTTCCCATTGACCTCCAATAGTTCTCTTATTGTTCTAGCTAAGACATCAAGTACTATATTGAACAGGTATGGGGAGAGCCTTTTTCTTTATTTTAGCGAAATTGGTTTGAGTGTCTCTCCATTTAAGTTGATGTTGGCTATGGGCTTGCTGTAGCTTCCTTTATAATACTAAGGTCATCCCTTGTATCCTTCGTCTTCCAGGCCTCTTATCATGAAGGCCTGTTCTATTGAAAGCCTTTTCTGTGTCAGTTGTGATGATCACCTTGATTTTGTCTTTCAGTTTATTTATATGGTGGACTACATTTATCATTTTATGTTTGTTGAACCATCCCTACATCTCTGGGATGAAGCCTACCTGATCATGGTGAATAATCTTTTTGATGTGTTCTAGGATTTGTTTTGCAAATGTCTTATTGAGTTCATAAGGGAAGTTGGCCTGTAATCCTATTTCTTTGTTGGTGTTTTTATGTGGTTTGGGTATCAGAATAAGTGGTCATACAAAATAAATTAATCAATAGTTTCTGTTTCTATTTTGTAGAATAATTTAAGTATTAGCATCAACTCTTCTTTGAAAGTCTAGTTGGGCTTTTCTAAGAAGGACTGAAGCACCCATACTTTGGTCTTCCTTTTTCTTGAGCTTCATTTGGTCTATGAATTGTATCTTAGGAATTCCAAGCTTCTGGGCTAATATCAACTTAACATATGCATACCATATGTGTTCTTTTGTGACTAGGTTACCTCACTCAGGATGATATTTTTAGTTCCATCCATTTGCCTAAGAATTTCATGAATTCATTGTTTTCACAGCTGAGTAGTACTCCATTGGGTAGTGTACACATTTTCTGTATCCGTTCCTTTTTTCAAGGACATCTGGGTTCTTTCCAGGTTCTGACTATTATACATAAGGCTGCTATGAACATAGTAGAACATGTGTCCTTGTTGTCTGTTGGAGCATCTTTTGAGTATATGCCCAGGAGTGGTTTAGCTGGGTCCTCTGGCAATACTATGTCCAATTTTCTCAGAAACTGCCAGATTGATTTCAAGAGTGGTTGTACCAGCTTGCAATCTCACCAACAATGGAGGAGTGTTCATCTGTCTCCACATCTTCACCAGCATCTGCTGTCACATGAGTTTTTGTTCTTAGCCATTCTGACCGATGATTACCATAGATGGAGAAACAAGATATTCATTGACAAAACAAAATTTACACAATATCTCTCTACAAATCGAGCCATACAAAGTATAATAGATTGAAAACTCCAACACAAGGAGGGAAACTACACTCTAGAAAAAGCAAGAAAGTAATCTTCCACACAAAAATAATTCTACCACTAATAGCAAAAATAACAGGAAGCAGCAATCACTTTTTCTTAATCTCTTTTAACATCAATGGACTCAATTCCCCAATAAAAAGACATAGACTAACAGATGGGATATGTAAATAGGATCCAGAATTTTGCTGCATATAGGAAATGCAACTCAGTGACAAAGACAGATACTACCTCAGAGTAAGAGGCTAAAAAAAAATGTCCAAGCAAATGGTCCCAAGAAACAAGCTGGAGTAGCCATTCTAATATCTAACAAAATCGACTTTCAACCAAAAGTCAAAAAAAAAAAAAAAAAAAAAAAAAAAAAAAAAAAAAAAAGGAAGGACACTTCATAATGATTTTTTTTCCATTTTCTTCATTTTTTTCCTTGTTTGTCAAACAAGTTTTCCTTTGGAGGACCTGTCTATTGGTGAGAGTAGGGTCTTACAGTCTCCCATTATCAGAGTGTGGGACAGTATACGATTTTAGCTGGAATAGTGTTATTAAGGTGTTAGGGTCAATATATGTTATTAACTGTAGTAGTGTTTCTTGTTTGTTTTCATTTTAAGAAACTTGGGTGCCCTTGTGTTTCATGCATAAATTGTATGAATTACTATGTTGTCTTGGTGGGTTTTTCCATTGACACGTATGTATGTAGTGTCCTTCCCTGTCTCTTTAGGTTAGTTCTGTTTCACAGCTTATTTGGTCTCGTTTGAAGAAAATGGCCCATTCTCTTGGAAATACCTAGTCTCATCCTCTTACATGGAATATGTTTACCCTTGATGTTAAACCACATTTCTTGAATGTAGCAGAAGGATGATCCTGCCATATCATGTATTCTGCTAGTCTATCTTTTTTATTGGAGAAGAGACCACTGATGTTGAGAGATATCAATGAGCATTGCCTCTTGATTCCTGTTATTTGATTGTTATAGTGAGTCTGATATTTTTATATTTTCTTATCTGGAATTATTCATTTCTTGTATTTTCTTGGCTTGGTGAACCTCTTAAGGTTCATATAACACCCTGATAAAAGCGTTCATTTTGTATTCTAGAATTTTCACTCATATTGCTTATTGGGAATAATTTGCCTTTCTCTAGTTGGCTTTAGTTCCTCTTTTTATCATTCCTTTTAAAATCAAAGAAGAAAACATTTTATTGAGAGAAATTCATTCCAGACTAATACCTGAAAGCTCCTATTAAATATTAGAGTTCACTTGTGCCAATTGCCAGCCTCACGGATGTTGCATCAGAATGTATCTTTCCAAATCGATACCTCGCATGGACCTCATATACTCTGGTTAAGCAAGAAAAATGTACAAGTAACTTCCTGTCAGGATTTAGTCTATTGATAGATAATTCATCTGTGAGTACTTAACTTTTTTTTTGTACATTTATACAAGTTTATTTACTATCTTTTTTTTTTTTTGGTAGCCCTGGCTGTCCTGGAACTCACTCTGTATACCAGGCTGGCCTTGAACTCTGAAATCTGGCTGCCTCTGCCTCCCAAGTGTTTGGATTAAAGGTGTACACCACCACTGCCCGGCTTTTTTTTAAACTTTATTTAATGTATGATTGTTCTGCTGCATCTACATCCCCCTGCTTGAAGAGGGCATCAGAACCCCCCTATAGATGGTTTCGAGCCACCATGTGGTTACTGGGAAGTGAACTCAGGATCTCTGGAAGAGTAGCCTGTGCTCTTAACCATCTTACCAGCCCACTACTTAACTTTTTAAAAAGTACTATTGATGTTATTTTGAATGCTTAACAAATTGCTATGGTTAATTTTACTAACTTTTTACAAATATTTTGAAACTCTCTCTTAGAGGCTATAAAAATGAGTAATAACAACAAGAAAATCTGTTCCTCTTTCCCCTTGGAACTTATACGCTTTATAATTTGATTTAATTTTTTATTTATTTTTATTTTTTTGCTAAGATGAGCTGTGAAATGTATAGACTTTGGCCTACCAGGAACTTTTGGTCACCTTCTTCATCTCCACTGCACCTTTGACCATAGTGATTTACAGGTATTTTGATTCTTGCTTTGGATAGGAAGGGTTTTCAGGTGACCCTGTGGCTACTGCTCTTGTTTCCCTGGGAAAGTGGTGCAGTTGATTATTGCTTTTGTTCTTGTTTTAAAATTTCAAGCAAGTGGGCTGGTTAAATCTGCCAAAAGATTTGCCTGAGTGGACAATGGAAAGATATGAGTCATGGAAAACTGGCTCTAAATATGCTAATGTTCAAGGGTATTTTCCAAATATTGCTTGTTATAAACCTTACTCAATAATTGCCACATTTACTTTCAGTTTATTAAAAAAGTTTATTACTTTATTCATATTTCTAAAAAGGATTATGAACTTCAAATAAATAGAGTTTTTAAATATATCACCATACATAATAAATGCTGGGGATAATAAAGTCCTATTGTTTTCTTCCAGATAAATAAAAGTTTGCTTACTGTCATGTAGTTAATATGGTGGATGGAATGTAGAGACTGTACATGGTAAGGGTACGATCTATCGCTGAATTATACCCACAACCATCACAAGTGCAATTCATAGATCCATTTTTATTTCTTCAAGTATAGAATAGAGTTTATTTAGAACATGGGGAGGGTAGTGGAGAGGGTAGTGGTAGATACAGAGAAAGGGAGAGGGAGGGGGAGAGAGAGAGAGAGAGAGAGAGAGAGAGAGAGAGAGAGAGAGAGAGAAGAAGAAGAAGAAGAAGAAGAAGAAGAAGAGGAAGAGGAAGAGGAAGAGGAAGAGGAAGAGGAAGAGGAGAAGGAGGAGGAGAAGAGGTAAGGAGAGGAGAGAAGAGAAGAGAAGGGAAGGGAAGGGAAGGGAGGGGAAGGGAAGGGAAGGGAAGGGAAGGGAAGGGAGAGAGAGAGAGGAGAGGAGAGGAGAGGAGAGAGGAGAGGAGAGGGGAGAGAAAGAGCAGAGAAGTAGAGTTGGCCGGCCATGAGCATGTGGAGAGAAAGGAGGGAGGGGAATGGAGAGAGATGGGGGGAAAGAAGCGAGAGGACAAAGGGAGGCAGGAAGGCAAGAGAGGAAGAGAAATCAATCCTTATTTCTTATAACCTTATCTTTCAATATATGATGCATGATAAAACCCACTGACTCAGTTTCTTAGAATTTAAGAGCTCCCTACCTTCCAAAAAGTTCTGATAAAACATACATTCTTTAGCAGTTTAGCTGTAAGTAACAGCTAGTTTTCACAACTTGTTTAGACTAAAAATATAATGTTAATTTGAAAGGTGATAAAACAAGATGCATTAGTTATCACTTAAGATTATCTAGAAATGACTTTGAATATATTTGATCTAATACATTAACAGTAGAACCTACTAAGCACAAAGACCAATAATCAGAAAAAATGAGTTTGTGATGTTTTTGGAAAACATCATACTGACCTTGGGTAAGGCATATGTTGTAGATATAATCTAGTTTATAATAAAAACAACTAGGCCTTTTAAAGTCTGTCTTTATGGCAGTGATGAAGCAATGCAAAGTGGCATGCTATTTTGGTGTGTTTAAAGAAATTTGATAGTGGACGAAACAATGGTTATACTTTATTGAGGTATACATCCTGAAAATGCGTGCTTGGAGACCATGATTAGAATATCATAACAAGCTGAGATGAGAGTAAGAAATGGAAATAATTGCATGGTCCCGATATAACACATTTAAGATTTTCTTTTTTACATATAAAAATTAGAAAATTGCTTTCAAATAGTTGTATTGATTGTGGGTGTCATAAGTATGCATAAATTTACAAGTATACTTCTATAGAGTACATATAATATATTCATATAGGGACTGTGGTATTTACTAGCATATTTATGACTTATATAGTCTTATTTTCAGAGTTTTGCAAACACTGTTATTGTATTTCAGAACAAACACTTGGTCATAGGGGTTAATAGAGTGTAAAGGGGAAGCCAAGGAAGGACTCTGTGAAATAGTATGCCAAGTCAATTCATCAGAGAGACTAGCCCAAGTAGAAGCATAATGTACTCTGTGGATGACCTTATCTAAGCTTTAGTTCTAGTACAGAGAACAGTCTGCCATTCTGAGTTTGTAGCAATCAGATTTGCCAGGCAGTCCTGATTGCTGCAGAATGGACTGGACTACCATGATTTTGAAAATATCTTTTTAAATTGCTAGCCCACTCATGGATCAAGTACAGAACACAGAGTTCTAACAGATAATGGAGATTTCTGTTGGAACAAATTAGACCCAAACAGTGCCGGATATCACTGGCAGCATTTTCAAAAAGAAAATCCTAACTCTTACAACTGTTTCAAAAGATAATAATAGGAACACATAGGTACTGTGACGAAGTATTTTGCCAGTCTTTCAAAGCAGAATGCTTCTTATTCACAGGAAGCATCCCAAGAATTCCTTTTTTTCTCTCACAGTATTCAGAATTCATTTAAATCATACTTAATTAGAAAATTACATGCCAGAAGCAGAATAAGCACTTTGTGTTCCAAGCCACATCCATGATCTTGGAAAGAGTTTAATGTTAATGTATTAATCTAAGATTATAGATGTGTGTCACACATGGCAGAAATACAACCTTTGTTAGAGAAATTCTGCAAACCAATGCCTAGAATGCCTTTGCTTCCTACTCAGTTCTATGAGCCTCATTTTCCTCAAGCTTTTCAGTTTACTTACTACCCAAAGTCTCAACTGCATCCCCACAGCTTTTAAGCATCTACTGTTCTTGTCCTTTTATTATTATTATAAACATTTTCTAGGCCTATACTTGTTGCGGGAAATATTAAAAAATAATGGCAAGTTCTTGCTTGACCCTGTTACTCTCTGCCTTGGTGGTCTTGGCAGCCAGTTCTTATCTCATGGAGACTGACTCAGAGCTCCAAAATCTCTCCACCCAGCTTGCTAAATTACTACCAGAATTCCTACCAGAGAATTGCTACCAGGCCAACCCCATGCTTCATAACCCCTATGACCTTTGTGGCACACATCAGGCAAACCCACACTTTGATGCTGTAACTTTGTCTCTTGAACCCAGACAATACAACACATGAAGGAAAACACAATACAAACAGTTCAGAAACAATGGAAACTCAATCTCTGGGTACAACAACTAAAATCCTAATCCTGTAAGCCTTATTAAATCTAAATCCTAATGAATCCACCATTGAACCCGGGAGACACTAGTAATTACATCTTGTCCTCATGCTATCCCTGTCCAAAAGAGCTTCCTCTTTTCCTCTGTCCCACCTGGAAGTCCTGCCTACTCACCTAATGATTGTCTCCTTTATTCATTAGAGGATAGTTCACAAGAAGTCACCTGAGTGTATTACTCATTCCTCAGTCACAGCTCCTCCCTGGAAAGCAGATTTAGCATCAAAATACAAGCAACCCCACGGCTATCCACAACATATACTCATTCTTCTTAGTATAGCTTAAGATACAGAAAGGATTCTTCAGGTTTTTTTTTTAAGATTTATTTATTTTATATATTGAGTATACTGTTGATCACTTCAGACATACCAGAAGAGGGCATCATTTCCCATTATAGATGGTTGTGAACCACCATGTGGTTGCTGGGAATTGAACTCAGGACCTCTGGAAGAGCAGTCAGTGCTTTTAACTGCTGAGCCATTTCTCCATCCTGGATTCTCCAGGTTTTAAAAAGGGGTTTTAAACACTTAATATGCTGTAGAAATGATGGCTTAATAAGAGAATGAAACACTGATAGAAAACTAAAATAAGGATTAGAGAGATGATCCTGAAGTTAAGAGCACTTGTTGCTCTGCTAGAAGGTCTAAGGTCAGTTCCCAGAACCCATGCTAGATGCCTCAAAACTGTCTATGATTCCTAGTTCAGAGGATCTGATGTCTTCCGGTGTGTCTCTCTGCACTGAATGCTTCACACAAAACGCGCGCGCGCGCACACACACACACACACACACACACACACACACACAAAGTATTAAGCATCTTGACCAGAATTTTGCTGGATCTTCTTTGTAGTTATGGAAGTTATGTAGTTACGATGGATAAAGGTAGGTTTTAAGTTTAAATTACTGTGATCTATACAACAAACAAAAATGTCTCCAATATATAATCCCCAGTTGCTCAAGGACAGATAACTTCCTGGCATGCTGGGGGCTATTGTTCATGTAAGGTAACAAGCCACATGTTCATTTTTATAAGCAAGTTTATCCTGTGCCCCAACTGCACAGGATGTGCTTGATCACACTTAGATGGGAGGTACATAAGCCAGAAGTACACAAGGATGTATGTTTGCTCCTGATTGGATGGAGGTTGAAAGTACATGGTGCTATGGATTTTGCTATCATAAGCCTCTGATTAATGTAATTCAGCACCATACTCTGGGAATTCCAGATATGGACCAGGCTAGTATCCATTGTTCTAGCCAGTATTTAATAAAACTTGCTTCAAAGTTGCCTCTGAATTTGTGGTAGTGGTCTTCTTAGTGCTTGGCCAATGCAATGAACACTATCTGTTTCAGTGTTGCCTGTTGTTGCTGGGAATAGTTTTCTTGCTATGGAGGGAAGAGCATACCCTTCCCTTTGGCAAAGTCTTTGCCGATGAGATCAGTTAAAGTAATGTCTTGAATTTGCTGTCTTCATCTTGAAACTTCAGATTTTAAGATCCATTTGTGGCATTAAGGTCACATTCTCATCAAACCTCATTTCTGTTAAAAGAAAAAACAAAAAACAAAAATCTAGCTCCATAATAGCATGCAGAGGAATCTCTAGATGGTTCAGCAGTTGATCCAGAGGTCCATAACCTCATACTCCTTAACATCTAGGTTGTAAAGTTGATTTCATGGTATTCAAGGGACTCATTAAAACAAATGGTCAGATTATCATCAGAAAATAGGCATGAAACCTTCTTACACAACTTAGCAAAAATATAGAGTGAAATATTTATAAAATCACGACTATAGAATTTTTCACACTAAATGTCAATCCATAACCTGGTTTATAGTGTGCTGTAGAGATAGAAAAAAAAATAATGTAGTACTTTTCCTTCCATTTTCATGTTTGCTGGCTGAGACTCTCTAAGTTAAACTAACAAAAAAACATATTAACATGAGAAAAACAATGTTTATTGCTATAATCAGTGAGCTTGCACAAAAGTAACTCAAGGAGTATCTTCCCCATGTCTTAGAATCTTAACCACAGGACATGTGTTTAGAGGACAGGAAAAAGGAAAAAGGAGTTTGACTTTATAGAGTCGCAAACTGTGAAAATAAAATATAATGAGGATCCAATGAAAGCTATGGTTCCTATAGTAAAATTCACAAATGACCGTTCTGAGCTGATACACAGGAAGGAAGGGAGGGAAGACCTTTGGATAGCTGCCCTGCTTTTAGCCAAATAAGAATACCGAGAACTTATATTTGTTGCTTTTCATTTGCTTCAACTCACAACAGTCCTTTTGCTCTATTTCTGGCACATTTTAGAATACTTTTGTATAACATGGCATACACTTAAAGTGAAAACCTTTGGGACATTGATTCTGTTAGCTTTCAATTTCTCCTGCTGCAACTAGTACAGTCTTAACAGTTATTTGGTGTTTTTCTACAGAGGAATGTCAGTCAACACTTGAAACCCAGGATTGGCTCTTAGCTTCAGTGGAAGAATGTATATTGTTCTGTTCGCTGCTACTGTAATATAATGGACTCTTTGTAATATATAAATTGAATGTTAATTAGGGACAGAGTAGAGTTGGGAAGACTTAATTGCAACTGGAAAGATTATCTACTATATTTAAAATATTAAGCACAAATATCTCCCTCTGTTTTATTACCTTAGTTTATCTCAAGTTGCCCTGAGGTGTTTGGCTGACCTTCATGGTAGCAATAAAACTTGAATTTTTCATTTGACTTTTAAGCCAGTCCCAAAATCAGCAGTGTTTTAGAGATTCAATGTCTACTTTGCTTTCTATCACTGAGATTAAACACCATGACCAAAGCAACTCAGGGAGGAAATATATTATTCCATCATTGCACTGCCAGGTCACAGTCTATAACTGGGGGAAGTTAGGGCAGGAACTCAATCTGGAGGCAGAAACTAAAGCAGAGAATAGAGTGCTGCTTCCACATTTGCTCCCCTTGGCTTACTCAGCCTGCTTTCTCATACAGCCCAGGACCACCAGGCCAGGGTTGGCACTGCCCACAGTGGGCTAGGGCCCTCCACATCAATCATCAACCAAGAAAATGCTCCCACGGATTTGCCTACAGGTCAGTCTGAAGGAGGTACTGTCTCATTTGAGGTTCTGTCTTTCCAGATGACCCTAACTTGCCTGAGACTGACCAAAAAATGAACCAGTTCATTCAGATAACAAAGGCGTCTATTTTAAACCTGAAGTATTTCTGTTGTAATAAATTTAATCTGATAAGAATCTGATCAGTTTAAGGTTTGTAACACATTTCCATGACTTTTATTGACAGTAGAGAAAATTCCTTTTGTATGCAGATGTTGTTAAAATTCCTTCCCTTGGAGCTACATAAGCAGTATCTTTCTTCTTCCTAACGTCTCAGTGATGAGCAGAGACACAATTCCACCAAAGTTCACTGTGGAGAACCCACGAGTTTCCTGGGTTTCCTTATAGAGCATAGATGAGAGTTTACTTACAGTGATGCAGATTCCCCTCCCCCATAAAAACCATACCTGGACAGCTTTACCCAGCATGGACTAAGGCTTCCTTGTAGTTGCCTAGATGGGGTACCCTGCCCTTTCCATTTCTAACATATCTCCTCTATCTGCTTCTCCCAAATCCCAAGGCCACATTCTGTTAGGGCAGAATTGCTTTTTTTCTGGTTGGGAGTGGTGGCTAGATATCTTGGAAGCTTTCCACAAACCTTCCTATGCACTTTTTTTAGGGGGGGGGGTAAGGTCAGTAGGCCTCAACAGTCCATAGGCCTGGCTGTGCTAAGCCTTTGCAAGGAGATCCAACAGAACTCCTGAGAATGAAAGCCTGACTGGGAAGATTATCCTGTCACGATGGTAGAACACTCAAATGTTGCTAATGAACATTTTAAGAAGCATGCTTCTACCAGGGAATTGGAGTTTCCCTTTTAGGTTCTTAGTCTCATTTAAAAATGAACTAAGGATGCTTGAGGAGTTTAGTGAGAGTTTCTGAGGAAAACAATAGGTCAGGCAAGCTGTGAGGCTCACTTGCCCTTGAGTTAGGACCAGGGAGGGAAGGTGTGTTCAGGGATAAGGATCAGCAAGCTAGTGCATAATTAAAAAGGGGGGGGGGAGGATAAGGAGCTTCAGAAAAAGAGTGAGAACGCATATTAAGGCTTTTGGCCAATATCCAAAAAGAGATAAAGATAAAGAAAAACACGGGTAGTTCCAGGCCATGGCCTGGGTTCAGAAAGCATTGAATTCTAAACTCTTGAATCCTGGGGCAGAGGCTCCACCAGTGACCTGTGGTTATCAGTAGAAATAGAGACAGTTTACTAAAGAAGAGAACAAACTCCTGAGAACAGGAGCAGGCTAGTAAACTGAGGTAAAAAGCCCTCAAGAATAGGACTCTCACACCTTCTGTTTGAATAAAATGGGTGTTGGGGTGTAGGCTCTCTGCTTTACCACAAGAGCAACCTGCCCCGGTCACGCTCCATTCTTTATGAGGTTCAGGTGCAAACAGCATCTCATGCTTCTCCACTATTCATTTTTTTACAGATTTATTTATTTATTTATTTATTGATTGATTGATTGATTGATTGATTGTAAGTACACTGTAGCTGCCTTCAGACACCCCAGAAGAGGGCATCAGATCTTCTTACAGATGGTTGTGAGCCACCATGTGGTTGCTGGGATTTGAACTCAGGACCTTTGGAAGAACAGTCAGGGCTCTCAACTGCTGAGCCATCTCTCCAGCCCCTCTACTATTCTTTTATAAGACAATCTTTAATTTTGTTGTTGTTGAGAGACGGAGAGATAGAGAGGTGGGGGGAGAGAAAAAATGAAACAAAACAGCAAAACCAGGCATGTTGTGGTGGCTTCAATGACAATGTCTCCCATATGCTCATAGAGATTGGCACTACTAGGAGGTGTGGCCATGGGAGGATGTGTGTTGCTGGGGTTGCCTTTGAGGTCTCAGATGCCCAAGCCAGTCCCAGGATCACTCTTCTGACTCCCTGCCAATCCATATGTAAATCTCTCAGCTACTTCTCCAATACCATGTCTGCCTGCATGCTGCCATGTTTCCTGCCATGAGAAAAATGGACTAAACCTCAGAACACTTAAGCCAGCCCGTTAAATGTTTTCCAATATAAGAGGTGTCTTGGTCATTATGTCTCTTCATAACCATAGAAAGCCTAAGGCACATGTGGGTACAGGTGCCCACGGAAGCCCAAAGATTTCAGAACTGGAGTTAAAGGCTAACATGGGAATTGGGACCAGAATGTCAGCTCTGTGAGCAGCAGAAAGCTTTTTAACTATAGTATGCAATTTTTAGCCTCTCGATGTTCTAGGCTCCAGTTGCTACTCTTTTATCTCTCACAAGAATAGTCTGAAAAAAATATATGCACACACACATATATTATATATACATACATATATATTATATATCATATATCTTATGTATGTATATATTTACATATTTATATATGTTAAATTGTATTTATTTAAATGTATACTAAAATAAATCAACTATACAAGCTTAGAAGTTATATAAATGCATCTGAATTATTTTTTTCTTTTCATTTTGCTTCATGCTATCAGATGGTGAATTAAATGGTCTCTCTTAAGAGGTGTGAGATAGTGAATCAGGGATATGAAAATAAATTTATTTACAAATGTAGTTAAGACTCAGAATATGTAGAGTACTGATTACCTGAAGGGACATTAAAAACAAACAAACAAACACACAGACAAACAATTACAGATAGCAGCTTTTCAGCTCAACTTTCAGAAAGTTAAACTACCCATATTAAGACCTCTTAAAGGGAGTCTTACCCAAGGATATTTGACTCAATGCCAGACTTGCCTCTAACTTATACATTGCACTTGTTTGGGACACTGAAAAGATATTCATACCTTCATCTCATTCCTAGAGAATGTGATTTAAGTGATTTGAAGTTACAGCTGGGAACTCTTAAAGGTCAGACAGTAATGCGAAGATGCAGGCATCAAGAAACCATGGCTACACTGCCATGCAGTGCTCTCACCAATGTGAACCTACTCTAGAAGTGTTGGAATTCACTTGTATGCCATGTGTTTTCTTACATGCAGTTCAATTTCCTAAAATGGGAGTGAAAAACAGTCATGTTAGTAAAGTGCCATCAATCACTGATAACTATTTTATAGTGCATATGCTAGTTGTCATGGACGAAACTTCTTCTATTGCCTTTAAAAGATGTGAAAAGTACCCTCCCCCACTGTCATTTCCACTTTGTAGAGGAAGCAATTGAGCATCTCAGCTATCCTTGTTAATGCCATTAGAATCCCCTTTAAAATAACACATTCATTGACTCAGTACTTCAAGTATAGGATAACTTGAATAATTATGCCAGCCTAATTATGAAGATATGTTATCTAGGAAGTCTATGGTCTTTATGGTGCATGAAAATAACTTCTTATTTCTGTAACTCTGTTTTAATTTCTCAGCAATATTTCAGAAAAGTCTGAGTTCTGTAGATTATTTGGTTAATTAGTTTTTGAAGTTTCAGTACTTATTATCAAGAGACCTTCCATTTTCTGATTCCTTCACTGTGAAGTATTCATGAACAAAAAATTCAATTATACTTACTAGCCTAAGCACCAATTCTGAAATGTCTCTCATTTTTCTGAGCAAGAAATTGGTTGCTTCCCTCAACCATCAACCAAAAGTCAAGTTAACCTAACCAAATGGGGGCACCTTTCAGGAGGGAGAATGTGTCAAAGGCAGAATAGCATGTCCTGACTCTTCTGTGCACTCAGGGTTGTATCATATGCTGTAGGTAAATTATCCATTTTGTAAGTTAGGCCAAAGTGTGCTCTTTCTGCAAACTGTGAAAGCATTCTTGAAAGCCCATGAAACCTTATTATTCTAATTACTATCACAAGGGGTTGATAAATGAATGATGAAGCTAGGTATTATTGCCATTAAATAGACCATACTCAATTATTCATCCCCAGAGCTGGGTTTTCAGTCCAGAGTGCAGTGCACACTGTACCAGGGCTATGAGACCCAGAGACCAGATTACAGTCTTGGTAGATGGCATTTGTTGAAAGCAATTCCAGGGGGTAGCACAGATCTTTCAGTCAGACATTTGGATGGTTTACAACCTGTAGAAGTTCAAGATTTACATGTGAAGACTGATTTTATTTTAATCATATAGTAAAGATTCTTTAAATTATCCAGATAACTACATATAGGTAAGAAAGTGAATTCACTGTAGCAAAAAAGATGAATATGTTTTCTTGATTTTTTTCTAATGACTAGTTTTTCTGCTTTCTGGTATTTATCCAGGCATCCTACTGTGAAGGACACTGTATTTCCATATTTGTGCATTTTCCTTTTATATCTTGTATCTATCTGCATAGTGCATGATGCTTTGGTTATGAATCTGTTATCAGAGAGCACATGATTGGCAGGTACTTGTTTTCTTCACCCTGAAATTGTGCTGGTTCCTGACAAAGGTCATCCATAAACACAATGTTAAGGGAAGTTGTTCCACCATATCCCTGATCTGTACAACCAAGTCCCCTCTTCTGGACCCGCACATAACAATGATGTTTCTTTTTATCTATAAGCATCGGATTTGAGGGAAGACAAAGAAGCTCTTCCTTGTAAACAGTAATTCCCAGCTCACCTTTTGGACTTTGGCTCTGTTTCAAAAGCACCCCCAAGATTTTTGATAAATTAAGTTTATTTAAATAACTACTCTGGCCATTATGATATTATGATATTAGGAGCTGGGGAGTAGCTAGGTTTGCTGTTCTGTGATCCTTTTGTGTGTGTGTGTGTGTGTGTGTGTGTGTGTATGTGTGTGTGTGTGTGTGTGTGTGTGTGTGTGTGTGTGTGTGTTAGAGACAAGAAAAAATCAGGACATTAGGAGAAAGGGAAGCTCATGTTAGATTTTGTGTTACCAAGTGGTCTGGACTTCCTCTTAAAACCAGACAGGATAAGGTAGTATCTGCATTAGTTACTCTTCTGTTGCTGTGATAAACCATCCTGACAGAAGCTACTGAAAGAAGAAAGGATTTATTTTGGCTTCTGGTTCCTGAGGGACAGAGCACATGATGCTGGGGAAGCCATGAAAACAGGCAGGAACAAGATGGCAGCGGGACAGAAAACTGGATGATTACATCTTCAATCTACACAGAAAACAGCTCAGGAAATTGCGTCGGGCTATAAAACCACAAAGCCTGCCCCCAGTGTCATGCATCGTCCCATAAGATTACATCTTCAAAAGGTTCTATAACCTCACCAGTCATCTCCACCAACTTAGGGGCAAGCATTTGATGCATGAGCTTTGGGGGGACATTTCATATTCAGATAACCACAGGTGGTAATTGAAAGATAAACCTAACACTATACTTGAGGACAAGAAAATGATCAGTAACTAATGAAAGAAGCAATAAAAACTCAAATATTCAAACAAAAGTGTACCTTTAATAACTAATAACATCTGTATTAGTGTCATATAAATATGGTTCCATATTATTAAGTGAATTTGGAGTTAATTTTTTATTCATTATGATTTGGCTGTAATATTCACTTCCTTCTCTCTAAAGTTTTACTGATTTAATGTTCATCAATTCATAAAATTAACATAATTATCTGTTCACACAATTAAAAACCTTGGTCCCAATAGAGAGTAGAATAGTTATTTTCTTAAACTTCTGGCTGTTTAGATAAAAAAAAGACCATTTCTAATAGTTCATTCATGTAGAAAGTGTTCTAAATTCAGCAAGGTGAACAGAATATGATTCATAATAAAATTAACTATCTACAATCCTGGATGTGTTCTTTATATTTAAGGAAATAATCTATGATAGTTGGACTCTCGGTTTTGAATGATTGACAAGTATCCAGCAAGCAAAAGTAAGTGAAGAAATAGCAGAGAGAAGGGTCAGAGAGATAAGCAACACCCAGCAGAAAAGACTGGAGTAGCGTGATTGAGAGAGCAGACAAAGGTAGCATCATTAAATCAGGGCCTTACAGACACGAAGCAGAAATCAACTGGGGAAGCTGAAGACATCAGGTGTAGTTCCACATTGAACTCTCTCCATGGATGAGCTCTTGGCTTCCTTCTTCCAAAAAAAACATTTTTTTTTTTTACAGTAGAGATATACAAAACCTGTTTTTAAAAGTTTGCCTTCTAGTTGTTCTAAAAAGGATGCCATGTTTTTAATACCCTCTGCTCTTGCTGGGTTTTGTTTTCGTTTTCTTTTCCCTATCACACAACTAGGGGAAAAGTATCCCCAGGACAAAAGGTATTGGAGGAGACAAGGAAGGATCCCCCCTTGCTTCCAAAATTCCCTTTCAACAGGTTTGAATAGCATGTAATAGTTTGCCATTGGAAGTACAGTATGCTTATGAATTGGTCATTTTATTATAGTTAAATAAGAAAATCTGATTTTATTACCAAGGATATTTTGTTCTCTATATGTGTTTATTATAAAAAACAATGGTATGATAACTCACACACACACACACACACACACACACACACACATATATATGTGTGTGTGTGTGTGTGTGTATATATATATATATATGTGTATATATATATATATATATATATATATATGGGTTTTTAGAAATTTTGATGCTGTATAATTGAATTATAGTCAGTTCTGTTATGATACAAGATATATGACCTCCACAAAGCTCACTTCAGTATAAGAACTTGAACAATAAACACAATAAGTTTTATAGGGAGCCCATAGTTGGAACACAATTATTGAGAAACATTTCTAGGGACACATTAAAAACAAAAAGAAAAGAAATTGAGAAAAATAGCATTAGCATTCAACACAGATTAAGAAATACATGCATTCTACAGTACATGTGGCAGGATGCTTTGAGAAGGACTTGGAGTTGCTCCTGGAAGTTTTTAAAAATGGTTGCTACTTTTGAATTGTCAAGTGTGAGGGAGGTCACCTTGACAGTGAGTGGGTGTGGCTTTTCTGGTACTGTAAGTGAGGCAGTGAGACAAGCTATGTGCATCCTGGGTATTTCTGATGCTTTTTGGCATTGATGAGTAGACTTTTCTATACTCAGTGTTTCTGGTGAATAAAATTTCAGACAAGCAAAGCCAAGATACATGTTTTGCTCAAGTCAGTCCATGGTACATATCAACATATTAGAACACATTTTAGTGTTTGGAAATAAGCATTGTAATAAAATTGGCTTCAATACTCCCAGCATTTGTATCTCATTTTGTTTCTGTAACTCCCTTGGAAAGGAGCGAAGGAATTAAGATATTGTGGGTTGGGAAATCTTGACCTGTTAAAGGCCCTGCAGTAACTGGGACCTTGTGCCAGAACCTGACCAGGTAGGTAAATTGGAGTCCTGAGGATGGGCATTTGCATCTGAAAAACATGACATATGAGACTAAAGCATAAATATGGGCAAGACTGAGGAGTCAGACCACAGAGACTGCTTAGAACTAGCAGAACCTCATCTGTACTTAGAGCCTCTGGTTCAACATTTTACTAAGTGTGTGCCCCTGTTCCATACTTAACATCTGTACAACAAATGGGGCTTAAATACGATGCTTGCTTTGTTGCAAGGGTCTGAAAAGTGAGTCATGAGATCTCAGTTTATAGTGTCTTACACTGGTTAGTTGAGTATTTTAAAATGTTGCAACTGCTTTAGATATTATTTTTCAATAAATCTTTTCAATCCAGAGGTCATCCCAAATATCAGAGCACTTGGCAAAGGTAGAGGAGTTAACTCTCCGACATTTCTAGAGCATTGCTAATTAAATCTCAGAGAATAATTATGAAGGGCACAATCTAATATCTGGAAATAAATATCCTTAATGTTTGTGGATGTGGAACTTACAATCACTATCTCCAATTTTGCAGTCAACTTTATGTCATTTTATTGAGTATCTTCCATGGCCAAGATCAACAACATAGTTCAATCAATTGGCTTGCTGTTCATGAATGACTTTGGTTGTTGTTTGCTGGCTGTAGAGATTTCACCATGGTGTGTTTGTATGCCAGACCATACATTGGACACTTGCTCTCAGTTGTGTAAGGAAGGATCATTCCTATCTCAGATAAGGTAGCTAATGTTTGGTAGTTTTTTTGATCATGGTATGTTACAAGATTCTGTGCTTTAGTGTGGTTACTAAGGAACATCTATAAAAATCTTTCTTTATCTTAAAAGACTTACTCCTCATGGTAGTGAGTTCTCATAGTCATGCCTGAAGGGTTTCATTTGCAAAACCACACTTTTAGAGGCCACGCAAGTGTCTATCACACTGCACCTGCAGAATCACAATCTACTTAAATTGTCCTTCTGGCTAGGTCACATGTTCTCTAGGCCCCCAGAGGAGAGAAGCCAGAGCCACCTTGAATTTTAGAGTTCTTTTCATGGAACAGACAACAAAATGAGCATGTTAGCCAGATAGGGCGGATCCAATTAGACAGGGTGGCAAGAGCAACAAGCTTGTTGGCTGTGTATCCACAGTGAGGGTGCTCAGTGTCCCAGTTACAGATAGACAACTAGTCATGTGCCCTCATTAACGTCTCCTGTCCTCACATGGCGGACAGACGGTAGCAAATTCTCACTGAGACAGCAATCTCTTCCACCATCTAAGCAGTCTCCCTTCACAACCTAATTGTCATTTCTGTGTGTGATATTTAGTTGATGTCCTCAGACACCCTGATGTCCATAAAATGGCATCACCTGTGGCACTGTCAGCATGGGGGTTTGTGCACATGTATTTTGTGACATTTGAAGAAATGCAAAATTGACCAGTGATGTATTTCTCAGCTTATATTCCTTCAGAGTATATCCTTGTTAGGGCACAGTCTTGTTGTTCAGCAACTCAGGACTGTCAATCCTGAAGTGACCACTCCACCGCTGTCACTCTGGGGATTATACTAACAGCGTGAGGTGAGAGGAGCCAGCATTTGGTACCTAACAACAATCAAAAGCATGTACCTAACATGCTCGTGTTCTACATTTTGATAAACTGGGGTACTTTTTAATGGACACTGATATGAGTACTGAAAATGTATTGCTATTTGGGAATCATGATTAAAATTCAATGTTTAAAAGATTAAAAGCACATTTAAATTTAAAGCTTAAATTAAACCCTTTTCTGAGTTTGAGACCTAAACTTTTCCTTTCTCTCATCTTCTTCAACAAAATCTGTTTTGGAGTGTGACTTTTCTGCCTTAAGCCAGAACTGCTCTCATGAAATTAAATATCAGGTCAATTTGTCCTCAACTCTTTCTTGCTTTCTTTTGTCTTTTTTCCCATTATTTATTTTAAAGGAATCTTTTTTTTTTTTTTAAAAAGACAAAAAATAAAAAATAAAACTTCTGTTGCCGGAACCTGACATCAACTTTAGGTTTAATTTAATATGTATTTGACATGAGGAGGAGGATCCTGTTTTGACACTTAGCACAAAATCCCCTGCCTTCTGATGACTCCAGGTGATTAAGAAGTGAGACTAAAAATACCGTATTCTTCCTGGTCAGAATTAATAAAAAATTAAACATGAATGAAATGTTTCTGGGTTATAGATTTTTTACAAAGATACCTAAAACCATGTTTGCATATTTGACATGAAGGTAGAAGTGTCACTGGGTAGGTATTCAAAGGTGGTATATGGGAGGGAGGGGTGCAAACCAGAGTGTGAGAGGAATAGAGAAATATATTCAATATTCCACATAACATTTCTGATAAAAAAGAGTCTTTAGGCTATAAAATATAGTGTAGATTCAGTTGCAGAGAATCCAGAAGAAAGAAGATAGAAGACCCAACAAAATTAAATGTCTCTTACTTGTGTCAATATATGTCTACCTACCTCTTTTCTTGTCACAGGGAAGCAAAGAAATTTGTGAGTGAGAATGAAGGAGCTCTTGGAAAAGGAAAGGGAAAGAAGTGGTTTGCATTTAAGATGATGATGGCCAAGGTAAGCATTTTCCTAACCCAGTCTGGTAAGTGTCACAGTGACCCCGAGAGAGAAAGAGAGAACACTGTGTCTGTTCTGAGAGGGCAGACCCAGTCTTAACTGTTTGTTTACATACAACAAAGGCTTATATAGTAAATGCATGGTTTATTGATGTTGATTTAAACATTGTGTGTGTGTGTGTGTGTGTGTGTGTGTGTGTGTGTGTGTGTGTGTTGGCAGTGGATTTAGGATTATCCTTTAAGACAGAGTAAAAATTTTAAATAGTTGCAAACATTGATTTATACCATTTATAGCTTTTATATCATTTATAATGTGCATGATTTAACCACTTCTAAGTGGAAAAGACTGCAGCTGGTCCCTTTTTATTTTCTTAAGGTTATAGGGTCAAGGCTTTTTTCTAAGTATCTTTAAGTTTAAGGGCCATAACCCCCCTATGCCACCTCATACCCTTTTCATTTTCTATCAGGAACATCAATTATAAACTGGAAAGAAGAGAAAATAATATAGTCATACAAATGCAGATTTTAGAGAAATATAGGAAAGACGCTTGCTTTTATACACACTTATTGTGGCCAAGCATAACACTGAATTTCTCTATAAGGTCACAATTCACAGTGAAGTAGGTACGTAGGTATTATTAGCCTCTCTGCATTCTGTAAAAACTGTATCAAAGTGTATTGAAGATCTTCATTTTCACTTAAATGCACACAAATAGTTAAGTTTATTTGCCTTTTATCTTTTAAATGCATTCAGTCATTCTGTGTGTGACTAAGCTTTGTTTCTTGTTTCTTTATTGCATATTTGGGGTTACAGAATATAGTTCTTGTTGCTGTGGGGGTTCCAGTTCATTTTTAAAAGTAATGCATTATGCATTGTATGAAGATATCACAATTTACATATTCTACTGCAGATGGGCATTTGGGCCACTCCTAGGTTTGAGTAATCTTTCGAACTTTAGATTTAGACTGTTGTGTCTACTTAGCTCTCACACCGTCCTGTCATAATGAACACATATGGAAGATTTTCTACTTCACTTCAATTTTTCCTTAGTCCTCTTAACCATGGATAACCCAACGAACGCTATGGAGTAAAGTGGAAGGAAGACCTTTGAAAAATGAATTCGTTATTTTTCTATGATGCCATCTCTTTCTATTTAGTTTACTATTTTCTTTTCTCAAAATGAACTGTCCCACGTAAATGATAATCATGAATTAAAATGACCCATGTTCATACAGACTACTTTAGGAGACCAGAAGTGTTTGAAGGAAGATACTATGTCTTATTCATGCATTGAATATTACGCATGGAGTTTATGGCAGTCACCTGACTAACACAAGTGTCATATTCTTGTCTGGTAGTATATATAGATCTTTCTGAGTGGTCAGTATAGTCCTTCTAAAACAGGATCAATGTATGTGTGTGTGTGTGTGTGTGTGTGTGTGTGTGTGTGCGTGTGTGTGTGTGTGTGTGTGTGTGTGCGCGCGCATGTGTGTGCATGCGTGCGTCTATATTTTTAATTTTTTCTGTTTGTTCTAGAACTGGTGTGTGACAATGTTGCCCAGACTGTCCTTGACATTTCTATTTTTTGTCGGTCAGTCTCTCATGTAATTGGGATTGTAAGCATGTCTGACAATCAATATTTCTTTCTTTTTTTTTTTTTTTTTGACTTATGTGGGAATGGTGGTAAATAGAGACAGAAGTGAATTCTGCTGCTATCCTTTTTTCCAAAACAACAGTATTTAGTGTCAGAGAGCTCTCTGGAAGCCTCTTGGGGGAAATGGGAGAACAGATATCTAGAAACAACAAGAGATTGTACTTTACTAGTGTTTGACTTTGTTTCCAGAAATGGGCAAAATTCCTCCGTGATTTTGAGAACTTCAAAGCTGCTTGTGTCCCATGGGAAAACAAAATCAAGGCAATCGAAAGTAAGTATTCACCAGATCTAATTAGACAAGGAACGCTCTCTGAGAATAAAGTCTCATAAGCTTTTCGCAGACCTTTCCCCATTTAGGGACTCTTGGGGAAATTGAAAACCAACCAAACTGCCAGCACGACTAACAAAGCAAAACTTGACTTCACAAAGCAAAACACTGTGGAGGTTTGCATTAGTCAGCTGGATGCTGAGATGAAACACCTGAGCTAATAGACTTAGACAGAATGTTTATTCTGGCTCACTGTTTCAATTCACAGTACAGAGTCACCTGGCCCGGTTGTACTGGGACAGTGGCGGCTTAGGACATAGTACTGGGATTGTGTGGAACAAGTAGCCTGATCCCTGCACAAGGCAGTGAGGGTGCAAAGCAAGAGGGAAGGAGGGGCCTTGGTCCCGTTTCATTTGCCATGTTGGGCTCTCAGTGACTTAACTTCCTTAATCTAGACCTCCTCCTAAAGATGCCCCAACCTCTGTGCAACATGCGTGGGGGGAGGGGGGGTTATTCCAGATTCATACTGTGTCATTGTACCAGCGCTTATCAAGGACAACATTGGAGATGTCACTTTCTTGTTTCAGTCTAGGCAAAAGTACATCTCTCTCAGGCTGGAAAGGTAGTATTGTTTCCAAGGACATTACCCATATTGGGAAGGCAGTGAATAATATACTGTCAACACATACTCTTTGGAACTTTAGACGATAGCCAAAAGGACCATTTTTAAAAACAATAAGGCTTAATAGCTCACATCCAAACTTACAGAGAAGAGTAAACACAAAGAATTTGCTATCTTGATGTCATAATGGACTTTCATTCTGTGTGATACTCGGCATGTACAGAAATGCCAAAGCTTGTTTAATATAGTTCCGTTTGCATAGAATAAAACATCTAAAATTTAAAAACTGTGTAAGAGAGTACATCAGTAAAAATATGTGTATAGAAAAATGGATATTTGGGGAAAAAAAAAGACCACAATTTTGTCAGGTGTGGTTCCTAGGGTTACAGCAAAGATAATGACTTTCATCCGTGCCTATCCAGAGCTGAAGCTGGCTTTCCTGCTGGCTAAATATGACATTGCATAATTGACACAGAAGATGAAACAGCTGATACCTATTTTACTGACATGATTGGGCATGTTTAGAGCGGCTGTCTCTCAGGCCTTGGCCCCTTATTAAATGAGTCATTTATGGCAGTGAATTAAAATCTATCAGCTCGTGATTTTCATGTCTCTCCATGTATTCCTCATAGCATGCCTTTCTTGCCAGATTTCCTTTCAGTGTTTCTCCCTATTCAAAATTCTATTTTTAAAGTGAATCTTTTTTTTAAATATAATCTTGCTCCACTTTGTGCTTATTTTTCTTGATAGACATGGAAGCAGGTATTTTGTTTTGTTTATACCCAGAGCCTACTTGGCACTCAACAAATATGTATTGAATAAAATTGCAAATGTATTTCCCAAAGGTCTGTTGCAAGATATTTCCTGTCCATCCACATTGAGGCAGTGAGAGGTCAGGGATTGGAAGGGAGAGAGGAGGAAGGGCTAAGGGAAGGGAGGGACAGAGGGAGAGAGAGAGAGAGAGAGAGAGAGAGAGAGAGAGAGAGAGAGAGAGAGAGAGAGAGAGAGAGAGACATGGTGGACTGGACTAGCGGAGCAGCTTTAACCAGATACATGGAAGGAGTGGGTGCTGGGTAGAAGCATGGCATTCCCGCCATTTACAGAGTCTATGGCAGAGAGGAAACACAGCTGGGATGCAGTGTGAGTCGTCCAGAGCAAGACTGGTCAGGACATGGTGCAGAGGCCTGGTGGTACTCATTAATAGGAGGGGTTTCATGTACATAAAAAATGATATTACAGATTCCCTAGGTTTCAGTGGCGCAGCTGAAATACATAATCTAGTCCCAAAGATCAGAACATATGGAACATTACGATAGTACTACTAAGCCTGATGAATTGAGTTCCTTCTTCCGGACCCACAGGAGGAGTTAGCCAGGCCCATGGGTGGCTTTTGACTCATACGTATGCATCATGACATGAACACAATGAGATAAAAGATTAATATGACTTAGAAATTAGAAAACCTATCCAAAGAAAGACCTTGATCCATTTACATGGAAAAAACTTTGGGTCTTTACTACACTTCTAGATCAGATGTGAGATGTATTATGAGAAACTTGTTATTTGTAAAGATATGTAGAAAAATTACAATAACAAAGAAATATTTCTTTTCTTTTTAAAATACACTAGGACATGTAGGTTCCACCCTGATTTGGCTGCAATGCTGTGTTAATTTGTGTTTTATAAAACAAAGGTGAAATTATCTTGATTATAACTGAATACAGGAGTGAAATATATGTATATATATTCATATATATGAATTATTTATACAAACACACACACACACACACACACACACACACACACACGCACACAATTACCAACTAGCCATTGTGTCATAGACATTACTAGAAACTCACACTTCTTTCAGTTATATTCCTTTTTCCTCCAGTAAATTTGAAGCAGCTAAGGGTGGTCACTTAACCAAGTATGAACTATTTCCCTTCCCATGTATAATTTGTTGTTTGAGTGGTTGTCCTACTTCTGCATTGAGACTGATCCTTCTCCTCAGCTATGAAGAACTGGCCTCCTATCAGTCACCACTTTAGCTATGACTTATTCAGTGGCATGTGGGTTCAACACCCCACCTGCATTACTTCATTTGGTTGCAATGTGTCTACAGGATATATACATTTCCTTCCTAGTACCTAGCACTACTGTAGTAGTTGAGTATAGTTGTAGCACAGCTGAGAGAGAAAGTATGCCTAGTTCCAGCCTATGTAGCTGTTTATTTTGACCAAGATTTTAGAAGCCTCTTGCTTTCTGTGCATGACTAGCGCTTCTGCCAGGTCAGTAGGTGATGAGTGCTGCAGAATCCACGAGCAGTAATTATATCTGGTGAATGTGTTTCATATTTCTCAGCTATTTACTCTGAGGATGTTATTTCATCACATATGTCTATTCTGTAGCAGTCCAGTGTACTATTATAGTCATAAGCATACCACATACTTTCAGATTATAGTCTGAGGGAAAACTCATGGAATGTGAAGAAGTGCTCTTTGAGCTATTGAATGTAATAGCCATCTTATAGGCATCACCCTGCCTGGAAGAGTATGTTTCTAGGATGGTCTTTGAGGCTGAACTGAATGAAGAATGAAAAGCAATGTAGCATGGGCTTTGTTCTCTAAAGGTTAAGGCCGGTTTGTCTTTGCCATCTGTACACTTTGGATGGTCTATTTTTATCTCTGGTCCTCTATTGTTATATCCAGGGCTTCGTATGAATTTTTAAGGTTTGGTTGTTACATAAACCCATTTCCAGCCCAACAATACATTATATATAATTTATAACGAGGGTTAGATGCATAGTGACATTTAAAATTATTTATGCTTTTGAGTGAAAATTATTGGAAAATTTAAATGGAATACAGATTTTTACTATGTGCCTATTTAATTATATTCCCAAATTCTTTTTAGAATAAAGTTGGCAAAATATGTTCCATATTTATAAAATACATTTCATAATAAGAGTAACATGAATGCTTTTCTCTGAAAGAAATGACAGTTTAATTATATAGGAGCTTTAGAAAGTTTATTTTATTACTTTGAATATTAGGACCATTTGAATATATATATATCTCATGTTATTTTCAAAATGATCTTGGCATTTGCTAATTTTCAAAATGCTCAGTGAAAGTCTACTGTGTCCTAGGTATCTTTCTAAGCACCATTGCTACTGACAAAGCCTCCCTCCCCTTACTGGCTTACTTTGGCATGTGTTAATGTTGTGGGCAGTTTGTGTGGAGAGGACAATAAAATAGAAACTAAAGAATAAAAATGGTGTGAACTATGGTAAGTGACATGTGCCCATGTGCCAAATAAGTAATAGCATGCCACTCCATTTTGGGAGGCACGGTTCAAGACAGGGTTTCTCTGTGTAGCCCTGGCTGACCTGGAACTCACTCTGTAGACCAGGCTGGCCTAAAACTCAGAGATCTTCTTGTCTCTGTATTATTGACAAATTATTCATGACCACACGTCAATTGTGTGATCCTGGGGTCATGACCCACAATTTACTTTACAGAGTCCTGGATTCATCCCAGTAACAAAAATCTGTTGTGATAGCTGTGCTTCTCAGACTAGAAATTGCTTCATAAAAGTACCCAAGAGCACAAAGTCTAACTCCCCTATTACCCTGTTTGTCTATGCACCACAGGAAACACAAAGCAAGCATGTCACTAGATTGTCTACCTCTAGGCTCACTTGAAAAAATATTGCTTTGTGTGCTAGTTGAACGATGGTATTTACATTGTAAGCATAAAGCAGGTTGTTTGTCCTTTTCCATTCAGAAACATGTGATCTCTCTCTCTCTCTCTCTCTCTCTCTCTCTCTCTCTCTCTCTCTCTCTCTCTCTGACTTGTGACTGTGTGTTATTACCCATCTGTTCAAGAGAAAATTATGTATAATGACAGTCTACAAATTACATTCCTTAATAATAAATAACCAGAGGGAGACGTGAAGCCTTAATCTTTAATTTAAAAGAGACACAAGAAAATTCATGACAAGAATATGCATGTACTTAATTTTCACTTTAATACACATGAAAGAGTTTTAACACATTTATAATGTATTATAAAAGCAGCATTTATCAGCTGTGTTAAAAAAATGAAAAGAATGAGCTATTTATGGGTGCAGACCAAATTGTGAATTTGAATAGCCTTAGAAATTACTTATATTCTTTAAGAGATGCATGTTCATTTCATATTATTTTACAAACTATGTTTAAAAATAATTTAACTATAATTCTGCTTGAGGAGCCATCACATCATGATTAAGAGCGATCTAGATTTGGAAACAAAGACTTGCAGTTGAGCACAGTGTGATTTTGAAACCTGCCTTATTACTTACTACTAGTGTTCCCAGCTCACAGAGACTTGTTGACTAGATGGGCTAGGACACTGACTCGATGCATTTAAATTACAATTAATCAACTCTGCTTCACTCATTTTCTCTGTTTCAATGTGTGTGTATGTGTATGTGTGTGTGATAGAAAGAGAGAGACACACAGAGACACAGAGAGAGAGAGAGAGACAGAGACAGAGACTAACAGCTCAACACCATCAGCATCTAGAGGCAGCTAAAGTCCACTTCACTGGACTGGATGACTGTTTAGGGATGTAAGTTCAGTCATCATTGTCATCATCATACTGGTGGACAAGACTACTTTTCACTTGCACTCTTTCAGCTACACTGTGTAAATAAGGGTTTTCTCTTTAGCGAATGCCAGCAACTTCCAGTATTACATAACTCCCAGAATATACATATATGTAATATATAACATACAACATATAACATATAATATCTAACATATAATACACAACATACAATATATAATATATAACACATAACACATAACATATAATATATAACACATAACATATAACATACAATATATAACATATAATATATAATATATGACATATGACATATAACATATAACATATAATACATAATACATAATATATAATACATAATCTATAATACATAATATATAATATATGATATATGATATATGATATATGATATATGATATATGATATACGATATACGATATACAATATACTATATAATATATAATATGTAATATGTAATATGTAATGTGTAATGTGTAATGTGTGATATGTAATATGTAATATGTAATATGTAACACATAATATGATATATAATATATAGTATATAATATATGATATATGATATATGGTGTATGATATGTGGTGTATGATATGTGGTGTATGATATATGATATATGATATATGATATATGATATATGATATATGATATATGATATATGATATATGATATATGATATATGATATATGATATATGATATATGATATATGATATATATATGTGAGTGTGTGTGTGTGTGTGTGTACATATACGTGTACGTATATGATTGCTTTCCTCTTTTTTATTGATTGGTCCTTGGATGTCACCAATTGCCCCACTGTATCATCTATAGTATTTCTGTCTTGCTATTTCACCTTTACCCACTATAGGGTAAGTGGGGATGGAACATGGATGGTGTCTGGATCCCCCAGTCCCTCTGACTATGTCTGAGTCTTTTCTCAACTCATCCTCATTTTGATGGAGTCAGTTTTGCCGAAGTTCATTTTCTTTATACTTAAGATTCTGTAAAGAGTTTGCTTTCAAATAAAAGAGCCATAGAACTGCTTTCAAAGAACCCAAGTTTCAGTTTGGATGCTTTAGACTTAGAAAAGATGGTTGGTCCATAGTGTAGATATGTGCGTTGGAGGCGGGGATGCTTTCTCAGATACACATTTTGCTTTTGCATTTAAGTGTTTTAAACTGCATTCCCAAGGAGCTTATTTGCCTATGGCTGTGTGTGAGAACTGAGAGGGAGGAGCATGGTGCTAACGAGATGAATAAAGCTGAACAAGAACAAGCAGGTTGGGAGGGTAGAAGGAAGGCAGGATGCGAGGATGGAAGGAAGGACATATGGGAAGAAGGAAGAGAAAGTAACGACATGGGAAGGAGGAAGGAAGAAGGAAGGAGGGAAGAAAAGGAGAAAGAGAGGGAGGGAGGAAGGAAGGGAGATTCCATCGTCTGTACTGAGCATCTTCATCAGGGCATCTCCCATGTGTGTGCACAGAAAGCGTTGCCACAGCCGCCTAGAGGCAGTTGCTTGTTTTCCCCCAGGTACTGAGGACCGCTTCAATAAAACATGATTAGTGAGCCTGACCAAGAAGCCTCAGATAGCTGTTACCAGAGACCAGAGATAAGAGCTGTGCAATGGTATGAAACCACTGGGAGCCAAGGAGATGATCAGATGTCCCTGGGGGGGGGGGGTCAGGCCTGCTCTAAGGCTGTGCTGGCAGGCCAGTGTACGTGACTGCAGTTCCTTGGCAGGGGCAGGTCACAGATAACCATTACCATGTGCTGTAAGTCCAAGCTCACTTATGAATGTGAACACAAATTCTTAGACGTCAAAGTCGATTCCTTCCTAAATGTCTGCTTAGAAAGTGACCTCTTTTTAATTTTTTTTTTAAAAAACACCCACCCCCCAAAACAAAACAAAACAACAACAACAACAAAACCCACAAAAGACAAAGCCAACAACAAACGCTGCTCCTGTATCGTGGGAATAAATAGAACCCTGACTGAAGAACAGTCCAAGCTTCAGAATGCGAGGCGTATGTGAAGTCGGACTCACCTTTGCAAGCGTAGGCTGGACTTTCCACTGTTGGAGCCTTCCTGTACCTGTAGGAAAGCTTCCCTCATAGAAAAGTTTCAAAGCCAGGGCTAAAGAAGAGCACTGCTCCCTACAGGGCACTTGCTTAATAAATCAAAGAGACTGACACAGGGTTTCTGAAGCTGCACTCTGACCTTCCATGGATGACTGAAAGTGGTAATCAGTAAGACTGGGAGACAGAGAACCTAGATGCTGAGCCTGAAGTTATCACCAAAGAATCCGGGGCTTTTCTATAGCCTACCACATCTCATCCCGAGGTTTAGAGTTTCTTTCTTTGTCTTCTTAATTTTAAATTCTGTGTGTATAAGTAAGTGCTTTGCTTCCATGCATGCCTGTGCACCCCATGTTTGCCTGGTGCCCAAGGAAGCTAGAAGAGGGTGTTAGATCCTTTGCAACTAGAGTTACAGATGGTTTGTGAGCCACCATGTGGATCCTGGGAATCAAATTTGGGTCCTTTTGAAGAGTAGCCAGTGTTCTTAACCATTGAGCCATGTCTCCAGTCTAGAATTCGTACTCTTTTTTTCCCCCCCCACTAATCTCAGCTTTAAGATGCTTTCTGTTTATGCATCTGTTTTCTCCTCAGTCAGTGAGAATCAGACAGATCTCTGCTTTTCCTCGGAGTAGGTGTGAGTCGACAGGGTCTGGCCTGATGCGGTCAATTGTGTCCCCCAAAGCTCAAATCGGATTTCGAAAAGGCACGTACACATCTGACCTCCAGCCCCATTACTTAGCACCTGCCCTTTATCTTTTATAACTTTTTTTTAAAAAAATGCTGCAGTTGCTTTAGGACATGCTACGGGCATGGTTTAACCTCCAGTCAACTTTCTTTCTTGCTGTTTCTCTCTTCTGTTAGACTCCAGCTGCACAGACTGTAGCTTTGTTTGGCTGATCAAAGGTTGGGCCTGTCCCAGGATCCTTGACCTCATTCTTCACTCTGCTCTGTTACCTCTTCCCTCAGCTGGGAACATTGCTACCTTTGATTTCTGCTCCAGTATCATCTTCTCTAACACCTTCCTACACAAACAGCTCCTCATATTGTATCAGGCAGTGGTGGTGGATGCCTTTAATATTAGCACCCAGGAAGCAGAGGCAGGCTGATCTCTGAGTTTGAGGCGAGTCTTGTCTAGAGAGAGTTCCAGTGTAGCCAGACCAACAGAAAGAAACCATGTCTTGGGGAAACAATTAAAAATTAAAAATTAAAAAAAGGAAGGAAAAGAAAAGAAAGGAAAAGAAAGAAGAAAGAAAGAAAAAAGGGAAGAAAGAAAGAAAAAGAAAGAAAGGAAGGAAGGAAGGAAGAAAGGAAGGAAGGAAGGAAGAAAGAAAGAAAGAAAGAAAGAAAGAAAGAAAGAAAGAAAAAAACTTTCAATTCCCTTTCTGTAGGCCCTGTTTGGGTATACTTCTCACTCACACACCCATTATAAAGTCTTCATATGTGTTTGGGTACATACAGTATATTTATAGTTCACCTCACTGAAACATCACTCCTTGGCACAGCCTCACTACCTGTAATACTATGTTCTATATTGATGAAAAAAATCTGCCACAAGCTACGTAGGCTGTATGCTGTGATGTTCAGCATTTATCTTCACAAAATGCAAGCAGTTAGAACCATCCACAAGGGCACAGTCAATGTGTTTGTGAGAAGGGCTTGCTTGGTGTGTTGGTCATTTGTCCAAGAAAAAGAGCACTGCAGTCACCATGATTGTCCCCAATAGCAGGCCGGGTACTAGAGCTACAGCTTTTCATGTGTCTACTTACTGAACTCATGGACCTGCTATAGGTGGTGCTTGCAGCTGCTAAAGGGAGTTCTCCCCCCAGATGGACCCTGAAGGCACAGGTTGCATTTTACAGAGACATTCTGCATAGCTTCTTGCTACCTCCTAGGAAGTGCTGAAATGTCCTCTCCTGAGAGCAAGAGAGCGATTGCCAATGTGAAGTGGTCCTATGTGTTAGTAGATGTATTTGCATTTTTTAAATTTTATTTGTGTGTGTGTGTGTGTGTGTGTGTGTGTGTGTGTGTGTGTGTGTGTTGGGTGAGGAGCAGATGTGTGCAGGTACCCGACTTGCCAGGAGAGGGTATCTGACTTCTTGGAGCTGGCCTTAAGGCTGGCATTAAGGTTGCCTGACAATTGGTACTGGGAGCTGAGCTTCTCATCCTCTGGTAGAGCAGGAGATGTTCTTCATTGCTGAACTCTCTGTCCAGGTCTAAGAATGATTACTTTGGAGGACCACTAAGAGAAAGCTGGCTTTCATTGTTGCTGTTGTTGTTTTGACTTTCTTTTAGCCTTTTAATTTTCTTTGTAATAGGTCAGTTTGGTTCCTCCGTGGCCTCATACTTCCTGTTTCTGAGGTGGATGTATGGCGTCAACATGGTTCTCTTTGTTTTGACCTTCAGCCTCATCATGTTACCAGAGGTAAGCTCTGACTTCCAGTAAGGGATCCTGAAAAAAGTCTTAAGTGATTTCTGTTAATCCCACACTTCAACCCCTCCTTTGTTCACTCTTCTTTCTTTCTTAAATAGAGTAACTAACTGTGGCCATTTCTTAAGATATAGGATCTACAACAAGCTTAACCTTTAAAATAGTATCTATAACCTAAGATCTTAATCCTTGTTCCAAGGGTATAAGACCCTCATGGAATTACAAATAACATACAGTGTTTATGTCTAAGTGTGTACTTTATGTGGGAAAATTCATTGCTTTAGCCAGAACCATATCGGTTTCTACCTCCAATGTTAAGCACTATTGATCAGTGAGGAGACTTATTGTAAATACTGAACTCTTATTTATTTTGTCAAATTTGCCTTCAAAATTGTTCTTCACACAATTGAAAGTTCTAGTTTTTCTTACCTGGAGGAGCATGGCACTAGCTACCTTTTCCTAAAATCGGTTTCTCTTGTCTCCAGTACATAGTTGATGGGGGTCAGTGGCCAGGGAGGGTGTTAGCATCAAAGTCAGAAAAATAGAGGGCTCAGACTGGAGAATAAACAAAACCCTGAGTGGATGTAGGGAAGAATGAGTAGAGGCCAAACCACAGGGACGTGGAAGCTTCACTCACATGGTTTTGACTTCTTTGGGTACTTACCCTACGAAAGCTTGGTGGGAGTGGTGGCCTCTTTAACCTACAAAGGACCTGTTCTGGGACCAGTATTTTAAAACCATTTTGTTTAATATTAGATTATCAATGGCTTCAAATGATCAACTGCTTGAATGACATTATATCCATCCAGTTTAAAATCAGTGTCTTCTACATTTGTAATGAGCTTCCTAGTTAGTACAATAATATTGCCTTCTAGCCCTAAAGAGACTGGCTTCCCACAGAGCAAGAATACCTTCACATTCCCCAGGACACATTGTAGAGGAGATTTCCCACCCCCATTTGAAATATCCCCAAACACCTGCATTAGGTGTTGGGTAATTCAGTGACAATTGCTAGTTATTTATTATTTTGGGTAATTTGGTCTGGATCTAGGACCCACATCTCGTTTATCACCCAGATTTTGCATGTTACTCAGCTAGTTTTATAATTCCCGTGACAGTTCCGGGGAATATCTGAGTCTGGTTGGCTCAGATGACAGTGGGAATAGATTCTCCCAAGTTACAAGTTTCAGGCAATGTAGCCAAATGTGTGCCTCTCACCCATTTCAAAGGGAGCCAGACGTTATTTTTGCTTCTTTATCTAAGGAAACCCGAAAAAAAAAAAAAAAAAACCTGCACTCCATCTCTGCCCACTGCTGCTCTCCTGAGCTCCTCAGCAAGTAGAGCCAGGAGTCCTTTCCTCCCATGCTGTGTAAGCTCTCTGTGGAGGAAGTGGAAGGCTGCTGGTGATTCCTTTGAACTCTACAAGATGACACAAAGCACACTGCACTGAGGGGGTGAGCTGGGAGCCTCCTGCCTTTGGATGCCTGGTCACAGATACTATAAGGACACCTCGTTTCCTGAGCAATTATTTCTCACTCCAGAACAGGAACAACGGAGGACGAGCTCCCTGTGTGTTAGCAGAAACGCCAGCATTCCCCAGCCGCGTCGTCCTCCTCTTTCATAGCTGCCTTTATTCATCAGCCCCAGCTGGCATAGTTCTGAGGCATGTGACCTTTTGTCCCAGACTTACAGGTGTCCTTTCAAGCCAGGCACCTCCATTACCTTTGCTCTCTAGGCCTTCCGACTTTGGAGTGAAGCTGGGTGGGAAGAAAGTACTTTCTATTCTGGCCAGAGGAAGAAACCAAAGCAGCGAAAGGGTTGCAGTGGAAGATCATGGCGTTTGTGCAAAGGAAATAATCAGCAGGGACTAATTTCTAGCCTTTGGCCAGTCAGCCTCTGCACTCAGGCCCACCAGCTCCCTCAGAGAGAGGAAAGATCATTTTGCCTGTGAAGCAGCTTATGGTTGGCAAGCTATGGGGGCTGGAGGAGCCTTTGTGGATCCTTCCTTTGACCCTAATTGTGCCTTATTCCTAGTCCGCTACTCTTGGTGCTGTTCTCTCTGTAGTCCACAGGACAGATTCAGGGCAGAAACCCTGAGCTGGAGATGGCACAGGTGCCTCTGTAATCAGGATGTGAGTGTTTGCTTCCAGTAGTAGTTTGCTTCTTATTGATTACATGGTTGGTTTTCCTGAGGCTTCAGTCCCTTCCCATAAACTGTCTTTCCATCTCCTCTCTTAAGGGGCACTCTCGTATGAAACTGTGGGTAGTACCATTTGGATGAACATTTTGGTAACTTTCTACTAAATATGCTTACTATCGTGGTGGGAGTGAGCACAGGACTTCTCACAAGCCTTCTGGGGGCTGTGGTTGGCCTGCTTTGCTCTTCATTCAGTGAACTCGTGGGGTGTAGGGTCTTTATAGCCTTTGTTCTTAATTCTGGATTGAGTGAATTCCCAGAAAATGAGACCCACATAGTCTGAATGAGAAACTTTCTAAAGTATTTTTTTTTAAATAAAACCATTTGTGATCACATGTGGAGCTCAGATTTTGTTAACTGCTCTTTTTTTTTTCTCTCTCTCTCTAGTACCTCTGGGGTTTACCATATGGCAGCTTACCTAGGAAAACAGTCCCAAGAGCTGAAGAGGCATCTGCAGCCAACTTTGGTGTGCTGTATGACTTCAATGTAAGTTTCTCCACATATCTGTCTGTAGGAGACCTTGTTGTTGTGATCTGGATACTCTATACCCTCTTACATAGGTTGAGGGTTAGGGTTAATGCTAGGGTCTTAAGAGAGATATCCCTGCGTCCTGTTTATAAAAGACTATATGTAAAGCCTGGCTTGGTGGCACACGCCTGTAATCCCAGCACTTGGGAGGCAGAGGCAGGTGGATTTCTGAGTTCGAGGCCAGCCTGGTCTACAGAGCAAGTTCCAGGACAGCCAGGGCTATACAGAGAAACCCTGTCTTGAAAAACCAAAAAAAAAAAAAAAAAAAAAAAGACTGTATGTGTCAAAATATGTCTGTGTGTATGAATATGGTTTACCTCATCATAATATGATTAAATGGAAATATTAAATATGGGCTAAGATGAGCTCAGATCCCAAAGATTTAAATCAAATTTTCTTCTCTCCTTGAATGAAGAGTGAGAATTATTTGCAAATGTGCTTTTTGAAAAATGTTATGGGATTTTTGGGGGATTCCATATTAACCCCTTCACTATCCTACACAACAATACACAATTACCTAATAGTCACTAATAAATAAAAAAACACTTATATACTAAGAGATATCAAATTCTACAAAATACTAAAAAATGTACTAATTCACTGTAATACTATAAGTAAATAAAATAAATAATATTTTATTATAGTACTAACAATAGTTTAACTCAACACCCCAAAGGTGTTTGTCACCTTAACAAACCCGATAGAGGGAATTGCTTCTATCAGATTAGCCTATGAGCATGTCTATGGGGCATTTTCTTGACTTATGATTCATGAGGGAAAGCCCAGCCTACTGTGTGTGGCTGGGTAGATGGGCTTGCACTTTTTATGAAAGGTAGCAAGCCAGGTAAGGCAAACCAGTGGTCAGCATTTCTCGATAAATTTCTACTTTTTTGAGTTCCTGCCTCCAGGTTCCTGCCTTGAGTTCTGTCAGGGAATCCCATGATGATGCACTATAACCTGTCAGTTGAAATAAATCTTTTTTTCCCCAAGTTGGTTTTGATCAGTATTTTATCACAGCAATAATAAGCAAGATAGAACATTTAATTATTGTGGCACAGATTTATTGCTGCTGGGGTATAATGCACGTCTGTGATGGTGCAATTCTATAAATTCCTTTTAAAATATTAAGCTCAGAGAGGTTTGAAACTATGTGACTAGAAAGGCTCTGAGGCAGAGTTTAGGAAATTGATAATTCAATCAACTTTCTGGAGAATTGCAAATGAGAAATCAAATTTTGCATATTTGACATGCATGATAAGGATTAAAAAACCCAGATTTCCTCTTTATAGTCAATCTGTGCATTTATAGATATTTTGATTTCTAAATTTTAAGCTTCTTACGATGGGAAATGGCTGCTCCACATTCTTTTCATTTCCTAATATGGTCCTCATCAAACTGGCAGATGGCTCTCATGAACCCCGTTTTCTGTCTTCAAATTTGACTGTTTCTATATTTTTTTTCTCAAATAGAAGAATCAGCTGACATTTAGTCTTATGAATCTCATCGAATAGCAATTCTGAGTGAGAAGAGTTTTTTATATATATAGATGTGTTGAAAACCACAGAAATAAATTTATGTGATCAGTACCAGAAGACACAGATTTTAAGACAGAGTTCCAGTCTCTTAAGAAGACACAGCAAGCTAGAATCAGTAGTAAGACACACAGAATCAGTAGTAAGTCTGCCATTTTGAGTATTAAGTCATCTTAGTTGGACATTTCATTAGAATCAGCATTTACTCATTGAGTATAAGCAGGATACATTGGCCTTAAGAAATGAATGCAATGTGGTTCTTGATGCACCGTACTGTTTTAATAAGAGGAGGATAGGTTCACCTTGACTGGGGGAAGAAGAATGGAATGCAGTAGCCTCAGGAGATGAAGCCAACCAGCTCTGTGAGATTTCGGGTAAGTGGCCACTGGCTACTTCCCTGTTTTGGCTTAGGGTAATGGGGGAAGGTTTAGGAGTGCTCAGCCTTTGAAGAACCCAAGGAATTAAAAAGTGTGTGTGTGTGTGTGTGTGTGTGTGTGTGTGTGTGTGTGTATGTGTGTCTTTCATTAATGGATCTAAAGGTAGTTCCTGGGTGGCTATAGTGCTTTGACTCTGGCACTTGTGCACTCACCCAGGAACTTTGGGCACTCCTAAACCTTTTTCTGCTACCCCAGGCCCAGTCGGGGAAGTGTCCAGTGGTCACTTGCCTGAAATCTTACATGGTTGGTTGACTTTATCTCTTGCTGCTACTATGTTCCATTCTTTTCCCCTGAGCACAAGGCATTGGCCATTGGTATCTTTATTGATCGATGGAAAACCCATCGGGGAGAAGGACCTTCAGTGTCTGGACATGCAGATTGCAGATAGAATAAAAGCATTAGAACCAGTCTCCAACTGATAGGCAATATGTTGTGCTGCATACCATATTAACACAACAGAAACAAGAATAACAACAATAAGGGGGGGGGCTGAGGAGTCTTGTTTAGGTGCAGTGTTTTAGTAACTTTCCTATTGCAGTGTCAGGGAACTATGACTAAAATCACTTATAAAAGAAAGAATTCTTTCTTTGAGATTTTTCTTTTTTATTAATGGTTATTTTCTTTATTTGCATTTCAAATTTCCCTATTTCCCCTCCCGCCCTGCCTCTCTGAGGGTGCTCCCCCATACACTCACCCACTTCTACCCCAGTGCCCTAGCATTGAGCCTTCACAGCACCAAGGGCTTCCCCTACTATTGATGCCAGAAAATGCTGTCCTCTGCTACATATGCTGCTGGTGCCATGGGTCCCTCCATGTGAACTCTTTGGTTAGTGTTTAGTCCCTCGGAGCTCTGGGAGGTTTGGTTGGTTGATATTATTGTTCTTCCTATGGGGTTGCAAACCCCTTCAGCTCATTCAGTCCTTCCCCTAGCTTCTCCATTGGGGTTCCCCACGCTCAGTCTGATGGTTGACTGATAGCATCCACATCTATGTTGGTCAGGCTCTGGCAGAACATCTCAGAGGACAGCTGTATCAGGCTACTGTCAGCAAACTCTTCTTGGCATCTCAATAGTGTCTGGGTTTGGTGTCTGCAGATGGAATGGATCTCTAGGTGGGGCAGTCTCTGATGGCCTTACCTTGAGACTCTGTTCCACTCTTTGTCCTTGTATTTCCTTTAATCAGGCACAATTCTGGGTTAATATTTTTGAGATGGGTGTGTGGCCCCATCCTGCAACTGTGCCTAATCTCTGAATATGGTCTCTATAGGGTCTCCCTCCCTCTTGTTGGGCATTTCAGCTAATGTCATCCTGGGTCCTGGGAGCCTCTTGCTTTCCTGGTGTCTTAGGCTTTCTAGTGGCCATCCCATGTTCCCCATCCCCCACCACTATATACCTTCTTTCAATTTTTGGACCCTCTGTACTTTTTCCTGTCTCCTCCCACACCTAATCCTGCCCCCCTTTTCCTTACCCCTCCTCTTTTTCTCTCAGGTCCCTCCCCCCTCTTCTTCAAAGAACACAGATGGTATGTACCCACTGATAAGTAGATATTAGGTAAAATTTTTAGAATACCCGTGATAAAACTCACAGACCATATTAAGCTCAAGAAGCAGGAAGACTTCAGTCCTACTTAGAAGGTGGAATAAAAGAAAGAATTTAATTGGGCTTGGGATTCCAGAGGGCTAGTTACAGTTACGATGATATAGTGAAGGCAGGAAAATAGGCAGCTGGAGCAGCAGCTGAGATTGCACATCCTGATTCACAAGTAGGAGGCAGAAAGAGGCTAGTGGGAACGTGAGTCCTTTGGAACCTCAAAGCCCACCCTCATTGACATATCGCCTCCAAGAAGGTCACGCCTCCTAATCCTTCCTGAACAGTTCCACCAACTGGGGTCCAAGCATTCAAACATAAGAGCCTATGGGGGTCATTTTTCTTTCAAGCCACCATATATGATTAGTTCTGCTTGAGAAGGGCTGCATTTTATAGGAGATAATTTTCTAAAGACTTAAAAAAAAGTCCTTTTACCTTGCCAACCTTACATTTTTAAATTTTATTGTGGTATAATTTACAGACCATTAAATTCATCCACGTAAGCATGTGACTTGATAACTTAAAGTAAATCTTTGTGGCAGTAATCATAAGCCATCTTTTGTGCTTGTCTGCTGTCAAGCCTTCACCTTCCAATCTCACACAAATTTTGCATTTATGTTTTTCCTTATGGATTTGCCTTTTTCATTTTTTTTGTAGGAATAAATGCAGTCATATGCCACATTGTATTTATAGTCTGATATCTTTTATTTTTTTATGTTTCAGGTCATACTACACATGAGCCATAATTTATTGTACAGAAAGAACACTGTATTGCATGCATTTAGTTTATTTTGTTTATTCATTCACTGTTGAATGATGTGTTTCTCCAATGTTTTGGTTATTTTGATGCTGCTTCTGTTAGTATTTACTTGAATGCTGTTTGTGGACTTATGCTTTTATTTCTTTGTGTAGATAAATCAGAGAAGAGTTACTGAGTAAGTATGTGCCTGCCTTTTTAGTAAATTACTGCTGTCCAGAGTGGTTGAACATTAAATCTTTACACAGTAGGACTTAAGGATTAATATTCATCCACATCTTTAACAGTTTACATTCTTATACGTTTTGATTTCAGTATTCTTTATTGAAATTATAATAGCATTTTTTTAAGTTCACAATTTCTTATTACACATTACAGAATAGTTGCTTAGACCATGGGGTGCAAAGTGATGTTGCAGTGTTTTAATATGAAATGAAATGATTAGATCAAGCTAACTAACCTATCATGGACCTCAAATATTTAATAAGTTTTATGATAAGAACATTTACTATCTTAATAATATTTAAGTGTGCAGCAGTCAGTTATTTGCTATGTTTTACGATATAAAAATCTTATATATGTTGCTCCTGCCCAAGTGAATCTTTCTGTCCTTTAATTATCATTACTTGACTCCTCCCTTCCCTATGCTCTGGAAGCTTCATTCCATTTCTTTTCTCTGTGGTTTGTTGATTAGATTGCACATAAGCAAGAACATGTGGTATTTGTCTTTCTGTTTGGCTTAGAAAGCAAGGAGCAGTTAGGAAACAGAACAGCAGCACAACACAAGGCTTATTATATCAGACAAGGCTGGATTTGTATTTCAGGCAAGGTAATGAGAGGTCTCTTACATTATAGTAACAAAAGAAATAAATGCAGTCAGACTCTAATGAGGATTCACTGAAGGATCCTTGGGAAATAAAATTAGCAAATTGCTCATTGAATATTATTATTCTTACAGAGACATTAATATTGTTTTATGAGATATTTAAGTTTTATGGGCATTGAAGTTTGAGAGCCTTGGTCTCCTTTGTTTTCTTTGAAGGTTTCATTCTAACTTTGGCAAGGAAAGAGTTTGACTAATATTAGGAATAGTCTGTTTTTCCATTTGTGTCAATAGAAAGATTCACTGCATCCTAGCATAAATAGAAATGAATATGTGTAGGGGACTAACAGCTGTATAGAAATCTATGTAGACAATGATGATTATAGATTAATATATATCATGGTAGACCTCAAGTCAAAGAGTTTAGCAACTAGGAGATAATTTATTTGTAACTAATCCTTACTCTAGGAAAGATGATCTTTACCATTCCTACATTGTAGTTTGGGAGAGTAAGGGCTCCTGGGCTTTGTAATTTTTTCCCTCAGTTCTTCAGGTAGTAAATGACAGAGCTGGGATTCTTAGCACAACCTGAAGCTAGAAGTTGTTTCTATATGAACTGCTGGAGACCCCTGAAGCAACTAGAATTTTAAGTTAGGAATTAGGAAAATAGGAGAATTTCATACACAGAATTACTGTAGAAATTATCCACCCATGACCAACATTCTAAATATGGGGAAAAGTGAGATCAGGGTCTTTGGCTGAGCAAGCCCTAATCAAATTTTCTACCCATGTCATGTATGTGCCAGCAGCAACATTTCTGTCATAATTTTCAGTAGAATTCTCATGGATGTTTCTAGAAAATTGATTGGCTTTGTTCAATTCTGTGTCCAACCCAGAGGGAAGGAATGGAAGAGGTTTGACCCCATTTTTAAAAAAAAAATTTTTTTTTTTGGATCACATTTTCTACTTTGATAGTAAACTTGCAGTTTCCAAGCCAGCCCCTCAAATGCAAAGGCAGATTTCTTACTTTTCTTGCCTGGGCTTTGACTCAATCATCTAAACAGTGACTTCACAGAGAAATTTTGTCTATATCACAAGGTGAGTCCAAAATCCCACCACACTTCCTCAGAGAAGAAGCTCTGCATTCTGGCTTCTAAAGACACCAGGAAGAAAAGGTGTGTAGTTACAATTCTGGAGTTTTGGGTTTAAGAAACACAAATATAAGAATATATTTTCATTTTAATCCCAGGTATGGGATATGGGGCTTCTTCAGATTGTCCACAGCAGCTGATTATGATTTGCCTTGTACTCAGGCAGGGGAGTGATTTCGCGAGATGCAGGTAGTTTCTGTGATTGTGTGATGCTTGGAATTCTGGAGACTTTTCAAAAGGTATATACATGCCCAGGCCCTGAGAGGTGGGGTTGCTGTGGTTTGGTTGTTGGTTGTTGATGGTTGCAGTTTGTTAAGTTGTTGTGGACAAAGAAGATTACAAGAAATTAAATATCATGACAGTGAAGATCATGCTTGCCCCAAGACCCTTGATGCTACTAATCAGCAGGAAGTAGTTCAACAATTGCATTCCCGCTTTCCAATTTGGACTTTATTCAGGGATCTCTTTCTTTTCCTTCTCTCTCTTTTTTCTCTCTTATCTAGTGTTAGGGGTTTGAAAGAGTAGAAGAAAAGATGTCAAGGGTGGTAGAAGAACCTACAAAGTAGCCAAAGACAGCTTTTACAAAGTGTGCTCAGGTCTGGGGTAGAGATGACTGGTAGATGGACAGTTAGGCCATGGCTTAGGTAATTTCTTCCATGTCAATTTAGCTAGGCCTTTCTACCCAGACAAAGGAAGAAAAGAAAGCCCTCAAGTCTGCATTTACAAAACATTAAAAGCAGATGCAAGTATGACCTCTTGTGGTAGAAGAATCTGCTAAATAAAACGGGTCAGAAAAACTGGTCAATGAGTGGGATGTTCTATGTAGCCTCTAATTTACTAAACCTCATTTGGGAATTTTGGAACTCCAATTCCAGTTCAGCTCTGTCACTTGGAAGCATTTTCCTCAACTTATCAATGTCTCTAATTTGTAGCAGATAAGTAACATGTAACACATGTGAGAGTAACCAATTTTATGATTCCTCAGCGTCACAAATTATCATCCACAGAGCAAGGTGGTTTTGATCCTTTCATTGAGCACCAAATGATAGGTCTTACTGTTCAGGAGGGAAATCTATTTTATTAAAATTGTAAGAAATATACTATGTAATATGTATGCTATAAACCAAATAGGCAGAAATGTTATAACCAGAATTAGTAGAATGAGAAAAATGAATTTAAGTCTGTGTTAATCATCATTCTGTCACTCCAAGAGAATATTAATTTATATAGAGATTATCAATTTATATAGAGAGAATTACTAGAGAGAAAATGTTTATTTTGTTTATTGTTCTTGAGAGTCTATTTCAAGGTCAGATAGACTTGTGGCTCTGGGCATCTGATGACAATGGTAGGGAGTAGGTTGTGGAACAAACTACTCCCCTCATACCTCAAAGAAAAAAAGGAGAAGAGGAGGCAATGCCCCTTGAAGATTTTCTTTCTGATGATCACAACAAGCAGCTCCCCTTAGAGACTCTCTCCCACTAGTATCAGTCTGAGGACCTTTAACACATGGGCTTTGGAGGTGGGGGTGGGCAGACAAGATACAGACTGCAACAACTGGTAACAAAGAGGATATCTCTGTTGACAGGATATTTCAAGACAAAAGGATGAGGTAGGAAAAGGTGGAGAAACAATAGCTTCAATACCGTAGTAAGGGGAAGGCAGGAGGGAAAGAAGGAAGGAGGGGAGGGAAAGGTGGACTTTGGAAGGTGCAGTGAGATCACAGCATTGAGGAAACATGCTTAGAATAAAAGGGAATGCAGTCAGCTTTTCAGCTTGGGAGTATCTTGTGGAGTGTGGATGGGAAACAATGAGTTGACTTTGCCTTCCATTTTCCACAGGTCATAAGGATGTGGGAGTTAGAAGAAGACTTTAAAAGGTCAGGAGAGAAGAGATAACATAATCATAAAAATTAAATTTGACATTTAACATTACACTTTATTTTCATAACCAGCCTTTAAGATAGAAACTATTAATATTTTTACAGTTGCCAAAGACAACACAGCTAATTAAGGGATGCACTGGAATTCTAACTGAAATCTGGTGGACTTCCATGTCAAGTTTTGTGCTTTATTTTAACATCTCATCTCAAGTCTGGTTCTGTCATATCCCCACCTTGAAGCAAGGTCCTCGAAGGACCTTGGTTTGGAAAGCTCATGGATGGGGGTTTAGTTTCTTTTTTAGCCAGTGTCAACATCTCTTTTAAATAACCTTTTAGAATAACTGTGCTTACTTTGAGATGCAGCTCATGTCAGTTTCTGCTTTTCTTATTGTATTGCACACTCTGAGAGATTTTTGTGTTGTCCATGTAGAATAATTTTTCCTATATTTCAGTAGTTCAAATGCATCTTTATTTTCAGAGAGTCAATTTTAAAAGGCAAATAGCTTTAGTGTTCTTGAGAAATAGGCAACAAAACATGAGAAGGTATTTTGAGGGAAATTCTTATGGAGAAGAAAGGAGAAGGAAGCAAAAGTTAGATAAATAAAACATCCATAAATTAGTGGTGGATCTGACAGCTGGAAAGGAAACTGAAGAGGAAAGACTATTTGGGAGAATCTGTATTGCGCCACTGTCTTAGGATTTCTGTTGCTGTGAAGTAACACCACCACCATGTCAATTCTTATAAAGAAAAGCATTTAATTGAGCTGGCTTAGAGTTTCAGAGGTTTAGTCCATTATCACAGTGAGAAGCATGACACTGTCCAGGCCTTTCTCCACAGTGACATACTTTCTCCAACAAGGTCACAATTACTCCAAAAAGGCCACACCTCTGAATATGGCCAAATATTCAAACACATGACTCTGTGTGGGGGCATTCCTATTCAAACCACCATATCCACCATAACCTGGTTCTATTGTAGCTGTCTCATATGTTCAATTAATGGACAGGCATTTTGCATTGTATGTGGACTCAGTAGGAAGCATCATGGTACTCTGGTGGAGAAGCTGGAGGCTGTCTCTGGAAGGATCTAAGTAGCATACCTCTGCCCAAGGAGTCTGTTGGCTTGGAAGTGACATTACTCCTTCAGTTTAGATCAGAGCACTTAGCATCTCCATTGTTGACCTTTAACAGGTTTAATATACAGGCAACATATATGTTTTGGCATAGCCATTGTTTGGGCTTAGTCCAGGACTAGGTCCGCAGTCCTACATAATGCTCCCTTGGTGATATGACCCAAAACAGCCAGCTAAGCTTCTTGTGGAAAAAAACAAGCTTGTAAGTTTCCATTTCCATAGAGATGTGGATCTTCCTTGGCTATTCTATGACCGGAAGAGGTGAGGATCCTCTCATCTGAGTGTATGATGACATTGTTGAAGCCTGCATGGAGCAGGGAAGAATGTTGTCTAGGCACATGACAGCAGATCAGCAGTATCTGAGGGATGTTAATCCTTGACTAGTATGTTTGTTTCATTTCCTCGATATCTAGTGCAATTTACTCAATAGGCTCATAAAGGGTCATTAAAGGAAGAGACAATTGAAACCCCATTTTACATTCTAAATTTTTCTCTTGGTTCATTAGTTTCTTATCCTGCTACTCTAAGATTTCATTAAAACCTGTGTAACTGGTGAGAGAGATTCTTCAGGCTGCTTTTAGATTTCATCTTGTCCAGGACCTGTGGAATTGGGAATGTCACACCCCGTCATGGCTTCCTTTGCTTAGTAACAAATACCAGATTCTATCACTTCAGTCAAGCCACAGCTAGCTAGACAAAGATGAGGCTTCCTGGGGATGGGTAGCTTTGGAGGCTGGTGTCTGCTGTACTTACACCAGGACAGCAGGATTCTTTCTTTGTGTGTAATAACAGAAATGACTCTCCTTTTGTATCATTCTGCAAACATTCCAAAAGCATTTGCCAGGTGACGGGCATTAAGCAAAGGTGAGCAAAACCCAACTAAACCTCTGTCGTCAGGAATATAAAAAAATCTAGCAGAGCAGCCAAATAACACCCAAACATGTGACAACAACCATACCAACTGCTCAGAAAAAGGCATCGAGTATTGGAAGAACTGTCCTGGGGAACCTGGGACAGGGAAAGGAAAGAGGTGAATAGAAGGGAAGGCTATTTCTGAGAAAATACTCCTTGAATTGCACTCTGCAGAGTCTGCATGACACCCTGACCTGAGAAAGGTAGGGCATTCTAGTAAGTAGACGAGAATAGCAACTATCTTGTGGTGGGGGAGATAAGAGAACGTGAAACCATGTGAGATCCTCTCCAATCCACTATATATTTTTTCCCTTAGAGTAACTCAAAGTAGTTTAAGCAGGTTATTGATGAGTAGTGACATCATCAGGCTTAAATTTTGAGAGGCCCAGGGACTGAACAGATTAAAGGTGGGTAAGCTGAATAAGAGGAAAGTAGAGGGGAGGCCAGCAGCATATTCTGATCAGTGACAAGGGCTGTGTGAAAAAGCTGGATTCACCTGGCACAGCTCGCTGGTATTTAAACAGCGATGTATTAGATTATAATCCCACATCCTACAAACATATGTTTACAAATTCAAAAGTCAACCAGCCATTGAGATTAATATGATCCTTTTCAACCTTCAATGTGCAGAACAAAGGAAAAGCACGTGTGTATCTCTGTATGAGTGTGTGTGTGTGCATGCGTATGTATGTATGTTTGTATGGATGCATGCGTGTGTGTGTGTGTGTGTGTGTCCAGAGATCAAAACCAGAGCCTTACATATCTTGTACATGTATAGGCAAATGCTCTGTCGTGAAGCTACTTCCCTAGCGGGTGGAAGGAAACTATACAGTAGTGAATCTTTCCAACACTGAGATACTCTCAGTTTTTTTAGATACAAGTCTTAGATGATGCAGACAAATTAGCTTTTTTTGGTAACTTTAGTGTCTCTCAGATACTCTTTGATGTTTTAATTCATAATATTGAGCATAACATTATACTTGTCACGTTACTGTGTTGAATGATACCCTGTGATTTATTAAAATGAACCAGCAGAGAGCAGGCATGTAGAGATGAATGATTTAGGTGGCAGTCTGAAGAGGCCTATTCTGACCGAGGGCTGCTAATGATCACCGAAAGCAATTTATTTATTGGCTCAGCCATTGCAGAACAAATCAAACGGGAGAAACTGGAGTGCCAAAGCAACGAACATGTTCCCTGCCCGTGGCAGTGCTACCGCCTAATTGACTGTGAAAACCAACAGTTGTTATGCACCGCTACATTTTCAAATGATAGGATCCATCTTTTGGGCATATTAAAGTACAATGCTGTTTCTTTACGGGCCCAATGTTCAATTTTAATGGAATCATATTACATAGAGTTTTGAGAGAAGTCTGTCAAACTGTAGTTACTTCGTATCTGAGTTTTGAATAATTTGTTTGGAAAGGAGAAGCAGATAGCCATAAAAAATGCTCATGTTCATTGCTTATAGAGACCAATTAGAGGACCGATTTGAGACCCATAGCCGAATGGTTTTACTAATATGGAACCGTTAATTAGGCCACTTGACACTGAGGTGTGCTTATTCCCTAGAGACGTGAGTTACCTTTGGGCTGAAAAAGTCCAGGAAATTTCAGTTTTCCAAGCAGAGAAGCCATTGCACCTTTCCCAACTGGATAGAGAAGAGGAATAGAGGAGGGCTTGTTGACTCATGGAGCCCAGAGCACCTGAAGATCCTGAGAGAATGTTTCTCTTTAAGAACTGGCTCTTGAAAAGTCAGCAGAAGCCACAGCCCAGGAAGACAATTTCAGTATGTTCAGAGACAGACTGTATCCAAGAGACAGCAGATAGTACAGGAGGGTCTTGAAGCATTTTGCAAACACACAGAGATACTCAGTGAAGACCCTTGTGATTATGCACCTTTTGGGTACAGGTACCCATGGAACCTGAAGAAGGCATCAAGTTCCTTGGAACTGGAGTTTCAGGTGGCTATGAGCTACCTGATATGGGTGTAGAGAACTAATCTAAGATTTCTGCAAGAGCAGCAAGTGCTCTTAACCACTGAACCACCTCTCCAAGCCAAGACTCAGCATTTGTGTGAATGTTGGGGATTACAATTTCTCCGACACTTCAGGACTGGGAATGGTTCAGTCATGTGAGGAACCCTCAAAAGGCAGCAGTGCAGAGAAGGGATCTCTGTAACAATGGGGAAATGGGGCAGAAACTATAGGATTTAGCTAGTGATTGGTTATAGGCTATGAACAAAAATGGGACAGCAATGTAAATCACCAGGTTTCTAGCAGAGGTAACATGGGGCCAGTCTCCAAGAAGGGAGAAAGAAGCCAATCTGTTTGAAATGTGCTAATTCTCACCTGTGGATCATCATGATGGAATGAAATATGCCATGGACACTGGGCTATGGACTCATAATGCTAGTTATGGGCAAAAAATATCTTGGCATGGTAGTTCAAGGGGAGAAAATACAAATACTTTTTACAAAATGCACAAGTTACATATAATTCAGTGCAATTAATGAAAGAAACACCATCATGGGATTCATATACACTCCAGATGGAATCTTACTACATATTACGTTAAAGATTCCAGACAACCTCTTGACAGCCACATGTAAAATATTTTATTAATAACATCAGTCTGGTAAAAAAAAACTAAATTAAATTATGTATCCTAAGCACAGTATAGATGTTTTAAACATGTGCTTTGAGTGTCTAGCTCAAGAAGATATTCTTTTGTTGGAGGGGAAAAATACAAATGCTCCAAAGATAAATATCTGATATGGACAAGTCAGAAGCCAAAGAAAGATGTATCAGCATCCCTGGCCTGCTTAGGAGGCAGAGAGACAAGGACATCGATCCACAAGTAGACAACCAAACAAATGGTTTTTGTCACAGCTTTGAGGAATGGAATCTTTGATACTAATCTGCTAAAGAAATAATCTGTGGAGGCTCTGTCCTGCTTCGTCTCTCTAATACACATATTATGCATCAAGAACCACGTAGCAAGTCTCACGATGGTAGGACACAGTATAGGTCAGGAGTAGTAAACTGTGCCATATGTTAATATTAGTTTTGTGTTTTTAGAGAAGCTTCTCTGTCCTTATCTCCATAGTGGCTACATGGATTTACAGTCCTGCTGTAGTGAACAAGGAGTCCTTTCCCTCACAGCCTTAACAGGATTTGTTGTCACTGATGTTAGCCACAGATGAACAAGGAAGAAAAATGGGATGCATACACCATGGGATTTTATTTGGTGGCAAAGAAAGATGAAATCACAATAGTCAGAGGAAAATGAAAGGAACTGGAAAGTATTTTGTTAAGCAAAGTTTTGAGACACAGAAAGATAAATATGTGTATGTTTGTGTGTGGGTATAGGGATCAGGAAAGGGGAAAATGTGGCCTTAGGATAGGGTTGGGGAAGACAGAAGAGGAGGATTATAGAATACATACAGCATTAAGCATGCAAAGGAGCTAGTGGGGAGAAAGAGGACTAGACACAAGGGGTCCTGGGGACAGGGATGGGCTGGGGAAGACAACAGAGACAATGAAACAAAATGTCACAGAGAAGCTCATTACCCTGTATACTAATTAAAATGCTAACAACAAAATAAATAAACAAATAAGAGCCCTATGGTATCTGGTTTAGGTTTTGGGGTCTGTGTTTCCATAAGAACAAAGGAAGCTTAGAGGTAAGCGAAGCATTGGGCAGGAGACAGTGGGTTTGATGAGGAACACAGAGGTACCCATGGTCACTCCCACAAGGACCAGGCTGTTCTATGACATTAACTGAGGCTCCTGTTGGGTATTTTCAGCCTCCACATTCTTTGTTTCTTTTGCACAGTAAGTTATTTTGCCCTTCTCTTTCACTGATACTCCCAACCTTCTTAATTAATTGGAAGAGGTAAAAGATTAAACAAAACAAAACAAAAAACCTTAGTGTGGAAATGTAGACGGACTCAGTTCCTGCAAAACAGCCACCCCCTTCAGTGACATGCTTCATAAAATCTACCTTCATTGTCTACCAGTTGTAATTTTTTGGCTTTTTTGACTACAAAGTAGTTGTTTGGCAGTTACTATAATTTAATAAGTTGCTAAAAGTGGTGAAATTTAAATTTTACCATTCTGGGGATAGAGTTTTGTCTTCCACAGGGGCTATTTATTTAGAATTATGTGAAATCACCAATACTTCTAATGTGGATCTTTTGCATGTAGAACTCTTAAGGAGAGCACTAATCCAGTTTTCTCCTTTATCTCTTGTGTTGTATTTGCCAAATTCTAAGTTCTCAGTAAATATTGCATAAACACACAGGTTAATTTCTAGTGACAAGATAATCAAAACCGTCTAGCTTTCTCTCTTTTGGGGGTGATACATGGGTGACTATGGACCAGAGCAATTGCGGCCTTCAAGACTGATTTTATTCAATAACACACAAGCATACTGCCTAGAACCAGAAGGGAATTTTCTGTGCCGATCTGAAGCTTGGCTGTGGCTGTAGTTTATCTGTCACAGATTTGGGGGTGGAGCAGAGAATTCTCCCGCAGGGAAATCAGGGCCCACTAACAGAGCAAACTGAATATAGCCATGGCTGGCCTAGGAGTCATTGCTATTTTGGTCACTTCCAGATGTGCACTGCTCTAATTAAAAGCCTTTAAGGGAAGGGGAAAGACTCATGGCTTGCTCACTGCTTGGCTGGGGAGGATATTCCTCTCCTAGGACTGTCAATTCATATCTCACTATCACTATACTCCCGAGAAGGATTTGATAAAGCTTTTGAAATAAAAATTGAATTTAGCAATGCTCATGTAAACACTTGATTGCATGGGTAGCAATAGGTCAACAGAAGGAAGTTTTGTGAATAATCAGCGCTGTCATCTTCCCCTTGCCCCATACACATGAGCATCAAGAAGACTCTCCCCTACATTGGTACAATCTACTGTTTATGCAGTGACTGCTTTGAATATGTGTGGACTGGGATGTGCTGTAGATGAGCCAGCTGCTTGTAGTTACTACTGGGCTGATTTAGCCAGCTGCTCATGATGCTCTCTGTTTTCTTCTCATGCTGTTTCAGGATGTCTTCTTAACCCTGCTAGTGTTGTGATTATGAATTATAAAAGATGTCAGTCTATAATATTTATGGATATGGAGATGAAACACTTTGAAACCTTTTCAAAAAATAGGATGTCCAAGGACCATTTCCTATTAGATTGATGACGATGACATGTCTCATTTCTTTCTTTCCCTGTGAAGATATTGTGCTAATATAATCCACATCTTGAAAGCCAGAAAGCACGGGGGGATTGAGTAGCTCAGTGGTCAAATGCATGGGGTGTGGAGAATAAAACTGCCTCATAACTTTTTCAAGGTTGAGTTTGTTCACCTGAAAAATATGTATCAGGGAGGGTAGCAGCTACTGAATATTCAGATGTGTTCGCTGAGGGGCAATGTTGTGGTAAATAACTTCTCCATCGTGTAACTCAGTTGTGAGCTAACCAGAGGAAACAATAAAGTTAGGCCAGGTGTGAAAAGTTTCCATATCTTTTATGGAAAAGTAGGTTTCCGCAGCCAGACCTTGTGCCCAGGCAGGTGTCCGTTGGCATGGGCAGACAAAGCCAGTGTTTGCTCCCAGAAGGGAAGCTTGAGCTCTTTCTTAGCACAGCTGCTCCACCCTCAGACTTGCTTCTGCTCCTTGAACCCCTTGGGTTGCAGTGGGGAATTTGAGAAAGGCTGGGGATGTTAGACCTAGAGAATGTATACTTGTGAAAGAAACACTTGGGTGAGGAGGAATGCAGGACCCAGAAGCAACAACGTTTCAGGGTTCACCAGACAGCCCTGTAAGAAGAAATAAAATGATCGACTGCTACTAAATTATCAGCAAAAATATATTAGCTGCTACTGTTACTGTAGTGAGTATTACAGAATGCCAGGCTTGCATAAGGAAAGGGGTAAGGGCTGGTTGCTGAGAAAAAGAAATGGTGTAGAAAGTGATATGTGTTGTCCCACGCTTATAAAGAGCTGAGGATGTAACCTTTAAATTGAACCAGAGGTCAAATGTCTGTTCTCATCAGATTCTGTTCTCATTGTCCTGACATAAAGAAACCAGCACAGTGGCTCAGGACAGGCAAGAAGAGACCTCAACTAGATGAATGTAAAACAACTTGGCATGCAAGAGGGAGTCAGAAGCTCCCACCAGGTCACAGTCTCCTGAGAAGAAGGTTTCTGTAACACTGGCATTTTCCCCATTCACCCTATTTGATTTATTATTGGATATAAGATTAGCCCCCTTACTCCTTAATAGAAGTTTGAATTGTTTATCTCCAAATATTCTGATAGGTTGAATTGGTCAGGGTTTGCCAGGCAAAAAAACAATAACCAATATATATGGAAATACAGTTTACACTAACATTTTATATATGTCTTTATATATTACACATAATTAAAAAAATAATAAAGCCTATAGAACATTATTTATAATACCCTCATATATAATATATATGAAGATAACTATTTTACAAAATTGACCCACAATTATTAAGGCTGAGACATCCCATAATCTTCCATCTATAAGTCAGAGACCTCTGAAGCCTGTAGATTAAGTCCAAGTATCATGAGCACCTGGAAATTCACTATGTGAGCTGCAGTCTTAAGGCAGGGGGTGGTGAGAAGATGTGGTCCAGCTCAAGCACTGGGACAGGAAATGCAGGGTGTGCATTTCCCCTCTGTCCATCATTATTCCTACTCAGGCTCTCATTGGACTTGGTGTTCTGATGCTGGGAACAGCAATTTGCTTTACTAAGTTCACCTACACCAATGCTAATATCATCAGAAACACATTCAATGACACAGCAGAAACTGTTTAACATGATTTCTGGCAACCACTCACCCACAGACTTAACCATCAGAGAAGGACTTCATTTCTTAAGATAAAGAATTGAATTTTCAAAAAAAAAAAAAAAGAGAGAGAGAGAGAGAGAATTGAATTTTCCAGTTCCAACCATTTGCCTAAAAATTTCATGGATTCATTATTTTTAATTGCTGAGTAGTATTCCATTCTGTAAATGTACCACAATTTCTGTATCCATTTCTCCATTGAGGGACATCTGGGCTCTTTCCAACTTCTGGCTATTATAAATAAGGCTGATATGAACATAGCAGAGCATGTGTCTTTATTGCATGCAGGGGAATCCTCTGGGTATATGCCCAGGAGTGGTATGCCAGGGTCCTCTGAAAGTATCATGCCCAATTTTCTGAGGAACAGCCAGACTTATTTCCAGAGCGGTTGTACCATCTTGCACTCCCACCAACAGTGGAGGAGTGTTCCTCTTTTTCCATATCCTTGCCAGCACCTGTTGTCTATTGAGTTTTTAATCTTAGCCATTCTGACTGGTGTGAAGTGGAATCTCAGGGTTGTTGGATCTGGAAAATATCATCCTAAGTGAGCCAATCACAAAAGAATACACATGAGATGCAATCACTGATAAGTGGATATTAAAGAGTCCAGAAGCTCTGAATACTCAAGGCACAATTAGCAAATCAAAAGATTCCCAAGAAGAAGGAAGGAGAGGACCCTGGTCCTAAAAAGACTGGATCCAGTTTTGTAGGAAAATATCAGAACAGAGAAATGGTGGTGGTGGGGTGATTGGGGAATGGGTGGAGAGAAGAGGACTTATGGGACATATGGTGAGGGGGGAACTGGGAAAGGGGAAAGCCTTTGGAACGTAAACAAAGAATATAGAAATTAAAAAAAATACATGCGAACTTATTTTTAGTGCCCTTTATAGATATAAAGTCATGCTGTTAGTTTAGGAACAAAAAAATACATTATGTATATCTTGTTTCACTCATAAAATTACCATGTTTTGTATATTGATATATTTAGACATTGGGAGATCTGAAAAAAGAATTTTTCTGATTTCAAAAAAAAAAAAAAAAAGATAAAGAATTGAAGGCGCTGACCTATATAGTACAGAGGGTCTTAGCAAATGGTTTTTTTTTTTTTTTTTTTGCCTATAGCCCTTACATTTTATCTTACCCTAGTCAAATCCCCAAACTTATTTGAGGTGTGTGTGTGTGTGTGTGTGTGTGTGTGTGTAAACATTTTATTTTCTTCTGGTTCTTAAGGTACTAAAAACAAAAGTTGAAAAAGTAGTTTTTGGATCTTGTTAACATCATGTTTGAGCTAGCCATCATCTTTGTTTAAGTCATCATTCTTTTTTTTGTTTTTGTTTTTTGTTTTTTGTTTTTTGTTTTTTTTTTTTTTTTTTTTTTTTTGAGACAGGGTTTCTCTTTGTAGCCCTGGCTGTCCTGGAACTCACTCTGTAGACCAGGCTGGCCTTGAACTCAGAAATCCGCCTGCCTCTGCCTCCCAAGTGCTGGGATTATAGGCGTGCGCCACCACCGCCCGGCTTAAGTCATCATTCTTAATTTCCCTCTTCATTCTCCTTCTAGGACTTAATAGCCAGGGCACGTTCCCCCTTTTCTCTCTATCTTGCTGTGCCTCCATTTCCTCCTTCTATACAGCAGGTCTTACAGTCCTACCATTGGGTTGATAGAAATGACATCTAAGAGAGCCAACTGGCTTTTGTAAGAGTTTTAAAAGTAAGTCACCTGATTTCAAAAAGATTACCCCCAAACTGTCCCCTTATTTCACAAATCAAAACAATTATGAGATTCTCAAGAAGAGAAGTGAGATAAGAGCCTTGGAGTGGATAGGTGATATGATGTTATGGAACGAATGCTTCAAGATTGAAAGTGTGAGAGAGAAAGGTGCCAGTAGAGAAAGTAGTATCAGAATACTTTGGAGTTCTGTCTGTGTGCCAGGACGGGGTGGGGGTGGGGGTGGGGTGGGGTGGGGTGAGGGTGGGTGGGCATTTGATTGCTTCAAGAGATGGTGACTGTACTGGGGGGGCGCGATAATTTGGAGGGACGATGTATGCACAGAAGAGCATGGCTCTTGTGAAGGAGTGGTATCAGTATGCCCAAAGGATCTCCATTGGTGTCAATATCATCTCACCTGCTTACTTTTGCTAAACGATATCTGAGACGCAGCCTCTATGGTTAAGAGGGAACCAATCTAATCATGTCTGAAGTGACAGGAAATGGATACTCCGGTGCAAGATTTTAAGGAAGCACATTCGAGAGTTCCCCTGCATGTACGTTATGCAAATTCTTCAAGTGGTACCATGATGATTGTTTTGATATTTAACTCAGTGGACATTTTACAGTAATAGCTCCACACTGGAGGCAGCCAACACTCGGCTAAAAATCGTATCAATTTAGATGTCGCTTTAGTTCCGCTGAATCCAGAAGCTGTCAATCAATATGACGACTGAAACATTACCTCTATGGAACAAAGCAATAGGGCTCACGTCAGACTATGACCTCAGTCAAAGTTAATGTCACTCTATTATTATTCTTTCCTAAGATAAATTTTATTTTATTTTTTAAATTTATTTATTTATTTATTTATTTATTCATTCTTATTCACTTTACATCCTGGATCTCACTGCCTCTCGCCCGGAGACCCACTCCTACAAACCTTGCCCCATCCCCTTTTTTCCCTCTGAGAGATTGGGGGTCCCCCAGGTATGACCCACACCATGGCACTTTGCAAGGCTAAGCGCTTCCTCTCCCTCTGAGGCCAGACAAGGCAGCCCAGCTGGTAGAACATACCCCGCATACAGGCAGCAGCTCGTGGAAGAGCTCCCGCTCCAGCTGTTCAGGACCCACATGAAGGCGAAGCGGCACATCTGTTACATATGTGCGATGAGGCCTGGGTCCAGCCCGTGCATGTTCTATGGTTAGTGGTTCAGACTCAGAGAGCCCCAAGGGTCCAGGTTAGTTGACTCAGTTGGTCTTCCTGTGGAGTTTCTATCTCCTTCGGGGCCCTCAATCCTTTCTTCTATTCTTCCGTAAGAGTCCCCAAGCTCCAGACACTGTTTGGCAGTGGGTGTCTGTACCTGTTTGTGTCACCTGCGGGGTAGAGCCTCTTAAAGTCCATTTTTTTTTTCCTTCGTGTTGCTCTTCACAACATCTGCTAAGTGGTTTTGTTGTTGGATTTTAGGGCCTGGCACAGTACTCTGTCCTCTTTTATGGCTATTACGACAATAAACGCACGATCGGATGGCTGAATTTCCGGCTACCTCTTTCCTACTTCCTGGTGGGCATCATGTGCATTGGATACAGCTTTCTGGTTGTCCTCAAAGCGTAAGTTTTTCATCTAATTTATGGAATCAATCAGAATCATTTTCAGAACTGGATATAATTTTGATACTATTTCATGTTTAGAGAATGGTAAGGGTATAAGAGATATATCAGCACCGATGTTAAACTAGTATGCCCTCAAATCAAAAGCGTTTGAGACAAACGCAGGCCTTTGGGGGCACTCCACCGGGTCAGAGGGTAGCAGCACGCCAGGCTGGATGTGCAATCCGTGGTGGAGCACTTGTACAACATGTGCAAGGCCCCGGGATCTGCCCCTAGGCCCGAATAAAGAGCCGTTCCCTAGGACTACACTTTGCATTAATAGTCCTATGACAACTAAAATAATATTCTGGAAAGCGAATTCAAATTATTTAAAATTCAGATTATCTAAATTCAAAGTATTGAATAAGGTAAGCGCAATAGATGTGAAATGTTTTTAGTGGTAATACTGAGAAAATATATGTAATTTTGATAATATGATTTACTTAATTAGTATTAACATTTCATCATATTATCTATATAAAATTACCATCTGGATATTCTATGTCTTCTGGGTGCAGTCACTAGGTCTTTGGTGTCTGTTGGACTGCCCAGGGATCATTTTTGTGGTGCTTGGGAAACTCTTGCTCCTTGAGAGCTCACGTTGGTGAAGGTGTTGCAGGAGGTATGGCCGGTGTTTCAAGTTTGCCCAAAGATACCATATAAGATGGTGGCTAGGTTCTAACTCCACGTTCTCTCAAGTTTATTCATATTTGAGCCAGGCCAGTCTGATTTCGGACCTCCTCTTGTCATGGAGCTTTTGGTGACTTGTTATATGTGATTGAACGACCTGACTCTATCAGGATATCCATGGCTTCCACTTCCACTGCCAATGCTGGAAAGAACATTTGATAGAGGAATAGATGATATCTGAATGTTTGTATCATGTCAACTCATTTGTCATGTTTTCTATTTCCACCTCCTACTCAAGTCCTCTGTACTTTTGGGATACTAATGGATTTATGAAATTCATCACTCTAATAGACATGAACCTGTCTATCCCATTGCTGAGAAGAGAGACCCCATGACCAAGGCACTCTTATAGGAGACAACATGTAGTTGGGGCTGGCTGACAAGTTCAGAGTTTCAGTTTATTATCATCGTGGCAATAAGAATGGCAGGGTCCAGGCATACTCGGTGCTGGAGAAGGGCCAAGCTTATTCGACCACTGCAAGACCTGACTACTAAGATCACAGAGAGAATATAATAACATCGTCACCTGGCCTGTACTTCCTTACCCTCACCCACGATATGGTAGAAAATATCTACTTTAAATTATCTGAGTTAGGAAGTAAAATAAAAAAGAAATTATTTTGAGCAAAGTAGAATTCTTTGTTAGTCCAGGATTCTCCTGTTTTAGATCTGAAAGTCAAGGGAATTCTTGGCAAATGGGTGGTTGGTTGCCTTAATTTACATCATTTCCTCCCTTTTCCTCATTCTCCACACATCTGAAATTCCGGTCATAAATGCAGTACATACATACATTTTTTTCCTATATTCTTTGTTTACATTCCAAATGATTTCCCCTTTCCCAATTCCCCCCTTCCCATAAGTCCCATAAGTCCTCTTTCCTCTGCCCATCCTCCTATTTCTCATCCAATCACCCCCCTCCTATTTCTCTGTCCTGGTACTCCCCTACAATGCTAAATCAAGCCTTTCCAGGACCAGGGCCCTCTCCTTCTTTCTTCTTGGGAATCATTTGATATGTTAATTGTGTCTTGAGTATTCAGAACTTCTGGGCTAATTAATATCCACTTATCAGTGACTGCATTCCATATGTATTCTTTTGTGACTGGGTTACTTCACTTAGGATGATATTGTCCAGTTCCAACCATTTGCCTAAGAATTTCATGAATTCATTGTTTTTAATTGCTGAGTAGTATTCTATTCTATAAATGTACCACATTTCTGTATCCATTTCTCCATTGAGGGACATCTGGGTTCTTTCCAGCTTCTGGCTATTATAAGTAAGGCTGCTATGAACATAGTGGAGCATGTGTCCTTATTGCATGCCAGGGAATCCTCTGGGTATATGCCCAGCAGTGGTATAGCAGGGTCCTCCGGAAGTGTCGTGCCCAGTTTTCTGAAGAACTGCCAGACTGATTTCCAGAGTGGTTGTACCAGCTTGCAACCCCACCAGCAGTGGAGGAGTGTTCCTCTTTCTCCACATCCTTGCCAACACCTGCTGTCTCCTGAGTTTTTAATCTTAGCCATTCTGACTGGTATGAGGTGAAATCTCAGTGTTGTTTTGATTTGCATTTCCCTGATGACTAATGATGTTGAACATTTCTTAAACATACATACATTTTAAAGGCAGACTAGCACAGATGAATGTTGTAATTGTAATGCTTACTGTGGTTAGGAAACCATCAGTTTCTTTATAGTGTTTGAAGCTAATAATCTCAAGCTAAAAGTTATTTGCTTCTCAAATCTAGATGTTTTTACCCAAAGCAATTCTATAAGCTAAAATGTCTGGATTAAACTGGCATAGCTCACATCTATCAAACTGCTGGGAAGAGCTGAATAATTCCTGAAGGCATGCTTATTAGGAGCTTACTAATACCACCGTAGCCTGGGAGGCTTTCCTAAGGCTTCCGTACTGCAAGGTTCCCTGAGAGTGCCTATATTCATTTCCGTTTAGGTGCCTGGCAATTATAATTCTCATAGAATAGACTAGAACAACCTTCTGCACCTTCTATTGTCATATGTAAGCTGTAAATGGTGAAGTTTTATCTACATAAACTAGCTTATATGTATCCTAAGCCAACATATAAACTGGTATAAGCACAACACAAGTAATTTTAAAGTGGGAAAGTTGGAAATATTCATATTTCTGAGTTTCTAACAAAACCGTCATTTATATTTCAAATAATTATCAGTATTTGCTTAGCATGTACTTACCATATATCATTAACACTTGTGGCTGTTCTGTTTTTGTTGTCCTTGTATTGTTTGTTTATTTGTTTATTTATTTGAGACAGTGTCTCATGTATCTCAGGCTGACTGGAAGAAGTTACTTCTTCCGGAGTGATGGGATTACAAGCATGTACAGCCATGCCTGGTTTATGACATGCTGAGGATTCAGTGCAAAGCCCCAGGCATGCGAGGCGAGCACTCTACTGAGCTTCATCTCCAGAGAAAACCTTTGCCTCCTAAACATTACAAAATAACTCTAATACCATTTTACGGACTATTCAATAAAAGAGGACTGCAGCCCTTAGGACTCATTTGAAACCATTTTTTTTTTTTTTTTGTAGGTAAAAAGTTCTCTGTGACCCACTATTCGCCACCTGGGTGCTTCATCTTCCCTTGGACCAATTTGTTCCTCCAGGGTGTTTTGTGAAGGCAGCTGAGGACATATCAGTTATTCTCACAGAGTAGATGGAAAATTTAGGGTTCAGTGGCTTTATGACCAGGCCAAGCTCACTCGGCCAGTACGGAGTTTTGAATACCAGTCTCTAACTGATTCTCAACTTGAGGGTAATGACCCCTTGGGGGTGTAACAACCCTTTCATAGGGGTCCCCTAAGACCATTGGAAAACAGATATTTATGTTACTATTCATAACAGTAGCAAATTACAGTTATGAATTAACTGGGTTCTGGGTCAACACACCATGAGGAACTATATTAAAGGGTCTCAGCATTAGGAAGGTTGAGAATTACTGCTCAACCTGCAATCTTATTCTCCTGTTCTCTAAGTAGGATTCATCCATCTTATGCTGACAAAGATGATACTCTAGCATGTTCTGGGTACACTCATAGTTTTATGATCCATATTAAAAATTATTCTTGCTGGGTGGCAGTAGCACATACCTTTAATCCCAACACTTGGGAGGCAGAGGAAGGCAGGTGTCTGTGTGTTCAAGGACAGCCTGGTCTACAGAGACAGCCAAGACTACACAGTAAAACCCTCCCCCATAATAATAATTTATGTAAATAAATAAATAAAGAAAGAAATAAATAAATAACATCTTTTGTCCATTTTAAGACCCATTAGAATTAAAATGCTTTGATATTGCTCTTACGCTAAGTTTTCCTTTAAATACCACCTTATCAAACCTAAGAATATTATAAGACAGGTTCATAATATTTCTGCCACAGATGATAATGTTCGTCACTGTTTCTAATGATGACATCAGATGCTAAGGCTGCCTGCCTTTAAAGGCTCTGTGAGATCATGAGAAAGGCTCATGTTCCTTGCCTATGGAGACATGACCTCCTGGCAGATCTAACACAGCACCTGACTTGTTTCTCCTCCTCTCCAAACTACAGTTGGCCTTCTTTCAAAGGAACTTGGAATAGAAAGGTAGTGACGTATGAGAGACCTAAAGTCACCATGTTCCATTTCTTGTCACTGCTTTATGAACTAGATCTAGACTTATGAGTTTCAAAATGCAAAATTCTCCTCTCACAAACACTATCCAGGATGAATGGCAAGTATTTACAAAGTGAAGCTGACATTGTCAACCCTTTTATAATGTCAAGGACAGACTGGAAAGCAATCCCATAGCAAGCATGTATACAAAAAGCTATTCGTGATGTATGTGTTTAGTGGCAAAGCTTTTCCCAGTGCCCAGTTGATTTCTATTTATTTAAAAGCGATGTGTAATATCTTTAAAAGAACCAATCTGGGGAGCTATCCAGTGCCTGTGAACTTACTGATGGATAGGATGAAGTCTTTGCTGTCGTGGTTCTCAGGGAGGGAAGTAGACGGTAAACAAAGGCAGGGCCAATGATTCCTGCCTCCGTCCTATGACTTTTTTTTTTATTGCATTGTTTTTTGTTTTGTTGTTGTTGTTGTTGTTGTTGTTTTTTGGGGGGGGAGTTGTGTTTTTGTTTTTATTTTTTTTTTACAATCCAGTCTTTGTCTCAGTTTCTTTTGAAGAATACAGTTCAGGCAGCTTTGTATGTTACCCTATAAATAATCCCACCTTGTCTCTTTAGAGAATCTGTTCTGTCAACTTCCTGCCAGCCGCTATAGGTATTTAAATCATCAGTGTGTAGTAGTTTTTGATCATCCCAGAATAAGAAAATTAAGTAATATGAAACCCATAAAATTAATGGGAACATCAGCATTCCCATTGTTTATTTATATGAGTAAACCTGTTTAGAGATGTTTTCCAGATGTTGCATTTCCAGTTTACCTGTGACTGCTGTTTCCTCATTCCCTCGCCTGCCTTTCCTTCTCCTTTCTGGCTGCTGAATTAAACTCTCGCTTTTACAGGATGACCAAAAATATCGGTGACGATGGTGGTGGCGATGACAACACTTTCAACTTCAGCTGGAAGGTGTTTTGTAGCTGGGACTATTTGATTGGTAACCCTGAAACAGCTGACAACAAATTTAATTCTATCACGATGAACTTTAAGGTAAAGGCACAGACCCCAGAAGTTTATTTTGATTTCCAAGACTAACACAGGGAGGCATTTGACATCAATCATCAAATAGCTTGACAGTTATGAGACATATGCTCTTTTCATTGCTGCAGACCATGAGGTGGGCACGGGTCTGATTACGACAAAAATATCCTGTGACCCAGAGCAGCTGTATTTTTGTCTCTGGGGCTTTTCTTCTCTAAATTTAGTAATAAAATAATGCTTTTTGGTTCAAATAGTTCACTGGCTATTAGAATCAGATAGTTCAGATAATGCGACAGTGCTCACCAGCTCTTTACAGAAACATGTAGGCTCGGTCTGTAAATTGATTCTAAAGCCTTAGAAAATAGCTATAAAAACAATACTGGGAGAACAGAGCATGGTTGCACAGACATGTGAACCCAGTGTTTGGGAGATGGAGGCAGGAGGATCAGGAATTCAAGTATAGCCTCAGCTACAAAGTAAGTTTGAGGCCAGTGTAAGCTATACGAAATTATTTCATTAAAGTTAAGCCTCACATTACCTCCATTCTCCCCCCATCCCTCAAAAGGACCAGGAGACTGTCATTTAAAACAAAGGTTCTCCTAGTGTTGTGATTTAAGAGTATGCTCTCTTGCTCTCGTTTATTCTCTGTTATTATTTTTATGCTGGGATGTTTTAGAAGGGTCTTATGTAGCCCAGGCCAGCTTCAAACTTGCTATTTAGCAGATGTTGGCCCTAAACTTATGACCCTCCAGCCTTACCAGTTCACTGTCTTTTTCTCTCTGTATTCACCTTCATTTAGAGATAACTTTACAGAATTTCAGATTTAGTTTAGATTTTTGTGTCTTATTTTTTCTCAGCTAATGATCCTTCTCACAGCTGTGTTTCTCTCCCATTCTGCGTTTGGCTTCAGGAAGCCATCATAGAAGAGCGAGCAGCCCAGGTGGAGGAGAACGTCCACCTCATCAGATTCCTGAGGTTTCTTGCTAACTTCTTCGTGTTCCTAACACTTGGTGCAAGTGGATACCTCATCTTTTGGGCTGTGAAGCGATCCCAGGAATTTGCCCAGCAAGATCCTGACACCCTTGGGTGGTGGGAAAAAAATGAAGTTCGTCTCTGTGTGCTTTTGATGTGTTTAGAAATTGAGACTTGATGTTTTGCGGGTTGTACTTCTGTAGCTGAGTGTGAGCCAAGGATGCTCTCTGCCTACTTCCTGTTCCTGCTCCCTGGCTCACCTCCACATCGAACATTTTCCACTGTAGTGCAGTCATTTCTGTTGTGCTGTTGGATTTTTGATGTCAGAGAAGATGGGAAGTTAGAATGGCAAAAGAGAAGAGAATATTTTACAGAGAGAGGGATAGATCATAGTAGACTGTGTGACAGGCAAAGTTAGGAAAACCAGAGTGACAACTTGAAAGTTTGGTTTCAAATCTAAGGCTCCTTCCATAACCCATCATGACTTCCTCCAAAGATGTCACTTCTACAACTGAAATGCCAGGCCCTGATTCCTTTGTCAACTGTTCTTATACCTATCTCGTAAGAAGCATCATACTGCCTGCCTGATTTTTGTGTTTCTAGGCTTTTCACATGAATTCTAATGACATATCTTAGACTCTTCCTTACCAAAGTCTTTGACCCTCAGCTATTCAAATGAGGAAGGCTAGCTCTTAGCCAGTTTTGCCCACAGAGAATCTTCAATTAGTGTGTAGGAGAGAGGTGATTATGGTACATATTTAGAATTAGAGACTCAAATCATCCTGGGTTGTTGCAACAGCCTGGTCACTTTCATAAAATATTTCTGTGTACCATATGACATTAATTTGAACTTGGGCATTTTCAAAGCTTGTACAGATCTATGCTATGAGATACTTAGGTTTTCCAAATGGAAATTTTGCAGAGCTCTGTAGATAGAAGAATTTTAAGATGACTCTTCATAAATGTACAGTTTCTTAGAAACATCCTGACTGGCAAGTGATAGCTGAAATATAAAGATGCCTCAACATCAAAACAGTATAGAAACTTAAGACGTGGTAACAGCAGAAAGGAAAAACACATTTAGAGGTAACGGTATCACAGCTGTTCTGTGTAAACCTGCAAAGTGGCAGTTATTAAGGAGAGAGATTTTTTTCCTCTTAAATAAAAAAAAAACAGTGTAAAGCATTTACCATATTTGTTTTCAAAATTCTGTCATAATGTTAATAGCTATTGTAAGTGAAATGTTCAGTCTGCTTTGGCTCATGGCACAATGGTCATATTTCAGTATAAATGAATCACACTAAAGGACAAATAGTTGTTTGTCATTCATTTTCTTCCCATCACTCAGGAGGCTGAGATAGAGGCTTAGTGAGTTTGAAGCCACCTGGGCACAGTGAATTCTAGGCCAGCTTATCTGAATATACAGAAGAGAATTAGGCTTTGTAAGAACTAGTTTAATATGTGTTTTAGAGGAACTCTGATATCTATATACAAATGAAAATAATAATGGGAACTCAAACATAACCCCATACAAATGTTAAATTGTCTTTGTGTATAGTTGTATAGAATATGCTAAATTTTTAGGTTCAGATGGAAATATTTCATGCTGATTTTATATTATATCATGCTGAGTTGTATATCTTCTTGATCATCCTAATAAGGTACTCTTACTAAAAAAACTTGAAAAAAATAGCAACTATTTTCTACATATATTCTGGTAGTTCTAATCACTTAAAATATGGAGTATACAGGGAGAAACATAAGCAAATGTTTAGTGCTGACAGTTTGGGCCAGGTATTTAGAGAACAGGTCCCAAGAGTTGCTTCCAGTCTTTTCTTTCTCTTTACCTCATTGTCAAACAGATCATTTCCAAAGTGCCATGCATCAGCATATCAGAATGAGTAGCCACATAGAACAGTGTGTTCTTTGGGCAGAGTGATAAAACTTGCACACTAGCTTTACCAAGGAAGCATTATTATGGGCACACACACAAACTCATATACATAGCCTGTGAATATGAGTTGGATATTGCCTTTTTTAATAGAGACCACATATTAAGAATGCATTGCATAACCTTTAGTTTTATAAAATATTAAAGGGACCTCTCTGATAATCTTTGCAACTGTGTCTCCTTGTAGATGAACATGGTTATGTCCCTCCTGGGGATGTTCTGTCCCACACTGTTTGACTTATTTGCTGAACTGGAAGATTACCATCCTCTCATTGCTCTGAAGTGGCTCCTGGGGCGCATTTTTGCTCTTCTTCTAGGCAACTTATATGTGTTCATTCTTGCCTTGATGGATGAGATTAACAACAAGGTGAGTCTAGGGTCTTGATTGTCCTTCCCATCACTGTGCCAATTTCCCAGTCTGTAGATTACCAGAATTGCCTCTGAAATGGTGCTGTGTTATTTTCCTTTCCACATTTTTTTTTTTTTTTGATTTCTAGATTGAAGAGGAGAAGCTCGTGAAGGCCAATATTACCCTGTGGGAAGCCAACATGATTAAGGCTTACAATGAATCTCTCTCTGGGAACACCACAGGACCCCCCTTCTTCGTTCATCCTGCAGATGTACCTCGAGGTCCCTGCTGGGAAACAATGGTGGGGCAGGTAACATAAGGGGAAGTATAAGTTCTTTAGTAGACCAATGGGCTGAATATTTCTTCCAAAACTCTAAGGCTGTTTGTTTATTATTTATTAATAAAAATGGGAGCTGTTTATTGAATATTTAGCATTTGCTGGCTCTAAATTTCAAATGTATTAGCTCAGGGAGACTGATATAAATACTTTTTTCTTTTTACAGCCTTTTATAGCTGTGCATAAAAAGATAGCTTACAATCCTGTTAAGAGAACCATGACTCCTATTATATTCTAACAAAGTACCCAAATTTAGATACAGACTCAAATGGCATTCATGTAGAACTCTCTTTAGTATTATTTGTTTTTATAAAAAAGTGCTCTTTGAGTATAATATTCTAGTGGTTTTATGATATCAGTTTTTACCTAATAATTTGCCCTTAAGTCTTAAAGGAAATGCTATTTTAAGTTATTTGTTTTTATAATGGTTATGTAAGTGACCCTAGTCTAAGACTAGTGATATCTTCCCAGATAAAAGAAATAAGATCTCATTGCTTACTGTCCAATAAAGGAAATTAAAAACTGAGCAAAAACAACCAGAGATGCTGGTTCAGCTCTCCCACTTCTGTACAGATTCTTTTTATGCTTTGTGAAGCTCATAATTTTATCTCATTGGAGAAAACATGTTTAATGTGTACTCAACCTTAGTTTATCAAATAGAGTAAAGTTGAAGTATATTTTAGTGTTCCTAGAAGGCGGCAGTTTGGCTGTATCAGTCATTCAGTCTTTGTGAATTATTTGAACAGATTTTTAAGTAATATTTTCTATAGGATAAGAAAATCAATATATTAGTGCAAGTCTTACTGAAGTAATGCAATATAAGCAAACGTGAACTCAAAAGACATCAGCACTTTCAGTCTGATATCCATGAGACTACAATTAAGCCAATTGTGATTTCAGTTATGGGGGGGGGAAGTTTAAGGAACATCTATATGTGATTGAAGATGGAATAGAGAATGAATAGACTGAAAAAAATACTGTGTTTTATTTTGCTTTCTAAGCATTTGAGGATCAGAGAAGCTCCTTAGTACTGGCTGCTAGATATTCAGGACTTTTGCATGTCATACATGCTTCTAGAAACATACATGAAGAAAAACCCAGAAGCTGTCTGCATTTAAAAGAGAGATACTTGTGGGCCACAGTGTAGATGGTAGAACAGAGGCCTTCCAAGTTGTTCATAGGTTGCTAACTCTTGGAACCTGTGAGTCTGTTGCCTCACTTATCAAAATCAACTTTATAGATTTAGGAGCTTATCAGATTGAAAGGCCCTGAACTACATTGAGTGAGGCTAGTAAAATCACAAGGGGTCTCTCTCTTACAGAGGGGCAGAGAATCAAAGGTGGAGAATCAAGATATGACCAGGGAAGCAGAGGTTGGAATGATGTACTTTAGAGATGGAGAAAGGGTCAATGGCCAAAGGAGTGTGGACAACCTCCAGCTGTTAGAAAAGTTAAGAGAAACAGATTCTCCCTGTGTCTGGGCTTTGATTTTAGACTTCTGACTTCCAAAACTGTGATAAAGTCGTTGTATTATTAATGAACAAGGTTTGTGGTGATTTGTTCTGTCAGAAACAAGCAGACACTTGTGGGTACATGTTGCTCCTTGTGAAGTAGCAATGGTTTTGAGGAGCTGTTTAATCACCCATTCTACCCCCTCTATCAGCAACCCAGCATTTAGTACTGAGACACTTAGAATACACACTTTGCAAACTTACTGTTTAAGATGCTTTCGGTTGAAATATTCTAGAAAACCTAACCTTTGACAGGCAAACACCCACTAAACAGGATCAGTAGAATTAGCTGTAAAGAATAAAATATAGGCTAGCTATTTCTGAGGCAATAAAATAGATAAATTAGATATGGCATATCATTCTAAGACAAATTTATATTTCTGATGTAGAAGCTTCTATGATATTTCCCCATTGTGTAAACCCATAGTAAAACAGGAACTATGTATTTAATTTGTTGGGGTTCAGGAATTACCTCACAAACCACATGGACACCAATCTCAGACAGGGATAGTTTATTGAGCATACACTCAAGTATTGATCAGCCAGGGCCACATTGCAGACTTAGAGACTGAACCATGATTCCAAGATTCTACAGTGTTTTAAAGCCCCAAATCCACAAACATCTGTCCTAAGCTATCCCACCAATCAAGAGTTAGGTATAGGGGATTTCCTTAGGAACATGCCTTTGTTGGACATTTATCTTGTTTCCATTGGTTGGAGTATTCAACCATAACAGGGGACTTACCTTGTCTAATATTCATATCTTAACATGTCTACCATGATGGAACTTGTCTAACATTCAAGTCTTAGCTTGCCAACCAAGATGTTAGTTACATGTACATGTACATGAAACAGTTATAGTTATAGTTGCATGTACATGTCTCTTTCTGCCAATAGGATGTCAGTTCCCTGGGTGGTCTTGGGTACTTAAACTTTATTAGACCCTTCTTCAAAATAGAAGTCTTATTTTAAATAGTATCTTATGTTGGGGTTCATTCCAGGGTCAGCATATACCATAAAAGCTTATATACAGGTTTAGGAAGTTCTGCTGAATGGTTGGTTCAGGTCCAAGCTTATTGTGGGTAACTATACAAAACAGTTCTACTGATTTTTATCTTGATTAGTTTCCAAGGGCACAAAACTTAACAGAATATATAATCAGTGTTGGCATTATAAAGTTTCCTAGTAAAAGCATAAACATATAAGAAAGTTTCATTATAATGGCAGGCTAGCCAGGTAACTGTTATCAAAGCCTTAACATTTTACCTAGGTCTTAACATTCTATCTAGGCCTTAATACTTTATCTAGGCCTTAACAAATTCTCCTGCTTTAAGGTCCCAGAACATGCTGCATGTCTTAGAATATGATGTCTGTCTCAGATCATGATGTATGTCTAAGAACTTGCTGTATATCTCAGAACATATTGTGTGTCTCTAAACATGCTGTGTGCTCTTTTCTGAGTCACACTTTTAGTGACTTTCTCATTTTTTCATTTTTCCTTACTGCCATTTTCTTCTTTCCTTCAGTATTCTATTAAGAGACATACCCCTTCCCCTGATGGCTGTTCTGTGTCTCCCATAAGCCTTTGAACACCCCTTTGAAGAAAAAAAAAGACAGAAGGAAGGGGAGCTATAGGCTATTGACGAGGTGGATGGGATTTGGGAGAGTGAAGACAACATGGACACAATAGTTATGAGTGCTGGTGAGCACTGGTCCTCATGGCATCCATATCTCCATCATGGTATCTGGAAACATGTTAACTCTTTAGCGATTTTACTTAAGTGATGAAGTAGTAAAGGTAGCTGAGTTTACATAATTATGAAGATGTACTCTTAAAGCTCATGGATACATGGCATTATTCCAGATGTTTGCTCCTCTTTTTCATGAATACCAGCCACTTTGTCTTCTTTCATGATACCGTGGCACTCAAAGCTCTCTTGGTTCTACATACAACAACAAGCAAACCAAACCAAACCAACCAAACAAAAACAAACAACAAACAAACAAGCTAACAAACAAACAATAAAACTTTGCAACAAATTGGGTTTCCTTTCAGCTCTGTAGTATTTCTCAAATTGTAATTATTACCTCTACTGGTATTTGAAAGACAGACAACAGAACCTTAACTGTGGGTCAAGTAGGCATGTGAAGATATTGCTGACATTGTGTTTTGTTTTTTTTATATTTATTTATTGTTATACATAAGTACACTGTAGCTGTCTTCAGACACACCAGAAAAGGGTGTCAGATCTCATTAGGGATGGTTGTGAGCCAACATGTGGTGGCTGGGATTTGAACTCAGTACCTTCAGAAGAGCAGTCAGTGTTCTTAACCTCTGAGCCATCTCTCCAGCCCCACTGACATTGTGTTTTAAAGGAAAATAAGAAGCTAAGGTTTCTTCCTTGGAACTACTGTGTATGTATCCCTTTATACTATCATTACACATTGTTCTGCCTTGACTTGTTGAATTTTTTGGGTTTATAGACCTAAACTATCCAGACATCTCAGCTAAATGCCTAGGACTGCAGTTGTGATGTATGACAAGCACTTCAGGGGACTTTGTCCAGTGTGACAGCAACGGAGCTTGGACGATGTTTCTGAGGTGGCTGAGCCACTATTTTCGGGTTCTCTTTTCTTGATAGCCTTGTGTTGCTTCCCCAATCTGTGAATAGATACTTTGAGTTTACAATACTATATTCAGATCCTCCCTAGGAATTTCTATGTAAATGTTATACCTTGGGAAAGATAAAGACTAAAATTCAGATTGGACATAGAAAAGCAAAATTCTTCCAACCGACCTCTAGTTCATGGTAGGTGTCAGCATCTGGTTTTAACACTGACAAGGGAGTAAAAGCAAGAACAAGAATAGAAAAGAAAAAAGGTCACATTCCAGAACAGTTAGGAGTTACTAGCACTCATTCATTCACTCTATATTTACTTAATGGATAGCATGCACCCAGCATTGTTGGATACTAGAGGTATAAATGGGTTAAAATATGGACCACCATTTTGTGAAAATTATGACCTAGTGTACTGGCTAGTTTTGTGTGTCAACTTGACACAGGCTGGAGTTATCATAGGAAAAGGAGCTTCAGTTGGGGAAGTGCCTCCATGAGATCCAGCTGTGGGGCATTTTCTCAATTAGTGATCAAGTGGAGAAGGGCCCCTTGTGGGTGGTGCCATCTCTGGGCTGGTATTCTTGGGTTCTATAAGAGAGCAGGCTGAGCAAGCCAGGGGAAGCAAGCCAGTAAGGAACATCCCTCCATGGCCTCTGCATCGGCTCCTGCTTCCTGACCTGCTTGAGTTCCAGTCCTGACTTCCTTTGGTGATGAACAGCTGTGTGGAAGTGTAAGCAGAATAAACCCTTTCCTCCCCAACTTGCTTCTTGGTCATGATGTTTGTGCAGGAATAGAAACCCTGACTAAGACACCTAGTTTTTACAGAAAGAGGCAAGTCCATTAACAATGAAATTATAAAAAGATTTCAAATGTACATTGGCAATGAGACAAAGATAAAATGCATGGAACTGGGTGCTTTTTATAGCACTTCCCTGTGTGCATCAAGCAAAGGAGGCTTGCCCCAATAATGGCTATCTGTTGGTACAAACAGAGACAGGAAGTAAATTAGGTGAGGTTGCTAGATGAAGACTGTATGCAGGGTTGAGTGCCCTGAAAGAGGAAGGGGTTTGATGGTCTGAAATAAGGCCATTGGGGCTGAAAAAACAAACAAATGAAGAAGAGTAAAGCAAGAATAATACAGAGAGCTGTATGCAGGAACATCACCCCCCCACACCCTGCAACCCCCACCTTCTCTAAGGTTGAGGAACCACTTGTCCTAGTTTGAAAACACCTACGGGCAAAGGCTCTCTCCCCTTTTTATTATTATTTTTTTCTGTTTATTCCTCTGCTTTGAGGTCAAAATGCCCTTCTGCTTACAGTCATTTGTCACTGGTGTTACTTTGCATGCGCATTAATGCTAGAATAATTTAAAAATACACATTAAGTTTTCAATAACCTTTTGCTTTCATTTTATTTACGTTATAGTTAACTTGTACCTATGGGAGTGGAGGTATATATTTCATGTATATTTTAAACCAAATGTTGGTTATTACGAGTTTACATGGTACTCCCACATGGCACGGAAGGTAAAGGTGGCCCACGAGGCTGGGAGTTTGGGATGCCTAGGTCTGAAGCGTGTGCCTGGAAATTCACTGATGACTCTTTGTCAAGTGCTTACTTGCCATATGAGACAATGCATTTATTATTTTAGAGTGGAAACCATGTAGATGGATGAAAGTCAAATCAAAGACTTCATGCAGACTAATAGTACTTCTTTGTCTTTTTTTTTTTTCTCTTGAGACAGGGTCTCACAGACCTCAGATTAGATTTGAATTTACTGTGTAGCTGAGGCTGACCTTGAACTCCAGATCTTCCTAACTTTATCTCCTGAGTGCTAGGGTCACCGGTTCTACCCCAGCTGGTTTACACAGTGCTGGGGGTTAAGTCCAATGTTTTGTACATCCTAGCTGATCACTCTGTCAACTGAACTAAATTCACATCCTTGAGCAGCAGAACTTCTGCAAAACTATAACTTCATATATTCAGTGTCTTTAGTCTTCAAGGCACAAATTGTTACGGAGAAACAGAAAAGGTACAGCAGAAAGGTTCAGGGGAAATTTTGTAATTGCCACTTTTTATTAATATTTAATATCATATGTTTCTATGAGGTAATAATGACTCTCCTGTCCATCTCACAATGCATATACTTTGCATTTAAATTCAAACCCACACCACAGAAGAATTTGATTTTTCTAGAACTTTTATTTTTATTCACGTATACATATTGTATATACTCATATACACATATATGCTTATATACATAAGTATATAAGTAATTTGTTGAAAATACATTCATCCTACATATCTTGTTCTATAGATTTTTAATAACTCATTTTCAAAACATTTTTTAAAAAAAATCACTGTTGTGGTTTGAATGTGACGTACCCTCTATAGGCTAATGTGTTTGAAAACTTGATTGTAAGCTGGTGATGCTGTTTTGAAAGGTGGCAGAATATCTAGGAATTAGAACCATGCTGGCGTAAGTGGTTAACTGTGGGGAATTCTGGGAATGCATTAGTATGAACCCAACTGCTGTTCAGTCTTCATTTCCAAACTGTGTTGGTAATGTGATTAGCTACCTCACATTTATGCTATAATACTTCCTTGCTTAATGGACCATATCCCTTCAACTGTAAGCCAAAGGGAAACCCTACTCTCTTACATAGCTTCTTGTAGCCAATTTGGCTAACAAGGAAGGAAACTAATACAAGAGTTTTTAAAAGAACATCATTGAAGTATACTCTGCTTACCATACACTTTACATGTTAAAAACATACAATTCAATGCCAGGTACAAATCTAAAATTTCTGCATGGCTAGTATATTTCTACCTGCTTTTAGACTTTAGTATCATAAAGTTTCTCAGTCAAAAGAAGATGCCAGTATAGTGATTCAAGGATGGAGATAGTTTGAGAGTAACAATACGAGGAAGTTATTTTTCATTTACTAGATATGTCTTCCTATTTTTTCTTTTGTCATTAGCTGTAGTCTTCCAGCCAGTGACAGAAACACGGCAGTTTTGATACCAATATTAAGGTCATCTGAAGACAGAAATGTGTGCACTAATAAAGATTGTATCCTACCAGGAATTCGTGCGCCTCACCGTTTCTGATGTCCTGACTACTTATGTCACGATCCTCATTGGTGACTTCCTCAGAGCTTGCTTCGTGAGGTTCTGCAATTACTGCTGGTGCTGGGATTTAGAATATGGATATGTAAGTACGGTACTGACTCTTTCTGCGTTAGATTTTTGTCCTCGGTGATTCACTGTTGATACATCTTCTACAAGTGGCAGGATGCCTCTGAGTTACACGAGTGAGGTCACCTTGTGAGATGCCATCAGTACAGATTATAACTCAGAAGAACCCAGACTTGAGCATCGCATTTTCCAACACTGAATTAAAATTAGCTCAGGCTCTTTATGGTAATGGATCTTGGATTGTCAGCTAAATCATTGAAGGAAATCTTGGCCCCACAGACAGTTCCCTTCCCATGAAGCTAGTTTGTGCTGATCCAAGATCTCTATAAACCGTATACTCTGTATCTCCCTGTGAATTCTGCTGTGGGACTAGGTAATTACCACGCGCCAGTTGCTATGTGGTGCATGAGGGGAAGGATTCAGTGAACATGGTGTTTGCTTTATGAGGCTCACAGGCTAATAAGAGCCTGACAGAGACAACAGCAGGAGACTGTGGAGATTTCAAGGAAGACCCAGTTTGCTGACAGGGCTTTACTAAATGGAGCCCAGGGGCCAGTCTAGCTTTCTGAAACAATAGCGGAGGAGCGGTTTCTCTGAGCTCCTGTGGTATTGACTTTATCATCAGCCTTTCCTCCAAGCCCAAGTTAAAGTCTCTCAAACTTAAGGGAAGTGGCAGCACATACATGGTTCTTTGGTCTAAACCTGCTAATAGACCTCCAATGCTCATTTGTGCAAATAAAATTGGTTTCAGTTAATCCTTCAAAATGGGAATTGAAGAATTGATGGTACCCCGTGCTTAAGTCCCAATGGTTTTGTGAGCACTATGAATGTGCCCCAGATACTGTCTAAGGGCTCTCAGTACCTGAAAGTTTGTTTCTTTTCTTTCTGCCTCAGTCTAGTTGCTATGTTCTAATTTCCACCAATGTGGAATTTTAAAGACATTTTCAAGTCTTTTTATTTGCACTAACCATTTCTCCTTCCAAGGGATGCTGCTCTCCTAGAATTGGACATGGCCAATTCCTGCTTGTCATTAGGCATTCCTTTAGTATGTCACCTCCACAGAGTTCTTCTCTAGTCACCAGTCTATCATAACCCATCACATGCTATTGTAATATACAGTTTTGTCTTATGTATAATGTTCAACTACTTGATATTTCTTTTTAAACTACTATTGCCTGTCTCCTCTTACAATGAGGCATTCATGAAACACCACGACCACTACATGAAAACACAAAACAAATAAACAAGTGTCTGTTATTTGAACCAGGCTTGTCACATAGCAAGTGTTCTCTTCTGACTATGTAGATGAACTTGTACCTCCACATCCTGACACCATCAGGGCATCCATGGCAGTTTGAAGAACTCTGTCTCTCTGTAGGCAGTTGATCTGATTCTGTGTTCTATGTCAGCAATGATTCTCTTCCTACCAGTGAAGGGGTATTTGCTATCTGACTTTGAGACAGTGCCTTTTATTAGATCATCTCTGTCACCCTCACTTAAGGTGCCCCCTTGGATAAGGCAAAAGCAGTTAGGTAATGTTTTCTGGTACATGGCCATGAGGTAATGCAGCAGATCCTGGATGCCCTGTACATCTCTCCTATTGCTTGCTATGAGGTATTCTTCTGGCTTGGAATCATTTCTGTTTTCCTTGCCTGATTCAGCTCTTCTGAGGCAGACATGAAAATTGCCATCTCTTTCTTAGATCATGGCTTCTCTTTTGTTTGCCTTTTATCCCTTGATGCTTTCTTCTTAAGTGGTAGAAAAGTTGACTGTGGATATGAAGTCAATATAACATGACCTGGATGCATAAAAGCTGTAATTAAATGACTAAAATTTATTATTTATGGTGTGCTGACAGAGCTCTTGGGTTAGTACAAAGCACAGGAAACAAGTTTCTGTTTTTAAGTCATAAAGAATTTTCTCTCATATTACCTTCAGAAGGTTCTTTGAAGGGAAAGCATAGCATCAAAACAAGTTATAAAATGTTAATGTTGGATGACATATCTTTTTTTGGGGGGGATCACATCATCCTGCCAACTAGCTGACTAATTTCCTTGGAAGCCAGCTGGGGCTGGCTACTTTGAGCAAATCTATGCAAGATGCCGAGGGACACAGAGAGGAGGAAGCTCAAGCCCACGGAGAGGATGCAACTTTGACCTGAAGTCCTGATTTTAATTTCTCTGCCCAGTGCTAATACTTTTAACACTGGGGACTTCTGCATAATCCATCTTTGTTGACATGTTAGGAAGCCTGGCCCTATTAGACTTGTATTTCCAAATAGGAAAACTAGGCTTAAGTGCCGCAATACCACTGTCTACTATTAGAATATTCACTTCTTAATTTTGCAAACTCTACTACTCTCATTGTATAAGCTCTGAGAATCAAGAAGAATATACAATGTAAATGCAAGGACAGAATAATTGTTCGTGTCTTTTAAGTGTGTGTGTGTGTGTGTGTGTGTGTGTGTGTGTGTGTGATTGTGAGTTCCTGTGTATATAGGAAATGAGGGAGCTAGGGAGTGAAGAGAAGGAGGGAGGGAGAAAGGGAGGGAGGAAGGGAGGGAGGGAGAGAGAGAGAGAGAGAATGAGAGAGAGAGAGAGAGAGAGAGAGAGAGAGAGAGAGAGAGAGAGTTAGTTGAGAGAGCTCCATCAATACATAGCCCTTGTATAGGAGGAGGCATCTGAGTTGATCTTGAAGGTTGCGTAGGATTTCAAGAGATGAAGAAAACATTTCCCAGAAGAGACAAATGAGGCAGGGTCCCAGAGGTGAAATGTACACTGTTTCTCTGCTCTTGCTTTAGGTTTGTTAATTGACATTTTGGTCTATAAATCACTTGCCATGAATGGAAGGAAAATTTAGATGAGGTGAGGAGAGATTCCTAAGAATCTTCAGGAACTGAGAGGAAACGTGGCCATTTCTGTCACAATATATTTTTTCTTTACTTCTTGGAATTCCAAAACTATAGTAGAAAAATTGGAAAATGTAATCAAGTTAAAAATAAAAATCACAGTTGTATGTGGTGGCACATGTCTTTAATTGCAGCACTCAGGAGATAAAAGCAAGCATAACTTTGTAAATTGGGGGCCTCTCTGATTTACATAGTGAGGCCCTGTCTCAATAAAATAAAATAAAATAAAATAAAATAAAATAAAATAAAATAAAATAAAATAAAATAAAATAAAATAAAGAAATAAAAATAAAAATTAATAGGAGGAATGGATACAGAGGGAGGGGAGGCTTGGAGGAAATAACTGGGAGAGGTATAAATGGGAAACCATAATTGGAATGTAAAATAAATAAATAATATAATAAAAATAAAGAAACACAGATAATCATAGTGAGATAATATAAATTATCTGAAGTAAATCTTATTTATATATGCACAAATATTATGTATTTATATATACCGTTATATATTTAATATGTATATTTGTATATGTATATATTCATGTGTGTTCATATAGGGATAGACAATCTATGTGCCTATTTTGGGAACCTCACTGGCTGTGTTACCACATCTTTATGTTACTAACGGCTAGACTATGACATGTAATTTCTTTGAGAGCTAGGGACTGAGCCCAAGGCCTTGGTCATGCTAACTTGTGCTCTACCACCAAATGACCACCTTAGACCTCTATATCATAAATTTATTTATTTTTATTATCATAGTGATTTCCTATGATATTTAAATGTAGCATATACTACAACAAGCATATAATATATCTTTATCATAGTCACGGCTTGCTTATTTTTCCCCCTTTTCCCTCTTAATACTTCTGATTGTCCAGGTTTTAATATCATATCCATTTTAGCACCCCCTCCATTCCACACATGATGAAAAACATCCAAACCCTATTTTCATGAGTCTATCTTATTTTTACTATAATGATTTTTACTTTCATCAATTTTTCCACTAATCACATATTTTTGTTCTTTTAAATGGTTTTGTGATACTCTATAGATGGAAATAGAATACTTTATAGTAGTTTATTTGTTGTCACTTGAACTATATTTTATTAAAATAACTGCCATGATGACATTTAATTATATTAATATAGATATCATTAGCCACACCATTATGGTATCCACAAATTTGTTCTTTATAATGAATTTCCCTAAGTTGATTTGCTTGGTCAGATAAAGGTACTTTTTCTCATCTACAATTCTATTTTATTTTGTTTTTGTTGTTCAACAATTCAATGTAAATATCTTCAGCATTTAATTTACACTGATAATAAGTTTGATGTTTATTAACAAACTGAGTCAAAAGAGCTCAAGAGATGTAGAATTGAATGCCGGCATGTGTGAACAAATTCACAATCATCTTTATACTTGCATTTTTTTTGATTTTTTTTTATTGTATATATTCTATATTTACAATTCATTTCCCTTTTTCTGGTTCCCCACCCCCAAAGGTCCCACATGTCCTTTTCCCTCCCCCTGCTCCCGCATCCACCCCCTCCCACTTTACTGTTCTTGTACTCTCCCCCAATGATGTTTTGGTCCATTCTAGCACCAGTGTCCACTCCTTTCTTCTTGTGAGACATCACTTGATATGTGATTTGTGTCTTTGGTGTTCCAAGCTTCTAGGACCTCATAAAACTACAAAGTTTCTGTAAGGCAAAAGACACTGTCAAAAGGATAAATCGACAACCAACAAATTGGGAAAAAATCTTCACCAACCCCACATCCGACAGAGGGCTAATCTCCAATGTATACAAAGAACTCAAGAGGTTAGACCCCAGAAAACCAAATAACCCTATCCAAAAATGGGGTACAGAGCTAAACAGAGTCTTTTCACCTGAAGAAATTCGGATGGCTGAGAAACACCTTAAAAAATGTTCAACATCACTAGTCATTAGGGAAATGCAAATTAAAACAACCCTGAGATTTCACCTCACACCAGTCAGAATGGCTAAGATATACTTGCATTTTTAAGGAGATCTTTGCTGTATTAATAACAATTGAAACCATGAGAGATTTCCTTGAGATCTGATGGAGAGGCTCAAGGTTTTCCATCAGCATGTATGATAGTCATTCCATCTGAGTGGAGTTCTATCATTTGGCCTTCCATAACAGTCTATTTTTATATAGAATTTACTATATATCTGAAGTATTACAGATAATTTATACTTGTAAATTACTTCTTCATTCAAAGTAAACAAACTGTCAAGGCAGTGAAGGAGCTTTTATTTCTATTGCATATCAAACTCCAAATAAAGGCTGCAAGACTGTTAAATTAATGACATGTAGCCAGATGGAGTTACAACTAAAATCTCTGTCTATTTTACTTCAAACCCTTAACTGGATTTCCACCATGTTGAACTTTCTCTGTAACCCATGGTATTTAGAGACTCTGCCAAAGAATGAAGGCAATCTATAGCTTTTAAAACAAGTGCTGCCTGGATTAGACACATTCAGTAGAATGGACCAAACACAAATGGGTGGAGAATAGAAGATAGAAGATGCTTCCGAGGTAGATACAAGGATGTCTGAAATTGCCATCAGGAAGACAGCATACTGCAGAGGCAGTAGAAAGACTTGGGTGTACCTCGATGGAGCAAGGATTAGTGAACAGAGTTCATTTGATGTTGCACCCTAGTATGTGGATAGAGTCAATCTGAAGGTAGCATGATCCTGCTTTTCAGCTAGGCTGAAGGACAAAGCCTTAGGGGTTGAATCATCCTGGGAGTTGAAGCCCAAGCTTATCCTAAATCCATGCTGCTCAAATTTAGTCATAGATCAGAGTCCACACAAGGCCTAGGAGAATTTAGTAGTTCTATTTAATAGCTCTGGGGCAGGGCCCAGATATTAACTTTTCTTACCAGCAGACCAGCTGACCTGCTCACCCCAGTTTGAAGACCACGTTGCCCTGGATCCACAGCCCAGACTTGTCTGTCTGTGGGAATTGGAAATTGTGTGAAAATGGTCAGGAAGGTCATTGCAAAGGCAGAGTATATTGACTCTGAGATCTTGAATTACATTTTGTAACATCTGTATGGTGGCATTCTGCTCCAGATAACTCAATTTACAGGGACAAAATGGTTTTCCCTGGGGTGTTTGTCCAGTCAACCATATGTCTTCCCTGGGTAGATGCCTGATTCTACATGCCATGTCCACAAAGTAAAACAATGTGTTTTCCATTCCCTTGGTTATCCTCTGACCAAATACAAATGAGTCCTTCTGTTGCTCACAGAGTAGGCTTGGGGAATGGCCACAGGTAAACTTCCTACACTATTCTCAATACCTCATCTCAAGTTTCAAGGAGACATGCTGTTTTCTCTCTTTCTCATGTATTTACTTTTTAATGCATTTCCCCTACTTCAAAGGCAATTCAGCAATTATATTATAAATTAATTGATATTTGATGAGGTATTAGTTTGATATTTAACATAGCATACTTAATTGTTTTAATACTTAAAATATAATATAATCTCATGTTTTCAGAAAGCCTACCTCCAAAAAAAAGGTACTCTGAGTTATACACATATCTTCATAACTATTTTGCCTTCTCATAAATGTGTCTTTTTTAGAGTGGGGTCTTGTGTATCTACTCTGTAACACAGTGGATTCTATTTCTAAAGTGTTTACAAAGAAGCAATGTTTTTTAAACAACGGGGCTTAGATATCAATAAATATGAGATTTTAGGTTGGAGAGGGATGCCAGAAATTTTCTAGTTAAGGAATTGGTGGCCATTTTCTGAAAGGGTTGGGTGATATTTTAGACATTGCTAGTGCTGTACTCTCTGCTTCAGCCAGGAAGCTCTGTTTTAGTCTAAATCTGTGAGAGACAATGCATGAAGGGGGAGGTGCAGCTCTGTTCTAGTTAACAACAACAACAACAACAACAACAAAATCATTGACAAAAGCAGATGGCCATCTATATTGGGTTTATGGACTATACCATGCTGATTCCTGGCCTACTTATTTTATCAATTTATCTGTGAAGAGTCTGGGTTCTAAAGAGATGAGTGACTGACCCAGCTCATGTAGTCAGAAAACACTGGGACAAAGCTTCCTCCTCAAATCAAGTTATATGTCTGTATGTAAAGACTCCAGGGCCCAGAGGACACCCTGACATTCTTCCTGTCTCCCATCAGTTTAGATAGCTAACACTTTATTCCTTTACCTGTCTTTGCTGTGTTTGGAGAGTCTAGGGTATTCCCAGGGTGTCCTTTGTGCTTTGTTTTAAAAGATTTATTTTTTTATATTTTACATGAATGTGTGAGTATCTACCTGTATGCATGTGCACCACATGTGTGTCAGTACCCTCAGAAACCGGAAGATATCGGATCATTGGGAACTGCAATTACAGGTACCTGTGAACCTTGCCATGTAAGGGCTGGGGACAGAACTGAGGCCTTCTGCCACAAGTGCTCTCAGTCACTGAGCCATCACTCCAGTTCCTCCTTTCTGCTTTTCCAGTCAACTAGTTAAGTGTCAAATGTCTCATTCAAAGTGACTTTGTGGGAAAGTAAAAGAATGAGAACCTGAAGGGTTGAGTTTGTTACATGTCTCATGCTTGGCTAAATCCTGATATCAAAAGAGACCACAGTTGAAAGTTTGATTCTTGAAATGATGGGGAGAAGCTCTTCTAGGGCACTAATGGCCCAGACTACCCAACTGAGCACCGTTCAAATGTGTACTGGGATCACACAGGCTCTGGGCAAAATATTAAGCTCTGAGCAAAAAGCATAGAGAGGACAGGATAAAGCCCTCCTGTGACAGGGAGATCTAGAGCTCATAGTGTCCAAATCGAGGAAATTGTTGCTTCCTTCCTTCCTTCCTTCCTTCCTTCCTTCCTTCCTTCCTTCCTTTTTTCCTTCCCTCCCTCTCTTCCTTGCTCCCTCCCTCTCTCCCTCTCTCCCTTCCCTTCTCTCCAGTTCTCCCTCCTTCCCTCCCTCCCCCTCTTTTCTTCCTTCATCCCTCCCTTCTTTCCTTTCTTCCTCCCTCCCACTCTCCCAGTTTTCTCTCCTTCCCTTTCCTTCCATCCTCCCTTCCTCCTTCCTCCCTTCCTCCCTCCTTCCTGTTCTTCTTTTTGATCTCTCTCTATAGGATATTACCTATCCCAGGTTAGCTTCTGACTTGCCGCAGAGACCCAAGAGTGATCTTGAACATTTCAGTCTTCCTGCTTCGCCTCACACATGCTCTGATTACAGGCATGTGCTTCCATACATGCTTTATGTTGGAACTAGGGTAGAATGCTGAGATTTTGTGCATGTCAGGTGCATTAGATCTCTGATTTCTCGAGCTTTTGAGGTGAAAAACACTTTCTACTGATGATTTTAGAATATAAGCTTTAGGCTGTTTTGAATCTTGTCTCATCTTAATTCCTTTTCTGCCATGTTTGCTGTTTATGCCCTAGATGTTTTTCAAGGTAGATTGTTCACATTTTTGAGTAATGAAGAAAAAATAGTATTTGGGTGTGGAGGAAATGATATAAATGAGTCTCGAATTCATAAGACTTCTGAGAAGAAGCCCTGAAAGGCATAGGTTTATTGGGAATTCAAATCAGACTAGTCTACTTACATATGTCCTCACATTATTTAAGTTAGTTTTTTGGTGATTTCAGGTGTATATATAATACATGCTGGTATTCTCTTCTTTTACACTTTTATTTTGAATCTGCCTCTTAAGTTCTTAGGTATAAAAACAATGAGATACTCTTCGGTCAAAGTGGTATGCTTATGTGTATGTGGCCATTTGTATGGATGTATATAGATGTATGTATGTGCATTATGGGTGTATGTTTATATGTATGTGCATGTGATATGTGTGCATATTAATATGTGTATATTTATGTGCACATGTGTATGGGTATATGTATGTGTATGTATATGTATGTATGGGTTGAGGGATGAAGTTATTTTTGGGGCTGGAAAGAGTAAGATTTGAACTATTGCTAGGACTCTACCTCTCTCCATGCCTATCTTGTGCAGTCTTCTTGGTTTTTTCAATTTATATGTTCAATTTGCTAGTCTACTCTGGGCTAATCTATCAAAAAGTAAGCCGGAACCAGTTTTATTGACCATGCCAATTAACAGGAATTCCATCAGTTTAGAAGCTTTCCTACTAGGATGGCTAAGGTGTTACCATGAAGACTTTGTGGAAGGGCTGCCCTGGGACTAATGCCTACTGCAATACCACAAAAGGTGGTTGAAATTTTTGTTGAAAATGTGAAATATACAAAAGTTCTGCGTCATTCCCGTTTGCTGATGACTTACTGGCCTTTTTCAATGTTTATAGGGCTACCTTATATATTCTTAAGAAACTATATAGTGTTTCTTAAGTGAAAATACTAACTAGGCTAATATATTTTTATTTAACATCAAAGCACAATTTTTTCACTGATACAATCGTCTCCCCAAACTGTAAAAGTTATCAAGAACAATATATTGCGGTACATGTATATTGTATATACTGAATGTTGGCCACTTAAATGGTTTCATCATTCCTCATTAGATTATCCGCATTTCCAGTAACATTGTTAAGATAAATTCCTACAAGTAGACTCACCAGGTCAAAAACAGCAAGAGATCGAATGCAAGTAGCCATTGCTTGGCAGCCAGCACCTTTAGTCATTGAGCCATTTTACCAGCCCAATGACTGGCTTCTGACGTGAGTCTCCATATGTTGAAAAGGTTTACAGGCTTCTTATTTTATGTATTCTAGTGACTATTCTGCTCCTGTCATTGAGGGAAGCAGTGGGTCTAGGCATGTTGACGTGAAACAACTTATTTGGGTGCCTTAGTTAAAGATACTAACCCAGCGTACGTGTTTTCTCTAGCCTTCTTACACAGAGTTCGACATCAGTGGCAACGTCCTCGCTCTGATCTTCAACCAAGGCATGATCTGGTATGTCAGTTCTTGGGCACTTGAGCATTTATGGAGATGTCTCCAAGGTCATTATTGTAGAAAAATAATTGCAGTTAGGAGTCAGACAATACCCCCATTCTGTGAGTTCCAGTTCTTTATGATCTGAGGTACTGATAGATGGTGTGGATAGTTTAATCCCCTCCCCCACCCCCCACACATTTGAAATCATCAGTCAACCAGCAGAGTTCTCCTCTATTAAAAATTAGTAGTCTATGCTCTTTATGCTGGAGTCATTTGAAGATTCTCTTCTTTCCTTCTGTCACTCCATGATCCAATAGGAAAACATCACTCATCAATAGCCAATCCCATCACCTCCTATAAGGAATGAACTAAGCTGTTGTATATTGCTTTGGAAAAACTGATAAAAAATTCTTGTCACTATTAAACATAGAAAAAGCATATTTGATAACTATTCTTAAAAAAATCTTACCAAATCAAACAGCTTATAGTTCAAGATAAAAATAAGATCTTCATTTTTGTAATGTGTTGAACAGGGCCATTTGCACAAGGGAATTTCTATTTTGATATGAAAAGATTGTCATATTTTTTATTAAGTGGAAGCATTTTCACTATGAATTCTGACAGGCTGTGATAAGTTGATAGAGTGAAAAATCAGTTTTGAGTTTTTCAAAATCGAATCGCAGTATGCAATTCATTTGAGGATGATGTGTTAGAATCTGTCTCTCACTGCAGAGCACCCAGCCCACAGGCAGTTATAGCGGAGCTACATTTTCTTCTAGGGACATGTGCTGAAGGTAGTATTTTGTGCTACCAGCTGCAATGCTGTCTTACCGCACATGCCAGGATAGTTTCAGTTAGCATTTCTTCTCCTTTTCTCCTTCTCCTTCTCCTTTTCCTCCTCCTCTTCCTCCTCCCCCTCCTCCTCTTCTTCCTCTTCTTCTTCCTCCTCCCCTTCCTCCTCCTCTTCCTCTTCCTCCTCCTCTTCCTCTTCCTCTTCCTCCTCCTCTTCCTCCTCCTCCTCCTCCTCCTCCTCCTCCTCCTCCTCCTCCTCCTCCTTCTCCTCCTCCTCCTCTGGAGCCCTCTGAAAACATGAAGAGCATTTTACAGGAACATATGGCCCACCCTCAATCTCTATGACAATGGGAGTTGTCCAAATTTGTGCCTCCATAGGTGAACTAGTCCAAATAATATAAAAAAGTTTATTTTCTTGGTTGTCAGGTCAGATATGGTTAAGAATGTAGCTCCTGCTCCCTCCCTTACTTTCTACTTTTTGTAAATATGACTCCAGCAGTCACTAAGGAGTGGATCACATCCTTTATTGTTTATGTAGGGAGGAATGATAGTTGTCTACCAGTGAGCACTGATAGGCAGGAGAGGGAGGAAGCATCTCCTATGGCTTTTGATCTTTTGCCCCCCAGAGGGGAAGCATCTGGCACAGCAGAAAGTGAGCTGCACAGCTACTAAAGTGACTTAGACTCTGTTCCTTCTACCTGTGGCATCCATACAATGCTCCCAGTGCCTCTGAACTGGGAATGGCGCAGGAGTAGACTTACAATGAATATCTATTGTGTCCTTTCTGTGCTAACACAATAGATTGGCTTAGAAATCACTTTTATTGTCAGAAAAGCCATTGTAATTGCCACCTAGATTGATTTTGCTTGTAATTTTGTGACTAGTCTGCTATTATTCATACTACGATACTGAGAAAATACTTTTTTTTTTTTTTTACAGATTAATGGGCAGAAAACTGCATGCTTAAAATCTCTGCACTGGCACTTTGGGCTCATTCTTCTATACTGGGCAGGATCTCTTAGGGTGAATTTAATTAGGACGTTAGGGACAAGGGTATATAATTTTAGGAAAGTCTAGGTTTTAAATTACATACAAAGTTTTGTCTGAGAGTCAATTAGACTGTGCACTAATGAAACAGAACACTTCAGATCTTTACAATTCAAGAAGTGATTTATGTTTTGTGAACATTCCAAAGAAATGCACACTCCTGAGTCCCAGAGGCAAACTATTATCCTATTATTTACCACGAGGTCAGTACTTTTTGACCAACTTCCAAGAGGTATCTGATGGTCTAGGGAAGTAGTATGGTAGGAACCTGTAGGAGGGAACATATAAGAACAGTAGATTCTTTCTGCACAGGGTCCATACACACTGTGGTTCCCTTACTTCATAATCACAAGGAGCTAGTGCCCAAGTTAGCCATTTTCTATCAAAATAATCAAAACATGAAAGGGACTTTTATGTTCCGTTCCATTGGTGTGTGACTAGAGACATTCAATTATTGCTTTGAGTTGAAGATTATACATTACTTATGCACATGTCATTAAAGTGAAAACATTTGTTTAACTTAATTGTGGTTTAACTTAATGATCAATGGAACTTATTCTTGCACACTTAGTTTAATACTAAATACCATACATTTCTATACTATTATGCTGAAATGTGAAAAGCACATATTAGTTTTAAAACAGAATATAGAAGGAACAGTAGGCATTAAACAGTGATGTGAGAGACAAGGGTTTCAGATCCGTTGGGTACCTTCCATCTAGTCCTGTCTTCTTTCTCCTGTCATTTTTTTCTTTCAGTTTTTCAGGTTTGAGTAATTTACCTCATATGCATGGCTGTGTAGCAATAAAGGGAGAAAATAAAAGACACTTCCCTTTGCTTTTTGTCATCTGAGAAGAAAGCCATTTTATAAAGCAAAGACAGTATTCTGATGTTTTATCTGACAGATGATGTCATTAGGTCTGGGTAAGGGACTTAGTGGGATGAACTAAGTCAGAAACCAAGATGAGATGAGCATTAAAATTGAGGCGGTGTTATGCCAGGACTTGCTTTTTCTAGGTTATGCCTCTCAAGTCACAGGCTCCTCATGTTTGTGTTTATTTTGAAATTATTGAGTACCAATCGTATTAGGTCAGGACTCTCTAAGGAACAGAACAAATAGAAGGAAATACATGTAGGTATGATTTTCTTTTAGAGCAGCACAGAGGCTGGGTCTGGTTGTCTCAACAGAAAAGTCAAAGATCTGGTGATAACTCAGTCTATGAGATTAGATTTCTCAGCAGCTGTGGTCTGGTGCTGCAGTCTCAGGGAGATCCTATATGGCTGTGAATTTTCAGTTCGTGGAATTCTAAAGGAAGTTCTAAAACCAGTGAAGGGATGGCTCAGGATAGATGAGCTTGCCAGTGAGATTAAGGGCAAGCAGATAGAAAGCCCAAGCTTCCTTCTTCCGTGTCCTTTTATGTGGGTTGCCACCAGAAAGTGTGGCTCCGATTTAAGGTGGCTCTTCTGATCTCAAATGAGGAAGATTCAGGTTGAGTCTCCAAACACAATCAATCAAACCAAGAAACACCATTCACATGTATGCTAAAGTTACTTGGGTTCTAGTTACTTCCAAATGGAGTCAAGTTGACAACCAAAATTAGTCATCACAAGTCCACAGTCCATTTCTTGTCAACTTGACAATCTCTTTCTTCATGTTTAATTTCCAAATGAAAATAGTAATCAAATTATAATTATGCTTAGTATAACTATGACACATTCAACCACAAATGTGTTATAGGGTAACTGATAATATCCCTTGAGGGACATTCTTTTGGCACTATAGATCACTTACATATGGTATTTGTGTACACATACACACACACAAAGAGAGAGACACAGAGACAGACAAAATGAGACAGAGACAGAGAGAAAAAGTGATAATTTTAGGAAAATCTAGTTTTTTGAATTTTGTCTTGGACTAAGGTTGTATATAAGTGAAACAGAACCACTTACATCTTCAAAATTTAAAGGAAATATCTGGTGCAGGGTGAGGAAGAGCTCTGATTCCATGCCTTAACCTTACTTTAGAGATGCTTACTTCTGCAATACTCTCTACCTGGAGCAATGCTCGCAGGGTAGCTGAAAGAGAACACAAAATCACATAGGACCGGCAAAGTTTTCACCCAGATCCGAGGTATCTTATGTGTAATCATAATTTATTGGTCCTAACAAGTCACATATGCAACCCCGAGTTTTAGAACTAGGTGGACCTGATCAGCCCCAGGTGCCAAGCTTTGTAATTCTAATTATCTGGTACAATTGGCAACTTTTTTTTTTCTTCTTGCTAGTTTCTGGCAAAGATACACAGTGCTGTTTTAAAATCTTTCTTCCCATTGAAACATAACTTGTTACAAAGTTTGCAGTCAGTTCATTATGACATCATTTAGATTTGTTGCTTGGCATCTTACAAACAAGATAATTGAAATTGTGGCAAGATTTCATCTTTCAAAGGATTAACTTTAGGATGTTTCAAGTGCAATTACAGCAGAAGATCGGTTCTGTTTCCAGTTTAAAAACTGTCTCTTTAGCCTCCTATGCTTTCTTAGATATAGGTCCTTAGTTTTCCCCCTCTATTGTCATTAAAATACCCCCGACAAAAGCAATGTAAAGGACTAATAATTTATTATAGTTCACAATTCCAGGTAGCAGCTCATCATATCAGGGATGTCAAAGTAGCAGAAACTTGAAGAAGCTCATCATATTCCATCTATAACAAAAAAAGAAAAGAAAAATGAATGAAAACAAATATATGTGCTCAGTTTTCTTTCTTCACTTGTATGGTTCATGATTCCTTGCATAGGGAATGGCAACCCCTACAGTGAGCTGGTCCTACAACTTAATTAGTGCAATCAAGATAATTCTCCACAGACATACCCTCAAGTCAACCTGCTCTAAGTAATCCCTCATTGGGATTTCTTTTCCAGCCAATACCAGTTTGTGTCAAAGTTGACAGTTAAATCTAAGCACTCAAACAGCTACTATGTATACTCAGAAACGTTTAACACTGACATTCTGAAGGCTTTATTATAGTTGGGATAGTTTAAAAATAGGTCATCATTCTATTTATGAAATTAGTACTAATTTCATTTTGGTATTTAACTGCTAGATTGAAACACAGATTATGGTACAAATAAACGTTCTCATCAAACAAAACTGAAATTAATTTTTCCTGAAATCACTGAGACATCAAGTAAACAATGATGTCACCTAAGCAACTTTAGTTTAAAACAGTATTTTATAGTAACTTTTAGAAAGTCAGTAACAGAGAACAGTGTTTTCTAGATTAACAAAAACTAAATTTAAATGGGTATCAATGAATGCAGAATGTTAGATATCCACCAACATCTTTCTCATCAGCTCTCAAGCACCATAGTTACTAACAAGGATAAAAAATATCATTAGACTACATTGGTTTTGTTTTCCTCTTTCACTAAGCAAAAATTATCAGTAGAAAATGTGAGCAAATTTTAGTTTATTTGAGCAGAGTGACAGCCCTTAATTTCTATTATTTGAAAACATGTATTTGGAATTAAGTTTACTTCAAGGTCAGAAGAAATCATGAAGAATTGTAACATTTGTTACAATTCGTGGTGCTTGTATTTGCTAATAAAACAGATTTAGTTTCTGTAATTTCTATGAAAAAATTACAGAAAATACCTATACAAATGGAATAGTAAGACATGTTTAGGAGGTGGGAGTAGGCTAGTAAGGAGTATTTATAGACACAGTCTTTATGGCTGTATCTGGCAACGTGGTTTCTGATTTTGGTGAGAAGAGCAAGTCTGTACAGCTTGGTTATAAGGAGGTGGAACTGAGCATTGTTCTGATTCCTTCCTAGGATGGGCTCCTTCTTTGCACCTAGCCTCCCAGGCATCAACATCCTCCGTCTCCACACATCCATGTATTTCCAGTGCTGGGCTGTGATGTGCTGCAATGTTCCCGAGGCCAGGGTCTTCAAAGCTTCCAGATCCAACAACTTCTACCTCGGCATGCTGCTCCTCATCCTCTTCCTGTCCACCATGCCCGTGCTGTACATGATTGTCTCCCTCCCACCGTCTTTTGATTGCGGGCCCTTCAGGTGTCTTGTATTTCAGATTTGACTTGGGCATGGTATTCTTTTAGGGGTTGAAATGAGAATGTCCTCTTGCTTTAAAAAAAAAAATGACACGTTTTCATTGATTAGAAATGAGGTTCTTTGGGAATCATGTCATCATGTGACATGGAGTACCTCAGACAACTTCCATGTATTATGTCAACTGAGAAACACAAAGGGAAACTATTTATGCTGCTCTAGATTTTATAAAGATAAAATAGAGATGCCGGATCTAGCTTTTTCCACATTGAGATAGCCAGGAGCAAGGCTTGCTTATATTAGTCTAGACATGAATGTTGTCTTGATACTAGTACATTATCACATTCATACGTAAATTAACTATCATTAGACTTCACGTGAACCTTGATAAAAATTCCCACTCATTAAAAATAGGTGGGATCATCATAAAATAATGATACGTGTTGAAAGGGAGTTACGTACACTGTGATCCCCAAAGCCTCCATCTACTGAAAATGTGTGCGGTCCTTAGTTCCACATCCACATTCTATCCACTTGTCACTCAAGTTGGTAATGCAGATTCAGGCAAGTATCTTGACTCACATTAAAGCTAGTTTTCTCTATGTTTTCTATGACACACATCAAAAAGCAGAGTTTCTGGGATCTTGAGGATGGGCTTTCATTCCCTAAAAGGTACTCATAAAGCTACTGTGGGTCCCCCAGTTACCTCCACATGTTCTTATTGATTGGCATGCATCCATTGTGAAGAAAAGGCGAAGGCAGGGAGCCTTGAGAATGTCGTACCCAATGCTCTGGTCAAATACAATTTTCCCTTTGTGCTGTCACACCCAAGAGATTATTTATTTATTTATTTATTTATTTATTTATTTAATGTATATGAGTACACTGTAGCTGTCTTCAGACACACCAGCAGGGGGAATCGTATCCCACTACAGATAGCTGTGAGCCATCATGTGGTTGCTGGGAATTGAATTCAGGACCTCAAGGAAAAGCAGCCAGTGCTCTTAACCGCTGAGCTAGCTCTGCAGCCCCTCACACCCAAGAGATTTAACTAAAGGTTTTTAACAGAAGGTGTGTTACCTAAGACTAAGTACAAAAGGGCCATATTTTCATACTAATAATTGACTCAGTTATTGTTTTAATGGAAAAGAAAATTGGTGCTAAATTAGAATTAAATCAGAGAATAGTTCAAAAGTAGCTGGTGTTCGTCAGGTTTGGGGAAGCTGACGTTGATAAGCACATCTCCTTGTACACTTGTGTGTGCATGTGCAAGCACACATATGTTCACATATCTGTTGGCAAGTAGGCTGAAATAAATAATGCCGACAGTGACATCTGGAGACTAAATAAGAGATTGCAGCCTTGAAGCCGAGATCTTAATCTATGAGCAAGATTCAAAACAGAAGCTCTTGAAAAATCTTCCATTAACTGACACTTACCCCTGTGGTTTTGTATTTGATTGTACAATTTATTTTCTTAAGCGACACTTCCACTGGCTTCCTGGATTCCTCAGCAATAGCAGCTTTCACTGATTTTTTTCCTGGGAAACAAAAGATTGTAACAAGAGCCTAGTGTGTGAGTTTTACCATAAGGTTCTGATTGGCAAATTCAGGTGCAATGACTGTATGAATATCCTTATTTTGAAATCAGGGAGCTCTGGATGTTTGAAGTAGAGCATCAGAAAGGGATATGTCAAGTTCAACTAGTTTTCCTGACAGCTTCTTTTGGAGCAAACCAATGTTTAACTCACCCTATCACATCCCATCCCCACCCCATTCCATGGATCAGGAAAGCTATTATGTTCTAGAGTGAGACTGGAAAGCACATTTCCTGTGATTTGTCATTCTTAGAAACTGAAGCATTGTCCTCCTGCAGAGGATAAGTTCCTAGCCCGCAACTGGTTGGGCAGCAAACCAGCAACAATGAATTTGAAGGAGGTTAACATGAATTTTGTCCTCAGCTTTGAACTGTCCAGTTGCTTTCAAGTTACTGTTATGTTTTCAGCTAAGATGTCTGTCTATAGGCCACTCACCTATCTGGCAAAGCAATTTTCTAGTTCCTTCTGCCAAGTTTTCTAGAAAAAAAATTGTTTAAAAAGTTATTAAGTAGATTTAATTGAAACTGTTGGGCAATTTAAAAAATGAGTTCTTTGATAACAATATGAAGAAACTATTTCTAATTGTTCAGTCACATTTCCTCCAGCTGGCTACCTTCCTCACATCTGCATTATTAATTCTGGACAGTTTAGAGTTCATGTTTCTCCCTGCCTTTCTCCTTATATTTCAGCAACTTTATATTTTTCTTCCCATCAAACAATCATCCTATATAACATAAAATGTCTAGAAACATTTGACAATTAAATACTGTTCGTGCTCTCAAGGGCCCAAAACAACAGCACAATGGATCTATGTGCTGGGTCTATGTAATGGATCGCATCAATGTGAGGTCAGACAATAGATCCAAGCTAATGAGGAGCTTTGCCAGTGGGCACAGTGCTTGCAGTTACTGCCACCACTAGCCACTTACTATGTGTCAGCTTTTATTTGTCCTTTGTGAAGGAAAATACTACCTTCCATAGTCTAATAACTACTTGGGGAGAGGGCCGCACTATGTTTGTTAAAAAGACAGTATTTGTCTGATTTGCAGCTGAGGAAACATCTCCATGTGATGGGGGGGGGGATTGTGGAGCATATCCATTTTGCCTACATTAAAAGATTAAAAGACAAAAGTGAACATGTAAAATATTATACTAACTTTTAAACTCAAAATACATCTTTTCTGTGAGTTCTGTTTTATAGCAGGATCAATATACATATTCAAAGGGAGTAACTTGGCACAATGAACAGTTCGTCAATTCTAGAATTCTACCGTGAATTAAAAATACTCTGCACTTAGGTTTCTAGTTTATAGGAGCTGATTTTCCTGTAACCTAAACCTTTTAGCTGGTTTTTACTGGGAGCTGTCCAGCAGCGGAGACGTGCGTGGGAAAGGCTCCTCCTTCGGAAGGGTCACTGCCTATTTAGAGCTCGGATACCCAAGTTCTGATGGGCGATGAGTAGAAGCCAGTGTGTAAAATGACATGTTAGAATATTTGTACATTTTATTCCACGGGTCTATTTCTTGTGTTCAGTTTCAAAGACAATTAAAAGTGAGTGTGCTGCATACAGAGTTCAGCCAGAGCTTCCTTCCTCCCAGAGCAGCTGGTTTGGGAGTGATTTATTTGCCACATACAAAATACCACTCAATCAAATTTTAGAGGCACAATATTAAAACATCTTCTGAAGCTGTGAATAATTGTCCTAAGTGCTTTGCCTACACATGTGCATTGGGATGAACCTGTTCATATCACATTCCTTTGTTAACAACACATGGTCTGAGTATTAGGTGTGCTGGAGGATATCATATTCTTAACCCAAAGAGAAGCTATGCAGTGTTGGGAGAAATATTTTGTTATTGTACTGCAACCATTTTTTTATCTTTGTTTTAAATTCAATTCCCCACTGCCACCACCAGTGGTAAAAACAGGATGTTTGAAGTCATTGGTGAGACCCTGGAACATGATTTCCCAAGCTGGATGGCGAAGATCCTGAGGCAGCTTTCCAACCCCGGCCTTGTCATTGCTGTCATTCTGGTGATGGTGTATGTGTCTGATCTCAGGCTCCGTTGGAGTCCCCTGTTGTCCCTGTAGTGTTGTGCTAGAACCTAACCAAATTCTTTGCTGACTACATGAGGGTGGGTGCTAAACTACTCAAACTATCTCTGTTCCTGTTGCATGCGATTCACAGCCATCTGCATCTGTCTCTGCCTCCCCAGGATGATAAGATTTGTTCCTAAGTAACTGAAATAATGATCAGTAAACAGCTAAAGCAGGGGAAACATAAATGCTAAATGCTAAATCTAATCAGCATGTTGAGCTTCCTTTCGTAGCACAGCCTCCACCTCTCGTTCCATAAAGCAGATGGCCGTTAATACAGAAATGAGGAGCCTCTCTGTTAAGATTCCCCTTGGGGACCCTCTAGGCTATATTTTAGAGTTAAAGGCCTAAGGAGCATTAGAAATTACACCATTCTTTTTTTTTAAGAGGACTGTCAATAACTGCATTCATTCAGAGGACTAGAGAATCTCCCAGTTTCTCTCGTCTATCCCTGCAAAGTCGGAGTGATTTACAAAAAATGATTTAGCAGGAGAATTCTGTTTCTATTTTTCTTTCACTGGTTTTGGACTTTGGACCTCTGTAGTACAAAATATGCCTGCTCTGGAAGAACCAAGTCAGACATTCCCCATTTCGCCTGTCAGCTTCTCTTAGGGAGGAAGTCTGATATTGCCAATGCTTTAGGTCACGGACAGCAAGCATGAAGCCACCTCTAGGGAAGCTGTGTTTACAATGCTGATGTTGGGTTGGACTTACTTAAAGATGAAAGGAACAAAAATTAGGGCTGAAACTCCAACTAGATTGAAATGGACAAGCTGGATTCTAACCCACTTATTGTGACCATTCCTGTTGGTCATTGTCGTGGTTATAATCACAGAAAGTGGTGAGAGCAAGGACCATCTTCTTTTTTATAAATTAACAAAGTAGCTTCTGGGCCCAGCATGTTTGATCCTAAGTGAGACACATTCTAACATGGTAAAGTGGGATATAGTTACACTTATTTAATAAATCCAGTGTCCACAACTTTATACCCTTACACTTTCCAGATGGGAGAGATAATAACTCAGGACTAATTAAATAGTAACAAAGATTAATGTTGCATATCATAGAGCCTTATTATGAATCTGAGACTCAGTCTTTGAGTTATACGTGTTAGAAGCATCAATCACCAGGTAACCCTTGAGTTGATATTCTTCTCTACAATTTCTCAAGTGTGTGGCTTCTGAGAGCATGTTAATGAGGATCTTGTGGCCTTTGGTTCCCAACTCGTTTTAGTAGTATAGATGAAATTTTATCTAACACACACAGACAGACATATAACAGAAAGGCAGTGTTTGATACTCTATTTGTAATTTATTAGGAGACTTGTTTTTAAACAAAAGAGTAACACTATTGGAATGCCACTCCCTAAAGCTGTACCAACCTACTCCAGGAATTTACACTGCTGTTGTTTCAGGTGTCCTGTAGTGACTAATTTTTACTGCACTAATCGTAAGAAGTAGCTGTAGTAGTTATATTGTTGTTAGCACGTGGGTATTCTGCTTCCAAATGAAGAGGTTGATCAGTGGAACAAAGACTCTGTTCTCCCTCTTGCTTCAGTTCTTTCTGCCCATTTGGACCAACAAAGTTTGAAATCAATGGGACTATGAGAAGGATGAAAAGTCACTTGTTGGGAATGGTCCAAGGCTGTTAAGAAAGTGTTGACATTGTAACATAGTACTATGGGCTACACATCTGTTGAGTCTCATCTGTAGCTCTCCTGGGACACTTATGGCCCAAGGACAAAAAGACCTGGCATATCTGGCAGGCTCAGAGAATACTTTTAAAGATACAGGAGTAAATAGTATAGTCCAGATGAAAGAAACAATCATGACATGTAAAATTCATTCTTGGTTCAAGAACTAAAGCAGTCTACAGTACTGAATCTGATGTGTGAGTCATAGTTTCACCATCCTTCTTGACACAGAGGAAAGGCAGCAGCATGAAAGGGTTAAAAGATGTCCTTGAATGGGTTGAATTTACCTTTGAGTCCTGAATTAAAATCCAAATTGCAGTTTATTACTGATTTTTTCCCCAAATCCCGTGGTCTCCTGTTTTCCTTTAAGAAGCCTCTAGAATTGGATTGGATTTTTATTACTATAAATTAAAGAATGTTACAAGCATTTTGAATTTCCCAGTAGATTATATTAAACCCACTTGGATGGTTTTCAGTGTTCACATAACATTTATGTTAGTTTTCCGTAGGTGCTGGCAGTCAATGCAAGACAAGGAAGTCAACGTGAGGCACATTCATTTAAGATCTACAGGGAATCACAGAACTTTAATATGATTTCTGAAAGACTTACATTCACCTATATCCAGAAGTTGTCATATTCCTATTCTACACACATACACACAACCACACAGATACACACATATACAGACACACATACAGACACACACATACACACACACACATACACACACACACACACACACACACACACACACACACACACACAGACACCCACAGTTTCATGCCAGTCACTGCCCCAGATGTTTTCATGTATGTAATTTCAGGCAGGCTCTAGCTAGTCACATAAGAAATAAACCCAACTAAACCATGACAATAATTATGCTGCTAGCACCAGATGGCTCGTAAAGGATATTCTCTGGCATGTGGGAAGGCAGAGAAATGTGTTCAATCTCCAGTTATTTTCAGGGAGCCAGCACCAGCCATCTTTCTTTTTTATTTCAATGCCCTTTGCTGCTTTATTTTGCCCTAAGAGAAGATGAGGATATTTATTTTGCCAGAATTGTTGAGCTGGAATTTGCTTTTTCTAGAATTGTAAATGTCACTTAAAATCCAAAATTGTTGGTCAGTGAAACAGTTTCTTTTTGAGGAAGAGAAAAATGCAAACAGTGTATTCTAAGGGAGAAAAATCATGTTAATGAAGTTATACCCTTGAGGATTGTATTAGTTGTAAAGGCTGAAGCCCAAACATGGAAGTTCAAGGTGTATTCAACATATTGCCTAGATGTCAGCAGACTTACCATTATTTTCCTTTTTTTTAAAAAAAAGGTGTATTTATTTTATATATGTGAGTACACTGTCACTGTCTTCAGACACACCAGAAGAGGGCATCATATCCCATTACATTTTTTTCTTGGATATTTTCTTTATTTATATTTTAAATGTTATCCTCTTCCCCAGTCCCCTCCCCTCAAACCCCCCTATTCCATACCCCTGTCTCCTGCTTCTATGAGGGTGTTCCCCCACCTACCCACGCACTTCTGTCTCCCCACCCTGGCATTCCCCTACAATGGGGCATCAAGCCTTCACAGGACCAAGGGCCTCTCCTCCCACTGATGCCTGACAAGGCCATCTTCTGTTACATATGTGGTTGGAGCCAGGGGTCCCTCCATGTGTATTCTTTAGCTGGTGGTTTAGTCCCTGGGAGGTCTGGGGTTCTAGTTGGTTGATATTGTTGTTATTCCTTTGGGGCTGCAAATCCCTTCAGCTCCTACAATCCTTTCTATAACTCCTCCATTGGAGACCCTGTGCTTAGTCCAATGGCTGGCTTCAAGTATCTGCCTCTGTACCTGTCAGGCTCTGGCAGAGCTTCTCAGGAGACAGCTATATCAGGCTCCTGTTAGCATGCACTTCTTGGCATCTACAATAGTGTCATGGTTTGGTGATTGTATATGGGATGGATCCCCAGGTGGCGCAGTCTCTGGATGACCTTTCCTTCAGTCTCTACTCTACACTTTGTCTCCTATTTCCTCCCATGAGTATTTTGTTCCCTGTTCTAAGAAGAACCAAAGCATCCATACTTTGATCTTCCTTCTTCTTGAGCTTCTTCTTGGACTGTCAATTATATTTTGGGTATTCTGAGCCTTTGGGTTGTGAGCCACCATGTGGTTGCTGGAAGTGAGCTCAGGACTTCTGGAAGAGCAGACAGTGTTCTTAACTACTGAGTCATCTCTCCAGCCCAGACTTGCCATTTTATTGTTGCTATTGCTATTGTTCCGAAGGTAGATGTGGTTAGTATTTAAATTGATAATAATACATTACCGAGATTCTAAGGTTAGTCCTTATGCAATGGTGGATGGCATAGTAGATGGCAGATCAAAACCCTTTGGACTGACTGTCTGGTCTCATCTTATTTATTGTATAATTTTAACTATATATCAATGACATTGGGAGATTGAACTGATAGTTTTATTTATCCTAAACAATTGCTACTATATCCCCAAGGTCTCACTAAGTTTCCCAACCTGGCCTTGAACCTTGCAATGTAGCCTAGCCAGTAACTGGGCATACTGAGATCTGGTTTCTAGGTACACCTCTTTACTTCTCTGGACCTCAGTTCTTACTTGTAGGATATCACCTTTTGAGTAGAAAGTACCTTATGTCCATTTTCAGGCTGTCATTGCTTAATATAATCTTAAGGAGAATCATGGGAAACTGAGAAATGATGTAAATTTTATTACACCTTATTTTATTTTTAAATTTTAGTCTGACAATCTATTATCTCAATGCTACTGCCAAGGGCCAGAAAGCAGCGAATCTGGATCTCAAAAAGAAGATGAAACAGGTATAATTTATTTAAATATTATACATCTATGGAAAAGGCTCAGCCATTTCCTTAATAATAATAATAATAATAATAATAATAATGATAATATATATATATATGTATATATATATATATATATATATATATGTCATGCTTACCAACGTAAAGTAGAAGAAATCTGAATGTACTCTTTTCTCCTTTTTATTGTGTAGCAAGCTTTGGAGAACAAAATGCGGAACAAGAAAATGGCAGCGGCTCGAGCAGGTTGGAGATGTGGCTTTGTTTGGCTGTTTTGTGTTCCTAAGCATACATTCCTGCTCTCCCCATGAGGCATTTGATGGCCAGGCAGCATTGCCTCGGGAGATCATCCCATGCTTCCCACCATCCATTGTCTCAGATCTTCCCAAGCATGTATCTGAGGCATTGATTTCTTTTCCATGGTGACTGGTAAAAAAAGATGGAAAAATTTCAATAATGTAAATGAAAGGTGATCTTAAAAACTGACAGAAAACTATGAATACAAGTAGAAAGTGCATTAGGGCTCATCCTGACTAGTTTTATGCATGGGAAAATTGGGAGATTACTAAAGGAATCCTCTTCTGAAGTCACCATCTTGGCTGTCAGAAGTCTGTTCTACCTCATTACCTTTCGCTTTTATTATTTTCTTACATTGAGTACTGAACCCATTGTCAAACCGTTGCTGTATTGCAAAGCTTTATCCTCTGTCCTCTTTTTATTTCATTATTTTGGCTTGGGCTGTCATTGTGTTTCCAAGGCTGGCCTTATATGCAGTCTATCACCAGGGATTTCCTTAAACTTGAAATCTTTTGGCTTTGGACTTCCAAAAATAAAATAAAAAATAAATAAAATAAAGTTGGGATTCCCTCCTTACGTTACCAGCTGGGCTATACTGCCTTTAAATCCTCTTCACTGTTTGAAATATAGTTGACCTTCCAACTGCTGAGCGCCTGCATCTACAGATGTGCTATGTGCTGTAAATTGTAAGAAAAATTAATTGCAAATTTACTGGGCATATAGGTGTTTTTATTTACTGACACTATTCCACAATATTACAACTAGGATTTGTGTGTCAATAGGGGTTGATCTAGACCTAATCCCCTAGAGATATGATAGTGAAAAGTTGTTCAAATAAAGGCCACCTATATTGGCAAACACCAGTGACGAGTCTTGATCTGCTTCTACTACCTCTACCACCATCACAATGAGAGCACAAAGATTTTTTTTTTAGATTATTTATTGGATATATTCTATATTTACATTTCATTTCCCTTTTTCTGGTTCCCCATCCCCCAAACGTCTCACATGCCCTTTTCCCTCCCCCTGTTCCCCCATCCACCCCTTCCCACTTCCCTGTTCTGTTATTCCCCTACACTGATCTTTTGATCCTTTCCAGCACCAGTGTCCACTCCTTCCTTATTGTCGGATATCATTTATATGTGGATTGTGTCTTTGGTGTCCCAAGAGTCTAGGCTAATATCCACTTATCAGTGAGTGCATACCATGGGTATTCTTTTGAGACTGGGTTACCTCACTTAGTATGATGTTCTCCAGCTCCATCCCTTTCTCTAAGAATTTCATGAATTCATTGTTTCTAATGGCTGAATAGTACTCCATTGTGCATATATACCACATTTTTTGTATCCATTCCTCCTTTGAGGGACATCTGGGTTCTTTCCAGCTTCTGGCTATTATAAATAAGGCAGCTATGAACATAGTGGAGCATGTATCCTTATTGCATGCTGGGGAATCTTATGGGTATATGCCCAGGAGTGGTATGGCTGGATCCTCCAGAAGTATAATGTCCATTTTTCTGAGGAACCGCCAGACCGATTTCCAGAGTGGTTGTACTAGGTTGCAGTCCCACCAGCAGTGGAGGAGTGTTCCTCTTTCTCCACATCCTCGCCAACACCTGATGTCTCCTGAGTTTTTAATCTTAGCCCTTCTGACTGGTATGAGGTGAAATCTCAGGGTTGTTTTGATTTGCATTTCTCTAATGACTAATGATGTTGAACATTTTTTAAGGTGTTTCTCAGACATCCGAATTTCTTCAGGTGAAAAGTCTTTGTTTAGCTCTGTACCCCATTTTTGGATAGGATTACAAAGATACCAAATAACCTCAGTGAAAATCTTTTCCAATGTTCCTGACTTTATTTATGACTTCATTCTGAATGTTAAAATTATTTCTTGATAGAACTCAAGCCTCATGTAAGTAATTTTGAAAATATTCAACTTAAATCAATTTAATTATTAAAAAGAAACATTTATTAAACCACATGAACAAGGCTTCAGAACTGTTTAGTTGTTGTTGTTTTTTCCAAACTGAAGGTTAAAACTCTAAGGCCTTGTATGTGTTGAGCAAGTCACTGGGCTGAAATTCCATATGTCCTTCCTTAAATATAAAAACTAATTTTTTGGTTTTGGTTTTGTTGTTGTTGATTTTTAGTGAAATTTCGAGACAAGGTCTAACTTGCCCAGGCTGTTGCCTTAAACTCTGGTGTCTTACACTGTGCAGCCTAAGTGGCCTCGAAATTGCTATTCTGCTTCATCCTCCTAAGTAGCTGAGATTATGGCTGAACCCTGAGCCCCAGCTGGTACTTTTGATCCTGCACTTAGGATGTGCTCAGCATGAAGCCCAATTCCATATGAACCAATCAAGAACGGCTGCTTCCACTGTGGCTGACTGGTGCCATGGAAGTATTTGATCCATTTCCAAGACCTCACCCACAGACTATGACTCCTAAGAGAACTGAGCTGTGAATTTGAATAGCTTCATGGAAACAAGGGGATTTCTTTCCTTGAAATTCTATGGGACCATCTCATTATAGACTGAGATCACAAGGGTCAGGCTATTTTCCTCAGAGCCAATCACTGGATCTGGGCAACGGAAGAGTGAGTGGTTGTAGCCCATGAGGGCTTGTTCCAGGAGGGAGACTTGTTCAGCTTCTCCACCATATCCAGAATGCACTGAGGAGGGCCCAGAAGTTTAAAGAAAGGGGAAAGGTGCCAGATGCTCCCAAAAATCACAACTCAAGACTTTGCTTTCTGTCCCCTTTAAACTTAACATTTTAAACATAATCCTTTTTTCCAAGCACGAAGAAATATAGCATCAATGAAGTAAGAGCTGACATAAGCGATGACAGTGATGTACATTTCATGCACTAATCTTTTCCTAACCAAAGCTACCTAAGATAGCTGCAGCAAAAATGCACGTTATTGTGAACTCCTTTACAACAAACAGCACAGCATCCCTATTCTAGACACCTGTGCCCCATTCTCAGGATCCCTAACCCAACTACAGCAAGGTACATTTTTCACTCCCTTACTTGGTTCTTGAGGTAGTCATCTCCAAATTGCATTTGTGTTGTTTCTTGACCTCTTGGTTTTTTATTATCAATTTATCACTGATTACAGTGGAAAGAAGGATTCAGCTCTTTCATATCCACTCTCCAAGCACTCTGCCCATAGGTTCTTATTTGGGTTGAGATGTGATTTTTACACATACTAATTTTCTCAAGATTAATATTTTTTCTATGTTTCACCAATCTAATTTCTAAATTTCTGCTACTTTTCCTATCACACTCTTGCATATTCTATGTCTGTTGTTTGGACTCTTATCAGTTGGCCTTTCGACTCTGGAAATTCAGCTTCTTTAACTGCATGGAATTTTCTGAATTACTTGTTAGTGACTTCTTTCCATCCATTTTCTATTTGCGAGATTCCTAATATTTGACATCTTGGACCAGTTCTTTAAATTCTTATTTTATTTATTATACTCTGTTTTTGTGTTTTGTTTGTTTGATTTTGTTTTTGCTTTTTTTGCTTTGACAATTACTGTTCCCATAGATTTAATTTTGAAATTTTCTTTTGGTACTTTCATTTCTGCTATCATAATTTGACTTTTGCCAAACCATCTTAGTGTCTAAATGCCATCCCGTTTTTCTAGAAGGCAACAACGTCTTGTCTTTTCTTCATGAAAATATTAGTTCCTGTTTTTGAACTTTCTTCATTTTCATAGTCTCTTTTCTCGAAGCTGCTTTGTCTTCCTCCCACCCTCTTTAGCATTAAAACTGTCATCAGCTTATCTGTGGCTCTGGGATTCTCAGAGACACAGCAAGTTAGTAAGTCTGAGGGGTGTGGGGAAAGACCTTCAGGAACCCCATGTTAGTATCTTTAAGGTTTTCTTCCCAGGCACGTTTGATGTCCTGGAAAAGTCAGGGTCAAACTTCTGCCTGAAGAACAGATTTGCCTAGAAAAATGGTGGGGACAAGGACATGGGTCTCAACTTTCAGCTTATGAGTCATTCATGTAGCTTCATGCCTTTACTCTGGTGCTCTGTATTTTTCTAGATATTGAACATCTATTTTATTTTTTGTTTTTAACCTTTTCCCAGAAAAAAAAAGCCCATCAATCTTCTGTTAGTACAGGAAGTTAGTTACACACTGTGCCAAGGAAGAAATTGATGTGAGGCTCTGATTGCCTTTTTGTTTTGTTTTGTTTATTTTCTAAGATAAAGTCTTATGTGCCTCAGACTGGTTTTAGAATTCCGATGTGTCTCAAGACTGGTCTTGAGTCTCTAAAGTCCTGGAATTACTGTCATGTACCAGGTACTCCTGCTCAACCTTATTCTAATTGCCTCTTAGATAGCTGAACCCCCATCCCTATTTTGGTTCTTTACTTCTAGAACAATCCGTTCCTGCCAACTCTTGGATCTTTGGAGAATTTTTACTGTGTAAATTCTGTTGCTTCTTATTTTTTTTCCTCCAATGGTTTAGGATTTCCATTTGGTCAAACTGACAAGTTTCTTGTTTACCTGTTGGTTTTCCTATTTCCAAAATAACTCGTGCTTCTGACCTCTCCTTCAGAGCAGGCATTCTCACTTCCATGCAAAAGTTCTGTTTGTTCAATCTGGAGTACTAACCTTCATAGTCTAGGTAAATATTGTCTCCTATGTCAAGAGAGCAGTGAGTTTATTTTTCTTCATGAGTCTGCTTAATCCACACAATTACTTGGAGAGTGTTTACCTATTGGGACACATCAGCCTCAGGGGATTGATGAGCATTGCCTAATTTTCGAAAGACGTGAGGAGTTAGAAGCATCCTGGTATTTCCTAGGGAACTTAATATTACCAGTTAGTGTTTTAAATTGTGAGTGGAAAGTATTGATTTCTATGACACAAATTCTAGTTAAGATTTACTATTATCTTTATTGCTTAAAATAATGGTGTAATGTATAATATGATAATTATCTGGTTCCCATAATGTTTTTACAGAGAATGCCTACTGAGTACCTAATGACAAAAGGAACTCTTTTATCTGAAAACAATGGGTTTCTATATTAATTGCCTAAAGAGTATTACCAAATAAGCATTTTCTAGAGTTTGCAAGTACATTGTAAAATGGCATAGAGATAGTTTAACTATAAAATTCCAAATATTTTTATAAAGTAGAATAAATTGGGAAGATCACAGATATTGTAAGCATGCCATTTAGAACCATTATGTAAACTGAAAGCTAAACTTTCATTTGTACTTATTTCTTCATCTCCCTTTCTCTCTCTCTCTTTATTTAAACAGCTGCAGCTGCTGGTGGCCAGTAATTTTATCAAATGTCCTGGGAGTTCCCAGAAGTACACTTCACTTTTCATCGGTTGTATGGACGGAGCTAGAGCCAGTGAACCACTGCTCCGTGCTCTACCACCAATGCGTCAACGGGGCCACGGTCAGGTCATGACCATCTCTCAAGGAATCATCAGCCCTCGTTGATCAAGAAATAAATATTATGTATTTGTCCAGATTCTGACACTTTCTCTCTCGCTTCCCTGACCTGTTCTCAAACAAATTCAGTTTAAATGTGGCTGTGACATAGTGATACAAATTATTGGGTGAAATTGATAGAATATTTTAAAAAAGTCAACATTTCCTCATATGGACTTTTTTTCTTACACACTGGTTTAGTGTCTTAAATTGAGAGGAAAGCTATTCAACATCCTTTCTTCTCTAAATTTGTAACTATCTGCATGAGGCTTTCATTGTACTCACTCACTCACTGCTTTGTGTGCAGTATTTTTCTTACTAATTCACCAGGATGGGAGAGTTGACTTGGTTCTCATCTATGTAAATGCCACATTCATAAAATATAAATTTTAAGAGAATTGGCTCACTTTAAAAATATAGTGTTCTCCTTTGCCTTTTTTTTTTTTTTTGGTCTTTCTACCCATGAGCCCAACCCTCATATCAGCCCTTTTGTATTTGCAGCAGGACTCAGTATGAAAAGAAAAAGGCTTTTCAGGAGAAATGTCACATGTGATTTGATATTCCCTGCAGTACTGAGTTGACAATAGTCAACTATGAGGAGGCACAGGGTTGTTAAGCAAACTGGACTTTTATGCTTTTAAGGAAAGAAGGAACCATAAATGACTGCTGTCCAGTCAGAGCCTCCTCATTGAACCCTCAAGGAAAATCATTTCTGAATTTAGACTGCTGTTGTCTGTATTTGTTTTTGCTTTTTTGTTGAGACTAGACCTTTAGGTGAAGCTTTAGATTATAGCTGTGTTTAAGCATGTTTATCTAAAGTGTGAGTTCACTGAATAGTAGCACTCAGTGCCCTCCTTGTCCTGTGTTGCGACCTCAGTAGTATCTTCTTACTCACAGCATCTCTTTCCAGAGCTAAGCCAAACTCAATTCCCTGCAGTTAATGTGCTGAGTTTTGTTGCCCTTTGACCTACTCCTTCTCTTTAATCTTCTCTTTGCCATGGAATGACCATACTGTTCTCTTGCCAGTTCCTGACTCAGTTCCTCCAGTTACTTTGTCCAGATTGGTACTTTGTCTCAATCACTCTCCTAACAGGATTCCTTAGAATCTTGTATCTGTATCTTCGCTGTAGCATCTGTATATTTTCTGTGATTTTTCATGGTTGTTATTGACTCTTACACACATGAAGGATCTTTCCTATCTAAACTGTAGCTCTATAGGAACATAGATTATATCTTCTCATTCTTTTATATGTCTCATACAGTGCTATGCACAGTTGGACACTGCATAACCACTTCTTAATTAAATTGAATCAATTTGACTTATCGCAGTTGAGACAAAACTTGTGTTAGATGCATGGAAAATGTTCTATGATATAAGAAATGGATTAACTGCTGCCAGGCTTTTGTTATCATTAGACTGTAATGCAGATGAGTAAATAAAGGTTGTGTTGTTTTCTAGGAGAGTTGTTCTTGCACTGTGTGGTAATATAGAAACTTAGTTTATGGTGTAACTAAATTCAGAAGCCAATGTTGTTCTTGCTCTAGGTCTGCTTCTTAAGGATGAAAGAGAAGACAACATATCTCTAACAGTGAGCCTGTCCTAAACAGCCTACTTTTAGAAAGAATTTTAATCTTATACATACTCATTTGCCAAGTTTCAGTCTTTCCACATATTAAAAATCAACCTTGGGTTTTAAAAGTACTAACATACACTCTCCTGTTTAACTTAAGCATTTAAGAAACTGTAATCTTTCAGTCTCCAGAGAGCTGCTGAAAGCATGTCTATATGGTTGACTCCATAGACAATGGTCTGGAACAGTTCCAAATGCTCGGTCTAAAGCTGTTCTGTATAGCTTTCCACTGGGCTGATCATACAGCTAGAGGTTAGTTCTACATTGTCTCTCTGGCCAAAGCAAGGGAACAAAAATAGACTGTAAATTATTTTCTTTCTGAGTAGAATAAAAAACAATCTCTGAGACATATACTTAAAATAACTTTAATTATCTGGAGAGATTTACCATGCTTGAAAAATAAACTGAACTTAAATGCACTCTTTGAATGATTTCCTTTGCTCCCAGGGGGCATATAATTTAGGCTATATCTGGGGATTTATAATAACAAAAAGTTCAGCTGTACTGTTCTCTTATTCTAATATGTCCCCACAAGACCTAGAGAAAGAAACATATACCAAATGTATAATTGAGCAGGATTCAAATATGAGAAGATGAGGAATGGTTTTGGTGGATGTTCTTAGCCTTTAGCACATGTCTGCACTTAAATTTTTGGAAGACTTTGAGAGTTATGGATGACTTAAAAAGCAAGTTTAGATTACAAGGCACACCTAGCTTCATTTTATTTCTTCTCTTAACATATCCAATGCCATAGAAAGTATTTCAGAATATTTTAATGACAATTGTGATAGTCAGAGTTTGTATTCTTGCACAAAACATAATAACCAAGAAGCAAATTGGGGAGGAAAGAGTTTATTCAGCTTATACTTCCACATTGCTGTTCATCACCAAAGGAAGTCAGGACTGGGAACTCAAGCCAGTCCAGAACCAGGAGCTGATGCAGAGGTCAGGGAGGGATGCTACTTATTGTCTTGATATCAGAATTCTGACTTCTAGGGATAAGGGTCTTAAAGCCTACACCCACAGTGACACACCTACTCCAACAAGGCCACACTTACTCTAACAGGACCACACCTTCTAATAGTGCCACACCCTTGACTAAGCATATATAAACTATCATAACTATATATAAACTTCTTTAATTGTATAGCTTAACTATTGTAGAGTTGTAGATTTAGATTTTAATATACTATCCTAAAGTTTGCAACCTTTTAGAACAGTTCTGTGTAGAAACATTGAGTGATGAATACTATGTCAATATATTTCAGGACACTTTAAGTCAGCTTGTTACTAAATTTATATTATTTCTTATTACTTAAAATATGTTTGCTATTTTATAGCACTTATTTTGAAGCCACTAAATTTTTCTCATAATGCTGTTTTATTTGTGGTTACATAAAGTAGTCCATTCAGGAACTAAGTTGTTAAGAGTTTTACGTTTAGGTGAACTGGTATCATCATGGTGATATAGCAATTCTCAAGCTTGAAATAAAGTATTATCCATATTATTTCAGCTAAGCCAACATGCTATCTGTATATGCAAACTTTTATTTTATTTGATATGTAAATATTTTTTCATAGTGATATTTCTGTTTAGATTATAACTATATTGTTATATATAACTGGTTCAAAATTGTTCCCAAATAAGACAGGTACACTTTCTAATTCTTCTTATGCTGACACTTTGTGTTACCATTGTTCACCAAGGGCACATCTCTCAGGTGACTCTACCATTCAAAACAAAAGTTTGGGAGTCATGATTGTGACTGACTACCCATGTTCTCCATGTTGGTAGGTATTGAGTAAATTCCTTTCAGAACATCGCATTGGCATCATGAGCAAGTCCGCAGAAATGGTTTAAATTCAAATGAAGTCATAAAGTAATTTATAGTGTAACAAAGTACTATTTAGTTACTCTAAGTGAATCACAGTTTGCCCAGTGTTTCTAGGTAAATTCACAGGCTGTGCAGGCTCTGGGGTTCCTGATAGTCTATCAAGAAATTTTGCCAAAATGGGAGGAAGAGGGAAGGTGTCATAAAAGCAGATTGGAATATTCATGTTCACAGTAAAACTCTGAAACTCTAATTATTCATAAAGTCTTTGAGAGTATTGCCCAGATTTATCAGTTACTTCCTCATGGCCGATAGACTTCTGAGAGTATAAAAGCAGTGGATAAGGCCAGTCCATTCTTATTTTAAAAAATTAATTATATGTTGTGAGTGTTTACTTATGCACATGTGTGTGTGCATGCACACACTCATTGATGTGTGAAGCGCGGAGGAGACGTTGGATATCTCCTTCTATAGTCTCCACCTTACTTTTTGGGAGAGGGTGTCTCAGTAAACCTGGACCACACAAATTTGCTGACCCTCCAGTTCCTGGGATTCTCCTGTCTCTGCCTTCTCAGTGCTGGGATTATTGGCATATGCATCTATACCCACCTACGCATGTGCCTGTATGACATTTGAACTTTGATGGAGATTCAACTTGATATCCTCAAGTTGGTGCATGAAGCACTTTACCCACTGACTCATCTCCCTACACCTGTACCCAACCTTCAACAGTATAACTTAACATAACATAACATAACATAACATAACATAACATAACATAACACGGCATTGACATCAACAAAATTCGTGGTCAAAAACAAGTTACTAAAAAATGCAAAGCATTTTAAGTAAGTTTAGTATAGTTTTGTTTTTGTTTTTGTTTGCACACATTGATGGGCATCCTAGGATGCAGCAGCCCTTGGGTCCCCAGCTGAGTATATCTGGAGGACTTCATTATCATAGTCCATTTCTGTGAGAGTTTTCCTCAGTTAATACAAAACATTTTATACAAACTACACATAAACAGGATGAATTGGAAAGACAATTGGAGATTATTAATTGCTTTAGATAGGAGAGAAAACACCAATTTGTCATAGAGTATGACTAGTTATTTTGCAAAAGTAATCTTCAAAACTGAAGTGCTAAGTGTATGATTTCCAGTAGTACTGGGTAGATGGCACTCTTTCCATACAGACATCAATATGGCATCATGGTGGCTTGTTTCAATTACAGCTTTCTAGATGGCTCACGGATCTGAAACACTATGCCGAGCTAGATATTGTGCAAATGTAGCTGCCATATTTTCATTTGACATGGACTCACTGCTCAGTATGTGACTGCTCCCTGTGGGTTAGGGTAAGAGATGAGCTGCGGTATTTGAAACAAAACAAAACAAAACAAAACACTCATGAGCAGTGGCTTTATGCTATGGATGTTCAATGCTAGAAGCCAGAAGGTGATAGATACTCAATTTGTTATTTGTTGCTTCTGTCTTTCTTCACCAGTCATAACTGATTTCTTTTGATTTTATTATATTTTCACTTATTTATTTTATTTGCATTTATGAATGTGTGAGAGCATGTACCTACCACTGCACCCACATGAAGGTCAGAGGTCAACTACTGGAAGTTGATGCTCTCTTTTCAATGTATGGGTCACCAGAATGGAACTCAGGTTGGGTCGTTATATTTAGTAGCAGTCACCTTTATCCATTGCTCCATCTGAGGTTTTAAGTTATGTATTAATCTATCAAATATTTGCCAACATAGGAATGTTCATGTTAAATACCAGGCAAGGATAATGTATATTGCATAGCTTTCCAGAAATTATTTAACATCTCTGTCTTAGTTAGGGTTTCTTGATTTTTTTTTTGAAACACCATGACCAAAATCAACTTGGGGAGGAAAGGCTTTATTTCACTTATCCTTGTACAATACAGTTTATCATCAAAGAAAATCAAGACAGGAACCTGGAGGGAGGACCTGATGCAGAACCCAAGGAGGGATGTTACTTACAAGCTTGTTCATTGTGGATTGCCCCGTCTTCTCTGCACCATTAGCCCAGGTTGGCACCATCCACAGTGGGCAGGGCCTGCCCCGCTAGTCACAGTCAACAGAGTCCAGGAGTGCTAAAATTCTAAAAGCAATATTCTTTTCTTCTGGGGATCAGAATTCTTTTCCCACAAGGATATTGCTTACATTTGATTGTAGAAGTTGATGGTGGAAGAGAATTTAATACATGTTTTTAGGGATCATGTATGTGTTAAAGTAGATCAAACAGCCGAGGAGTAGGATGTATTTTCTGCGGTTTTGCTTTGTCAAACATGGTGAGGATAACTGAAACACAGAGCTAAAGAATTAGTTGTTCGAGTCACAGACCCCAAACTTATAAAGCACATTGGGAGTGGAATTCAATCTGTATAAATAGCTACTGAATAGAATAGACCATCAGTGGGTAGAAATGAGTCTGCTGTAAAAGGAGCCTTGGGACTCAAAACTGATCTCAGTGGAACACAGGACGAGATGAATCTATGAGAAATGTCCATCTCTGGTGGAACGATAGATTGGACTCACCAGAAGTACTTCTCCATTGGACTGTGTCACAATAGAGGCGCCCCATGTTTCATCTCTGTAGACTCCCGCAATTTTGTGGCTGGGAACATGACTCTGAAGACACTGCTAAGATATGCTTTGTAACTCTGTTCCTGACTATTGTCACCCATCAGCTACTGGTCTTTATATATCATTAGTCTTTTGAACTGGGCTGATTTCCCTCATTAAGCTTCAATCATGTCATCTGTAAGACAGATTAAAAAGCATGCCCACTGTGGTTTTGGAAGGAAATACAGGTGTTTTCCCAAATCACTGAGCAGTAAGCATATAGTTGAGTCATGGTGAGGTGGTATCATCCACAAACTCCCTTTTTGTGAATTAGAGTTTCTTTTTGTTTTTTTTTTCCTTTACAGATTTGGTGAGTAATTAGTTAAAATTTAGGCCTATGAAAATGACTGTGTGGATAAGAGTGCTTGCTGTGCAATCATGAGGACCCGGGTATCACCAGTACCCAGCTTAAAAGCCCAGCATGGTTCCAGGTGTATGTCAGGGGACAGGAGCTTGCTGGCCTGTCGTTCTAGATGAGATAGCAAGTTTCCAATTTTCTCTGATCTCTCTCTCTCTCTCTCTCTCTCTCTCTCTCTCTCTCTCTCTCTCTCACACACACACACACACACACACACACACACACACACTAAAGCATATATATGCCTTAAACTAATAATCATGGCCTAGTCATATCTGAGACAGAGAATCTGGTAGGTACTTGGTCCTTGAGGCTCAATGTCCCAGCAGACTGAGTAGTGCAAGAACAACTGTCTCCCACAGGGAATGACAACCAACTTGCCTTTACCTCAGTAGTCACATTCTGGTCCTGGGAGGCCTGAAAGTCTCTGGAGAGCAACTGCTTTCTATTCCTTGATAAAAGCTTGGAAACCCAGATTAGGCTATTAGTGAAGAAATCAGCCCTGGCAGCAACAAACTGGCAAAAGGCCAATCAGCTTGGTAGGAAGAGGAAGGCCCCATGAGCAAAGGGCAGGCTAAACCTGTCTTTGAAACACCCTTATTAACTGGAATGCTGCCATTAGGTGCCACTAACAATCAGCCGGCAATCGGGACAGTTCTTCTGACGAGGCTCCCTGCTTAGGTGATCTAATTTGTGCCAAGTTCACATTAAAAACAAGCACGACAAATCAAAATGGTTAAGACTCCATCTTACACCTTTCAGAGTGGTGAAGATCAAAACCACAAGTGACAGCTTAGGTTGTTGAGGAAATAGAACAAGGGGAACACTCCACTGATGGTGAAAGTGCAAACTTGTGCAGCCACTATGGAAGTCAACATGTTTTTGTTTTTGTTTTTTTCATAAAATTGGGAATCAATCTACCTAAAGACAACTCCTGGATATATACCTAAAGGATATATCACAAGGACACTTGCTCAACTATGTTCATTACAGATTTATTCATAATAGCCAGAAACTAGAAACAACCTAGATGTCCCTCAACTGAAGAATGGGTAAGGAAAATGTGTTACATTTACATAATGGAATATTACTCAGCTTTTAAAAAGAATGGCATAATGAAATGTGTAGGCAAATAGACAGAATTAGAAAATATCCTGAGTGAGTTATCTCCGACCCAGAAAGACATGGTATGTGCTCACTTATAAGTGGATATTAGCTGTAAACTAAAGAAAAATTATGCTGCAGTACACAAACCCAGGGGACCTGGGGGCATAAAAGGGTCTCCCTGGGAAAGGAAAATAGAATAGATTTCTAAGGTGAACTGGGGAGGGATCAGATGGGAGTATGGAGGGAGAAATACTGGCAGAAATTACTGAAATTAGGGGGACATTTTGGGGATAAGGTGGCAACCTAGTTCAATGGAAACTCCTGAATCTACTTGAGTAACATTAGCAAAGACTTTTAGTAATGTGGGACCCAGAGCCTCAAGTGGCTATCTTCTGTAACCAGACAAAGCCTCAAGTGGAGGTATTGGGAATTCAACCCAGCCAACACACCTTCTAACTACAGTTTGTGCTGCCTGCAGAGTGATCTGGGATGGGAGTGTAGCAGAATTATCAGAGACCAGAGAAACTTTATCGAGCAATTGATGAGAGCAGAATCTCACAGCTAAATATTAGATGGAGCTTGGGCAATCCTGCAGCGGAGGGAAAGGAAGAATCCCAGAAACCAGAGGGGCCATGAGATCACAGCCCACAGAATCAACTGACCAGGACTCATGTGGACTCAGGAAGCCTGTAGGAGTCTGACCTAGATCCGCTGCATATGGCTGTTATGGCTGAGTAGCTTGTTCTTGTGGCAATGCTAACAGAGGGAGCAGGGGCTGTCTCTGACTCTTTTGCCTAGTTGTGGGATCCTTTTCTTCCTACTGGGTTGCCTTGTCCAGTCTTGATGAGATGATTTGCGCCTGCTCTTACTGTAGCTTGCTATGTCCTGTTTGACTGATGTTCCTGGAAAGCCTGCTCTTCTCTAAGGGGAAGTGGGGGTAGAAGTAGGCATCTGGGCAAGTAACAAGGGGAGGGAAAAGGTACTGGGGGAGGAAAGGGAAGAGAAACTGCAGCTGAGGTGTAATATATGAGAGAAGAGGTAAAAAAAATTGAAACCAGTAAAACAAGAACAATACGGATTAGTCACAGACCCTGTCTCGTGCTATAGAGAAAGGCACTTAACATATTCCTCTGGCCTCCATATGTATCTGCATGGGCACATGTACTCATACATCACTGAACAATGTACACTACTCATTAAACACACTACTTATATAAAAACACCAGAGTAAATGAAATTTATAATGGTTTCAGAGAATTTTAAATCAGAAGAAAATTCAAGGAAGAATGTGCTCACTGTAAAAGCCTAACTTTTAAAAGGTTTAATAAAAATAATTGCCCATATCTTTGATGCATTTATAGTTATTTTTAAATGGGAATCCTTAGTGGCAGAGTTACATTAAATTAAGGATAAAAAACATTAAGAGATTACAGAGAAGACAACTGAACATTAACGTCTCAGAGTCTAGGCTAATCTCTGCCTTAGCTTCATTGTCTGACCTTTGGAAAATATATATTGTTTCTTGCATCTGAAGTTCTGAAAATGGTAAGGAATACGCAGCATGACTTTGAAAAGTCATTGTCCTACACGTAGCTTGGACCACCCAGTATCGTCTTCCTCAGTCACCTATGACTATTAAGTACCTACAACATGGTAATGTAAGGTGTGTTCTGGAAACAAAATACATACTGTCCACCATATTTTAAAGACTAGGACACATTTAATTTTCCATGTATATTTAATAAGATTTTAAGCTAGATTTCATTATGAAGAGACACTATTTTGGATATATTTGGTTAATTCAAAAACACAAAGGTGAAATTAATTTCATTTTTTTTTTATAATCTGACCATTAAAAAATTTACAGGGGGCTCCCGTTCCTGTTCATTTCTATTGGGTTATATTCTGAGATACTCTGAACTTATGCAAGACTTTTGGGTGAGGTCTTTAATTAATCATTCTATGATTTAGGTTGTTGGAAAATTCTTCTAATACTTTGATGGTTCTGCTTGCTTCCCCAGCAGCAAAGATGTGTGGGGAGTCTGGAAAATACTGAATTTTAAATGCCTCCCAAGGGCCCATGCATTATAGGCTTGGTCTCCTGTGGAGACCTGTGGGAGGCTGGGCCTCCAGAGGAGTATTTAGGTCAACATGGGTGAGTTCACAGAGTACATTGTGGGACTCTGCTCTCCACCCCTCTACCCCCTTTTCTTCTCAAATATGACGTAAATGGTTTGATTCCCTTGGGTATTTTGTCAGAGTGATGGAAAGCTGCTGAACTCATGTGGGCATGGGATAATTTAGAGTCCCCGGGATACAGGGTTTGTAGATAAAACTGATGGAGTTGTTTGGGAGGTGATTCTGCAGTAGTAGTCCAGCTGTGGTGCTTTGGAAGCAAAGCTTGGCACAGCCTCTGGAGCACAGAGCATCAATACCCTGTGACAACCATCTGGTGGCTGTTTGAAAGCTCAGGCAGTAGCCCACTTGAAATGTTTCTGGCTTTTTCTTGACAAGAAACCAATGGCAGGCAGGTTCTGGAAGGAAAGACTAAGGAGGGAAGCAAGAGCCCCGGGGCAAACCACATGGGGAAACCTGTCATGCCAATCAGAAACTGTAGATTCTAGTTGTAAGATGGAAGTCTGTGTGATTTTAATTTTTAATTTTAGCAAAACAACAGTAATGACCTTTAAAACTTGCCAGCACTCTAGAGCCATGGTCCAATAGATTTCCTGAAATATCATCAAGGAAGATACTGTCTTGTGATGTCTTTATTGTCTGGCTGAGGGTGTGGCATAGAGTGTGGCGCATGAAGGAAGTGCTATAGATATGCATGGTGACTTTTGAACTGCCTGCTCTTTTTTGATGTGATCGATGGTGTATTAGCATGCCAGGCTCTTTCTCTGGGAAGCACAAATCATATTCTTGAGGCAATGTCAAGGTTCAGTGCTAACACGTACCATTTCTCAAACCTATGCACTCGCAACCGAACAAAACACTTTAATTTGTACATTTTTTTCCTACACATGCTTGTCAAGGTTCTTGAATGTGATCTGTGCTGCTGATATGTGCTGAACCATGAAACACTATAGCACCAGTAAGGAGACTGGTCATAAGATCAAGCGCATTAACTCTCCTCTCAGTTTTCAGAATTATGTAACATTTTAGACTTTGTAGGCTGGGCAGAAACAAGAAAAGCAAATTAAAAAAAATAATCTATAAAATAACAAGTTCTCCTGTCTTAGTTAGGGATTCATTAGCTGTGAGAATACACCGTGACCAAAAAGTAGGTTGGAAAGGAAAGGGTTTATTTGCCTTATACTTTTACAGTACTGTTCATCACTGAAGGAAGTCAGAACAGGAACTCAAACAGGGCAGAATCCTGGAGGCAGATGGCAGAGGCCATGGAGGGGTGCTGCTTACTGGTTTGCTACCCCTGGCTTGCTCAGTCTACTTTCTTGTAGAAGCAAGGACCAACAGCTCAGAGATGGTACCACCCACAATGGGCTGTGCCTGCCCCCATTCATCAGTAATTTTGAATATGCCTTACAACTGCATATCCTGGAGGCATTTCTGCAGCTAAGGCTTCTTCCTCTCTGATGATTCCAGCTTGTGTCGTTTTCACAAAACCACTTAGTACAGATACCAAGTGTTGTTGGTTCAATCCAGTTAGACCATTTGAAGGGAAATTTGGGGTCACATTCAGGGCCAGGCTGACTACTGAGATACGTTTCCCACAGCTCAACAAGGGTAATTATTTCTGTTTCCTGTATTACTTATATATTTATACTATTTCTTTTGAGAGCTGTGTGTGTGTGTGTGTGTGTGTGTGTGTGTGTTGTACACACACTCAGGTGCACACGTTAAGGTTGATGACAATCTGCAGAGGAGTCCATTTTCTTTTTCTATCATGTGTGTTCTCAGGCTTGGCAGCAAGTATCTTTACTTGCTGAACCTTCTTCCTCATCAATGGTAGAGATAGACACATGTCACCTACCATTTCTTATCTCACTGGAGAGATCATGAATGGATGTCCATATATCCTCATCTGGTAAGGTGAGTAATACCTTAGGCTTAGAAAAGTTTATGGGAAATGGATGCCAGTCACTGGATTAGTCTTTGGAACCCAGCATCAAACAGCAGACCCCTTTCTATAGAGAGAATACCAACAATAAACCATCACAAAAACAAATGACACAAATGCCTGCACAAATTGAACAATCCACAACTAATAATAGCTAAAGTAGGATACAGTAAGTTCAATGTGATTGAGTTGCTGCAGGGCTCTGGTTGACGCCATTCCACTGCTGCTGCTGTTCTTGGGGGTCATCCCATGGTACTGACATAGAGTCTTCTGCTGCAACTATGCTTCACCAATAGCTCCTCATAGACTCTGTTCATGGCACCAAGCCTCAACTTCTTTCTTTGCACGACCCTTTCCATTCTGGGCCATCAACTGCAACTGAAGTTGAACCTTCACCAATGGCCTTCCATGGCCTCTTACAAGCCTTAGGTGCTCTCCATGACACCTTCATGCTTTCAAAACCAGGATTACCTGGGAGAGTCTTACACACTCAACTGAAGCATGAGGTACAACCTTGGCTACCTCTGGAACTCAGTTTCTTTGTGCTCTCAGAAAACAATTTCCAGAAGATATTACCTCAGTGATGCTGGTCTCTTCTTAATCACCACTAATTTCTTTATCTCCAACTAACATCAATTGTCCCTTCTATTTTGACCATATAGCCAGAGCCACATGGCCAAAGCTGCTGGGTTCTGCAGCTTGCTGGGGCTGGAACAATCCCTCCTTGTTCTATTACCTTATCACCATCTTTCTGTTTTCCAGCTCCTTCCCTGCCTAAGGTTGGCTGTCCAAGAACTTGCTCTGTAGATTGACCTTGAACTCAGAGATCTACATGGCTCTGTCTTCTGAATGGTGGGATTAAAGGCATATACCATCACACCTGGATCTAAGCTTTTCTCCAATTGCTCTGTATCAGGTTACTCTTGATCTCAGAGATCTGTTTGCCTCTCTCTCCTGGGATTAAAGGCGTGTACTACCATTCCTGGACCTAAGTTTTGTAGGGTCACTGTTCCTCAAGATCAAGATCAAAAGCCTGTGTCCTACATTGTAGTTCATTCCAGATTAAAAGTCCAAATGAAAACAATAATCACGTGGGCCCACTAACATATAATATGCAGTCTTACTGATTCCTAAAGAAGAATCAAGTCATGCTATTTATAATAAAATATACAAAATACACGATGATCTTGTTACTGAAATAAGCCAGATTAAAAACAAAACAAAATAAGTTTTGCCTAGAATATCTCATGTGTGAAATACAGGGGGAAAGATAAAAAAATAGAAGAGCTGTATTTATTATGGACTATGGCACGAAGATGGGAGAACAGCACTAGAGGTAACAAACAGGTCAACAGGTGAATACGATTGAAGTATGTATGTTCCAGTGTCAAAATGTCACATGAAGCCCATTATTTTATGATTTTCACACATTGATAAAAATGTAGAATATTCTGTACAGTACTCTATTCCTACCATTGTGTAAACTAAATAATTCATATCAAGATAGAGTGGTAACAGGACCAGACTGAAAAGTGATAAAACAAAAAAGAGGTGTTCTATTTATTTATTTATTTTAATATTTTGTAATTCTTAACCATTTGAAAAAATATTTTGATCATATTTTCCCCACCATAGCATCACCTTCACATTCTTTCTCTTAAAACAAAACAAAACAAACTAGGAATCAATCAATCAAACAAAAAAGTCAAAAGACAACAACAAAACAAAACAAAAAAGCATTGAGTCTACTTTGTGTTAGTCAACTACTTCTAGGCACTAGGCTGTCAGGGTGTGTAGTGATGTGTCAGTATGTGTCAGTGATGTTCTAATAGAGAAAACTGATTTTACCAGCAGCTATCGATTTCAAATAGCTTCTTGGTAGGGGTAGAACATTTTGTTCACCTCCAATTCTCATTGCTGGGACTTTATCTGGCTTGAACTTATATAGGTCTTGTGTGTGTTATAGTCTCTGTGAGTCCTGTTGTGTCTGGAAGACATTGTTTCCTCGGAGTCATTCATAACCTTTGGCTCTCTTCTCCTTCTCTTCCAGACAGATCTCTGAGCCTTGAGGGACATGCTTTGATGAAGACATTTGGTTTGAGGAATGAGTGTTCCAAAGTCTCTCACTTTCTGAACCTTGTTCAGTTGTGGATCTTTGTGCTAATTACCACCTATGGTAAAAAGAAACTTCTCTGATGAGGGATTAGGGTTTAGTGATGTTCTGACCTGTGGGAATAGCAATATGTCATTAGGAGTCATTATATTGCTTTGCTCATTTAGCAAAATGTAAGTATTAGTTTCCTCCATAAGGCCCATGAACAACAAACTTGTCAGGTTGTTGGCTACTTTAGGAATACCAAAAATAGGTTCCGTCTCATGCAGGAGGTCTTAATAACCTCCCAAACCTGGTTAATGCCATAATTTTTCACCAAAATTACACCTGTATATCTTGCAGATAGGTCTCTGTTATAGGTCCTGGGGTTCATAGCTGTATGAGAGTGATGATTGCTGTTCTCCTCTGGTAGTGCCTCCTGGCACTGTGAACACTAGTCAGGAGGATTAAGCTTCTCAACATCTCCATCTTCAATGACATAACTATACAGTATCTTTGGCAATAGAACCTTATCATCAGGATGTAGAGGGTAGCCAATAGCATTACCAAGAGGCTGTGATGTTTAGGGGGCATCCATGATCTCTTTGGCCAAGGATGTAACAATCTGTAATCGGCACTGGATTGCTTTACTTGGTGTTCTGGGGGCGTTGTCTTCCCCATTAAATGATGCCTTCATTTAAATTCCTTTAGTATATGTGTTTATTTGAGGACACATATACAATTGTAGGTTTCCATTGCATTTTCCAATGGCCATTAGTGTTAGTCATCTCCTTTCTAATTCCCTCTTTTACCCTTTCTCATACCCCTGTTTATTCTCCTCTGACACTTTCTCCTTTATCTCTTTATAACAGTATATTCTAGTTTTCCTCCCTTGCAAAATCTCCTTCTTCTCTCCAGTTCCTTCTTCAAACAAAAATTTCCTAAGTTTTAGAGTCTAAAGTTTAAAAACTAACATCTACATAAAAGAGGAACATGCTATATTTGTCTCTTGGGTCTTTAGTTACCCTATTCAGTATGATTGTATTTTTGTTTCAATTGTTTATCTGCAAACTTCATAATTACATTTTTCTTAACAGCCATATAATATTCCATTGTATACTTGTACCATATTTTCATTATCCATTTATCAGTTGATGGACATCTAGGCTATTTCTAATTTCTTGGTATTATAAATAGGAATGAACACAGAGGAGAAAATAACAGGAAAGGCATTCTTTATTCCAAATTTGTGCTTTCAACAACATGGGAACTATCCTTCATTTTTCCTTGTATTTCCTCTTGTAAACTATATCATGAACCAAGATGTCAGTAATATCTAAAAACAGACTTATACAAAAAGTGAAGTTCTCTGGTGTGGGCTATAATACAACGGAGAGAGCAGGTATGATACTGTCAGGCTTCAACTACTCCTGTACACTGATTCTCAGCATAGATGGAAAGTGCAGGTCATATGCAAGGACTTTTCTTATCACCGTTCCTTAGACAGTTTAACTGCTTGTACACATTATATATGTATCAAGCAGTAGTTCTTTGTAGCTGTTATTCACAAAGAGCTCATGAATCTCAGTTATACAGGAACTGGAAACTTGAATTATCACATCCCATTTGAACATATTCGATCTTCGGGCCTGGGGAGATGATTTACTACACTCATGAGTGCACAAGCAGCCATGCACGCGCGCGCACGCGCGCGCACACACACACACACACACACACACACATACACACACACACACACACACACACACACACACACACACCTTAAATACTTAAGTTTTTTTAATTTTTATTTTCTATATTCTAGGTTTATATTCCAAAGGCTTTCCCCTTTCCCAGTTCGTACCCACCATACTTCCCATAGTTCCTCTCCCGCCGCAACTATTTCCCAATCATTCCCCCTCCCCCCTCGGTTTCTTTACTAAACTGGATGCAATCTTTACAGGCCCAGGGTCCTCTCTCCTTTCTTCTTCTGGGGAATCATGTGACTTGCTATTTGTGTCTTGAGTATTTAGGGCTTCTGGACTCATTAATATCCACTTATCAGTGATTGCATTTCATGTGCATTCTTTTGTGATTGGGTTAATTCACTCAGGATGATATTTTCCAGGTCTAACCATTTACCTACAAATTGCATGAATTCATTATTTTTAATGGCTGAGTAGTATTCCATTGTATAAATATACCACATTTTCTGTATCCATTCCTCCTTTGAGGGATATTTGGGCTCCTTCCAATTTCTGGCTATTATAAACAAGGCTGCTATAAACATAGTGGAGCATGTGTCCTTATTGCATGCAGGGGAATCCTCTGGGTATATGCCCAGGAGTGGTATGCCAGGGTCCTCTGGAAGTGACATGCCCAATTTTCTGAGGAACCGCCAAACTGATTTCCAGAGCGGTTTTACCATTTTGCAATCCCACCAACAGTGGAGGAGTGTTCCTCTTTCTCCACATCCTCGCCAGCACTTGTTGTCTCTTGAGTTTTTAATCTTAGCCATTCTGACTGGTGTGAGGTGGAATCTCAGGGTTGTTTTGATTTGCATTTCCCTGATGACTAATGATGTTGAACATCTTTTAAGGTGTTTCTCGGCCATCCGAATTTCTTCTGGTGAAAATTCTTTGTTTAGCTCTGTGCCCCATTTTTTGATAGGGTTATTTGGTTCTTTGGGGTCTAACTTCTTGAGTTCTTTGTATATATTGGATATTAGCCCTCTGTTGGATGTGGAGTTGGTGAAGATCTTTTCTCACTTTGTGGGTTGCCGTTTTGTCCTTCTGACAGTGTCCTTTGCTTTGCAGAAACTTTGTAATTTTATGAGGTCCCATTTGTCGATTCTTGATCTTAGAGCATAAGCTATTGGTGTTCTGTTCATGAACTTTTCCCCTGTGCCCAAGTCCTCCAGGGTCTTCCCAAGTTTCTTTTCTAATAGTTTCAGTGTGTCTGGTTTTATGTGGAGGTCCTTGATCCACTTGGAGTTGATCTTAGTGCAAAGAGATAAGAGTGGGTCAATTCGCATTCTTCTGCATGTTGACCTCCAGTTGAACCAGCACCATTTGTTGAAAAGGCTATCTTTATTCCACTGGATGGTTGTGGCTCCTTTATCAAAGATCAAGTGACCATAAGTCTGTGGGTTCATTTCTGGGTCTTCAATCCTGTTCCATTGATCTGCTTGCCTGTTGCTATACCAATACCATGCAGTTTTTAACACAATTGCTCTGTAGTACTGCTTGAGGTCAGGGATATTGATTCCCCCAGAAGTCCTTTTATTGTTGAGAATAGTTTTAGCTATCCTGGGTTTTTTGTTGCTCCAGATGAATTTGAGAATTGCTCTTTCTAGATCTATGAAGAATTGAGTTGGGATTTTGATGGGGATCGCATTGAATCTGTTTATTGCTTTTGGCAAGATGGCCATTTTTACTATATTGATCCTGCCAATCCAGGAGCAAGAAATATTTTTCCATCTTCTGAGGTCTTCTTCGATTTCTTTCTTCAAGGACTTGAAGTTCCTGTTGTACAGATCTTTTGCTTGTTTGGTTAGAGTTCTGCCAAGATACTTTATGTTGTTTGTGGCTATTGTGAAGGGTGTTATTTCCCTAATTTCTTTCTCAGCCTGCTTGTCCTTTGAGTACAAGAAGGCCACTGACTGGCTTGAGTTAATTTTATAACCTGCCACTTTGCTGAAGTTGTTTATCAGCTGTAGAAGTTCTCTGGTGGAGTTTTTTGGGTCGCTTAGGTAAACTATCATATCGTCTGCAAATAATGATAGTTTCACTTCTTCCTTTCCAATTTGTATCCCTTTGACTTCCTTATGTTGTCTAATTGCTCTTGCTAGAACTTCAAGTACTATATTGAAAAGATATGGAGAGAGAGGGCAGCCTTGTCTAGTCCCTGATTTTAGTGGGAATGCTTCAAGTTTCTCTCCATTTATATTGATGTTGGCTACTGGTTTGCTGTAGATTGCTTTTACTATGTTTAGGTATGGGCCTTGAATTCCTGCTCTTTCCAAGACTTTTAGCATGAAAGGATGCTGAATTTTGTCGAATGCTTTTTCAGCATCTAATGAGATGACCATGTGGTTTTTTTCTTTTAGTTTGTTTATATAGTGGATTACATTGATGGATTTCCATATATTGAGCCATCCCTGCATCCCTGGGAGGAAGCCTACTTGATCATGCTGGATGATCGTTTTGATGTGCTCTTGGATTCGGTTAGCAAGAATTTTATTTAGTATTTTTGCATCTATATTCATAAGAGAAATTGGCCTGTAGTTCTCTTTCTTTGTTGGATCTTTTTGTGGTTTAGGTATTAGCGTAATTGTGGCTTCGAAGAATGATTTGGGCAGTGTCCCTTCTGTCTCTATTTTGTGGAATAGTTTGAAAAGTATTGGTGTTAAGTCTTCTTTGAAGGTCTGGTAGAATTCTGCACTAAAACCATCTGGTCCCGTACTTTTTTTGGTTGGGAGGCTTTCTATAACCCCTTCTATTTCTTTAGGGGTTATGGGACTATTTAGCTGATCTACTTGATGCTGATATAATTTTGGTATTTGATATCTGTCTAGGAAATTCTCCATTTCCTCCAGATTCTCAAGTTTTTTGAGTATAGACCTTTGTAGTAGGATCTGATGATCTTTTGAATTTCCTCAGTTTCTGTTGTTATGTCTCCCTTTTTATTTCTAATTTTGTTGATTTGTATACTGTCTCTGTGTCCTTTGGTTAGTCTGGCTAAGGGTTTATCTATCTTGTTGATTTTCTCAAAGAACCAGCTCCTGGTCTTGTTGATTCTTTGTATGGTTCTCTTTGTTTCTATTTGATTGATTTCAGCCCTGAGTTTGATGATTTCTTGTCTTCTACTCCTCCTGGGTGAATTAACTTCTTTTTCTTCCAGGGCTTTAAGGTGTGCCATTAAGCTGCTAGTGTATGCTCTCTCCAGTTTCTTTTTGGATGCACTTAGAGCTATGAGTTTTCCTCTTAGCACTGCTTTCATTTTGTCCCATAGATTTGGGTAGGTTGTACCTTCATTTTCATTGAATTCTAAAAAGTCTTTGATTTCTTTATTTCTTCCTTGACCAAGGTGTCATTGAGTAGAGTATTGTTCAGTTTCCATGTGTATGTGGGCTTTCTGTTGTTTTTGTTGCTATTGAAGACCACTCTTACTCCATGGTGATCTGATAGGAGTCATGGGATTAGCTCAATCTTCTTGTATTTGTTGACATCTCTCCTGTGACCAATTATATGGTCTATTTTGGAGAAGGTACCATGTGGAGCTGAGAAAAAGGTATATTCTTTAGCTTTAGGATGAAATGTTATATATATATATATATATATATATATATATATATATATATGTTAAATCCAATTGGTCCAGAGTTTCAATTAGTTTCACTGTGTCCCTGTTTAGTTTCTGCTTTCCTGACCGGTCCATTGAGGAGAGTGGAGTGTTGAAGTCACCCACAATTATTGTGTTCAGTGTAATGTGTGCTTTAAGCTTTAGTAAGGTTTCTTTTACGAAGGAGGGTGCCCTTGCATTTGGAGCATAGATGTTCAGTATTGAGAGCTCTTCTTGGTAGATTTTCCCTTTGGCCAGCAAGAAGTGACCTTCTGAGTCTCTTTTGATGATTTTAGGTTGGAAGTCAATTTTATCTGATATTAGAATGGCTACTCCAGCTTGTTTCCTGAGACCATTTGCTTGTAAAATTGTCTTCCAGCCTTTTACTCTAAGGCAGTGTTTGTCTTTAACACTGAGATGTGTTTCTTGTATGCAGCAAAATGTAGGGTCCTGTTTCCGTATCCAGTCTGTTAATCTATGTCTTTTTATTGGGGAATTGAGTCCATTGATGTTAAGAGATATTAAGGAATAGTAATTATTACATCCAGACATTTTTGAAATTATATTTATTTATTTTATTTATTTTTTATATTCGAGAGGTTACCTTCTTTTGGGTTTGATGAGAGGAGGTTTCTATCTTGCTTCTTCCCTGGTGTAGTTTCAGTCCTTGTCTTGGTGTTTTCCTCCTAGGGAAATCCTTTGTAGGGCTGGATTTGTGGAAAGATATCGTGCAAATTTGGTTTTGTCATGGAATACCTTGATGTCTCCATCTATGGCGATTGAGAGCTTTGCTGGGTAAAGTCGTTTTGGCTGAAGTTTGTGTTCTCTTAGAGTTTGCATTATATCTGTCCAGGATCTTCTAGCTTTCATGGTCTCAGGTGAGAAGTCTGGTGTTATTCTGATAGGTCTTCCTTTATAAGTTACTTGGCCTTTTTCTCTTGCTGCCTTTAATATTCTTTCTTTGTTTAGTACATTTGGAGTTTTGATTATTATGTGACGGGATGTATTTCTGTTCTGATCCAGTCTGTTTGGGGTTCTATAGGCTTCTTCTATATTCATGGGCATCTCTCTCTTTAGGTTGGGGAAGTTTTCTTCCATAATTTTGTAGAAGATATTTGCTGGCCCTTTAACTTGTACATCTTCATTCTCGTCTATACCTATAATCCTTAGGTTTGGTCTTCTCATTGTGTCCTTGATTTCCTGAATGTTTTGGGTTACAGCCTTTTTGCATTTAGTATTTTCTTTGACTGTTGAATCAATGGTTCCTATGGTATCTTCGGCTTCTGATATTCTGTCTTCTATCTCTTGTATTCTATTGTTGATATTTGCATCTATGGCCCCTGATTTCTTCCCAAGGTTTTCTATCTCCAATGTTGTCTCCCTCTGCGATTTCTTAGTTGTTTCTACTTCTGTTTTTAGTACCTGGATGGATATGCTCAGATCTTTTGCTTGCTTGATTGTGTTTTCATGTATTTCTTTAATAGATTTTTGTGTTTCCTCTTTCATAGCTTCTACTTGTTGGCCCACATTCTTCTGTATTTCTTTAAGTGATTTTTGTCTTTCTTCCTTATTGTCTTCTTCTTTTTAATCCATCTTCTCCTGCATTTCTTGAAGTGATTTTTGTATTTGCCTTGTAAAGGCTTCTAACTTTTGATCCATTTTCTCCTCTATTTCTTTATGAGATTTTTCTATGTGTTCAGCTACCAGCATCCTGACCAGTGATTTTATATCCAAGTCTTGTTTTTCTGGTGTCTTGGGGTATCCAGGGCTTCCTGTTGTTGGCGAACTGGGTTCAGATGCTGTCATGTTGCCTTGATTTCTGTTTGTGACATTCCTTCGTTTACCTTTTGCCATCTGGTTATTTCTGGTGTTAGTTGACCTTGTTGTCACTGGCTGGTGTTTGAATCTCCTGTGAGGCTGGGCTTACCTGTTGTTTCTCTACTGGTGGTTATGCGTGATTGCTGCTCAACGGGATCACGAGCTGGCTGCCACCCGCTGACTTTGTGCACGGCCTGAGGTCTCCGGGAAGTGTGGGGGAGTGCAGCAGAGCCTAGGCAGGCACTGCTGGGCCTGCCTAGTAGCAAGAGCCTAGCAGATCCCCCCACGTGGTAGGCCCTGATGGAATCTGTCTACCTGTGCCTTTCCAGCTGTGTTCTGGTTGCAATATGGAGGCCCCGCTGGTCCGGGGGTCCTGGGGAGCTGGGTGGCTCCGGCTGCCTTGGTGCAGGGCCTAAGCTCGCAGGGTCGTGCGACAGAGCCTAGGCTCCTGGGCCCGCCTGGGGGCAAAAGCTTAGCAGCTCTCCCTGCTCTAGCCCCAGACAGAGTCTCTACCTGCACCTTTCCAGCTGTGTCCTGGTTGCAATATGGAGGCCTGCCACTATCGCTGGTCCGGGTTCCTGGGGAGCTGGGTGGTTCCAGCTGCCTCGGTGCATGGCCTAAGCTCGCAGGGATGTGCGGCAGAGCCTAGGCGCCTGAGCCCGCCTGGGGGCGAGAGCTTAGCAGCTCTCCCTGCTCTAGCCCCAGACGGAGTCTCTACCTACACCTTTCCAGCTGTGTCCTGGTTGCAATCAATACTTAAGATTTTAAATAGTATGTATAAAGCATCCACAGTCTACTGGGGAGAGACTCAAAAATGCATACTTTCAATATTTCTGATAAGAGAATTTCTGGAATTTCTGTTAGTCAATAGTCTGCTTGTTCTATTTATTAGTCTATTCACTAAAGTTTGTTTTTGCTTTTGTTTTTGTTTTCTCCTTCTTTGAAAAAGAATATTTTTTTCTCTCTCCTGGTTCACAAGCTTTATTCTCAGCCTAGAACTGGGACTTCAGCTTGGGTCTGAAATATGTTACCACAAGGTGGCAGTGAAACTTCTCAGAAAGTCCTACATGGAGCCACAGCTAGAGAATGAAAACTGATCCCTTGCCGGCTCAGGCTATTTATTGCCTCCAGACATTGTGTGCAGCTTAGTTTTGTTCAGATTGTCCCCTATCCAGAAAAAAAATTGCAAAAAGTACCCTAATTTTTTTCATTTTATTGCTTTTGTTTTATATATTTATATTTTATGATGTGTGTTTTAGACAGCAGTACGGAAGCCAGCTGTTGAAATCTTATTGGCTTGCGATTCAAATCCTAATTTTAAAAAGAAAATGAACCCATTTCTTAGTTTCTGCCTGTATTTCCCATGACTCATCTTGAACCTCCAGGAATCTCACTTTCTGAACACACCTTTTGGCACACAGGTGCCTTGTACCGATATTCTGTTTATGTGTACCACCGACTTGTTCTCTTATCTGCAACAACTTTTGTTGACTGCACCTGAACTTTGTTTATCTGGTGTGTCTTCAAAAACAACTCTTGGTTCAAGCCTCCTTGAAATCTGTGGCTCTCCCTCAGGTCTTTCTAAAGTGTCCCCATCACTTTAAACGCTTCCTCTCCCGTGGTCATACTATTACTAGTTTACTCTCAATTACCTTTAAAATAGAGTTTAAAGATGCCTATTGGATAAAACTTGATTTCAATGTATGATACATAACTCCAATCTGATTAGTATTTTCTTTTTTGAGTACCATAAACATGAGTTTTGAACATGACATCCTAGTTTTATGTCCAATAACAGTAAACAGGTGAATGGACAGGAGAGAATAAGACTAGGATTCTGGGATTCTCACACATGTATCACATACATGTGAATCTATTAACTTTTGCTGAGATGATTCTTACAGAATCTTCAGAGACACTTATTTTTTTTGATTTTTGCAATATTTTTAATTGACTTGTAGTCATTGTTCATGATACTGAGTTACACAAAGATACTTCCATACAAATACATAATATTCTTTGGATTCGATCCCTGATAAGCTCACGCCCTTCTTTTCCTCTTTCATCTGCCCTCCAGTTAATCCTGTTTATTCCTCTAGACAGTTTCAACTCTGGTTTCATGTCATATATACATACTTGATTTTATGTATCTACACAAAATCTAGGCCCCATAAATAAAAGAACATGTGATATTTAACAATGTGGTAATGTTCTTTATAGCTGAAAACTCCATAGTAAACATAAATTGTTTTTGTTTTTTGTTTTGTTCATTCTCTATTTATGGTCACCCAGGTTGACTCCACATTAAAATCCAGAGCAGACAACTTGATATGCACTTCTCATGTCTCCTGCTAGAACCGTATCATATTTACCATAATATTTATTGCATATTGTTGAGGAACAACATGGTTAACAACATGGTAGAGGAGGAAGGAAAAGTACCAATGAATATATGTAGCGTGTATTAGGAGTTTCTGCATAAGCTCAGTCTGTTGATCTTTTGGGCTTTCAAAATGTCTCTTCTACATATAAAGGGAAGCTGCACTCATGAAATCTCTGAAATGTGGCTGCCTAAACAAGACATACAACACTAGTTGACATGCTGACATGGGTAGGGATAAAGAGCTATAGGTAATTGGGGGGGGAAGGTCAGTCTTGTCTGAATATAAATCCCTGATAGACTGTCCAATCACAAAGTGGTTGTGATTGGATTTAAGTCATGTTCCACAAAATGAAACTCATATTTAGCACCATTGTTGGGCCAAAAATCTGTGACGTGATAGGTCATAGGCCAAAGGGACATGGTATAAAACCAGTTTCTCATAACCTATCATCGTTCCCATAAATCAATGAGTTTCTCAGCCCTCAGCATAGAAGCTTCCATTTTCAAGAGACAGAGAAAAAGAGACTACAGAATGCTCTTCTCTAAATAGGACATCTCTATCATGACCCCTCTTCCAGAGGTTGAGGGATGGGCGGAGAGAGACAGAAAGATTATAAGAGTCAGAGGTGGTAACTGAGAAAAAGGAAACATCTCTTTTGGACACAGGAGCGAAGTTCTACATACGAACCCACATTGATTGAGACAACATATTCATGGCCTGTGCAAGCCCAAGCCAGACCAAATCCCAGTGTAGAGAGGTGAAGTAGACACAAATTCCTATCCATTCCTGAGGAACTATCAGTCACTGATTGCTGCTAGGAAAGGAAGAGTAAGTTTTCTTTAAGAATGAACCTGTATGGGCTGGGCAGTGGTGGCGCATGCCTGTAATCCCAGCACTTGGGAGGCAGAGGCAGGCAGATTTCTGAGTTCAAGGCCAGCCTGGTCTACAGAGTGAGTTCCAGGACAGCCAGGGCTACACAGAGAAACCCTGTCTCGAAAAACAAAAAAACAAAACAACAACAACAACAAAAAAGGAATGAACCTGTATGAAGTGAACTACACTCTAGTGAAAAGTCACACAGTCAAGAAAGTATGGTCAGCACAAATTGGACTGGACGTGTGTGTGTGTGTGTGTGTGTGTGTGTGTGTGTGATAGATAGATAGAGAACACAAAGTTGATTGGGGGTGAAGGAGGGATGGGACTGAGAGGAGGAAGAGGAAGGAGTGATTACTATCAAATTATATTGTATTGAATTCTCAAAAATAACTAATAAAATTCAAAAATCCTGTGCACAGACATGGAATGTGTTCAATACTTGCCTTTCTTGGCGACAAAAACATGACCACGAGAACATGAATGATATCACTAATAATATGTGCTTGTTTCCAATCAGTTTTATAAACAGAATATCATAGATAAGATTACTTAATTGTGGTTTGAATGTGAAATATTTTCCATAGGTTCATGTGGAGCATGATGTTTATGCTACCTCTAATGAGAATTTTGGTCTCTTTAAAAAAAACAAAAACAAACAAACAAACAAAAACATGCCGGGCATGGTGGCACATGCCTTTAATCCCAGCACTTGGGAGGCAGAGGCAGGCAGATTTCTGAGTTCGAGGCCAGCCTGGTCTACAGAGTGAGTTCCAGGATAGCCAGGGCTACACAGAGAAACCCTGTCTTAAAAAACCAAAAAAAAAAAAAAAAAAAAAAAAAAAAAAACCAACAAACCAACAAACCAAAAAACCCCAAACCACCCCCCCCCAAAAAAAAACCCACAGGTAAGAATGTGATTTATATTAATTTCACATGTGGGATTATGGGGATGGGGCTGTTTGAGATTGTCCACAGTAGCTGACTGTGATTTGACCCATGCTGTAACAAAGAAGTGATTTTGCCAGGTACAGATAGTTTGTGTGATTGTGCGATGTTTGGAATTCTGGAGATTTTTCAGAGGATGTATAAATACTAGGTACCTGAGAGGCAGTGAGGATTAGAGAAGTCCAAAAATAATGCCATCCCTTTCCCCTCTATCCTTTTTACTTCTCCTATCTAGTCTTGGAGGTTAAAAGGGTGAAAAAAATTGGAGAAGGGTGGAAGAAGGAACCCACAAACTTGTAAAGACTGGTTACAGATACCTGCTTATGATCCCATTTTCCTGCTATGTTAGCATTCCTTCACTGCAGGAACCATGCCTTCTCTACCTTGACAGAATGCTCTTCTCAAACTGTAAGCCAAGACAAACCTTTTCTTTTTGAAGTTGCTTTTGTGTTTAATCATACCCACATGCAAAGCTATTAGAAATAACAAGCAGTTGCTCAAAATGCTGGAGGATAGGAAATCCATTCTTGCTGCATCATAAGTTGAAACACAGGGACAGTAGAATGAACACAGATTTGAACTTATTTTTAAAAGAGATGATACTTTTGTGCTAAACTATTTCTATGATAACATTTATAAAAGGTAGTTAAATTTGTCATTTTAAAAGCCATTCATCTCCACACAGCTGCTCTAGAGATTACATTTCAACATAGGAACTTTGGGGCACACATTTAGACCTTCATTGTTGTGATAATTTCAGGATTCCCAAGAGCCAGAATAGGCACTTCAGGGAGAAAAGAGCATTTGAGATACTGAAATGATTTTACTCGTGGACACCAGGGCTGGCTAGAGTGTGTAGAGCTAATTTACAGGGCTGGCCATTCTCCTTGCAACCAGGACACTCAAGGGCAGTTTGAGGAATGAAAGGATAATAGGTGAGACAATAAATGGATGTCACCCTTTGTTTTCTGCAAACATGGGTCATCGTCTTAAAAATAGACTGGATTAGCTGCTAGCATTGAAATATAGAGTTATCTTGACCCATGACTTATAATTTTACTCACATGAACTTGAGCATGTGAAGAGTACTGTTTAAAATAAAACAGCTGTGACTTACTTCTTAAAATCAGATCCTAAAAATTCTCAGAAAGTCAATGATATTGTTCAGTTTAAATTAACTGAGCCTTGGTTATGAAGTCAGCAGGATTCTTGCTGGTTGAGGAGTGACTGCAAGCAAGGATGTCAGAGGAAATTAGTTCAGACAGATGGGCTTTAGAAGAGTTGTTTAAGCTTGGGACAACCCTAAAATCAGGAAACTTTTCATGACCATGGTAGAGTGTAAAACTGAAAAAGATTAAGATACTGTTTCTAAGCAAATAAATCTTATGCCAGGCTTCACTATTTCAAATGGGAATTGCCACAAAAAGGAACAGCTTTTCTATCACTTCTAGTATTTATAGAAGGATGCCCTCTATTAATTCTTTAAAAATGTTCATTGGCAATTTAGTATGTGTCAGGGAGTGGGCACAAAAAGCTGCATGGACCTTAGAACTAGTTAGTGGAGTTTAAACTTGGGTATAAATTCTAAGCAAGACTTGACATCACAATGGTTCTGGATGATCATGTCTGCCAATTTCCATCTCCTTCAGACACTCTTTGGAAAAATATAAAACAGAAACTGAAATGGCATCACTGAAGCCTCAGGCTAGCTAGAGTGTTGGTCTTGGATAGATAATTCTCTTTATCATTAGTTAAAGAAGACAGATGAGTTGGCAGGTTCACTCACTAACCCCCAAAAATAATATGCCATCCTCTCTATGTGTGGCTTTTTACAAATGCATAGGTGTGGATAGATTCTTTAGTTCCATGAGATATTCTTTAAGTTATGTTTTCTTTTTTTAAGCTTATGCTGTTTTTCCTCAAAAATTTTTTAATAGTTCTGCAAACATTGAAAAAGCATAAGTGTTATAAATATTTTTGTAATATTACAAGGCTGAAATCAAACAGGTATTTAAGTTAATCTATTCAAAATATTTAAAAATGGTTATAAATTTATTTTATTTTACTCTTCTAAATATTTAATGAAAACCCACAAACATCAGACTTAAAATTATCTTTATTGCTTTAAACATTTTATGAAAATTCCATTTTGTTCTTTTTGAGGATGACCACTCCAGTAGCCTTTTTCTATATGCTGGCTGAGATAAAATTTCCACTCACATTATCAAAGATATGAGGGAACATAAGTAAACAGTTTATCTAACTGCACTTTCTGGACTGATCCCTGTAGTAGTAAACAGTTTATCTAGCCGCGCTTTCTGGACTGATTCCTGTAGTAGTAAACAGTTTATCTAGCCGCGCTTTCTGGACTGATTCCTGTAGTAGCTGACTGAAGGTAGGCCAGTGCTGTCAATTTCAGTTCCTCTCCAGTCAAGCAACAGTGAAGAATTCACAGTTCCGTGAATCAGAGATGAGTCTGTCCCAAGCACTGAATACTCAAACAAATTTGGATGTTAGCAGAGTGCTTCTGAGGATTTTGCAGGTTGTACGAATTGAACTGCAAAGCTCAGTTCATAGCGGAAACAATAGGCTGTTCACGCTAAATGCACTCACCAGAGTCCTTCTGAGACTTGGAAGTGCGGAAGCCAAGTTCTTTGAACAAAGCGTTTGGCGTGTTCACAGATCATTTCAATAGGTTTACAAAGTTTATGACCCTTGCATCCGAAGAACTTGTCTTCATGCCGAAGCATGCAAGAATACACTGTTGCATCTTTGGAGGGAAAGCTCTTTCCCAGGAGAAGCATCTTCACTTGATTGAGAGATAGACTTTGTAATCTGGGTACAGGAAGAACCGTGATTCAAGTGCTCAAGACAAACTGTCTCCTATGTTTACAAATAATTTGTTTCCAAAATGCTTGAAGTTCATGTGCTGAGTTGGTCATCTGTGCTGTGAACTACTGTAGCCTTACTTCAGGGAGAAATGAACTCCTGACAGTCAGGATACTGTGCAAAAAATGACTTTCATAAGTAATTAGGATAGTTTATGGACAGTTTGAATTAACCGCCACTTTGGGTTTAGTTTTTGAGAGAAGGAAAACTTGAGGAAAATTGTCTCTTCAGAACTAAGAAAAATACATAAACACTGGCCTTGTGGACCTTCCTTGATGTGCTGTCCAGCACACGCCAGTGGCTGTGCTGTCTCAGCATCTAAGAACTGCAGATAAAATACTAGGTCATCGAAGAAAAACATCTCAAATGGTGTGAAATTCTGATCTTTTTAGGGCATCTGTTGCTGGCTCAGCTTGAAAGTAAAGAAGTATATTTACTTATGAAGTAGAAGTATGTTCCTGTGCCTTTAATATTCTCAGTGTTATAGTGTCTGGTGTCATTTTAAGGAGTCCCACATTATTTAAATAAGACCCCAAATTCCCATACATGGGCCTTGTGGACTCCTTTCTTAACAATGTATCCTTGCCCTATATATGTGTCTGTGCATATGTGTGCACATGCATGCATATGTAAGTATATGTGTGCTTGTGTGCATATAATTGTGTGTGTATGTGTTTGTGTATTCACATGCCCCCTCTCTTCTGTGTGTGTGTGTGTGTGTGTGTGTGTGTGTAAGTGTGTGTGTGTGCCTGTGTTTAGGGGTGCTAATGTTCCCCGTGCATGAGGGATAGCAGAAAACAGGTGTTATCTCTTACCTTCTGTCTCGTTTGGAAAAGTTTCTTAATTTAGGCTGTGTATATAAGATTAGCTGCCATATGAGTTGGTGTTTCCTCTGTATTCAACTCCCGTCCTTTCACAGTAGCACTGGTATTATGAACACGTAATACTCTAGCTTTATATTTCTTTCTTTCAGGGGTCCAAACTGAGATTCTCATACTTGCATGGCAGTTGATCTACACAATCTCCCCAGTCCAACCTTCAATTCCTCAATAATTTAAGAAGATAAAATTCACAGTCTACGATCCTGAAAATTTATGATCACAACATAACATTAAATATGTTGATGTAATCTGTTTACTAGCCTTGCCTGCATTCACAATGTGGTGAAGCCACCGCCCTTATCTAGGTAGAAATGATTTCCTAAAGCTCAAAGCAAATCTCATCCCTAAGTGGTTCCTCTTGGCCTCCCTCCCTTGACAGCCAATCTGCTATGTCTCACCTGTTTCCTCTCTCCTGACCCACTGCTTTATATGTGAGAGTTCTGACAGGCACTTTTGCTGCCTGGGACTTCGTCTGACAATACCACTCTGTTTTCACTTCCAACATCATTAAAAGTTGATTCTAGAGCTCTGGGCACTATCTCCTTCCAGAGTCATTGAGAAAGCATTGTCATCTACTGCCTCTTTGCTGTCTTATCTACCTAATGCTCTATCGCCTGCATCTCTGCAGCCAAAACTCCCGATTTCTCTGTGGGATGAAAAATGTGCATTGAGGAATTTTTCATTAATTAAGTTCAATACTCTGTACTCACCACAGGGGGGAAAAAACGTGTGGGGAAGAGGTTTTTGGATCAGAGCAAATGTCAGACTTGACTTTGACTTCTGACAATCAATGCATTGATAGACACAAACTAACTTGCCCCTGCTCACTGCCAAGATCTTAACACTTCCTACAAAGGTACATCTGATGGGCAAAGTATAAAGATCTTGAGACACACTGAAAAGTATTTGAATGCAATCGAATTTTAAGCTGATTGAAGCTAACCTTGGAAATGTAAATGAAAGCGAAAACCTCATGTTGGGGACTAACAAAGTGAGGTGATTGTCAACTTTTAATATTAAACTGACCAGAAGTTCTGTGAAAGGGACAAGTGCAAAGGAAAAGAGTCAGATTTGAAGTGGAAACTTCTGGTTTCTTTGGAAAATCAGTTATATCAAATGATGCTTTGCTGGGGCACATAGGTGAAAGGATGTTTTGCTAAAGCAGGCATGTGACAGGATGTATGATGAAGGAATATAAACGTGACCCCAGGAGTAGTAGGAGCTTGAACACTGGTGTGTTTTGCTTGCCCTTGGTATTCTTCTCCAACTACGAGTATATCAGTTTACTTTTCATTACGTTGTTGAGCTTCACCTGTGACACCATTGAGAGAAACTTGCCAAAGAACTTCTCATGAGGGTCCTATGGATTCTGGCTGCTTCTGCCTTAGGCCAGTTGGTGAGCTTTGCGGTTTCTTCAGGATTGAACTGCCCTTGTTGGTTTGTGTATGGTGACTGGAATGCAGTTGTTGATTGGTATTTAGTATTTGCTACTTGACTAAACTGTTGATATCCTGACAATGAAGATTGGACTAGCCCCCAAAGAACTATTTCTAAACAGATCTACTTCCCTCGTGTCCTAATAACTTTTCTCTTCTACTACCTCTGGTGTGCGTTAAAGGAGAGGTTGAACCCTTATTAAAGCAGGTTTAAAAACATTCATGCCTACACAGATTTACAGAGACCTTACCAAAAATATACATCTGAGTATAAAACCAAGAATAAGCTACAGCATGACAGTGATCATAATGTGATTGCTATTCAGAAGGAAAACTTGCCAAACTGTCAAACTAAACAAGTATACAATCTATGGACCAATCAAGTTCATAACAAGTACATAATCATATACAAGTACATAATCTATAATCTATGGATCAATCAAGTTCGTTCCTAATGACTATGTTTTTATTCTAATTGAAAAATTGCTATTCATCCACTACAGCATACTAGATTACACGAGAATTCAATCTCTATAGTATAACAAAAAAATTAAAGTTATGTATTGCTATCAAACATATAATTGGTCCAATAAGAAAGGTTGAGAAAATTGCAGAAGACAAAAGAATTAAGGATCTGATATTTTGGAGAAAATCAATTCCTTCTGGTCTTTAGAGTGTTCAGCCTTGAGGGACTGAGGTTTGAGCATCCAGGAAAGAGGAGCAGTAAAACCTTGGAGAGGAGAGAAGACTGAGACCCACAGCTTTCAGTGATTCTTACCCACTCACGAATATAATAGAAAAACATTCTCTGAACAACTGGACCATAGCCTCATCTAAGACTGTGGAAAAAGATACTTCCTTGCTTGATATTTGTTAAACAAAGGTGAATATCTCTTGTCAGGGTTCCTGGCATGTCGCTACTTAGTACTATAATCACTTCCAAATGCCATGAAAGGGGTACCGGGAAGTTAAGGATACACTTGTTCCTTCTTCCTGTACAAGCCAGCAAGAGATATATCCATCTCTTATATTTAGTTCTGATACCACGTAAATTTAGAAACATTTAGAAAAATCTTAGTTTGAATCTCTTTGCCCACATGAAGATCTGTGGAAAAAGTATCTAAAACATCTTTGGATGAGTTATTTAAGCAAACAAGCCTTTTAGACATTCAGATTTTGGAAGTTGCTGCTGCTGTGTCTTGTGAAACATATCGTCATGCAAATGAGCCTGCATGGGCTTTGCCACATCCACTGTCTAAAGAGATACTTTAGTGTTTTCATTAATGTCAGTCCAGAGGAGAACTTCAGTCTTTCTTCTTTGCCATATATGCATAAAGATACAGTGTAACCAATACTCTATAGAATCCTTTAGTTAAGCAATGGTTTGCACAATTTGTCTTAGTTAAATCAATATTAAAAGAAAAAAAACAGTAACTGGAGCATTAGAAATTACTGGAAGGGTAAATAAGTCTCTAGCAAAAGAAAGACATTAAAATAAAAAAAAATACAATGGGTGATCGAAGCAGCTGATTACGGACTTCTGAATACAGAGCAGGTGAGCTAGAGACCTGATAAGTTAATTAAAGAGGCAGTGCAAGGGCAGGAAAACAGGATTTCAAAAGAGGTCAAAAACAGTTAGATATAACACAGTTAGAATAAGAAGGTTCCCCATAAAACTAGTGAAAATAAAAACTAAGAAACCTGCAAAATGAATGTAGGTCATTAAAGAGATTTAAGTGTCAGTGAAATGCCATATAAACACCTTTAAACAGCATAGTAAAAATGATAACAACAAAGATAAAGCACCCCCCCCAAAAAAAAAGAATACAGTAGCCTTTGAGTGGGGGAAAAATAGCCTGGTAATACAGAAGTATCATTTACCCTAGAGTTTCAGGGAAGAAGGAAGAGCTGCTGTAATTTCTGATAATGGCAGAACCAATAATTTGAACCGAAAGGTAAAAACAACCCGAAACCAGACACACTAAAACTAATAGAAAAGAAACTGGGGAAGACCCTTGAGGATATTGGCTCAGGGGAAAAATTCCTGAACAGAACACCAATTGCTTATGCTCTAAGAGCAAGAATAGACAAATGGGACCTGTTAAAATTACAAAGTTTCTGTAAGGCAAAAGACACTGTCAAAAGGAGAAATCGGCAACCAACAACTTAGGAAATGATCTTCACCAACCCCACATCCGACAGAGGGCTAATATCCAATGTATACAAAGAACTCAAGAGGTTAGACCCCAGAAAACCAAATAACCCTATCCAAAATGGGGTACACAGCTAAACAGAGACTTTTCACCTGAAGAAATTCGGATAGCTGAGAAACACCTTAAAAAATGTTCAACATCATTAGTCATTAGGGAAATGCAAATCAAAACAACCCTGAGATTTCACCTCACATCAGTCAGAATGGCTAAGATTAAAAACTCAGAAGACATCAGGTGTTGGCGAGGATGTGGAGAAAGAGGAACACTCCTCTACTGCTGGTGGGAATGCAAGCTGGTACAACCACTCTGGAAATCAGTCTGGCGGTTCCTCAGAAAACTGGACATGATACTTCCGGAGGACCCAGCCATACCACTCCTGGGAATATACCCAGAAGATTCCCCAGCATGCAATAAGGATACATGCTCCACTATGTTCATAGCAGCCTTATATATAATAGCCAGCAGCTGGAAAGAACCCAGATGTCCCTCAACAGAGGAATGGATACAAAAAATGTGGTATACATACACAATGGAGTACTGTTCAGCCATTAGAAACAATGAATTCATGAAATTCTTAGAGAAATGGATGGAGCTGGAGAACGTCATACTAAGTGAGGTGACCCAGTCTCAAAAGAATACCCATGGTATGCAGTCACTGATAAGTGTATATTAGCCTAGAAGTTTGGAACACCAAAGACATAAATCACATACCAAGTGATGTCTCACAAGAAGAAAGGAGTGGACACTGGTGCTAGAATGGACCAAAGCATCATTGTGGGGGAGTACAAGAACAGTGAGGTGGGAGGGGGTGGATGAGGGAGCAGGGGGAGGGAAAAGGGCATGTGGGACCTTTGGGGGTGGGGAACCAGAAAAAGGGAAATGAATTGTAAATATAGAATATATCCAATAAAAAAAAAAAAAAAGAACAACCCGAAAGACCATGCTTGCCAGACTGCTGCCATGCTGTTTCTATCATTATAAACTCTGGAACTGTAAGTCAAAATAAACTCCTTTTTTGTTTGTTTTTAAACAAATCTCTATCATCTATGAAATGTGCTACGTTGAGATTCAGCATCAAGAACATTCCATAGATGCATGGAGGTTTTTGAAGAGGAATGTGAGGTTTGTGATGGTTTGTATATGGTCGACCCAGGGAGTGGCACTATTAGGAGTACCTTGGAGTAGGTGTGTCCCTATGGGCATGGACTTTAATACCCTCATCCTAGATGCCTGGAAGTCAGTCTTCTCATAGCAGCCTTCAGATGAACATGTAGAACTCAAAGCTCTGCCTGCACCATGCCTGCCTGGATGCTGCCCTGCTCCTGCCTTGATGATTATGGACTGAACCTCTGAACTTGTAAGCCAGCACCAATTAAATGTTGTCCTTATAAGAGTTGCCTTGGTTATGGTGTCTGTTCACAGCAGTAAAACCCTAACTAAGGCAAGGTATAAGGATATAGATTTCAGGGTGATTCTAATTAATTACAGAGGGTCAAGGACCTTTGATGCTATGCCACACCCCCTACAACCTTCTGCTACTTAGCTTACAGCATGCAGAGAGTGAAGAACAATCCTAATGGGTGTCTGTTAATTTGACCTAAGAACACCATTGCCAACAGATGTATGAAATAAATGGAGACCTTGGGAGCTTTGTAGCATCAAAAACACATACTGTTCTGGAGATCACATCATCCTAGCTCTCTGCTTACCCCTACAAACAAAATTTTAAATTAGTGTACAGCACATATTTTTTCCATACAGTAAGAGGGAAGCATGTACAAAACTATGTAAATTGATAGATCGTCTAAACAAAATTAGGTAGTATCAGATACAATTATCAAGTTTCCATGTTTAAATAGTTGATGTACAATTTTGGGAAGACACATGGTAATTAAAACAAAGAAAAAACAAGCAAGCAAAGAAACAAACAAAGCCCATCCCAACAAGGAGCTATTTTCTGAACCTAATGATCTATGTCAAGAACTCAGTGGATCAATCTTTGTGATAAATAGTACATGGTTGAGGGTAGACAAGATGAGTTGATTGGGGTAGAAGAAGCTTTCCAACGTGAATCATGGAAAGGACAGTTAAAAACAAATAAGACAGGATGGATGAGACTGGTATCAGTAATGTGATCCCACTAGACATGCTGGAGACTCAGAGGGAACAGAGACATGGAGCGGAATCAAATGCAGGGGAATAGATTCTGACTTAAGAAGTTTTATAACCTTGAAGCAGTAGAAACCCAATTATAAGGACATCATATAAAGGTAAAGTAAAGGCAGCAATACTGATGAAGCCAATGAGAAGAAAACACCTAGAGTAACAACAGAGAAGTTCAAAGAACCAGTCTTTAGACCGGCAGTTAATTGTGCAGCAACAGCAGAAGAAGAATGTAGCATGGGGATGAGTCAGTCTTTAAAGCGGTAGCAGAGCTGCTGTCCTGTTATTTCTCACCAAGGAGGAGATAGTACAATAGACCATGGAATCATATTTTCTACGTTATTTTTAATTAATGTGATCAAAAGTAGATGGTAAAGAGGCTTGGACCAGTAACCAGAGTCGGGGCAGATCAGCGGAACACCTCCACAGCGCAGCTGGGAGCTGCGTGCCCATAGTTCTCCCAGGCCCCTACACCGAAGGTCTCCATCTTGCACCCAAGTCATCAGCAGAGAGGTGCAGGTATCCAAACCTAATTGGGGCCTGCCATCGCTCCGGGTGGGAAACCGCCAGGTTTGGGCCAGGAGCGAGAGTCAGGGAAAATCTGCGGATCATCTCCTCAGCATGGCTGGGAGCTGCTTGCCCCGCGGTTCTCCCCCCGCCCCTACAAAGATGATCTCCATCTTGTCGCTAGGTCACTAGTAGAGAGGGCCAGAGACGCAGACTTAATTTGTTACTACCATCACTTGGGTGGAATTCTGCCAGGCTCTTGCCAGTGGCCAGAGCCTGGGTGGCCCAGTGGGACATCTCCATGGCCACCGGGCCTTGTATCAACTTGGTTAGCATTCTCAGCAGTGGTCTCCATCTTGCGGCCTGGTCATCAGTAGAGAACCAACAGGCAGGCCCAGCCTCACGGGAGGTGAAAACACCAGCCACTGACAAGGTCAACTAACGCCAGAGAACCAGATGGCAAAAGGCAAATGTAGGAGCGTTGCTAACAGAAATCAAGGCAGCATGCCAGCATCCGAACCAGTTCGCCGACAACAAGAAGACCTAGATACCCCAACACACCAGAAAAAGAAGATTTGGATCTAAAATCACTGGTCAGAATGCTGACAGCTGAACACATGGATAAATCCCTTAAAGAAATACAGGAGAAAATGGATCAAAAGGTAGAGGTCCTTACAAGGCAAATGTAAAAAACACTTAAAGAAATTCAGGAGAATATGGATCAAAAAATGGAAGCAAATAAGGAGGAAACACAAAAATCACTTAAAGAAACACAAGAGAATGTGGGCCAACAAGTAGAAGTTATAAAAGAGGAAACACAAAAATCCCTAAAAGAATTACATGAAAACACAAACAAGCAAACAAAAGATCTGAGCAAAACCATCCAGGATCTAAAAACAGAAGTAGAAACAACTAAGAAATCACAAAGGGAGACAACTCTGGAAATAGAAAACCTTGGGAAGAAATCAGGGGCCATAGATGGAAATATCAACAATAGAATACAAGAGATAGAAGAAAGAATCTCAGATGGCAAAGATACCATAGGAACCATTGATTCAACAGTCAAAGAAAATGCTAAATGCAAAAAGCTTGTAACCCAAAACATCCAGGAAATCCAAGACACAATGAGAAGACCAAACCTAAGGATTATAGGTATAGATGAGAGTGAAGATTTACAATTTAAAGGGCCAGCAAATATCTTCTACAAAATTATGGAAGAAAACTTCCCCAACCTAAAGAGAGAGATGCCCATGAATATACAAGAAGCCTACAGAACTCCAAACAGACTGGACCAGAACAGAAATACCTCCCGTCACATAATAATCAAAACCCCAAATGTATGAAACAAAGAATATTAAGGGAAGTAAGAGAAAAAGGCCAAGTAACATGTAAAGGAAGACCTATCAGAATTACACCAGACTTCTCACCTGAGACCATGAAAGCTAGAAGATCCTGGGCAGATATCATGCAGACTCTAAGAGAACACAAATTTCATCCAAAACTACTATACCCAGCAAAACTCTCAAACTCCATAGATGGAGAAATCAAGGTATTCTATGACAAAACCAAATTTGCACGATATCTTTCCACAAACCCAGCCCTATAAAGGATAATAGGGGGAAAACACCAACTCAAGGAGGGAAATTATACCCTGGAAGAAGCAAGATAGAAACCTCCTCTCATCAAATCCAAAAGAGGATAACCTCTCAAATATAAAAAATAATTTCAAAAATGTTGGGAGGTAATAATTACTATTCCTTAATATCTCTTAACATCAATGGACTCCATGCCTCAATAAAAAGATATAGACTAACAGACTGGATACGGAAAGAGGACCCTACATTTTGCTGCATACAGGAAACACTTCTCAATGTCAAAGACAAACATTACCTTAAAGTAAAAGGCTGGAAGACAATTTTACAAGCAAATGGTCTCAGGAAACAAGTCGGAGTAGCCATTCTAATATCAGGTAAAATTGACTTTCAACCTAAAATCATCTAAAGAGACCTGTAAGGTCACTTCTTGCTGGTCAAAGGGAAAATCCACCAAGAAGAACTCTCAATACTGAACATCTATGCTCCAAATGCAAGGGTAAGCTCATTCATAAAAGAAACTTTCCTAAAGCTTAAAGCACACATTGCACCTAATACAATAATTGTGGGCGACTTCAACACCCCACTCTCCTCAATGGACGAATCAGGAAAGCAGAAAGTAAATAGGGACACAGTGAAACTAATTGAAACTTTGGACCAATTGGATTTAACAGATATATATATATATATAGAGAGAACATTTCATCCTAAAGCAAAAGAATATACATTTTTCTCAGCACCGCATGGTACCTTCTCCAAAATCAGTCATATAATTGGTCACAAGACAGATGTCAACAAATACAAGAAGATCGAACTACTCTCATGCCTCCTACCAGATCACTATGGAGTAAGAGTGGTCTTCAATAGCAAAAACACGACAGAAAGCCTACATACACATGGAAACTGAACAATACTCTACTCAATGACACCTTAGTCAAGGAAGAAATAAAGAAAGAAATCAAAGACTTTTTAGAATTTAATGAAAATGAAGGTACAACCAAATAGAAGGGGTTATAGAAAGTCTCCCAACCAAAAAAAGTACAGGACCAGATGGTTTTAGTGCAGAATTCTATCAGACCTTCAAAGACCTACCCAAATATATGGGACATAATGAAAGCAGTGCTAAGAGGAAAACTCATAGCCCTGATTGCCTGCAAAGAGAAACTGGAGAGAGCATACACTAGCAGCTTAACAGCACACCTGAAAGCCCTGGAACAAAAAGAATCTAATTCACCCAGGAGGAGTAGAAGACAGGAAATCATCAAACTAAGGGCCGAAATCAATCAAGTAGAAATGAAGAGAACCATACAAAGAATCATCAAAACCAAGAGCTGGTTCTTTGAGAAAATCAACAAGATATTAAACCCTAAGCCAGACTAACCAAAGGGCACAGAGACAGTATACAAATTAACAAAATTAGAAATGAAAAGGGGGATATAACAACAGAAACTGATGAAATTAAAAAAAATCATCAGATCCTACTACAAAAGCCTATACTCAACACAACTGGAGAATCTGGAGGAAATGGACAATTTCCTAGAGAGATACCAAATACCAAAATTAAATCACGATCAATTAGATCAGCTAAACAGCCCCATAACCCCAAGAGAAATAGAAGGGGTTATAGAAAGTCTCCCAACCAAAAAAAAGTACAGGACCAGATGGTTTTAGTGCAGAATTCTATCAGACCTTCAAAGAAGACCTGACACCAATACTCTTCAAACTATTCCACAAAATAGAAACAGAAGGAACACTGCCCAACTCGTTCTATGAAGCCACAATTACGCTAATACCTAAACCACAAAAAGATCCAACAAAGAAAGAGAACTACAGGCCAATTTCCCTTATGAATATGGATGCAAAAATACTAAATAAAATTCTTGCCAACTGAATCCAAGAACACATCAAAACGTTCATTCACCATGATCAAGTAGGCTTCCTCCCAGGGATGCAGAGATGGCTCAATATATGGAAATCCATCAATGTAATCCACTATATAAACAAACTAAAAGGAAAAAATGACATGGTCATCTCATTAGATACTGAAAAAGCATTTGACAAAATTCAGCATCCTTTCATGCTAAAAGTCCTGGAAAGAACAGGAATTCAAGGCCCATACCTAAATATAGTAAAAGCAATATATAGCAAACCAGTAGCCAACATCAAAATAAATGGAGAGAAACTTGAAGCAATCCCACTAAAATCAGGGACTAGACAAGGCTGCCCTCTCCATATCTTTTCAATATAGTACTTGAATTTCTAGTGAGAGCAATTAGACAACATAAGGAAGTCAAAGGGATACATATTGTTAAGGAAGAAGTCAAACTATCATTATTTGCAGATGACATGATAGTATACTTAAGCAACCCAAAAAACTCCACCAGAGAACTACAGCTGATAAACAACTTCAGCAAAATAGCTGGTTATAAAATCAACTCAAGCAAATAGGTAGCCTTCCTGTACTCAAAGGACAAGCAGGCTGAGAAAGAAGTTAGGGAAATAACACCCTTCAAAATAGTCACAAACAATATAAAGTATCTTGACATGACTCTAACCAAACAAGTGAAAGATCTGTATGACAGGAACTTCAAGTCCTTGAAGAAAGAAATCGAAGAAGACCTCAGGAAATGGAAAAATATTTCATGCTCTTGGATTGGGAGCATCAATATAGTAAAAATGGCCATCTTGCCAAAAGCAATCTACAGATTCAATGCAATCCCCATCAAAATCCCAAATCAATTCTTCATAGATCTAGAAAGAGCAATTCTCAAATTCATCTGGAATAACAAAAAAACCCATAGCTAGAACTATTCTCAACAATAAAAGGACTTCTGGGGGAATCAATATCCCTGACCTCAAGCAGTACTACAGAGCAATTGTGTTAAAAACTGCATGGTATTGGTACAGAGACCGACAAGTAGATCAGTGGAATAGAATTGAAGATCCAGAAATGAACCCACAGAGTTATGGTCAATTGATCTTTGATAAAGGAGCTACAACCATCCAGTGGAAAAAAGATAGCCTTTTCAACAAATGGTGCTGGTTCAACTGGAGGTCAACATGCAGAAGAATGCGAATTGACCCACTCTTATCTCCTTGTACTAAGATCAACTCCAAGTGGATCAAGGACCTCCACATAAAGCCAGACACACTGAACCTAATAGAAAAGAAACTGGGGAAGACCCTGGAGGACATGGGCACAGGGGGAAAGTTTCTGAACAGAACACCAATAGCTTATGCTCTAAGATCAAGAATTGACAAATGGGACCTCATAAAATTACAAAATTTCTGTAAGGAAAAGGACACGGTCAGAAGGACAAAACAGCCATCAACAAATTGGGAAAAGATCTTCACCAACCCCACATCCGACAGGGGGCTAATATCCAATATATACAAAGAACTCAAGAAGTTAGACCCCCAAAGAATCAAATAACCCTATCAAAAATGGGGTACAGAGCTAAACAAAGAATTTTCACCAGAAGAAATGCGGATGGCCGAGAAACACCTTAAGAGATGTTCAACATCATTAGTCATCAGGGAAATGCAAATCAACCCTGAGATTCCACCTCACACCAGTCAGAATGGCTAAGATTAAAAACTCAAGAGACAAAAGGTGCTGGTGAGGATGTGGAGAAAGAGGAACACTCCTACACTGTTGGTGGGACTGCAAGAGGTACAACTGCTCTGGAAATCAGTCTGTCGGTTCCTCAGAAAATTGGGCATGGCACTTCCAGAGGACCCTGTCATACCACTCCTGGGCATATACCCAGAGGATTCCCCTGCATACAATAAAGACACATGCTCCACTATGTTCCTAGCAGCCTTATTTATAATAGCCAGAAGTTGGAAGAAGACCAGATGTCCCTAAAAGGAAGAATAGATACAGAAAATGTGGTATATTTATACAATTGAATACTACTCAGCAATTAAAAATAATAAATTCATGCAATTTGTAGGCAAATGGTTGGATTTGGAAAATATCATCCTAAGTGAGTTAACCCAATCACAAATAATACACATGAAATGCAATCACTGATAAGTGGATATTAATGAGCCCAGAAGCTCTGAATACTCAAGGCACAATTAGCAAATCAAAAGATTCCCAAGGAGAAGGAAGGAGATGACCTTGGTCCTTAAAGGACTGGATCCAGTTTTGTAGGAGAGTGCCATAACAGAACAGAGAAATGGTGGGGTGGTGATTGGGGAATAGGTGGGGGGATGGGGGGGGAAAGAGGACATATGGGACATATGGTGAGGGGGGGGAACTGGGAAAGGGGAAAGCCTTTGGAATGTAAACAAAGAATATAGAAAATAATTTTTTTTTTTAAAAAAAAGGTAGATGGTAAAAATAAGGGTAAAATAAATGCACATTTACACATGTTCAATATCAGATATAACCCACCAGAAGCAAATTATATCTAAAATACAGAAAATGAACCTAACTGAGAATTATTTTCAGGTATTATTCCTGGTATGAATTTGGAAACGCAAGAAGAACAATGCCAACAGAAAAATATATATGAGCACAGCTAAACGAATGTGACTGAAGGATTTATAAAGTGAGATTTTTCATAGCTTTAGTCGGAGTGGTTATTTACCATCTTATAATTTTAGGCAATGTATACATATGAATGAAAAAAAGGAGGTATCTAAAGATAAAATAAAGAAGAAATTTCTGCTTCTAGCTGAGCTGAAATAAATATGTACTCTCCTTCTATCCTATATTAGTTAGGCTTCTGGGACTATAATTGAATACTAAAGTAGTGACACAACAGGAGAAAATGCTGATTTTATTCACAGTTCTGCTCACACTTCTTCAGGTTTAATGTTCATAGTTCACTGCTTTTGAATTGTTGCCAAGCATCACTATAAGGGTGTGTAACAGGGAAGCTCCTTGCTCTAAGGTTATGGAGCACTCACAAAAAGGGACCTATTATGATTACCCTCCGAAAGACCCAACAAGCAACTAAAAGAGTCAGATGCAGATATTTATACCCAACCAATGGACAGAAGCTTCTGCCCTATGTCATGGAATTAGAGAAAGGCTGGAAGAAGCTGAGGAGGAGGACAACTCCTGTAGGAGGACCAGCAGTCTCAAGTATCCTAGATCCTTAAGATCTCTCAGACACTGGGTCACCAACCAGGCAGCATACACCAGTTGATATGAGGCCATGAACACATACACAGCAGAGGGTTGCCAGGTTTAGTCAGAGAAGATGTACCTAACCCTCCAGAGACTAGAGACCCCAGGGAATGGGGAAGTCTGGTGGGGTGGGAAGTGGGAGGGTGGGGACACCCTCATGGCAACAGGAAAGGGGGCTGTAGGGGTGGGAGGAGATATGGGATGGGGAACAGAGGGTAGACTGAGAAAGGGATAAAATCTGGAGAATAAAAATAAAGATTAAATAAAATTTTTAAAAAAAGATGAATTAAACCCTCCTCTCCAGGTGTGGCTTTTGCCATTGGTGTAGTAATCACAGTAGTAAAAAAGTTACTAAGACAAGTGCCCTGGATGTAATACAGTAAGAAACACTGCCCTGACCATTGCCTCATTAACTAAACAGAAATTTGGCACATACACAACTGAGCATGACTTGGTATTTCAGAAGTTGTGAACATCAAGAGATCTTCCAGTGGGAAAAGTAAACACAGATACATAAGAATTTCATACCCGTATGGTGTGTCCATGACAGAAAGACTCATTTATAAAACAAACAAACAAACAAAAACCTACAAAGCACAGAAGATAAAACTTAAATTGGTAGGCATAGAGTAGTACTCAGTTTCAGAAATTCTGGTAGCAAGAGGACTTCTAACTTCTTTTTTGTCAAGAAGGACACAATGACTTAATGTGCTTGAGTTATGGATAACAGCAGCTTCCTGTCTAACTGAACTGAGATTGCTACAAAAGACAATCCAGGAGGCAAAGAAACCACCACACCTCCTTCTAGGAGGAGGAAACACTGACTGCAAATATAATACAAGCAGTCATTTTATTGATTTTTAACATACATTTATACTCTCCTTTGATCTGTACTTTAATTCTTAAATTGAATTTAAGCTTGTGTCTTTTCTGAGTTGTTTGCTACGGTGTTGTTTTTTTCACCATCTACTCCATATTTTCTTTTCTGACTCATATATTTTCTTTTCATCTATATTTCACTCTCTTTAGTTTCATCACTTGACATTCCTTTCATTCTAAGATGCCTATAACATTTTCTAAACCACAATGGAAGCACAGGCAAAGTACACAAATGCCTTCTACTGCAAGTTAATTCTGGGAACTCTGTCAAATAATTATTTGCATTGGGTTGCCTGTAGGCTATGGAGTTCACTGCAAATTTTCAGTTTTCATGATCTATGGTGGGTTTTGGTGAGGAAGCTGTGTTCGAGTCATTTCTGCTTCTGTAAGTAACCCCTTGCCTATATTTTTCTAAGTAATCAGAATAAACATCTTTGGTTCACCAAATTAGGCTTTGATGATATCCTTGGCTTGATCATGAGTTCTCTATCTGAGATGAGTAGACACTTATTCATTCTTCCCCAGGAACAGTTTCACAGCACACACATAAATAGGGCTAGCAACTAGATCCAAATGTCAAAATAGCAAGAAGATTCATGGAAAGTAGAATAGACAAGCAAAGCCAGAGGGAGAACATGTTCATCCCAAAAGAACACGTGAACAGAAAAAGTAACAAAACACAACACTTATGAGACAATATATAAATATCGGCAACAATTTTATATTATAATGAACTGAGAACAAAATATTCACAAGAGTTACGGAATATCAGACACCTTGGCAAAATCATTTGCATTCTGGCTACTTATTGCAGGACATTGACCTCTATTGAGAGTCCTATGATTTATTATCCTCATGTGTTTCCCATGTCAATAACTAGGTGGACTTGTAGCAGTGCATGAAAACATTCATCACATGTACTTTTGAGCTATTTGGTCAATAAATATGCAAGTCATTAAAAGGCTGTACGAGTAGGTCTTAAAATAATCTGTAACATTTTGATGTCATCTTTAAAGCATTAAAGTTTGGTTAGGTTGTAATCCTTAGCAAATATCAATCAAAGTTGGCCATTCATTCATTTTCTAATCAATAGGTAATATCAAAACTAAGGATGACTATATATTCCTGAAAGGTATTTTATAAAACAACCTGACTTGATTCAAATAGGTTCAGACATGAGATCACAGAGCAACCTGTGAAATGTATCTGTGAATGTTGGTGGCCTACAGCATCACCTTGAACTAGAGAAAAGGACTTGAAAGAAGCTTATAATTTTGATGCTGGGACTGGTCCTCCAAAGCACATTGATGAGAACTCTTCCTTGTAACTATTTTTACTGTGAGATTTATAGAACTAATAGATCATTATGCACCTGTCGCCCTGACCAAAAGACATAAATATTCCAGAACAATATGCTAATCATGAAACTCTTATATCCCACGCTAGAAGTTTGCTCCACTCCATGAATATATGATTTCTCTGTTAGATTCTACTCTGGGATGTTAATCAAATTGACATTTAATTTCTTGAGTTTATGACTTCTAGAAACTTTATTTCCAACAAATGCTTACTAAGATAATCTATAAGGTATATATTTTAATGTTGTCTTTAATATAACATATACTTACAATGCCACACATTCATTTATCATTGTTGTGTATTTGAAGAAAAGTTCATGGAATGATACTGACCTACATGCAGTGCACAGGTACATATTACATTCTACTGTATTTTATTTTTTGAATTGCTGTCCTAAACAACCCAGTAGGCAGATTTGATACTTTTGGAGCAAAATTAGCTTTGATAATTACTTTGATTATTGGATTATTTGATTAAAAATGAACACTGTGTGAAAAATGAAATTGTCTGCAACTAGCTCAGGATAAACCAATTATCTCTCTGTCAAACCAAAGGAAAGACTAGGTCCCAGAGATGTCTTACTTGCACAAAACCATCAGAAAAAAACAAAGTTCACAAATGGCTCCTTCTAGTAACTGGGTCCACAGTACTCTTTTTCTTTTTTTTTCTTTATTGAAAGAGGAAGTTAAAACATTTTATGATAAAATTGAAGATTTACATGAAAATATTTCTGACAAAATTCAACAAATATAAAGAAAAACACATTAAAATTGACAATTTTTCATGAAAAATTAAAGAGTAAAATAGTAGACATATGAACATTGCTAAATTAATTGAAAAAGGAAGTAGAAATATTTTATGATAGAGTTGAAGATTTTGGGGGAAAATATATCTAATGAAATTGTAAAAAATATAAAATAACATGTTAAAATTGAAGACTATCATGGAAAATTACACAGTTAAAATGGTAGGCATAAAAATATTTTTAAGTTGATTGAAAGTGGAATTATGAACACTTTCTGATAAAATTAAAGATTTACATGAAAAATATCTCTGATAAAATTGAAGAAATATGTAGATATACATGCTAAAATGGACTATTTCATAGAAAATTATACAGATAAAATGGTAGGTAAAATATTTCTAAGTTGATTGAAAGTATAATTAAAAACATTTTATGATAAAATTGAAGATCTACATGGAGAATATTTCTGATAAAATTGAAGAAATATATAGAAAAACACATTAAAATTGACTATTTCATGGAAAATGCTACAGATATAATGGAAGGCATAAAATATTTCTAAGTTGATTCAAAGTGGAATTATAAACATTTTTCATATTAAATTGAAGATTTACATGGAAAATATCTCTGATAGAATTGAAGAAATATATAGAAAAGTATGTTAAAATTGACTATTTCATGGAAAAATTTACAGATGAAATGGTAGTCATAAAAATATTTCTAAGGTGATTGATTGTGGAATTGTAAAAATTTCTGATAAAATTTACATAGAAAATATTTCTGATAAAATTGAAGACATATACAGAAAAACATCTTAAAATTGAAGATTATCATGGAAAATAATACAGATAAAATGGTAGACGTAAAATATTACTAAATTAATTGGAAGAGGAATTACAAATATTTTTTGATAAAATTGAAGATTTACATGAAAAATACTTCTGTTAGTCTATGCCTTTATATTGGGGAATTGAGTCCATTGATATTAAAAGATATTAAAGAATAGTGATTGTTGCTTCCTGGTATTTTTGACATTATTTTGATGTTTGTGTGGTTACTTTCTTTTGGGTTTATTGAAAGAAGATTACTTTCTTGCTTTTTCTTGGGTGCGGTTTCCCTCCTTGTATTGGCATTTTTCATCTTTTATTCTTTTTAGGGCTGGATTTGTGGAAACATATTATGTAAATTTGATTTTTATAATGGAATATCTTGGTTTCTCCATTTATGGTGATTGAGAGTTTGGCTGGGCTGGCAGTTCTGTTCTCTTAGGATCTGTATGAGATCTGCCCAGGATCTTCTAGCTTTCCTCATCTCTGGTGAGAAGTCTAGTGTGATTCTGATAGGTCTGTCTTTATAAGTTACTTGATCTTTTCCTCTTACTACTCTTAATATTCTTTCTTTGTTTAGTGCATTTGGCGTTTTGATTATTATGTGCCGGGAGGAATTTCTGTTCTGGTCCAGACTGTTTGGAGTTCTGAAGGCTTCTTGTATGTTCATGGGCATCTCTTTATTTAGGTTAGGGAAATTTTCTTCTATAATTTTGTTGAAGATATTCACTGGCCTTTTAAGTTGTAAATCTTCTATACCTATGATCCTTAGGTTTAGTCTTCTCATTGTGTCCTGGATTTCCTGAATGTTTTGGATTACAAGTCCTCTGCATTTTGCATTTTCTTTGATTGTAGAGTCAATGCTTTCTATGGTATATTCAACAACTGAGATTCTTTCTTCTATCTTTTGTATTCCGTGGTTGATGCTTGCATCTATTTCTTTCCAAGGTTTTCTATGTCCAGAGTTGTCTCCTTTTGTGATATCTTCATTGTTTCTACTTCTTTAAGTTCCTGGATAGTTTTGTTCAGTTCCTTCACTTGTTTGTTTGTGTTTTACTGTAATTCTTTAAGGGATTTTTATGTTTCCCCTTTAAGAGCTTCTACCTGTTGACCCATGTTCTCCTTTATTTCTTTAAGGGATATTTTTATGTTTCCTCTTTAAGGACTTTTACTTGTTGAGCCATGTTCTCCTGTATTTCTTTAAAGGGAGTTCTTTATGTCCTTCTTGAAGTCCTCTATCAGCATCATGAGATACAATCTTAAATCCAACTCTTGCTTTTTCAGTGTGTTGGGGTATCTGGGACTTGCAGTGGTGAGAGAACTAGGTTCTGATGTTGCCAAATAACCTTGGTTTCTGATGATAGGGTTCTTGTGCTCACCTATCCCCATCTGGTTATCTTTGGTGTTAGTTGTCTTCCTGTCTCTGATTGGGGCTTGTCCCTCCTGTGGGCCTGTAAGCCTGTGTCCATATGCCTGGGAGACCAGCTCTCTTCTGGCAGGGTCTGTGCATAGAATGCCATAGAGATGCCTGGCTCCCTGGTGCAAATGGAGACCAGAAGACTCCTGTCCCAGTAGCTCCACTGATCATATGCCCTGGTGTGATCCTAGCTATTCCCCTCCAGAGAAAAGGTGGATCTCATCTCTGCACATAGATGTGAAAGCACTGCTGGGAGATCCTGGTGGGCCTTGCACTGAAGGCTGTGGAGCCGCCTGACTTCCTCGTGCAAATGGCAGTCATGTTCTATCAGCTCCACTGATCATATGCCCTGTGTGTGCCTAGCTGTTCTCCTCCAGAGAGAACAATACAACTCTTATAGACAAGGTGGATTGTGTTAAGTCATCAAAATTGCCAACCAAAACATCACTCACTTCAAAGAAAATAGGAACAGGTTAATCTTCTTCTTCTTCTTCTTCTTCTTCTTCTTCTTCTTCTTCTTCTTCTTCTTCTTCTTCTTCTTCTTCTTCTTCTTTGGTTTTTTGAGACAGGGTTTCTCTGTGTAGTCTTGGCTGTCCTGGAACTCACTCTGTAGACCAGGCTGGCCTCAAACTCAGAAATCTGCCTGCCTCTGCCTTCCAAGTGCTGGGATTACAGGCGTGACAGGTTAATATTCTTGAGTGAAACATGATTCATTATGTTTCAGGAATATGGATTCAGTTTACCCTGAAAGCAAGTCCCAATTTGCAAGTGTTTTCAGGAAATTTTTATAGGTATAGGTTATATGCAGCCTATAACAGAGCAAAGTACAGATGCCATCAAAAGTCCAACTTGGTGAACCAATCTTTTTTCCTGGGGTCACTTATAAGAATACAGGAAATGGGTTACTTACAGGAGAATAAACAATTCAGACAGCTATATCATTGAAGTATGTACCCTAGCCTTGGTGAAAGATCATAAACCTGGAACCTGGATCACACTGCACAGACTGAAGGCAATTCAAAATGTTGAATAGTCCCTTCCAAGTGACCCACTTAGTCTAAATCTTGTCCAGGAAGCTTGGCTAGTTTTTGCATCTTCCAGGCATCTGGTGATGTTTCAAAGTCTACTTTGCAGTTTAGTCCATCCGAGGGCCTCCTTCTTTTGCAGCTTCACTTATTATAGAGTGTGACTCGCAGTAGTCTTTATTCTTTACTCTTTGTGGAGAGGGACCTGGTGAATATGGTCACTTTCAGGAACTTCCTGAAACTATTTTGACTGGTTTCTATTCTTTCTTAAGGTGATTCCCTAAAGGATTCATTCACAGGGGGAAGCTGCCATCCAAAAATATGTACCAAAAGAAAATCAGAAATCAAGGCATTTTCAAAGATATTGATTGGTGTATCATATAGTCAGTTAAAGCAAAGTTGGAAAGTTCTGCTATAGATCTCAGAGATATCTAACGCCATTCTGTGATTTGAGTTGGTGGAATATTTAATACGTTCTATGTGAGGTTGCCTGATAATCTGAAGGCTACCACATTAGAAGAGGAGGTTGCCAATGATTAGGCACTAGAGTTGGGGAAGGAGGATCACAATAGGCCTGAGACAGTTTGGTTTGGGAACACTAAAAGTCTCCATAACCATGATGGTTTTACCTGTAAATCTGTCTTATAGGATATTTAACATGAAGTTTGTGTTTTTAAAAAGTTCAGTTCACGATCTAATTGATATGAAGAACAATTCACATTATCATCAAAGACACAAAATATCTAAACTTGAAGTTCCATTTTGTACTGTGTTATTTTACCTCAACTATTTTAAATTTGTTCAAAATCAACACAGATATATTCTCTAGTAGCTTCAATTATATTGAGGAAATAAAGGTGGTACGATCATAGATTTTGGAACCAAGAGATGTGAAACCAGATTCAGTGGTTGACAGTAAAACATGTTTGCTCTTGAGGCCCTAAGGGAGAGGCTGTGTACACCTTTTCTACATTATACGTTTTTTTTTTTTTGCTATCAGCTGTTTCTCACTTTCTTTTTCTGGACACAGAAAATATGTTACATTTACACAACAGACTACAACTCAACTGTTAAAAAACAATGAATTCATGTAATTCTTAGTCAGATGGACAGAAGTAGAAAATATCATCCTGAGTGAGGTAACCCAACCATTAAAGAACACACCTAGTATGTACTCACTGATAAGTGGATATTAGCAGAGAAGATTGGAATAACCAAGATATAATTCACAGACCACATGAAGAATGAGGACCCAATTGTGGATTCTTAGGTTTTTCTTTGAAGGGCTAACTAAATACACATGTGGAGGGGAGATAGAGACAAAATGTGGAGCAAAGCCTGGAGGAAAGGCCATCCAGAGACTGCCCTACATAGGACTCCATCCCATATACCAAACCCACACACTGTTGTGGAGTCCAACAAGTGCTTCCTGGCAGGAGTCTGATATAGCTGTTTACTGAGAGGTTCTATAAGTGCCTGACAAATTTAGAGGTGCGTGCTTCTCAGCCAACCATTGAACTGAGCACAAGGTCCCCAATAGAGGAGGAGCTAGAGAAAGGAACCAAGACGCTGAAGGGGTTCAGAGCCCCAGAGGAGAATCAACAATTTCAACCAACCAGTCCATCAAGAGCTCCCAGACACTTAATCACCAACCACAGAATACACATGGAGGGACCCATGGCTCCATCCACATGAGTAGCAGAGAATGACCTTGTTGGGCATCAAAGAGAGGAGAGGCCCTTGGACCTGTAAAGGCTCATTGCTCCAGTGTAGGGGGAATGCCAGGACATGGAAGCAGGAGTGGGTGGGTCAGTGAACAGGGGGAGGGGGATGGAATAGTTTTTTGGAAGAGAAACATGGAAAGGGGATAAGCTTTTGAAATGTAAATAAAGAAAATATCTAATAAAAAAGTAAAAAAAAAAAAGAAAGTAAGTAAGTAGAGCATGTTTATTGATTGGCAATTTGGAAAAAAATTCAAAAGTAAGAAAAAACTTTGTCAAGAACTTGGAGATTCTCCAAAAATTACAGCGAAATATAAGAAACAAACATCAATTAGTCAAATAAACAACACAATAAACCACCAACAGAAAAGGCCAAGTGGAAGGGTGAATTTTGAAATGAAGGTCAAAGTTGAGATAATAATATCCATGTAAAAAACCCATGTAAAAATCTGAGAATGAGCAAAACTTCCCAGAATCTAGATATAGTCAATAGTCTTAATCGAATATATCATGGGACAGAAGTGGGGACTGTGGTAAACAGTAAGAGTACCATCCATGTAGCCAATACAATTATAGCAGGGCATAATTTCACAGACTTAGAACTTTATAATTGTAATTAAACATGACCAGTGAAGAACCTTTCCATGCCCTGTGATGAAGCTCCCTATGAATAATACCATAGTTAAGATGTCAAAACCACAAGAGAAGGTAACTAATTAATTGATTAGTTGGACAGAGGCTTATGCTCCTGGAAGTGACCTGAAGCCCAGCATGTATGGGGAGAGAAGTCACAAAATGAGCACGAGCTGAGCTAGGCCTACTCTGCAGCTGCTTTCACAAAGCCTGCCAAGAACCTCACATTTCACCTCCTAGAGAGCAGTGGGAACCAATGAACAGCCAGTGGGTGTTCACTTCACAGAGTTCATCCGACTTTGTGAAGAAATCGTGAGTTACTGACCATGTACTGAATTTACTTGTCCCTATAAGTGACTTATATGGCACATGTTCAGTAAGTATCTGGAGGATTCTCACTTTAAAGAACTGCCTTTCCTATAGCTTAGTATAAACATGGAAAAGCAACACTATCTTAGAAAATATCCCTTTATTACTTTAGTATTTCTCTTAAGGCTAAATGTTTTCCTTACAAAAGAAAGTACATGTCAATAAGAGTCTACCACTAAGTCTGCCACTGGGGCTGATGAAGAGGGAGTGTTAGACTACCAAGGTCATTTCACTAAGGACTTTACTAACAAACTACCATGACCCCAGTTATTGCCTGTTGACAAAGTGATTTGAATGCAGCATTGCTCAACACTAAGGACTTTACTAACAAACTACCATGACCCCAGTTATTGCCTGTTGACAAAGTGATTTGAATGCAGTATATTTCTCAACAATATACTGGGGCAGGGTTTTCATGATAAGCAATCATCAATGCTATCAATGCTCATAAACCGACACTATGAATGTAAAACCGGCTTCCCAGCTCATTCACTACAAAGGTGCTATGCCATTGGTCATTGTTATCCTGATAACAGAAGGGATCACACTCAGATTCACTGCCCATAATGCCAGCAGGTGAAAATCATCAGGTATCTACCTGTTGGCTTTGACACAAAGATTGTTCTTAAAAATCTTTTGTTAAAGTTTTTTTCTCATATTTTTTTAACAAGGAAAGCAAAGATAAACAATTTTATGTGCATATTAATATGGCTATGGGCAAGAACTGACCATCCATATATCATTAAACTGAGAGCATCCTAGTCCTTTGTTATTTAACCATTTACATGTGCATTAATTTTCTCTCTCATGCTCTGACAAAGCACTTCACCAAATCACACGAAGGAAGTTAGGGTTTCTTTTGACCCAGTTCAGATGTGTGGTTCATCATGCAGCCATCATGTTGGCAGAGGCCTGAGGTAGCTGGGTCACATTGCCTTCACATGCAGGCAGCAGAGAGGGACTAACGGTGCTTCTCTGCCCTCTTTCTCCTCTGTTTTGTCTCTTTTCCCCCACTGGGCACTCAGCCCATGGAATGTTGCCGTCCAGATTCAGGGTGGTTTTCTCACCTCAATTAATTGAATCTAGAAATTTCCACACTGACATATCCAAAGATTTTTGTACATGTTCATTTCTAATTTCCACACCTTGACAATCAAGATTAATTGCTGGGTTATGTACAACAGTTTTTAGGCTGTGAAGATGAGAGAGCTCATCTTCATGCTTAATTTGCTTTTTTTCTAGATGTGTCATTGAATTCTGATTATTATGTCTATAGCAAATACATATTTCAAAAATAATTTTGAGTGCATGAAGTCCACAGGAAAGTTTCTATTGGAGATTCTGAAAGACAGGCTTATCACTTGAAAATACTGTTTCAACTGGAAGCATTTGGGGATAAACAAATGCTTCACTTCTCTTTCTCAGTCCCATATTTTCTACCTCTGGAAGGTGTTTCCCAGAACCCCAGCAGCCTATTTGAATAAGGATACTACTACCTACTTGAGCCAGAATTTTGATCTACTGATAGCATGTCAGCATACCACTTGCCAGGATAAATTAACATATACAACAGTGAATGTAAAATGTTACTGTTTAACAGAAAGGATCAAAAAAGCATCTTTTTATTTGATTCGGAAAAGTGTTTGGTCAAATTTAACATCCTTTAATGATCAAACAAATCAACAAATGAAGCATAGAAAACTGTTCGATAGAAACATATCAAACTCTTAGCCAGCATCCTGCTGAGGCGAAGTGTGAGTTCTGTCCTTTAGAAGAAGACACAGGGCAGGATGCTCTCTGTCATTACTCTGATTCTGCAACATATTGCAAGTCCTATGTAGAGTACAAGCAAGAGAAATAAATGAAGAATCTTAAATAAAAAAGTGGTGGTCAAATGATTTGTGAGTGAGATGATTTTGTAAATTTCAAAATATAAGGACTTCACACACACACACACACACTAGGACACGTGAACACACACTGAAGGGGAGTGAAGAAACAAATGTAGTTAAGTTACAGGATTAAAAAAACAATATATAAATATCAGTAACAACTTCATATTATAATGAACTTTCTGAGAAACAATGTTCACAAGAGTTATGAAATTACATACACCTTGGAAAAGTCAATTGCATTCTGGTCACTTCTTGCAGGACATTGACCTGTATAGAAAGTTCTGTGATTTATCATCCTCATGTGTTTCCCATGTCAATAACTGGGTTAATTTGTAGCAGTTCATAAGCACATTCATCAGATGTACTTTGTTGCCCCCTGATCAGTAAATAAGCAACTCTTTAAAAGCCTTTATGAGTAGGTCTTAAAATAATCATTAACATGCAGATTTAATCTTTACAGCATTAAGTTTTGGTTAGTGTGTACTCCCTAGTAAATATTAACCAATGTTGGCCATTCATCCATTTTCTAATCAATAAGTATATCAAAACTAAGGATGACTATGTATTCCTGAAAGATCTTTTAAAAAACGACCTGGATTGTTTCAAATAGGTTCATGGATGAGATCACAGAGCCAACGTGTGAAATGTATCTGTGAATATTGTTGGCCTACAGCATCACCTTGAATTGGGTAGGGAAAAGGACTGAAAGAAGCTTATAATTCTATGCTGTGACTGGTCCTCCACAACATTGATGAGAACTCTTCCCTGTAACTATTTTTCCTGTGAGATTTGTAGAACTAATAGATCATTATCACCTGTTGCTATGACCAAAAGACATGAATATTCCAGAACACCATGCTGATCAAGAAACTCTTATTTCCCTATCTAGAAGTTTGCTCTACTCCATGAATCATGTGATTCTCTGTTAGATTCTACTCTGGGAAGTTAATCAAACTGACATTTAATGTCCTGAGTTTATGACTTCTAGCAACATTATTTCCAACAAATAGTTACTGAGACAATCTATAGGGTATATATTTTAATGTTGTTTTAATATATCATATACTTACAATACCACACATTCTTTTGTCATTGATTTTTATTTGAAGAAAAATTCATGAAATGATATTGACCTACTGAACATGCAGTGCACAGGTTCATTATTATATTCTACTCTTATATTTTTTGAAGTGCTGTCCTTAACAACCCACTAGGTCGATTTGATACTTTTGGAGCAAATTTTGCATTGATAATTACTTTGATTATTGGATTATTTGGTTAAAAATGAACACTCTGTGTGAAAAATGAAATTGTATCCAATTAGCTCAGAATGAACCAATTATCTCTGTATCAAACCAAAGGAAAGACTAGGTCCTAGAGAAGATGACTTACCTGCACAACTCCATCAGGCTGTTCACAAATGGTTCCTCCTGGTAACTGAGGAACCACATAACTCTTATAGACAAGGTGGATTGTGTTAAGTCATCAAAATTGCCAAACAAAACATCATTCACTTCAAAGAAAATTAGGGACAGGTCAATGTTCTTGAGTGAAACATGATTCATTATGGTTCAGGAACATTCACTCAGTTTGCCCTGAAAGCTAGCCCAAATTTGCAAATGTTTTTTATAGGTATAGTTTTAGGCAGCCTATATAACAGGGTAAAGTACAGATACCACCAAAATTCCAAATTGGCGAACCAATTTGTTTTATTGTGGTCACTTATAAGAATACAGGAGATGGGTTACTTATAGCAGAATAAACATTTCAAAGACAGCTGTATCACTGAAGTATATACTCTAACTTGGGTGACAGATCATAAACCTGGAAGCTGGAGCACTGAAGGCAACTCAAGATATTGAGTAATCATAATGCCCTTCCAAGTGACCCACTTAGTCTAAATCTCGTCCAGGCAGCAGGTCTATTTTGTACAAAGCATTGAAGTCGAAACCCTAAAGGACATAAGAATGACATGGTAGCAGATAAAATATAGTCATTACAAAATATAAAGGCATATTCATCATGGGCTAACTCATCCACGCTGAAAGAAGCGTGGTTTCAAGGGGTATAGCATAAATCAGAGCAAGATTCTGGGTTCCATGAACCATCTAGGATCCTACAGCAAATTATCAGAGACTGGATAACTTTTAAAGAAGAGGCATTTATTTCTAAAAGTTCTGGAGGCTACAAGCCAAACATCACAGTTATAACATGATCAGCTTGTGTGGGAACCTACTTTCTGATATCAGACTCCTGATTTTTTTTCATGGATCTTCGCATTGAAGATATTGGCAGGAGAAGCTGGTGACACAGATATTAGATTACTTGCCTACCATGCATGAGGCTGTGGATTCTAACCTTGGTACCAGGAAAGAAAGAGAAGGAAACATAAAAAGCAAGGAGATGGGGAAGGAAGTGGGGAAAAAATTCACAAGAGGGTTTCTGGGTTCTCTCTTATAAGGCCACTAATCTTAAAAAACCTTCCCTTACATGACCCACTTGATCCCAAAGCCCCCACTGATCACGCCATCACACTGAGTGTCATGTTTTCAGCACATGCACTTTGAGAGGAAGCAAGTATTTGGCCCATTGCAGAAGAGTTCATTTCACTATTTACACTATTCAGCTATGTTTTGTTACCCAATCTCTAATTTCTATTATTTCTATTAGTAGAAGGTTTAAGTACCCATTTTCTAGTATTTATTTTAGTGGAAAGTTCAAGTAACCATCTAAGGAAGAACTTTGATCTCATCAGAAACTGCTCCTTCAATGGAGCTGTGTACAAATGTGTTGGCTGCTGAGATGATTTCAGTGATGGAGAAGTTATGGTTCATACATTTCTTGGGATAATTACAGCATTGACAAGAGCCATTGCTTAATTATAATCTCATGTGTGTGTGTGTGTGTGTGTGTGTGTGTGTGTGTATGAAATTTTGATTTTAACTAAAGAAGAAAATGATTAAATATTCTTTGTCCAGGATCCCATGTTGAATGAAATACCAGCTTAGCCATCAAATGAAAGTATGTATCTCTAGGTCTTATCTTGAGAGGTCCTACCTGGTTCCCATTATTTTAGCGGTTCTCAATCTTTCTAATGCTATGACCCTTTAATATAGTTCTTCATGTTGTAGTGACCACCAACCACAAATTTATTTTTCTATTTTATAACTGCCCTTTTGCTATTTCTATGAATCATAATGTAAATATTTGATATGCAGAATATCTGATATGCAATCCCCAAACAGTTGTGACCTCATAAGTTGAGAACTGCTAATTATACTGAAGCCTTATTTTTCCTCCTTTTAGGGGGAAGAATGGGGAAAAAAGTCTTTGGTTTTTGTAACCATCCCTAGAGATATACTTTTCTACAATGTATACCTGTCATAACTTGGCAGGTATATGCAGAAAAACCCATCTGGGCAAAGGAAGCAAAAGTTCAGGAATGACTGGCGGAAATATAATGCTTAGTAAATACTTGTTGAAAAGTAACAGACAGGTGTGGTAATTGTTTCTAAACTTTCCTTTAGCTCCATACAGCAATATTTGCTTTAAGAACTGCATTATCTATTGAAAGGTGATGAATTATGTGCCCATCCAGAGAATAAGATGCCGGAACTGTTTTTGTAATCTGGTTTTTTTAAAAACTCCCTAGGCATCAAGCTTTGAATCCACAAATAACTAAATGCAGCTGTTTGGGTATTAGCCTGAGCATTTCTTTGCATATTATATAACAGCTGTTGAGTAATTGTGCATTCAATTCAAAAAGCATTTGTAAAAGAAAAAAGAAGTTTTCAAAATGACAAGGAGAGATAGAGATAGGTGATAGATAGGTAGATAGATAGATAGATAGATAGATAGATAGATAGATAGATAGACAGATAGGATAATAACTAGATTGATAGATAAGATTTAGGTAGGAAGAACAGAAATTTATAGCCCAATAATTCAAATCAGAGGTACAGGGTGCTTGAGGACATCTAAAAGGTACTGTTTGAGAATCTAGAGGAATGATCTGTACTTCAGACCTGACATGCTTCCTATTTTTGCCAAATATAATATTTTAAAAACACAGTTCATTCTTTCATTTGTCTATTTTTCCATTTAATCAGCACAGACGAAGTTACAGCAGAATTGATATGTCCCAGGAAGATGAAAACATTTCCTATGTGTTTTAGGAGAAAAAGTTTGTTATTCCCTGTTAGGATGAACAAAAGGTTAACCATAATTTCCATGGGTGTGGCTACCCACTGGGAGACACCCCCCCCACAATGAACCTGTGCCTATGTGGGGATCATCTTACAGATATCAAGGTAGAGTTGGAAAAGAGGAATGACATGCAGGGGATGCTTTGCCTGAAGCAAGATTTCAGCCTTCTACAGCAAGGTCAGTGATTATAAGATGTATTATTCTCTGCGTTTACAAAATGAGGAGCTAGGACCAAGGCAGAAAGAGAAACAGGTTCCCCCAAAACCTGTTTCTGTTCCCATGTGGGTGGGGTGTGTGTGGCAATTTCACTGTGAAGAAGTTAGGGTTAGGGTTGGGGTTGGGGTTGGGGTTGGGGTTGGGGTTGGGGTTGGGGTTGGGGTTGGGGTTGGGGTTAGGGTTAGGGTTAGGGTTAGGGTTAGGGTTAGGGTTAGGGTTAGGGTTAGGGTTAGGGTTAGGGTTATTCTTATTGACCAGAGCATCCTAAGAATGTTATCCTGTTCCTTCCACATCTTGTGCTGGAGCTTCAACAGAGAAGCATTGTACTCAAAATGAAAATGCTTTAAAGTTGCCCTTTACAAAGTTCACGAACATTCAGAGTTCAAACTCTTAGGGAGTGCTATTTACAGTCTTTCTTTGTACACTGTCTAGACTCTAGGTCCTAGACTCTAGTAGGGCTCAGTGATTTACAACCTTCTCAATGCTGAGACCCTTTAATACAGTTCCTCAAGTTATGGTGACCTCCAGCCATAAAATTATTTCATGGTTACCTCATAACTGTAATGTTACTGTTATGAATCATAATTTGATGTCCAGGATATCTGATATGCAAGCTGAAAGGGGGTCATGACCCACAGGTTGAGAACTGCTGCCCTAGCCTAAGAATTCACAGGTAGAGACCCTCCCAAAATCTGACATTACTTTCACTTTAAAAAAAATCTCCACAAATGACCTTGGCATAATGATCTTTGAAGGTCTGTGAGTAACAGTGAACTCTGATTGAAAAGTCATGCATAGTTTTCTGTTCCCACCAAAAGAAACAAACAAACAAACAAAACAACAACAACAACAACAACAACAACAACCAAAAACCAAAGACAATTTGAGGATTCAATTTGACACTAAGTCTGCTTAGCCAGAGAGAAAATAGACCTGATTGGCTGAATTTTTAAAGGTGGCCAAAAGCAGAGCCTAGAGAGAGGGCCTTTCTCTCCAGCAGCATCCTGACTTGGGGTATGGATGTATATTCTGGCAGCTTTGACCTAAAGATTCACTGTCCTTCACCCTAGCTCCTTCTGAGGAAATGTCTTTTCTTTTTCATTTCACAAATTTCCTGCTTCCCAGTCAGTCTATCACAGAGAAGGGAAAGTTATGTAGTAATATAAAATGTCTTAAAAAGTCCAGAAAATTATAACTGGCTTTGAGTGTCTACAGCAGCTGCATACACACCCTTAACACGAATTTGGCTTGGTATATTAATTCATCTGCCAATAGCTTGTTGATGGAGTGGTGCCCTTTCTGCCCCGCCCTGCATCCGCCCATCCAATCATATCCCGATATGCAAATGACCCTTAGTGCAGGCAGATAAAAAGGAGCAAGTGCTCTTTCAGAACCAACTTGCTGAGCCTGTCACCTGTGTTCCAGGAGCCAAACCAGCCATGTCCTCCCCTGCACAACCTGCAGTCCCTGCCCCGCTGGCCGACTTGAAGATTCAACACACCAAGGTGAGGCACTTAAATCACAAATTGGCTGAAGCCTCTGTAAGAGCTCTTTGCAAACAGGAAGACAACAGGCTTGCAAAGTTAGTGGCCTGATTAGTGAATTTTAAACCATGTCTGAGAACTACTCTTTAAGTTTATCTCTTGACATATGTCCAAGGGAAGGATTTTCTTCTCTATTCAAGGTTCTTGTGCCAGAGTGCAGTGAATCATAGTGAGCAGTCCTATAAACTCTGTGCAGTAGGCACTTAAGGTAAGGCAGACAAACAGGGGAACTTACTAGACAGAGCAGGGTATCTGGGAAGGGTCTCTCTCTCTCTCTCTCTCTCTCTCTCTCTCTCTCTCTCTCTCTCTCTCCCTCTGACACACACACACACACACACACACACACACACACACACACTTAACCAGGATAATATCACCATACATTTGAGGGCACAGTGACTTCGAGGCTGTTGCTAAAATTCCCAATGGAAAGTGCCAGTGACTGGATCACATTAAGCTAATATTTATTCATAAGCAACAATGAGCAAGTACAGCAGCATGGAAGTGTAAGCTCAATAAACCCTTTCCTCCCCAACTTGCTTCTTGGTCATGATGTTTGTGCAGGAATAGAAACCTGGACTAAGACAGTGTTCAAGTACTTCCCTAGTCAATAATAAGCCACACAACTCAGTGAGTTTTTATTTTCTATGTATCTTCTCTATGTATCTTTTATATAAATTTGGTCCATTCAGTAAGTATTTGTTTGATGTGCTGGTTACAGGCTTTTTACACTTTGTAGTATACCATTTGTGTATGCAATTAAATCTCAATGGGACTTTCTGCATGCCTTTGCATGTCCTGCTGGAGACCTGTATTATATTTCCACTCCTAAAAGGAGTGGAAACAATCATTTAACTCAGCTCCTGATTGCAAAGCATGAAGGGCGAGGGTTAGAAGTACTTGTAAAATTGCTTTGTCTGACCAGTGTCTCAATTTCTGAATTATTTCCCCTACGGTTTTACCCTTCTTCTTTATTACAGAAAGAACTAAATTGGTCTCGATGCCCGAAAAATGTAGGCTTGTCTCTTGGGGTGGGTGGTTCCCAGTCTCTTTAGTGGAATACTTTTAGAATGGGATCAAATGAAATTGATTGGCACTTCAATGGAAAACCCAGGGCATGGCAGCTTTTGAACCTCAGCAGCTGACCAGGGGAAGACGGGGGAGAGGGCAGGGAGCACCTGTGCTGTTCAAGCTTGCAGGAAAGTAGAGTGCATAGGCAATAAGGAGTCATGTGACAGGCAGGGACCTTTTCAGGGAAGGAATTGCAAAGTCCAACATGTTGGGAGGAAAAAAAAATAGACTGATAAGAAAAGTATGCTCAGAAAAATGGGAAAAGAAAGTTATTCTAATTTTTTTTAATAACTCAAAAAGTAATCAGACTTAGCACCCTACAAACATGGTCTAAACTTCTGCATTGGGGGTGGGGATTTGGGGGAAGGGAAAGTACAGCATCCCATTAAAGGACTATTTTTCCCACTTATCACTGTAGTTTGGCTTAAGATGAGCCCAGTTTCCTAGGGGTGGTTCCTTGTCCAAAGTGATTGAAACAGTCCAACTGTAATGGTAAGTCTTCATCCTGGGCAGGAAGTGTATTCTCTTGACTAAAAGCTTTTTGTTTTTTGTTTTCTTACTCTAACAGTGTATGGTTTACTGGGAAAGGAACAGACAAGCAGATTAATTACAAAAAGAAAAAGAAAAACACCTATAGTTAGAGATTTGTATAATCTTATCCTTAAGAGTGTTTTTGTCTCCAAACAAAGCAAGCCATTGAAGCATCATCTTTTCAGGGCTCATTTTCAATTCCAGTTCCTCTTTGATGGGGTAGATGGCATGAAGTTTAAGAACTATTTTTTTTTTTAAATAAAATACAAAAGTTTTTGTATTTTAAGCCTCTACAACTACCTAAATCCAAGTGTACCTGGCATATCCCTGTCCTTCCCCTAAGGGGTCGTGAGTAAACACCACAGGTGTCCTTCATCCTCGCTACCAAGCTTTTGCATGAGCATCTCCTTTGGAAGTTGCAGAACCCCTTGTCAACTCTATCACTTCCACCTGTCTCTGCTTCCTTACAGTTGATATAGGCTAATGAAAAGTCCCATTTCCTGGGATGGTATAAACAGTCTCCATATTTAATTGGTGTCTTAGGGTTTTCACTGCTTTGAAGAGACACCAGGACTGGGGCAACTTTTATAAAGGACAACATTTAATTGGGGCTAGTGAATAGATTCAGAGGTTCAGTGCATTGTCATCAAGGCAGGAAGCATAGTAGCATCCAGGAAGGTATGGCACTGGAGGAACTGAGAGTTCGACGTGTTCTAAAAGCAAAGAGGAGAAAACTAGGAGGAAGCTCACAAAGCTCACACTTACAGTGACACATTTTCTTCAACAAGGCCATATCTCCCAATAGTGACACTCCCTGGATAAAGTATGTTCAAAGAAACACAATGGGTAAGAAGCAGTTGAGGCGGGGTTTGGCTCATGAGGAATGACTAATATTAGCCATCTTAGGCCAATGTATTTTTCTGCATAGTTTCCAACTTCTAGAATGTTCTTACCTGATTTTTTCCTAATTTGTATCACACTATGTCATTCTCTTCTTATTTTGTCCTAATTTTCTGTCAGTCTGTCTTGCACAATCATGTTCTATCTGACAAAGACTTCATTCGAGAGAAGTTCTGAGTTTTCTTTCCAAGGAATTCAGGTGTGAAGAATTTTGTCCCTAGGATGTGGTAACTTGACTTACCTTTCTCATTGCACACTTCTTAAATATTAATTGAATAGGAACTCTGTAATTCCAGTGGCAGGGCATTCAAGCCTCTAAGGCCTCCACCAGCACCTACAATGCATGTGGTACACAAAATGCACACAGGCATGCACATATAAATAAATAAAAATATACATACTTTTAAAGAATTTAACTCACCCAGTGATAATACTTTTCATGCTAAGAAAATGTTTCATTGGCAAAAAACTTTTTTTGTGCACACAGGAAATAAACTACAGTGTTTCCTTCAAAGTTCTCACAGTGGTCCTATTACAGAAGTAAGCTTTCCTTTATACAGAGTGGAGTTAAATGCATATAAAAATAGTTCTTAATGAAACTGAAGATCAGGGTACAGATATTGAAATTCAGACTTTTCCAAATGATCTAAAGAACTCTCTCACAGATGCTATGACTTTTTGACACAATAGTAAGACAATTCACAAGTGTCTAACCTCTGTGTTTCTAGAGGTGTTGAATGGCACAGCATGAACATTTTTGAGACAGGGGAAGACACATGTTTAGGCAACATTTAATACCTCACCTTTAATCTATAGGACTCTCAAACCTACAATGTATTTAAATGCTTTTTATGTCTTGCTGCATCTCTACAGATCTTCATAAACAATGAATGGCACGATTCAGTGAGTGGCAAGAAATTTCCCGTCCTTAACCCTGCAACCGAGGAGGTCATCTGCCACGTGGAAGAAGGGGACAAGGTAAGCTGCCCAGCACCCGCAGCTCCACTGTACACCAGGAGCCTTTGTTTCTCACCACTGTGAGCTCAAAGCCCACTGAAAGTTCAACGAAAGACACCAGAAGGTGACTGCTTGGGCAATTGGGTACATTTTCATTTGTCCTTATCAAGAAAATTTGCCACATGTACACCTGGTAGAGAGTAAATATCCATAATACACAGAACCTAAGAAGCTAAAATTAAGAGAAAAAGAAACAATAAAAAAACAAACAAACAAACAAACCTCAGGCTATAGATTTGATGTTAGCATTTCTAATGTAACCTGGGAATTGAAAAGAGGGTGATAGCAACCAAAACACCAATGTTCTGAGGCTGCAGTAGCACAGTGAAGCATAACTACTAAATAACCTATCTCTTTTCTTAAGGGTTAGCATTAACATTTGATATGGGGAATGAAGCTTTAAAATAGCAATATACTTAGGGTGCATAGACTAAGCCTTTCAGCTGATCACTCTTTCTCCATGTAGATAAAAAATGACTATCAGGAAGACTATGGATGAGCTAATTGATAGTTAGAAGGAAAAAAAAACCCTAAATATCTATTAAAGTAAGTGTTTCAGACAGGTGTGAAAGTATACTGGTCTGATTACTATTTGATGCCAGTTAACAGAAAGTCATATTTTTGATGCTTTAATGTTGAAACTTTGAATACTTACCTCCTAGAAGACATCTTGCTTTGGCAATGGGATTGATTGCACCAAGAAAACAAAATTCTCTGCCTGCGTTCAGTAGGAACTTTGAGACTTTGCTGGGGCAGTCAGGGAGGTCTACCTACTTCCTAAGGTGCAGAAAGGAAAGCTGGTGACAATCCTAGCAATCTTTCCAGTGAGCGCTGATCTGCTCTGTGCTTAGTGCAACTGCTCCTCCCATAGAAGAGATCAAAGAGACAAATTCATACCCAGCCAAGGTGCAAGTCATGTCACAGTGCCAGTCTTGTTGGCTGGGCAAATGGTTCCTCTGAGGAAATTGTCAGCGATAAGCAAGGGCTTGTTTCGTTATCACATTCCTGTATCTGTATCTCCGTTTTGGAATCATTAAACAACTTGCATTTTTAGAACAGTTGATTCTGAAACAATGTGTGAGGAATCTCATGAAGAGTGGCTAGCATGGCTTCGTGAAAGGTCCTAACCTGGTAAAGTGCACAGTCACAAGAAACCTGATATGCTGGATTGACTCATTAGATCACAGGCTAAAGGTGGGGTTTGGAAAATCCATTCACAGCAGAAGCCTTCTGCAAATGAGCCACATCCTGTCTTTCATGATATCACAAGGGTGGGGCAGGGGCCAGAACAATTGCATGTTAGAAAGTGAAGCGTGCCTGTGCATGGGAAGGGCTTTCTTTTCACTCCAGTTCCTCCTTTAGGAAACACTGACTAATTCTGGGGCCTGTTCTAATCTGTAATTGGAGGGATAATACTAAACGCCATTTAAGTAAGTGCTGCAGACAGGTGTGAAAGGGAACTGATCTTATTACTATATTTTCTCCATCTCTGAGTGAAGTTCATATGGGGGTACACATTCCAGGAGAGATGGAAGCACTCAAACCCTCCCTAACTAAGTTAAGAGTCTCTTGACTTTCCACTTTCAGTCAAAGTGCCTATATACATTCAGCCTACAGGCTCTGACCTCAAAACTGGAATATTTTGTTTTCAGCAGTCCACATGATTTGATGCTAGTTAAGTGAAAGTTAACCTATACACTGTTTTCTGTTTAATTCCAAAATATCTTTAAAATGCTAGCCCATGAACAAAAAACCTAGAAATTGTGCATGTTGTTAAAAAATACTACAAACAATAAAAAACATTTTGAACTAGGGATTTTGGATAATGCAAAAATGTTGTCACATAATGGAAAACAATTGCTTAAAGTATGATTATTTTTATACATATCAATAAGAGTAAGTTGTATGAGGTTACGTGCCATATCCAAAACATAAATAAATATTTGTGTATTTCCACGCTGCCAAACTATATCGAATAGCAATAAATTCACAAGATTTAGCCATTTAAATTATAGGAATTTGGTATCAGAGCCTACCACTTTAGCAGCCTGCAAGAGGGGAATGCCAAATGTTTTATTCCAGTATTAATTATTAACATTGATTTTCATATCACATATCACGAGCAAACATCTTTGTGCTTCTGTACACAAAGTGAATACTAGTTACATAGCTGTTAGTATAGATTAAGAGGTTCAGCAGTGGGTTAGAAAGAATCTGTAATGGACCATACCAGTACTTAGAGAACTTCTAGGGGAATAGCTAGAGTCAGATGTGAGAGAGAGATATGCTGCAAAGCTTGACAAATTGGGTCTATAGCAGGAAATGGCAGTTGAGAGAGGTCGATGTGTGCATGCGCTAGCAGTCCAGTAGGCTGCTCCAATACCAGGGACCCAGCTGAGTCAAATAGTCCTTGGTCTTTGAAACACACCACCAAATATCGGATGGTAGCTCATTCAGAGGCCATGCCATTTCAGTCTTTGGTGTCTATCGCTTTATGGGGTCTAAGCAAGGGAGTCCATTCTTTCCTGGGCATCTGATAACTTCTTGGGCATACTTTCTATGATTCGATTTTATTATGCTCACTTGCCCACATAATTTTAATTCTCCCCAGTACACGTATAGGATGGTTCACATTCTATTCCCAGGAGTAAAGACTTTATCAGTCTGTGGAGGATAGGTGGTAGATGGTGGAGTTTCTGGATCCACCTAGGGGTTACAGTCATCCCTCTCCCTCAAAATGGAGTCAAACGCTACCAATAAAATGTACTCCTACAGACCAATGCCCAGGCTGAAAAAATACTGTTGTATATTATATGGAACAACTCACTAGCAATAACTATTAGGCAAAGCATCCCTATTGATCATCCTTGCCAACTGAATTGAATGAGTATGTCAGACATAGCATAAAACGTTCCTTCAAATTCTGCTGTTTCACTAGCATAAGTTTTCCTTCATTATCAGTTACAACAGGGCACATAATACCTAAGTATAATAGTAACTTATGTCAAAGAGAGCTTGTCTTTCTTCCTGGCACTGAGAAGGCTCTTGATTATCACCTGCCGGTGAGGTAGGTTTCTGGTGATTATTGAAGTTGACTGTTACACACTGAGCCAGACTTTGGGGAAGACTTTGAAAGCAAATGGACATGCTGGTAGAGCATTCTATTCAAAGAGAATTTCAGGAGCAAAGGTGAGAGGGAATGGCAGAGAGAGAGAGAGAGAGAGAGAGAGAGAGAGAGAGAGAGAGAGAGAGAATGAGAGAGAAATGTAAGCAGGAAGTCTAGCCAAGAATTGTCGGGCCAGAAAATGTTGGACCTTGAAAACAAAACAGGGAGCTGTGCCCTGCTGGATGAAGCCAGTAGTTCCAAGTGCACAAAGAAACACGATAAGATAAATGACATGAAGATTAAGTCTTTACACCCTTATAGAGATAGTGGGAAGAGAAGAGAATGAATAAGAGGCTGTTTACAATGTACAGCAGTAAAGGTCTATGTAGTCGAGGATAGCAAAGCTGAAAGGATGTGCTACAACGGACTAGGATGTTGTAGCCATTTCCCCACTGGATCGTCTTCTACAATCACAGTTAACTCTACCTTGTGAGCATTTGGCATGTCTGCTGCATAGATGATGTGGGACAGAGACAGCTTTCTGCGAGTTTAAAGATAAGAAAAAAAATGCCACAAATCAGTTGTGGCACAACAAATTTTAATTTAGAATAGAGTCGAGCATCTGCTGCATCCAAAGATTTCACACCGGTGAATTCAACCCTGGGATCTGAAATATGTAGCTGCTGACATAGAGGGTGTTAAGAGGCCTATCTCAGATGTGCGCACACTGAGTGCACACAGTATTTTGGTCATTATTCTCAAAACAGAACCATTTACAGACTTCTTGCCTAGCCTTTGTCCTCAGCATCAGAAGTACGGTTATGCAAAGGATGTCTGCGGGTTATTTGCAAATACTACACACATTTATTTAGTGTTCATGATTTCAGGCTGTTTTTTTCAGTGACTTGGGGAAATGTTCTTCTGGAATACTAAAGGAGGCCTGTGTTTATAATTAGACAATGGAATGCTATTTGCATTGTCCTATCGTTAGCCAACTGATAGAGTGCCATTCAGTGGATGTATATTCAGATGCAGCAAAACTAAAAGGAAGAAAAAAGAATCCATTTTTAAAATTAAATATTTCCTCTCCTTCCAAGAATAAACCTCTTGTTTGAGGAAAGGGAGTCCTGGCTTAAATGATGAAACTGCAAGAATGGATTTATTTATAGCAGCTTTTTTTTTTATAGCAGGATTGTTTGTTGGTTGGTTTGTCTCATTTGGTCTGGTCTTTGGTTTTCTACGTGGGAGGTTACTTGTCTTAAAGTCATTCGTCTCTCCAGCTCTTGGAGAGACCAGGAGGCTCAAGAGAGCCCTTATCAAGTAAAGGTCAATGACAAAATACTGAGCAGAAGGATCCAGGCACATCTTGTGCCACACTAGTTTAAACGGTGCGGTTTGAAAAACCATCATAATATTATTCTCAAGGCACATTACAAAAAGATGAAGCCCACTGCTTCTTTGATCATCTGGATGTTTGGGGGTTTCATGAGCCAGTGAGTCTCATAGACAAAAAGTTGTAGAATGATCTTTCCATACATGCTATTTGCCATTGATTTGATGAAGAAAAAAAAAGCACATGAAACAGTAATAGAAGGAGCAGAGATGCTGTCAGTACACTGGAAGAGACTAGGAGTGGCCTGAATAAGGGATCTACCAAGGAATGGAGGGACCGTGGAAACGCTTAGCAGGGAGGTAGCCCAGGAAACCTGAAGGAGAAAGTCAGTGGTCATAAAAGGATGTGAGCAAAACCAAGGAAGCTAAGCAGTATGAGTGGGACTTAATTCTATTAAGCTAAGAAGTATATGATTAATAAAGGAAACCATCTCTACTTAATCAGGACCTAGAAATACTAGAGTGGATGACTTTGTGCACAGTTTAGAATTAAGGTGCTTATCATACACAAAGTCCTTAGATTTGAACGTGAAACATCCAACACAAAGCTTATATATTTACACAGCTGTCACAAAGTTTGTACAACTCTTAGGAAAGACTGTGCAACATTGCGGACATGCAGTTCTACGTGACAGATGTAGCACCACGAGTCAGGGCATGTGGCTTACCACCAATATATTTGTCCTGAGAGCTCCTGTCTCTTTTTGCTTCAATTTCTCCATTTGTAAAAGGAGGAATAAATTTGTCCCATTGCATTTTCTGAAACAAATGGCCTAATGTGTATAAATTAACTAGGACATTATTTCAAATAAAATAAAGTATCCCATTGCAGGATAAAGTGACAACTATTAAAATATACAATCTCTATTTTAAAAGTTTAGCTATTTGATAGACAGCTGGAACATATTCTAACTACTTCGAGAGAAACCATTTCAACATCTTATGGTGAGGTGTGGAGAGTTTTGTTGGTGAGGACTGTGCTGTATTTTGTAAGGTTATAATGTTGTATTTGCTCATCTAGTATTTTGATTATCCTGAGTGGATTGATCTGTGATTTCCAGGCTGATGTTGACAAAGCTGTGAAGGCCGCAAGACAGGCTTTCCAGATTGGCTCTCCATGGCGCACCATGGATGCTTCAGAGAGGGGCCGCCTGCTGAACAAGCTGGCTGACTTAATGGAGAGAGATCGGCTGCTGCTGGCGGTGAGTATCAATCTTAGTCAATGGGAAATATGGGAGAGTTCCCAAGGCACTCTGTGTTTCAACTGACCAACCAGTCTGGTTTAAAGAATATGAAGACAAACTTCTTCCTGCTTTTCTCTAGAACTACTCAGAGTCCAGAATCCAGTTTTACTATATTTATCAAACCTTTCATATGCTCTCAAGGGTTATACATTTTCATTTTAATACTTACAGAAGTCATTATAGATCATGGATAGAGGCTACATTTACTAGTCTTTTCAACTTTGAATTTTAGTAAAGCCAACTGAAAACTGAAAACAAAGTGGTACCCAGGTTACAATTCTGAATACATTGTATTACCTTTAGACTCTTAAGTAACAATGAGATTCAAACCTTAATTTTATTAGAAAATATCAGCAATTCACCAATTATTAATAATCATTTATTCCTTGAGGATCCTGCATTGCTCAAAACATATAAAAACAGAATCCATACCTCTGTAATAAATGCATACTAATTGAGATATTCTATCAGAAGAAATGAGCATTTCTTAAAGCTTAGCTCTTTCCTTTTGTCTTAAATGTAAAGTAAAAGTATTACTGCCACAGGGAGAGCAGAACAGGAATATAAAGAAAGTCAGATTTTATTTTATTTTAGGATAGTAGTGGGCAGTATCAAACCTGTACATCTTGCTTATGACCACACACTGAAATGTAAGATTTCAAAGCATCCTATATAGTCTGCATAAAATGGCAGAGGAAAAGAAGATACCGCTAGATAAGAAAACGTGCAATTTCACAATTTCCCCCCTTCTTTTGAAAATAGCTTCTTTTCTCATACTATATATCCTGATTATAGTTTGTCCTCCCTCGATTCCTCCCAGTTCCTTTCTCCTCCCCTGTGGATCTACCCCCTTTCAGTCTCTTATTAGAAAACAACAGACTTCTAAGAGATAACAACGAAACATGATAAAATATAACTAATGAGACAGAAAATATCATATCAAAGTTGGTCATGGCCACCCAACAGGAGGAAACAAGTCTGAAGGGCAGGCACAGGAGTCAGAGACCCATTTGTTCCCACAGGAATCTATGAAAATACAAAGCTAAAAGCTGTCATGTATGCCGAGGACCTGATGCAGACCAATCCAGGCACTGGGCTTGCTGCTTCAGTGTCTGTAAGTTTATGTGCACTTTACTTAGGTGATTCAGGAGGTCTTCTCATTCCCTCTGGCTCTAGCATTATTTCTGTCTTCTCTACTGCATGATTCCTAGAATTCTTATGGGAGGCATTGTTGAAATAACTATGACACAATTTCCGAAATAGGTTTCTAGTTGACTATGGTAAATCCCTAATAAAAGATGCCATTGTTACAATTATGTTAATAGACATAAATGCGCATTACAATTTTGTGAAGTGACTGTTTCTATGAGAATATAGTAATTAATGTGACATTGTGAATAGTTGCAAACACCAAACTGTTGCCACAGGTAGATATCTTGTACAATCTAATTGGAACTCTGATAGAACAAAGAGACTAAGAGTCATTTTCACAGCTGAGTACTTATGTGACCAGTCCTTAGACATTGCTTAACCAGGACACATTTAGAACCTGACAGAAAAGGGACCAGAATCAGACAGTCAGAATCTTATAGTCTCTCCCACCAGGATCTGGCTATGTGACCACAAATAAGTTGCTTGACTATTTTTCAGATTGTTTAATGCAAAAACACCAATTTAAGATTCCTTACATTTCTAAAGCTATCTAGTACATAAGTACTAAAAAACATTCACTGTATATTCTTGATATAATTTTCACTGCTGAAAGTTTAGTTTAGACCTTGATATTCTTTTGTTTTCCAGACAATGGAATCAATAAATGCTGGGAAAGTCTTTGCTCATGCATACCTGATGGATTTAGAGATGAGCATAAAAGCATTAAAGTATGCTGCAGGCTGGGCCGACAAGATCCATGGCCAAACAATACCAGGTGGTAAGTACATTTGGCAAACTACCCGTGTGGTAGTAGAGGAAAGGCCACTGTTGCAGAGTTGAGTACCTTCAAATTCTCCCTGATAGTGGGGGTCAATCAATTAGGTAAATAATTACTTTTCACTTTGTTCCAACACAGTTATGATGATGGAAGTTCTGTTAGGAGACAACATGTGCGTTTAGACAGTATTAAAGTAAGAACAGTATCATGGATATAACTACTAACTAGAGTGAGATATTTCAGGGTTGAAACTTTTCAAAGATGGCTGCCAAAATTATTTATTTGAGCTTCATTCCCATAAAGACATATCTGTGGCTGTTCAAGCCTGGTGTACTTAGACCATTGTTAATCAACAATCCAGTTTATACCAACGGGTTTCAAAAGCTTCAAAGTAAGATGAGACTATGATTTCTAACTGCGTTAACATGCTTTCCATGGAAATGTTGTGTAAGGATTTCTTAGTAAGGTAGGCAAGTAGTAGCACACATGTGATGAATAGTCCATGTGAACAAAGAACCAGTTCGGAACAGAGTAAAGTCAGTTTCACATCCGAATTGTAATGACTTTAGGAACTCAAATAAACCACTTCCAGTTCTGTCTCTGATGGTCACTGCCAATTTAACTGGAGGATTCAGTATGGAAGGTGGTCACCAGGAAGTTAGAAGATAAGGATGAGAACATAGTGGTACCATGAAAGGAGCTGTTTCGTGCTTCTTATTCCACTCTTAGGAAACATAGAAGAAACTATTTAAGTACCTGTGGTCTTGACAGGAAAAGTACTTGCTGTGGTAGCAGTGTGCTCCCGTGGAAGCCAGAACAAAACAGAGCAACAAATTTCCCAGGGCACAGGACTTGGCCAAATCCAGATGGGAAAGAACCATGTTTCACTTACATCATGTTTTATTTTTGTTTTTTATTTTTTCCACAGATTCAAAGACACTGCATTAGGGTTTAGTAGGCAAAAGACACAAAACCAACAATTCTATGTTAGTAGTAAGACTGCTTACATTCTTACTATTTTAAATCATTTTTTTAAAGTTCAAACTCCTGGAAGACTTGAGATATTATAAACATTTGCATGTGGCTCAGCCCTTACCTGGAAAGGACATCACCCCTTGCTCATTTCTGTACCCCTTTGTGCATGAGGGAGATGCTGAAGGCAGCCATCTTGGTACAACAGGAATGGAGTTAACAGTCTGTCAGATATTTTCCCATCTTGTCTCTTAGATTCATATACCTTAGTCTTTAGATTCTAATTGCTCTTTGAGGGCTCCATTTTTTATGTTATTAGCTTTGTAAATAGGATCTTTCATTTTCCTTTTGCTACTCATCCCAACCTCACATCTCCATGCAGTGCCTACATAGCCATTTGCCTTTAACGTGGTGTGTGTGCTCTGTTTTTCAGATGGAGACATTTTCACTTATACAAGACGAGAACCTATTGGGGTGTGTGGCCAAATCATCCCTGTAAGTTCTCTTTCTTGATTCCTAATACGGGAAAGAAGGGACTAATTTCATTGATCTGGTAATGAAGCCCACTCCCAAATGAAGTACATGTGATAGTTATGTGTGAAGTAAATAGTCAACAGCCATGACTGCCAGAGGCTTATCGCCCTAAACTGAGCTCCTTGAATATGAGGTGGCTGGTCCAGAAACCCTTTGATGTACTGCTGGGCCCTTGGAGGACATTTCAGTGTTATCACATGAACCCTCAGTGTTGACTTCATGGAATGCTTTGTCAATGAGAGTTGTCAATGTTCTGATTTTATGAGCTGTGCTTTGTAAGCATATGAAAAAAAATCATCATGCCTTCTCTGTGCTGGAACTCAATTTTAGTAGGATACAGCAGGACCTACCAGGCCCAGCACTTCTGTCTCTGCCTTGAGACTTCACATCATTGATAGTAACTGCAGAATGATTGTTCAAATCTTGGAAAAAAAACTTTTTTTTAAAAAAATGGAGTAATAACCCCCATGACAACTGGAAAAATGCATGGCCTGTACTGTACCTTTAGTTAGCTGGATTGGGTACTCAAAATTCTTCTGGCAGAAAATTATATTCTGGGTGAAACCAGATTTCCTCTAAGTTTAACACAAAAGACATTGGGTAGAAATAGCTGACATAATTTAAAAGGTTAAATTAATATAGAGTGAAGTATCTTAATGTTTTTTGGAATGAGAGTTATTTTTATTTTATGACACTGAATATTTCCACTAAATATCAATGTATTTAATAGAAATGTTAATTATTTCAAAAGCTGATTAAATACATCCACATCACTCTACCAGTCAGGAGCACTGGATAAGTCTAGACATTAGCGTTTTGAGGAATCGTACCCTGAGTTTCACATGTGTTAGCTAGGCATGTACTATGCCCCAAATCTAAATTTTGGATTAATCCTGAGGACATCAATCCAAAGTAGAAAGAACCATTTTTTTTTCCTCTCATGGATAGTAAATAAATTAAATAGAGAAGGAGCCATGTATCTGACTTTTGACAACCAGCCAATTGGTTTGTAAGGATCCAAACTCAAGCACTCACCCTCTGGATGTGACACCTCCATGTCTTTAACAGTGTTGTCTATCCTGTGCTGAGCCTAGGTTTCTAGATTTCAAGAGCATGTTCAACATGTTTAAATCCCAGGAATCACTCTCTAGCACACATATACACAAAATCTCCTGGATATGAATTTTTCTAAATTATAATATTGGATAAAGTATACTAAGTGTCTTCTATGGAGAAATAAGGAGAGCATTTTACACATGTAAAACACGAGTAACTCACAATATGCTTAACTGCATGTGAAACCATGCAGTAAATTTTTTTTTGTATTTTCTTAAGATTTCAAAATAGCAGGCCTTGATTAAATTCTGTAGTTCTTCCCTGTTCCTTTCTCTTCTATGGATGGTTTTAAGCTTTTTTTTTTTTAATCATTTCCTGGTTTCTTTTATAAAGTTATATAAAATAAACTAGATAATTACACACAACTTCTGAAGTATTATTCAACTTTTATCAGGGTGGCAGGCATTAAAAACAAGGACGGTATTGAATGATGCAAAGAATCCATTGTTCAATTTTGATTTTCAGTGGAATGGTCCCTTGATTATGTTCATTTGGAAGATAGGCCCCGCCCTTAGCTGTGGGAACACCGTGATTGTCAAGCCAGCAGAGCAAACTCCTCTCACAGCCCTTCACATGGCGTCTTTAATAAAAGAGGTGAGTTTCCTGAGTCTTCACATGTGGGCAGATTCTGGGTCCCAGGTTTACCTTACAGGCTTCCTTCACATGTGCCATGAGCTTCGCCGTTCACACACAGCTCCTACTCAGTCAGGCAGATGAAAGCAGCAGAGCTAAGGACTGAGGTGTCTGTCAGTCAGCACAAATGTCTGTCTACACAAATCAGAGTTTCATAACCAGTCACTGTGTCAACTGTGATTATGTTGCTTAAATTGTATGAACTTAAGTTCATGAGGAATTATAACCTAATTTTCAAATGCTGAAATGTTGAGCTGCATCTTCACCTCCAGGTTATAACTGGCTTGATTGCTTCTGTAAGCTATTTAAAGGTTATATTAGTTTTAATATCTCTAAAGGTTGGAGGCTACTATGCCAATATGTTTCTAGTTTTGTTGGTGGAGACAATAAATTCTATCTTTCTGTATAGGTAATTTAATATACATTCCTATATCCTTCCATTTGAGTTCCTTTTACAAATTTGACACAGTTAAGCCTTTGAGTGACGTTCAGTTGCCACAATGTTTTTGCCAACATGACACATCTAAGAAGAGAGTAGGTCAGTTGAGAAATTGTCTTTATCAGATAGGCCTCTGGCTATGTCTGTGTGGCAATTTTATTTGTTTATTGATGTAGGAAGGCCCAGTTCATTGTGGACAGTGCTATCCCTAGGCAGGTGGGCCTTGGCTGTAGAAGAAAAGTTGCTCAGCCAGCTAGAGAAATTAAGGCAGTGTGTAGCATTCCTCTATGGTCTGTGCTTTAGTTCCTGGCTCTAGGTTCCTGCCTTGGCTTCCATTAATGGTAGACTATAACCTATCAGCCAAATAAACCCCATCCTTTCCAAGTTAATTTTAATCAGTTTTTTTATCACAGTAAACATGAAACAACTAATACAAGTTATGACAGACTTGTCCCTAAAATATAGTGTCCCTCAGGATCATGACCTTTGGATGTTCATATGGTTGAGAAATTAAAAACAGTAATGAAGAAACAAAAAATATGCCTAGATGAGTTTTCTTGATAGAAGAACTCAGCAAGGTGAACATATGAAACAATATGATGTCTCACTTAGGTTTTTAGTGAATTAAAGTCTTGATCTGTTGATTGCTTGTTTCTTAATTTGTAGGCAGGATTTCCTCCTGGAGTGGTTAACATTGTCCCTGGTTATGGGCCAACTGCAGGGGCAGCCATCTCCTCTCACATGGACATCGACAAAGTGGCCTTCACGGGATCAACAGAGGTAGGGCCATTTTTCAAAACATCTCATGTCTAACAAGCAGATGCATGCTCTCTGCATCTGTTTCTCAGTCAATGTGTTCTTTAAAAAAGTTGCTTAGTTGTTTGTTTAAAAGTTGCTTCATGATTTGTTCCTTATTCTAGACTCCAAATATGTTTATGAAACACAAGTGGATACATTTTGGATAAAAAAAATACTTGTTACTAATTTGGAAAGATTATATTAGGCAAGTTTTTAGTGTAAGCATTATCATTTCTTAGAAGAGATATAGCCTCTGAGGATGTCAGATAATTAATGAACTGTATGATAGAAATTACAAATTGGGCTACAGTGACTCGTATGAATTACTGTCTCTGGATTAAGACAATTAAATGGTACAGTCTCGTCCTTAGCTTCTCGTTTGGGACTCTGTCTACTGATCATAATCTGAGAGGGAGACAAATCTGCTTCCTTCCACGTTTTCACTGGAAGATCCTCAGTTCTCAGTTTGTCTCCACTGTGGAGAGATACAAAGTAGAAAATCAGGAACCAGCCGCAACCATAACAAGCCATAATAACACCCAGCAAAGGGACTAGAGGAAGAGGTGCGGAATATATAATCCTGGGCATTGCATGAGTTTCTGTTACAAACAAAAGAATACGTAGCTATTATGCAATTTCAAGCAAAGCCATGTTTTAACATATAATTCATTGCATTGTATGAGTTTCTGTTGTAAACAAATGTGTATGTAGATATTATGCTGTTTCAAGTAAAGCTGTGCTAGTTGTAATGTTATTAGCTTTGCAACAGAAAGGAGACTGTATGAGTCATTGGCATGGCATAAAAAGAGAAAGTGGATAGACCTGATTAAGCCACTTTCACAAGAAACAAGTTGGATGGAGAAGGTGAATGTATACTTAAAATGTTCTGGCCGGGCGGTGGTGGCACACGCCTTTAATCCCAGCACTTGGGAGGCAGAGGCAGGAGGATTTCTGAGTTCGAGGCCAGCCTGGTCTACAGAGTGAGTTCCAGAACAGTCAGGGCTACACAGAGAAACCCTGTCTCGAAAAACTAAAAAAAAAAAAAAAAAAAAAAATATTCTATTCGAGGGATCAAAAGAAGGAAAACTCATTCAAACATAGAACTTGTTCAAGGTTTTTAAGGAATAATTTTAGTTTTAACTTCTTTAAGACTGAAGAGAGAACATTCTAAATAATGAACTGAGAATAAGTTAATTTCCCTATAATTGCAGTTATCCACATCAACATTATTTTAAAACTTCACAGAGAATTTATTTCAGAAGACTTTTTCATCTTTTCAAATGTGTGTGTTTGTGTTTCTCTGTGTATTTGTCCTTCATAGACAGGAGAAAAATAGTGCATCATGTAAATCTCTGATTGAGATAGGAAAAAAACCAACCACAGATTCCTGATTTTCTCTAAAACTGACATGCTGATAACTTTAGCATTCATGATGCAGCAGGAGAGGCTGAGATCACAGCAGATGGAACAGGCAGGCTAGAAGCAGCCTGGATTCCTACACCATCTACAAAGGGGATGCGAGAAGCTTCTGAGTCAAGATCATAGGGGCACTTCTTCAGTTTGTCTCTCCAAGAGGCTGATGGTCCTTGAGCCTGACAGTGTTTTAATCATGAGACCATCTTAACTAATCTTCAACTCTGTGCTATTTTGTCATTCCCATAATGCTATTCCTATGCCCATTTCTAGGTTCAAATGGAAGGGTATGTCTGAGAAAACAGAAGAGTCCTTCCCAATATGAGGTTCTGTATTTGAAAAGCACAACACTGTAACATCTCCTTTCTACAGTTTCACATAGTAAAGACGAGAGCACTCAGATGGCCCCATTGTGTGTTTGTTAAGCATCCAGAGTTTCTGCTTCCTCTTCCCAGTCTCTCACTTTCTCTCATTAATTTAGGTGTGTCACTGTGCCCTCTCAGGTCCTGATTAGTCCTTTATCCTTCACATCTGGGGGCTTTGGCATGTATATGGGTAAGCCCCTCTTCCCTGACTCCTTTCTCACTCATGTCTCTAACCAGTTCACATTTTAGTTCTCTTATCACCTGCAGTTTTTAGAAAGATTCTAATACTTTCCATTCCCCAAGAAAACGTTAGCTAGTTATGATAGCCTGCTTTCTACAGTAAACTTACATTCAAGAAAAAAAGTGAGAAAAAGAGACACTGGAATTTGTTATCTAGAAAAGCATCTTAAGTGAAAATGGTAATAAGAGATATCTTGTAACATTTGGACAGAATGGGATTTTAGAAGGAGTCTGAGCAGTTGAGAGATAGAATCCAGAGGATCCTAAGTTTAAGGCAAGATTAAACTGCTTAGAAAATGAAAGAAAAGACAAAAGAAGAAAAGGAAAGGGAAAAACTGTGGAAAAACAATTGAATATAAGTTTGAAATAAATTTCAGGCAGACTTTCCCTAAGCATGTCCACTATTTATTCATTTTTCTGTTTTTTTTTTTTTTTTTGGACTTGGTTTTTTCTGAGACAGGGTTTCTCTGTATAGCCTTGGCTGTCCTGGAACTCACTCTGTAGACCAGGCTGGCCTCGAACTCAGAAATCCGCCTGCCTCTGCCTCCTAGAGTGCTGGGATTACAGGCGTGTGCCACCACCACCCGGCTTTTATTCATTTTTTCTATTGATCCAATTTCAGAGTTAAATTTATTCATGAATATTGTTTTAGTATGGCTTTTCTTTTTGTACAGTCCAGTCTTTACTCCCTTCCTGGTCAAACATCCCCCGGTTCCTCATCCCATTCCTCCTCTCCAGTCTCCAAGAGAATACCGCCCTTCCCCACCAAGCCTCCTCACTCCTTGGGGTCTCAAGTCTTTTGAGGTTTAGGTGTGGCTCCTCTCACTGAGACCAGACCAGGCAGTCTTATACTGTATGTGTGCCAGGCAGACTAGCTAGTGTATGCTGCTCTATGCTGCTTGGTTGATTGCATAGTGTCTGAGAGACCACAGGGGTCCAGGATAGTTGAAACTGCTGATCTTCCTATGGGGTCACCCTCCTCCTCAGCTTCTTCTAGCCTTTCTGTAATTCAACTACAGGGGTCCCCAACTTCAATCCAATGGGTGGGTGTCAGTATCTCCTGGTGTCTCAGTCAGCTTCTTGTTGGGTCTCTTGAAGGACAGCCATGCTAGGCTCCTGTCTGTAAGTACACCATAGCACCACAAATACTGGCAGACCTTGGAGCTTCCCCTTGAGATAGATCTAAAGTTGAGCTGTCACTGGACCTCCTTTCCCTCAGTCTCTTCTCCATTTTTGTCCCTGCGGTTCTTTTAGAGTAAAATCTTAGCAAATTAATTCTCTGTTGCCTATTACACAATAGCAGTTCAGTCTCCAGATCGACTCAAATAATATCTTATTGTTCTGATGAAATAGAAACCCTTCATTACATTGCAGTATATGGAGTAGGAAAAGAAAGCCAGACAGTAAAAAAAAAAGTTACTTCTAAAATAACAACATAAAAGACCAACCATTTAAGCCTATTGTGCTCTCCCCATATATAAAATGAAGAATCAATGATAATTAGAAGTCAAAAACCAACAACAATTGTAGGTAAAACTCTAGACAGAAAAGGCTATAAAACCAAAATAAAATAAAACAAAAGAAATGCAATTTTTTTGAAAAAATTAGAATTAAAGAAGAAATGAGAATCCTGGGATTCAAGCTAAATGGGGTAAAACACAGAGCTCAGAACCAGTCTCTCTCTCTCTCTCTCTCTCTCTCTCTCTCCATCTGTGCAAATCACTATGTGTTTTAGAAGGAGAAGAGTAAGAAGGATGGAAGAGGGAGGCAGAGGTGGGGGGAATGAAGGAGCACTAGCTGTGAGCCCTCTCTTGTAAATAGGCAAATAACCATCTGGGATTTTTATACAGATATACATGACTCCGTTTGAGGCTGACTCAGGTACCTCTCCATGTGCTTCTTCAGGAGACCAGAGGAAAAAATCATGTCCATATACAATAATTAGATACGGGCTTAAGAAAGATCTGTGCTAGGAGCTGACCCCACATAAAGGACCAACGTGGAGGCAGATGAGAAAGAATGCTAGTTTTGATGGACAGAGTTCTCTGAAGGTCCCTAGAGGGATGAGAACAAGCTGAAGAGTTGCTGAGTATTCCTGATCAAATGCAGAGAGGAAGTTCTGATGAAAATGAAAAATAATCTCTTGTCCTCCCACACATGAAGTCACCTCTCACAGTTGAGATGTCTGCTTTCCATCCCTTGAGTACTTTCTGATTTATCTTGCGTTTTTAGACTTGATGATGGAAACTTTTACAGCTGAAGATGCCAGATCTTGAACAAAAACTTTTAATGCTTCTTCAAAATGAAATTGAATGGTAGCAAAAAATGTCCTATAAATTGAAAGTAGTAAATGAATCTATATACACAGGCTAAGCCCCCTCCTTTACAATGTTTGATTTCAGGTTGGCAAATTAATCAAGGCAGCTGCAGGAAAAAGCAATCTGAAGAGGGTCACCCTGGAGCTTGGGGGAAAGAGCCCTTGCATTGTGTTTGCAGATGCTGATTGTGAGTACAAACACTTGGATAGCATCTCACCTTCTTCCTCCAGATGCCTGATACTGTCAGTCAGCTAGAGTCTTACAAATGACTCTCCTTCAAGGTGAAAGGAATTAACTAGCATCTGTGGTAACTCTGGAAGGCTTATTCATTGTTCCATAATATAGATAAACGTAACTGCCAGCAGCTACTGCAAACTGGGTCCCTGGAAGAGAAGCTGGGGATAGATTGTGGGGGATGGGGGCGGCGAAGAGAACATAGGCCAGGACAACCCAATCGCTGATCAAGGCCCAAGTTTAAAGGAGGTCTGACAATTTAAGGGTGAGCCCCTCTCCCCAGATTCCAGGGTGAGTTTGGCAGGGGGAGTGGTCTGGTGGTTCTTTGGCTCCTCCACTGCTCAGGCAGCTGGGCGGATCACCTGCTTAATTCAGGAATTTGCAGGTCAGGCAGCTCAGCGGACTTTAGTGCTCCACCCTAGGCTATCTCCAGGTGCTGGCTAGCAGTGGCTCCCAGGTGGAAAAAACAAAAAAAACAAAACAAAACAAACAAACAAACAAACAAACAAACAAAAAACAACGGGGAAGCTGTATTGTTCTATTAAGAACAAAGAGAACTAGTGATTAGCTCAGAGGTTTGAAACCCAGCTCAAACTCTGCAGGAGGAATTTACAGATTAAATTAAGCATAGATACTATTTTTTCCTGGGTTGGAATAGATTTCTATTTCCCATTGTCAATCAGCGATAGCATAAATGGACGGCATCTAGGATCTATGATGTGTTTTTGGTAGTTCCATATCACAGAAAATTGCTATTCATGGAATTCATTGATATGATCATTGTAATCTTTACTGGAGATATTAGAACATACTGCTTGGTTAACAAGATTTCTAGTCTTTCACTCACTACACTTTGAACATTTATTCTTAGTCCACAGATTCACACCAAATTTCTACAACCATGAACTGAATATTCTTTTTTTTTTTTTTTGGTTTTTTTGTTTGTTTGTTTGTTTGTTTTTTGGTTTTTTGAGACAGGGTTTCTCTGTGTAGCTCCGGCTGTCCTGGAACTCACTGGGTAGACCAGGCTGGCCTCGAACTCAGAAATCCGCCTGCCTCCGCCTCCCAAGTGCTGGGATTAAAGGCGTGCGCCACCACCGCCGCCCAGCGTATTCTTCATTTATAAAATTGACACATACATTAAAAATACAACTTATTTTTATTTGGAATCAACAATATTTTATTATAAAAATGTAGGCATGTTGTACCATCTAAACTAAGTGAAGAGTTTGTATGATTTAGGCTTGAGTTAGATTTTGGAAATCTTTTTTGTAGAGTAAGGTTGGGATGATTTATTCTAATGTAGTGAGTTTTGTTTGTTTGTAATTTTCAGAAAATAGCCCTTTCTGTTGACCAAAATATTCAATAATATTATGAAATTATTAAACATATTAGGTAATTCAGATTTCTATTGTCAACTAGTTAAAACCTGACACCTAAGAGACATAACGATTGCCTGAAGAATTAAAAATGCAATAAGTATGAATTAGTTGCAATAATACTTGGTCTTATCAAATCTACATTCTTCAGAAGCCAGAGCAGACACTGTATTTTCAGATTTCCTTTGTTATCATTTCTATGGTAAACAAAGTTTAATTTATTACTTAACGTCTAAGTGGTAGACTATATTGAGTATGTCCAATCAAATGATTTGTTGTTTTTCTGTTACCATACTGCACCTGAGGTATATAATTGTGTGTGTATCCTGTAGAAAATATTTCTTCTCTCTTATGACTGTTTCCTTTGCAGTGGATAATGCTGTCGAGTTTGCACACCAAGGAGTGTTCTTCCACCAGGGTCAGATTTGCATTGCAGCATCCAGGATTTTTGTTGAGGAGTCAATTTATGATGAGTTTGTGAGGAGGAGTGTTGAGCGGGCTAAGAAATATGTTCTTGGAAATCCTCTGGACTCAGGAATAAATCAAGGTCCTCAGGTGAGTAAACATTAGAATGACAGCATTTCAGAAGGAAAACCAATCTTTCTAAGCCTAATTTTGATTAAGTGTAACTTCTTATTTATGTTCATTGTTAGCTGATCATCTGGCGATTTAAAGAATCTATCTTCCAACTGCAAAGACATGATTTGGTTTTGTGTTGGTCATTTTTTTTCAGTATCTAGAAACATTCTAGGAGTCATGGGGGAATTTTGCATCAAAAGAAGTATTGGGGAAATGGATTAATACCTAAAACATTTGTCATATCTCCCTGAGGACCTGAGTTCTGAACTAACACTCATATAAAAGCTGGATGTGTCTAGGAGCACATCTGAAATCCCAGTGTTCAAGAGGGTGAGCTAGCTAGTTAGACTGGGGCTATGGGTTCAGGAGCCTGCCTCAGTAGATAAAACTGAAAGTCATTGAGGAAGACACCCAGTGTTAACCTTTGGCGTCCACACACATATACGTGTACCGTTATACATGCAGGTACACACAGATGTACCAGCATTTGCTTCCACTTGTGCTCACATATATGCTAATACACACACCTACCTACCACACTGCCATATACATGCCAAAAAGAAGGAAAAATTTAAAATGTTATTAATTCCTTCAATTGGCAAAACTCTTAATTCCTACAGACAATTCTTAGTCTGGGAAATGTCCATATGGCTGCTAATTCACTCTCATAACCAATCTTTCATCTCAGCTGCCATTCTACAGGTCTAAGCAGGAGAACATCTTCTACAGGCTGCACAGTTTCTGTGATGTAATGATATTATAAGTGGTCCTTGGCATTCCTGTTTTCTGGGCTGCTGACAGTCTTCTCTCTTTAGTTGTCAAAATCCAGGAATTCCCAGGACTCTGGGCTTCTCCTTCATATTTAGATCCACTGTAAATATGAATGTCCTTGTTTCTCTCACTCAAAGGTCACCATTTCCTTTTGTTCTTGGACTGTTGTCCAAGCTCTTAGACCTGTGACTCTGAGTTCACTCCTGCCTCTGGATCCTGACCTGAATCAGTGATCCTCATCCAGAGGCAGTTTTCCACACTCCCACAGGGGCACTGACCTTATCTGGAGACTGAGTTGTTCTAACAAGGTGAGGGGGTCGACTCACATCTAATGAACAGAGGAAGGGATGCTGTCAAGCAATGCTCAGTGAACAGACAACCTCACAACATTTATTTTCCTAAATGCCAGTAGAGCTCTGCTGTGGGCACTGGATGTTGACTTTGGTATCATCACTCTTTCACATTAAATATGCTACAGTGTGTCTCACTACCAACATAAACTTCACTGAATTTTAAAATAAGTATAACCTAAATTCAATTAACAAAAACTTGGACGGCATTGCTACCAACTATACCTTGAGAAAGGAGTCTGACCACACCATAAAATTTAAAGGAGACTTGGTCACTGGCTTCCATGGATGCAAATTGATTTGGAAGAATGTTTCAGAATTGTCTACTTAGCACAAATACTCAAATAGGAAAATCTTAGCATAAAACCATTGGCAAGCATTGAAAACCCAAAGCAATAAGGTAACTGTCAGTGAAGCAATTATTGTTTTGTATCAATACCATTGTATTTTTTACCACTGAGTTCAGAGATTATATAGAAGTAGTTACTGATTTTTATCAGATTTGGTGTTGTTTTTTTTCAAATTGGTACTTATGTTTGTCTCATAGTCCAGAATAATATATAATTCTGAGTGTTTGTCATTACTATTTCTTGTTATAGTTGTCTATTTGTCTGTCTACATAAACATAAAATACTGTTATTATTAGATATATGATGAGAAGGCAGAAGATACAGAGTAGATGGATGGTACACTGGGACTTTGACCAACACAAGGTTTTGGAAGTCCCAGATTTAACAATACTTATATATGTTTATATGTTTCTCTCTCTCTCTCTCTCTCTCTCTCTCTCTCTCTCTCTCTCTCTCTCTCTCCCCCTCTCCCTCTCTCCCTCCCTCCCCCCTCCCTTTCCCTCTCCCTCCCCTCCACCTCTCTCCCCCTCTCTTTCTCTCTCTCTCATTACACATTGACCAAGCTTTTGCTTAGCATCTCATCTAATGTGGGTTGAGTTACCAAGTCTTTCTAAACAGAGTTTTGGAATTCATACTGAGTCACAACCAAATTGGTATGGAGAGGTTTAAGCCATATATCTGTGTATGAAAAGATTTTTGTTTTGTTTTTTTGTTGTTGTTGTTGTTGTTGTTTTGTTTTACAATTTTCTGGATTCGTTTTTGAAAGATTACCAAGTAAATATATTTGTGTTTTAGAGAAGTTATAATAGGTTAATAGGTGTGTTGTTTATTTTGTATTTGAGAATTTTATGTGAGGCATTTCTACTCTCTCTTCTCCCCTCCATCTTTTCCCTTGTCTCCTCCCTCACTCCACCTGAATGGTATCTTCTTTAATTATTGCTGCACATATCTAAATATTATGTATATAGTCTATGGAGTGCATTTGGTTTAGCTTATATATGTTGAGAGTTTACTGCTTGTGACTGGATAACCTATCAAGGGTTCTCTTTGGCAAAACCGATTTCCTCTGGCATCTGCTATTCATTTCCTGTGGTTTGTTCTGTGGTGTAGGTTCTTGAGAGATTTTCTCCATTCATGTCAGCTTGTTGGCTGATTTTTGTCATTGTGTGGGTCTTGTATAGCTAAGGTCAACTTGTAGATTTCATAGGTACAGCTTCCAAGTCATATATAGAAGACACTGTCATAGCAGACATTCTGCTTCTCTATTATTTAATGATAATCTGGCTAGTATAATCTTCCTGGCTCCTAATTTACAGTGCTTCCCAGGCCATAGTATAGGGGTTGTATTAAAATGAATCAACTGAATTAATATATATTAATATCCATTTTCAATGCTCTTTTTGAACTATGGTGGAATTATGTTTTCCATAGACATGCTTGTAGCTTCATTATTATTTATCTGATTTTTAGCATATCAAACCTAAAGAATCAGAAAATTTTTATAATCATGGAATTAAAGGATATATTTTTATAGTATTACAATAATATCATTATCTATGCATTTTCCTAGACTGGCCATAAAACAATAAAGGCCACTTTTTTTTTGGTCTTTTCGAGACAGGGTTTCTCTGTGTAGTTCTAGCTGTCCTGGAACTCACTCTGTAGATCAGGCTGGCCCTGAACTTAGAAATCCACCTGCCTTTGCCTCCCAAGTGCTGGGATTAAAGGCATGCGCCACCACCGCCCAGCAAGGCCATTTCTATACACATCTACCATTGCATGTGGCCAAATATTGATATAGAAAGCTAAGATTATCACTAGTCAATATGAAACCTTGCAAATCATAATGAACATGTCCTTATTGAGCAGATCTAATAGCAATGACATTTAGTCCTGTTATATGAATTGATATGAAGCAATACAAATGATCCTTGTTTTCAAACAACCATTAGAATTCCATAATAGGTTAGAAATGGAGAGGGTTTTTTATGGAAAAATCCTTTTCAGTAACATGTACATGAAACTTTACAGCATATGATACAACATACTGTGGCACAGTTTCTAAACTTTTAACTGATTATGGTGGCATTTACTCTACTTGCATGGTGGAACTTTGTTAAGGACAATTGGAGAACATGCATGGAATATCTTCTGATCCTTGACAGACTGAGATTGACAGAGGCCAAGAATATGAATGCCATTTTCAAGTCAGGACAAGATATATGCTGAATAGGCAGAAACCTAAACCTATTCTTAGTGCTTTGATCTCTGTTTTGTTTTGTTTTGGTTTTGGTTTTTTGTTTTTTTATCATACCCCCCTCCCTGCACTATACCCCAGATAGCCTGTTTTTACCCTTAATGTGCATTAATGGGAGATCTAAGAGATAATCATTTACCTGCTTCCATGAGGGCTGAGGTAAGGGGAAGACACCATATTCCAATGTAGTGTGTGTAGAGTGGGATTATTCTGATATCACCAATCATAACTCTGACCTCCTTTTCATTCTTCCTTAGTTAAAATATTGGATCGATGGGAGGGGAGGCCCTTGGTCCTGTGAAGACTGGATGCCCAGTGTAGGGTGGTGAGGTAGGAGTGGGTGGGTAGGTAGGTAGGGGAGCACCCTCATAGAAGCAGGGAGAGGGGAGATGGGATAGAGGGTTTGTGGAGAGGAAACCACGAAAGGAGATAACATTTGAAATGTAAATAAATAATATATCCAATAAAAATTGTTGACCACTCATGGTAACTGCCAAGGCTAATCTGTTGATACAAAGAGGATAAATAGAATGTGTTAGCTCTTGGGATGCAATCTACTGAGTTGAATTGAGGATGATCCCAAATTATGGTAACTAGAGATGCCAGGCCATGTATGGTTTAGGGGTGCATTGGCTCTGTCTGTAAATAAAAAGGCTCTCTGACCATCAAAAGCATCTGCTTCTCAAGTGATATACCCATTGGACCTGAGTCAAAGTTCTCTGTCTCACTTCCTTCCATTTTCTCACTCAGGACTAAGAGCTCAAACCAATGTGTTCAATCATTAACTACTTTTTTCTTCCAATGTGAACAAAAGCCAGTTGTATGAAAATTTCATATATTCTCATGTCAATAATTTCTATTCTTTCATAACTCTATTAAAGTTAAATACATTCAAGTGTTCTTTGCTGAAAATTCCTGAGGAAGAAAACATAGTGGATAATGAGATGAATGTATGTCACTTGTTGTGAATGATCAGATTTAATACACATATCCTGGCATTTTTGAAGCCTTTATTCACCATAATGTTATATTTATCATAGCTCTTTTCCCTGTGATTTCTTTCAACTAGATTGACAAGGAACAACATAATAGGATACTTGATCTCATTGAGAGTGGGAAGAAAGAAGGAGCCAAACTGGAGTGTGGTGGAGGACCCTGGGGGAACAAAGGCTTCTTTGTCCAGCCCACAGTCTTCTCTAATGTGACTGATGAGATGCGCATTGCCAAAGAGGAGGTAATGTTTCCACATGGTTCTGTTTCTGTGCTTGCCATGTTCTCTCTGTGTGTGAGCTGTGTGTCACTCTGAAAGCTCAGCTTCTTGAATATCATTTTCCTGAAATGACTGATGATAAAGTCTTAAAATTTTTGTGAGCAGGATTGAACAGTGAGGAATCCAATAGGCCTACAAAGAGCTATCAAACACACAATAAGTCACAACAGCATTTGTAAGTGCTTCATGCACAGCCTTAAAGGAATGGGAAATGATGCTGTGATTTGTAAAAACAGGAACAACTATACACATATTAACTTACTTATACCAGGCACAGAAGTATAAGTATTGACTGATCTCCCTTATAAGAACATTAAAACGTCAACCTAACCTCATAGAGACAGAGTGGACTGGCTTTGTAAGGGAAATGAGAGTGACTCCTAGGAGCACAATCTAAGGAGCATCAATCAATATGGTCCCAGATAAGTGAGAACTAGTATGTGATTAAAATGGCAACTGTCATATTTCACAATTCTGAGGCCTTTTAATATAAGCAATGATATATGTTTTCAGACAATGGAAGTGTCATGTACAACACCACAATAAGAAGATACTATGACTCAAATACATGGAATCATAATTTCCCATTCAATGATTTTGTACTCATGTCCCTGATGTGAAAGAGGATCTGAGGCTGTTATTTTTGTTATGGCCATAATATCAACAAATAAAGAGATAAAGGGAATATTTAACTTTGCAAGAAAAGAAGACAAATATGAAGAACAGAAATAAAAATCTGTGAATCATCCACCATACTTAGGTTGTCTGCATCAATTCACTCCTGTACTGCATTTGAATTTCTGTATTTATTGGGTAATTCTTCTTTGATTAAAGCTGATGTTCTTATAGAACTTGATTGACAAGGGTATGAAAGACAAGAAAGCAGAAAGGAATCTTCACTCAAGGAAGCATTTATTTTGCTCCTATAATGTACCCAGTAGGAATATCTCATTTGCTGCTTCAAAATAGGAGTCAAGAGTCTATACCATGTCAACTAAATTGCTGCAACTCTGTATAAACCTATGGCAGTCCTGCTACACCTGCTTTCCATTTCCCATGTTCACACTGTTGTGTTTTCCAGTTACGACAGTTTAGAATTTCAGGATCTGTCCCCAGCCTTCAGGGAATGGTCCCTAATTGCTCACAACTCAAATAGACTTAGAATCAATTTTTACCAATCTATGTTTACATTTACAAGGACACTGTAGTAACATTCAAGGAATCCTCCCTTTTATTTAATTTTGATGAACATCTTATTAAAATACAGAAATTTAATATCTAAATTTAATATCTATAATCCAAGTGTTTTCTCTTACTTGGTGGGTGAGATATAAACCGGGTTGTGTGTGAGTTTTACTGACTAGATTCCAGTGAAAATGAAGAGCTGACTCACATTGGATTAGACAGGCTGTGACACTTGTTTCCTGTTCTGTGACTCCAGCCCCTGACAAAGATTTCAGGTTTTGGTTAGAAAGGATGGTTCTGGAGTTCGGCTTCCAGTAATAAGCCTTTTGTTTGGTTGGTTGTTTCTTTTCTGGTAATGCTATATATGGTTGGGTGACTAGTAGAATCTGAGTAAAAACTTGTGCTATGTGCTCTTTTAGCCAAGTTTTATGAAAGTGTCCAAGTATAACAGTGAATGATATTTAAATCAATGATACCTTAGTGTTTAAAACATAAACATTGGTCTCAATCATTGCCTATTTGTCACTACTAGAGCAAAGCACTGTCTTTTGTCTTGTTATCTTGTGTAGTAATTTAAACAATGAAGGAAACTGGAGTTAAGTTTTAAGATGTCTATAAGAAAATGATGTAGCTAGTGAGTTGATGTTCAGGTCTTCCATTTTGGGCAGCTCCATCACATGATGTAAGAATAAATGCTGCTGTAACAATTGGTTTCTGCTCCACATAGAATGTCACACGCAATCACAACCTCTTTTTATATTCATTGTCCATAGCCACCTATTCTAATTCTCACACATAGGTCTTAGATAAAAGATGGCACCTTAGCCAATGTAGAATGGTTTCTGGGCAAGCATATGTACTGTGTTTAAAGCATATGTAATCTCTATACTGTTAAGCCATTTTTCTGTCATTCTTTGGTAGATATTTGGACCGGTGCAACAAATCATGAAGTTTAAATCTATAGATGAAGTGATCAAGAGAGCAAATAATACAACCTATGGTCTTGCAGCAGGAGTCTTCACGAAAGACCTGGATAGAGCCATCACTTTGTCTTCTGCTCTGCAGGCTGGGGTAGTGTGGTAAGTGCAGCTGAAGGAAGGTGTGTGCTTTTTAACATGAGACCATAGCTCAATGTGGCCTTGAACTCACTCTGGGGCCCATACTGGTATTGGCTTTCTTACCCTCCTGCTACCTGAGTAGCTGGCCTAAGTAAGATGTTATTCTTTATAAAAATGAATTTGTGTTTATGGGTATTTGGCTTGCACATGTGTCTGTGCATCATGTGAGTTCTTAGGGCATGCAGTAGCTAAAAAAGGCCATCAGATTGGCTGGAACTGGGGTCATAGACAGTTGTAAGTCACAAGAATGTGGGTCCTGGGAACCTACTTAAGGCCTTCATAAGATCAGCAAGTACTGTTAACTAAGTCTAGGTAATCTCTTTACCCTTTTCTCTAGCTCTTGACTTAGTTTGTTATTTGATTTCTTAAGATTTATTTCTTTAATGTATATGAGTAATCTCTCTTCATGCACACCAGAAGAGGGCATCGGATCATATTCCAAGTGGTTGTAAGCCATCATGTGGTTGCTGGGAATTGAACTCAGGACCTCTGCAAGAGCAATCAATGGTCTTAATCACTGAGCCAATTCTTCAGCTCTTGTTATTTGAATTTTATAATTTAACTTTAATACACATTCTCAGGTTGTGCCTGTCAAAGGCTGTGGTTCACTTCTGGTCTCTTTCCTCAGTGCCCCTTGTCTCACCAAGCCTCCCTTCCCTCAGTCCCAGCTACAGCACAAGCTATTTTCATTCTCTCACCTAGCTCAGTTAAGGAAAATCAGGTACAGGAAAGAATCCCGAAGGACACAGCCAGGCAGTTCTTGGTCCTCTTGAGAGCCTGAAGAATCTTTTCCTCCTGCTGAGTGAGAGTCACCATTTAGCAACTATTGGCTCAAAGATGCAAAGATTTTCTTTATTTATCATTTTATCTTACCTGCAAACTTACTATTTGCTACCCAAAACTTTATCTGTGATAAAAGGAAAACCAAAGCCAAAACCAGGAGACTTTTGAGATTAAGTGACTTATCAAGATCGTACAATGATTGTAGCAGTGGGGGCTCATCTTCAGCAATCTAGAAAAACATTCTTAAAGTTCTCCACATACAACTTTAACCAGCATGACACTAAAATGCCAAATCTAAAATGACCCGAAATATGGGATTGTAATGTTTATATTTTGGATCGTTTCAAATTTGGTATTTTCAAATGTGGATTTTCAAATATGGATTTTCAACCTATAAAAATCTATGTGAGTAGTTCATAGTCTGAACTGCCTTGTGGTCCCATGCATTTCAGAGAAGGAATACTCATCTGAGAGCTTCAATACATGTAGTGTGGGGCTGAGCAGAAGAATCAGCAAGGAAAGTGCTTGGTGTGCAAGCATAAGAAATTAGTTTCATTTTAGCTTCCATGGAAAAGCCGCACATGCTGGCCTGTGCTTCTGAGCCTGTCACTGTGACCGTAGCGGCAGGGAGAAGCATGCCTCTAACTTACTGGTCAGACAATGTAGCTAAATTGGTGAGCTCCAGGCTTGGTGGGAAATGAAGTCTCAAAAGTAAGATAGGGACACAATGAAAAACTAAAACAAACACTTTACCTCCAGCCTCTTTCTAGTTTCTCGAATATGCATGTATGCATGTGCAGGAACACACATACGCATACCACACATGCATACCACACATATACTACACACATACACACACATACACATAGCACACACATACACATAGCGCATACATACACATAACACACACCCACACACATACACATACATACATACACACATGATAGATGAAAAACAAACAAATGAGGGACAAGGTTGTAACTCAAACATCTCAATCACAGTATGTCTCTGTGATTTACTCTTGCATAGGTCTTTTATTCAATGAAACTTTTCAAAACTGCTATATAATTACAATTAGCATTAGGTACTACAGCTCAAAATTTTGTTTTCTTTTTATAGTGGCACTTCTCCTCAAGTTTCTTCAAGGAAATAAATAAAATTCTCATTTAGTTAGCATAACTAATGATCAACAGATATTTTTCCCTATGACAAAAGTACTAGTAAATTCAGTGTGACTAACTCACACATATCCATATTCTACATTGGCTAAAATCTTGCTGTGTAAATTGTATTTTTATAAATCTTCTGTCAGAAGTCAATAGGAGTACTATAAATTATAAAACATCATCCTTTCTACATTAGCATTGAAATAAGTGTTCCTCTACAATACCTTGGTCCATTTTTAATCTCTTTAATTCTATATCCATTTTATATTATTTTTTTCTGTAGAAACATCTTCAAAGACATTTCTAAATATGTTACCAGATTGAATAATTAGGCCAAATTTCTGCCATTACTTCTGTATAAACCATCTGTTGACCAATGAATGAAACAAAAGAAAAAATATTGACAAATATTATAATTGCTAAAGAGAGTTCATTTTAGACCTCTAAGTGTATAAACTTCAAGATCATTAGGAAGCTTCCTGCATAGAGGGCCTTAAAGAACACATTTAATCCTGGCCTCAGACACTTGATTTATGGTATATTGATTCTTCCCTTTGTGATGATTCAAACTAACTTTATAAAAAATAACTATTCATACATATAGTTACATTATTCATTTCTTGGTAATATGTGGATGCTTTCCACATTATAATTTATAGCACTGCCTTTTATCACAGTCATCATATTAGGTTGAAGCAAAGGAATTCTTAGGGTGATCTCTGAATATTTAAAATTTCAGATTAGAAATTATAGCATGAGTTAATTGTTTTCTATAGCAGGCTTTTCTTCTCTGTTTCAGGGTGAACTGCTATTTGGCTCTCCCTGTCCAGTGCCCATTTGGTGGATTCAAGATGTCTGGAAATGGGCGAGAACTGTAAGTTAAACATTCTATTACAATAAACACCTAAGTTTGTGAAAAGGAGTTCCACTCCCAGGAAACTGATCTATTTTCACTACATTAGGTAAACTCCATCCATATTTAGTACCGAATAGTATTTTAAATTTTGGAAGTACGCCCTAAGTACAGAAAAGCAATAGCATATCGAATATAATTTATTAAGCTCCTACAACCATAAAGGGCTGTTCTAAGTACACTGCAACTTGATAACTGAATTGTTGCCTGCTTTGAGAATGGCTTATGGTGTATGTGAGTAGAAGCTATTTGGGAAACATTTTCAGAAAGGAAGTAAAAGGGGAAACATAATCTTGAGATGCATATAATCAAATATGGAAAAACTCTAGATGTTCAAATATACCTCCTAAATAAATGAGGGTTGCCTGACTTCAAGCTGACATGCTTCTGGTGACGGTTACCTGACAGCAATAATGTATCTGTTAAATAAGCCATTTGCTGCAAAATGTCTATAGAGGATTATCGAGGTGATGACCCCTAATGACTCCTTCCAAGAGTTAGAATGTAATTCTTTCAAAGGCAGACAAACAGAATTCACAAATTTAGAAGCATGGTTTCCAAAGGACCTCCTATAGTGAACTTGGATGAATTTTTTAATTTTCTTGACTGTATTGGTCTAATCAGTTTAGCAAACATTTGTCTGAACCTTCATTAAGGCTTATTTCTTGGCACTGAGTAGAGGCAGTCATAGCTTAGCCTCACACACATCGTGTGGGCTGTCATGAGAAGCTCAGCTGCTGTGTGCAGGTTTACTAGAAATGCAATTTTGACCTCATCTAGATTCACTGAATTACAATCAATAGTTGACTAGCCCAGGCAATTTGTGTACAAAAGATTTAGAAACCAGAGTGAAGAACATGTAGAGTTTTCTCAGCCTAGGAGAAATGTCAGCAGATAGATGCTCCCGTGGTCTGCATTAAAATAGTACAATTAGTGTTTCTGAGAAAGATGACTCAGGTCAGCCTCAATGTGACAATACACTTATAAGTCTACTTAGAGTGCCCAGTGCCTTAATAGCTCTAAATACAATGGAAAGCAAGTTGGTTGAAATTACAGGCTAATTTGTCTGCCTCTTGGGCATAAACTATTTATTAAAGCACTACATTTTAATGAACTTTAGACAAGTTAGTCAAGCTCCTCATTTATGTTGAAAAACACACTATTGAGATTTTTCTTTTTTTTAATTCTTTTTTTTAAATTTTTTTTTTATTTTCTATATTCTATGTTTACATTCCAAAGGCTTTCCCCTTTCCCAGTTCCCACCCACCATAGTTCCCATAGTTCCTCTCCCCCCCCCAACTGAAGTTTAAATTACACACACACACACACACAAAAAGATCAATATGGGGATTACCAATTGCTCAGGAGAATAAGACATATTTGATATATTTGGCTGAATCAGGAGAAAGTTTCATAGGGAAGAGCCACAATGAAGCTCCTTTGCAATACTATGCAGGTATAGGTTTTATGATCCTGAGAATAGTCCTATATACATGTAACTTAATCTTCATATCCAAGCAATGCAAAACATACCCGAGTATAATCTTTCCAACTAAATCACCCACCAGGTAGGAAACAAATCATAATTTCCAAAATTGGTTTCAGGTAAAGCCTTACTAAGTTACTATGGTACCCACAAAGATACTTGACTCAGTTTCTGTTCAGTTGGGGTTGGCTTGATTATTTTATAAGTGTATCATGCAATGTTCAGTAATAGAGACCTGAAACCTGAAAAGACTGAACCAGGCCAGTCTTTAGTTTTATTCCTTAAGAGGGACTTCAAGAAAAAAAATACCCCACCAACAAAGATTAGGTGTCTGTGTGTCTCAGAATTAGAAGACACTGTTGAAATTACAGTTTTAGAAAAACAGAACACCATGAATGAAAGTGAATCTTGGTCATTCTCTATCTGCTCACCACTACAACTTCTGCGCCATGCAGATGGTGGATGCAGGCTCCAATGCAGCTGGTGGCTTATTTTGCTGCTCTTTAGTGACCAAAAAGTGCAAGATGAACTTCACCTCCCTTAGTTATTGGTCTGATAAAATCTTATCAGATTGAGTTATGCAGTAGTAGATGTATGATCAAGAAGAATAGTATAAACAATAGGTATCTTCTCTGAAAATAAGCAAAGTACCTCATTATTTAAAATAAGAGGCAAGTTTAAGAATATTCTTCTTGGTCATAAAGCTTATGGTCATCTAGGAACAATATGAACGACTGGGTATTCAGTAAATATTTTACATCATTCCTAGTCAGATAAGAAAAACCTAGCACCAAATTACTAGGGATTATATTGACTTACCGACTTACACTGTACTACACAATCATATTTATTGGCACTTTTCTTCCCTCTCTAGGGGTGAACATGGTCTTCATGAATACACTGAGCTCAAGACAGTCGTAATGAAAATATCTCAGAAGAACTCCTAAAGAAGCTAGCAGAGTAAAGAGAAACTCTCAACAGCGGCTACACGTCTCCTATAGTCACCAGCACAATGGTGTTTGCTATAATTTCTTCTGTTGATTTCTTAAACTTAAGGAATTTATCTGTACTACTGTTATTCATAGGAAATGTAGTTTTATCATGTAGTTTAATCTGACAGATTCATCCACCTTTCAACCTGTGAACCCAATTCATATCCTGGATCAAAAGGATACATTTAGGTGCAAGCTCTCTGTAATTCTCATGATCAGGGGCTTTCCACTGCAGCTACTTGCTGAGAGTACTTATTTGGTAAGGAGGACCAGGTGTGATTTAAGCCCCGTTCCCTAACTGATTCCTTGAACTACTCACCATGCATGATAACTGAAAAGTCAGCTGCTCTGTTCCTCGAGGTTATTCCTCTGAGTGTTGTGAAATATTTTCTAGAATGCCATGACTGCTTGTCAAATGGAATGCCTGACTGTAATTAGAATGCAAAGCTTAATAAAGGCAATCTTACATGATTTTGTTCAGCTTGAATTTTTAAAATGTATATTCTTTGAGAGTGTCATATAAGTGTGGAGTGTATTGTGATCATATACAACTGCACTGTCCCCTTTGACTCTGCTCAGATCTGCATCCATGTACATCCATACCCCAGTTTCATGTACTTTTACATTTCTTGTGACACTCTGAATCCAGTAATGCCGCCCACATGCACGAGTGTGGAGCCATTCACTGGGGCATTATCAATCTATCAGGAGCCATACCTCTGGATAATACTGAGTTTCCTTCTGCTGGCAGACATCAGCAGCTAATAACTCCACGTAGGATGATGGCGTGTGTGCTCTTCCTCCATTCATGCTGTACTTTTGACTAGCTTTTCCTTGTACAGGTCTTGTGTCCTTAACCACAACCACGATGAATTCATGAGTGCAACAAACCTGTCATGTTTAGAAGGCCCTATTTTGTAGCAGTCTTCTTTGACTTCAGGCCATTATAATATTTCCACCCCTCTTCCATTATGTTCCCTGGGCCTTGGGGAGAGGGGATGTAATCTGTAAGCCCCAATTATGGCTAAGCATTCTGTGGAGATTTATCCTCTTCACATTGGCCAGTTGTGACTCTATCAATTGTCATTCTCTGAAGAGGAAACTTCCCTAAAGAGGACTGGGGTAAGCACTGATTTATGTGCAATGATATAAGTTTTTGGAGGAAGTTTGATACTCATCTTCTTAGCTTGTATTAGAGCACATGGTTCAAAGAAGAGTGGGGATGACATTTCTCCCAAATAATGTCCATAGCACCTTCTATTTCTTTGAAAGGTAGACAGCAGGAAGAAAACTTCTAAGTCAGTACCAGCTTGAATCTTCAACTTCCTGTGATCAAAGTGTGCATTGTCTTCAGCAGTAAATTTGCATTCTGGTGGTCAACCAGAGAAATGGCTGTCTTGTCTTGTTTGGGGATTCTTTGAGACTCCCTCCCTGATCAACAACTTGAAGAGGGTATCCCAGACCTGACCCACATATACGTATGATGTAAAATTGAAGGTTTCATATAGTTTTTCAAACGTCCTTATTCCTTAATTGTAGTTGTCCCTCCTCATAATACCTGAACCTGCGCCCTGAAGTGTACTTCCTGTTCCTTGAATTAGTACTTTAAGAGTTTTAGGTCTAACACTGAGATCTTTGATCTATTTGGATTTGAATTTTGCTCACGATAACACTGATTATTCCCAGGCTGATAATATGATTTTCTAACCACCATTTGATGGCAATGTTGTATTTTCTTCAGTATATATATATATATTTTTTTACCTATTTGTTAACAATCTAGCTATAGGTACATGAAATCATATTTCAAGGTCCTCAAGTCTGTTTGAGTAATCAGTGTGTCTGTTATTATGCCAGTACCATGCTTCTTTTACCATGGTGGCAGTGTGCTATACCTGGAAATCAGGAATGCTGATAACTCCAGCAGTGTTAGTAGTGCTCTAAATTGTGCTGGATATGTAAATTTTGTGATGTATTTTTCCATTTCTGTAAAGGATTATCTTGGAATTTTGGTGGGATCTGTACATTGCTTTTGATAACATGGTAATTTCCATGATAACTGTCCTACCAATCCATGATCATGGGTGATCTCTCCATCTTCTGTTGTCTTCTTACTATTTCTTTCTTCAATATTTTAGTTTTCATTTTATAGCTCTTTCATTTCCCTGGTTAGGCTTATTCCAAAGTATTTGATTTGAATTGATTTGAACAAGAATGGAATTGTTTCTCTGATTTCTTTTTCAGTGTGTCTGTCTTTGGCATATAGGAAAGTAACAAATTTGGCTATGTTAATCTTGTAACCTGCCTGCCATTGTGGTGAGATTGTTTATCAACTTTAGGAGAAATACCTGGCAGTTATTGGAAATTCTCATGTATAGAATTATATCACCTAGAAAAGAAATTAATTGACTGCTTTCTTTCCTACTTGTATTCCCTCATTTCCTTTGCTCATCTTATTAATGTAGCTATGATTTTAAGCATTATAGTTAGTAGTAGTGTTGAAAGTGGTAATGCTTATATTGTCCTTAACTTAGCTGGTGAGTTTGAGTTTTTTTCCCACTTAAGAGCATTGTCACCATAGATTTTTTAAATACAGCCTTTTAAAAAATATATTCTTTATTTACATTTCAAATGATTTCCACTTTCCTGGATACCCCCTTCCTGCAAGTCCCATAAGCCCTCTTCCCTCCTCCTGTTCCCCAATCCACCTCTGTATGCTTCCCTGTCCTGGTATTCCCCTACACTGCTGCACTGAGACTTTGTAGGACCAGGGGCCTCTCCTTCCTTCTTCTTGGGCATCATTTGATATATGCATTGTGTCTTGGGTATTCCAAGCTTCTAGGCTAATATTCACTTATCAGTGAGTACATACCATGAGCATTCTTTTGAGACTGGATGATGTTCTCCAGTTCCATCCATTCATGATTTAATTGTTTGTAATGGCTGAAGAGTACTCCATTGTGTATATGTACCACATTTTCTGTATCCATTCCTCCTTTGAGGGACATCTGGGTTCTTTCCAGCTTCTGGCTATTATAAGTAGGGCTGCTATGAACATAGTGGAGCATGTATCCTTATTACATGCTGGGGAGCCCTCTGGGTATATGCCTAGGAATGGTATAGCTGGCTCTTCAGAAGTATCATTCCCAGTTTTCTGAGGAACTGCCAGACTGATTTCCAGAGTGGTAGTACCAGTTTGCAACCCCACCAGCAGTGGAGGAGTATTCCTCTTTCTTCACATCCTCGCCAGCACCTGTTTTCTCCTGAGTTTTGATCTTAGCCATTCTGACTGGTGTGAGGTGAAATCTCAGAATTGTTTTGATTTGCATTTCCCTGATGACTAAGGATGTTGAACATTTCTTTAGGTGCTTCTCAGCCATTCAATATTCCTCAGGTGAAAATTCTTTGTTTAGCTCTGTACCCCATTTTTAAAGGGGATATTTGGCTCTCTGGAGTCTACCTTCTTGAGTTTTTTGTATATCTTGGATATAAGCCCTCTGTCAGATGTAGTGTTGGTAAAGATCTTTTCCCAATTTCTTGGCTGCCATTTTGACCTTTTGACAGTGTCCTTTGCCTTACAAAAACTTTGTAATTTTATGAGGTCCCATTGGTCAATTCTTGATCTTAGAGCCTAAGCTATTGGTGTTCTGTTCACGAACATTTCCCCTGTGCCCAGGTCTCCAAGGGTCTTCCCCAGTTTCTTTTCTATTAGTTTTAGTGTGTCTGGCTTTATGTGGAGGTCCTTGATCCACTTGGACTTGAGCTTAGTACAAGGAGATAAGAATGCATCAATTTGCATTCTTCTGCATGCTGACCTCCAGTTAAACCAGCACCATTTGTTGAAAAGGCTATCTTTTGTAGTGGATGCTTGTAGCTCCTTTGTCAAAGATCAAGTGACCATAGGTGTGTGGGTTCATTTCTGGGTCCTCAATTTTATTCCATTGATCTACTTGCCTGTCTCTGCACCAATACCACATAGTTTTTAACACAATTGCTCTGTAGTACTGCTTGAGGTTAGGGATACTGATTCTCCCAGAAGTTCTTTTACTGTTGAGGGTAGTTTTAGCTATCCAGGGTTTTTTTGATATTCCAGATAAATTTGAGAATTGATATTTCTAACTATGAAGAATTGAGTTGAGATTTTGATGGGGATTGTGTTGAATCTGTATATTGCTTTTGGCAAGATGGCCACTTTTACTATATTAATCCTGTCAATCTAAGAGCATTGAAGATTTTTCCATCTTCTGAGATCTTGGATTTTGCTCTTCAAAGATTTGAAGTTCCTATCATACAGATTTTTCACTTGTTTGGTTAGAGTCACACCAAGATACTTTATATTGGTTGTGGCTATTGTGAAGGGTGTCATTTTCCCTAATTTCTTTTTCAGCCTGTTTATCATTTGAGTATAGGAAGGCTACTGATTTGCTTGAGTTAATTTTATATCCAGCCACTTTGCTGAAGTTGTTTATCAGCTGTAGGAGTTTTCTGGTAGAGTTTTTAGGATTGCTTAAGTATACTATCATATCATCTGCAAATAGTCATATTTTGACATCTTCCTTTCCAATTTGTATCCCCTTGACCTCCTTTTGTTGTCTAATTACTCTAGCTAGAACTTCAAGTACTATATTGAATAGATATGGAGAGAGAGGGCAGCCTTGTCTAGTTCCCGATTTTAGTGGGAATGGTTCAAGTTTCTCTCCATTTAGTTTGATGTTGGCTACTGGTTTGCTGTATATTGCTTTTACTGTGTTTAGGTATGGGCTTTGAATTCTTGATCTTTCCAAGACTTTTAAGATGAAAGGCTGCTGAATTTTGTCAAATGCTTTTTCAGCATTTAATGAAATGACCATCTGTTTTTTTCCTTTGAGTTTGTTTTTGTAGTGTATTACATTGACTGATTTTTGTAAATTAAACCATTCCTGCATCCCTGGGATGAAGCCTAGGTGATCATGGTGAATGATCATTTCGATGTTTTCTTGGGTTTGGTTGGCAAGAATTTTATTGAGTATTTTTGCATCAATATTCATAAGGGGAATTGGTCTGAAGTTTTCTTTCCATGTTTGGTCTTTGTTTGGTTTAGGTAGAAGCGTTATTGTGGCTTCGTAGAATGAATTGGGTAATGTTCCTTCTGTTTCTATTTTGTGGGATAGTTTGAAGAGTACTAGTGTTAGGTCTTCTTTGAAGGTCTGATAGAATTCTGCACTAAACCCATCTATTCCTCTGCTTTTTCTTGGTTGGGAGATTTTCAATGACTGTTTCTATTTCTTTAGGGGTTGTGGGACACTTTAGATGGTCTGTCTGATCCTAATTTAATTTTGGTATTTGGTATCTGTCTAGAAAATTGTCCCTTTCATCCAGATTTTCCATTTGTGTTGAGTATAGGCTTTTGTAGTAGGATCTGATGATTTTTTTAAAAAATTTTCTCAGTTTGTTGTTATATCTCCCTTTTCATTTCTGATTTTGTTAATTTGGATACTGTATGTGCCCACTGGTTAGTCTGGCTAAGGGTTTATCTATCATGTTGATTTTCTCAAAGAACCAGCTCCCAGTTTTGTTGATTCTTTGTTTAGTTCTTTTTGTTTCTACTTGGTTGATTTCAGCTCTGAGCTTGATAATTTCCTGCCATCTATTCCTCTTGGGTGTTTTTGCTTCATTCTGTTCTAGAGCTTTCAGGTGTGCTGTTAAACTACTAGTGTATGCTCTCTCCAGTTTCTTTTTGGAGGCACTCAGAGCTATGAGTTTTACTCTTAACCACTGCTTTCATTGTGTTCCATAGGTTTGGGTATGTTGTGCCTTCATTTTCATTAAATTCTAAAAAGTCTTTGATTTCTTTCCTTATTTCTTCCATGACCAAGTAATCATTGAGTAGAGCATTGTTCACCTTCTAAGCGTATGTGTGCTTTCTGTTGTTTTTGTTGCTATTGAAGACCAGCCTTAATTCATAGTGATCAGACAGGATATTATTTCAATCTTCTTATATCTGTTCAGGTCTGTTTTTTGACCAAATATAGGGTCAATTTTGTAGAAGATACCATGAAGTGATCAGAAAAAATGTATATCTTTTGATTTAGGCTGAAATATTCTGTAGATATCTGTTAAATCCATTTGGTCAATAACTTCTGTTGGTTTTACTGTGTCTATGTTTTGTTTGTGTTTCCCCGAGCTGTCCATTGATGAGAGTGGGCAATAGCTTTACCATTAGCTATGGTAAATAGCTAATGGTAAAATAGATTTACCCACAATTACTGTGTGAGGTACAATGTATGCCTTGAGTTTTAGTAAAGTTTCTTTAATGAATGTAGATGCCCTTGCATTTAGAGCATAGATGTTCAGAATTGATAGTTCTTCTTGGTAGATTTTTCCTTTGATAAGTATGAAGTGTCCTTCCACGTCCTTTTTGATGACTTTTGGTTGAAAATCTACTTTATATAATATTAGAATGGCTACTCCAGCTTGTTTCCTGGGACCATTTGATTAGAAATTTGTTTTCCAGCCTTTTACTCTGAGATAGTATTTTTCTTTGACACTGAGGTGTGTTTCCTGTATGCAGCAAAATGCTGGGTACTGTTTAAGTATCCAGTATCTTAGTCTGTATTAGTCTGGGATCTCTAGGGTTACAGAATGTATGGGCAGTCTCTATGTAGTTAGGGAATTTGTTGATGACTTACAGTCTGTAGTCGAACTCCCCAAAAATAGTCAGCAGCAGCTGTGGATGGAAGTCCAAGGATCTTGCAGTTGCTCAGTCCCACAAGGCAAGCCGGCAAGGAAGAATCAGTCTTCCTTCTTTCAATGTCCTTATATATGTCTCCAGTAGTGGGGGTAGCCCAGATTAAAGGCTGTAGGTCTCCAGCAGAGGGTCTGCCCAGATTAAAGGTGTGTGTCTCCATGCCTTTAATCCCAGATGATCTTGAACTGGAATCCATAGCCATAATCTGGGATTAAAGGTATGTGTCTCCATGCCTTTAATCCCAGATGATCTTGAACTGGAATCTATAGCCACTATGCTTCAAGATCTCCATGCTAAATCCAGGTCAGAAATTTATATCTCTGAGCCTCCAGATTAGGATCATAGGTGAGCCTTCCAATTCTAGATTGTAGTTCATTCCAGATATAGTCAAGTTGACAACCAGGAATAGCCACTACAATCCACCCCTTGTCAACTTGACACAGATAATATCTTATATCCACATGAAACAATAACAAGGTTGAATATGTCTAACATGATATAATTATTCCTTGTACAATTGCAAACGCATTTGTAAATTTACAATAGGGCAATGTCTCTTGGGAACATTCTTTTAGTGTCTCAATACCAATTGATGTTAAAGGAATTGGAAGAAAGACAAATATATCCTTAACAAAATAAGATAGAAGCATTCATATTACTTATAATCCTTGTTTCTTCAACTGGTTACGTTGCCTTGGCTGCTATTTATAACTACCTTCCTCTGCTACCCATTCTGTATTTCCTTCACCTTCAGCAAGCACCTCAGCAGGTCTTGACTCTTTTTCTGGAGGATTGACCCATACCTTCATTCCTGATGGGTCGTCCTTCATCATTCTGCTTGGATTAGGCTGTTATAGTTTCCCATTGACTTTAATCACAGGACATGGTAGTACTAAGAGACGCCCTAGGGGATCTCCTGCTCTCCAGACATAATCCTGCTTACCTCCATTGTGGAGAGGCAATCCAATTTCCCCATTGTAATCTGGATCTATCACCCCTCCTAACACTGTTATTCCTTTCTTAACCTAATGGTTTAAGGGCATTAGAAGCCCAAAATGTCTAGGGGGAAATCTGAGCTTCCAGTTCAATGGAATGTTTGTTGTGGCTCCTGGTAGGAGCACTCTCCCCTCTGGAACCAAAACTTCTAAGCCAGCAGAACCTAAAGTTGTGGGGACAGGAAGCAAAAATTTTCCTAGCGGGTCACTAGGAGTGATAGTGAGTGGAACTATTCCCTTTTCCACCCCTTGATTACTGGACCCATGAATCCTGGCTATGAGAGAAACTGTACTACATATTGAACGCTGATTCAAAGCATATACTGCCTTCTGAAGAACTCTGCCCCAGCCCTCCATGCTGTTGTCACCTAATTGGCGCTGTAACTGTGTCTTCAAAAGGCCATTCCATCTTTCTATCAGACCAGCAGCCTTTTACTCTGAGATAGTGTTTTTCTTTGACACTGAGGTGTGTTTCCTATATGCAGCAAAATTCTGGGTACTGTTTAAGTATTCAGTATCTTAGTCTATGTCTTTTTGTTGGGGAATTGAGTCCATTGTTGTTAAGAGATATTAAGAAATAGTGATTGTTGCTTCCTGTTATTTTTGATCTTATTTTTATATTTGTGTGGTTATCTTCTTTTGGGTTTATTGAAAGAAGAATACTTTCTTGCTTTTTCTAGGGTTTAGTTTCCCTCCTTGTAATGGTGTTTTCCATTGATTATCCTTTGTAGACCTGTGTTTGTGGAAAAATATTGTGTAAATTTGGTTTTATCGTGGAATATCTTGGTTTCTCCATCGATGGTGATTGAGAGTTTTGCTGGGAATAGTAGTCTCGGCTGGCATTTGTTTTCTCTTAGGGTCTGTATGACATCTGCCCAGGATCGTCTAGCCTTCATGGTCTTTGGTGAGAAGTCTGGTGTAATTCTGATATATCTGCCTTTATACATTACTTGACATTTTTTCCTTACTGCTTTTAATATTTAATATTTAGTGCATTTGTTGTTTTGATTATTATGTAACAGGAGAAATTTCTGTTTTGGTTCAGTCTGTTTGGAATTCTATAAGCTTCTTGTATGTTCATGAGCATCTCTTTCTTTTTTTATTTATTTTTTTAATTTTTATTTTCTATATTCTATGTTTACATTCCAAAGGCTTTCCCCTTTCCCAGTTACCCCCCACCATATGTCCCATAATTCCTCTCCCCCCGCTGCTATTCCCCATTCATTCCCCCCCACCCCCGATTTCTCTGTTCTGGGTCTAAGTCAACTGACTCCCAAGAGCATCTCTTTCTTTAGGTTATGGAAGTTTTCTTCTATAATTTTGTTGAAGATATATACTGGCCCTTTAAGTTGTAAATCTTAACTCTCTTCTATACCTATAATCCTTTGGTTTGTTCTTCTTATTGTGTCCTGGATTTTCTGGATGTTTTGGTTACAAGCTTTTTGCATTTTACATTTTATTTGACTGTTGAGTCAATGTTTTCTATATCTTCAGCACCTGAGATTCTTTCTTCTATCTCTTGTATTCTGTTGTTGATCCTTGTATCTATGACTCCTGATTTCTTTCCAAGGTTTTCTATCTCCAGAGTTTTCTCCCTTTGTGATTTCATTATTGTTTCTACTTCCATTATCAGATCCTGGATGGTTTTGTTCTGTTCCTTCACTTGATTGTGTTTTCCTGTAATTCTATAAGGGATTTTTTTGTTTCTGCTTTAATGTCTTCTACCTGTTGACCCATGTTCTCCTGCATTTCTTTCAGGGATTTTTGTGTTTCTTCTTTAAGGGTTTTTACCTGTTGACCCATGTTCTCCTGTAATACTTTAAAGGAGTTATTTAAGTCCTTCTTGAAACCCTCTATCAGCATCATGAGGTACAATCTTAAATCCAAATCTTGCTTTTCTGGTGTTTTGGGGTATCCGGGTCTTGTTGTGGTGGGAGAACTGTGTTCTGATGTTGCCAAGTAGCTTTAGTTTCTGTTGGTAAGGTTCTTGTGCTTGCCTTTTGCCATCTGGTTATCTCTGGTGCTAGTTGGTCTTGCTGTCTCTGGCTGGAGCTTGTCGCTCCTGTGGGCCTGTAAGCCTGTGCCCATACTCCTGGGAGACCAACTCTCTTCTGGCAGGGCCTGTGCACAGAAGGTTGTGGAGCTGCCTGGCTCCCTGGTGCAAATGGCAGCCTAAAGACTTCTGTTTCAACTGCTCTACTGATTGTATGCCCTGTGTGCTTCTAGCTGTTCCCCTCCAGAGAGAACGTGGAGATTGCACTCAGAAGTGAAAGCTCTGCTGTGAGATCAGTCTCTCCTGGTGGGCTGTGCACAGAAGACTGTGGAGCTGCCCAGTTCCCCAGTGCAAATAAATAAATAAATAAAATGTGACTACTTCATTCAGCTGTTTGCAATGTTGTCTCTAAAAATCCATATATTAATTAATTCATTTTTTTATTGAAAATAAAGTTTTTTTCTCACAAAATATATCCTGATTATTATTTCTCTTTCCGATACTCTTCCAAGTTACTTCTCTCCCCTGACTCCCAGTAGTGTTCAGGAAAGACTAGGTTGTGAGACAGCTTCATTTACCTCTGTTACCACTGTTTCAGGCAGTAGGCTCTATCTGTGGTTCACTTATTGGATGTGAGTATTGTCTTCATCAAAAGTCACTATCCAGTTGTTAACCCACTCTGATAAACAGAGGGGCAGCTAGTGACAAGACAATCACTTGTAAATACTGAGGGTTTTGGGGAGTAAAAGGATCTTGATAGCACTCTGACTAGTTGACAATCTTGACAAAGTCAGATTGTCAATATAATGTCAGTTATTATTGGATGTGTAGAAAGGAAAAGAAAAGAAGATATCATATCATGGGAATATTTGTTATTAGTTTTAAGATTTGTGATAATATTAGTTTGTTAGATAGAAAATATAGAAGACAGATACATGTAGGAGTAGAAAGAATAGAAGGGGTGAAAACATTTATGTCTTGATTAACAGTAGACTAAAAAGAAGGATTAAGATCTATGTTCAGGCATCATAAACAAGGTTTGCTTCTTGGCTTTGGGAAAAGTGACACTAGGAGGAAAGGATGTAGGGTATGAAAAGGAAAGAAAGGAGGCAGAAATAGAGACAGCAGAAATCAGAGAAGTTGTGAATTTTAGGGAACAGTGTTTCCTAAGTGTTGGAGTGGGTATAGAGAACTGATTGGAAATTACTCACTGGCTTGGATGTTGTTTCCATGTGTTTGGCAGAACTGCTACATTATCTCCTCAGCACCTGTTCAGGATATTCCATCTGCTGGTTTCTGCAAGAGCCGTTCTTCTCTTATGAACTCCAGGCTCCAATTTTGCCTGAGTTTCCTGGCAGAGCATCTTCCTGTCAGTGAGCCCTTGCAGCTTAGGCAAAGTGTGTGGAGCCATGGTTGATGTGACCCTGTTTGGACAGCAGCAAGGGGAGGGCGTGTGGTGTTTCAAACAGGGTTTAGAGCTCATGCTTAGCTTCTCCAATTTTGTGATCCATCATTAGGATGGTTGGGATACAATAGCAATCACTGCAGACCCCTTCTGTGAAATCCCCAGAGGAACAGCCTTTGAAGATTCTTGTTGTACATCTTTCAGCTTACTGCCAGATCACATAGCTATATTAAGTGATGTCTCATCAATAAGTCCAATCCAATGATAGAGAACCATGGTTGGCATTCCATGAAATGGATTCTAGGGACTGGAGAAGCAGCTCATGGAGTGATAAAATATTCCCATTCCTTTAATTTCCATAATTATAGCCAGCCACTTCTAGTGTGGCTTCTAGGTCTGTCTTATTTAAGAGTACCAACTTGAACATTTTAATTCCATTTTATTTAGGATGTGATTTTAATGTGTGTGTGTGTGTGTGTGTGTGTGTGTGTGTGTGTGTGTGTAAGTGCTGCACAGAGGTCAGAGAACATCTTGGAAGAATTGATCCTACCATATGGAACCTAGTGATGTAACTCAGGTCTTCAGGCTTGGTGGCAAGCACCTTTACCTCTTGAGCCAGCTAGCAGGCTACAACATACAATTTTAAAGTGTATGATTGAACTATGGTGATAAAATACCTGATCACCAAGCAGAGCTAATCTGAGTAAATAAAGTGTTATCTATCCATCTTCAGACCAGCAAAGAAACATTCTATTTGTCAGAATAATGTTTGGAGTAAGTATGTATTTAAGATAGACAGAATCAGTACTTGATAAACATTTATTGAATTACTGTGAAGTTCTTGTCACACATGTTATACTAATATGGCATTTCCAAGATGATTTTACTGGAGAACAGTCACACAATCAATCCTTACGTGTAAAAAATATAGGAAGGAAAAACATTATCAAAATGAGGTGACTATCACCTTGGGTGCAGTAATGCATAAAGGGGTCTACATTTGAGGGAAATGAGGATGAATTATTGCAAGAAATATATTGTGTAGGAACCTTAACAGTGAGTTAATTTTCAGAGCATGAACAAAAAGAGAACATTGTCCGTTCTCAGGTTGATTCATGGAAATATACCTGGAGGCGTTCCACACGCTGTGTGTTCTGGAGTTTGCAGTTACACACCGAGAACATTCTAGCGGTTGGGAAATGCTAGAACATGCTTAGTTTTGTTTCATGATGACATTTTCCTAAATTTACTCTAGCAACAAGCTTGCCTTTCTGCCTGCTTCTTCTAACAGCAATGGACATTCATGAAACCTCGCTGGGGGGTGCTGTTCTTGCAGTGGCAGCCATGGTGCTAGATGAAAGGGTGCTCTGAAGATCACAGGATCCTCTGGGTGATATCCTCAGTGAAAAACCCACAGCCCATGCTCCCATTATACCCTCTAATGAGAACCTTCTCATTTTGGCCTGGGCTTCCATGGGGAAAACAAGATGCCATCAAGTAAAAACAATACTTATTTGTGCCTCAACGTACTTATTTTAAAATACTCTTACTTCACTGACTTAACATTTATTGTTAGGAATCTTTAGACTATCCGTTTCCAGACTCAATTTTGGAGTCTGGAAATGGTTTATAATTTCCAAATAGCAGACACTGTGTGACAGTGAGTTTGAAACACTAATGCTGCCCTAGTCACACATAACAGTGAGAGCGTCAATAAAGTCACCTGTTCCTGAAATAATGGTAACTTCAACTTCAAGCTTTGTTAAACATAAATGTAAGATTTTTCTATTTGGCTGCCTTTTAAGATTTGGAACATAATGACTGCCATTTTAAAAACTGGAGAAATGGAAGTTACTGGAAAACTGAGAGGTGTTTTGTCACTGAGAATGGAAACTATCCAAATACAGAAGAGTATTGCATCTTCTCAATCCCAAAGAGTGCCCATACTTTTACACAGGCTTTTACCACATTATTTAGCCATATATAAATATGTCAGCCAGAAGACTGTGGCAATGCAGCCCACAAAGTCATTTCTCATATATTACAGAGAAGGCTGAGCACAGAACAAGACAAAAGCCAGAAGCGGTTTGATTATTTGAAAGTTAAATCTTCCCTGTTTAAATAAGACATTACAGGATTAAACAAAAAAAAAATTCTGCTTTACACTGTCTGGTCCTGAATTTTGAATTTCTTTAATCAAATGAAGGACAAACCAACATTAATAATTAAAACTTTGGAAAGTTACAGAATTTATTGGTAGCCTCTATGTAGGGAAATTTACAAAGAAGTAAGTTTTGCAATTATAAGCATGATTTCATTGCTCACAATGTTTATAGAACAAAAAAAATTTTCATCTTCACAAGTAGAAAGCTAAGGGACAGATATTGAAATTTTATATTGAAACAAGGGCAGTTTCAGACCTCTGAGAGAGATCATAAAGTGTCTGGTTTAGTGAGATTATTTTGTGTGTGTTCTTTTCCCTATTAATTTTTTATACTCTTGATAACTTAGTTAAAAAATAAAGTTTCATCAAATTTACCGACTGGTCAATGACTAGTCAAAATGCTGTAGAGGGAATACAGAAATGTAATGGAAGCTCTAGGTATAAAAGTTCTTGTCCTATGTGAATTTGTTTGTAGGTGACATTCAGAAATGTAGATGACATTCTTCACACAAAAATGAAAGATACTACATGTACAATGGCTAAATCTACTAGAAAAGGTGAGAAATACATCCAAAATTGGATAATCACAAGTAGAACACACAGTGTCTATGATTAGTGTTAAGAAATTCTATAATTATTTTCATCAGAAAAAAAATGTTTTCTGATTTCACAGGGGGCAACCATAGCTACCCTTGTAACAGTGAGTATAACCCAAACATACAAAGGAAACAGACTGTAAGTTAGAAATGAGACATGAAATTAGGAAGGTGCAATTTATATAGTAAATCTCCTATGTATTTGGCATTTAATGCTACATGGAAAGTCTGGAAAATTTTAATACTATTTGCATTCAAAGTCTAGTATCTTACCAATCACACACAAAAAATAGTCTTCTAAAATGGTTTGGTAATATGTTGACATTGAACTTAACATGTTTTTCTTTTAAATAATGCAGTAAAACCATATATATTTTGCCAGGTTTCTCCTAGTTGTATCAACTTGCAAAACACTGACAGAATTTCAAAAGTAAGACACTGAGGCCTAGCAGGACGGGAAAGGCCCTATGCTTCAGGAGTCCCTGGTGTTGGTGTTCAGGTTAGACTCACGTCTCACCCTCGCCTCTGACCTGTGCCTTGACAAAGTTATATTTGTTCTTCTGCATTCATGTTTCATGACAAACCATTGGGATTTTGTTCTGAATTTCGCACATACTTGCCAGGAGGTCCCTCTGCAACCCAGAAGGCCTTGAACTTGCCTCATTCCCCCTGCTTGGCTGGCACAACAGCCCTCATCTAAAAGACTCTGAATGTATTTCCATTTTATAACATGTTGTGTTAAGCTTTCAGGTGGTAGAAATAATGTCTTTTCCTTATCTTGTTTCTCTTTGTATTGAAGTCTAGATAAGAGCTTTTTTTTTTTTTTTTTTTTTTTTTTTTTTCCGAGACAGGGTTTCTCTGTGTAGTCCTGGCTGTCCTGGAACTCACTCTGTAGACCAGGCTGGCCTCGAACTCAGAAATCCGCCTGCCTCTGCCTCCCAGAGTGCTGGGATTACAGGAGTGCGCCACCACGCCCGGCTGATAAGAGCTTTTAATGTCTAAGAGATATAACAATTTGCTCAAGTTCAAAAAGAATAACAGACAAAGGTTGTGCTGAAGTGCAACTATATTGTCTCAGACTATAATGTCAGGAACTAAACAAGTGTCAAGGGACAGGAAGAAAGAAGACTACTGGAAAGAACAAAGAAGGCAATGCTGAGAGACGGGTACCTTTGCATCTAATAGATAAAGACATTAAAAACACACATGGAGTGTGGAAGGGGTGGAATACTGCAAGAATTTCTGAGTCTTATAGACAAATACTGGAAGTTGAAGAATCATTATCTGAGAGCTGCAGGGTCTGCTCAACACACAGTTGGGAACACCCTGGAGGTTAGAGCTATGTCCCAGAAGATCAGTGAAGCACTAGTTAAGAGGCAGGTCCCATCCCACTCCCAGCTGAAAGAGCTGGGGCAGAAGAAAATGCTTAGTTACAACCAGCCTGTGGGGCAACTGCAATTTCTGAATAAGAACAAAATAAAACAGCCCAGCTTTATCAACCTAATGAGCTTTTGGGGTGGCAAGATCTCAGACCTCAGAGTGCCACAATAGGCAGAGAACTGGTGGACAATGGTAAAGAATAACAGGCCATTGTCACTTTGTTTTTCTTGTCATTTTGAGCCATATTTTGGAGGGAGCAACAACAAGAAAATACTGGGTGTGGTTTCACATAGGTTGATGATGAAATTTAAGTGAGTGGTTTTACTGGGATTTTGAGAATCCCCTTGGACCTTCTCTGATCTAAAGTCCTTTAGAAGTAAGATAGGACAAGCAGCTCTAACATGATGGTGCCCAGCAGCTGCCAGGAAAGCAACACATCCAATCTACCAGTCATTCACTTCAATTAAGCTCCCAGAATGTTTTGATTGTAGCAAGTTTGTTTGCCATAAAACTCATTGGGAAATTAGAATAAAATGACCACAAAATCAAACTTCTTCCTTTAGAATTTCACAAATTCTTCCCAGCAGCCAGATGGTTAATATTTATGAATGGGAAGATATTTAGCAGACTTTTGGGCCAAACAAACTGTGCATTATAGTCACTACGTACTAATTTAGAGACACTCAGAGAGCCAGGGGGTTGTGGCACATACCAGACAGAATGGCTAGAATTAAAAACTCAGGAAATAGCAGGTGTTGGCAAGGATGTGGAGAAAGAGGAACACTCCTCCACTGCTGGTGGGACTGCAAGCTGGTACAACCACTCTGAAAATCAGTCTGGCGGTTCCTCAGAAAACTGGACATGATACTTCCAGAGGACCCAGCCATACCACTCCTGGGCATATACCCAGAAGATTCCCCAGCATGTAATAAGGATACATGCTCCACTATGTTCATCGCAGCCTTATTTATAATAGCCAGAAGCTGGAAAGAACCCAGATGTCCCTCAACGGAGGAATGGATACAGAACATGTGGTATATATACACAATGAAGTACTATTCAGCCATTAGAAGCAATGAATTCATGAAATTCTTAGACAAATGGATGGAGCTGGAGAGCATCATACTAAGTGAGGTGACCCAGTCTCAAAAGAATACCCATGGTATGCTCTCACTGATCAGTGGATATTAGCCTAGAATCTTGGAACACCAAAGACACAATCCACACACCAAATGATGTCTGAGAAGAAGGAAGGAGTGGACCCTAGATCTGGAAAGGCTCAATGCATCAGTGTAGGAGAATACCAGAACAGGGAAGTGGGAAGGGGAGGATGGGAAACAGGCGGAGTGAAAAGGGCATATGGGACCTTGGGGGGGCGGGGAACCAGGAAAAGGGAAATGAAATGTAAATAAAGAATATATCCAATAAAAAAATTTAGTTTAAAGTGTATGTTTCAATGTGCTTTTCTATGAATATATTAAACAGAAGAAAAATTCATGCACATTGGCTAGGTGGTTATGGGTCATATAAGAAATCAGGTTGAGCTATGCCTTGAAGAGCAAATAGATAAGCCGCACTCCTCCATGGCTTCTTCATTAGTTTCTGCCTTGATCTTCCTGGATAATGAGCTATAAGTTACAAAACAAAATAAACCCTCTCTTTCCCAAGTTGATTATTGTTGACATAAATCTAGGCATATCTGCCAAGAGGAACAAAAACTAACATTGACAGATTGATAAACTTCAAGTTGAATTATTTTTTCTTTTGGGAAGTTTTTGTATTCAACCAGAATAATGGCAAGTCAAACCATTTCTATAGACATTAACAGAGCATATAATGAAAGTATTGCTAAAGAGCTGTCTCTACCTGGGGATTTGTGTGTGGCTAGATGACTTATAGTCAGCTAGGTCCTTCACAGAAAAGACTGTGTTTAAGCAAGTACTTTCTATTGTCCCTGGCCAGGTATGCAAGACAAAAAATTCAGGGCCAGTCATTCATTAGTACAGCTGCACATAATGATGTTTACATGGTTTCTGTGTCCTTGTCTCTATATTATCCTTGCCCATTTACAAAGCTCAGGACAAGGACAATGAAGACATTTTAGAACACATAAGGCATTCACATGCGTAGAGAGCTACCTTTCTTCAATTGCTACGAATTTCATGAAATGATTAATTATAATCAGTGTAAAGCACAGATTTGTTCTCTTTTTGGCTTCTAAAACGTAAATAAATCAGTAGCTATAGTAATACACATAAAAAAAAACTCATTCTTGAAAATCACATGTGGCCATAGTCCTATGTCCAATTAAAGGGATAGAGTTGGATATCAGGTGCTTTTCATTGCAGTCACTTGTTTAGAATATTTATTCGATAAAGCACCTCTTTAGCATCTGTGTCTTAAAGATTCTTTGGGTTATTCAACATGTATTATAACTGCTGAAAAGGTCGGTGTGTTTCCACTAGATAGGTCTTTGATAAGTCTCAAGATGTTTATTAGAATGGCCTTTTTGTCCACAGTGTGCATGGAGCTCTTATGGAAGAACATGAGGAAGGATGGTAGCCCCTAAGGGGATAGGAACTCCACAGGAAGACCAACTGAGTCAACGAACCTGGACTCTCTGGGCACTCAGAGACTGAATTACCAACCAAAGAACATATACAGGCAGGGCCTTGGACTCCCCACACATATATAGCAAATGTGCAGCTTGATCTTCATGTGGGTCCCAAAAAACTGAAGGGTTATCCCAAACGCTGTTGCCTAGGATATGTTCTTGTAGCCAATCTGCCTTTTCTGGCCTCAATGAGAGAGGAAGCACCGAGCCTACAAGCGACCTGATGTACCAGGGTGGGGGTCCCCCACCCACTCAGAGGAGAAGGAGATGGGGGAGGATTGTGAGAGGGGTGTCTGGGAGGGGGCAGTGAGCCCCATGTAACTTGAATAAGTAAAAAATAATAAAAAAGAAAAGAGAATGTCATGTCTTTATCAAGGGATGCACTGTAATCAGAATAAAATATTTAATAAACATAAACTTTGACTGTTTTAGGTATAAATTTATGTCATGATAATAAATTATCCTGTTACTGTAAAGTAGTATTCAATTGATCATAAGAAAGCATTGCAAATAAAAGTCTAATTGACTGATTCCCAAAAGGGTAATGAACTTTCTCATTTGATAGAGAAATAGAGAAAGAAAAACAAAAAGCACAAAACAAAAAACTGTACAGAAATGATAATTACTGTGTTAGTCTTTTATAAACATGTATCAAAATCTTGCACAGATCTGTTTAGAAGTGTTACATTGAAGAGTCAATAGTAAATTGTCCATTGTCTCAAGTTGGTTCAAGAAGAAAAACACCCAGCCAGATAAAAAGAAGGGAATGTGTAATGGACAAGAAACTTGTAAACCTGAGTGCAGTAACATGCAAAGAAACTGAGATGACATCTGAGGAAACTGAAAATGGCTTTACGAATGAAATTTGACAGTCTATGAATTTTATTATGAGTTGATTTTTCAGTGTACAAAGGGCAAGAAAACATTTGCCATTTCTCAGGATGACTCAGAGAACTGTATCTGAGGTATTCTACACACTTTCCTTGTAGTTTCAAGTTACACTGAGTGAAAACATATTGTAGGCCTTGAGAAGTCTTATAACCTGCTTAGTTTTGATACATTATGATATTTATTTTAACGAAACAAAAACTTGCCTTTCTGCTTGCCCCATTTAACACCAATGCACATTCAAGAGGCCTTGTTGGGAGGTGCTGTTCTCATTTTGGAAAGCATTGAAGCTGGAGGGGGGAGCACATTTAAGATCAAAGGAATCTCTGGGGTGGGGTCCTCCCAGCACACGCCCAGCCCTACTCTACCCTTCATCAAGGTCCTTTTCTTTCAGGGCTGCTCCCACAAGGAAAGAAAGGTGGGATCAAGTGAAAGCGAGAGACATTTGTGCATTGGTGTATGCGTTCTAAAATGTTCTTAGTTCAGTAAGTTAAAATTAAGGTTTGACCAGCAATTTCCAGACTGTGATCCTATAGTAAAATAGTGTGTAATTTCCACATTGCAGACACCTTGTGACACTGATGTTCTGACATCCCAGTAGCCAGCCTTGTCATGAATACGTGCGCGAATCAATGAAAGATTACGGCTCCCAAGTGCGGGAAGAATTATGACAACTTTCACAAACAATGGAAACCTATAAAAATTGCAATTTTATTTGCATTGTAAGATTTAGGTCTGATCACTATTTTATAAGCTGAAGGAACCACAAAGTATGAGAGGGGAAAAATGTCCAAATTTTCCAGGTTTCATTTTCCTAAAGCTGAGTGGGATGTTTAAGCTGTGGATCCATAAGTGGGAGTAACACAGTGTACACTGTGTAACACAACACGTGAGAATAGATCACAGTGTAACTGCACCTAGATGGTTTCATATATCACAGAGAAGCACGAGACGAGAGCCAGAAGCTTGTCTGAACACTCAGAAATTAAATCTTTCTTGTATAAATAAGACATTACAGGATTAAACAGAAAATATCTGCTTCAGACTGTGTCATACTCTGTCTCTAAAAATTATTTATGTTCCATTATTTGTTTCAAATCCATACCAGCAGTAAATCTTAGAACTTTGTAAAGTTAGAGATTTTTTCTCAGTCCATAGGTAAGCAACGTTGAGCAAGAATTTCATTTAGGAATCATAAATATGATCTTGTTATACACAAATAATGACAGGACAAAAATAGTTTTTCTCTTTGGGAAGCTCAAACTCATTGCCAGAACTAGATTGTACTGTTCAGGAGGAGGCAGCATCAGATCCAAGATATGGATTGTCAAATAGTCTGACTCATGAGGTATTCTTTCTTTTTTTCCTTTCCTTCTTTTCCTTGTCCTCATTACTTATCAAGGTACACACCTATGGATTTATCTTGAAGTAGACAAAAATTGGGCAGGCATCTCTGTTTCTTGTTATCAATATAAAATCTGTCCAACTTACATATATCTTTCTATAATTAAAGGAATGATAAAATTAAACACTTCTCTTGATGGTTTGTAAAGGGTTTTATGGCTTAAGTATACATGTGTGACATGCATGGACATATATGTGCATGTTCATATCTGTATGTGTGCATACACATGCTCTCGGGAGTGTATTTGCATGCTTGTTGAGGCCACAAATTGATATCTCATGTCTTCCTCTTTTATTCTCCACATTATATAATGAAGCAGGGTCTCCCACTTGAATCAGAGGTATACTGACTTCTCTGGTCTGGCTAGCCAGATGTCTCCATCTACCCTGTATTAATAGGTTCGGAGGATCTGATTCTCTTTTCAGATCAGCTCCCTTACCCACTGAGCCAGCAGATGTATGTTTTGTTTTGTTTTGTTTTGTTTTTGTTGTTGTTGTTGGAATTGATCCAAATCTATAGCTGTGTACTTGTGCATGTATAACTAGAGTTTCAGACTTGCTCCTGTGTTGCATCCTTGTGGTACACTGGAATTAACCACGCTACATGTTTATGTGACAAATCTCCTATTAGGATTTCATTTTCTAATTTGTCTATGAAGATCCAGTTCTGATTTCCCATTTTAATGGTCAAATATTGTCTAGCAGGAAGAATTAGGGGTAGTGGTTAAACTCCCTAGAGTCAGGAATTGGAGGAAGGTGTGAAGACTTCCTGTTGTGGAACCAGAACTGAGGAACTATGCAACAAAGTATCTTGATGAAGACATTAATAAGGAGTGCCCAGTTCCATGATCAGCCTGACATTCTGTGGGCATGTGGAGAGCACATGTAGGAGAATAAAGTCAGAGTTCACTTTGGGACCGGAAGAAACGCCAGATCACATCTAGAAACTGATCTTTAGAATCTTATTATTCCAGAGGTAAATTGTTCTTTTCCATAGCTATGGATGGAAATTCCTCGATAACTACACATTTAAATGCATTGCGCTGTGAAGGAGCTACAGGAAAGAAAATGCAATGTCCAAAAATGTACCTTAGTGCAATGTGTTAGCTAGTTTCATGAGAATGCAATGTTTACATTCTGATTCTGATTTCTGATTCCAGAGATATTCCTAAAAGTCTGATGTTGCATCACTCTGATGTAATTTCATGCCAGTTTAGAAGTTGGTTTGGTTTAGAAGTCAGTTTTTTTTCCTTCAACAATAATATTTTTATTAATTCTTTGGTAATTTTACATTATGCACCCAGATTGCAGACCCTTTCCAGTTCTTTCATGTCTGCACCCTCATTGTGATCTCCCCTCCTAAAATAAACAAAAATCCGAGTCTAATTTATACAATCTATATACTCATGGAGCATGGTCATTAGTAACTCTGTGGTTATACAGGCCACTCATCAACATGACTCTCCATCCCCATCCCATTCAGCAATGCCTGAGCATATCATCAAGGGTATAGTCAGCAGCTTAGACTACATACATCATGTCCTGGGGCAGCATCATGGACCACTGATATCCATTTGGCCTTGGAGGACATCAAGATTCATGGTGGACCTTTGGGGAGATGCAATCCTCAAAGTGTCCTGTTCCTCATCTGGTGCCTTCTTTGTTGCCTAGAGCCAGGGTGATCCCATGGTTCAGCAGCATGTTCAGGAGCTTTGACCGCATCTGCATAAGCTCCAGGCTGCTGCACACTGGCCCCACTGATCTTACAAGGCAAAGACATGTTCCAGTGCTGACCTCATCCGCTCTCACTGCCATCACATCTCCAGTTCGGAGTCTTTACACAGGGCATGTAATGCTCTCTTTTTCTGTGTTTCCCATCTCTCCATCTCATATTTGTCCATCATAATGGTTTCTGGCTCTGAGCCTCCTATTTTAATCAGATTGTTTACTCGAGTAATTTAGTTATAAAGCTAAAACTTCATTAAGTTTATTGAATGTTAAGTGAGGAGAAAAAAAAAGCCCATTTCCTCTTTGATAGAGGAAATGCAGGGTCGAAGTCCTCATCCTAGGTGACCTTGATAGTGATGCTCAGAGAAGTTATTCAGTTAACATACAAATAAAAATCTTGCATGTTCAGTGCTTTATTCTATTTTAAAAGAAGAAACATGCATATAAAACTATTTGATTATAATGTGTAATGTAGAATAACATAGTATTTTGTGATTACTCATAAGAAAAATCTGCAGTTACCTGGGTAGAAGAAAAGGACTTTTGTCTGATTTCATTACATAGGAATCAAGTGTAGCTGAAGCATATGCAACAGGGAGACAGTCAGCTCTAGCCTAAAGATAAGGATTCAGAGTGGGAAGGTGTGTTTTACATGAGATATGTCCTTTTTGTTTGCTCCTCATGCTAGATGCAAAGTTGTGACCAATAATATAAGAGTCTTATATTTAAAACTAAGCCATAAACCTTAGGGAGACAATGAGGAACATAAAATGAATAAAAATTCACTGAGGTTGAAATAGATTCTATTTTTACTCTTGAATAATTTTAGCTTCATATGTATTTATCTTAAATAATACAGTGGAATCACATACATTTTACCGGTTTTCTCCAACTGTAATGATTTATCAAACTGTAGCAGAATTTCATAAGAGAAATCCTGAAATCCTCACAGTCCAGGAAGAGAAAACTTCCAGCACCATATGGGTCCCTGATATTGGCTTTCAGAAAACACATGCGTCCCTTGTCCTTGTCTTTAAGACATAGCTAACAAAACAAAATTTGGTCCTTTTGTATTAGTATTTTCTGAAAAGTCAGTGGTGCTTTTAAGATTATAGAAATCATATACTTTTCTTCTCTTTGTTAAATGCCTGATCTCTCAGGTAAGTGGTAAGTCTGTTCTGTTCTTAATGATTTCCTCTGGCAACCAGATCTACTGAGAGAAGTCAGGCATGGAAAAAGAGAGCCGTGGGAGAATATTCTTGCTTTTCTCTGGAGCACACTTTCATGAAGGAGAGTAATGGTATACCACCATTTTTCTTATCCTTTGCCCTAAGGACTCTGAAGTTCCCTGTTTTCCTTCATTACAAGAATGATTTCTTGAGTGTCCTACTTTATCTGGGGTGGAGACATATGATTATGGAGTCTCAGTAACATTTTATAATCATGAAGGTTCTCTGATCACTTCTAAAAGGGAAAACATGTTGAGTTCATCTCTCCAAAAAAAAAAAAAATAAGGCAATGCCAATTTTTATGAAACCCTTGACAAAATGTAGAGAAGTTGGGGAAGCATCTTTAGAGTTGATGTTTTCTTATAGTGAAATTATGATTAATAAGAAAAACCAGTGTGGAACTAAACAGTGGGGAAATAGAGTCAAGGGAGAGGGTAGGTGTTGTATGCACAGACTGTAGAGGAAGAAATGCTCTTAATTAAAGGGTAGGATTCTTTCTGACTTCAAGATCCAAGTCAATAGTGAATTTCACCCAGAAGGCTTCCTGTCGTCTGTCTCTTCTCTCCTCTTCTAGTTACATGGATTTTTGTGCATCCTATGGCTTACTCAGCTAAACTATTATCAAGTCTTTATTTTCTCAGCTTTCCTCCTGTTTCTTGTTCTTTTTCCCATGCTGGACTAAGCACATGACAGACTGAGACATAAAGACATACATAATTCTACATTCTCAGATCCAGCACAGAGCCTAACTCTTTTTCATAATTCAGTAACAAAAAAGCATTCCAAGTAAGTCTATATATTAATGTCCTGGCATTTAGCCAATAATGAGTTACATTTCTAAAAATACCTTAGATATAAAATTCCTGTATGGGATTTACCACTGGCCCCATTTTTTTCCATTTTCTCTTCCTAAACTTACTAAATCTGGGGATAATACAAAAGTGTAGACACCAGCCACCAGGAAGCAGAGGCTGAAAGAGAGTCTGGGCCACTGAATATCAACTCTTGGGTTACTCATTGGAGAGGCAGTAGGCAGACAAGAATAATCAGATCAGAAACATACCACCATTACACAAGGAGGTATCACGTCATTTAAATAAACCCAGCTCACATAAAAGACTTGTCTCTGGTAACAAAGACTTCTCAACAGAGCCAGCCCTACTTTTTCTTTCTTTCTTTCCTTTTTTCCAATTGGTGCTACTTTGGATAAAAGAATAATTACAGGGTTTTCTTTTTCCTGTCTGATCAGTAAAATGAGGATCAGTAGCTCACTCTTCAGAGGATTGTACAAGATAATTAGTGTAAGGATCTAATTGATGCTCACAATTAACAGAGCAGGTGGCTCTGCCTGTAAGGCATGGCTCATAGTGGTGAGTAGTGCACAGTGCAGTCATTCACTGAACATTATCAAAACTGGGCTTTTGTGAGGAATATTTGCACACATTATTATATTGACTCCCCCCTCTCTTTGTGTGTGTGTGCATGAGTGCGTGTGTGTGTGTGTGTGTGTGTGTGTGTGTGTGTGAATGTTTTACCAAAGACTGAACTTTGAGCCTCATGTGTGCTAGGCATGCACTCTACAACAGACCTAAATTCCCAGCTTTTTTTTTATACTTTGTTCATGCTTTTCTTAAACTCACTCTGTAGCATGCAGGCTTAAAAATCTCAATCTATCCTGCCTTATCCTATCCATATAGGTAGTTTTAAAATCCATGTCTGGCATATATTTGCATTTTATAACAGGTCCTCTTGAGTTGGGATCCTTCTCTCTTTTTCTTCTTTCTTTCTTCCCTGTATCACATACCTATGATACAAGGTATGTATCACAGAAATAAAATAAATGTGGAAAACATTTATTATTCTGTAACAGTTGTTTATAGTATCCTACTTTTTACATGAAATCAGCAACATTCTCCTTAAAACAGTCTCTCAAATTGTCAAAACATACTGATATATTTTTGAGAATTAACCTAAGTCATGAGATCTGTATGTCACTGTAAGCATTCCACAAGCTACAAATGAGGGAGTTGGACTAGTATTGTTAAATCATAAAAAAACGCTGCTGCTTTTAGAAGTTGAAACATCAAAGGACTTATGACAAACATAATATTCTTATTGGTCTTTCTGAAAACAACATGGAAAAAAACTTACTGGCATCCTGCCAGACACTACATAAATAAAGCCCTGCACAAAATATTCTGAACCCAAGATCACAGGAACAAAACTAAGATTATCCCTGAAGTAATTTAAAAGTTCTTTCCCTTATCAATATTATAGACATCAGGGAAATGCAAATTAAAACAACCCTGAGATTCCACCTTACATCAATCCAAATGACTAAGATAAAAAACTTAAGTGTTAGAATATGCTGGCATGGATGTAGAGAAAGAGGAACACGTCCATTGCTGGTGAGGTTGCAAACTGGTACATCTACTCTGAAAATCAATCTGATGATTCCTCAGAAAATTAGGAATAGTTCTACCTGAAGATCCAGCTATACTCCTGGGTATATACCCAAAAGATGCTTTAGCATACCATAAAGAAACATACTCTATTACATTCATAGCAGCCTTATTTGTAATAGCCAGAAGCTAGAAACAACCCAGATGTCTCTTAAAGAATAGACACAGAAAATGTGGTTCATTTACACAATGGAATACTATTCAGCTTCTAAAAATGAGGACATCATGAATTTTGTAGGCAAATGGATGGAACTAGAAAGTATCATCCTGGGTGAGGTAACCCAGAACCAAAAGGACATGCATGGTATTTACTCATTGATAAGTGGATATTAGCCAAAAAGTATAGAATACCCATGATACCGCATCCTTATTCCCATCTATAGGAAATGCAGAGACAAAAATGGAGCAGAGACAGAAGGAAAAGCCATACAGTGACTGTCCCAACATGGGATCCATTCCATACACTGGCACCAAACCCTGACACTCCTGATGCCATGTTGTGCTTGCAGACAGAAGACTAGTATGGCTGTCCTTTTGCTGAGGTCCTGCCTTAGCATGAGGAGGGTCTTGAGAAAGGTGGGAATTGGAACAGTGCGATTCAATAATGATTCAAATTCAGTGGTAGATGCAAGCTGCAGGTACTCTCTCTGTTCTCTGACTATTCTTTATTCTTTATCTTGATCCTAATTCATTCAGAGAGAGCCTGAACATAGTCTTTTATTTACTAAAGCTACACCACCAAGGCTTTGATCATTGTTAATAATTATCAGGAATTATTAAATTTACATAAACTCTATATAAGTTCTGGATCAGTACTCCCAGCCCCTGTTTCATTAGAGCAAAACCAAGCACAAAGCAAAAGCACATTTCCTTGTCAGTTTACACAGCCTGTTCTTTATGGGTAGCTGGCCACAGCTCTTCTAGTTTTCTGTACAGCAGACAGCAGTCTTTAGTAACTGTTTCAATGAAAGAATACAAAACTGACAAACTACTAAAATTAAAGAAATTCCTTATAAAGTTTTGCATTTATATAAGTAAAACAGCTCTCTCTAATAATTTTTCAGGCATTGTTATCTTCAATTCTTCAATCAGCTAGAAAAACAGAACACTAACTTTTATATGTTTTTATATAATCTTTTAATTCTTTAATCTTCATTTTCTTATCCTAGTGATTCCATAGCCTCATGGACTCTCCTTCTAATACTATTTATTCCTAAATCATATATAAATTTGTATTTTTCTATCCAAGCGATTTAAATCTCTATCCTTAATGTTTCTTAATTCATCCTGGCTAATCAATGCAGCAGTCATTGGACCAGGGGGTACACATGCTTCGTCATAATTCCAAATTCAAGGCCAAGTCTGGCAATGAACCATTTCCAAAAAGGACCATGTATGCTTTTTATAGCCTTAATGATTATATTATTTATATCCTTTCCTATGACCCTGAAGGCCAAGCGGAGGGCCTGTTCCTCATCCTCCACAGCCCTATGACCATCTCCATTTCTCATTCTGGAAATCCACATCTGTTAACTAATTAACTATGGCATGATTAGCCTGAGTAATGAGGAAAGTCTATTCCCCAGGAAGAAAGTAGAGTAGTAAAGATAGCAGATCATCTTTGGGGCAATAGCAATTATCAGCACACGTAGGGTTCATGGGAACAATGGCCTGGTGGTGCTCCACAGGTGGGAACTATGTCACACCTCCCCTTACACAGCCATGCCGGACCTGGAATTTCTTCTTTTTTGTTTTAATTTGGAAGCACGTACATCCAGTGTGAGTGAACTTACTGTACACTGGATCTCCTTGATGAAGACTGGAAGGAGAAACAATACAAGAAGAAATAAACCCAGAGCAATTCTACCATTAATCTACAGGATGATGATGAGATGTATTCACTCATTGCAGAAGCAAAGGCACCAGATACTTCTTCCACTTAAGTAGATCCAGTGTCTGTGTCACATATCTCAACTATGTTTCAATTGAGATTGTGACTGTCAATAGACAATTGAATATTTTTCCATAGTCCTTTAAGGTGAGATGGAATTTTATAACGTTCATGCTCAGAAACATTATACTCTAACGAGTAGCACAGACCCCAGCGGTGACATAAAAGCCCATTCTTAATATTTTGAATTTGATTTCCCATAAAGGGAACAGCTTCTTCCAAGACATTAAGTCTATTCTGAAGACCACTGTCAATTGTCTCTTGTAACAGTCCATCAACTGAAACATTTTTTTTTTGATAACTGATCGACATGGTGAGCAGTAAGAACTTTACTCTTCCACATGTCTTTCCTTCTTTATGTCTCAGTTCTCTAACAACAATAAAATAAGCTAAGTTTGATCCACTTGCAAAATATGTTCACAATGTGAGCCTCCAGAACCTCTATAGATATCAAGAAAATTCACTGTGCGAATGAAAACTTCTGCATAGAAGTGTCTGTAGAGATAGGTGGACTGATTAGAATGTCAGGGCTGTGGAGGGATTAGAATGCTGCATGTCTAGAAACTAATTTTCATGTCTTGGAGTCATTCTAGCCTACCAGAATGGGTATGTATGTCTACCAACACCATGCATTAACTAATACCTTGTAAATAACAGAAACCTTTTGGATTCTATTAACTCAGCAGACCACTAACTCCCATGATGCCTAAAGCTAGATTATGTCATCAGATAATATCTTAGATCTATAGAAAAATTTTCCCATCTTGCTGTAACCATCTCTGATGTGGCCAGCAATGTATCTTAAACTTGTATAGATATATGACCTTCTTTTGCTCTATCATACATCAGGAAACAAACTCTACATTTAGAGTAATGTAATGTGTGTTCTTGGGCCATGATCATTCAAAAGTATTCCAGCATAAACTATTTTTTTGAGAGAGACAGAGCTGCAATTTTTACATTAGAACTTGCTTATCATACACCAATAACAAATATTTTGCCTGGGCAATGGTGTGAAAATACACACTCAGTAGTGACAATACCTAGGATTTTTGAGTGTCATTCATTCCATAGGCATTTGGTCCTGGGAAACAGTTCTTATGTAGTGGTTAGCAAGAACAAGATGTATCTTCAGTCAGCTTTGTACCATGAGGAAAAATGATCCTCAGTCCACACTGAGCCAAGCTGTGGTATTTGTTACATTTAATGTATGGCTGCACTTTTTTTTGTTTTTTTGTTTTGTTTTTTAATTTGGTTTTTTCAAGACAGGTTTCTCTGTATAGCCCTGGCTGTCCTGGAACTCACTCTGTAGACCAGGTTGGCCTCGAACACCAAAATACGCCTGCCTCTGCCTCCCAGAGTGCTGGGATTACAGGCATGTGCTACCACTGCGTAGAAGTCTGCACTTTTTAATTTAGGATATTTTCTACTTGACATGTGCTTCTCAGTATGCTACATCATGATAAATGATAAATAAATGACAACAAATGATAAATAAAACGAGGAAGTCCATGTTGTTTTATTTGCCAGTTGGTTCATTATACTGGCCTCCTAACCTGAATGCCTTTCTTAACATACCAAGCTACCCCGAGCTCTACAACCAAAGTGGACAAAGTTAACCAAGTCAACATACAAACTAATTCATCCATTCCATTCACAAAAATTGTCTTTGTATTTTTCATGTACTCTGTAGCATTAGCAGCGATAATTCTACTTGGATCAGTCTTCCCAGTATGGTGTTCATGACATTACTCCATTACCTTCAGGATTTTAACCCAATGTCAATGTCTCTCAAAAGCCAACAGTGAAAAACCCAAATAAAGTCACCAAATCACCCCTATTTCTGTCTGCTATACCTTATCTTTTCCAACTTCTTCACAATCCTTATCTGCTTTTGATCCCCTTGTCATGACATTAGATCTGGAATGTTCCCCTAAAGCTTCTGTTCTGAATGCTCTAGAACTACCTCTGGTGTTATGGGGAGGTGGAAGTCTTTAGAAGTTAAGACCTAGTAGAAGGAAGTATGGTCACTGGGTCATATTCTTGAAGAAAATCTTGGGTTCCTATTCCTTTCCTGTCACTCTTTGTTTTTGGGCTATCATGATGGGAATAGGCCTCATCTTCCCTTGTTCTCCACCATGATGTTCAGAACCACTACCTGATTAGTAATTGAACTTATCAGTCATGAACTGATAGGTCTGTATGGGAGGTAAAAATCCCTCTACTCCTTTAAGATGATTTCCCTGCATCTTTTGTCACAATGACAGAAAGTTAAGATTATCTTTTCCCAAGTAATGTTTTTTTTTAAATGTGATTCAGTTTTAATTCATAGAGTTTATTCTGTGAAAGCAATAGAATGGCAAGTATTTCTCTCCATTTGCATTCCCAGCATTTGAAGAAGTTCTATAGTTGTGAAAGAAAGTATACAATTATGAAGGAAGGGTCAGGGAAGAAGGGAGAAAAGAAAGGAAGGGAGATAAATGGCTGGAGAGATGGCATAAAGAAAGAGAAGCAAAAAGGAAATGAAAGCTAGCAAGGACATAATTGGGGACCACTTCCAGTAGGAGCTATGGATTTAAAATTTCACCCTCTAGACATGATATTGATCTTCAATCTCAAGAACTCAAAGCAGCAGGGAGTGGTGGAGGTGCCAATAAAATCCTTCAAATGTTATTAATATATCTGGGCCTTACTATTGAAAAGCTATAAATATTCTTTCTTTTTTCATCCCTCTGTTCTTTTCTCTCAGTTAATAATGAATCTGAAACCATTCCTCTATTTTATGTGTGGACCTACAAGTCCATCCAAAGCTGAATTCTATTTTCTCTCCATTGTATATGTGCCATTTGCTATGTACTTGACAAATATCACTTCTCCACGGTTGGCCATTTTCATCTATGACCCACAAATTGAACAGAGTCAAGAGGTGACAACAATAATGATGTCCTTTTCTTTTCATTTTTTTAAAAAAAAGTCTTTTTACTTGTTTAATACTATTATACTGATATACTCTTTTAATACCAATAATTAAATATCAAGAAAGTAGGTAAAAGCTTTTGTTATGTTGGATGTTGTAACATTCTTTTGTAACTTTAAAAGTATTTCGAATTTTAAAATTAAAAAAATTATATACTTCTATTTGATGTGTCTATTCTTTTAAAGTATGGTCTGGAAAAAAAGTGGATGTTAAATACAAACTCTGCCCTAGCACTAACATAGGAAAAAGTTGTTATAGATCATCTAAGAATTGCTATCACAATGCCAGTCAAAGAAATGGGAGATAGAATATGTGGCTTAAAAAAAAAAGCTTTCTATTGAAGACTAGTTGAGTCCAGCAGAATCTACATACCTATGTTCCTCCTTGGATTCTTCATACCATTGCTACTTAAATCTCTTTGCTGTCTGCATGGCTTCCCTTTCACTAATTCAGTGTATACTTACTATGTAAGACCTTAATATCATAAACATAGTGACACAAAGCTTGTGGAAATAACCAACAATATCTAATTGGAATTAAGGTCCAGCCTATGACAAGATGCTATTTAGTATGTTTGGGGTGGCCATCTACTGCTCTTCATGCAGCCTACCCTTAAGAGTAGTGAGATGTCATTTGAGGAAATTAAATTTTCATTTGCAAGTCGTTATAAGTTGGGGATTGATTCTGGATTAGGGATGGAGACCTTTTTCCCCTTCTCCTTTCTTTGTCCCATGAAAAGATAAAGAAATGTCTAGGATAATTTATTACTATTAAGCCTGACTCCAAAACAGAATGAAAAAGAATCGAGGTCTCTTCCTGCCAAGGAGGTTGCAAGAGCAGGGCATCACACCTGAACAAAGCTTCAATTCATTTTACTCTCTTGGGAATATGGCAGAAAATGTTTTTATAAATGGTTCTGTTTGGATCTAGCTTTCTTTTGACTTTCTTTTCTGTTCTCTTTATTTTATTTCTTCTCCTGGCATTCTTTGGTGTTGAGTAAATGCAAGGGAAAAGGACAAGGTAGAGATTTTCTTCTCTTCTTTTATATTTTCACCTGAAATGTAATTATTGTAATAAAGTAGCCAATATTTATTAAATTATTTTTTCAATGCTTTTAGCAATACATAAGAAGTTTCCAATTCTACCATTCATAGAAGTCATAGCTGGTGATGTGGCAGAGCAGAAGGCTGCCTGCCCACAGTCACAGTTGTTCTGGCTGTTAGGGGTTTTGGACAGCAGCTACTCTCTAATATCTGGAGAGACCTCTTATTCACACTGGATGCATTCTCAGTCATAGATGGGGACACATTAACATAACAGTTAAAGAGGAATGATGATAACAAAGAAGCCAAACCAAACAACAACAATCAAAACTCCAGCAAGACCACTGAAGAAAAGAAGTGTTGTAGAAATATTAAAAAATTTAACCAGTATGTTCTTATGCTGATGCCTCCAATTCTGTCCCTGTGTCCTGGCCATGGAGATTTATCTCGTGGAGATTCTGACTCTGAACTAAACTCCACAATCTCTCCACCCAGCTCCCTAGGTTCCCACTGGCAAGTCACGACCATGCCAGCCCCATGCTTCAAATCCTCCACCACCTTTGTGGTGCACATCTGGTAAACCCAGGCTTCCACTGCCATACCTTTCTTGAACCCAGACAAGCCACTGAGAAGGAAAGTGCAACACAAACTTAGCTCAGAAATGACAGTAACTCAATCTCTCTGTGCAACAACTCAAACCTAATCTTGTATACCTTATGAAAATCGGATTCCTCCGCTAGGGATCTGCACTGAGAAACTCTAGCAGCTACATCTTACCCTCTGCTGTCCCATTCCAAAAGGACCTAACTCTCTCCTGCTTCCTCTCTTCCTCTGTCCAACCCGGCAATCCCACCCACTCGTCCAGTGATTGGCTCCTTTACTCATTAGGAGATTGGCTCACAAGAAGCTACCTGAGTACCTGACTCATTCCACATTCCAGACAACCTCTCCTGGGAGAGCAGAATTAACATAAAATACAAGCAGCAGAGTCATCCACAAAAGAGATGCACTCTCTGGTGATTCCAAACGTTCTCATCCTGCAAGAAGACAAAGAAACATTAACCAAACATTTGAAAGTTAACCCTTTAATAATCTGTCTTCTGACTCCACCTGGTGGAAGCACTTTTAAATTTATTGCCTCTGATTTTGTTAATTGTTGCTTATTTGTACTGACTAGTGTGTCTTCACCAGGTGGAGGCAGAGACCACTTTACTAAAGAGTCAAACTTCAGAAGTTCATGTGATGATACCAGTTTGTTAACATTTTTGATTGTTGTGCCAATATGACTTCACTTATGGATATGACTTAGGACTCCCACTTCTTCAAAGAAAAATTTATTCCAAGTGATTCAAGAATACACACACACACACACACACACACACACACACACACATATATATATATATATATATATATATATATATATATACATACTTTTGCACCACAAGCACATACATATATATGTATATATACACATATGTATGTATGTATATACATACATACATACATACAGGAGATGAGTTTTCTAAAGCAATTGGTCTGCAAATATTCCCTTATTAAAACCACATCTATCATTAATAGTCTATTTGCTTGCTTGCTTCACTTTGCTGAGCTATGCCTCTAGACATTGATGCTCAGCTGGGGGTTACTTTGCTCATCAGTGCCTAGAGACAGTTTGGTTGTCATAGTAGCTGATAAGTGTTATGAACATGCAGTGACTAGAAATCTGAGGCCTTGATAAGCATCCTGGCATGCCCAGCCTCTGCTTCAACATGGATTCACAAAGTCTCAAGTGTCACCTCTACAAGCTAATAGATCTCTTTGCTACTCAGCCCATGTTGTGCAAGGGTGAGACCTTATTTTGTTTTCTAGTTCAGTTTTCAATCTCCTCCCATTGTTCTGGGCTAAGAGCTCTTACTAAGGAGTGAATCCACAGACATTGGCACTGTGGACATGCCTGCAGTGTCCAGTCCAAAGATAAAGAAAATGCCTACAAAGTTATGTTTTAAAACATTCTTTCAAGGATTCCACAGTAAAGGGCTAAACCTGTCCTAGAGAATGATGTGGGCGGAGGGAACGCTCTGAACTGAAGCTCCGCACAGTTGTACTGAGGAAGGACAGAATGCTTGTGGTGCAAAAGTTAAAGCACAGGCTTTGCAGCTAGAAAGACTTCAGCTTCAATTCTGTCTTGAATTTATTACTAGGCCTGTACCATTTGGATATTATAAAAGATTTCACATGTCATCAAAGTGACTGTTTTTCTTACTGCTTCTAGAAGTCAGAACATCTGTGATAGTGGGCAGCTTCCCATTCTGCTGAATCCTCAGCCAAGGTCTTCTATGAGCAAGGGAACCAATTTTGTCCTTGTACCATACTGAAAAGACTAAGCGAATTCATGCCAAACGTGTTAGGATTTAATAGATATTCACTATTATTGCAACTGTGACATTTCAGTGGCAAATGCCAAGAATGTTCTTGACATCGTTCTAATCTCTTGTCCTGTCTCTTTTATTGGAAATGAAGCACAATGACAAAAAGCCAAGCAAAAGAAAACAAGAAAAAATGGGAGTCAATGAAAGCATCTAACATGGTCCCAAAGCCTGAGATGATGTTTCTGATATGAAGGCATGGTGCTCTTATGCCAGCAGCCACTCTGACATGAAGAGGCTATAATTTCCTTCCCTTGGGTTTCTGGACCAGACTAAAAGTAATTCAAGATCCAGAAATATTTGTACCTTTGTATATGACAAAGGAAATGAGCCAAAGGGATTACTATCATTTCTTGCCCCTTTCACTTTGGTAACTCATAGATGAGGCTGCCCAAACATTGAGAAAGAATATTTCTTGATTGAGTATGGGAATGTCAGAGAGATAGGGAGGGAGAAAAGATTCCTTTCATTGGCTCAAGATTCTCACTTAGGATGAAATCTAGGTTGCCTTGAGTTCTATGCCCCAATTTGGGGACAAAATAAAATAAAATAAAATAAAATAAAATAAAATAAAATAAAATAAAATAAAATAAAATAAATCTCTAAAGGAAAAGGATGGTTTCCTCACAGCAAGAGTTTAAGGTTCACTACATATCAAAGAGTGGAAAATGATGCTTCTTGAAGAGGTCCCCCAGACTGTGTTCTTCTTAGCATTTCTTTCTTTCATTCTTCACTCTGTCTGCCTCTGTTCCCACTCTTCTCTTTTAAGCCTCTTTCCCTCCCTCTCTTCCTTCCTTTTCCCAACACCTTTCTTCATAATTTTGTGTTTTCTTCCACAAACATAGAACTCTTTGAGGTGTGAGAAATACAAAGAATCAAAAATCTTTACCCTCTTGTATCTTATACGGAATGAACACTGTACATTAAAAGTGAGTTAAATTTAATTAAAAACACATAGCTTTGGAAAATCTCATGTTAGCTTTTTTATTTCTATATTCCAAGGCCCAAGGAGATCATGTTAAAAAAAGGAAAGGTTTGTTTGGCTCCCAGTTCATGGCTAGTGGAGCCTGTTGCTATGTATATAATAGTTCAGAATGGCATGGTGGGAAGACAGGGTTGAAGAGGCCTGTTCACTGCATAGTAGTCAGGACACAAAGAGGGAGAGGGAAGGGACCAGGATCCTAGGATCCTCTTCAAGGGAATGTCTCCTGTGACTTCAAAGGAATTCAACTTAAGGGGCAGCTGTAATTGCCCAAGCTGCACATGAAACAACATGGACAAAATATGGCTCTCTTTGATGTGTTAAAGTGTTACACACTGATAAACAATTGAAAATGGAAAATATCCTAAGTAAAACCTCACAAATATACCTAGTGTAACAAACAACACAGCTTAGCAATGGAAGTCCAAGTGGAGTGAGAACTTTTTTGTCTTGGTCACCTCATTGACTGAGGACCTCAGAGATATAAACAAGAAGAAAACAAAGTCCCTGTAATTCTACCCCATAGATAGACAGCACGTTTCTCAGAACATTGAACTCTGATCTGTAAGTCACAGTCTTCAATGATAAGCTCAGAGCCCAGGAGGAACAAGGGTCAAAGATATTATGAAAGGATTTATGAGAATGGCCTATAGAACCTGGGTAATCCACCAATGGCTATTTGTTCATTAGAGAGACTGAAAATCTGGTAGTTATGTAGCTCACAGAGCTGGAAGTCTAGGATATTCCTTGACCAGTCTGTAGTTTATGTTAGAATGCCAAGGAAGCTAGATGGAGATAACAAAAAATAAATAAAAATAAATAATAAAAAATAGAAAAGGATCTGCCAGGAGATTCCAGTGCAGTATGTCTGTGAATCTGTGACAGTAGCATCTGCTCACTCTGTAGATGAAAGCATGAGGAGGTGGTTCTTTACATTTTTTGCAAATCAGGAGTCAGAAAAATGGCCAGAATGAAAGCTGGCTACTTAAGGTGGTAACGGTGCCCCTGTTCCATCACCTAAGTCCAGTTGCATCCCTAAACAGAACCATAAGCTAAAGACCAGGGATTTATAAATAACCCACAGGCTAATATTTCAAACCATGACATTCTCATATAGATAATTCCTCATTAAGACTCTTTCCAGGAAAAATCTAAGGTATGTCAAGGTGACATTTGAAACTGAACACCATGAACCCCAACATTGGAAATGTCAGAAGGAAAAAAAGTACTCTCAGTAGAACTCAAAGTACCTAAAGCCAGATGACAATAGTCTCAGCCTTCTGAGAATTTTACAACTGCAAATTATTTCTCCACTCTTCACCAAAGCTATGTTCTCATCAGATTTCAAGCTAAAAAAAAAAACCAAGAGAAATAGGCTCAGTCAACTGGGGGTGGGTGGTAAATATGTAGCCAAGAAAAGAGAATAAGGAGAAGAAAATGCCAGACTTAACTGATGAGTTTAGCTGAGTTACTTGATCTAAGCTCCTATTTGAACCTTAGAAATAATTGTTCCCTTCAATGAAAGGTGTGTCATTATGTAAAAATGTGGCAGTTGACATCTAAATATTATATTAAATTTTAGAGTATGAAAAACATTTTAGTCTCTGTGAATGAAAGTAGTAGATAGCAATACTCATAACTCTAAGATGTCACTCACATTTTATACAGTTTTACCCTATAGATAATATAATACACCAGTGTTTATGTCCTTTATAGAAATTGGCTGTGTGTGTGTGTGTGTGTGTGTGTGTGTGTGTGTAGGATGTGAACCCATCTTTCACACTTGAAATACTGTCTTGATTATTTATAATATGTAATACAATGTGAATGCAATATAGATGCAATATAGATAAATAACAGCCAGTCTACATAACTTCTAAGAGCCTTTATATCTGTACAATTATAGCTTTGAACTAAATGTATATGAACTCTCTTCCCATTCATACACTTAAGCCTTCATAGACAGCTTCTTTGTCAATTTCTTTATGGTCAGTTTATTATAACCTCTCACTATGACAAACAACCTGTCACAGGCCAAATGCCCTGGGAGTTTAATTGAAATGAATGACTCGTACAAGTGATGTCAGTGCATCTCTGGTAAGTGCTGGGCACCATGATGTCACAACCGCTCACGTTGTGCTGCTTCTAAAAGACCTTAGACATAAAAGTGTGGTACATAGGGTGGGTGCTTTAAACATGCTCACTTAATTGTCATCATCCATCTATGTGAAAAATCACATCTAGTATTTTGTTCCCTATCAAATTTGACTCAAAACTGCAAAGTAAGAAAAGGTGACAATATGTCACTGCAGAGAGTGACCTGCTATCCTTACTGGTCTCCCCCAGTCACTTTTCACCTACTGCCCTGCTCAGCTCAGAAGTCAGGAATCTCTTCACACACACTGCTCCACCCCATCCCTCCCTCACACAATGACAAAGCAGTTCTGCCTTTTGCTTTTCTGACCTTTGGAACATGCTGTCCTTTCACAGTGTATAAGTAAACATTGGTATCTCTCCAGTCTTTTCTGAGGGAGGCAGGTTGAGGCATGCTTTTCAGCGAACTGTTCCCTGGTCTGCCAGGTCGTAACCTTACATCCAGGCTGTTGTGAATCTTTATCTTTATTCCCTTTACAGGCCCCCTCCCTCTTCTCCTCCCAGTCCCACTCTTGGATGCACTTCCCCATTCCTCCCTCTCATTCCTGAGAAAAAGGGAGGCCCTCCATGGGTACCCACCCACTCTGACACATCAACTTGCAGCAGGACTAAACTCATCCTCCTCCACTGAGGCCAGTCAATGCAGTGGAGCTATGGGAAAGGGATCCAAACACCCACAACAGTCAGAGATAGCCTAGTCTCCTCCATGAGAGTTGTTACGTCTTGATTGAAGAAACACGCTTGGCTCAATAATAATGTGTTTTCTTTTAAATTTCAATGTTTGTTTATGTGGCTCAGAAATCCATGTGGCATTCTATCCCTCTCTCTGTGTGAGCTTGTGATGCCTTCGTTCATCCATTAGATGCAAAGGTACCTGGGACGAGGTTCATTCACAAAGGGAGAACCCAACAGCACAGGCTGTTCTCCACATCTTATACCTTTAACACCCATGCTCTCTCTTCTCATCCTGCTCCACACTGTGTTTAGTATTAACATGGAAGGAACCCAGGCATTAGGAGGACAAAGGATGAGTGTATGAACAGTAAATAGAATACATAAAAATTGGCCACCCCTTTGGAAATGAGGGACACACCCTTCATAGCAGCCTGGGTGTGGCATTAGCTGCTACTTTCCCATAAACTCCTCCTTTAAAGCCTCACCTTCCATATGCCTCTGAACAATGCCATGTTCTCTTTTCTGCAGTCTCCCTAGTTTCTGTTGCTTGACATGAGCCATTCTTTTCTAGACATGATCACATGCACATGACTGTTCTATGGCAATGAGAGGTGTAAGAATACTCCTAGCAGCGCCAGGTGATACAATTACTTTTTTTTTTTTTTTTGGTTTTTTGAGACAGGGTTTCTCTGTATAGTCCTGACTGTCCTGGAACTCACTCTGTAGACCAGGCTGGCCTCGAACTCAGAAATCCGCCTGCCTCTGCCTCCCAAGTGCTGGGATTACAGGCGTGCACCACCACGCCCGGCTCGATACAATTACATTTTAACATAACCTTTGCCTGTTTCTCCATTCCCGTGTAAACTTGGATAAGCTACTGTATCTCTTATACATTAAGAATTCTCTGCCTGGCACTGTTATCTTAAGTGTGCCTATCTTAAGTGTGCCACAGTGACATGTACACTTTGGCAGTAATCAACAGCTCTCTAATTGGACTTAAGGGTCAAGCAATAATACCAATACCTCGTAGTGGAAATCTAGCCAAATACCCAGGGCTTAGTGAAGTCATGGATCTTGGAGGAGAATGTAAAACCACTAAACCAGAAGAGTCCGTGACTGAATACATTTTTTATTTAATTATTATTTTCTATATTCTATGTTTACATTCCAAAGGCTTTCCCCTTTCCCAGTCCCCCCCACCATACGTCCCATAATTCCTCTTCCCCCAACTATTCCCCAATCATTCCCCCCCCCCGATTTCTCTGTTCTGGGACTGAATTCTTAATGTTTATCCTTATACTCACAGATAAGAGTAGTTCTCAACTGTCATCAAGGAGACTTTGCAACAGGTGGAGCGCATTATGGTCAACCATAACTGATCAAAATGCAGAGGTGTAGATCCCAGTCCCAACTGATTCATCTACAACACAACTCCCAAACCTAAGGCTGAGGAATCTTTACTTAAGGAACTTAAGGAAGAGGGAGAGGAAAGATTGTAAGTGCCAAAGGAACAGGAAGTTTCCTGAGAGATTGTGTCTCCTAGAAATGCCAGAAGTTACACACATAAATGCTCACCAACATGGTTGCAAAAAATATTTCACAAATGGTCTCACTTATGTTAAGTAAATGAATAGTGGGAAAGTGCTGTCACTATACCTAATTGACTCCATTTCTTACCCCCCTTTCAGTACCTGCACGCAAATGTCTGGTGCCTGATTCCTCACTTCCCCAAAGCCTTCTTTGATTATTGCCCACAAATTATAATTGCTGTATAATATGATTATTAACTCTCAGGACTTTATCATATCCTTGTTCTTCAAGTTTCTTTGCTTAAAAAATATCACTTTCCTTTTTGTAGGAAGACATGCAACAAAGTAACAGTTTTACTTTGGGAAGTCATCACAGAGGAACCTAATCATTTTGGAAAATCATAGCAATCACCATGGCCACTTTGGCCTTCGAAAGACTTGGGCACTTGGGCTTGAGGTTCAGTGTTTAAAATGAGGAACACAGGGATTCTTTGGTTCTTCTGGCCAATGACAAGAGAGAGATCATGGCTACCTCACTGTGGTTCTTTATGGAAAGATGCACTAGAAAAAGCTGAAAACTTTCATACTTCTCCAGAGTCGTCTGCCATGGTGGCCAGTACGTCAGTATCTTTCCACCACTAGAGATTATTAAGAATTAAGCAGATCTGCTTGAAAGACTTGGATCTTGTCTTAGGTTATTACTGCTGTGAACAGATCAACGCAAATCTTATATACATATAAAAAACCAAAACATTTAATTGGGGCTGGCTTACAGGTTCAGAGGTTCAGTCCAGTATCATCAAGGTGGGGACATGGCATCATCCAGGCAGGCATGGTACAGGAGCTGAGAGTTCTACATCTTCATCTGAAGGTTGCTAGTGGAAGACTGACATCCAGGCAGCTAGGGTGAGAGTCTTATAGCCCACTCATAGTGACACACCTACTACAACAGGACCACACCTCCCAATAGTGCCACTTTCTGGACCAACCATACACAAACCATCACAGATCTCAATACAAGACAAGTACTTATTTCTGTGACCTGAAGAACCCCAGTGACTTTTCAGGAAACTTGAGTGTAAGTGCAAAGCAAGCTTACTTTTGCTGTCCTCATTCATATATGAGGATGAGGGACAAGACGAGTCCCTGAAAACCAACACTAGGGACCCATTCTTCTCCTAGGCTGTGAGGACTTCAGTGTCTCACTTATAAAATTCTGCCAGAGTTTTGCAAGTTGTTAGGCTTGAGGTAACTAGGTAAAGTGACATGGTTGGCCCTCTATTGTTTAAGATAAATACATGTGAAAGTACAATTCCATGAGAATGTTAATATAATAAACAAATTTGCATTAATTTTAAAGTATCCTTTGCCCCCTCAGTTTTTAAACTTTATGATTTGGCTCTAAAGACAAGACTTCTTTGGTTTTCCCAAACTGACCATCTAGCATTAAAGGCCAGACGCATAGGACACTAATTATTATATAAAATGCACCTCTTAATTTTATTCCTCACTTCCAGGGTAGAGCTAACTTCCTGTCTTACCTGCGGCACATGCTTGTACTCAGCATATAAAGCCAACTATGATTCACCTCCCATAGAATCAACAAGAACAACATCCAAACAACCTATTTTCTTCCATGAGAAGAGTTGTAAATTGTTCTACTATCAACCACAAGACTCTGTGCTTTCCAGTTTCTGATTAAACAGTTCAATATGTATTCATGTTCTTCTCTAATAGACTGAAAAAAAAGCTTTGTATATGCAGGGTCTTTGATTATTGTGCAAAGCAAATAACCACAGGATGTTACTTGCTACCCAGCTCACATGGGATAACATTTTACTGCCATGCTCAGGATTTCCTCTATTTTGACTCTATTAACCATGTAATAAATTGAATGGTATCTTTAATTTTTGTAACTAAATTATCAGGAATGCCATGGAAACATTGGGAATTAATTGTATTACTTATGGACTAATGGTTATACTTAAGCTTTTCTTTTTTTAAGACACAAGTCTAATTAATAAATGCATAGTACTAATTAATAAATACATAGAGGTAAAACAAAAGGTGGGCATTATAAAACTTTTTCCTTTCCTAGACACATAAATAAAATATAAAAATAAAATACAAACAAATAAAATGTGGACGGAAGCTGCATATTTATTCAAGTATTTACAGTGTTCCACGGGACAAAGAGACTAGTAGAGCTAACCTGTGTCTTATCAAACTCTGCCCCACATCATTTGGTAACTTGAATGTTTCTTGGCTTAGCCATGATTCTGGAAAGGAAAGTTACTGGTTACTGAGCTACAAGAACATCAGGCTCCTTTCCAGGTCTGACATACGGGGTTCCATGAGTGAGTGATTACGTCATAGTGCGCAGAAGTGCTAAGCCATCAGTCTTTCAGTTCTCTAATTCTCCACCATTGAATTAATGTGTCTGAGTGTCTGAATTAAACATCACAGCTGTGGCTAGCTGCACTTGAAACCAGCTTCCTCTTTGACTGTTCACTTCCTCCTCTTGTTTCTATTAGCTTAAAGATTAATCTCCATGACTGTGGGGAAAGGCAGTGAACTTCATCTAGTTAGAACAAAGTGTGCTCCGCCAGCTTTGGGGCTCACATTCCTCTCCACCCTGTTCTTTCTTTGATAGGTCATCTTATCTTTTATCTGAGGATAATAATTAAGAAAAAAAAAGTCAATTGAAAAGAACCAGGAAATAAAGCACAATTCTAGTGGGATTTAATTGAATTTGACTAACAGAGAAAGGCTGAGAAAATGAGCAAGTTTCCAAAAAAAAAAAAAAAAAGATACAATGCCAGGTTGGTGAGGAAGGCTTGCCATCTCTGAGTAACTATTGCTTTTGTTGAGTACTTATTAGGTCTAGATTTTGATCAAGTACATTAGTGCATGCACTAAGCATACACTAAGCATTTGTAATCTGGAGTTCTCGCTATGTGAAAGCTTTCTCATTTACTAGAATGATCCAGGTGTGTAGTTATCAATAATCCATTTTAATAAAACATAGATTGTAGCTTAGCAATGTGGAAAAAATGTTTCTTTAACCCATGTTCAATGAGTTCAGAAGAGTTCGTTTAAACCATGTGGTTGGGGTTTAAGATCCTCCTCTCAACAGCTGCCCTGGTCTATAATTTCACTTTGAAAGGACAATAACATTTCCCTATATCTAAGTGACAACATCCCATCCCATCCCAGAGAGTCAGTGTTCTGGAGAATTCCTGGAAAGAATCTATGGCAAAGACTGACTGACTGATTAAAATGTCAGTGATATTGAGAAATTGGAATGTCTCAAGGGCATAGACAAATTATCTGGGAACATCTTTAGGCCCAATAGCCAATTTTCCCCTCCTCTAAACATGACCTAACATCCTGGTAACCATTGAGTAAGTCCTTTGGAATGTGAGAACAGACTTTCTTTTGTTTTAGGGAGAAATGTTCTATAAATATCTCTTAAATCCATTTGGTTCATAACGTTTGCTAGTTTCACTGTGTCATTGTTTAGTTTCTGTTTCCATGATCTGTCTATTGATGAGAATCAATATTGATTATTGTGTGAGGTCCAATGTGTGCTTGGAGCTGTAGTAGTTTCTTTTACAAATGTGGGTGCTCTTGCAATTGTGGAACAGATGTTCAGAATTGAGAGTTAATTTTGGTAGTTTTTTTCCTTTGATTAGTATGAAGTGTTCTTTCTTATGTTTTTTTTTTTGCTAATTTTTCATTGAAAGTCAATTTTATTTGATATTAGAATGGTTACTCGAGCTTGCTTCTTGGGACCATTTGTAGGCACAGCCCCTGATTGATGCATGGGACCACGTACCCATCTCAAAAATATTAACACACAATTGTTCCTGTCTAAAGGAAATGCAGGGACAATGACTGGAGCAGAGACTAAAGGAAAGGGCATCCAGAGACTGCCCCACCTAGGGACCCATCCCATCTCCAGATACCAACCCAGTCATTATTGCTGATGCCAAGAAGCACTTGCTGACAGGAGCCTGGCATAGCTGTCTCCTGAGAGGCTATTGCAGAACCTGACCAATACAGATGCAGATGCTCACAGCCAGTCATCAGACTGAGCATGGGGACCCCAGTGGCGAAGTTAGAGGAAAGACTTTAGGAGCTGAAGGGGTTTGCAACCCCATAGGAAGAACAACATATCAAACAACCAGACTCACCAGACCTCCCACAAACTAAACCACCAACCAAAGAGTACACATGGAAGGACCCATGGCTCGAACGGCATATGTGGCAGAGGATGGACCTGTCAGGCATCAATGAGAGGGGAGGACCTTGGTCCTGTGGAGACTCAATGCCCCAGTGAATGGGAATGCTAGAGTGGTGAGACAGGAGTTGTTGGTTGGTTGGGTGGGGGAGCTCCTGCATGGAAGATGGGGTGAGAGGAGATGGGATAGGGGGCATGTGGAGGGAAAATCAGGAAATGGGATAGCATTTGAATACATAAAATAAGCAGTAATAATTATAATAATAATAATAATAATAACAACAACAACAACAATAATAATAATAATAGAAGAGACTTTCAGTGTTCATTAACCAAAGAGCTAAAATGACAGGCAGATAGTATCAGAGACCTACTGCAGGGTTTCCCCCCCTTTTGATAACCCACCTACATTTTAAACCCATTAGTATGTTTGAAAAGTGTGTTTATTTTTGTGACTGCCTTTGTTCTTTTGCTATTATAAATAAGCTCATGAAATTTCTGTTTTATTAAAACATAATATGTGGGGAACTGATCTGGTGTTCCTGTGCAACAGTCACTGACAATCAGCCTAAAATATACCTTCTCTTTTGTTCATTTGAGATGAGAGCTGTGTCCTTCATCACTAGTTTCCTGTGTCTAAAGACAGAGTTCAAATGAGTAAGGTAAAGAATAAAATAAGAGAGTTCTATTATGAACATACAAAGTAGAGATACTGATGTCCTCTAAAGAATATAGCTTTCTCTACAATAATCCAAGAAGAAAAGCATGCTTTTCATTTTAATGTAAATTTTGTTGTCTGTATTACAGCAAATAATCAAACACTTAATTTGCATAGGCTGATGAAACATTGAGTAAATAATGTCCCCAAATGAAGTCACACAAAAATTCTTACAATTGGGTGACACCATTCAGCCTTCTGTGAAAATCAGACCCATGAGGCACATTCTCAGGAAACTTTTAAATACACAGAGCAGAGAGGCTCAGAGCTCTGCTCTTGCCTTGGTGTTGGTGCTACACAAGGTTAGAAATCATAGTGTCCAGTGATTGGAAATTTCCTACATGGCAATGGTTGAGAACCGTTATCACCTCTGGAATATACAAGGATTGAATAACTGGTTCAGAGTCTTGATTTAGAACTGCTTTGGGATGTCTGACACCTTGAAAAATAGGCTACTGGATTCATGAGATAAAATAGGTAGAGAATATGGGGAATAGAAGCATATTGCCTAGAAAAAAAGGCTTTATATTTTTCTGATATATAGGAAAAAGCAGCTAAGATCTTTACATTAAGTCAGTTCTGTTTTGTGTTGATATTAAGAAACAATAAGTTCACTACCTTCACACATTTCCATCTGGCTATTTCAAAAATAGTTCCAGAAGCACATGTCTTTTAAAATCAATGAGGAAGAAAGAAGGATACAAAAAGGAAAAGAGGGAAAATATCTCCAGGACTAAACATTTAATAACCAGTATATGAGGTCTGACATTCCTGCTACCTCGATAGTAAATTTCAATTTCTGCTTCTTAGTTTGGTATGTGTGGAGATGAAAATCTCTTCATTGCACAGACACTGTGGACGACAAAGCCATGTTTACAACAGCAAAGCTAAATTCTTTATAAAATTGCCCACACATGAATTAATAAGAAGACCTGTAACTTTTCAAGGTTTTAAGAGTTATTGCTAGTGTAGTCTTCATACAATTAATGGCACACAAAAGTCCAGACACATAGGAGAAGCCAGTACAAAGCATGAAATTTTTGTTTAATCCTGAAATATCTTATTTAGATAAGGAAGGTTTAATTTTCAAATATTAAAACCTGCTTCTGGCTTTTGTCTCATTCTATGCTCAGTCTTCCCTGATATATGAGAAGTGTCTGGTGAGGTACATCGCCACAGTATTCACCTGCCTGCCTGCTGATAAACTGACACATGCCTCAAACACGTCTAGTGAAGATAGGATTGTTTTACATTTAGTAAATGAAAACTTCCTCTGTAATTCTAATTATTATGATTTCAGTGATAAATGTCTTTCAGTTTTTCCAAGACTTGCCATTTCTCCAGATTTCAAAATAGCAGTAGATATGCTGCCAATCTTACAGTATAAGCTTAATGATGGTAAAACTGTTAAGTTTATATAAGTCGGAGGATCTCAAAATTGGAGTTGCAATTGCTTCAGGCATCTGGAGCCACGGACTTTTGTTGATTCTCATACTGTTATGTGAGGGTAACTATTCAAGTGTCAAAGCATCTCTGTCAGAGCGTCTGTTGTGTGGCAATGATTGCTGTTTTATTTGTAATCAGAGTCTGGAATGTGCTGGTCTAGAGACTTCTAACCTTAAATTTTAAGTCATCCAACTAAGGACATTTTAGAATACATATGCCAATGCACAAATATCTCTTGTTTTTATTTGAGCCCACCTTGCTTTCCCCAGGGGAGCCCAGGCCAGAATGAGAAGGTTCTTTCTCATTAGAGGGTATAATGTGAGCGTGGGCTGTGAGTTTTACACAGAGGTCATCGCCCAGAGGATCCTTTGATCTTCAGAGCACCAACCTCCTCCTCCAGCACCATTGTAGCTGTTGCAGGAACAGCATCTTCCAACAAGGTTTTCTGAGTGTGCATTGCTGTTAAATGAGGTGCACAGAAACACAGGCTCACTGCTAAAATAAATTTGGGAAAATGTCTTCATAAAACAAAACCTATCAGGAGAATTTCTCTGAATATACAAATGTCCAGCATGCAGTGAGTAAGGGAAGAAGACTATAGTGCATACAATGTTTCTGCTCTTTCAACAATGAATAGTCCTAACAAAATGGTAATTCTTTCTTTCTTTTTATGCACTGAAAACTGACTGGCTTATTGTTAAGCTTCATCTCTCATTTATTCCTTCAGGAAGTTATTCCCAGTTCCCTCAAACTTCATCTCTATCTCTTTCCACATTACCAAACACAGGGTTTCAAACAGCCTCATTGTCATTATGCACTTCATTCATTTGGAATACCAAAGAGCATGTGTAGGGGGAGGTGTTGTTTCCCTAATCGGTTCTTGATTTGATCAATAAAGAAGCCAGATAATGCAATTGGTGGGCAAGAAAATCTCAAGCCCTAAACTTATCAGCTATCCTATATCAGCCATCTGCTGGTACCATAGGCCATTGGTTCTGGTCGACTTTAGACCTCACATGGTTGCTGTGTCCTACTCATTCCAAAGCCTGGCTTACCCACTTTTTCCCTTTTGCCCAGCAATTGACTTCTTTATTGACCAAATCAAGAACCAATTAGGTGAAAACCCCTCATTCCGCCATAAAAAATTCGTGTTTGTTTTCCAAAAGTGAACCACCTTGAGATAACAATTATTAAGGGTTATAGTGTATAGCACGTCTTCTCAGAACCTTCAAGGCATTCAGTAATGCTTATCAGTTACTCAAATATACACCAATTATTCCCAGGATCACTATAAAAGTACATTTTTCCAATCCCATTGAGGAAGAGTAGATAGGATTTTTTCTTGAAATGCATGTATTCACTGAATTTAGTAGTGCTTTTGACTGGCCAGTAGTTTATTACCATAACCCTAGCTGATTCCCAAATAATTATAAACCAACAAAATCATGCAAGGGTGATTTATTAAGCTTTGCATTCTAATTACAGCTAGGCATTTCATTTGACAAGCAGGCATGACATTCTAGAAAATATTTCACAACACCCAGAGAACCAAGCAGTTGACTGCAGTTATTATGCATGATGAATACTTCAAGGAGTCACTGAGGGACAAAGCTTAAATCACTACTGGTCCTCCTCACAAAATGAGTACTTTTGATAAGTAGCTACAATGGAAAGTACCTGGTCATGACAGAGGTACAGAGAACTTGTACCTAAATCTATCTTTTTATTCTTGGATAAGAATTGGGGTCAAATATTAGAAGGTGAATGATACTGTTGGATTAAGCCACATGTTTTCTATGAGGGATAGTAACACTGATGAATTCCTTTTGTTTAAGAAATCAACTGAAGGAGAAATTATAGTAAAACACCACTATGCTGGTTACTATAGGAGATGTGTAGCCACTGCTGAGAGTTACTCTTTACTCTGCTGGCTTCTTTAGGAGTTCTTCTGAGATATCTTCATTGCAACTGTCTTGAGCTCAGTGTATTCATAAATACCATGTTCACCCCTAAAAAGGGAGGAAAATTGCTGATAAATATGATTGTACACTGCAGTGCAAGTCAAATATAATCCCTGAGGGATTTGGTTCACAATTTTCTTACTTATCTGACCAGGTACACAGTAACGTATTTCCTGAATACAGAGTAGTTCATATAGTTGCAAGCTGACCATAAGCTTTATGGCCAAATATACACTTCCCAGTGGACAACAATATTCTAAAAACATGTATTTTATTTTAAATAATTATGCATCCTATTCATTTTCACAGGAAATCTCTATTGTTTACATCACTCTACTTCACAATATTACTAACAACCCGAATCATAACTCAACCTTATCTGATTTTATCAGCCCTATAAGTAAGGGAGGTATAGGTTGTGTTGTACTGTATGGTCACTGAAGAGCAGCAGGATAAGCCACCAGCTGCACTGAAGCCTGTGCTCATCATCTTCCTGTCACAGAAGTGGTAGTGGTGAGCAGGTAGAGAATGACCAAGATCTACTTTCAGTCAGGGTATTCAGCTAGGGTTTTAGCAGGATCTTTTGATTCTGGGCAAAACAACCACCTAATCTTTCTTGGTGGATTTTTCTATCTTTTGGATTGATTGCATATAATTTTCAGGAGGAGAGAAATTAATCAATGTCCTGATTCGAGTTTTGGGGGTTTTTAGCAGGGATTGACTTTTTCTACTAAACAACTTGCTATAACACATTTAGGAAACCTTCAAGTCAACCACAAGTGAACAGCAGCTGAGCAAAGTCCATCTGCATACACAACAGTAAATTTTAATCAGGGATTTGTTCCACACCAAATTTGGAAAAATTATGGTTTCTTTCCAGGTGGTGGATGATTTAACGAGTAGGATCACACTCATTTATACTCTGCATTGTTTTTGTGAGTACATACAATTACATGCCTATAGGACTGCTAACATCATTATCAACCTGTGTACACGTAGGACACGGGTTTGGAGAGGAGCAGGATTTGGGTCTTCTTTACCAACCCTGCTCCTGATGTCCTTCTCCTGTGTATGTAGAAGATGTCAAACAATCTCCTCACATTGATTATTTTGTGGTTAAGGAAAGTTGAACATACTTTTTGAACACTTCGATGAAAATGATTCTCACAGTAGTTGATAGGTTTCAACTCAGCTCTAGGTTCTATTAAAAGATAGTATTTTGAGAAGTGTTTTTATCTCAAAGTGGTAGATAAATTCAGCTATGGTCTTAACCAAGATGCTTTCCACTGTATTTAGAGCTGCATGGGCCCTCACTGGAGAATCATGTGCAGTTGTGGTTTCACTGAGGCTGACAGTCTTTGGCATCTTGTGCATGTACAGTTTCCAAGACAGATCACAGGATCATCTGCTTACACTTCTCACTAGCTCAGGAACTCCATGCCTTACTAGTAGCATGCTTTTACATTTTCACTGCCCAAATCAACTGGACTTTCCTCCTGCACTGCTGATTCTACTGAAGCAGCCCTAGATGAGGTCTGTGACTGCATTTCTATTAAAACATTTGCATGTTGCTCAAACTTCTCATCACAGACCATGTAATATGTAAGAAGTAGGAGCAAGACATGTCTACCTTCCCTTCTCTGGCTAGAAATTAAAAGTCTCAAAGAAGCTGCTGAACTTGACAGTTATACTCAAGCAAAATAAAAATTCACTCTAGTCCTTGTTTTAGACTACATGTTTAAAACACAATTTTTAATAATAGCTCCTTGTTTCATTGTTTTTTTTTTGCTGTTGTTGTTTTGTTTGTTTTGTTTGTTTTTGTTTTTGCTTTTGCTTTTGTTTTTGCTTTTGGCTGAAGAAAAAATACCCTGTGAAACCCAGAGTGTAATTGAAATTGGGACATTTGCAAATATTATTAAGTTATCAACTGAGAACTGAGCAGGATTACAAAATGCTCGATTTTGGCCACTTAACCTGTTTTAGTGTCAGCACTGATCACAGATTCTGATCAAGGCTTGGGCACCACTGAATACATTGGGAACTTCACATTCCTAATTTTGGAGGCCCTGTTTCCATCTGATTGAATTCTATTGGGTTTTTAAAGGTTTCACTGTGTAATCCTAGAGAGCCTGTATCTTATCTCATTATCTCATTCTGGATTCCCTGAACTCACTACAGAAGCCATGCTGGCTTTGAGATCATAGAGATCTCCCTGCCTCTGTCTCCCAAATACTAAGGTTAATTTTAACTTTAGTACAATCTAATTCTTGTGGTATATTACAGATAGTCACTTCAGTAATTCTCTGGAGACATGTTATACCAAGTGCCTTGTTTAATACATGCACCAGATTTTTTTTTGTAAACTTCACCAGAAACATATTAATTTGGGATAAAGCAACCTGATTAATTTAAGTGCTATATTAAAATACCTAGAGTGATTCCATACTTATTTAAATAAATCTCTAGACTACCAGTTTATCCCTTTACTTTCTGAAAATGTTTCCTAAATGGTTTCTAGTTGCTTATGCCATAGGCAATCCTAAAACCAGACAATTAGCTACCAATTATGGATGACTTAGCATGGTCCTTTTTTTGTTTGTTTTGTTTTTGTTTTTGTTTTTGTTTTTATTTGGTTTTTTCGAGACAGGGTTTCTATGTATAGCCCTGGCTGTCCTGGAACTCACTCTGTAGACCAGGCTGGCCTTGAACTCAGAAATCTGCCTGCCTCTGCCTCCCAGAGTGCTGGGATTACAGGCGTGCGCCACCACCACCCGGCTTTAGCATGGTACTTAATGGACATTAACAACTTAATAAAGTATATTCCTTTTGTTAGGAATACTTTCAAATTTGAAATGTTATGTAATAAGATAAGTCCTTGGAAGAACTTTACTTCAGGCATACTTTATATAAGGTGTTGAAAATGGAGCATTCTTCTGGTACTGGCAATCTTTTTTTTTTAAAAAAAAATATGTTTGTAATATGAAGTTTTACTCACAGTTCTCGTCCATTTCCAGACATCTTGAATCCACCAAATGGGCACTGGGCTGACAACACCATATAGCAGTTTACCCTTAAACAAAGAAGAGAAGGACATTGTAGATAATACTTTACTTATCTCATAATTCCAAAACTGGGTCTGAAAAGAATCAGATCTCTTTAAAAACTCGAGTATTTGGCCAGGCAATGGTGGTGCACATCTTTAATCCCAGCACTTGGGAGGGTGAGGCAGGCGGATTTCTGAGCTCGAGGCCAGTCTGGTCTACAGAGTGAGTTCCAGGACAGCCAGGGCTATTCAGAGAAACCCTGTCTCAAAACAACAACAACAACAACAACAACAACAACAACAACAAACCCCCCCAAAACAAAATACCCCCAAAACTTCAGCATTCAATATAATATACTCACTGGGATTAAAGAAAAAAAAAAAAACAGTGTCATAGCTTATGATACAGAATGCAAACACATGTATTACCTAGAAATAAATCAATGGTACCACTATAAGTGTGAACAGTCATAAAGCAAGATTTGTCTGAATTACAACAGAGGAAGTGTGTCATGTAGAGAAGTGTTTAGTTTTCTGGAGGCTGGTTTTTGTCTGCTGTTCTTCAGTAGACGAAGTTTGTAATGCTTATGTATTTATCTGGTTAAAAATATCTATATTCTTTAGCAGTTGCAATGAGAAACATAATACAGTCTATTCATTTCATTAATTGGTCTATATATTGCTTACATAAAAGTGTTGGCATAAATTAGACCTAATCAGCAATTTTAATTAGATTAAAAAATACTAAATGTTTCTATACAGATACATTATTAAACATGCGCATAGAATTAAAGAGAGACTCAAGGGAAGATCAAGGCAAGAGAGGAATGCTGACTACAGTGCAGTTTTGCAGGCTGCAAACAATTGCTTATTTTAATATTAGAGAAAATGTGATTTTATGAGGATGCTGAACTCTGTCAGAGAATGCAGAACACATGCTATTTGAAGTACATGGTACACAGTAAACCTGCATTAATTGTAAGTGATGGATATATGTGATATAGCATGTCTGGATTTGCTAGTATGGCTATTACAAGAAATATCTGTATTAGTCAATAGTCATATTTACTATCTGATAAAAAATTTCAATAAGTATCCTAATAAAAACAAAGCACAAAAGACTTTTACCTCTGGTGCTTAATGCTAATTTCATAGTGTTACATGAAAATTTAAAAACTATTCTATACAAGATCTACGTCCAGAGTCAGTCCTAAGATATATTATTATTATTATGTTTTGAGTAAAATTCTCTATGTTCAAATTCATGTCACATGTATTTATTTGTTAACTTATTTATTCCCCTATCTTGTGATTCCAGTGAAAATATAGGTTTTTCTGTGCATGTGTTTGTACTCGGATGACAGAGGGAAATTGGATATCTTCCACAATTGCAGCCTTAATGTTTTATTAATTAAGTTTTAATTTCATTTGTGAAATAGTCATGGATAACACAAAACTCATGATTTATTTTCAGATTATTTTTTAAGTTAATTTTATTTTTTGAAAATTTCATATCATTTCCGCTCTTTCTTTTAGATAAATATACCCTATCGAGTCTATTTGGCATTGTCATATGTGTATATATGTCTGTTTATATTTAGATAACATATCAGGGGCTTTGTCCTGGAAAAGACAGATCAGCCTTCAATCTTATTTTCTAAGACACAGTCTCCCAATGAGACTGAAATTCACCAATTCAGTTGGATAGGCTGGCCAGAAAATTACTGGGAAACCCTTGACTCTGTCTTCCAAGTGATGGGATTATAGCCATCACCAATGTTTTTCATGGCTGCAGGGAATATGAACACAGGGTTTTATGATTGTTCACCAAGCACTTCCTAGCTGAGTCATTACCCCAGATTCAGATAACACATAGTCAAACTCTCAGATGATATAAGTTGAGTATCCTTTATCTGAAGTTCTGATGTCTTCAGATTATGGAATATTCACATAGATATTATTACTTGAAAAATCTCAATTTTTTATGTAGATGTGAATATTTCTGGATGTATGTACATATACCACTCGTGAGAGAGCAATACGTGCAGAAGCCAAAAGACTACATCAGATCACCTGGAATCAGGCCATCATGTTATCAGTTCCAGGTGGTGTGAGTTGCTCAATCTGAGTCCTGGGAGCTGAGTTTGGGTCCTCTTCAAGGATCAGCAAGTTCTCTTAACTCATGAGCCACCTCTCCAGCTCCATTCTCCTCCTTGTGTAAAAGGTGTGTTTAGGTATTTATTTACTTATTTTTTAATGTGTATGTTCATGTATCTGAATGTATGTAAGAGGCCTTATTAAGTGTGCAGGAGGCCTGGCTCTCACTCTGCTATTCATTGTATGGTGTCGATAAGTTATGTAGCCTTAGCAAGTTCCTGGTTTCATCATAGATAAGGTTTGGGTTAATATACAGTAGTTCTCAAGTAAGCTTAAATGATGACTGTACGAAATACGTTGAAACATTAAGAGTAACTACATGATGCCTCTCACTTTGCTAGGAGGAAAAGATTTTTCAGGCTATCAGTAGAACCCGGGACAGCCTAGTGGTGCCCCTTTAGGATGCTTTTCTGTGCCTCATTTTCTTTAGCTGGACTAGATGAAAGAATGAAAATAGCTTGTGCTGTAGCTGGGACTGAGGGAAGGGAGGCTTGAGGAGACACGGGGCTGATGAGGAAAGAGTCCAGGATTGGAGCAGGGTACACAAAGCCTCACTTTGAGAGGCACAGCCTGAGACTCTTCTACGTTGAATTATAAAAATCAAAGAATAAACTAGGTCTAAGGTGAGGGAAAATTGCTTTGCAAAATTTCTCATGTTCGTTTAAAAGAAATTCGGTCTCTAACAGAAAAAATATCCTAGAGGATGTGTCTAATATAAAAGCTTTGTAGCACTTTGCCTGGGATCCCTCCAACTCTTGAACCTGGTGCAAGAAGACAAGTTCAAGACTAATCTAAACCAGCTCAAGTCTAGCATTTTAAATATATACTAAAGCTCAAGATAAGGGTGAGGGATTGAGCACTCATCTAGAATCAAGAGTCAGTAGAGATAAATGTTCGTTATAGAACATAATGACGTCAATAATAATAACTTCCAGCATACATGAGGCACCAAAACATTATCTAATGTGATTAAACTTGAAGAAAACAATTCTTTTACTACCATTGTTCAAAACAGTTCTAAGTACCTTGAAATTACCCTGTACCTCTTAACAATGCACAAAGTAAGCATTCATAAATTGTTTTAGACAAGTAGTTTGGCAAGAATAAAATTAATTGGGCATTACAATCTAGACAATTGCTTTTCTAGTAGGTCAGAGACTTTCAAATGTATATTCGACTCTGCAGCAGGTCAACTCAACCTGCTGATAAAGGAAGAGTACATCTTACTGCATTGTACTTACCACACTACCCCGGCCTGCAGAGCAGAAGACACAGTGATGGCCTTATCCAGGTCTTTAGTGAAGAGTCCTGCTGCTAGACCATAGGTTGTGTTGTTTGCTCTCTTGATCACATCGTTTATAGACTTAAACTTCATGATTTGTTGCACCGGTCCAAATATCTACACAGAATGACACAAACTGGGTTAATTGTATATTCTAAATATACCACATATGTTTCCTTTGAAACCATTGTACCTTGGCTAGGGTATTGTCTTTCATGTTAGACCTATTGGTAAGAATCAAAACAGATGGCCACAGACAGTGAACATGGAAACAGGCTGGGATCATGAGTAATATTATGTGTGGAACAAATACCAATCATTATGACAGTGCTTTTTTCCATAGATGCTGTGCTAGAGCCGCCCAAAATGTAAGGACCAAACATCAAGTCACTAAGTGCACTTAGAAACACTTTAAACTTTAAGCCTAGAGTTTTCTTCATTGTGCAAGATACTACACAGGACAGTGGACAGATTGAGAACAGTGCTTACTCTTTAAATGTAACTATTATTGATTTAGACATCAGCCATTCTTCCATATTTGGATCATTTCATAACTAAGTGTTGTATAATGTGGCACTGGTTTTTATTTCTTTTCTCACCCAATTCTATACACCATTACCAACAAATGACTCATTACTAGAAACCTAACTCTGGAGCCCCACCACACTAACCAAAGCCTGAGGTCCTTGCCAGCGACTATTATTAGAGCTTGATTATTTCAATATGAGCCAGTCTTTTATTTCTGTGGGAATCTAGTCAGGAAAGTTCCCACAAAACTTTAGATTTCACACCCATATGTTAGAAGAAACAAATGGATTTACTTATAGATATTAACCTTCTATGCCTTTGATAACATATATATTAAAATTAAATAACAGAGAGGTTTCTTGGGATGTTAGTATACTTTCCTGAGAAATGTGACCCTCGGTTGGCAGAAACCTCAGAGCTGTCACATGGTTTGCTGGTTCCAAGTCAATTTGAGTGGTATGGTGCAGTTAGTGGCCACTCCCTATAGGCTGGGGGCAGACCCTGGGATTCTAAACTCCATCATGACCCTATAACTAGGAAGCACAACATCGTGAATATTGAACATGGGAGGCAGGACCTTGGTGGATTTGCTCAGGGTTGCAGCTACTTAGCTGATACTGTGTAGGTTCCACCACACTCCTATTTTGAAGCAGTAAATGAGATATTCTAGCGAGCTCACTATAGGAACACAATAAACTTTTCCTTGAATGCAGATTATTTCCTGCTTTATTGTCCTTTCTATGCATGTTAATCAGTCTACAAGAACAATAGCTCTAATCAAAGAAGAATCAGGCAAGAGGTGCAGAAATGCACATGCAGTTGAGTAAAATGATGTAGTGGATGATCCACATATAATATTTAATTCTGTCCCTTATACTTATGTCCTCTTCTTGCAAAGCTGAATAATCCCCCTGTCTCTTTATTGGTTGACATTTTGGAAAATAAACTCTTAGGTCCTCTGCTATATCAAAAGCATGAGTATAAATTCACTGAATGAGGAAATTATGAATCTGTGTAGATGAGTCACAGTGTCTTCTTACGTAGTGTTCCACATAACACTTTCATTGTGGAAGGCATGCTCTCATATCTCTGCATAATAGTAAAAGTCTTCAGATTCAAGATGAATATTAGTTACCATATCAATTGCAAACTAGTTCCTTTTAGTTATATGTTGGTTATCTGGGTACCATCTTTATTGGTACTACTTATATTGCACCCTACAAAGCCAGTCTTTGTCTATATGAGTTTGAGTTTTTATGTTCTTTGTATAACTGACATCATTCAGCATACGATATTCTGTGTCTGGGATATGTAACAGAACATACTTACATTTATTCCTGTTTTTATAAATGAAAAGGTCATTTTCTATTCCTTCGAATAAAGCCCCTATCAAATCTGTTGTATGCTTCTGTCTCTGTTTGTCAGAAACTTGTTATAGGACACTTGGATTCCTTACTGTTTAGCTTGGATCACCAATAACTTTAGACTTTGTCACTAAGCACTTCCTGGTAATGTTGGTCAAGGAGCTGAAGATTTTAGAGTGACACGCAGCTCACACACAGAGAGAACACAGCAAGCCTACAAAGAGAACCATGTGGAAACATTACCTCCTCTTTGGCAATGCGCATCTCATCGGTCACGTTGGAGAAGACTGTGGGCTGGACAAAGAAGCCTTTGTTCCCCCAGCGTCCTCCACCGCACTCCAGTTTGGCTCCTTCTTTCTTCCCACTCTCAATGAGATCAAGTATTTTGTCATGTTGTTCCTTGTCAATCTAGTCAGAAGAAACCACAGGCAAAAGGAAAAGAAATGAAAAACTTAAACACATAGTGAAAACGAGGCTTCTGACCTCCAGAATACTCTGTTAAGCCTGAGAGTCTGAATCGTTGAACACAGGTTCAGCTCATTCTGATCATTTTTGGGTTTGTTTTCTTCCTGTGAAGTTATAGGAAGGAAGCTTAAGAATTTGTAAACTAAGCACAGTTACATAAACACAAAAATTGGCAACATGGAAATATGTGGAGCTTTTACACAACTGTCATTTATCATTTATTCCCTTTGAAAGAAGTTTGTTAATGATTGAACACATATGCCAAGAACTTTAGTAATTACTGAAATAAAGGAGTGATGGGGAAGGAGGACTTTGATTCAGTTCCAGTGGATATGATTTTGACCATAGGAGGTCTGTATTCTTCAGAGATAGAATCTGCCCATTCTTAGGTCTACTGGCTAGGTTGCCCTTTCATACCACATATGATCAGTTTGGAGTCTTGGCCCCATTCAATTCAGTAGGTTGAATTCCAGCTTCTAACAAGAAATGATTATCATCTTTCTGTTCTGTAACAGATTTTTCCCCCAATTCCTCAATAATGATCTTTTCATTTGTAGTCTAATGTGGAATTTCAGGGGTTGGTTTAAAAATGAAGACACTGATACTGCTACCTACTAAATAATAGAGCTCGGCTAAGTTGCAGTGTTATATATGTATGTATGTCCATCTGAGATATTCTGGAGTTGGCATGCAGTCAAAAAATGTTTATGTTTGTGAAAATATTCTCTGTGCTATTTTTAAATTATATAAAATATGTCCTTAAAATCACTATTCTTCTATTCTTTTTTTTTTCTCTAAAGATGTACTTCTCAACTCAGAGTGCTTCTCTGTCTTTGAACAGAGAATACCTATGGGGAATCTAGTTCTTCAATATTTGCTTCAGAAAAAGAGAAGGCTGAGATATACTTTGCTACATCATGGGAGTACTCAGTTATCAGAATACACAGTCTATAAAATGCACAGTGTCGTTATAATGGTGTTAAAACTTATATCATGATTGTTTGAATGTATTAATTTTCTGATTCCTTTAGTTTTATGTATCAAAATATCATATAAGCCAAAAAGACAGAAGTTAATCTATGAAAATCATATATCCTTACCTCAAAACTAGTGCTCAACAAGAACACTTAGAATAGACATGTAAGTATCTTATTTCTAAGAAGACAATGTCTATGCTTCATATGAAATTATTATCATTTATTATTATATATAATTGTCAACATGTATAGAAGCAGTTAATGGTATTTATGACAACACAGTGAGGTAAGCATGTGCTGGTTGTGTCTCAGAGCTCATCTGACATCACTGTATAGGGAATCCTCAAGAGTGATACTACTACTATCATTATTTAATTGGCAAGGAAATTGAACAGAGGGAAGTGCATATGTTTTTTTCAAATGAAAATACTGATCACTTTAAGTTTTTATTTATATAATTGGAACCATGAAGACAAATACAAACATTACTTTATAAATAAAAATATATGTGTATATAAGTATTTATATATAATACAATATATATAATATAATATATATTATATAGTATATATAAATAATACTATATTTTATATATAAGATATATAAATATTATATACAATATAATATAATGTAGTCTTCTCTAAGACTGAAATGCCTTAAGTTTGTCATCTTTAAAATGAGAAAAATGACTGTTGTAAAGATTTTTCCTAAAAATATATTTGACTTTAATTTTTCCTATAATTATTTTTATTGTGATATTTATGAATCCCATACTCTGATTAAAACGTTTCAGTGACTCATCCAGCAGGGGTTGAAGCAGTAGGCAAAGGCTGGCCAATGTACACCTCTTCTCATAATATCTTTTTGTGTGTGTGACAGAACCCCCCCCCCCAACACCATAATGGTAGAGAAGAAAAGCTTGGTGTCTCAAGCTTTTGCTTCTAAGGTTCCAACATGCCTGCATGTTCTTACTCAGAACAACCTTTCTTTAAAAAACTATGCACTTACAGAAAAGCCATGTGACAGTCAATTAGAATAAGGGCTTAATCAAGGGCTTCTCTTGTGATATAGCTGCTAGCAATCGCCTATAAATTTTTGCTAATTGAATTTGATTTATATTTATTAAATAATTCAATAATAAGGTTTAGTTCCAACTAAATAGATTGGTAAAGTGTAGCATATTTAATGTGAAAGAGTGAAGATGGCAAGATCTGTCCAGTCCCTAGAGCACCCCACTCAGGAGCACCCCACTCAGGAGCACCCCACTCTCAGCAGTGGCTCTACTAGCACTTAGGAACAGTAAGCTCTTTGTTGGGAAGTTTTCCTGTTCACTGTAGAGTATTAAGTAGTGTCTATTCTTCTGCTCACTAGAGACCCACATGAGCCCACAGCGCCTCTCCTTGTTGTAACAACCTAAGCTGCCTCCAGATAAAGTCTACATCACCTGTGGGGAAGTCAGGGGTCCTCAGGTTGAGGACCATTGTTATAGAGTAGGATCCAGAGTCAGGATCACTACTACTCAGAACCACAGGACCTAAATCTTGAACAACAGGTTATAACAGACCATGAATAAAAGCTGTACAAGAGGAAAAGATGGCTTTTGAGTGGGAAAGACAAAGACATTCATATTTACAGTAGATCTAACAACACAGAATACCCAGAGCTCTTGGGGAATACCTGCCTTTTGATAAGTAAAGAAAAAAAACTTGTCAGGAGTTTGCTTTTGCCAGAACCAGGACTTCCAAGAACCACTTACAACATCATATGTCAGAGAGAGTGAGGACACTGCAAAGTACTCAGGTGTGCTTTCCTGCTTAGATTTGTAGAATGACGACTGAAGTAAAAGATTGATTACGGGGGAGAAATGAGAAAACTATATATGGATTTCCAAGAGGTCTAAGAATTGTAATAGGAATCAAAAGCATACAGATTTGAGGAAAGCAAACATTTGATTATATTGGCTAATTTTTCTTGTTCTTTTGTGTATGTGGTGTGCATGACAGTGCAATATGTATTAAAGTCAGAGGTTGACATTAGGTGCATTTTATTATCACTTTCTATTCCTCTTATCTAGATAAACTGTCTCTCTGAACCCAGAACTTAGGAGTTTGACTACTCTAGTCAGTCAGCTTGCCTTGGGAAATCCCTGCCTTATCTCCTGAACTTTGGGGTTAAATATTGGCTATCACACACATTCAATTTTTTATGAGGGTTCTGGAATTTGAACTCTGAACTTCACGCTTGTATGTCCATTGCTTTATCCACTGGGACATTTCCCCAGACATTTCCATGTTTATTTCTCAGCATGCTCCCTAAACTGTATCTAGACGTATAAACAATGTGGTCAACACAAAACAGAAGGACTTCTTTATTATTGGTAATTATCTCTTCATACAATGACATAGGAGTGATATCCACTAGCAAAATGCATAACTAAGACGTCAAGTTAACTATTAGTTTTAAGTAGGGTTATTTATTCTTGTGTTGCAGACGTTTGTCTTTTTGTTGCATACTTGCCTGAGGGCCTTGATTTATTCCTGGGCTCAGAGGATTTCCAAGAACATATTTCTTAGCTCGCTCAACACTCCTCCTCACAAACTCATCATAAACTGACTCCTCGACGAAAATCCTGGATGCCGCGACGCAACATTGGCCTTGATGGTAAAACACTCCATGATGGGCGAACTCAACCGCAATGTCCACTGTAGGGAAAAGATTTACGCTGGAGAAGAGGTATTTTCTAAAGCATACCTGTGTGTGTGTGTGTGTGTGTGTGTGTGTGTGTGTGTGTGTGCACATGCACACTCACACATGTCTAAAAGTAAAATTTAACATTCTATTTGTTTTCAGATGAAAAATGGTAATATGGCAAGAAGAAGGATCACAGACTCAGTATATCTCAAGTCTTAAAAGCCAGGCGACAAATTATTTTTTCCTTTTTGTTTTATTAGATATTTTCTTTATTTACATTTCAAATGTTATCCTCTTTCTTGGTTTCCCCTCTGAAAACACTCTATCCCCTGCTCACCAACCCTCCTCACTCCTGCTTCCCTGTAATGATCTTTTGATTTACAAAGAAACATTAACAATGAAAAGAAAATGGGAAAAGGGGCTCATACAGCTTTAATTCAGTCCTTATTAAGAGTGTAGATTTGATTACAAGAATAGCAACATAAATAATTTATAACTCAAAGGATCAAGATGTTTATGACTACTTTTAGATTCCAGTTTTAACTGAATAAAAAAATGAAACCTGCAATATTCGCTGACTAAATAATTTCAAGACATTCATATACTTTGATCAATGAAAAAAATGTATCTTTCTGAAAATACCCAACAAAACCCATTAGTATTCAGAATCATCACAGACAATATGAACCTTACCGGAGGCAAGACACTTCCTAAATACATCTAGAGCCTGTGCCATACATACCTACAAACTCATTGCTTAGTTTATGCAGTACAGTGTGCCTATGGCTTTTATTGGAATATTGTTGATTCTAGTGAAAAGAAAAGTGTGTGTGTGTGTGTGTGTGTGTGTGTGTGTGTGTCAATTTTATAAATTGATTCTATTCAAAACTGTAGAAATAGAGTGCAATCGGTGAGCCAATTATAACTGCTTCAGTTGTAGTGAGATTTTTCCAGAGTGATAAACTAGGGACTTTGGCATGTAACGAATGGTAAACAGAAAGCTAGCTCTAAAATCTCTGTAAGAATAACAACAGTGACAACGGCAAATTCCATGCAGCATTTGTTTTTCTAAGTCTCACTGAAAGAAGAGGTACAGGAGTGCTTGAATTTCTGAGAAATTAGCCTGGTTAGGTAGTAAGCTGAGATTTCATTTGTTAGCAAACCAGAATGACTTGGGATATTATGGATGGCAAATCCAAATGATAGTTTCATATATTTCAACTTACTAGTTGGAAATGAAAAAAACAATGTTTAAGGAAGATCTAATATTCTTCTGGCTATCCCCATATACTTACTAAGTGAAGACAAAAAGAAAATAAATTACTGGTAGCCAGACTTCTGCTGGCTTCAAATATCTCAGGTATCCCAAGTACTCAGCAGAATTAAAGATATAAAATATCAAAAAGCGATCCTAGATCATAGATGAAGACCATTTATACTATCTCAGATTGACAGTGGGAAGTAGCAATCTATTCCAACCCAGGGCAAAATCATATCTGTGCTTAATTTATCAACCTTATGGAACAATTTAAAAGCCTCCCAGAGTCACCCCAGACTCTAGTTAACCCCTTTCACATTGAAGGAGAGTCATTTGTAAGACTCTAGTTGACTGAGTGACAGTATCAGGCATCAGGAGGAAGAAGGTGAGATGTTATCCAAGTATTTGTACTCACAATCAGCATCTGCAAACACAATGCAAGGACTCTTTCCCCCAAGCTCCAGGGTGACCCTCTTCAGATTGCTTTTTCCTGCAGCTTCCTTGATTAATTTGCCAACCTGAAATCCAATGTTGCAAAGGAGGGGGCTTAGCATATGCCTGTGTAGATAGACTCTTTTAATACTTTCAATTTACAGAACATGTGCCCACCATTTCATTTTATTTAGAGGAAACATTAAATGGTGTTATTCAAGATCTGGTATCTTCAGATGTAAAAGCTTCCATCATCAAGTACACAAACATGAGACAAATCAGAAAGTGCCCATGGTCAGGAGAGCAGACACCGTTACCTAGAGAACTGGCTTTCATGAGAGGGCAGGTAAGAATTGTTTTTCATTTTCATTTTCATTTCATCTTTCCTTCCTCTCTGTGTTTGATCAGAAATACCCCTGAGCACTTCATGTATTGACTTCTTTTCACTCTAGTGACATTTGGAGAACTCTGTACTTCCTTTGTTTGGGTTCATCTTTTAGCACAGAGTTTTTTGTTTGTTTGTTTGTTTGTTTGTTTTGAGCAATTCTCTGATGACTACAGATGAACATGATTCCTTTTCCTTGATCTACCAAAGAAGGACATGAAAATGCCCTTGGAACTCACCAAATGGCAACCTACATATCTGCAGAAACTTTCCCAACAGACTGTCCTATTCTCCTTCCCTGTGTATTCATCATGGTATGCTCACTGTTAGTGGATCTCGGTACCCTATTCCTCTTATTTCTCTGGCGCTATGCTTCTGTTCCTCCTACACATGTGACTGCACAGAAAGAGACTGACTCTGAGCTCTGTGTGTTCTTCCTGCTGTTAGCTGGAAGCCTGCCATTTTACTTTCTTCTTTATTGTTGTCCTTCAACTAAAATAAGACATTGCTTTCATTTTACTTTACTTGCTGCATTTGGATTCCTTTGATTAAAGGTTGTTTTCTAAATATCCATCTCTAAATCCAGCTCTTATAATGACTTGTACACTAAGACCACATTCTATTGAAAAGATCTTTACCTTGGTGACTAGAGGTACCCATAATATTTTGTATCTTTAATCCTCTAGGTCTCTTGTGCTATTCTATACATTGGCTTTTAATGAAAAGTCTCTCTTGCATCAGTGCTGAGATAATGTCTCTGTTGATAATGCAGTGCTATTATTGCTGCTATTCTGCACTGCATTATGGGAAAAGTAATTATTTTACTAAAGTTTCCCTTTTATTAACAATTTTGTGATTCTAATTTCAACTCCTGATACTAATTGAAGAAAAATAAACAAAAATCAGTAATGTCCTGGGGAAACCCTGCCTCAAATTGATCCCTGCCTGTCTTTCACACTATTGTCTTCCTTCTTTTCTGTTCTGTCTTTTATTTGTGAGAGTGAATTCCCATGTAGCTCAGTCTGGCTTCAACCTTGTGATCCTCCTGCTTCTCTTCCCAAGCTGGTGTAGTGGTATGTTGCACCATGCCAAGACTCTGTAGTACAGACTCTGTGACTATTTTCACTTAAGAATTTTTGATTTTTTATATAATAAATGTTATCATTTGAGTTCTCCAGTCAGTTTAGTAGAAAACTTCTTCTAACATAGGTAACTTTTTTCTTGGTTAATGGAATATGACCAGAATACAGTTTCTAAAGCTACTCATGGCAAAAGAATGAATAGAAAAGCTTATTAGAAATATGAGTGTGGGGGCCTAAGGAGATGGCTCAGTGTTTCAGAGATCTTGAGTTGAAGGCCCAGAAACCATATGGTGTTTCACAACCATCTGTAATATGATTTGATGCTCTCTTCTGTCATGCAGATATACATATAGATGAAATGTTTGTATATATAAAATGAATAAATAGTATATTAAATAAAAAAGAAATATGAATGAGGAATATATATATATATATATATATATATATATATATATATATATAAAATTTAGGCAGAAATTTAATCTTGCTTGAATTTTCTCAGAAATCAATCATATAACTTTTATCCCATAATTTCATTCCCTTACTTTGAAAAGATAAAACATGAATTTCCCATAGAGGATTATGAGAAAGGCAAAAATATGAACTTTTCATCTCCTTGTTGTATTCCACGCAAAGCAGAGATTTCCAGTGTTTGGAAAATATTTCTTACATACTATGTGGCTTGTGACCATGAGAGATGCATTTGCCTGTGTATTAAAAATGGTTCAGGACCTCTAATATAAGTCAGTTAACCAATGTGGAGAAAAAAAAGTATAAATGAGCTTCCACGGAGTATTTGCGTTGGACTAATGCTATGTTTCTCCTCACCAGGGCTTCTAAAATCATGTTATTACCATTTTGCTGTTTAGAAGTAGTTGCACACCATCCTGTGGCTAACCTTGAACAAAAGAACCTTGAGACTAGCCAGGCAAGAGAATGAGATAACTCCTCAAGGATATACATGCTCATGATTATGAATCTCAGACAGTGGGAACAGAGATGGAAACACTGTTGAGTTCAGGATTTCTGAGAACTTCAGATAAGAGTACCAAAGCAGCGTGGGAACACTGGGGGATCAAATGCAAGAAGCTCACTTCCATATACAACCCCAAACCTAGGAAAGTGAAAGACAGCGACTAAGGCCATTGACTGTCTCTCAGGGGTGCTTGATGTCTTATTCTGCTAGTTCTCACTTTTACTATGCAAAACTGGGTAAAACAGATATTAGGGTCCCCATATTGGTCTTCAAATAAAGAAATTAAAATTTCGTCAAAACACATAACTTTTTAGAGGCATAGTTCTTAAAGGTTTAGATTGGAATTTGAGCCTGTATGTTGCCTGTATGTTGTTTCTAATTTTCGTATTTTATTGGGAGGTAGGGAGGCATACAAAGTGGCCTCAAAATGGTACACAGCTCAGGGTCAGTCAAGACAGTTAAGCACGTAAACTTCTGCTGGGACCAGGACAAGAAGCCTTCAGCAAGGATGGACTAGAGAAATGAACATAGGTTTTGGCCCCAGAAATGTTGCAGAAGGTGGGAAATCCCAGGATTCTATCTGCCTGTCTTTTCCCCCTCAGGAGAAATGCTGAATACAGAGTTTTTTTCTTTGTTATTGTTGCTTTTGTTTTTTGTTTTGTTTTTAATCATCTCAGTCTAAGATTTCTCTACCATGTATTGTCTTTCTACTATCCATGAAAAACAAATATACTTTAGAAGGTCAAAATAGAATCAAAAGAGAATTTAATGGTTTTTTTTCTGTTTATTTGCTTTGTTTTGTTTTGTTTTCGAGACAGGGTTTCTCTGTGTAGCACTGTCTGTCCTGGAACTTACTCTGTAGACCAGGCTGGCCTCGAACTCAGAAATCTGCCTGCCTCTGCCTCCCAAGTGCTGGGATTAAAGGCATCTGCCACTACCGCCTGGCTTGAATTTAATGTTTTATCAATTTAATGCTCTGTGGCTTTTAATGAAATACTGAAGCATCTAACTGCAAGAAAAACCAAATTAACCTCAACTTATTTTGGAGAATGTTCTTTTTTCTCAGTCCTTGCGGACTTAAAACCATTCATCAGCATCTTCAGCAAGTTCTAGCACCGATCTAGCTTCAGGCGAGTTTTCCTTTCCTTGGTCTTGTGGACATACCTGATCACCTTCTTAATCCTATTTATTTCTTGCAGGTATTGGCAGCTTATTTTTCACACATACCAATGAGGCATGCAGTCAGCATCTTTTTGGGTTGAATAGCTAATAATGTGATAGATAGCCAAGTAGGGTGGCTCAAACATAACTTTGCTGGGAATAGAATTAAGTTCTAGGCTTTCTTTTTGTTTATGATAGAAAGTCAAGAAACATCCAGAATTCTATCTTCTAAGCCTTTTGCTGCCATTCCACCATCCCTTTCTTATTAGTGTGTATGGGCTGTTAACTGTTTTACAACTTTGTGTCTATCCACAGTGAAGCCAGGCACACTGAAACTGAGGATTTCCAGCAGAGACGTGGAAAGAACCAGAATTTGTTTGCCTTCCAGCATTGAAGTAACTTTTGTTCTAAAAAGCATTAGCTGAGAAATAGCTGCAGAAAAGATGCTTGCTCTGGCAGGAGATTAGACATTCAGATATTGGACCTACCTGTGTTGATCCCGTGAAGGCCACCTTGTCGATGTCCATGTGAGAGGAGATGGCTGCCCCTGCAGTTGGCCCGTAACCAGGGACAATGTTCACCACACCAGGAGGAAACCCTGCCTACAAGTAGCCAGCAGATTGAGAATTTAATTCACAGCAGAGGTGGGTACATTCCTGAACCTGTGTTCTGAGTCTAACCTTATGAGTTTTTCCTCCCAGGAAAATTTCACTTACATATTTATTCTTTATTTTATTTCTTAGTCTACATGAAAATGTACTCAAAGGGGATATTTTATTTCTTCCAAAACCCAAAAACTCCTTCAGTGGATCATAGTTCTAATGATTAGCTGTGCCAAATGTCAGAAGGGGAAATCCTAGGATTCAGAAAAGTATGCTAAAGTATATAGACATTTGGTATCATCAGCAAGGCTAGAAATCTAGAGATCACGTTTTCAGTTTTCCTTCTTTGCTGACTCTTCAGGAGAGCAGCTAAGTTACAAATCCCAAATGGTATTGATCAGTAAAACATCACAAAAGCAAAACCTCTCTGTAGAGTATGAAAGTGCCACACTCATTCCCACAGCATCAATGACAGAGCCTTGATGGACATATTCAAAGTTCATGGTATTTAGATGAAAAATTCTCATTTTAGCAATTTTTAAATCCATTTTAGTGTGAAATAAAAAAATATCTTAAAGATATTGTTTTGCATTTTGAAATTCTAAGTTGCCATTTTGAGTTTTTGGTGTAATATTAAGGATAAAAACCAATAACGTTTTAGAGGTGAAATCACACATTTTGGTTAATTACATGAAAGTGTCATGTTCTCTGCACCTTGAACAGAAAAGAAAATGAAGATGAATATGAACAACTGGATATATTCTTTGCATAATATGACCCAATATTCCAACAAGTATATTATCACAGTTGCCTCCAACCTTCACCCACATAAAAACTAAAATAACTGAAGTAATTTACAGAAGCAACCAGGCCAGTTATAGGTGCAGCAACTGTCAACAAATACTTTAGCATTTGAAAGACCATCTCATTTCCTCCTGAATTATGTTCATGAGACTTGAAAAGCACAAGTAACGGATTACAGGGTGACTGACTCTAAGGCTCTAAGTCTGGCTTCCTGTCATTATTTAGGTGGAGATACATTTGTGCAGACTGACAGACACCCCAGCCCTTAGCTCTGCTGCTTTCATCTGCATGACTGAGCAGGAGCTGTGTGTGAACAGCGAAGCTCACAGCACATGTGAACGCGGCCTGTAAGGTAAACTGGGGATCCAGAATCTGCCCGCATGTTGAGACTCAGGAAACTCACCTCTTTTATTAAAGAGGCCATGTGAAGAGCTGTAAGAGGAGTTTGCTCTGCTGGCTTGACGATCACGGTGTTCCCACAGCTAAGGGCGGGGCCTATCTTCCAAATGAACATGAGCAATGGAAAATTCCACTGGAAAGCAAAATTGAAAAAATGGACCCTTTACGTTGTATCTATCAAACCACCGTTTCTAGAACATCCTGCCTTGATAGAAGTTAAATAAAAACCTGCAAGTTCTGAGTACTCATCTGAAACATCTCACTTAGGGTCCCTGCTAAAACAACTAATTCATGATCAATGTTCTGCACTCACCATATAGAAGGGAACAGGAAAACACTCCCAAATTTAGTCGAATGCTCATATTTTGACAAACAATATTGTTAAAGGCAAAGGAAATTCACATTCAGAGGGTGAGCACTTGAGGTTGGGTCCCTGAAAACCCTCTGGACAGCTGTAAGAAGTGAGATATGTGACCACTTCTCTGCTTATGCATTCATCACCCATGAGTCCTGAAACCGGTCCTTGCTACTTTACATGGATGTCTTCTGAATTTGTCAAAAAAATATGCTGGGGGATAGAAGATGCCTGTGTGAAGGCCAGGGTTACATTCCCAGGACAACGGAATAAAACAGTTAAGATAATGATTAGATGTATTCAAGCTACTCTCTGGTAGTGTGATGTAGATAGCCTTGAGTTCTTAAGCCTTTGATGGAATAAAGTAAATTGATTCCTTCATGTACTGGTGGATGATGGAATCCACCATCCAACATATAAATACATTGATATGTTCAGTCTTACCAAACAAGAATCACTGTCATTCCACAAAAAAGTGGGATGTTTCACTATGTCTTAATTTTGCCTTTTAAATTATATCAGCTGTATATGGTCAGGGTCCTGTGTGTGAAGTTTAAAGGACATCTTGATTTTCTGACAGAAGAATTTTTAGTACCCAATCCAGATTTTTAAAGGTACAATGCAGGCCACACACTTTCCTAATTTTTATGACGATCATTACTTCCACTTAAGTCAAAAGATATTTTCTAATATTTTAACAATCTTGCTACAGTTACTATTCATGGTGAGAAATTTCAATGGTGACAGAGTACTGGAAAGTGCAAGTACCTCTGTGTCCCCCTGAAGAGGAGTCCCTGCACAGATGAGCCAATAGACCTTTTTCATATACTTAGAAAGCACAGCTTATGAAACTAGAACATAGCACAATTTCCAAAGCAACCTGTGCAGTCAACACTTAGGGCTCATGTGATAACATTGAAATGCCTTCCAAGGGCACAGCAGTACACCGAGGGGTTTCTGGACCAACCAGCTCATATTCAAGAAGTTCAGTTACAGGGCGATAAGCTTCAGGCAGTCATGCTTGTTGAATTTACTTCACATATAACCATCACATATGCTCCTTCATTTGTGTGGGAATGGGCTTTGTCACCGGATCAATGGAATTAGCCCTTTCTTTGCCCCACTGGAAGTCATGAAAGAGAACTTACGGGGATGATTTGGCCACACACCCCAATAGGTTCGCGTCTTGTATAAGTGAAAATGTCTCCATCTGGAAAACAGAGCAGACACACCACTCATGAGAGGCAAATGTGTTGTACAGAGATGGCAGCATGATATGAGGTTGATGTGAGAGGAGCCACACACTCAGCAGCAAAAGGGAAACAAAAGATCCTATTTACCAGGCTAATAATGTAAACGATGGAGCCTCAAATGGTGCTTCCATTCTAAAAACTAGGGTATGTGTGGCAAGATGGGGGAAGATCTGATAGTTAACTATTCCTTGTATTCAAAATGGCTGCCTTCCATATGCCTGTCCACAGAGCGGTGCAGAAAGGAGCCCGGAGATGCAATAAGGTGCAAGATCTCAATAAGGTGCAAATGTTTCCAGTGCTTCAAATTTCCCAGCATCATGAACCTTTAAGATGGTAAATGGTTTTTCTAAGCAGTTTTTCTACTGCCTTGAAATTGTTGGGTTTGTGTGTGTGTATGTGTGTGTGTATGTGTGTGTGTGTGTGTGTGTTGTTGTTGTTGTTGTTGTTGTTGTTGCCTACTAAACACAAATAGAGTGTCTGTTATTCTAAGGGAAAAAATAAAACAAACTAACACAAGTTTGAAGTGATGTGGTTCTTGCCCATCTGGATTTGGCCAAGACCTATGCCCTGGGAAATTTGTTGTTCTGTTTTGTTCTGACTTCCACAGGAGCACACTGCTACCACAGCAAGTACTTTTCCTGTCAAGGCCACAGGTACTTCTTCTATGTTTCCCTAAGAGTGGAATAAGAGCCAGGAAAGAGTCCCTTTCATGGTACCTCTGTGTTCTCATTCTTATCTTCTTCCTTCCATACTGAATCCTCGGGTTAGATTGGCAGTGCCCATCAGGGACTGCACTGGAAGTGGATTATTTGAGTTCATAAAGTTTGTACAGTTTTAGACATGAATTTCAGTCTCTACTCCATTTCCAAGTTGATTGTCTTTTCACTTGAAATATTTTTCATGTGTCTGTTACAGGCACACTGATTAATACACAGTCACTTCCATGCAAACAACTCAGCTAGCAAAAATACTCTCATCTTTGTGTTTTTTAAAGCATGTTAATATAAATTAGTTTGTTCTCAGTACACTGAGTTTAAAAGGATTAAGATTAGCAAATCTGCCTCTTTTTGGACCATATGTTTAAAAACTATATTGTAGGAAGGATATCCATGTTGATATGAAAATGAAGCAATAATTTGAGTAGGCAGCTTTGGAAAGTTTGAACACTTAGACACCTCACTTGAATTTTTAACTGAATCTATGATGACTGTTTTACTTTAATGCAGCCTATACACCACATAGTTTTATTTTCTTCATAATTAATGGATACAACTTTAAAAATTCTGCCCTCTGGGAGCAGTGATCACACACATAGTGCTTAGACACACATACAAGGCAAACATCGACGCATGTGATGTAATTATACTGGTCAATAAAATACTCAGATACATATGATCACCACAATTGCCCTCAGAAGTTTACTGAGAAGAGTAAAGAGAGAATGTAAAAGAAGTGGTAGGAAGGAAGTTTAGCAAAACTTCCTTCTTCAGAAAGCTGTTTATTCAAAATCAAGGAGAAAATATTTTTTGCTTTACTGCTTGACCTCTTTATCAGAATTTTAAAGTATTATTGTGATAGTGACCTGGCCTCTGCCACAATCCCCATTATTTCTCCAAATATACCTACCACTTGGGATTGTTTGACCATGGATCTTGTCAGCCCAGCCAGCACAGTACTTTAATGCTTTGATGCACCCTCCTAAATCCGCCAAGTATGCATTGGCAAAGACTTTCCCACCATTGAGTGCCTCCATAGTCTGAAAAACCAGCACAAAACACAGTCAGTAATTGCAACTAGAATATTAGATTACTAAAATTGCTTCCTGGAGTGGGAGAGATGGCTTGGTGGTTATGATCCTGGGTTCCTGTTCCATAAAGCCAGTTTATTTCCCAGCATGATAGCTGACAATCATGTGTAACTCTAGTTACATGGATATTATACCTCCTTCTGCCCTCTGGGAGCAGTGATCACACACATAGTGCTTAGACACACATGCAAGGCAAACATCGACGCATGTGATGTAATTATACTGGTCAATAAAATACTCAGATACATATGATCACCACAATTGCCCTCAGAAGTTTACTGAGAAGAGTAAAGAGAGAATGTAAAAGAAGTGGTAGGTGGCATGGGGGGGGGAAATAGAGAGAGTTGGTTGAAAGGAGTTGAGGATGGGTATGATCAATATCTATTTTATAAACATACAAAATTTTATAAGAATAAAAAGTAAATTAAAAATTATGGTCAATGTTTTCAGTAGTCAATATTTGAATATGAAAGAGAGCTTTGTAATTATAAGGAATCTCAAATCATCTTAATTAAACTCCTGTTTTTAAAAACATATCAAGATTCTGGTACAGGAGATAGTTAAGATTCTGGTTGGTGACCCTTGTGTTCTTTCTGTCACATTCTGAGTCCCTTCCAGGTAAGCAATGTCTAAGCACTAGGGACAATTTCACAGGTACACAGCTGTGAATATGACTTGTAATTTCCTTGTCATACAAGAAGAGTTATAACAGGATCCCACGCGCCATCCTACTCTAGAGACAATTCGGTGTTGGCAATTTCTCAATGCCTGAGTAACTAATGTCAGATTCCTTGAAGATAGAAAAATCTATTCATCCAAATGGAGCTCCTACCACTTTCTCCATGGATTCTCCTCAGCAGTTTTCAATAATCATCCCGATGTGTAGGCAACATGGTAACAACTATTTCAATAGTCAGACTATAAAGTTCCAGACATTCTGTCCTTGTAATGTCTTGTCTTCCTTCTCTTTTCATTCTGACTATTTGGGTGTCCTTGGAGTCCACCATTCTATGAGGTGATCACCCAATTGTTAAAGCTCTCCTTCTCCAGTTTACATTGTTCACTCTCTCGGAATTTATACCCAGGTGTTTTTCTGATTTTTGTCCTCTGTGACCTTTCAAGGTAGCAGAGGCAGTTAACATGTTTCATGCCACAGATAAGTGAGAGAAGCCATGTTATCTGCTTTCTCCCCACACAACACAGAGGATGCTGAGGTTTATGGCAACGGCTACTAATTGTATTTTCCCCACAATTTTGAAAAATTCAGCAAATTTGAGAAATCCATGATTCTTTGCAAATAATTGGTAGTGCTTCCTGTAATATGAAGATAACAAAATATAGTTTGAAATCTAACTGGAAACCATGCTGCTTTCTGTAGATTTCATTAAGCAGGGACTCAAAAGGCAAGAAAATATGTATTCATATTCTATACTGACATATTGATCCACAGAAAAGAAAAAAGCATAGCACCCAAAACAGAAGTATGATTTTATTAACATTAAACCTACATTCTGTTTGTAAATTATTTTACATCCTGCTGAAAACAAAAATCACTTCTCTTCGTCATGACATTGTGACCAGATATCTAGGAGGAGGATTCATACACCAAAGTATTTTGGCTTGATATAATACAATTTATTTTAGAATAACATTTTTGGCAATTTTAAGAGATTCACAAATGTTCCCCAGAAAGACTTTATGATCAGTGAGTCTGAGAAATCAAGGGCATTGTTAGAGGAACATTTACCATACCATGTCAAGGACTCAGAGATGTCCTAGAGAAAACACAGGATGGTTGACCATGTGTTCTCTTAACCAAACTGACTGACTGGCCAGCTGAAGCAGTGAGTATTCCGGGGAGCTATCTTTTGTATCTGTTGGTGGCATTGGTTACTACTCACCGCCAGCAGCAGCCGATCTCTCTCCATTAAGTCAGCCAGCTTGTTCAGCAGGCGGCCCCTCTCTGAAGCATCCATGGTGCGCCATGGAGAGCCAATCTGGAAAGCCTGTCTTGCGGCCTTCACAGCTTTGTCAACATCAGCCTGGAAATCACAGATCATTCCATTCAGGGTAATCAAAGTACTAGATGAGCAAGCACAACATCACAATCTTATGAACTTAGACACAGTTCTTACAAACAGAAGCTCCATTAGCCCAAAACACAGGACATTTACACATGGAACAATCTAGTATTTGTAATGGTGTCCTCTGTTTAGTATTTAGAACAAGCTCCAGTTGTCTATCAAATAGTTAAACGAATAGAAATGCCATGTTTTAATAGATGTCACTTTATCCTATGATAGATACTATTTTATTTGGATTTATACACATTAGCTCATTTGATTCCAAAATAAAGGAGACTCCTCTCCCTTACCAAATTAGGACTAAAGTACTAAATAGGTGTCCTTTCACATTGTACCCAATTAAAAATGAGGGCTCATCATATACATAGTGCATTGGTTTGTATGTAAAATGCAACTACAGGCATAAATGTTTTAACAGCTGTCACACAGGTGTTAGCACTGTTTCCAGAGGTGGTGATGCCTTATAGACATAGGGATGGATGGGCAGATGGAGACATGGCATGACACATGGGTTATAACCAGGATCCAATAGTGTTTGGAGATCTGTGATTTCTGGTCTAGTGAGACACAAGGAATCCTAGCACCGGGCTCCTGCCACCGTGGTGCTCTCTCCACTATCTTCACCATCATGATAAATTGCACCCATTCCAACTATGAGCCAGCATAAGTCCTTCTTCCTTACAGTTGCTTCAGGCAGCTATTTTGTACATCAGATAAGAAAAGTAACTAGAATGCAGACCCTTGGGGATTTGGTCTAAAGCTGCTTGTATTATGTTAATCTGGTCCCCCAAATTGCAGGGGAATCTGCACGTCTGCATGTAAGAAACTGAGGAAACCCTTCCCCCAGTTGGTTTTGATTGGTAAATAAAGTTGTTGGTGGCCAATGGCTAGCAAGAGAGACAGAGGTGGGACTTTTAGGATTTCTGGGCAAGGGACTATCTTCTTTAACAAGTATTAGGTGTGATGCATTGTTTCATGTGTTGAGTTCAGTATGCTGTGGTGGCTTAGCCATAGGATTTGTGGCTAATAGAGAGTCCCACCAGCATCCCAGCACACTACTCTACTGTTAATCATAAGCCTGGAAAAAGCTCAATTTCAAAACAAAATGCCCAGTTTCTATTGAATGTGTGTTGCTTTCCAGTCTTGGAAAAGTTGTAAAATTATCAACCCAAACTGTATAAACTGAGAATGATGGTCTATATTTGTGAATGGTACAGGAAGAACCTTTTTGAGATGTACATTCTGGTTTAAACATATCAATGTTTGAAACTCCACACTTATATATTTGCTATACTTTGTTACACAATGGTGTCAATCTTTTTTAAAGAAAGATAAATATGTGGAATTATATATGTAGATATTGCTTTGATCCATTGAGAACAATGTATATTTTGGGCGTCATGATGATCATACTTTTGCTTGTACTTGGACTTTTATTTTTTGTTTTAAAACACACTTTCTAAGCTCTTCCTAAGGAAATTAAGAGATCTCTGTTCAGAGAAGAAAGAGCAAACCCCCTCAAAATATCAGAGCTTTACTCTATGATCTGTGGATACCATGACTTTTAAACACACACACACACACACACACACACACACACACACACACAATCAGTATTAGACAGACCCATGATGCAGCTCCTGCATTGATCTTTCAGTGTTATGTCATTGACCTTTGCCAAATATGAGCTGTCTTGAGCCTCCTGACTTCCTTTACAAGTGGATAGAAAAGGTGGTTTTGAAACACACCTTGTCATTTGAGAAGCACCTCTACACAAATCTGTCATAAATAATTATGTTCTTATGTTTATTTCTTTTAGGCCATGGTTCCCCTTCTCTCAAATGTATTTAATCCTTCTGTATCAGAAAGAGAGTAAGGAGGATGAATTTTCAGTGAAACAACCCCCCTCTTTGAATTCTGATTTCTCCCTTTTAACCATGTAAGATTTGAGAGATCCAAACATCCATCTGTCTATATAGCATTCCAACTATAAGTCAGATAACTATAGGACAGTAAAGTGAAGATTTTGTTCTGAAATATTCACCAAATTAAAGTAACATACAGCCAAATATCACCTTATCATATTATAAATAAATGAGCTTTTCTCGGTATCCAGGAAGAACTACTCCTCAAGTCCTGGAAAGATAACCTAAAATTATAGATGCTAAGTTTACATAAAATTTGCATGTAACTCACAGGCCTTTTAGATTAACTCTAGTTTTCTTCTGGTACACGAAGCAATACTAGGTATAGAAGAGAATAATAGCTAAGAAAGCCTGTGAACTCTGTCCTCACAGCTGTGAGAGACCTCATGGCATCATCCATGTCACCAGCTGCCCTTTCTCATCCTGCCGTGCTTTAATTTACAAATATGGAACCCGTGGATGCTGAGGGACCACTCTATTCTAAAGTAAAATACAGTGATTGAAGTTCATCCCTCTTGTTTGGGAATAACAGCCTCACATTTTCTAAGTGACAGACATGCTAAATCCCCACTAGATGGAGGCAACTGTGATTCTAAAAGACAAACCAATGTCAATGTGACTACAGTATCCTAGTCCATTCTAGCACATCCTCCCAGCTTTTCTGCCCTCTCCTACATGGTGTATTGTTAGCAGACTCCCATTTATTATCTCCCAATCCCACTATCTCCATATGACTGCCAGACTAATACCCTTTGAAGGTAAGGTATTTATTGCCATAATTATTACTACAGATAGTATCATAACCCTTTTCTATTTGTAATGGCAGGGAAGTGGAAGCAACTTAGGTGTCCATCAATAGATCAATGGAAATATGGTTCACATGGAAAACAGAATGTTCAATTGTAAAAAAAAAAAAAGAAATCAAGAAATTTGCAGTAAAAGGAATGGACTTAATATGTAGAATATTATGGTCACTCAATCTCAGAAAAAAAAGTAGAATGTTTTTTCTCATGTGCAGATCCCAGCCTATAATGTATAAATGTTTATATGTAGACAGTTGTAAGTGTGTAGGTAGAATAACATTTATGAAGAGACTAAGCAAGAGTCATGGAGTGACTGTTGCAACAGAGAACCCAGGCAAAAAGACACTTGGATCATGAAGGAGGCCAACACATGACTCTTTTTTCTAATTTCAACTCTTTTATGGTCTTTTGTATTGGATAAGTCCATAAAACTACAGCTAATTGTGAAAGTATAAAACCCCATGTGAAATTTATGGCTTAAGAATGGTCCCTCTAAATCTGAGGAGCTTCCCTGAGATGCATAGTTTGGGATCTCAGAAGTTTTTATTTGAATGGTTTTCTCTTTGAGAGTTCATCACAAGAAAGTGATTTAAGAAAGAGAGAAGGACTTTAGACTCTGGGCTCAAAGGCAAGCTCTTTATAGTCCCCTTGTTACTATAACAATTAAACATCATGTGCCTTGTTTTGTAGGTAAGTAGTTTATGCTTGTGAAATACCCCAAAAAGTAGAGGCAAACTTTGATTCAAGATCTCACCTCTACAGGTACATCTTCAATCTCAGCAAGACAGTCTAACAAAGCTGCACTGGGTATCAGTCACTATCTCTGAATTAGACTGTAAGACTTCTTGCTATACTTTATTCTTTTAATACACATCCCAATTTAATTATTTTTTAGCTTTCTTATAAATATAACATGTCATGTTATTATCATATAAAGGCTTCATTATGCTGAGTATAATTTATGTTCATTAACATTTATATAATATTATTTAACTGATTTCATTATGTAACAAAACCTTTCCATTACCCAATGTACTAATCACATAAAAGGTTTTAAATAAGTTTTCATTATTTCAAAGTTGATATTTTGCTGATTTTAAATCAAAGGACTGGCATTTCTAAGATTTTTTTTAAATCACTAAGGCAACAAGATTAACTGGGATTTTCTATGATCAAATCCTGGTGCCTGGGGAAAGTAAAATATTCCAATTTTTAGTCAGAGCCTGCAGGCTGAATGCACACAGGCAGTTTCAGTGAGAACATGAAGATAAGAGTCTCTAAGGCTAGTTAGTGAAGGTCCAAGTGCCTCCATCTCTCCTGGAATACCCACAGATTAACTTCAATCAGAGACAGAAAAAAAGAGCAATCAGACCAGTTTTTTTCACACCTGTCTTCAGCACTTACTTTAATGGACTTTTAGTTTTATCCCTCTAAGTATCGATTAGCTCATGCCCCAGAATTAGTCAATGGTTCCTAAAGGAGCCACTGAAGTGAAAAGAAAGTCCCTCCCACCCACTGACTCGCTTCACTTTCTAACATGCATTAGCTCTGGCCCCTGCCCCACCCTTGTGATACCATGAAAGACAGGATGTGATCTGTTGGCATCCCCATTCTGCTGTGAATGGATTTTCCAAAACCAGCCTTTAGCCTGTGACCTGATGAGTCAGTCCAGCCTGTCAGGTTTCTTGTGACTGTGCACTTCACCAGGTTAGGACCTTTCACTAAGCCATGGTAGCCACTCTTCATTAGATTCCTCACAAATTGTTTCAGAATCAACTGTTCTAAAAATGCAAGTTGATTAATAATTCCAAAAAGGAGATACAGATACAGGAGTGTGGTAATGAAACAAGCTCTTGCTTATCACTGACAATTTCCTTAGAGGAACCATTTGTCCAGCCAACCAGACTGGCACTGTGACCTTACAGCTTGGCTAGCCTTGAATTACTTTCTTTGATCTCTTCTATGGGAGGAGCAGTTTTCCCTAAGCACAGAGCAGATCATCCCTCACTGGAAACGTTGCTGAGATGGTCACCAGCTTCCCCTTCTGCACTTCAGGAAGAAGGGAGACCTCGCTGATTGCCACAGCAAAGTCCCAGCCTGGCTCACAAAGATTTTACTGAACCCAGGCAAAGAATTTTGTTTTCCTAATGACACCAATCCCATCACCAAAACAAGATGTCCACCGGAGCTAAGTAGTCAAAGCTTCAATGTTAAACCATCAAGAGCTTTTTTTTTTTTTTTTAAACTGGCATCTACAGATCTGTAGCCTTGAGAATTATTTGTATCCACATGAATAAGGCATAGGCAGTGGGTGGGCTCTTCGTTTATGTCTTACTGTGTGTGTATGTGGCTTATTTTTCTGTTTCTTTCCATTTTTTTCTGGAGAGAGTAAAATGATATTGTGTGGATCGCTAGATATCTCACATAAGTAAAAAGCATTCATTCCTCCTTTTTTAAATGGAGTGAACACCTTCTCTCTTCCTTCTAGGATCAGCTTGGAGGCATCTCGATCACTTGAGACACAGAGCAATGGATGGCAACTGTCTCTGTCTGAGTTTGGGTCTCTAGAAATCCATGAAGACGCACCAATGACTAAACCAATAGCTCCAGCTGACTACTTGTATATTCCTCTAATCCCACATTTTCTGTTATGCATCCACAGACATTACAACAAGGGCATCACAACACACTCTGGAGAGGAGAAGCTGAGAAACTACATGAAGAAGAGCTAGTGTAGAATCTTCTCTTTTATGATGTATAGGAATTAATTCAAATGGACCAGCAACCCAAATGAAAACACAAAACTATTATTCTACTGAAGAAAAATGGGCAAAAATAATGTGAAGATATTGTGCTAGACAGTGATTCTCCAAAGAAAAACAATCAAAACAAAAAAAAATGAAATAAACCCGTGTAGTTTCAAATCACAATTTTGCAAAAAAAGTGGATAAACAGGTAACATACAAGGGAAAATGTTAGATGGTTTGTCTGAAAAATATATTTGATTTCCAGATTTTGTAAGGGACTAAAATAAAGAAAAATCTTCTAAATAGTCTACTTTAAACAGAAATTATCTGAAAAACTATAGCTTTTGATATGTAAATGGCCATCAAGAATACGAAACTATGTTGATATTGCTGGCTATTAAATAAATTCCAAAGAAAATAATGATTGACAGATAATCTCCTATTCTACTCCTAATGATTATTAACAACAACAACAACAACAACAACGAAAACCCTCCAGAATGTAAAAAGTGCTGTTGGGACTGAGGGAGAAATAAATCTTTACATATATTAGTGGGAATCTGATATCACATTGCGCAGAATAGCATAAAGATCCATATATATATATATACATATATGTTATATAACCTATATCCTGATTCTGAGCATACAACCAAATGAGACAAAATAAGTTAAGCAAAGAGATACATTTGACTCTTAACAATTATTTTTGAATTATTCATATTAACTAATATATTAACTCACTCAAGTATCAGGGAATAAAAGAACAAAGGATATAATGTGATCAAAGTGTAATCATGATATTGAAGGAAATTATGCTAAATGAATCAAGTGAAGAAGATAAAGATTCTGCATGGTTATAACTCACAATGAAATTCAAACTATAGACATCAACCATTAGGTTACAGAAGCATACTGTGAAGAACAATCAAAGGTAAATAAATAGTGGGTGCAAATGATTGTTAGTTGTAGCTCCAAACATAGAGAACTGAAGAATCACTGAGGAGATGGAAATGTAATTGCCCTGATCTGAATATTTTAAATAGTATACATACACTGAATTCATATGCTTTGTCTCATAAACATATGTAATTGTTAGTTTATTATTTGCTTATTTAATTTTGCTTTTTGTGGGAGATGAGGTCTCTTGATGTAACACTGGGTGTCCTGAAGCTCACTATGTAGATCAGGCTTGACCCTAAACTCATAAAGGCAGAGCCTTTAGCCTCTGCCTTCTACAAGCTATTTTTGAAAGTACACATCCCATATTTGAATGCTAATAATAATCATTGAGAAAAAAACACAAATTGTTTTGTTTTATGATCATTGTTTCTAAAACTCAGTTTGATACTCTCTCCTCAGCTAATAATGTTAGCAGTAACTATTCTGAAAATATTCTGAAATGCCAGTTCCCAGGCTCACTCTAATGGGGAAAGGTATTCTGGGAATGTAGGGAATCTGTGCTTTATATGCTTTCTAGAAATTCTTGTGTCTACCATTTCTCAGAATTTCCACTTACATCAGTAACTTGGTGAATAAATACTAGATTCCCAATATATGGCATATGGGTTATATAAAATTTCAAAGCTTTCCAGAATAGAAAAGTTTCCTTGATATGCATAGTGTACTGGCACCTGATTATATAAAAGGAGATGCTTTATTGATCTGGAAATGAAGGGGTTCTCTCTGACTTGATCTTTATATATTTTATTTAGCCCTCCAAGAATTTCCTATTTCCTTATTTTATGTGAAATGAAATAGGAAGCAGGAGCGAGTGATACAAATGGGGAACCTATAAACTCTCTACGGAGTGCCTTGTCTTGACCCATTCTGGAGCACCACAACGGGGTCAAGCACTGTAGCAGTAAACAGACATCAAACTGTGTCTGGAAAGAAGTGGGGCACTGCCCAGAAGTTGAAATTCTCCTTTTGATGAGGTGCCCTGGTATGAGGCCATAAGCAAAGGTTGTGTAGCATTATAAACATCTTTTATGATGGACTTCCCTGAATCACTGAGAAGAATCACTGAGAGGGAAGAGATGGCCGGGTGAAGTCTTTAGTGGATGTGGAGAACGGATTCAGAGAGCATCCCACAAAGGCCATCTTTGTTCTCTGTTTATCTTGCTCTTTTGTTCTGTTACATTCTGAGACCTTGTCCTTGAAGACCCTGATCTAACTTTGTGCCCAAACTACTGTAATCTGAACCCTTATTCTCCATAAACTCCACAAAGTTCTAAACCTAAGATCCATGGCTATCTGAAATATGGCTGTGAGACTCCATAAATATCTTAATATTGGTGGTCACAGGGATTAAGGTTGAGCCGATAAGGTGTGGACAGTAACAGGGTCATGTGATTGCCAGTTAGCCCAGTGTCAGTAATGATATAACTCTCAGGTTTGCTCACTCCATCTTTTTTCATCTTATGTTGCAGAGATTTAAAGCTTAATGTTTTCTCAATGGCTAATGAGCAGTAATATTTTTCAAAGTAGACTTGGGAGGCACATATATATTTTACATGTGTGTTCAGATGAAGATTCTGAGGGCTTTCTGGTTCTCGTTACTAGTCAGTATTTGCCATTTTACTATTGCTTTTATAATAAATAGTGACATAGTGGAACACTAATCCCCACCACAACACTAATCCTGCAGCCGCAGGCTTTGACTTCACCATAACAATGACGATTTTGTGAGCTATTAACGCTGTCAACATGAGTAAATTATTTAACATCATTGCTATTCTACTTTATTATTATCTGTAATTCAGCTAGTAAAAAAGAGGCCTTCTTTTGCCCTCTTTATTAGCTACAGTGTAACCAACTTGAGGTGAGTCATGCTATCACTAAAATTGACCATGATTGATAAATTGTAAGTTGATGACTCATATCTTCAGGGTCCCTTTGGGTGTTGGTATTCTTGTGTATATATTCATGTGGCATCTAGATGTGGATGTTGGGTGTCTTCTTCAATGTCTCTTTATGATACACTTTGATACAGTGTCCCACTGAATCTGGTGCTCACTGCTTAGGAAGATCAGCTGGTTAGTAAGCCCAGCAGAGCCCATGTCTCTGCTTCCCTCACGCTGGTCTTAGAGACATTTGCCACAAATTCGGTCATTTTTTTTCTGAATCTGTTAAATTATTTTTATTTAATTTTGTCAAATTAGTCACATAAGATAGTACTGTAATTTATAATAGTTACAATTAAAAACAAAAAATACAGTGAGGCATTCTAACAATCCAAAAGTTTGTGGTTCAATAAGTTGCAGTATTTGCTAAAGAGCTTTATAATTTTAAATGTTGATTTTTTCCTTTGTATAATATTTTTGAGTATGTAGGATCATGAAAATTCTCTAAATGAAAGTTATTAATTGAAATAAAAATTAAATTTTCATCTAATCCATTTCTGTTGACTAGTCCATATAAGCTAGTGATATTACAAATAAATGGCTTTTGTGTGGGTGGTAATGTTCTAACTCAGACCCGTAAACTTGTAGAGTAAGTATTTTATACATTGAGCCATGTCCTTAACAAAGGGAAAATGGTGGACAACAGAACATTTGGCCAGCACCCAAGCAGCCATGTTTTCACGTCTTTCATTGAATGTGTAGTGGGTGAGCTCATAACCTTGAGAAATGAAGACTCCTGCGGGTGCTGGGCAGCTTACCTTGTCCCCTTCTTCCACGTGGCAGATGACCTCCTCGGTTGCAGGGTTAAGGACGGGAAATTTCTTGCCACTCACTGAATTGTGCCATTCATTGTTTATGAAGATCTGTGGTGATAGAGAGACGTAAACAAAGGCACAGGTTTGAGAAAATTTTAAAACTAGTGTTAAAATACTATAGGGCATCTACCAGTTGCATGTCTTGCCCTTTCTCAAAATGTCCACCATTTGTTGTATTTATCATGTAATAAAAATATACACTCATTTGTACATACTAAGGTTAAAAAAAACTGAACCAGGTAGTTTTTCACCTTGACCTTTGGTCCCACAGTCCCTGAACTCAGCACCCCTCCCCCCACAATTCATTGCCTTAGTCACCAAGTCCCCCTCTGCTTCCCTTTGCTTCATAAGTTTCTCAGCTAGACCCACACCATTTTTTTTGCTATACTACAAACTAGTTTGAGCAGCATCTCCTCATGACCTGTTCACTAGTTGCTCCAACTAAATGTAATTTCTTTTGTTCTAAGGTAATGCACCAATCTCCTACTACAAAATTAGTAGGCTCTGCTCTATATTAAAGTTAGAGACATACAACCTATGAGGTTGAAGCCAGACAGTCATTATAATCAGCCTTAAAAATTAGCATAGAATTCACTCACTTTCAATAATTCTACCTTATTTCTGCCATAGGAATTGCATTATGCCTCGAATTTTTGATGAGTAAACTAAGAGATCAAATATCTCTGAATATGCAGATAGACTCACAATTCCATGCCATATTTTGACAACTGTAATTTCACTTAGAAATAGCTCAACACTAAGCTAACTGCATTGTGTTATACTATTAGCTTAACCAACTAGTTTGTGCTTAATTTTACATCCTTAGCTCACTGAGTTCTTAGTGATATGCCTGGCACTGGAGACTTCTGGCCCATGATCTCTTTTGGTTCAAGAGTTATTACAATACATTTCTTGTCATTTTGATATTAGAATCATGCATCTAAACTGAACACTGCTCCTTTGACCTAAATGCAGTAGAAGCCTGAGACATGAGTCAAGCTGAAATTATTGAAGTTTATCTGGTGTGCTTCAGAAAACTGGATTGATAAGCTGTGAGTACCCAGGGCTCTGCATGACTCAGACTTTACCTCTAATATTAAAGACAACTGTCAATCCAGTGTCTGTTTAGTTTAGTTATATATAAGCAAATCCTGTATAACCACTTTAAATTGTTTATTGAGTTGTTTTCTTTGGAAATTTTATAAGTACAAAATGTATCCCAATTAGGACAATTGCTGACTTCTCTAATCTTTCACCATCTCCATTAATCCAAGAAATGTGCACCATTTCTTATATCCATTTCACACTATTTTATTGTTTATTTATTTAAAGTGTGAATTTAGTGAGAATCAACTGTATGTCCAAGGGTTTGGAAATATCCATTAGAAGCCTGATGAGATGACCATTGGGTATACAAGTGAAAATGATGACTACCTCACCCCCTACCCCCAGAATCCATCGGTAGTCACCAAGTGGCAAGGGACCAGTAAGTCCCTCCCTGATCTATGACCTGTAGTTCACCAAGTGGCAAGGGACCAGTAAGTCCCTCCCTGATCTATGACCTGTAGTTTACCAAGTGGCAAGGGACCAGTAAGTCCCTCCCTGATCTATGACCTGTTCATAGGCAAAATTTCATGTTGTCTCATAAAGCTATAGCCACTGTTGGATCATGGTTTGCTTTGGCTGTGCCATGCAAAAATGGTCACAGCTTTGATCAGAAAATCACTCTGTAAAATAATGACCAAATATGAGTGAAAAATGCGGTGAGAAAAATGGAAAGTATATTAAGTGTAGCCCTGATCCTGGAGGTTCATACTCTAAAAAAAGTGGATTTTTAATCAATATCAGCCAGTAAACTTAAGAGTCAAATACCCAAAGTATATTTTGATCAATAAATTTCATGGCAAGACTTGTGAAAGAGAGAGGTGTGGGATTGGGACAATATAGACAAATTATGAACAAAGCATGGGTCAATTTTAAGATACAGCATAGCAAGGGCTCCACCAGAATCAAATAGAAATGAAGTCAGCATCTAGCAGATTCTGATGTCCAGAGAAGACTGAAAGTTGTTTTAGGAAATAATTCAAATAGCCAATAATGATATGAACTGGAATAGTCAAATCTAGAACTCTTCCAGAGGCCACTTCAGCAACCAACAATAAGGCATAACGTCAGAGAATAGCAAAAAGCAGTATAGCCCACAAACTATGACTCAGTCCTATAGTAATAAATTACTTGCATTGCCCATCAGACACTTCAGGATTAAGACAGAACTCAATATAGACTATATGATATCATTTCCTTCCTTGTAGTTATTAGTTATAGTGAATCAATTTCTCCCTTTTCTCTGTCTCTCTCTGTTCTCTTTCACTGTCTCTGTCTCTCTCCTATTTAAGTTCCTAAGAGTTATGTTTTTATTACCTTCTAGCTATTTGAAAGAACAAATATATTTGAATAACCACACTTCCTATAATTATATTAAATGGATAATCTAGTTCAACCATTGTTGATTACAGTAATTATTAAACCCATTTGAGGCCTATTAAATGTTCTCTCATGGAGAGAACAAAACGTTCCATTTGCCATTTGCTGTTGTCAATTTAGGGGACAGGAATGATACTATTAAAATAAAATATTTTGTCACAGTAAACCATTAACTATATTCTAATTATAAATACAACTGAGGCACTTTAGAATACTATGTACAATAGATATTAACACAAAGTTACAGAAACCACTGGAATTTTAAAGGTATCATTTGTACTCTTAGAATTCAAGGATTTATATTTTAGTATTGTTTTCATCTCATAAAACGATAAGAGTTTGTAGGGAGCTTAAACCTGACTTCTCCCTTTTGTACTTTGCATTTATCAAATTTAAAATGAGGTACACACTTCTGTCCGATTTGCCAGGTATATGCTAGCGTCCCAGATTATAACTGCTATAAATATCAGTGATCATTGCTTAGTGGTCGGTGTAAAAGTTATTAAGTCTTCATATATTTGATGAAAAACAATTCTAAATACAATTTTTCTACATTCTGGTTTCTCTTTAGATAATATCAAGTATTTTTCCTTCTACTACATGAGAAATTTCTTCAAAATATTTCTGATTTAGATTAAAATAGGTATATTAATAGGCATAAAAAATGACTTTTCTTATTATCTGTTGATAAAAATTTGGTGGCCTATCAGTTCTCAAATCCTTCCAACAAAGCGTCCTAAATTCAAATTATCTCTGAACAACGACAACCCAGCTATCAGCTCAAGGTCCTTTTAATTCAAGTCAGTAGTTTCATAGTTGCCAAAAATGTACACATATTAAAATTTCAAAGCACAAAGTGTTTTAAGATATTCTAACTGTGAAAAAAGCTAAAGTCATTCCTCAGCAGATCACTTGTGTGCATTGCCAACTCTGAAAGCCAGAATCATAGCTTGGAGACTGATAGGTCGCAATGATAACATACATGGGATGACAGATACCATAAAGCGTACCTTTTCTCATCTTTATCTAAAAATGTACCAAGACTGTGGGAAAGATTGAAAGAAGGAGATGATAGACAGGGTGGAGTAGACATTAGGAGATGGAACATGTCAAGTGGTGTTTTAAATATTAAAAATAATCAAGGCTAGGCTTCTCATGGCTGTTCTTAAGCTAAGCCTTGAGGAAGCAAAACAAAATATTGTGAATTAAAATTGAAAAGGGAAAGGAAATCAAACAGAAAATAATATATGGTAGAAAACTATCTGCAGCCCAGGGTCTGGAAACAAAATGAGAATGAGCAAAAGGAATAGGAAAGAAGACAGACTTCATGATATGTCTGCTGTACATTATTCCTCGACTAGTAGTAATGCGACTGCATAGGCATTTGCCCTTGTATTAAAGCCTTGCCAGACTAGGACAAAGAAAAGTGCTGCTGCATTTATGTTGAGGTACATCGTCAGTCACTAAGTCTAATAGATTACAGAATGACATCGGTACATCTTATATGTCCTGAATCAGAATTAATCTATACAAGTACTAAAAACTTGTGTATATATTTTCTTTTTAGTAGTATTAGGTCCTCTTCCTTCTCAAGAAAACAGTAATATAGAGCAGAGTTATTGACTCAGATTGGACTGCTCTTCAAATGGGTTCCCCACACTCTCAAAATGCTTCTCACACAGCCAATTTATTCTGAAAAGGAGCAAGTGAAAAATTCCATAGGTATCATCTGTGTTTGAAAAGCCAAGTAAAAATACAGTCCTTATCAAATGAAGACAATAACTTTCAAAGGGTCTGTGCCATTTACTTTAGAATGTGTGTTGAGGAGATACTCTTGATACAGATTGGAGTGCCACTATCATTAGTAGTCAGAGAGAATAGGATGCCCTATAGAAACCTGTCACCTAAAATGGTATAATCCATAATCTCTCTAATCTGGTTTTGTATGTTAAGAGAGCTGGATAATTTTGAAGAAGTCATCATGTTCTCTGAGCTTAGCTTCCTGAGTTTGTAAATAGGACTATAGTAATATTTTGTAGTTCCTTTCTACTAGTTACTTATTAATCTCAAATGAGTTAAACAGTTGAAATCAGTTTCAATCAGTGCAAAGTAATAAAGTATGGCTTTCACCAACATTGAAAGCTGAACAATTTCAGGATTCTGGGATTCATGTTGGAAAGGAGAGTTCAGGAAGGTAACACATAACGAGTGTTATGTCTTCTTTTCATCAATTAGGGATATAGTTCTTATACCCACTTTTCCAGCTAGCATCTTTATTAAATGCTAATTCATAGATAGAAAAACTTAAATACAAACAGATTAGAAGCTCGGCCAAGGTTAGGTGATGAAATATGTATGAACTCTGGAAATTGAATTCAGCTCCGTGTAGTTAAACAACTATATCTCACAGAAATTCACCTATTTGTTCAACTGCTTCCAAGCTCTGAGAAAATATAACTTTAGTTATAATTTAGAAATGATTTCTCCAAATAAAAGCAGTCATGGCACAGTTAGCTTTATTTTGAAGGTAGCTCTGCCCTCCTTTAAGCGTCTTTAAGATTTGCCCCAAACTCCATCAGCCAGTGTGGTCCAAAAAGGCATCCCCAGAGCCCACATTTATCCCTTTAACATATACATTCAGCTTTCTCTTGCAAGCATGTTCCGGAATTTTCTGTTTAGTGTATTCTAGCTGCTTGTTTACTGCCCTATAAATCCATTAAGAATATAATTTCTTGAGACAATAATTATATTAACATTCTAATAGTACATTCTAATATTGCAGAACTAACTAATAATTCATATTCCGATATTGAGGAACAATCACACAGCAAATTCATTAAATAAAAGGAAAGGGAAATTGAAGTAAGAAAGAGAGAATGGGAAAAATTAAGTAAAGCAGGGACTATTGCTTGAAATCTTAAGTGGCCTGGGTTGGTAAACTGTAAGAATTTTAAGAGACATAGAAAAGGTGAGGGGTAGCTAAAAGAATCTCAATATTACAGCCTGTGTCTAGCACAGAAATTTCAATTATTTATGATTTTTTGTACAAAAGTATATACATACATAACACACACACAGATGAGAGAGAGACAGAGACAGAGACAGAGAGATAGAGATTAATGAAACCAGACATCTAAGAACAAAATCACCTGCTGTAACTAAAATTTAACCCACAGTACTTGAAGTAATGCAGTTCACATGGAAAGTGTCCACCTGTGTCTCAACCCCTTCCTCGAAGTCTCTCCCTGCCCAGACCTGTTTTGTTTTGTTTTGTTTTGTTTTCAGTCTAGTGAACAAAACTGTGTCTGCCCTCTCTATTCTCTCCTTTCTCTCAAAATTGGTAGCCAATGTCTTCCTATGGCCTGAAAGAAGCATCCAGAACAGTTCAGTGACCATCCTCCAGGATTCAGGAATGGGCAAGGCAAAGTCAAAGTGAAAACCATGCAGCATGTAAATTCTGCGTTCCTAAGCCACGGTGCAGGCCATGTTAGCACACGGTGATAGGCAGCCAGCATTCAAGGTCTTGATTTGTCATCTACAAGCTGTGCGAGTTTATGTTCCTCGGCCCCTCTCATTCCCTTGCCTATATAAAAGAACGCAGAACTCCAATAAGCTGTTGTGAGTCAATAAATAAAAATATTGTAAAATTCTCTGGTTGCAATTATTTACTGTGCACATGAAATATCACTAGGAGATGGAAAAACCATCTGTGCATGAAAGAAGTATAAACTAAGGAGTCAAATTCAATAATTATCCTAAGTATCAATGATCTGAACCTTTGTGGAAACATCTGTCCTCTCGAATTTCTTAATTATCTATTTTTAAAGCAAGGCGTGTGAAATGAGGAAGAAAAACTGGAGTGAGGAAAAATCCTACAAGAGAAAAATCTTCCAGACCCTGAAAGCCTGGGTAGTAAACCTTGGAAATTTACTCTGATGATGAGGTGGAGTAATATTACTAACACAGACTAACAGAAAAAGTTTGAGAAAATGAGAGGAGATTGACCCTGTGGGAACAGAACTTTTAAAGGATTCAAACAAATACACAGAATCAGTATTGGTAACGTTAGAAACTCCCCATGAGCCAGGGCCAGCCTCAACTGCTTCTTACCAATTAAATGTGGAGACAGTGTGCATGTCCTCGGGAAATGGGACTCTTCACTATCCTGTAGTAATTGGAAGAAGGCAGTGGCAGGTGGAGGTCATGGTGTTGCTAAGGGGTCCTCTAACTTTCAGGGGAGCTCTTCTTGCAAAAGCTCCTTAGCAGGGATGGAGGTGACCTGTGGCATTTACTCAGAACTTCTAAGTGGGCAATGAAGACAGGGATATGTTGGGGGCTTTTGCATTGCCTTACAAGATAATTCCTCTATGGCATCAAAGAGGAACTAAATTAGAGAAGTCCTAAAAAAGATACATCAATGAGTGCTTTGGTTGCAGAGAAACTCTCTGAAGAATAAGATTATGCAGACATTTGACTAGAGTTGATATTCTTTTTATTTTAGTTATTATTTGTTTTTCTCTATCCCCTGAAACACCAACTCGATTTCTGCAATAATGAAATAATAAAAAAAAAACAGTAGGAAAAAAATACAGAAATTGAAATAGTGGTTGAAAGTTGGCACGTACTTTTAATCCCTGACTTTGGTGGTTCGCAACCAGGAGCTGAGTTAGCAGCCACTGCTTTCAAGCCCTCTAGGGAGGACGAATCTAATACTGTTCTTCAGTGGGACACAGTAAAAGGAACGTTCACAGGCATAGAGAAAGCTCCCCATTGAGATTTAATTGCATACATAACTGGTGTCCTCCCAAGTGTGAAAATGCTGTAGCCAGCACATCAAACGGTATAGTACTTACTGAGTAGAGGGGATGTATACAGAAGATAGGTGGAATATCAACACCCACCAAGTAGCATTGCTTACTGTTAACTAGAGAAGTATGTGAACACCAAACAAATCCGTTCTTGACTCTTAAGTATTTGGGCCTATCATCTAATGTCTTTGCCTTGAAACTGAAGAGGTTTCGATCTGCAAACATCTGTCTGTGTTAAGGGATTACTGGCCCTCTGTGTATGGGACTTAAAGCAATAACTCCTTTTTCAAGTACTTTCACTTGTATGCTTCTTTAATAAGTATTAAATTAAACTTGACTCGGTGTGGAAATAGTTAACTTTAAAAACTTCTTTCAGATTCACATACATACAAACACAAAAGCTCAGTAAAATTCATGAAGAATATAAATAACAAATATCAATTAAGCAAAGAACAGGAGGGCATCCCAACTACCCAAATACATTTCCAGCCGGAATCAGATAAATGAAACTCTTCTTTTTGATTAAAATGTAATGATAGAATCAGTGCCAAGAACTGCAATCTTTAGGAAACACTGGATGTATAGATTTTGACAGGAATCTTTCCCAAATGAGAAGTGAGGCTGGGAGTTTCACATTTGGTTTGCACATACTTTTTGATCTGCGAGCAGTTGGAGGGAGCTTGTGCCCTCCCCACAGTTTGCTGCTACCAGTTTGGGGGGGGGGGAGGAAAAGGAAGGAAAGAAGAAAAAGAAAACCTAAATCGAAAGGCATTTTCATTTTCATTCTTCTCAAAACTTGGGCAGTGAGGCCTACTGTATTTCTAGCTGCTCCTCAGTCGGAACCAAGGCTCACTCCCCTCTGCAGACCTTGTCCCGAGGAAAGAGCCCAGAAGCCAGGCAGCTCCCTCACGTCAGGTGCTTAGGAAAATGCAAAAGGCTTTAGGGATTCAAAGCTACACAAGTACGTGCAGAAGAAAATAAATGTACAAGAAAGGGCATTTGGTCCCTCAGCATCTTGGTTAGCACTCTTGGTTTTCATTAGCAAACACAGAATTCAACATAACTCACCGCAGTGTTGAAAAGTTCATCTCTAACTTTACTCTTTGTATCATAACACCCAGCTAATTTTAAGTGGCTTTTCTAGTGTGTGTGTGTGTGTGTGTGTGTGTGTGTGTGTGTGTGTGAGAGAGAGAGAGAGAGAGAGAGAGAGAGAGAGAGAGAGAGAGAAGAGAGGAGAGGAGAAAAGCGGGGGGGGGATATGGTATGGCAGAGATTTCTTAAATCTCAAACCCTAGGATGTGTAACAAACTAGGCACGAAACTTCAGGGGAGGAAAATTCAGAGAGCATCTCAGGACAACCCTAACCTGATCATTTTCTGACTCTCCCTGCCTGAAAAATATGAAGTCTTGGGTCTCTAAATATTTATCAGCTAACAAACACATGTGTTCTCCAACAGCAACAAACTTTCTTGGAGAGATCAATGTAGTTTCTATCTCAAAAATAACTCAAGTGTATTTGGGGGTTTTGGCAATAGCTTCCATGGGATGATCAGAATCGTCTTCCAACCTTAACACTGTGTTATCAAACATATGGCCATGTAAAACTGTTTCATTGTGTTACTTCTCCTTTAGAAAAAATGGAAGAAAGGAAGGAAGAGAAAGAAAAAATGAAAGAAAGAAAGAAAGAAAGAAAGAAAGAAAGAAAGAGAAAAAATATTCCTACATGTCTTTTTCCTTCCAGTAAGTTCCCCCGTTTGTCTGCCTTACTATAAGTACCCACTCCACAGAGTTAGTTAACAGAACTAACTGCTCACAATGGTTCACTGCACTCCAGCCCAAGAACCTGGAATACAGAAGAAAAACGAGTTCGTTTGGACATATGTCAAGAGATAAACTTATGTGATATTGTCTAATATGGTTTAGAACTCACCCCTGAATCAGGCCACTAACTTTGCAGGCTTTTTGTCTTCCTGTTTGCAAAGAGCTCTTACAAAGGCTTCACTTGACCTGGGCTTTAACCAGGCCCCCGGGGAAAAGCCCTGTTCACAAGTGACTCACCTTGGTGTGTTGAATCTTCAAGTCGGCCAGCGGGGCAGGGACTGCAGGTTGTGCAGGGGAGGACATGGCTGGTTTGGCTCCTGGAACACAGGTGACAGGCTCAGCAAATTGGTTCTGAAAGAGCACTTGCTCCTTTTTATCTGCCTGCACTAAGGGTCATTTGCATATCGGGATATGATTGGATGGGCGGATCAGGGCAGGGCATGAAGGGCACCACTCACTTGTAACACCTAGGGCTGAAAACCTTTGCCTTTAAATGTAAATCCTTAAGGAACCTGCTCCTCAGACCTGAAGTTCCCTCTGGAGACAGTTCACTATTTACAGATGAATTAATTTACCAAGTCAAACCTGTGCTAAGGGGGTGTGTGCAGCTGCTCCAGACATTGGAAGTCAGTTCTTCTTTTTTTCCCTTGCCTTTTCTTGCTTTGTTATGCTGCTATGTAACTTTTTCTTCTCTAACAGATTCCAGAACAAAGACATTGAAATGGAGAGGAGTCTAAAGAGATCTGCCTGACATGGCCAGCAAATCCATCCTTATCCTAGAAGATCAGGGTGCTGTTAGGGGGAAATGCCCCCTTTGTTTTTTAGACTCTATCCTTCCCAGCTTTAAAAAAAAAAAATCACCAAACTCAGGTTATATCAGAATCTTCACATTATCTTTGTACTTTTTGGTGGGAACAGAAAACTGTGCAGGACTTTTCAGAGTTTCGTTACTTGCAGACCCTCATAGAGCATTATGCCGAAGTCATCTGTGAAAATTCATTGAAAGCGAAAGTAAAGTCTGATTTGGGGAAGTGTCTGCACTTGTGAATCTAAGCAGTGTAGAAGCAAAGAATGTAAATATCACCCCCTAAGAGTTTAAATTCTGAATGTTTTTAGCTGGGAGCTTGGGAAAGGACAAATTTTAGCTGTAGCGTTTTCATTTTGAGTACAATGCTTCTCTGTGTTGAAGCTCCTCCACAAGATATGGAAGGAACCTGATAACATTCTTAGGATGCTCTGGTTAATAAGAATTAGTGAAACTGCCACCTCCCCTGCATTGGGACTTTGCTAGGGGGAGGAACAGGGACCTGAGGAACGTGTCTCTCTTTTCACCTTGACTGAGCTTCTCATTTTGTAACTACAGAGAGGAATAGAGCTTATGGTCACAGACCACGCGGGATAAGGCTGGACTTTCACCTCAGGCAAAGCACCCCGAGATGTCATTCCTCGTTTCCAGACTTTCCATGATAGCGATAATATGATCCCCACATGCAGTCAAGATTCAGATTGGGATCTTCCAGTGAGTCCTTACACACATGGAAATTATGGTTAACCTTTTATTCACCCAAACAGGAATAGCGATCTTTTTCAGATGGGAAACATTTTCATCTTCCTGAATGTGTTCTATACTAATTAAAATGAACAGTAGACAACAGGTACATGAATGCTCATTTTTAAAGGAATTGTATAAGGGAAAAATAGGAGGCAAGACAAATCCATGGCATTGACTTTGATTTTTCTTGATTCAGCTGTCCTGGAATACACTGCTCCTCTTGCTCCAGTCCGAATAGGAACATTTGTGTTCTTCAAATATTCTCTCTGTCTCTCTCTCTCTCTCGCTCTGTCTCTCTGTCTCTCTGTCTCTCTCTGTCTCTCTCTGTCTCTCTCTCTCTCTCTCTCTCTCTCTCATCTATCTATCTCAACACCCCCTTTATTTTTTGGAAAAAAGTTTTTTTTTTCTCTTTCATAGATGCTTTTTGAGCTAAATGTGCAATTTCTCAACAGCTGTTACGTAACACACAGAGTGGTGCTCGGGCCAATTCCCAAACAGCTGTGTTTTGCAGACTCACAGTTGTTTGTGGATTCAAAACAGGTTCATTTGATGTCTAGAAGGAAAAAAACACAGGCTGCACAGCACACTTGACATACCACCTTCCTCTCCGAAAGGGCACACCATTCATTGGATTTTCTTGGATAATTATGCAATAATGTGCTCTTCAAACGAAGCATTATGCATGTAGCTAAAGGAAACTTGGGAGACAGTTACCATGCCTGTTCATTTAATTCCCCAACCAGTCCACCAGTCCTTCAGATTTACATTGTTGGCTGAGCGGAAACCACACGCCTGAAAGATGAATTTCTGAGCCTTAGGTTTTTTGAAATTTTGTTTCTGGGAACGGTTACACAACTAAAACACTGATTCTTTTCCTCTTTCCCTTACTGATGAAAAACTAACTTTTGGTAAGATAATGGATACCAAGTAGGACCACTTCTAGATCAAAGTCAGAGTTGGGTATTTTCATCATATGCCAGAGCTAGTAATTTAACATAGGGTCCTCTGTAGAGAATATTTCATCATTTTCTTTTTTGTGGCAAGCTAAATTTTATACACACACACACACACTATATATATATGAGAGAGAGAGAGAGAAAGAGAGAGAGAGAAGATAAAAAATATTAAGATAATAGTTACATGATTGCCCCCAACTCTTCATATCGCTGTCTTGTTTTAGGTTTATCTTTCAATTAAAAACAATATGTGCGAGTGTGAGAGGAAGGTATATGCTCATAAATATAGGCATCTGTAGGAGGCCAGAAGAGAGTGTCAGATCTCTTGGTGCTGGAGGTGCAGGTGGTTGTGAGCCATCTGACATGGAAGCTAGGCATACAGATCATGCGATTTTGCCAGAGTCGTGCACACTGTTAGCCAACGAACCATCGCTTTAGCCTATAAAGTATGTTCTTACACTGGTAAAGGCAGAGACGCCAACATCTACCGTCGCGGGAACCAATCTCATCAAGCTGCACTTCTACGGCTCCGCTCAAGATGAAGATCAAGATAAGATCTCTTCTTTACAGGAGTAGCTGAGCATCTTACTCATGCAAATATTTCAAATTAAAATATTAGGAAACGGAAATGAAGGGCAAATCAAAACGAAATTTTTCTGCAGCGGGCCATGTTCGCTTGCCCTGACGCACACAGGCTGAACTTTTAAGGCGAGGGGGGAGGAGTGAGGACATAGGGTCTTTGGAATGAAGAGAGCGGTGAAGGGGAAGCCAATTTGTGGTGCTCGGGACTGGTCGCGTAACATCCTGCGCACTAGACAGGCACACTACCAGTGACATATAGTTCCAGTGTCTCCTGCCAGTTTCTTTTGTGTCACCTACCACCTGACAATGCCAAACTCTGATGGAGGACTTTGGGCCTCCATACCTTTGAGAAAGGATTTTTTTCTTGTTTATATGTTTTAGAATTTTGTTGCAGTAGCCTAGAAAGACTAAGATGACTCTCTTTTCTTTTCCACAATGTCTGATTTTAAGATCTTGGAACACCTAATGGGAGCTCAGAGTCTCAGTCTGGATGGTTCACGGGTCTCATGCACCATCTCTTAAGCCCCTGCTGGCTTCAGCATGGTTAAGTTAATCCTGTGGTGTATATACCTCTACAATGCAAGACTTTAATTTTGTCTAATATAATAGAACTCTTGCTCATATGGAGGGTTTAGGCTTAAATATATTGTAAAAAAAATTAGCCCTTCCTTGTGCTTGATGGAGAAGCTGATGCTAAAAAGCATATATTAAACCAACTTTATGCATTTGTGGGCTAATTTCTGCTCACTTACTATTCTCTATTTATCCATATTTCAGCACCTGTGATTTCTCTGGCTCCTCACATATTTTATCATTGCTTTTCTTTTTGTTTCTTGTGTCTAAGTTATGCCACATATTTCTGGCATCTGAATCAACCTGCGCACTTACTGGATAGTTAGGTCTCTAAACTTAACTGTGGATTTAAGACTTTATAACATAATTCTTTGAGCTTAAGAAGTTTTTGGCTAGGCCTGTGGCCCAAGGCCGTCTCCTTGAACTTGGCTGGCATAGGCTTCAAAATGACTTTGCCAACACAATACTCAGTGTTTTATCTATACTTTCCACTTTGTTTCATTATAGTAGAAAGAAAAAGAAAAACCCTGGACACACTGAACAGGCCATCTGCTCTGGGATACTTTATCTGTAGCTGCCCCATGAGTCCTACGTTTAGGTTATGCATAGATGACCCTACAACACGGTCATCATTTTACTAGACATAATTCTTCTTCTCTACTTTGCACTCATAATTTAAGTCCCATTGACTGTGCCACTTGAATGAAATAATGAGTATTTCACTGGGCTAGGCACTGAGCTCCAGGAAACAGAACATTGAATCAGAATGGAGATTTCAAGAAATGATTGGGAACGGTGGTCTTTTCCCTCCTTTATGATTTGCCAAACTCATTACCAGTTAAATTTGCCATTTATAGAACGTTTAAAACCCATGAGAATACAGCTCAACAAGTAGCTATAAAATGGAAAAGAAGATAACCACCACTTGCATTTGGAAACCTGTCAGAGCTTCACAGTGTACTAGGTCCTCACTCTGGATCACCAACCCTTTTCTATTCTTTCAGCTTACCTCTACTCTAACTTCAGATGCACCCAATTATTTAATCCCTGATTATTTGAACATGTCATTAATGAAATAAATATCCAAATATTTGCACCAGGGAATTACAGGGTATAGGATAGCTCATTGGTTAATTTTATTAAAGGAAACATTGGTTTTGTTTGTTTGTTTGTTTGTTTGTTTTTGTAGAGAAGCCTATCCTCAACTTCACAAATTGACAGTAAGTTATCCTGCAACAAATGGAAGCATAGCACACCCAGTTTGTGTTTCTATCAAATAATGTTTCCCAGCTAGAGCACAGAGAACTCATAAACTCAGAGCACTGACTCCTGACCTGTAGTATTTGCCAGGAGACAACAACATCACTGGAAAAACAAACAAAATGTCAATATGCTCAGATTCTAGGACCTCATAATATCATTTTAAAATTTTACTATATGAAAACAATCAAATACATGTATGTTAGGAACATATATCATAATTTATATTCATTCATCTAATTATTTGTTTGTTTGCTATCTATTTATCGTATGAATAGTCTCAAGATCTCCTGCTTGAAGAGAGAGTCCCAGGTTCAAGTGCTTCCTGCTTCACACAGCTTAGTAGAGTAACTGTTACAAAAAAGGTACAGACTAAATGACCATTCAGGATTTTTTTCTAGTTAATATATCTTTTCTTTTTTTATTGGATATTTTATTTATTTACATTTCAAATGTCTTCCTTCCTAGTCTCCACTCCACACCTCCCCCATCCCAGTCCCCCCTCCCCTATGCCTCTTAGAGAGGGTGCTCCTCCAGCCACCCATCCCTGCCTTTCTGCCCCAGAATCCCCCTAGGTTGGGAGATCAAGCCTCCACAGGACCAAGCACCTCCTGTGCCATTGTTGCCAGAACCCATCCATGCATATTCTTTGGTTGGTGATTTCTGTCCCTGGGAGCTCTGGGGGTCTGGAGAGTTGATATTGTTGTTCTTCCTATGGGGTCGCAATCTGCTTCAGCTCCTTCAGTCCTGCTTCTAACTCTTCCTTGGGTCCCTGAGCTTAGTCTGATGCTTGACTGTGACTATCCATATCTTTATTAGTCAGGAGTTAGTAGAGCCTCTCAGGGAACAGTTTTACAAGGCTCCTGTCAGCAAGTGCTCTTGACATCAGCAAGGGTGAGGATCTGGTGTCTGTAGACCAGATGGATCCGTAGTTAGGGCAGTCTCTGGCCTTTCTTTCAGTCTCTGCTCCATTTTTGTTCCTGCATTTCCTTTAGACAGGAACAATTCTGGGTTAAAAATTTTGAAATGGGTAAGTGGCCCCTTGCCTCAACTGGGGGCTGTGCCTATCTACTGGAAGTGGTCTCTATAGGTTGTCTCTTCCCTTTGTTCTGTATTTCAGCTAATGTCATCACTGTTGGGTCCTGGGAACCTCTTGCTTCCCTGGCATCTATCAAACTCAGGGCTGAAATCAACCAAGTAAAAACAAACAGAACTATATAAAGAATCAACAAAACTAGCAGCTAGTTCTTTGAGAAAATCAACAAGATAGATAAACTAAATAGAGGGCACACAGAATGTATCTAAATTACCCAAAACAGGGATGAGAAGGAAGTCATAACAACAGAAACAGAGGAAATTAAAAAAAAAATCATCAGATCCAACTACAAAAGCCTATACTCAACAAAACTGGAAAAATTAGATGAAATGGATGATTTTCTAGATAGATACAAAGTACCAGAGTTAAATCAGGATCAGATAACCCATCTAAACAGTCCCATAACCCCTAAGGAAATAGAAGCAGTCATTAAAAGTCTCCCAACCAAAACATCCCCAGGACCAGATGGGTTTAGTGCAGAATTCTATTAGAGCTTCAAAGACCTAATACCAATACTTCTCAAACTATTCCACAAAATAGAAACAGAAGGAACACTACCAAATTCATTCTATGAAGCCTCAGTTAGGCTGATACCTAAACCACACAAAGATCTAACAAAGAAACTTCAGACAAGTTTTCCTTATGAATATTGATGCAAAAATACTCAATACAATTCTTACAAACTGAATTCAAGAACACATTAAAATGATTATTCACCATGATAAAATAGGCTTTATCCCAGAGATGCAGGGATTGTTCAATATGTAGAAATCCATCAATGTAATACACTATATTAAAAAAACATGATTATCTCATTAGATGTTGAACAAGCCTTTGATGAAATACAACACCCCTCATGTTAAAGATCATGAATTCCTGATCTTTCCAAGTCTTGAAAAGATCAGGAATTCAAGGCACATACCTAAACATAATAAAAGTAATATACAACAAATTAGTAGCCAACATCAACTTAAATGGAGTGAAACTTGAAACAACCCCACTAAAATCATGCACACCACAAGGCTGCCTACTCTCTCCCTATTTATTCAATGTAGTACTCGAAGTTCTAGCTAGAGCAATTACACAACAAAAGGAGATCAAAGGGATACAAATTGGAAAGGAAGAAGTCAAGGTATCACTATTTGTGGATAATATGATAGTATACATAAGCAACCCCAAAAATTCTATTAGAGAATTCCTACAGCTGATAACTTCAGCAAAGTGGCTAGATATAATATTAACTCAAACAAATCAGTATCCTTCCTATACATAAAGGATAAAGCGGCAGAGAAAGAAATTAGGGAAATGACATCCTTCACACTACTCATAATATAAAATATCTTGGTGTGACTCTAACCATCCAGGGTATTTAGTATCATTTTAAAATATAAAATTGCTATGTGTTTCAATAAGTCATACTTTTGAAAACAGAATCACAACCATTTTTTACAGAACATATTTGTGTGTCTATGGGTGTCTCTGTGTGTGTGTGTGTGTGTCATGTGTGTACATGTGTATGTATTATGTATATGTGTGTATGAACTGTATCATCTTAAAATATAAAATTGTTTTAGTAAGTCATACTTTTGAAAACTGAATCACAACCATTTTTAAAGGACATATTTGTATGTGTATGGGTGTGTGTTTCTGTGTGTCTTATGTGTACATGTGTATGTATTATGTATATGTGTGTATGTGTGTATAAACTATTAATAAATTAGAAGAATGAAAATGTATGTGTGCATATAGGTGATTGATTTCATCTATGGAGAAACAAAGTGTTTTCCAAGAAAGCCAAGCAGAGGGATTTGTGTCCTCAGGTTCAAATCCATCTCCCAGAAGATAGGTGTGTGATGGCTGTCAATTTGATCACACCTAAAATTTGCCTCTCTGTGAGTGTGCCAGGAGGTTCCCTGGAAGAATTCACTGGGGGAGGAGGGAAGACCCTTCCCTAGAGAAGTAAGTAACCTCTGTGGTGGACACAGGATACAGTGATGCCTGAGAGCATCTACAGTTGGTGGTCTCTGCCATCTTCACTGCCTGCTGGTGATTACACTGTCTTGGAGAGGCCCTGCTTCCCATCCTTAGATGACACCAGAACCAAGCTTCTCTCAGCTTGCAGTGTGGACTAAAAGCTAGTAACTCTCTAAAAATTCTCTAGGACTTCAGCACTAGATTGGGATGGCTAAGACATCATGGATTGAATAGATAAGCTACGAAAGCCAATCTAATAAATCCTCTTGCAGAAGGGATTCATTATTTCCATTTTGTTCCTCTGGAGAATCACATCTAGTACAATAGGGTTTCAGAATATTTGAGCAATGAAGGAGTCAGATGATTTGACATATTTAAAGATGACTGGAGGAGAATTAATGCATAATAAAACTGAGAGTGCTTTATTGGCTGGCTGTTCAGACAATGGCTGGGTTAATACATCTGAGTGCAGGGACTTCTGACACCAAAAGGTGAATCATAAGAGTTAAAAGCTGGACAGAAACAGCCTTCAAATTCCTGAAAAGTAACTTAAGAAGATGTTATCATTAAACTTGCATATCAGAAATAACATCTAGAACAAAGCCAGTGGAACATAACTAATATACAATCCAAAAACACATGTTGAAATGGCAGAGTATTTTAAATTCAATCCAAAGGGAGTGTTAAGATTGGTGATCTATTTAGTTTTCACCTCTGGTTCAAAACAGCTGAAATTCACTTCAATGTCTCTTCTACTTTGAATATGAGCTGTCTTCCTGTGGTGGTTGAATAGAAATGGCCCCCATAGACCTCAAGGTGTAATTGGAGCAACTGGAAATGGCATGGGCTTTTGAAACCTCAAAGACCACTCCAAGTTATATACATCCTTCAAAAGGTCAAATTTCCTAACCCTTTCCAATCGTTTTCATCAACTGGGCATCCAATGTTTAGATATATGATCCTACGGGCCGTTCTCATTTAAATTACCATAGCCCCAAATATAACTTTGACTCGTTTGTGCTCCTGTAAGTAATAGCCATTCCTTGATGACTTCCTATATCTAAGATGATATCCTTGAAAATTTTAGGTAATATCTTTCAGAATGTATTAAACTAGTAATCTGCCACCAAATCACATCTTACAGTGTCATCAGATAGACCATGAGAGTGCTCGTCCAATTTGCTGTATCCACCTACACAATACATCTACCAATGTATTTGAAAAATACTGCAATTTATGACTTTCCTTTGTTTTATAACTATAAAGTTTATGAAACCATTTTCACATTGAAACCTGTTATTAGGGGAAAATGAGTCCATGCTTCTGGGCCACAGTGACTCAAATTTAACTCAACAATAGACGTATAGTTTTGGAAGTGAGAACTGTTTCACGTTGGTTGATTTTGTTTCTTAACATGATTCACTTTGAACCGTCTAGGCAACTGGATTGCAACCAGGTAACATGAGCTCTGTGTACCTAATCAAGCATGTTGTCTTCTTGTGGGGATATTTTTTTCTGAGGCTCAGAGATCCCTTGATTTGACAGAGAGTTCATTAGTTTATTCTGAGATGATTGAATATCCTTTTATTCATTCATTTAGTTATCTTTGTCTTCAAAGCATTTGTATTCAGAACATTTCTTTGTATCATCTTGCCATTCCACTCTGCCTTCCTCCAATATCTAATTCAGTGTTTTCCTGTGACCTTTATTGCCGATTTCAGTTTTGTAATACACATAAGCTCTTGATCATAAAACTGTCAAAGATAAAAGACTCTTGCTCCCATTAACTATATGCGGGGGGGGGGTTAGGTGGGGATACCAATAGGAACTCCCCCAGGAAATACAAGTAGCCACATGGGGAAGCACAAGACAGCAAGCCCTTCTTCTTATAGGTTAGAAGGAATCAGTTGGCTGAATCAGGAACACACACACAAGGGATACAACTGAAACCCAGTTGGAGGAAGCATTTTGGAGTGAGGTCTAATGGGAAATTTTTCTTAAGCAGGAAGTAAATCTGCTCCCCACCCAAATTCTGTTACCTAGAATTGGAAGAAGATGAAAGACAGGTTGAAGGAATGAGGAAATTTGTGGAGAAGAATTGTCTTTTTGGTATTCCAGCTTGTTTTAGATCTGATTATTATGTTCATTCATTGTGAAAATTCTTGGAAATACTGGGTAATATTTTGTATTCTTACACTGGTTTGATAGTCAACAGTGTTTGATAAAACAAAATAGTGTGTATTATAGGGCTCCTATGCAATAATTAAAAATTAAAAGCTGGCAACCTACTTTGGCCAGGATTTGAAGCTATCTAAGGGAACAAACTCAATAAAGTTATTTCAAAACCCTGAATAATTTAACTATGATGTGAAAAAAATCTAAAAAAGAAAGAATTGCTAATTTTCTGAAGAAAAAATGAATTTTAGAAATAAAGAGATGTGATATAGTTTAAAAATTAGGAAATTGGTAAAGAAAATGCAGAATTTTTGTAAAATTTAAGATGAATTGTGAAGAACAAACCCAAATAACATACACAACAACAACAAAACAAAACCACTAAAATATCAAGGTATTCTGCATGACAGAATCCAGGCAGGCATGGTGAAGGTGGAGCTGAGAGTTCTACCTCTCCATCTGTAAGCTGACAGGAGAAGACTGGCTTCCACAAAGCTGGGAGTAGGGTCTTAAAGCCCACACCCACAATGATGCACTTCCTGCAGCGAGATTATACCTCCTAATAGTGCCACTTCTTGAGCCAAGCATATTCAAAGCACCACAGCTATGAATGTGAGAAAGGGTTGTGTGTGGGAGGAAGGGGCTTGACAGAAGAAGAAAGGAGATGAAGCAGGCTGAGGGGGAGAGTAACTAGGATGCATTTTCTAAGTATTGATTGAAATGGTCAAAAAGGAGACTTAATAGAAGTCAGCAAAGAATTTGCATTTTTCAAAGAGCTCTCCTTATCTGTCTACTAGCTTCTAAGCCACAGGGTGATGTTGGGTCCAGACCTCCACTGCCTATTCGCCTTCTGAGCCTATACTGTCTTTTGAAGGACGCTCTGCCCAAGTATGCAATGTTTTATCATGTTTCCACCAGGTACACTCTGATTTAGTGTAATTGTGTTGGACATGTTCATCAGAGAGAGCTGAATTTATGTCACCAGTTTTTTGTTTTTGTTTTTGGCTTTGGTTTTGTTTGGTTTTTTTGAGACAGGATTTCTCTGTATTGCCCTGGCTGTCCTGGAACTCACTCTGTAGTCCAGGCTGGCCTCGAACTCAAAAATCCCCCTGCCTCTGCCTCCCAAGTGAAGGGATTAAAGGGGTGTGCTACCACTGCCCAGCTATGTCACCAGTTTTAATGTGCCATTTTGTGACTGAAACAGTATAAGGGCAAAACTTTACTCTTAAATCCAGAATTTTTTCAATATAATTGACTTGCAAACCTGGGGTAAGTTCATTTTTACTTTTCTTGTTTAACTCATTTTTACTAAGATTATTATCCCATCATAACTATTATTATATTAATATTATTTTTTACTATTATGCCCGATTTAACATGTGTGTATTAATGTGAATATAAATATTTTAGAGTGATTTATTTTAAATGTGTAATTATGGCATTAATATATAGAGATTAATGTCTGTCTACTGGTAGTTGCCCTGTACCTGTTTTTTTTTTAAAATCTGTTTTTCAAGGTTCTTATATTAAATAAGCCTGAAACATAGACATTTAAATGTTAATTCTAGAATTTGTTACTGTAGAAAAACGAAAAGGAGGGAAAAAAGGATATTTTCAGATTAAGTTTTTGTTGCCTGCTTGGAGGGTTACAAAAAGCAGCAGGTAAACAACGGACCTTAGCTGGTGTCATTTTATTGTGAGTATAAATTGGATTCCTAGCTGCTTTTCAGTGTATTTGAGGCAACAGCTTGTATGTATGCCATTCAGTTTTGAAGGTGAGACAATTTGAGCAGACAGTACTTCTTGACTCTTATGTTTACTACAGAAGTAAACAGATGACCCAAAGAATTAAGAGCCACAGCAGATATGGATCGCTACTCCAGATTTCTTCAAGCTTTCTCTTGCTTTGTGGAACTCAAATGAGAAATCAGTGCTTTTCTTAAAGAAGGCATTTTCTGAGTGCCTATTAGAGTAAGACTTAAATTATCACTGAGTAGTTAATGGAACATTTTTGGATAAGAGAAAGCAGAATTATCTTCAGGACTGTGAACATGTATTGTTTGTATTTCCATGTTCCTGCAATGTGCATTCTAATATATTCATTTTTTTAATGAAAGAAGTATTCTCTAAACTTTGTAAAAATAAAATGATACAGAAATGAATCACAAAGTGATTAAAAGAAATATAGATGTTTATAGATATAACATATTTTTTGGTGAAGAAACTTAAGCGGGAGAAAAGAGAGAAAGTTTTCTAGATAAGAAAGGACTTTAGGTTGTAATTTAGTTTTGCCCTAAAAGTAAATGATTGTTTCAAAATGGAAACAGCAGATAAGGACAAAACTAGAAGGTTAACATATGTCATATGAAGATTTGTAAAAGTTAAAGCCGAAAGGAAGATGGTGAGGATTGACTGAGTTGGATGTTCTGAAAGGTTATTCAAAATTCCTAAGGCCCAAATTCAACACACTGCTGTAGAGCGGAAGCCCAACTCTGTTTACAACAAGGCTCTTAAGGCACTGATCCGATCTTAGCAATGTTTGCAGAAAAAAAGTTCCTTGAAGAACTAGGATTTAAGGTTTCATCTCTTCACCAAATGGACATTTAAGCCACAGCGATTGGCTTTTATCCAGGTGCAAAGGCTGTATGATTTCCCCCTGGTTAAAGCTGCCTCCTTACCAGTAAGGAGGTTTCTATTAGAAAGAATTATTTCTACTTGGGCATTTCTTAAGATTAAATAGTAATCATTAAACTTATTTTAGTTGATAAATATTATATTTTATCGACAGTTTTTTAGTATAATACATTCTGATGTCAACTTTCTTTCCCCCATTTCCTCCTAAACCTTCATACCCACCCAACTCTATGCTTTTTCTTCTTAGAAAACAAAGAGGCAAATAAAAAATAAAAAAAGATACAAGAACACAAGAAACACACACATACACGGAAAACTCATAAAAATACAAAATCAGAAATTAGAATAGTAGGAAAAAATCCAAACAAAATGATATGAGAGAAAATTGTCCCCAAGTATACTATGGAGATAATTTTGTGTTGGCCATCTAGACATGGGGCCTGCCCTGAAGTCTGGTTTGTATACCCCTTGAGACTCCATTGAAGAAAACTAATTTTTCTTTTGCAGTCAATTGTAGAATTGTTGATGGTTTCTTGGTAGAGATGAGAGCTCAGGTCCATTCACCCCTCTAAGCACTGGGACCCCCATCTTGGTTGAACCTCTGTAGGCCCTGGGCATGCTGCCACATTTTCAATGAGTACATATGTACACCAGTTCTCTTGTGTCTGGAAGATGGTTTCCTTGGCATCAATCTTTTCTGGCTTGTACAGTCTTTCTGTCTTCTTTTCTATAAAATTCTTTGACTCCTGGTGGAAATGGTTTAATGAAGACATTTCATTTCATACTGAATGCTCCAAATATTCCTCACTGTCTGGATGTTGTTCAACAATGGTTCTCTATAGAGGACCAGTCTACTTCTAGACAAAGCTTCTCTCATGAGAAACGAGTAAGGCCTGATCTATGGGGATAGCAAAATGAGTAGACAAATATTGAACTCTGATTTTAAAATCTGCCTTGTAATTCTATTGATTGGTGGTTAAATAATCAAATACTCATACTTTTTAAAAGTCATAAATAAGTAAATGTTTGTTTCCTAAGCCAAATATAGTAGGATTGTTTTTTCTAAATCTAGCATCTGCCCCTTTTTTAAAAAAGTATTGATGTTCATATAATTACAGAGTATCCTAGGAAAATTGAGAAAGGGACTGTTGACAACTCTCTGTTAAAAGAAAATATTACTTAAATAAGGATAACATTTATTTTTATTATTGAAAAAGTGATAATTTAAAAATTCAGAATTGTTATAGAATATTTCTATAGTGAGTTCCTGGGAAGATGGACAAACAAACAACCCCCCAACCAAAAACAAATTATAAAACAACACTCCCCATAAACAAAGAAGCTAAAGGAATAAATACTAAAACCAGGTGATTTTGCAATTAGAAAACTAAAGCTTCCTCTTGACCCATGTGCAAAGAACCCTAGTAAGTGCTTTAAAGAATCTTCTGTACTGTGAATCTTGAGTAGATAAAAATCTTACATCAGTATTTGTCACTCTGAACTCATGCCAACTTCTGAGGCTATGACCAAGTAGACTTTGGAAAATCTGGGCCGTACTCATCTTCAGTTACAACTAAGGACCCCAAGTAACAAAACTCAAAACCCTCTGCTAAAATTTCTACTAATTATCTCTCCTTTATGGTTTTTAAATCCTGTCATATTTAGAAGTGTAAGTACTGTTTCAGATGTTGAGAGTTTCATTAGGAAATTTTTCAAATGATGATGAGCTTGATTTGAGTGAAACTCCAAGAAAGATTGCATGATCTCATTTCACTAACCACGTTTTTATACTAACTGCTTACTTACTAGGTCTTTTACTTTGCCTAGTAAAGTTTTCATGTTTAAAAAGATTCAAATGTCAATATGCTCATAAAACAATTCGCTCATTATTTACCATAATTTTGATAAAAATATTGGTTTAAGTTGACAAAGACCTATCTTATTTCCCCCTAAAGGAAGTCTATTTGAGGGAGGGGGGGTTACCTCTACTTTAAGTTCAACTTCCCAGGGTACAATAAAACTTCTTCCTACCAAAAAAAGTATTGGCTGAATTAAATCAATTGAATTAATATATTGCTTTTGTTATTCAACCTGTTAACATATAATATACTGAAATTCCTGGGAAGCCCATGACATACTCAGATCACAATGCATCTTAGACTCTATTGACTCTTTTATTCTTTAAATGCCTTTTTTGTTAAAGAAGGAGTTTCCTTCCTGTTTTGCAAAGATATTTATTTATTCATTTGTTTATTTTATATAATTACACTGTATCTGTCTTCAGGCACACCAGAAGAGAGCATCAATCCTGTTACTGATGCTTGTGAGCCACTATGTGGTTGCTGGGAATTGAACTCAAGACATCTAGTGTAGTCACTGCTCTGAACTGCTGAGCCATCTCTCCAGCCCCTACTCTTTAAATCTCAATCATAAAAAACCAATGCACTTCCAATGAGAAAATCAGTGACATTTAGTTCTTAAGAACCAGTGTTTCCTGGTTAGTTATGACTTCAATTATTTGTCAAACATTTCCTTTATGACTGCACTTCTGTCTTCTCAACTTTAGACCTTAAGAAATCTTTTGCCTACTGAGCTGCATACAACATTTGGCCTCCAAATCACAAATTATGATATTTGAGAACTGCCAACTAGGTTCCTGAAAGCCATACCTACATTAAAGATTTTATAGGGCCACCCACATGCTCAGAGTTTCACTAATCATAGAGAGTTGGAATGTTGCTGACCCAAAGATGAAAGATCTTGCTCTGACTTTAGGTTTTAAATAACCATTCACTCCCACCCCTCTGTCGGTTCTAACATTCTTGTGGATATCAGATACAATCTTTCAGGATGTATTCACTTAGAAGATCAGTAGCTTCCACCAGTCCAAACACTAAGATGGCATATCAGCAAGAAAAACATTAAAGATACACAGCAAAAATTTTCCTATTTGTTGAATTGTATCTATGTGGTGTCCCCACCAAGGTATCTAAAAAGTGCCTTGGCTTATGACTTCAGTTCCATAACTATGAAAACAAGAAAGGTTGGTCTTCTCATTGTAATTTGGTTTTGGGGCAACCAGAATCTGTGTTCCTGGGCCAGGAGCATGTGTGTTTGACTCAAGAGAAGTTTTGGTGTTCCACTGCAGGTGAGAGTTATGCGTCATGTCAACACAATTATTTGCTAAGATCTAAATATTTGTGTTCAAATACCGGTGAGCATTTTATCTCTCCCTTGGAACAAAGGGCTCTTCATCAGCTAGGCTTCTTGACAATCTTGCAGTTCCAGTTGCAGCACAAATGCTTATTTATTTTATTGCAAAAGCAAAATACAATAGATATTTGTGAAAGCTATTAGCTAGAAAAACAATCTCTGTATTTACATTTGCTTACTTAAATCTGTTCCCACGTTTGAAAATTTTTAGACATAGCTAGCTCTGTGACCACAATTCCAATGGTCTTCCAGATTGTGGTTTTACACATTAGCAGCTTGCTGAGTTCATAAGCACAATGTCACACCTAGCCTTGTAGTTGTACTTTCAAGCTTCTGGGCTACTTATTTGTTTTACGTGTTTTATACACCCCCTCACACATTACAGACATTTACATGAAGAACCCAGATTTCAAGTTTGTACGCATCAGAAAAGCCCAAGGAACCATTTAATTAGTCTAGAGCATCCGGCCCACTAAGCAAATGAAGACCAACAGATTCTCATCTGCTAAGCCTGGCTTAAGCTCAGAAGGTAGAAGTCTTCCTCTGAAGCTCCTTGGGGCACTGGAACCCCTAGGCCGTTAGACCTCTTGGCCTGTTTCCTCACGGCACCGTCAGCCACTGAGGGTGATGCGCTGGAAATCTTTCAGATACAAAACTGCTAAGTCAGAATCTCTGGGATGGGTCACAGCCACCTGCAGCCCAGCAGTAGCAAGTGTTCCTTGAGAATCAGGTTGAGAGCTACTGCAAAGCCACACTGCCATGGCCCTCTGGTCTTTATTCCAGTTTGCTGTCCCTTAACTCTACTCAGTTATTTTGCACTGTCACATACCTCACAATAGTTATGTGTACCTTATGGTTAGTATGTATTCAATATACATTTTGATCTATCGTGATTATTAATGTTCTTTGTGTTCCTTGTTTGTCTTTGCTGAGTGGATTAGATTCTACTGCCTGAAATAAACACCTGAGGTGGAAATGGGAGATGTTTTTTCCTCTGACAAGTTAGAGCTTGAATCTGGAGACCAGGGTGTTAGGGTAGATTCAAAAGAGGCTCCTTTCTTCCTCAGGCCTTTCTTTCTTGTTGACTTTTCTCTTTCTGGTGATGACCAAACCAAACCAACTGAACTTTAGCATTGCTGAGTTCTTGTATTTTTTTCCCCCATAGAGCTAGTTATTTATTTAATGAAAAAGAACTGGTTACTGTCAACCTACAGAGTTCTGTTTTAGATCTGGGTTTAAAGAACACATCAATGGACTGCTTTGAATCTGCGTTGTGTTTCTACATTTACTGAATAGTTATGTGTAACTTATGGTTAGTATGTGTTCAGTATATATTTTGATTTATTGTGATTATTAATGTACTTTGTGTTGTCTGTCTTTGCTTGGTGGATTAGATTCCACTGCCTGAAATAAACACTTGAGGTGGAAATGAGAGGTGTTTTTCCCTCTGCCAGACAAGTTAGAGCTTAAATCTGGAGACCAGGGTGTCATAAAGTGGCTCCTTCCAACTTGCTGTCCCAGTATTTCTGAGGTATTTTTGCCTCTTGGCCACTTAATAAGCAAAGGCTGCTACAACTATTCCTATCACATCAAATATTACTGGATTCAGAATCAGGGGGAGGGGAGGAAGAAACATGACAGAAAAGGAATATGTATGTTTGGAGGCTTTCCTGAAGCTTGGAATTAGTTGACAAGAGCCCACTAACACGTGCACATCTAATGCCGAGGGAAAATTCAAACTGCCCACTGTCTGCTTCAGGCTCATACACAGGAATTATCAAGGATAGCCGAAAGAGTGGTTATTGGAGAGATAGTCATCAAGACCCACATGTACTGATCCTATTTCATGCCTATGTCCTATGCATTGCCTTCTTTCTCTCTTCCTGCTCCCTGCCTGTCTGACTTTCTCTATGTCCCTCTCCCTCCCTCCCACTCCTCTGTGTGCATATGTGCATATACACACAAAAGTGTGTTGGTGTTCTTGCCAATGAGTATGCATGCGGAAGACAGAGGATATGGGCATCATTTCCATCTTTTTGAGTCTGTTCTTGCTATTAGAAAATACACCTTAAGTTATTGATCTAAACATTTAGCAAGCACATTAGAATGTTTGAATCTATCACTATTTCTTTCTAAGAGTTTTGAAACTTTCACTTAGGTCCTTTTAAGCCCACTCCAAATGTTAGAATTGTCATTATAATTTTTTTCATGTTGAATAGTACTTTCCAGAATATTTCAAATTATAACATTATTATTTATTTCATTAATATTTACTTTACTTATTCATTAAGAATGTCATACATAAGCACTCTATTTAAATAATGTCCAACACTCTGTTGCCTCTTTAAAACTTGCAATGTCCCTCCATTCTCTCTCAAATTCATGATCTCTTCTTATATATTATACATGTAAACTGCTTATATGTATATTTGTTTAGGGTTGACTACTTGGGGTTAGATAACTCTCATGGGGGCTTGTTACTGGAGAAAATAAATGTGTTCTTCCTCTCTTGGCAGTCATTAAGAGCCTTAGCTCTTCATCCAGAAGATGGACCTTATGAAAATTTTCCCACTTGCTTTGGCATGTTGACTGATACTATTATTTTGCAGGTCTTGTTTAGAGAACTGTATTGTTGAGATTTTACTGGTATAGCTTCGCTGTAATGTATAGAAGCAGAAGCTGTCCCAGTCCTTCAGATTTTTCAATACTTCTGAACCCTATTCTATAGTGTTTTTTGAGCCTTAGGTGTAGAGAATCCATTGTGAGTGAACAAAATGGGGTTGGGCACCCCATTACTTGTTGTTTTCCTCTTTTTTGACTATTTTTAGATTTCTGTAAATGCACAGTTAAACAGCTCTTGGTTTTTATGAATAGGACTCTATTTGCTCAGGAATTAAGGCCAGCAACTGAAACTGTGGCATCATAAAACATAAAGACCATGTAAAACAGTGGAAACAATCAACCAAGTGCAAAGAAAATCTGCTAACTGAGAGAGTCTTTTCCAGCCATATGTAATAGCTGAATTTCCTTTAGGCATTCCAGCGTGGCTGTGCCAATTTGCATTTCGTTTATGCATTATGCTCTACATAATATGACAGATTTGATATTTTGATGTCTGCAATATATAAAGAATTCAAAATTAGTAAAAACAAACAAACAACACCAAAAACGCAAATGACCCAATTTAAAAAATGGCTACAGATCTAAACAGAGTTCTTAAAAGAAAAAAATCGAAATGTCTAAGAAATGACTCAAAGTGATCACCCCTCTTTAAATTTATGAAAATGCAAATGACACTATTTGGGGATTTCATCTCCTCTAGGTCGACAAAACAGCCATCAACAAATGCTTGGAAGACTGTGGGGGAAATGAACCCCCATTTACTGTTGGTGAAATGCAAAATGGTGCAGCCACTTTGAAACTCCTTAGAGAACCCTTACAAACTAAAGTAATTTCACCGTATGACCTATGTGGTCTACCTCACTTTGGCATGTGCTGAAGTGGACATCCTACTCCTCACAAGCTTGTGCAGCTGTGTTCATTGATTCTATTCACACACAATAGTTAGGAAATAGAAACAAATATCCTTCAACTGAAACTATTAATAGAAACTATTATTTTTCCCTTCCAGTTAAAGTGCCCTGTCACTTTACTTCATTTCCTGATCACATTGTCCAGAAAGTTTAGTAAAACAGTAAACAGAATTGATCAAGGCTAAAATAATCGTGTTGTTTTGGATCGTGGAAAAAGCCCTTAGTCTTCCAATGTTACAATAATGACTGCTGTTTTTTTTTTTAATTTTAATTTTATCATTCTTTTGTTTTTATTATCTTTAATCTTATTTTTACAGTCCAGTCATTATCCACCCCCTGTTCTGCCTTCCAGCAGATCCTCATCCTATTCCTCCTCCCCTGTCTCCAAGAGGATGTCCTCACACACCGTCCGGCCTCCCCATTTCCTGGGGCCTCAAGCCTCTCAAGGGTTAGGTACATCCTCACTCATTGAGGCCAGACCAGGCAGTCCCCTGTTGTATCTGTGTCAGGGCCTCAGACCACAGCTAGTGTGTGCTAACTGGTTGGTGGCTCAGTGTGAGAGATCTCTGGGGTCCAGGTTTGTTGAGACTGCTGGTCTTCCTATGGGGTCACCCTCCTCCTCAGCTTCTTCCAGTCTTTCCCACAGGGTTCTCCAACGATGACGTTAGACCACTGGTTGGGTGTAAGTATCTGCTTCTATCTCAGTCAGCTGCTTGTTAGGCCGCTTGGAGGGCAGTCGTGCTAGGCTCCTCCTGTCTGTAAGCACACTATAGCATCAGTAATAGGGTCAGGCCTTGGAGCTTCCTCTTGAGATGGGGCCCAATTTGGGCTGGTCACTGGACCTCCTTTCTCTCAGCGTCTTCTCCATTTTTATCCCTGCAGTTCTTTAAGACTGGAACAATTCTGGATCAGAGGTGGCACAGCAACTTCCTCCCTCCACTTGATGCCCTGTTTTTCTACTGGAAGCGGATTCTACAAGTTCCCTTTCCCCACTGAGGTAACTTTCATCTAAGGTCCCTCCCTCTGAGTCTTGAGATTCTGTCACCTCCCTGGTCTGGTATATTCTAGAGTGTCCCCCTCCCCCTCCCCCTCCCACCTCTGGAGGGTATATATTTCTATTCATCCTGCTGGCCCTTGGGGCTACACTCCTGGTCCCCCCATACCCGATCCTGTCCTCCCCTTTCCCCCTGCTCCTCCCTGTTCTCTCGCCCACCCAGTTCCCTCCCTTCCTCCCTCTGCCCTCTTATTTCCATTCAAGAATTAACTGTAAGTGTGTCCAAGTGTCTATCTTTCATATAGTTAAGTTATGGTGAATTACACTAATCCAAAGTCCTAATAATCTTCCACTTCTATAAAAATTTATACCTTGTGATAAAGTAATAGCTATTATTGTACTTTAATGATTTTTGATGAAATTTATTGATTTCTACATATATCAAAATGACATAATTTTCCCATGCCAATAGCTTTGTCCAGGCGTGTTTTGCTTTCTCTTCCTTTCCTTTCAGCTTCCTCTTTCTTCTCTCCTTTCTGTTGCGACCATGTCCCATCTCCCTTGTTTTATGAATAATGAATTCTAGCTTAGCAGGTACTTTGGGACATTGTATGTAACCATCCCAGTGGCACCCTTTGCTGCCCTCCTGGCATCAGCTGCCAAACCAATGATTGGTCTTTTAAAGGAATTTTGTCTATTATGTTTTTTCCCTTCCTATGTTTTTTTTTTAAACTTAACTGAGATGTCCCTAAAATTGGATTTCTTTTTATTTGGCCTTGCTTCAAGGACACAGTGTCTTTTTAATCTTTAATTTGTCTACTCCTGTCGGGAAACATTCTCAGCTACAATTTCTGCACAATGTCTCTGCTCCTTCTGGCATTTCTGTTGTGTCTTAGAATATGTCACTGTATTTTATTAGTCGTTCATCCTGTTTTCTGTATCTTTTGTTTGTTATTTTTTCTTTGCTGACTAGTTTAGCAACTCAACTTCCTAAAGTGTTCACATTTTATTTAAAAAAATGTTCACTGAAGTTTTTACGAGCTATCATTTTTAGTTATGAAATGTTGCTATGTGTTTTCAACTCTCCACGAACGGTCTCAAAATTTGCCATTGTCATTTTAACATTAGCATTTTAAGGGTTGTTTCTTTTGTGATTGGGTTACCTCACTTAGGATGATATTTTCCAGTTCCACCCATTTGCCTAAGAATTTCATGAAGTCATTGTTTTTAATAGTAGTATTTTTAATAGTAGTATTCCATTGTATAAATATACCACATTTTCTGTATCAATTCCTCCATTGAAGGACATCTGGGTTCTTTCCAGCTTCTGGCTATTATAAATAGGGGCTGCTATGAACACAGTGGAGCATGTGTCCTTATTACATCCTGGAGAATCCTCTAGGTATATGCCCAGGAGTGGTATAGTGGGGTCCTCCGGTAGTATCATGCGGGGTTTTCTGAGGAACCGCCAGACTGATTTCCAGAGTGCTTGTACCAGCTTACAATCCCACCAGCAGTGGAGGAGTGTTCCTCTTTCTCCACATCCTTGCCAGCACCTGCTGTCTCTTGAGTTTTGATCTTAGCCATTCTGACTAGGGTGAGGTGAAATCTGAGGGTTGTTTCGATTTGCATTTTCCTAACAACTAAGGATGTAGAACCATAGGATGTTGTGCCATAGGAGGAACAATGATATGAGCCCCCCAGTACTCCAGGAGCTCCCAGGGACAAAACCATCAACCAGATAGTCCACATGGTGTTACCCATGGCTCCAGATGCATAGGCAGCAGAGGATGGGTTTTGTTGGACATCAAAGGGAGGAGAGGCCCTTGGTCTGGAAAGGATTGATGGGGCAGTGTAGGGGAATACCAGGACAGGGAAGGGGCATAGAGTTGATTGGGGAACAGAGGGAGGGGAGATGGCTTATGGGATTTTCTGTGGAGAGAACCAGGAAAGAGGAAATCATTTGAAATGTAAATAAGGAATTTATCTAATAAAAAAAGGGGTTGTTTCTGATAATCCCAACCAGATGCGTTTGTATTTTCTATAGTTTTCCTAAGGTTATGTTGATGTTTTCCTTTCCTCTTACTTTGCCAAAAATAAAAAGTATTAGGAATGTAGCTTTAAACTGTGTTTGTGGAAGTAATCAGAGACCTAAGATCATGTGGTCTTCTTGTGCCTGATGCTGCCAAAGCTCTTGGTGTCTCCAGTCTTATGGAACAGCTGTGAAGCCTTAGGTTTTGAAGTCAAAATAGGGGATACACCTCGGTGCTATCTTATACCATCTGTGTGGTGTGAGCTAAGTACACGGGGGTTGAAAATGTTACAGTGTGGCCTGACAGAAGCTCAGCTAGACTTTTGCTATCAGAAGATGCCCTGAGAGTTATATCCCCAAATCTGAAACTGTTCTTCTGCTCTTAACAGACCTATGTAGCTGCAGAATCTGGTCTGATCATATGTTACTAATTTGCACAGTTTATAGACCTAAGAGATGTGTGTGTGTGTGTGTGTGTGTGTGTGTGTGTGTGTGTTCTATGTTTTCTAGTTGATTAGTTGTCTTTAATGGAGGAAGCAGTCCAAACTAGTGGTTCTGCCACTACCAGAATCAGAATTTAAGGTAATTCTTTTATTCTGGAATCTTATCTAATAAAAGGTTGAGTAAAATGATAATCTTTCATATGGTTAGCTTGATTTTTTTCTCAGTGATTTTCAAATATTCTTTTCGTCTATGCTTTTCAGTTTATTATTATTTTCTCTAGGGTGTCCTTCTCTTCTGCATTCACCTTGATATTTAAATCTAGGTTTCATGAGCTTGGATAGTTTTGCAGATTTCTTAGGTTTTCTTTTCATTCGTTGTGGGGCCTTTTCAGTTGAAACTCTTTCAATCTATTGAAAACTCTGTCTGAAAGCCTTTTGTCATCCTGCCCCTTTCCTGCCTCCAGATGTACGTCCCAATTCTCTAGTTTGCCTCATCTCCATCTAATCTCATGACCCTGCTGCTTACATCACCCATTGAATTTTTATTACAATGGTTTTTCTACACATTTTATAGACTTTTGGTTATTTATAATGTTATATTTGCTACTGCTTTGAAATAAGATAAATAATGTCATTGTTTAACTAAAGCATTTGGGATGACTATGGGGTGTACTATATTTTTATGCATACATGGTAAAGAAGAACGTCTAAAGTTCTCCTCTGGACCGACATTAATGAAAACTCTAAAGTATCTGTTTAGACAGTAGACTTGGCAAAGCCCATGCAGGCTCATATGAAAGAGGATATGTTTCACAAGACACAGCAATGACAATGTCTAAAGTCTGAATGTCTTTAAAAGGCTCATTTGTTTAAATAACACATCCAGAGATGTTTTAGGGAACTACACAGGACTATACAGGTTAAGATAAACCTCCATGTGGCAAGGGAACTGGAAGTGAGATTTTTTTTCCTAAGTTTTCTTAACTTACACTTTATCAGAACAAAATTTAAGATATGGATTGCAGCTGCTGTTGGCTGGTTGCACAGGAAGGAGAATTTCATCCTTAACTTCCTGATATCCCTTTCTTGGCATTTGAGATTCACTGCAGTGCTGTCTGGAACACCAGAAACACTGACTGAAACAGAACAGGAAATTCATCTTTGTTTATCAAATGCCAAGAAAGGAAGAGTTTTTTCCATTCAGTGTTGGCTGAGGCTATGGCCACACCCCTAAACAATTGATCACAGAATGTGTTTTTCTGTTACATTCTTCAGAGGGTAGAGGTCTCTGAAAGCTGTGGATCTCAGACCTCCCTCCTCCCTAAGACTCACAGGACTGCCTTCCTAGCTACATAAACCTTGGTCCGTCAAGGTTGACAACACTGAAGTGCACAAACAGCTTGGTTTTCATTAAGATTTCAGATTCCTCAGTTCCTCCTTGGCTTCTGAAGCTTTCTCAACATTTCTCATTGGGCCGATTGCATATTTATCACTCTTATGTTTCATTTTTCATTGTAAAATATCTGGCCTGAGTTGAATTTTCATGCAATCTAGCTTGCTATAATGAACAAATAGAAATCATTTCTTTAATTAGAAAAGAAAAGGCACAATCAGCTAAAACCACTCGACTTGTGCATGAAATTGCAATGCTTTAATGACTTTTCTTCATTTTTCAGTGTTACATGTTTTAAGAAGCATTTTCTTATGAATAGTAATTAATTTCTTGCAATCTTTTTTTTTACATTATGAATTTTTTAAAAGACTCATAGTTGGAAATGTGTTTCCTGATTACAACCTGTTTCCTCTCCCTTTTCCCTTTCATAGACTTCCTTGATTAAGTTGATTTTAAAAGTTATTAGTTAATCCTATTTGCTTCAATATAAAATTTTATGTTACTATTTAGAGTTTCAAATTAAGCTAAATCAAGATAAAAACCCACGAGTACCCAGACACCTTTCAATGGGTCTGAAGAAAATTAGTGTTCTTCATTAGTAGCACATTTGCAAGAAGGCTTTAGATCTTGCCCAATAAACTCTGTGAGTGTAGACAGAAGCACAAAGTAAATTTGTGCCTGCAAAAGCATTAGTTCTCAGATGTGAAGGCTCAATCTAATCACTAACATTTACCACTGACATTTGCTTATGACCCAGCCTCTTCCCCCTTTCCATTGTCTTCAATCATACTGGTAGCAACAGAGTACAGTGAAAGGTCCCCGATTAACTGTCAGTTTTTCATATGCACAGAGCAATTCAAGGAGTACTTAATTTATCTTTGTTACCAACATGATAAAGTGAATGAAAGGGGGAAGAGACAGACACTACCTCCCAGAGGCTTAGGGATGTGAGCACACTCAGAAGGGCAGTGTCACAGCTGTATCTGAAGTGCAAGGCTGTTGTATACCACTTATAGCGGCAGAGATAGAACACAGCCATGACACCTGATAAAGCTTTCAGGTCAATAAAATAGCAGGAAGGCAGCAGACAGACACAGGCAGTTTAGTGCCTATGAAGGGAGACAGTGTTCTTAGCTCTAGAATACTTAGTGGTGTTGGATAAGGCAGCAGAGAGACAGTTTCAGACGAGGTCAAAGACGATGAGATTTACTTTTAGGTATAAGAAACATTTTCCAGTTAGGTAAGGGTAGTGGTACACCACTTTGTGAATGTAGGAAGCGTGTGTGAACAAATTACACCAAAAATTTTTAAGTTTTATACCTAAAATTTTACCATTTAGAATGTGCAGAGTTCATTGCAATAAGTCATTTCTAAATGGGATGCACAGAGAAACCCATTTGTGACAATGCCTGACAAGCCAGGTCTCATACAAACAATGGCTGGTTCTTTAACAGGGTAGCAGACTCTACCACATCAGGCAGAGTTAAGGGCTGAGGAACATGCTTCTACTTTACAAGTGAATAATATACTTTGATACTTTCAACCTGAGCCAACGTGGAGATGCCCCGTGAAGATCTGAGTTTGACGCTGTTTGTGATGTTTTTCTACAGTGACCTATTTCATCTGCTGTCCTTAGATGCTGTGACGGTACAAACAGCCACTGGCATGTGCTGGACAGCACATCAAGGAAGGTCCACATGGGCCAACTTTCGTGTATTTTTCTTGTTTGTTTCTGAACATTTTCTGAAGCGACAGTTTCCTTCAAGTTTTCTTTTTATCCAAGATCAAACCTAAAGTGGGTGTGAATACAAAAATGTCTGCTATCCTGATTACTTACGCAAAAGGTTTGCACAGTATCCTCACTGTCAAAATTCATTTTTCCCCAAAGTGAGGCAAGGGTAGATCACAGCATAGAAACAGAAATTCAGCACATGGGCTTTAAGCATTTTTCAAACAAATTGTATGTGAACATAGAGAACAGATCCTCTTGGGCAGTTGCACTGTGTTTCTTCCTGGACCCAGATTTCAAAGGCTGTCTCTCAACCAAGTACAGTTGGTTTTACTAGGAAGCAAATATCCCAAAATGCAGCAGTGCATTCATCTTCATGTTGGCAGGTTTCTTCTTCATGTTGCCGTGGATACCAGTCCCTCAGATGCTGGGGTCATAAACTTCATAAGCACGTACGGTCGAAAAACAATGACCTATTAAAAGTACAACCTCTCAAAAGAAGTTGATGTCCACAGTTCAAAGGACTAAAAAGGACTCTGGCAAGTGCATTTAGCAACAGCATTTTTGTTTACTTTGTTTTGTTTTCCTAAATATGAAGTAATCTCTGTAATTCGATCCCTCCAAACTAACAATTTCTAAGCAATAGTTGATACCTAAAGTAGTTACATTGGGTCTTCGAAATTGTGCACATGGATTCCTCTGCCATGTAGAATAATGAGTTCTCTGGTACAGGCAATTACCATTGGTTGACTCAAACTATCTACTTTTAATGACCATTTGAGTCCGTTAAAAAAAATGACCCCCATAGAATCACTGTTTCACATGTTTGATTTGGGGTTTTCTTTAAGAAAGCCAAAAGAACATTTAAAATTTATTTATCTATATTATTTATTTCTTTAACATTTGGTCGGCACATAGAAAGAGGGTCATTGAGTCTCCTTCCAAAAGGTCAACAAATAATTCAAAGATCATAGTAAATAAATTCATTGTTGCTTAATACAGAAGTAAGGCTAGAGAATCTTGGTGCTTTCTGATCGATTTTAGCTTCTGGCTTAGGAAATTCTTTTGCTTAATAAAGTTCTGTGCTAACTCCTGCTACGTTCTGCATCTGCACAAATAAAATGCCCAACAGCTGTGGTCCTAGTGCTGAGAATCTACCATTGTCCTCAAATGTTGGGATAGTACTGCTTGTTCAAATAAGACTTCTAAAGAATCGTGCTGAAAAACAGAAATGCAGCTGTAAGGACACCAAGAGGGAGTTGTGTTTATTATGAGCATGATTCTACTCTAACACTAAAAAATACAAGTAGGAACCACCTCTATTTTCCTCATGCACAGAAGGAATTGATAAGATTTGATGAGGTCAGAGTCATATCATCAGAGTATTGCTGTCTTCCTACCACTTCCCTGCATTTGAGGTCTCTCTAGTCACATGGATTTCCTATTATCTATGGGTATTTTCTAATAGTACCCCGATCTATAATTATTTGTCTTATCCAACCATTGGCCAAATGACATCCAGAGAGAAGAATATGGTTCTTGATATAATTTTTTACATTTAGTAAGTGGTTAATAGTAATACTGAAAGAAAGATCCCAACATTGAGAATCTTGCCCTAACTTTATTTTAAATTGACACACAGTAGGGATATTTGGGAAGAAAGAATTCTAATTGGAAAAATGCCTTTATAGAAATGGCTTATAGGCAAGTCTGTAGGACATTATTTGATGGTTGATTGATATGGGAGGCCCCTATAAAATGTGGGTGAGCCATTGCATCACAGATGGTCCTGGATGGTACAAGAAAATAAACTGAACAAGCCTTGGCGAAATCCAGTGATCCCTAGTGACCTCTGCATCAGCTTCTGCATCTAGATTCCTTTCCTGTTTGAGTTCCTGTCCTGACTCCTCAGTGATGAACTGTAAGATATGGGAAAATTAGCTGAAATACGCCCTTTCTTCTTCAAATCCCTTTCAGATGTTTAATCATAGTAATGGAGACCCTGAGTTAGTAATATGGATTTCTAATGGGTCATTGCTTCCAGACGCTTTGGCCATGTTTCAGTCTTAAGATGGCAAATGGACAGCTCACACTGGAAACACAGAATCTCCAGGAGCATGTCTAGTGCAAGGATAATTTTTTAAACTTACATTTACAATTTCACCCCAGCATAATTTTTTTATTAATTATTTGGGGATTTCATACAAAGCACCCAGATCACAGACTTCCATCTTTCAAGTTAGGGAAAAATCTATGAAGGAAAAGAGTCCTCCTGTTACTTTTTTGGTTAATGTTCAAGAACATTGGCCTTGTGAAGCAGAGACTACAGACCCATCATTTTGGTAGCATTGTTATTCTGTTACAGGTTCAAATTTCTAGGTTATCCTTGTTGTTGTTGCCTTAGATCATTTAGTATTTCTGTGATAACATGCCTTTCCCCTAATTTATTTGGAATTTCTTATATTCCAAATAAATAAACACATAGAAGGCTCAGTGACTACAAAATACTACTTTCCTTTCTCTAATTCTTGGTGAAAGGGAAGGAACTCTATATAATTCTTACAATTCAGCTTTAAGAGTAGAAGTCTCTGAAGAATTTTCATGAATTTTGTGCCAAACAGACATATTTACTGTGTCAGTTTTTTTATATTAACTAATCCTCTTTTTTAAAAAGATTTATTTATTTATTTATTTATTTATTTATTTAATGTATGTGAGTACACTGTTGCTGTCTTCAAACACACCAGAAGAGGGCATCGGATCCCATTACAGATGGTTGTGAGCCACCATGTGGTTGCTGGGATTTGAACTCAGGACCTCTGGAAGAGGAGTCAGTGACCTTAACCGCTGAGCCATCTCTACATGTCTACATTTAGACTCATTGTCTTTACATCTGTGTAAGGCTGGCTAAACTAATGTCCTCTTGCTGTGTAGGGAACTGTAATGCCATGTGAAGGAGAGCCTGTTCATCAGAACCCGTTACTAACATCTTTCCTGACAGCAACAGCGAGATCATGCACAGATCTCAGCACACTTGCCCTGGAGGTCAGCAGGCACTAACATAAAAGACATTTCCTCTTTCCAGCAAAAAGTGGGAATCCTCTCTGCACCTTCAAAGTTCTGGCACTCAGAGCTTTCGCTTCATTCCTTATAATAATAGTAATTATTATTTCTGTTTTATTTTTGTTTTTTTGAGACAGGGTTTCTCTGTGTAGCCCTGGCTGTCCTGGAACTCACTCTGGAGACCAGGCTGGCCTCGAACTCAGAAATCCGCCTGCCTCTGCCTCCCAAGTGCTGGGATTAAAGGCGTGTGCCACCACTGCCCAGTGTAATTATTATTTCTTAAACGGTCTGTTTTCCAGTTTCATCACTATCATCTAAGTATACCTGGAAGACCCATGCTGGTTGATGATGTTTCTATTCTGAGTGTCACTCAGACACTCAGCTTGTTTTTATTTCAGTACCTTCCTTCTCATTCTTCCCCAAAGTCTTCCATTTAGTTACAACAGATGTAGCCTTAATTTGAAATGGCTCGATTACTCATGAGGTTGAGGATTTTTCTTGTTGATTGGTGAATTACATTTCCTCATCTGTGCACACTGATGTTCAGGATCTTGCGCCCCACTTATCTCTTTAGATCGTTTGCACACTAGCCATCTTCTGGTTTATGTTCTTACTTCACAAACAGTAGCTTGAGTTTATGTCCTTCTTTAGGTGTTGTCCAAAGAATGAACTTCCGTATATTCATGAATTCAACTAATTGTATAAGTTTCTCCTTATGGTAAAGGTGAAGTATATAATTTGACTAATTGGTTCACCTGGCACTGGTGTGACTTGTATCTAGGTTCTCCTTTTAAAACTTGCAAGGCTTATCACTCACAGTTAAGATTGATTTTCCTGAAACTGATTGTCGTCCAGACAGCATTTCTCTAAGAGCTCTCCTTCGGTCCATCATTCTTAGTCAGAGAGATTAAACACAAGCATTACCTTGTCTCCTTATTTGATTTAACTTAGTCCCTGTCTGAATGTATAGACTAAAAGTTGGGAGCCAGACTGACCCTAGTCTTTCTCAGAGGCCTTGAGAAAAGGACAAAGGGAACTTTAGTTCTGTGTCCTTGTCCAGGAATAGACTTAGCAAGGTCAGTTTGAGGCTGGAACCAGTGAGTCGTAGGAGTCAAGGTTATAGCTTCTTGGATCGCCCTGGGTTTAAGCAGCTCAGGTATCTGTGTCTGAGGTATCCTGTGTTCTCTTTGCCAGCATTTTCTAATTTGAGTCTCTAATGACTTAGGTCATTTTCCACCTTGATAATAGTATATATGATGCAGTACTTCCTAATATACTTGCTCGGCATAAGTCATCAGCTTTGTATGAAAGAACTCATTGTTCTAGCTATTGCTTTTGTCTCTGTTTATTCTCATCTTCTTTATTTCTTAACCTCCGTCCTCATACTCAACACCTCACTATTCAAGAACACTATTCAAGAACTCTACTATGTTTTCAGTTTTCATAATTTTTATATTAGTGTGTGCACATGCGTGCACGTGAGTGCACATGCATGCTAAATATTGAACTCAGGGCCTTTTATAGGTTAGACTATTTATCCATCTTAAGCCTTCCTGTTTTCCACATGCCATTACAAGAGAAAAATCTTCCTGGGCATTCGAGTTGAAATATTGTTCTTTTTCAGTTGCAGTCTCTGGCTCAGAGGTGCATCATGTCTACAACGCCCCTGCTCACTTGTACCTCTGTGAACTGCAGATTGAATTCCTGTCATTCTCAGTGTTACTGGCAGAGATCGACATCAAAGAGGAGGAATTAGATAGATTTCATCTCATGCACAGGAGTGGTGGGCACAGCAGCTAAGCCAAAAGAATCATCCTAATTTTACTGTGTTGCTAAGCTCAGCTGGCCTCAGCAGACGGTGTTTTATACTAGATAAAGGGACACCAAGCTTGGACCTGAAGCCTGCAAACGTCAGAATGCACATGGTCAATGCTCTTTCACACTGGTCATCCATCACCATACCAGAAACTAAACAGGTGCATTTACTCACACATCTAATGAGGCACTAAGCCCTCATTACTATGGACACAGCTGCTCTTTAGTTCCATTGTCACTCCTAGAGGCTCTTCCAAGGCCATTAAGCGTACCCTCCTTGAATTGTTATTCCTTATCTTCTACATTTTATTTTATTGTCTATCAGAACATCCTTCGCAGCAAACAGAAACCTCACCACAAAACATCGGAACCAAAATCCCTATTAAAAAATGGGGTACAGAACTAAACAAAGGATTTTCACCTGAAGAAATTTGGATGGCTGAGAAGCACCTTCAGAGATGTTCAACATCACTAGTCATCAGGGAAATGCAAATCAAAACAACCCTGAGATTTCACCTCACACCAGTCAAGATGGCTAAGATTAAAAACTCAAGAGACAGAAGATGTTGGCGAGGATGTGGAGAAAGAGGAACACTCCTCCACTGTTGGTGGGATTGCAAGATGGTACAACCACTCTGGAAATCAGTCTCCAGGTTCTTCAGAAAATTGGGCATAACACTTCCAGAGGACCCTGTCATACCACTCCTGGGCATATACCCAGAGGATTTCCCTACATTCAACAAAGACACATGCTCCACTGTGTTCATAGCAGCCTTATTTATAATAGCCAGAAGCTGGAAAGAGCCCAGATGTCCCTCAGTGGAGGAATGGATACAGAAAAATGTGGTATATTTATACAATGGAATACTACTCAGCAATTAAAAAACAATGAAATCATGAAAGTTTTAGGCAAATGGTTGGAACTGGAAAATATCCTAAGTGAGCTAACCCAATCACAAAAGAATACACATGAAATGCAATCACTGATAAGTGGATATTAATTAGCCCAGAAGCTCTGAATACTCAAGACACAATTAGCAAATCATATGATTCCCACGAAGATAGAAGGAGAGGGCCCTGCTCCTGAAAAGACTTGGTCCAGTATTGTAGGGGAGTACCAGAACAAAGAAATGGGGGGAGGTGATTGGGGAATGGGCAGAGGGAAGAGGACTTATGGGACATATGGTGAGGGGGGAACTGGGAAAGGGGAAAGTGCTTGGAATGTAAACAAAGAATACAGAAAATAATAAACAGAAAACAACATAAAATATTGAGACATTACTGAATCAAACATTTATAAGAAAAGACATGTCTTCACTTGTAGCTTGACTCAGAAGTTCAAGTTACACCATTGAAATTCTGTCTTTTCCCCACTCTCAGCTGTGCTATTCTTTTGTATTGGCCTGGAAAACTTGCCTGTCATCTCAATCATGGTGATATATGATGTGATAATATACCCGCTTCTTATCATGATATTGGAACTAATCAAGGTCAGCCATCACTTCTTAGTCATCTTTATTTTTTTTCCTCCAGATTGTACTGCCCCTGGCTGAAACCCAAACAAATAGAGTTAATTGACTGAATGCACAGTGTGAAATCAAATCCCATATTTTTGTATTAAAAGATTTTTGAAATTACATTCCCATTCTCTGATGGAGTGAAGTTTTTTAAAGAATAATTGCTCCTGAGGAAATTCATCTAGTCATATAGCTGAGCAGAATGGCAGAAACAGACTGGCACACATCTATTATATGTGATGCAAGGACATTTTGTGGTTTGGAACCATTTTCAATAGTGGAGGGGAAAGATTAAATGTGAAAATTTACTTTGAGTCTCACTTGCTCGTATTTTAGATAAACTGGGATAGATGTTCTTGAAATAATACATCTGTGAAATAACGAGCTCGCGAAATAATACCTCTTTATGCCATGCTCATGTGCGTTGTGATGTTTCCTTATTGTGGATATCCACAAATGGCTCTTAATGAAGGGAGGCATTTGTTGTTCTAAGACTTTGGGCTATTATGATCAAATACCAGGATCATTCACCAGGAGGCTTCTTCCAAGAACAGGACACCCCTTTTCCTCCTCAAGTCCTTACGAACGTGTGATAGGCACTGGGATACCCACTGGCAAGTGGTCCCTGTTGAAAAAGCCAGGTTCTGCATTATCCTCTAACAAACAATTAGAACATGGATAGAAATGGATATAAGTACAGTTCATTGAGAAAGGGAACCCACTCCTGAGCATAAAAATGAGACCGAGCTGAGCAAAAACTGTCCATTCAAGAGAAGTAGGCCAGAGGCCTTGTTATGTAGCCTCTCTCTTCCATGTTGTAAAGTGTGTGTTTTTTTACAGTCATGCTTTGCTCTCTGCACGAAGCCTAGGTAGAGAAAGCCTTTCAGTGAGCTTCTGCTACTGAATCCCTTTATATGTTAATTGTGAGGGAGCATTCCCCAGTTTGTATTCCTCTGCCAGAATAGCAGTCATTACCTCCATGAAGACCAGGACACTGGAGGCATAGAGCTCTGAGGCCAGATTCACACGAAAGACACTGCAGCTCCATGTCATTCTTCTGTGTTTACTGGGTTTTGATGTCCATTAGTCAAGCTCGAATTGAAGTTGGTGTAAACAACAACGCCTACCACAAAAATGCTGTTGTGGGCACTGCCACAGAAACCAAAATGCAAACAAGACTTCAGGTGTATACACAGGGAGTAGCCCATGTTATATAAGCCCAAACATAAGGGCCTTTCAGTTGTAAAGAGTTGGAAGGTTAAGGGAATATCATGAGCTAAAGCTGTAGATTGCAGTTTCATGGTTACTTAACAATAGATAAGACACTCTGTTTACATTCTCTATCAGAAACCAAATTGCTGACTCACTGGGCAAGAAACAATGCTGACTCACTGGGCAGGACATAATGCTAACTCCCTTTGAAAGAAATAAAAGCCAAATTCTAAATGTAGAGCAAATCCACATATTGTCAGGAAAAAAAAAAGAGAGAGAGAGAGAAATGAGTTGACAGATGTATAAAACCATGTACAAATTTGCAATGTTTTTAAAACATATTTTTTTTACATGTAATGTGTATCTGTCTCTCAGGGTGTATGTGTAGGTATATGTTGGTGCCTGTGGAATGTTGGCAAAAAGGGAGTTGGGTTCTTTGGGGCAAAAGTTACAGGGACATGTGGCTTACCTGATGTAGGTGCTGAGAACTGAACTCTGTGAGACCAAGAAGTGGTTGTGAAAGCTGATCCATTTCTCCAGTAAGTGGCTTTTATTTAACATCCCATATTAGCCCTCCACAATATGTGGATTTGCTCTACATTTAGAATTTGGCTTTTATTTCTTTCAAAGGGAGTTAGCATTATGTCCTGCCCAGTGAGTCAGCATTGTTTCTTGCCCAGTGAGTCAGCAATTTGGTTTCTGATAGAGAATGTAAACGGAGTGTCTTATCTATTGTTAAGTAACCATGAAACTGCAATCTACAGCTTTATCTCATTCAGAGTTCCATACAACTCTATGAGAAATAGTACGGCTTAAATGAACTTTATTCAAATGTGTGGGTTTATCCTTTCTAAAGGCTTTGTTTTATCAAGGTTTAAGGTTGGAAATCATCTTTGAAATAGTTCATTTTTAGTTATTTTTTTCACATTAAAGTAGAAATAGAAAAATATTCAGTAGAGTCAGAAACTACCAGAAAAGACATCAAAAAGTGATGATTTGTATGTATGTAATGATAAAGTAAAGATAAAGCTGTAGACTTCAATTTTAAGGTTAACAGTAGATAAGACAATCAGTTTACATTCTTTATCTGTTTACAATACTTTATCAGATGAAGTATTGATTCACTATGCAGGAAATAGTAATATTTGCTATTGGCAGCTGAGCCATTTCTCATGTTTATTGGTCACTCAGATAGTAGAAACAGTCAATGCTCCATACAATTGTATCAGAAATGACAGTTTATAAACACACACACACACACACACACACACACACACACACATACTCGCGTGCGCGCATGCGCGCATGCGCATGTGCATGCACTAAAATGTATGGATTTATCCTTTCTAAAGGCTTTGTTTTATAAAAATTTAAGATTGAGAAGTTCTTTGAGATTAGTATTGGTACCAGCTTTATTGGCTGCTAACTTAAGTACATAAGTCAATAAAAATTGCTTCTTCTTATACCCAGTTTGCCTAAAATGGTGAAGGTATCAGGGTTTGGGGACAGTTTTCAGAAAGTCTTTATTTCTTATTTAGTAATGTAAATTTTCTACAAAGATCTAGAATTCTCAGAAAAATTGAACAGTTAATCATCAGCCTGGCAGTGCAGGTGTGATAGAGATGAAATGGTCTACACGTATCCAATAGACACAGTGCATTGAGACAGGAGCTCACTTTAAGTTGCATGTGACTGGTTTTCTCTTCTTTTTCTCTCCGCTTACTAGAAAGATACTTACCTGCTTTCCATCAGCTTTGTATCCCAAGTCAATCTGAAAGAAGATTCTAATCTATGTTGTTTAGCTCTTTAATGACTAGATTTTTTTTTTTTTTTTGATACAGGCTCAAGGGTTGGTTCTTTGATCTTCTACCGGAGCCTGCTACACACAGAGTGTGTTATTGTGAGGGCTAGGTTTGGAGAGAAAGTGTGCTTTGAAAAACCTACTCTTGTACTGTGCTGTTCAGATCATTATCTTATGTTCTTTGGTATTTTGAAAACCCCTTTCAGCTGGTGCCAGTATTATTGGCTTGCTTAGTATATAAAGAGGTATGTGTTTATGAATAATGGGGAGTACCATTCATTTTTAGCTTGTCATAGTGAATGACTGTTTTTTGTTTTTTAAATAATTAGCCTAAAATGTTTGTGGAAAGGCATGTAGAGGAGCAAATTAAAGGGAGGAGGGGATGCCAATTCTTTACAAATCCAGAACCTTGAAAAATGCATCGATAGAATCAGTCTTCCCAAGAAATCCACTTTGAACTGTAGATTTGACTCTCCACGTCCCCATTCTATCAGGGATATGGAAGACCACTTTTCCCTCTCTGGCACTAATTCTTCCTGTTTGTACAGGTTAGATTTGCCAGATAATTTTACACAGGAAGGTAAAATGAAAATGATTAGAGAAAACACCTGATGCATTTCTCCCAGAGGAAAAAAAATCATCCTGACAAGGAAAAACAGTCTATTACACTAAAGCCCCAGTGCTTACGGACAACCTTAACACTGTGCAAGGCTTTACAGGCAGAGTCAAGCATCAGTCCACTGACTGAGAGTATGAAATAATTGGATAATGGACCACATATACTCCACATGCATTTTGGCCTTTGATCTTGAAGTTATAAAACTCTAGGCTCCCAGCATGGCTAATTTCGTAAACTTCTTGTTCTTTCTTGTTCAATAGTCCAGACCTTTGCTGAAGTGGAGATGACACCCTTTTGAAACTCTGACACTCCACTTGCCTTCTGATCATGCCAGGCAAGAATAAAAAGAGGAGACTCTGCACTGCAATTCAGGGAGGATCCACGCTCCCGAGTTGGTGGCTGATCAGAGTATGTCCCCACCTCCTCCAAACTGTAGTCATGCCTATAGGCAGGGTAATTTAAAATTGTCAAAGAATCTCTCTATTACATTACTAAAACTTTTTGACAAAATTCTGTTGCTTACAGGGGAAAGCCTCACATCTTTCAGATTTACTATTTTAAAAATATTTCATAAAATGTAAATATACTCGAGTCTTTATTTTTAATTTTAAAACCAAATAAACAATTCAAGTGATTACCAAAGAAAATATTTCTATCAAAGGATCAAGTTAGCCTTATAGGTTAAGTTCATCATTTTGAAAACTAATATATAGTAGCATATAATATCCAGGTGAGCATTGCATGTACTATAGATTAATATTATTTTATAAACTTTTCTTTAAATATATATTTTTCTTTTTTTAAATTTTATTTTCTATATTCTTTGTTTACATTCCAAAGGCTTTCCCCTTTCCCAGTTCCCCCCCACCATATGTCCCATAAGTCCTCTCCCCCCAACTATTCCCCAATCACCCCTCCCCCCCATTTCTCTGTTCTGGATCTACAAAACTGGATCCAATCTTTTCAGGCCCAGGGTCCTTTCCTTTCTTCTTCTTGGGAATCATCTGACTTGCTAATTGTGCCTTGAGTATTTAGGGCTTCTGGGCTCATTAATATCCACTTATCAGGGATTGCATTTCATGTGTATTCTTTTGTGATTGGGTTAACTCGCTTAGGATGATATTTTCCAGATCTAACCATTTGCCTGCAAATTGCATGAATTATTTTTAATTGCTGAGTGGTATTCCATTGTATAAATATACCACATTTTCTGTATCCATTCCTCCTTTGAGGGATATCTGGGCTCCTTCCAACTTCTGGCTATTATAAACAAGGCCGTTATGAACATAGTGGACTTTAAATATATTTTGTGGTAAAGTTATATGTGGTTATATGTCATTACAAATATGTGCCGTATTAAATTTGGCATACAATTATATCACCTCATATACTGGCTCAATAAGTATTTGTTAGAAATCAAGTTGCTGGAAGTAATAACCTTTGAAAATTGTTGATGTTTGATATGACAATATAATTTAAAAGAGAAATCATGGGACTTGTTGAATGGAATGAACTTCTAGGGGGGAATTTCAGGGCTCAGGAAGGTGTTTTGGAATGTTTGCAAGTCTTCAGTCATGGCAATTGGTGAGTGGCAATCTGTTGGGTCTACAACTCTCACAGTTAAAATATTTGATGTAGAGGATTACATTTCAATGGTGTGATCATAGAGGATCAGTCCCAGCTTACAAAAGAATCATAAGCTTCTTTTACATTTTCTCTACCCAGATCATGGTCATGCTGTACATAATGGTGATGCTGTAGCCCATCAACATTCACAGATGAATTTCCCAGACTTCTCTGTAATCTTAGGTTTGTACTATTACCAATGAACTCACGCTGTCTTTTTTTTTTTTTGCTGCTGTTGTTTTTTTGTTTGATTTTGTTATTTTTCGTTTTAAGTTTTTTTTTTAGAGAAATAGTCATGTCTGATTTAGAATAGTCATACTTGACATAGTTTTCTTTTGCAGATTAAAAAGGTCTGCATAGAAAACCTTTGTTAATATTTCATTAGAATCAGTAGCTAATCAAATAATAATGCACAGAAAGATTATACCAGAACAGCTGATGATTAAGAATTGCTCTTACAGATTTTCTAAAAGTAGGGGTGAGTTGAGCTTACTGGTCAGGGAGCACAAACGTACTTCTGATAAATGGTTACACACTCTGTTGAAAGTTCACCTTACTACTGAAACTGATAAACACAGGAGCCATTATGAGACATAGTACCTTCTATAGAGGGTAATTGCCATAATAAGGGACCAGAATGCAAACGTTTTCCCAAGGTGTTTGATGATTTGTAGTTCTTGTGAATGTGGTTCCTTTAATAATTTATTTTCTGAAAATTCATTACAATTTAGAGTTGCTACTGATTTTATGTTTACTTTTTCTTCTAAAGGTGAAAAAATTAAATTTGGCTGTATTGATAACACAACACAGCACATTTGCATAGTTATTTCAGATTGAAATTATTGCTTCTATCACTGGATTCTATTGGCAATCTTTTTTTCTCATATTATGTTCCCTGATTATAGCTTCTCCTCCATTACTCCTCCCAGTTGCTGCTTATCTCACTTCCTATCTTGATCCACGTCTTTCTGTCTCTTTGTTGGTTTGTGCTTTCAGTTATAATCAGTCCTTCATGATGAGGCTCCTGTTTTTTTTTTTTTTTTCACCTGTTCAGTATTTGCTTCCACAGTGACAGCATATGCATTGATCCTGTTGATTTAAATGGGCATGTTTGCTTGGTCACCTCTATTCTCTTTGGCTCTTATAGTTTTGTGGGGTAGGTGTCAGGATTTCTAAGTTCTGAGAGGAAGACTTTTATTGAAACATCCTTTTTATCAATAAGTAAAGTCTGGCTATGGTTCTCTGCATTTGTTCCAATCTGTCTCAGAATGAAAGAAGCCTTTCTGCTGACAACTGAGCAGGGTATTTATTTAGAAGTATAGCAGACTGTCACCAGGAGTGACTTTATTGCTAGATCTATCTATCTATCTATCTATCTATCTATCTATCTATCTATCTACAATCTATCTCTGTATCTATCATCTATCTATGTCTTATGTGCTGGAGGTAATTTATTTTCTGGTCATATGTTGATTTCCTAATTTCATATTTTGACTGATTTTCTTCTATTTTGTGTGTGTCTGTGTGTGTGTTGGGGGTGCTGTTTGAGGTCTTTAGGTTTTGAAATTTATAAAGGCACATTACTTATGAATGAGAATAATGATCTGACTTTTTCCTTTTTTATTTGAAACTCTTCATTTATTTTCTTTGTTGAGTTGATGATCTGGATAGAACTTCTAATACTACCAAATTGAGAATAGTAGGAGTCTATAGTTTTCTGTTTGATGTTTGATTTTATGGATAGAGAAGGGAGTAAGGGGGAGGAGGAGAGAAGGGGAGGGGAGGGCAGAGGGAGGGAGAGGGAGAATGTAAAGTTGAGTAGATAGGAGGAAGGGAGAATCTGGGAGTAGTTGTGGGAAGGATAAAATACAGTAAATGGACGTCTGATCATGTCACTTCTATTAGAGGACAGACTTACATTTCTCTATTAATAATAATTCTGTCTGTGAATTTGGCATATTGAAGAACAGTTTTCAGTGTTTAATTTAGTTGAGGTGTTTGGCCATTAAAGGATGTTGAAATTTATAAAATGTTTCTTCTTCATATAATGAAGATTCTTTTGTCTCTGTCCTCTCTGTGTCATATTTTATGTGTATTGCTTGTGGATGTTGAGACATCACTGAAAGTAGTAGCTCAAATCTCTGTATCAAGTGAATAGTAGTTTGATTCAAACCAGAAGCTAGGGTTCTTATATGAACTGCCCCACAGCAGAAAATATGGGGCCAGATAAGTGAGAGTGGGGACTACTCTTTAACATTTTGTGCTTTCAGTTGTAATCAGTACTTCATGACGAGGCTCCTGTTTTTTCCATCTGTTCAATATTTGCTTCCCCAGTGACATCATATGCTCAGAATTCTTAGTAGGTACTTATTTACAGTAAGGTACAGTAATTAGACTTCAATTATATTTAGAAATCCCAAGTCAAACGCTAACATACACTTTCTCATCTGGAAAACAAATCGTTTTAAACGATTCTCAATGCAAAATGATTTAGTATCACAAAGAAACAAACCTTTGGTCCTGGTTTTGTGGAAGTTCCTACATTAGGGTAATTGATGCAGGATGATCCACTTTAAATGCTGGCCAGAGCATTCCATGGGCTGAGGGCCTGAGGCTGACTAGAAAGGAGTAAGATGGCAAGCAGCAGCATTCACCAGACTGTATCCTGACCATGGTTATAGTGTGACCAAATGCCTCAAACTTTTCCTGTCACCATGTATCCTCCGTGATGAACTGTACCCTTGAACTACGAGCCAAAATAAGCTTTTCCTAAAGGCACTTTTTTACCATCTCCCCCCCCCACAGCAATGAGTAAGTAACTAATGCACATATAAATACTTCAAATTTAATCAGTTCCCATATTTAATATGCTGCAGCCAGCGACCTAATCTGCATCTCCACATGTGTATACCTTTTATCACCTTCTTGCTTGTACCGTTAAAAATAGTTGAACTTAAGCACCTTCAGCTTTTTCTGAGCAATCTTTGTTTCAAAGTCAAGAATTAGGGAACAGATGTTTTTCCCTTGCTGGCGCTGTGGGCAGTGAATCTGGGCTTGAACCCTTCTGTGATGGGGCATCATGCCGATGTGGCACTGTGAGATAAAAAAAAATGATTGGGAAGCTGATTGCTTCAAAGTCCTACTACCTGATAACAGGATTGGTTGGTTAAGTGAAAGCCTTGCTTCAGCATACATGCGCTCAAGCAATCTAGCACTCAAAGTGTTTCCCACTCAATTGGGGTCATGGTCATTGGATGCTAATGTCCACAGTTAAATAAAACAATTTCTTTCCAAACACTCCCTTCTCCACTCCTTCTGAATGGGAAGTGATAGGATATACAATTATACAACCAAATTTCTTTCTTTAAAAACGTTTCAAGTAGTCTAAAAGAAAACTGAAGATAAATTTTGTAGCATCGTATTGCTTTTTCGTAGTAGGCCAAAGGAGAAGTTATTTAAAGTGATAGTTTCCTCAGATACTGATCCAATACTTAACATGGAAGATAGTTTAAAGGGACAAGAAAATTCAGTAACAGATCAGTGAGCATGCTCCCAGTCTTCCCTCAGTCATTCTTTCTTCACAGAGTAGAATGGACTCTGTGAAGTGGGGATCCGTTGACTGTTCAATGGCCCAGACGGCTCTTTGGAAGATGAACTGGAAGCTTCTTGGCACGCTGCATTTAGTCTGCTTGATGGAGGTCCAGCTCACCTCAGACTCATTTCTCTACCTCTTCCTCTAGAAATGCTAAGCTTCAGGTCACTTCAAGAAATATAAGTCTGTCTTGAATACATGAGTTAGAACGTGGTGTCTTCCTGTGTGTGCAATTTCCTGTGTGTTTCTTCTCATTTCTTCCTTCCCTCCTTCTCTTCCTCTCTTGAGTCCTCCCTTCTCCCTGGGATTACAGGAATAAGCTTCCATGCCCAGCAAAGATCCCTATTCATTCCTCTGCTTCTTGGGTTTGGTTTGGTTTTTGTCCGTTATTCTTATTTATCTTTAGTATGTTACTACTTCATATCTCAGCTTTGGTATGACGTTATTCTAGGAAATTGTTCAGAACCCTTTTATCTGTGTTTTAGTCGATTCAGTCAATCTGACCCCTTCAAGCTCTTACAGAATTGGATGATCTGGAACTACAGACATTGTCCACATTTTGGTGACTATGAACTATTACCTCCACTTACCTGTTAGATAACCGAGCCCCAGAAACTAACAGAAGGTAGGTAAGCTTGACAAAAAAGATACCAAAACACAAGAGCCACGTACATCACAGTTCCAAGGAAGTGATCTGAGAAACGTTGCCTTTTCTGTACTGAGTTTATAACTCATTTTAAGATGTTTCTTATGAAGGCAGAGCATCCAGAATGGTTAGTTGTTATGATTTCAGACATCTAAAATCTGCTTGAAGAGAACTGTGGGGCAGCAAGATATAGAATAATATAGACTCCGTGACAGTATCTTTGTCAATGTGAAGTTTATTTAACATCACTGTAAATACTCATGAGGAATAGAGCTATAAAAAGGAACTGTGCTTCCATTTTTAGACACATCCCTTCATTGGTGTATGTGGCCCAAGGACATACTGTCTCTTGCTTTGCAGCCTGGATAGAGTTACACCCACTGCTTGGCACTTCATTCCCTTGAGTATTTACATAATCCCTCTGGCTGTGGCTATCAATTTACAGAGCATGGGGTTCCCATCATGAGTGCTTGAAGGCATATACTTGGCTGCATCACAAAATGAGTTTTACCTGGATTATTCATGGCAGTGCAAACCCCCTGTGTTTTCTGTGTTTATAATTTCAGGGGCCTAGATAGAGAATCTCCCTAGAGATCCCTAGAGATCTTTGGTGGAATCAAAATCTGCTAGGGAAAAAGCACCCTTGACAAGTTGCCTTCTTTCAATGACCTCTTTCTTTAGAAGGACATTTTCATATACAGAGCACTGAACCTGTCTAGAGCACGAGAACGATCCCTGCACCAGCTCCTTTGAAATCTCACACTCTGAGAAATTGCCAGATGAGATCATTTTTAAATACGGCTTTTCAGAGGAAAGATGGTGCAGGCTTTTGTTTTTACTTTTGTATCAAAATGATAAAGCTTACTAGTATATTTTAAGCATAGTAGAAAAAGAAAATACCATGTTAAGCTTTTTTAATGTATCACATAAAATTCGCATTAGTTACTAGATGCAAATCATCGAACCAGTTAATCTGTGAGCAGAGAGACTAGAGTAAATCTTGACTGCAAGTAGTAAAACCACTGTGGTGTTGCTCATGCTTCATTCGTATGTGTACATTTATAGTCTATAAAAACTAGAATATTGATGCCTATAATAATTTCAAGTGACAAGAAACCTCCATATGATTTTATCTGTGTTCTTTAGATGAGCTGCTGATATCAAAATGAAAAGAAGGGCAAACACTATTTGAATACATGAATACACCAGTGTCCTTCAGTGTCAATGGTGTCCTTCCAAAGAACTTTTTTTTTTTTTTTTTTTTTTTTTTTTACTAACAGAAGCACTGAAGCCCCTCACAAAGATTCTGGTGGTTGCTTTAGACATTCATGTTTGTCATTTGTAGGAGATGACTCACAGAAAGGAAAACTGCTAGGAACATTCTGAGCACCACGATCTGCAAGTGAACTTCTATGCACCACGATCTGCAAGTGAACATCCATGACGAGCCATGTTTAAAGATGTCTTTATTCACTTGTTAGATTCCCAGTTTCGTGTTATCAAATCAGCCTTTCTGTGTTGTCATAAAATTTCTCAATTTAAGTAAACTTTTAGAGAAATTTTGTTTTCAATATTGCCCAAAATGTTCTTAAGTACAGTGCAAGAGAAGCCAAAGAGCCTCAAATCTAGAGTTGGGACATAAAGTGTTTTCTATGATTGTGCACTGGACTTTGTGATTTGAGGTAGTTCTGCACTTTCGCTATGACAGTAGTGCTTGACTTCAGCATTACTTGTTCAACTTGGTAAAATCCAAATGACTGCTTGCTAAACCCTTTTAAATTTAGCAGGTCCAGGGAGAACAAAATAATTTGATGTTCTAAAATGTTCCAAGACAGTAAAGATTCTGTTATGGAATGTGTTTGTGAAAAAGCAAAACACATATTTCTATCTCTGACTTTTTAATTAAGAGAGAAGGAGAGGGATTATTAGCAGGAATCCAACATGTATATGTAGATTTTCAATGACAAGTTAAGGTAACTAACAATTTCTATGGGAAGTAATAATACGTCCATGTTAGCAAAAGGGAGAAGCCTGAGTACTCATGTGAATCCATCTCTCCGGGAGGGAGGACTCAGTACTTCTCTGAACCACAGTCCAAATGGAGGGAACACCAATCTCACTTGAACTAAGCTCCCAATTTTCCTAGGCAATTTTAGTTAAAAAAAAATAGGTGAGATATGATTTATTGCCTGTGTAAAAATGCAGGGAATGCAGAGAAGACGAACAATTGTGTGAACAGTATAGAAAGGTTCAAGGATATTATTTTAGCTCCAAAGCTCTGTTCTTGACCGTATAATATTCTAAACTCCCAAAGTCTGAAATAATACACAAACATAGAGAGACAAAGCTGCCTTCCAGTTATGGAATTTATAGGGCTATAAAGTTCATATACAAACTGTCAGCATTCATTAACTCTGTGCTCACAGAAGAACAAGATTGAATCAAATTTTCCAACAATGGTGTAATAACGTATAACTGTACTTATGTTTAATTAGAACGTGAACTGACATGTTCTTTGTGATCCTCATAAGTAAACATTCACATTTATGTGGTTGGGTATCGCATCATACACTTATAAAAATTTTTCCAGTATGCATAATGGAATGTACAAATGAAAATAAAAAAGTTATTTAGCTCGTAAACTAGGAACAGAAATCAAGGAGTTACTTTTTGTATTATGAATCACAAATCCCACTGTAACTGTTGTCATTAAGTAAAACTATGTGTAACAATGATACTCTATGCTTCCAACGATGTATTGCACATTACAAGTATCATTACACACAATAAAACTCTACTGCATGATTATCAAGTGTATTTACTGGCTTCCTGAAATGGACTTTGTCTTCCAAGACCTATTCTCTTTTAAAAGCATGCTTCTGCATGTTTCTTTTATTACCACATCATTTTCTGCATAAAGCAATCCTTTATGTTTGCAGTTTGCAGCCTCTTTTATCAAGTCACTGGATAATCCAGCATGTTTCTCTGGACAAGCATTACATTGATGTTATAAATATCACAACGTTCTGTTCAGAGACTATCGTGAATAAAAGTGTAAGGACAAATCTGCTTGCTTAAAAAAAAGAAATTGCAATAGTACTCTGTAATTTTCAATGGGAAATAGAATTTATGAATAAAGGTAATCCGCATGAGGTTATCTAAGCTCACACCAAGTGCAGACAGGAGGGCTTCTGTACAGCACAAAACAAATTTTGCAAACAGTGATTCAGTAAAGAAGACATCCAATTTTTATGACTAGATTGCCCCAGCTTCTCACTGCCTGGTTTTGGGTAAGGAAATTTATATAAAACATTTTAATAATGACAGCATTTAGTCTTATCTTTCAATGCATGATTTAAAAGTTGTAAATGACTTTTATAAGTAATATGTGATAATTTCCCTTAACATCAAAGTCTTAAACATAAGGCAATGCCTTGGAGGCATTTAGAATATTGGCATAAAGGGTTTAATGTAATAGATTCATAAATAATAAAAGTATTAAATTTCCAAAATACTTTATAGTGAATGAATGTAAAGTTTAAAGGCAATTACTTATTCATTCACTTAGAAATATGTTGTTATAGTCAGTTTTGTTTGATACTCAGTGATAACTGATGCAGTGTCAAATAACATAATACAGCCAATCTCTGAGTATTATTATTTTTAGCCAAAAACAGTTTATGTCCTGGCTATTCTGTAGAACAGATAAAAAGGTTAAAGAAGGAGAAAAGCAATGTAGTACAACTTACAGTATTGTTTTTTTAAAATGGTTAATAGACCTTTCAGCAACATGTTTTGTTTTCTTGGAACTGGAAAAGTAAGTGAAGAACTGTAAATATTTGATGATTTCATTTTCTAATTTGTAACTATATAGAATGTCCTCCCCACACCATCCAAGTTGTCCTCTACAGATTCTTATTAACATGTAAATGAACTGACTTTTCCTCTTCTACAAAAGTCAAACATAAAGGTCAATCAAGTTATGTCTCATTAAGTGAGGCAACATTTAAGTTATTAATATTTTAAATATTCCTAAATGTGACTACTATACATTTCAAATTTGTGAAAAAAGAGAACAAAAATTTAATTACTACAGTATATAAATCTATAAACATATTAGTTTGTATTAAATCCTGCATAAATTTAGAAGTTTGTTATATTTTCAGGTTTAATACATTTAAAATACCTGAAATAATATCTCTTGATTAACTGGTTAATATTTGGGAAGTCTGTGAAAGTTTTAGATGCTGGGGATTACTGTACCCACAAGTCATATGTGACCCCTCAATAAAAATCACTGTCACTATGGGACAGACTATTAAAATGTACTTTTAGTATGATAAATATGCCGGTACTATTTTCTTAATTGTACATTTTATGGATCTAAATATAAATTATTTCTAAAAAATTGTAGTGACTGGTTTGAATTTTACTTTATACATGAAATAGACAATGCAATTTCAATATTCAGTCATCTAAAACAAAAGGAAACAGGAGGGTAATTATATTGCCTCTCATGTTGCATACATATTTGCCCAATATTTTGTCTATGTGCTCTCACATATAAGATACCTGGAGAAAGTCAGACAAGTATTCTTAGTTACAGCCAACGAACTGGAATTGAACATACTCTGAATTTTAGCTAGAATACAGATTGATCTAAGCTGTGGCTGCAAGTGAAATTAAAGCACATGGACCACAATGCAGCTCCACCCCCTAAATTCTGTGTCTGCAAATAAATGGAGAAACTAGCTACCAACAATCCCAACCAAAGGTCTCACTGAACTTTGGTTTTCAATAATTAAATGTGTAATCATGCCTTATTAATTAACTTATGTTCCTAAAGAGCCCCCAAAATCAAGGGCAATGTAGTGCTCTTCCCATGTGATAAAAATATTTGAGTATTTCTCTTCTCTCCTTATCTAAATGAGGCTATGTAAGGGATCTCCTTTGAGTATTCTCCCAAAAGTAACATGTATTTGGGGGGAAGTAATTTACCCTGACTTTTAAAAAGTAATATTTTACTATATTCAATTAAAACATATATCTTGTTAATAATACACAATATTTTCATGCTATTTTGGAAAAATGTAAAACAACTTGGCTGCTGCTTCTGTGAATCTCAGCTGTGAGGAAAATATGTTTAGGATAAGTCCTTAATATCCCTTTTGAAAACATGTTTGTCGTTTCTTATTCAATGTAGATTTCTTAAGCAGCTGACATTTATTTTCTTTCCCTCTGCCTGATCTTGGTTCCTTAAAATCTGTTTTCCATTTATTTTGCATTTATTCATGGTCTAATGAATCCCAGTGATTTTCAATTAGAATTTTTAAGGGACAAAGTTTAAGATTTTTTCTTTTATATAATGGTTGTTAATAATACTTAAGCCTTACAAAGCTTCTATTTGCTGATTTCAATGACGAATGTTGTCTTTATTTGCTTCTATTTTAACATTAAATTGGATTATATAGTTCACTAGATGACTACATGATGTTATAAAAGTAGTTACTATACCTCATAAACAATCTGTTTGTACACTGAAATTCAGAGCAACCTAGACCATATTAACTTTGAAGAATGAAATATCTTCCTTTATTACAAAAGTTGATTACATAGAGTTTCCAAGGAACTCTTGGAAACTCTATGCTCTGCAGTAAAATTTGACTCTGGGCTACCAGCTTGTATTACAGCTTCTGGATTGTACAGACTTTGAATGTAACAGAACCACAACGATGTTGTTTTTCTTTTCTCATGATCATGAAATCATGGTTGTGGTGGTGACCCAAAGAGATCACTCAGGCATGGACATCATCCACATGGAGATAGGAAGAGTTTAATAAAGCATGCCAGAAATGAGTTTCAGTTAAAGGTACAAGTGAGAGTTCACCCCTAACAGTCCCCTGCTACTCATTCCTCAAGTCATGTAATAGGCTCTGTCATTTTGACATATAGCATGTTTCTTTTCCTCCATCACCTTGGAGTTAACTAGATTGTATAAGGAATGGTAAAAAAATAAAAGGGACTGACAGGAGGTTAGGATTCCCAGTGGCCCCTGCTGCTGTTTGTATCATTGAAACATTTTGAAATCAGTAGATGTTAATTTAATAAGAGAAATCCCACTGGCTTTCCTGCAAACAATAAAAGGGTGTGCCTGGGTCTGTACCTCTCTTCAGTCATTCTTGTATAACACAAAATGGGGACAAATGGCAAAGACCCCAATTAACTCAATTTAGACCAAGGAGAGAGATGAAAAAGTTCTGCAGCATGTTTCAATCTTCAAAGACACCAAGGACAGCAAAGCAAATGTTAAAAGGACAAATTGGACTACTTCGAAAACAGCAACTACCAGTCCATGGCTTTAATTCACAAAATGAATGTTCCCAGTTTTCTACAAGAAAGCACTTCATCATTTAATGCAAACCCAGGGTTTAGGATAGCACTGAGCCTTTGCTACCACTTGGGTCTCCATTTGCTGTTAGCTTAGAAATGCGGAGGGCAGTGGATAAGCCTAGAGAAGTTACTTATTTAAAACAATGTGTGCATGGGGAAATATTTCATTTTGAATCATGTAAGCTTCCAAAATACGATAATGCTTATGAAAGTTTTTATTAAATATACTTTATAAAATATGTATATTAGAACTTTTACTGTAATTTTATCATATAAGAAAAACAATTATTAAAAAAATCGACTCCTCATTCAAATGCTTACATTTTATATTTTCTCATGATTTGGCCCTCAGGAAATGATACAATTTGCCCTTAATTCACATTTTGGCTTCTAATACTCTCTACTCTTTGAATTTTTATATACTATGAAATTACACTTGTAAAGATCATTTCTGGTATTACAAAAATATTACCATGCCGCAGGCTTGTTATTCACGTTTCAAATTACATAGGAAGTATATTGTAAATTTGTTTGTATTTCTAGTCCTTGTGGCTACATAAAACATACGCTGTACCCAAATCTATTATGATAAAATGAAGAACAATTATCTATACTTAAAAAATAAAGACCTCATATAGGAAGAAAGATAGAAAGAAAGTCTTTTGGATTAGCCTCAAGGACATTTAATCGGACGTGAAAATTACATCAGGGTCTTTGAAGGTCAATATAAAAGGTCTACCTGACTCTCATTGAATACGAGGGAATGTCATTAGTTCCTCAAAGGAAGTGATGCTTGAAAAGGAAGTTTTTGTTCTCTAACACACTCATCAGCCTCTTCAGAGTCTGTGGCTTGACATAGGAGGTTGCCATCCTTACAAGGGATATTTGAGTTTGGAACAATAAAATAAAGAGTTTCGTGTAACGAAGTCCCCGGGCTCTTGTGGTAGATTCTGCAGTCCCTACATTATATTAGAGTTGCTGGGAGCTCCAAGTCTCTTTCTCAGCACACTAAGAGGAAAGTTATCGGAAAGCAAGTCCCAGATACAATCCGGCGTGTGTGACTCCTTCTAACCGGGTATAAGGTGAAATTCAAGCTCTCCGTAAGAGTCCTGAGACCTGCAAGACAGTAGTCTTGAGGAAGGATTAGTAAAACCATCTAGTCATAATAGGACGGTTCCCCATCATGCCTGTGTCATGGGCATAATCGTAAATCTTAGGAGTAAGGCACATTTGGGCTGGCACTCAGAGCCTACCAACATCAGGTCCTGACACCATCTGGCAGTGAGGAAATGCTTATCCACCTGTTAGTTTTGAAAATAGGCTTCAATATTAGAAGTCATTGTGGTTGGTGTTTACTTTTGAGTTATGGGATGCCGATCAAGCTTTTTCCAATGCTTTGGACACACCTGATGAACATATTCCTGATTGGTATACTTCAAAAGTTAATTTCTCTAGCTGTGGAATTAATTTACCTACCCACATGCCATATGGCTCCTGCTGAAAATAAACTGTGGAGAGCATAGAGTTGTTATAATCTACCTCTGACATGATTGAACAGTGTCCCCCAAATGTTTATTTAAGTATTTCCCCCCAATATCCACTATAAAAGTCCTTCCTATAAAAAACAACAAATTAATAAAAATAAAAACACTCTTCCTTTGAGTTCCTTATGCATAGAATTTTAGGTTGCTAATTACTTAATTTTTTCCAAATTATGCTTAGATCTTCTTGTTTGTAGACAGACTTCCTGAAAAGTAGACTATGGAAGTCACTAGGCTTGCCATCCCATGAAAGACTGAAGGGGCACGCTGCCCAGGAAGGAGTCCAGAGCTGCACAGCCGTCCAGGCAAAGCTTCTGGCTGTTCCTGTGGCTTTACATGGATTGCCTTTTTAAAAGTGTTTTACGCTTGTTTGTTTTGCAAGGCTGTCTGCCACTGCGCCAGCATAGTCTATGAGAGAAATGCACTTATATTCCTCTACTTGATTCTCTCTTAATTAGTCAGTAAAACATTTTAAACATATTCAGTTAATTCAAGGAGAAGCAGCTTTAAAATGATGGCTCAGATTCTTTAACCGTGTAGTAATCAATCGCCTTTATTTTTTTTTTTAAATAAAGTTAGGTGTTAGCCTGTCCTTAACCAAAATTATGGATGCTCAAAACGTGATAAGTTTATTCTGAAATATAAATGGAAAATCTTGTTTCCGTTTGAAAATGTAACGATGAGGACGAACATCTTCCAGGGCCTGGGGAGGTGCTGGGCCACAGAGTTAGGGTCCCTAAGCTTTTCCTCTGCCTTAGATGCCAGCGGTGAAGCCTGAGGAGCCATGTCAGCCTTCTGCTCTGAGCTTGAGACCTTTCCTTCTCATCCTAGCTGACTGGGAATCCTCTGTTCTGCCTCTCTTCGCTCATCTGTCCCCTTACATATTGTGTCTTCTGTGTGTCTAACTCCATGCTTCTCGCCTAAAGCCAAAATCTATGGAAAATAGGAAGGCTACTGTATTATTCTTTGTAGGTTCCCTCCAAGAACAGCACTAAATATGAAGCAAATCCTTGTAAAACGTCTGTTAAAAATGGGAATGGATACCAGTGTGATGGGAAAAAATATTACCATCTAGCTTTCAGGATTATTGTGAGGATGAAAACTATTAAGGTGTATCCATCAAGTCAAAGTACTAAAACAAATAGCATGGTTTTTTTTCCTCCTCAGCAACACAAGCTTTAATAAATGCTTGAGAAATTTCACTGTGCCAAAATTTTAAAACTGTTACATATTTTGGTCTAAGACATGTAATTAGTAAATTCTGGCATTGCGTAGAGTAACTCTAAGTCTCCCTATCTATTAAGTTCTTTATTGGCCCTGGCCTTGATGGAGTTAATAAGGACTGTGGGTATCTCAGACTAAGGAGACATGACAGGAAAAGCCCACAGTAACTGCAATCTGCCATAGGCTTTTTGTGATCTGAGCTTAACAAAGTAGGCCCGTCTCTGGGTTCTTTGGAGGTGAAATGAAGCGATCTTTGGATGCAGGGCATAGGAGTCGCCGGGTACTGACAAGCTAAAGTGCGAATTGCTAAATCCTAACCGCCGGAGACATCTTAGGACAAGGGAGTGGGCCAGACAAGAAGCTGTGTGCAGAGCCCACGGAGATAAGAGAAACAAAGGGCAAGGGAGATTACTGGTCATCTGGCCTCTCTGATCACAAGCAGGGCAAACGCCAAGCACAACAGCAAACACAACCTTTGGGCATTATTTCTCCAAAGTGTATTTACCAAGTGCTTGCTCGCTTAGATCTGAAGACTCGGTTAAACATGAATTTGTAATAATGTTTCTCACTTTCTTGCCTTCTGTTGTAGCTCTTGCTTTTTTTGTACATTTTTTTTAACTTAAAAAATATATTACCTGCATTGACCCTGTAACTCTGACTCTGAGGAAGAAATAAGGGGAAAGAGAACACTTCATTTACAGAATAGAACTTTCAATGAAAAACAGCTGAAACTCAGGAATTATAATCATATGCTCAATAAATAGTATGTATAACATATTATTAAATACAACACATAATTAGATATATATCAAATTTCAAATACACATATACTTATACATGTTATTTCCCATTTTAAAATGCTATTTAGAAAAGATTAGGCAATTCTTTTAACTTACAGGTTCTCTGGGCGGGGCTTCGATGAGACACGGTCTCACTGTGTAGTCTTTGTAGGCAGGCTGCTGCTGGCACTGGCCTTTCTTAACTTCATATTTATACTCTGCATTTCCTTACAAAACAAAACAAACAAAATAAAAACAACAAGAAAACAAAAAGCGTCAGTAGTAATGTTAAATTTTATTTTATTTTATTTCATTTTATTTTATTTGTTGTGACTAAGGCATTTGTCATTGTACCTGATTACCAAGAGGAATTTAAAAGTCTTTTGTTTTTTTTAAATACACATGATGTTTTATGTGGTTTTCTTGTAGTGATTTCTTTGCACTTTATTCCAGTTCTTTATCTGAGTGACTTTTGCTCCAGTTAAATAGGAATTGCAATTTGGTACTCTGTAAAGGTTCAGTACTAGGGACATATTTGGGGCATAACAGATTCTTAAAGATGTACACTATTTATGTACACTTAAAGATGTATACATGGACACTATTATGCATTCTGCTCTTCTGCTGTGAACACCCTGTGCCTTTCTGATGGGGGATAGTAAAGGTCCAGCCCTCCTAGAGGACACATCTACTACTAATTAAAATTCTGTCTAGTTGATATTCAAATGTCTGGATCTCTGTTTTCAAGTGCATTCCCCATTTCCTTAGGGGAGTGATTCTTACAGCATTATACAGTGTCTCTCTTGACAATTGATAATTCGTCTATGTACACAGTGCCTGAAATTAATAATATTTCCACTTTGAGAACAAATGATTGCCTCTTTCCTTGAAGAACCATTATCAAGTGTTATCTCTGTGGCACCAGAGTTCCCAGACTTGCAGACTGATGGAAATGCAGGGCCCGTGAGTGTTCCCTTTCCTTGAAATGCATGCATCTGCACGTTAAGCTTACATGCATTTATTCCTCCATCATAAGAATTCCCATAGACTGAGAGAAAGCCATGCAGTATTAGAGAGTGGAAGACACTGGAAGGTCAAATACTTGAAACACCTCATGTTCATCTCTAATTGATTAGCTGTTCATTTAAACATGCGGCTTGCTGGGCTAGGGAACACCCATTTTAAACAGCGTAGCTAGGTGCAAGGTCAGTGTGAGGGTCCAAATAGGAGAATTCACTCTGTGTAAAAGTCAAAAGAGGGAAAAAAAAGAAAGAAATGACAATATGCCAAATCTGCATAGATTTGTCCCCGAGCCCTGATCTCCTGCCAACAGTAACTCAGCAGTCTATGGGATGACCTATTACCACTATTTACCATAGGCTCTTCGGATCTTTGAGGGGAACTGTTCTAGATCCCCAGTGGGAAGAGCAGGGAATTCTTCTCAGCAGCCTGAATTTGCAGCAGAAATTTCTCCTCCTTTAAACTTTACTTGTTGTAGTTTTTTGTGTCTCTACTGTTGTGATAAAACACTGACCTATAACAACTTGAGAGAGGTGAGGATTTATCTGTCTTACAGGTTATAGTCCGTTCTACATGCGATCTTTGAAATCAGCTGTTATGTATAATCTAATATATTTTTACTGTCTTCCATAGATACATGCTAGTAAATTATCCCTTGTTTTGAAAAATGCTCAATGCATCTATTAACACATTAATAATATTGGGATAAATATTTTAATTGAAAAATTTTCATAAAAACCTAACATGCTATATTTGCAGGTAATATATACTTCACTCTTACCGAGTTCTATTTAAATCCAATAGATATACACTCTATAAGGATATGTATCATATGTGTTTATGAATTCTTTGGAAGTTAATGTTTACCATGTAGAGAAAGTAATCCTCTGAATGGCAGTTTAGTTTTGAATTCCTCCCCCTTTCTTCCTAACCAATTGCTTCCCCTCCACTTCTTTTTTCCCTTCCTTTTCTCTTCTTCCTTTTCCCTCCCATCCTTTCCTTTTCCTCTTTTAAACTCTCATCTTGTGATGATCAAGCAGGGGAAATACAGGATAAAGCAAGCGCTCAGCTGTTAACAGCATGTATTGCTTTTGCCCAGAACCTGCAGGATTCTATTCCCACCTCAGATGCTCACAGACACCTGAAACTCCTGCTCCAGGTGATCTGATCCCCTCCTTCTTGCAACCCCATGCGCATGTGGGATACACAGTAAGACACACATAAATAAAAATAAAAAAAATAAGTGATCACTTATATTTTTATACATTTTTTTTCAGGAGCAGACATTCTAACCAAATCATCAGTGGTGAGAGATCTCATGGAGTGTGGGTACATGTGGGCTAGACACAGACATCTGGACTAGAGTCTGAAGGAAATGGTGAGAACATTAACCACCATAGATGGAACGCTTCAGCACATACGTACGTACGTAAGAAATTAACTGAGAATTTCTTGGACTAGAAAAATAAATTGGAATTAAATATATTCTTTCTTAACAAATATCAAATGTAAAAATCTTAAAAACCATCTGTGATTTTTTCTGAAAGTTTGAAAGTTTGAGTTAGGTACATCAACATAAAAAATGTCTAGCATGTTATTCTGTTGCCAGGCAACACCATAATGTGAGGTCTCACATGCAAGTGCCAGAAAATTGCTGAATGCAATGAATGTGTCCCCAAAGCGAGTGAGTCAGCAACGGTTATTTCGAGAAGTGGCTGTACGGAGCCACAAAAATCCCCAGTGAGCATGAAACTGTCTTCAGACTTTGTTGCTTTTCTTTGGCAATGCAAACGCTCATACCTCCTCTCGGCGGTTTCCAAATGAGATATAGTCAAGGAGCCAAGATGTATTCTGTTCCGTCCTACCGAGGTACTAACAGTGAAGGCAGCGCATCATTTCAGTGTGCAGAGGCTGGGGGACCACACCCTTATCCCCAGGGCAGAAGCCAGTGGTCCAAGTCTCCCAGCTGGGAAACAGGTGTCTCTTCTGGATCACTTCAGGCTACAGAGCAGGAGGAGGAAGAGAAAGCATGCCTGTGCTCCTGTTCCTGGAAATGCTCCATTTAAATCTAAGAATCCCGTTTCCTTCTTGTAAAAATACCAGTTTCATCTGCAGTGGGATCTGATTTTCCTTGCTCCTTTGTTGTGTCCCCAAAGATTTGCTTTGAAATGGAATCCGTTGAAGACAAGAAGTTTTCTTTCTCTGTTTAATGAGTGCATATGAACTCTGATAACAAAATTACATAACCTGTGATTGACGCCTCCACCTCACCCGTGAAGATGTGCTTGTTAAAGAGACTAGACCCTCAAGACTTGATTCAGGTTAAGATGGATGACCGAGAGACGGACGGCCCTAACAAACATTCTCTGACATTGGACTTGGCAAGGGTGAAGCTGGGCAGAGATGATAATATATATTTATATCTGTGCATTGAATGAAATGTTTTTTTTTTTAATTTGGTGAAATGACTATAGCTTTTCGGGCAGTCATTGAATGAAGATGTCAGAATCAGTTACTTTCTGCCTCAGGGAGTTTAGATGGGACGAAGATCCAGCAGGAAAAAACTAACCTAAGACCTAAATTAAATATGGCAAATACTTCAGGGTTTAAATTTTTCAGAAGGTAGGACTCTCACATTTTAAATAACTTTTGTCCTTCATATAGTGTCTATAATTATTTTCTTTATGGTGAGCTGTGTTATTTGGGCTAGTTAAAATAGAGGTGTGCATATTGCTAACTTAGGTGGGGGAAATTTTCTTTGTTACTGAAATAAATATAATATCAAATTCTAGACCTAGCTTAACAGTCTGGGGATCATTTGTGTCTACTGGAGGGTATTTGGTATAAATATTCCTCTTACAGACATATTTATGTAGAAATGCTCTGTTTGTTTTTTATGTTATTGTGGGCATAGAGCATATTTAATACATAGATAAGTACACTTGTTATTACAAAAGTCATACAGTTTTCAGGTTGTTTAGTTATCATTTGCACTTGCTAATAATCACAAACAAAATTTTCCTTTGTGTAGAAGAATTTTATAATTCTATGTAACTGTCTAAAATCAGTAACTGGTAATAAAGATTAGGGACCCATTAGAAATACTTCATAAAAACTGTTAGACACAAGTGATTAGCTTCCTTAAAGTTTGGATCCATTACAAAATATCCTTTTTTCCCCACTAATAATTTTTATGTTCCTTGTATTTTAGACCATAATTATATATTTTAAAGACAAAATATGTGTAAAATTCTATATATGAAATATTATTTGTTAAACACATATCAGCATACAAAATATCAATACATTTTACATTACATATCTGAATAAAATACTAGTCATTAAATATAAAGAAACAATTGTTTCATTTCCTTAGATGATTGTGATAATACAGTAGCTATTTAATTATTTGCAGATAATTCTGTCTGTCATCATTTTCGTCACCAGTGAATAAATGTGATTTTTAGTAGTATGTAAATTTGTCCCCAATTTGGTTGACTTCATTGTTAAAAAAGAACTCTAGAGATAGGTCTTAGTTATCCACCACTCAGTTCAAAGGCAGTTTCTAAACATTTTATTTTCTTGAAAAATAGTAATTTTTGTCTCATAATACAGTTGTATTAAAAAATATGGGAAAATTCCAAGTTTTGTCACATGAATTTTTTGCATTTGATTATCTCCTTTTTTCTTTTAAACTCTGTAAACAACCCTCTGCAAAATAATAAGAAACTTCAAAGTGGTTTAAGGCATCTGACAAGACTCATAGTTCTCTAAAATCAAGTAACCATTATGGATTTGGGAAATGTATTTTGTCAACTTATGCTTTAAAATTGTAATAGCTCTAAATTCATGGACATTTTAAACAAACATTCAATTCTGATGTACAATGTATTAAAAGGAGAATGACTTAAAATAATATGATAATAATAAATTAATATATACTAAAACAATATGATAAAATAATATAAGTCAGAAAACTTCTGGCTCTCAAAGCCTATTTAAAATACAATCTTAGTTAAATAATCACTGTCACTAGAGATGAATGTTAGCTTCTGGGAGCTATGTGCTCTCACTAGTCTATGTGTAATTCACTGATTATTATTTACTAATACTTAACCCTTTTGTCCTATTTGGATTGATTGAGATAATAAAACAGACTTGGGGAGATAAGTGTAGATCCATCTTAGCTCACAGTGAAACATATACCTTTAGTCCAGGGGTCCTCAAACTTTCTAATGCAGCAATCCTCATGCTCTGGTGACCCCCCAGCACTGTAATTTTACTTCTGTTATGAATCACAATGTAAATATCTGATATCCAGGATATCTGATATGCTACCATAGTAAAAGGGCTGGTTGAGTCCAAAGAGGTCACAACTCAAAGTATAATAACTGCTGCTTTAATCAATCAGAGTATTCTGTGAGTGGTGCAGAAGTTAGTATAAAAGCAGAGATTTTGGTTCAGACTGGTTCTACCTTGGTTGCTTATAAGGTGTGGGATCCTAGAACAGTCACTCTTTCCGTTTGTGCCTTAACTTTTTCTCATATATAAAATGGAAATACCAGAAACAGTTTATTCAGGAATTAGATGAGTTTAAATATGGAAGCACTGTGAAGAGTATCTAACACTCAGGGAGTCCTATGATAATATAAGCTAATTTGCTCACTGCTCTCTACTTCACGTATTTCTAAATGCATTTATGGGAATGATGAAAGCACCTTGAAACAGCTCTCAAGACACCACAGTGAGAAATATACAGTGTTACTCACCAATTTCTTTCTAGCTCATTTTGTTGTTAAGGTATGTAGGTACATATTCATATTGGGTACTGCAAGCTTGCCTGCACGTATGCATGGAAAATGGAGGAAGACATCATCGAATCTCCCTCCATCTGATTTTTGAGACATGGTCCCTCATGGAACCTGTCACTAACTGGCTAGCCTGGCTGGATCTCCTCCTCACCGTCCCATCACTCAGATCACAGGCATGAACTTCTATGCCCTTTTGCACAGGTGCTAGGGATCTCAAATGACTATATGGCAAGTACTTTACAAACAAAACATGCCCTCCAACTTCTATGTTGACTTTATTTTATGCAAATTATCCAATTTCCCTATGATTATAGTCTCTATAGCTTTCAATATACTATTAACAAATCTTTACTAAACTATGACTATGAAAGTAACTTATTCTTTGACAAAGTATTCACATCTGTAAGGGGAAGAAAATAGTAGTAGAAACTCTCACAGAATTATTATGAATAATTGTGTCCTGTAAATCCTAGCTGTCACTGTCATCCTCATCCTCATTATCATCCTCATCTTTATGAGGTATAAAGTTTCAATTCAGTGGTAACAATTATAAAATGAATGTAAAAATGAATTAGGTACTGTAATGCAAAGTAGACTACAAGCGAAAAGGGAAAAATAACATAGCAAATCAAAACAAAAAGTACAGCAAATACTAAGTGCTGTCTATCTTCACTATCACAGAGTCTAATTAAGTCACACTGATCAAGAAGGAAGAGTAACCCAAAACACACAGAGAAATGCTGTTATAAGGGAACTCAGATCCTCATGGAGAGAAAGCAAGTAACCTTTAAATTAATAGTCAATAGGATAATTTCAGACACCAACCACAACTTGATAAGTCTGTAAAGGAACAAAAGAGTCAAACTCAGAGCATAGAGGTTTGCCACTGGACTAAAGAGGTGCTTTCTAAAAAGTTGACATTCAAATCAACTCCTAAATATTAGAAACTTAAGTAAGACTGATTTGTGTATAAGGGTAGAAACACCAGGCATGAGTTGGCAAAACAAAAAGACCATAAAAGACAGAAAGGCTTTCTGTGAGGTTGAGATATAACTACCAGCCAGCCCACCAGCATCTTAATCTTGGAATTTAATCCTTCAGAACTGGAAGAATATTTGTCTGATGTCCTTTGCTAGGGCAATGGCAGTGACTTAACTCACACACACACACACACACACACACACACACACACACAGAGTAGTAAGCTTTGAAGATTAAATATAATCACACAAAAAATGTCATATGTAGGATATGTATATTTTACCGATCTGGCTCCTTCAGTAGGAGCTTGTCACAAAGATAGCATAGAAAGTATGTATGACCCTCATTGCGATCTTGATTTTGGACCATTTTGGAGAGATTGAAGGAATTAGAAATTATATCATATTTACTATGTTAATTTTAGTAGATCTTTAAAAATCTGTATTTTCTGTGTAGAAAATAATTGCTTATGAAAATAATGATGTATTTCTGTGGGGCACATGGGCCATGCTACCAGATAGGAGAACTGATGAGGTTGAGTGAGTTCCAATACTGGAAATCTCAGAGACTTGGGATTGGCAGGGGTTGAGCACTTCCTAGTCATTTCTGTACCTGCTCTGGAGCACATAACTATGACGCCCCACGGAGAGGACCATGGTGATCGGTCGGTCACTTAGGGAAAACATCTGTAGTCCTTCATGCAAATAGAGCATCACTGGCATCTCCAACTGAGCCAATAGGAATCACCTCCCCCTAAATCCCACACTGCTCCTCAATGTTTAGAGCATCCCTCTCTACATGGAATAATGTGCACCAGTTATTTCATAGAGGACCATCTGAATGTGGCTGTTTTACTAAGCTGTACCACTGGGAAGAGTTCCCTCTCCTGAAGCATTCATTCACTGCTGAACCTTGGACCCACCTGGCTAGCCAGCTTCATGCCTCTCCCAGATGCTAGAGCTGCTATCATTGTGGGACTTCAAGTACCGCCCTGTGCAGGCTGCCCAAACCTCCTCACTTCTTTTCTAAGAGCTGTTGCACTGACAGCTTTCCCAGCGGAACTGAGACACGTGAAAGCTATTCATCCTTGTTTTGTTTTGCTTTACCAGTCAGGCAGATAGAAAATGACATATCTGTATTTGATATTTTATATAATTTAATTAACTTTGAGTATTTAGGTATACAGTGCATAAGAAAGAATAGAATCTGAATCTCTCAGAATTCTAAAAATATCTGATAAGAACGTTGTAGAGAAAGTTTGCAAATCCAGCACAGCTGCTTCCTTCCCACCACTGCCTCTCCCTTATGAACAAAGAATTTTCCATTAATTCATATGCACACCACTGGATTTGGAATCAGGAAAGAAAAATAAGGAAGGAAGGAAGAAAGGAAGAAAGGAAGGAAGGAAGGAAGGAAGGAAGGAAGGAAGGAAAGAAGGGGGGGAAGAAGGAAAGGAAAAGAGAAGGAAGGGAGGAAGGAAGGAAAGAAGGAAGGAAGGAAGGAAGGAAGGAAGGAAGGAAGGAAGGAAGGAAGAAAGAAAGCCACAGGATTGCAGAGTCATGAAACAGTAGAGAACTCATGCCAACAGACCCTGAGAAAGACATACAGAAATTCATAGTCCCGCTTGTACTTAACCTTTTAGTTAGGATTTCTGTTGCTGTGATGAAACACTATGACTAAAACACAAGTAGGGAGGAAAGGTTATTTGGCTTACACTTCCATATTGCTGTTGATCATTGAAGGAAGTTAGGACAGGAACTCACACAGGGCAGAAACCTGGAGCCAGGAGCTGGTGCAGAGGTCATGGGGTAGGAGGAGTACTCCTTACTGGCTTGCTCTCCATGGCTTGCTCAGCCTGCTTTCTTAGAGAAACCCCCAGCCCAAGGATGGAACCACCCATAATTGGCTGGGCCCTCCCCCATCAATAACTAATTAAGAGAATGCTCTATAGCCAGATCTTATGGAGGCATTTTCTCAATTAAATCTCCTTTAATCCAGATACCTCTAGTGTGTGTGTCAAGGTGATATGAAGACTAGCCAGCAATCTTCATGTGCTCTCTTTTGTTGAGTACACACAAAAGGATCAAATAAAAACAAGAATTAATGTTGGAGTGACTTTGGACTAGCAGTAAAGAAATGGAATTTCCTACATTTAACAGCTATAGAAACTGAGTAAAATACAAAACAGCTAGCACAGGGCTCCTGCAGATGAAACTAGATAGGTACTAGAAGTGGCCATTCATGGATGAGATGAGCATGGGTAAACACAGTCCAGCACAGTGTGTTCCAAATGTGCCAAGCAGGCTCTGCTATAACAGTAGATGAATGGCCCAGCTAAGCGCCAAAAAAAAAAAAAAAAAAAAAAAATCCAAGCTGTCTTTTATACTAGAGGAATGGGAAAGAGATCACAGCAACTGGAGACTTAGAGAGGGCAAAGAAAACTGTGCAAACACAGCCCAAAGAGGTGACACTCTGTGTAGAAGCCTTGCCCAGGTTTCCCATTGTTTTCTGAGTCCTGCATGCTAGAAGAAGGCTGAAGAGAGGCCGAAGAAAGATCTGAGCTGTCACTCACCACACTCAAAAGAGGGTTCGATATGCTTTCAGTCAAGGTCACTTTTTGGTATGATGTGAGAAGAATCAAATCAAACCACATAGAAGTAGAGAACACACCCCACACAACATAGCACAGTAGAAACCTACAATGCTGTGTTTGCTTGCAAACCCCTCAGGATTTCATTGCTTCAGTTCTTGTGTGGAATGAGTGTTTGGGGCTAGAATATTCCTAGTACTGTTCATTATCTGAAACATCTAGTTTTTGTTTTATATTTAACTCAAAAGTTTAGTTAAACTCAGGGTTTAGGTAGTAAACTAGTTCAGTCTAGGGTCTAGAGGGTCTAGAGGTTCAAGTTTTTATGTAAGCACAAAAATCAACAGGGAAAATCTCTACTAGAATTTCTTGTTAATTACACCTGCTGTTTTACATGAGACCTTTAATGTTAATTTATATGATTCTTTCTTTAATGCATACTTTTATTCACACTGGTTTTCTTTGAAGTGAAAAACTGTCTTGCCAAGCAGATCCAGACACAGATATCGGAGTACATGCACTACAAAGCTGTAGTGATGTGTTTTGTTCTTAATTAATCTTCCTAAAAGAAACTCTGCCTTTGTGACCTAGTGATTGCAATATCCTTTACTGTATTCTAAAATCCTATGAAAGCAAAACACTCTTCTATATTTAAATGGTGCAAAAGGTCTTTTCTCTAGAAGAACCTAGGGACCTAGGGAACACACTGTACATTTTAAAAATTCATTAGTAATTTATTAACCAGTGGGAACATTTGGATTGAGAGCATTCTGTATTTTAGTCAAATAAATCTGTTTTGTGATTTGACTTTGCCAGATCTTTATATAACTTAAGTTACTAAAGGGTTATTGACCAAAAGAATTTAATGATACCATCACAGATAATTCTTAGCCTGATGGACTGCATAGACTCCAAATACCTATCCCTGAGCATTCTCTCTCTCTCTCTCTCTCTCTCTCTCTCTCTCTCTCTCTCTCTCTCATTGCCTTCTTGATGTGGTTAGACACTAGGTTATATTCACTTTGTTTTCTTAAGTAGGAAAAATATTTTGGTATCTGAAGTAAACAGTGTCAACAGCATAGTAAAAATAAGCATAGTAGTGCTCCTTACTCTGTATATGTTACTTGTAGGAAATTTCAAGAAATGGAGCACCTGTTGAGGACAGGGACATGAGCCCTGATGGCAAACTCTGGCCACATGAGGCACACGACAAAACTCAGACACTTTTGACTTTCTCTAATGAGTGCCCAAGACACCAGATCCCATTATTTCTTTACCATTTCACACATCCTTATGGCTCCTAATACAGCTGAAGATGTTACTTTAAGCCCCAGTTTGTAAGTGTTGATGCTTTTCTTTTTCTAATCCATCTGGACTCAGATCCAGGAGAACTGTAGTGAGAGGAGCAACAGGTTTTGAGCAGCAGACCGAATCTACTAATATTCTAAAAATGTTCCCCAGTGTTTGCTTTATTTGAATTGTTTGGATTATTATTGAGTTCGTCTTTCTTTATGTTTCTCTCTTTTCCCTCACTTTAAAACTCATTCCTCCCCAAATTACTAAGAACTCTGGTTTCTACCAGTTGGCTTAACAGGAGCCAGTATGATTTTTACATTGAAATCTTCTAACTCTAACTGATATTTAGCTCAAGCATCAAAGTTCTAATAAATTTATAATTTGTCCATTAGGTTGACTTCATTAAAAACCAAGATTTGATATAATGTAGATTTTCCAATTCCAGAGTTTGTTTTCAAATATTTTTTAAGATGTTGGGGGCTTGTAGAATATGTCAGAACTAAGCATTTTTCCAGCTTGTCATCATTGGAGATCCAGGGAGCTATAAGTGCCATTGTCAGAGATGACTGGGTTTTCAGGAAGCTACAAGAGCCATTGTCAGAGATGAGTGGGCTTTCTGCTCCAGGTGATCAGCCTGGCAAAAAGTTCAGGGTGCTTACAAGTACTAAAGGGAGAACAACTTCTTCTCATTCAAATTTATTCTCTCTATCTTTGTAAATATAAGTGCCTTACTCAGCCATCGTTGGAGAAGCTTCCTCCTGAAGCAGATGGGGGCCAATACAGAGAACCCCAGCCATAGCCAGACATTCAGAGAGTGAGAAAATTTGGAATGCTTAGCCCTAAATGGGATGTCTCCAACAATTCCCTCCCCCCAGAGCTCAAGGAACCATGTGAATCAGAGTTGGAAAGATGGTGAGTATATAAAAGCCAGAAGGGATGAGGATATCAAAAGAAATAAGAAACAAAATGAAACAAAACAAAGCCCTCTAAGTCAACATGATCTGCTTGCACACATGAACTCACAGAGACTAGGTAGCACAGGTTTGCAGCAAGTACTCTATGCTCATATTAGGGCCTCCAGTTCAGTATTTTGGTGGGATTTCTGAGTCTGTAAATGAGATGGCTCTGATTCTTGTCCAGTCTCCTGGGCTCTTTTCCTTCTGTTAGTTTGCCTTTTCCACCATCAATGTGACAGTTTTGTTTTACCTTATATTTTACTTGGCTATGTTTAGTTGTTACCTCGTCGAAGCCTGTCCTTTTCTAATGAGAGACAGAAAGAGAATGGACCTAGATGGGAGAGGTGGTCTGGAGAACCTGGGAGAAGTAGAGAGAGGCAAAAAATCATAATCAAAAATATATTATGTAGACAGGATTTATTTTCGGTTCAAGGGAAAAAGAAAAAGCTATTTACTTGTTTGAAATATGAAGTAGTATTTAGACAGTTTCATATATTAGAGAATGAGTATATCTAGGGAATTAAATTAGCACATCTGTTACTTTCTGAGCTTTTATTTTGTACTAAGAGCATTAAAGCCTATTATTTATGCAGTTTAAAAACAGATAATGCATTATTAAGATGTCTATCAAATCCCTCCACTCATAACTCAGGGAACCCTGAAGGAGTTGGAATGAATGTAGGAGTCAGAGAAAAAAAAGTCCTCTATATCACCATGATAGGAGCACACATGAACTCATAGAAATTAGGCAGTCTTATTATTGACTATGCTATCACTGGTATGCAGCAAATCACCATAATCTGGAATAAAGGATCTCTACAATGGTACCTTTCTCCTAATTCCAAGTTACTGGGCTTTGGCAACCATAATTGTACTTCCAATTCACTGACAATTTTAGAATGAACCCTGTGAAGTATGTCTCTGTTAGTTCCTAGATTATTTCACTTAGCTGAATGTCTTCTACATCAATTTACATTATGAACAGCAGAATTTTTAGTTTTTTTTAAGGCTTAATAGTATTCCATTTTGGATATGTTCCCTATTTTTTAAGTCAAGTTCTCACTATATTGCCTATGATAGCCTGAAGATTTTAATGTAGTTCAGTGTTGTATACCTATTTCCTCTGAATTGAAACACTCCTATTTGAAGGGAGGCACTTTTAGGATTAGAATGCACACAAAGCAAATACCAACAAACTCTTAAAATTCTCAGGAAGTTCCTGAAGCTTACAAGATTTATAAGATACACCCTCCCCAAGGTTATATAAGCAGTCACAATTGCTAAGTATCAGGAAAACTGCCCATGAGTCATATAGGGAGCTCCAGAATGCAGCTTTCTTGTGTTGTAATCTATGCTGGGGTGGGAGTATTAGACGTGCCTGTGATAAGTTGACACTCCTGTAAATAACCCACAATTAATATCCTGGCAAATGATTTACTAAGCTAGACTGTAGTGGTATTAATTTCTTTGGTCTGTCATCAGTGGTTCGACTAAGATAAATGGATATTTGTTCACATATCCCTGAGAACAGTCATACAGTGTCTTGGCTGGTATCATACCTCAGCATCATGAGGGCTGAGATTACAGCATAGCCACCACAGGTAGCCTATACTCGTCTTGCCTTTTGTTATGATCTAGATAGAAAGTATTTTTCCAAAAGATTTCTGTATTTGAGCTTGGTTTCCAAAAGATTTCTGTATTTGAGCTTGCATGCAGGGGAATCCTCTGGGTATATGCCCAGGAGTGGTATGACAGGGTCCTTTGGAAGTGTCATGCTCAATTTTCTGAGGAACTGCCAGACTGATTTCCAAAGCAGTTGTACCATCTTGCAATCCCACCAACAGTGTAGGAGTGTTCCTCTTTCTTCACATCCTCGCCAGCACCTGTTGTCCCTTGAGTTTTTAATCTTAGCCATTCTGACTGATGTGAGGTGGAATCTCAGTGTTGTTTTGATTTGCATTTCCCTGATGACTAATGATGTTGAACATCTCTTAAGGTGCTTCTCAGCCATCCGAATTACTTCTGATGAAAATTGCTTGTTAAGCTCTGTACCCCCTTTTTTTTTTTTTTTTTTTTTTTTTTTACGAGACAGGGTTTCTCTGTGTAGCTCTGGCTGTCCTGGAGCTCACTCTGTAGACCATGCTGGCCTTGAACTCAGAAATCCGCCTGCCTCTGCCTCCCAAGTGCTGGGATTACAGGCGTGTGCCACCACGCCCGGCTTTTGTACCCCATTTTTAATAGGGTTATTTGGTTCTTTGGGGTCTAATTTCTTGAGTTCTTTATATATATTGGATATTAGCCCTCTGTCGGAGGTGGGGTTGGTAAAGATCTTTTCACAATTTGTTGGTTGTCGTTTGTCCTTCTGACAGTGTCCTTTGACTTACAGAAACTGTAATTTTATGAGGTCCCATTTGTCAATTCTAGAGCAAAGTGGCTGGTTATAAAATCAACTCAAGCAAATCAGTAGCCTCCCTGTACTCAAAGGACAAGCAGGCTGGGAAAGAAGTTAGGGAAATAACACCCTTCACAATAGTCACAAACAATATAAAGTATCTTGGCGTGACCCTTACCAAACAAGTGAAAGATCTGTATGACAAGAGCTTCAAGTCCTTGAAGAAAGAAATCGAAGAAGACCTCAGGAGATGGAGAAATATTTCTTGCTCTTGGATTGGCGGGATCAATATAGTAAAAATGGCCATCTTGCCAAAAGCAATCTACAGATTCAATGCAATCCCCATAAAAATCCCAAATCAATTCTTTATAGATCTAGAAAGAGCAATTCTTAAATTCATCTGGAGTAACAAAAAAACCCAGGATAGCTAAAAAACTATTCTCAACAATAAAAGGACTTCTGGGGGAATAAATATCCCTGACCTCAGGCAGTACTACAGAGTAACTGTGTTAAAAACTGCATGGTATTGGTACAATGACAGGCAAGTAGATCAGTGGAATAGAATTGAAGATCCAGAAATGAACCCACAGAGTTATGGTCACTTGATCTTTGATAAAGGAGCTACAACCATCCAGTGGAAAAAAGACAGCCTTTCCACAAATGGTGCTGGTTCAACTGGAGGTCAATATGCAGAAGAATGTGAATTGACCCACTCTTATCACCTTGTACTAAGATCAACTCCAAGTGGATCAAGGACTTCCACGTAAAACCAGACACACTGAAACTAATAGAAAAGAAACTGGGGAAGACCCTGAAGGACATAGGCACAGGGGGAAAGTTCCTGAATAGACATTTCTTTAACACACTGATTTTATTTCTTTTGTGACCATGACCAGAAATAGGATCACCTGATTTCGTTTTTTAGTTTTTTAAAGAAAGTCTATGCTTTTTCCATATGAATACAGTAACAGATATTTTAATGTGTTTTTTCATTGACTTAGTAGTGGGAGTTGACTCCCACTTTAGATAAACAGCCATTTATTATTTGGAATACAAATTATTAGATTTTGCTTTATTTTCTCTATTATTCTCACTCTCTGAGGAGAGAAGGATTAGTAAATATTTTCAAACAAAATATTCATTGCAAATTTATATGGCTAATGAATAAAATTCCAAAATCATTTCACGCTATTCTAGAAGCAAGTTTTATTAACCCAGGTTAACTTGAAACTATCATGTAGTCCAAGAAATCTCCAAACTGATTATCCTTCCATTTCAATTTACCATGTTATGGAAATACAGGTATTTTTTCATACCTAACTCTAGGATCTCTTTATTAAAAGACAATGGAAATATCCAGAAGACAACTATTCAGGTACTTAAAATGTTGAAGACATTCTACCGAATGTGAATTAAATATAGTGAGCCCACAGAGAGCAAAAGTACAGCTCCAGACCTGTTTTATATACAGGTCAATATAAAAACCTACCCTTGAGTTAGGCAGATGAATGAGTGGCTAAATTGATTGAGGAATACATGCATGTTTAACCTCTAGCCTGCATACACATGTCCCACAAGTTTACACAAAACCTTATGCAATTGCATATGAATATACATAAGCACAAGCATATACACAATCTCCATTAAGGTTATAGTAGGTTAACATAAAGAGCAATGAAGACCTGAGTTTGGATACTCAGCACCCACAGAGAAATGTGGACATGGAAGTGCACTTATGTATCCCAGATGCAATGGAGAGACAGAAAGATCCCTGGAGCTAACAAAATGGCCAGACTCACTAAACTAGTGAATTCCATGTTCAGGGAGAGACATTATCTCAGAGAATAAGGTAGAGGGTGATTGAGGAATACATGCATGTTTAACCTCTAGCCTGCATACACATGTCCCACATGTTTACACAAAACCTTATGCAATTGCATATGAATATACATAAGCACAAGCATATACACAATCTCCATTAAGGTTATAGTAGGTTAACATAAAGAGCCTTACAACATTCAGATTTGAAGAAGTGTGTTATGTTTCTTTTAGAAATGAAAAGTATGTTGCTACATTAGTGTTTAGCATTCATAACTTATTGCCATGACATAGTAAGTAAGAGAATGTGTAAGTTTAAGGCTACATTTGCTGTGGATAGATACCAACAATATCATAAGGTTTGTGATCAGTTGTAAGCATATCAAAAGTTTCTTTCGTAACATTGGCTTTGGTTCCAATATTTGTGACATTTGCAGAGTCAGATGTTGAAGTCTATGCCCCAGATTGGAGGTGGGGGGAGCTGTGAGAGATGCCCTAATACAAAGGCTTGGGTAGCTAGTATGAGATATTTCTGGTGTGAGGCTATAGCATTTGTTTCTTTTAATATCTGAGGATGCCAAACAAGTCCTCTTTAGTCTCTGAATCTCCCTTTGCTATACTGCTGAACTTCCCTGACTCCCGGACTCTGACAAAATACTTCTGCTATTTGTAAATTACCCACTCTGTACTGTTGTGTCATAAAAAAAAATAGGCTATGACAACTGAGTTTTCTAATCACATGACATTACTAAATTTTCAAATTTCTATTGTATAAAGTAATGCATCTGGGAAGGAAAGAAATTCCATGGACTTGAGAGGAGACCGATGACTAGGCTATGGCCTTAATAACTCTATGTCATTTCAAACACTAGGCCATGAGAACTTCCTTTCAGATTCTGTCTTAGGATACATGCTTTTCAAAACCAGTTTCACAGTGCAGAGACCACACAGAAGTGTTTTATTTAAGATATGACACTTGAATCTTCAGTTTACACCCATCACCCATCACCCATTACCAAACTCCTGGCATGGGGGCAAATAAGACTTCAAATGATTCCGACCTATGAGCTTTGATTATTTCTCCTGGTCTGCAATCACCATAGAAATGAGAAACGCTGACAGCATTCTATCTTGACAAATTTTCTAACAAAGACCAAGACAGATAGTAAACTATGTTGCCCTTTAAACTAATGAGTTTTGCAAAAATTCACTGTGCAACTTAAACCCAGACTTAGAAAACAATTGCAACTGGTCGATGATCTGAGTAAAGGTTGTTTTCTAGGTATAATCATCAATCAGGAAAATACCCTGATGACTAACACATTATGAGGATTCAAATAAGAGCAATAGTGAGATTATATAACTGTTTGAGATGTTATTAGGGGAATATCTGCATTTTCTTTCCATAAATAGAAAACTGACTAGTATGGACTATTTGTATTGAAATACATTTATTTTCTAATGAAGAAAGGGTGGTCTTGTGTGTGTGTGTGTGTGTGTGTGTGTGTGAGAGAGAGAGAGAGAGAGAGAGAGAGAGAGAGAGAGAAATAGAAGGAATTTCTTACCCATAAGATCTAAAGAACATTTAAATCTCTATAGAACATTTTTTTAAATGTAAAATGAATAGGTTTTCCTGATAGTTTTAGATTATCTTCATAATGTTAGAAGCTAATTATTTACTAATGAAGAAAGTTCTAGAACTATGGGAAATCAGTACACCCTTGGGAAGATGATCAAAAGAACTTACTAGGGCAAAGCCAAAGAGGTACAACTGAGGGATTTTTATTCTCAGACACACATTTCCGATTCTCTTTCTCTCTCTCAATCTCTCTCCCAATCTACCACCTTCTCTTTCTGATTATGAAACATATGATAATATTTACATATGCATAGCTTATTTGCTTTAATTAATCTTTGAAATCTGGCCTTATAAAATCTGATAATATTATAGCCCTTTAGTTTGCCTTAATCAAGGTTTTAGTCATGGCTTGACCTGGAGTCAAATTACTGCCTTTGCATAGCCTTAGCTAAGATCAAAGCCCTTTCACAGAAGGAAGTACAAAATGACTTTCTGGAACTCACTATCTTTGGGCTTCACTGATCCCAGAACAATTTGGGTAAATCAGTGCTTCTTATTCTTGTTAGGAATGCAACTCCTGTTATCAAAAATATCACTACCTGAATATAAAGTCCCAACTGCACAGAGGGCACTGCTTCATACTGTCTTCAGCCTTCAGCTTCTACTTGACTCCTTCTCTGCAATCTTTGCATGTCCCAAGCCAGTTTCATTGGCAGATTTGTTCTGTCCCAAAATCCAGTTGTTTATTTCCTTTGTTGTGAAAGGATAGATGATCTTTGCAAAACTATTCAAACTATGCAGAGAAGCCATGGATTTTGGAAGGGATTTTGAAAGCTGCTGTGCTTTTCTCTTCTGTGTGGTTATGATAGTGAGTGAGGAATGGTAGGCATGTCTCAATAAGTAAGGGATATTATAATTCAGTTATACAACATGATTTTCAAACTAGGACAAAATGAAAAATGAAAAAACAAAATGTTCTTTCTTAGAATTCTGCTATCTGTACATCACATTCCCTCTGCCTAGAAATCGGCTTGAACACTTAGACTTAGGAAACAGACTTGGGGTGGAAAGCCTCTTGAATACCCTGCTCCTCACTGAGGTAATTCACTCTAGAAGGATAGCTATTTCTAAAATCCAAGTGCTATTACAATACCATAATACTGTTAAAGGCTTGCTTGGTACTGGCAGCTAGAATATAGTGTTTCCCTTCTGAACATAATGTCAGGAAAAGACAAATGCGCACAAAACACTCTGACTTTTATAGAACAAAACAGCAACCCAGAATGCTCTGCAATCATTTCCCAGTAAACAAAAGCAAGCACATTATCCCAACCACACCAAAAAGACCAAATATCTATTCACTAATTCCAGCTTTGGCTGTGTTCCATTCTTTTCTACAGTCTGGATAATGATTAGTAAATAGCCTAATCACAGAGTTGCCCTTACTTCCAAATCACAGCAGTCAGTTCAGAACAAAAGCACTGATTCTTTCTACTCCATGTTGCTAAATGTAAATCCCAAATCCTCAAAGCCCACTTTTGTGACTCCTTTTGTGTGCCCTTATGCTTTGTCATAGCTTGGAGTTGATGCTTTCATTCATTAGAACAAGTGGGCAAGAGCAATTGTGCTCTGTTGCAATATCAAAGGTCTTTGACTGGAGTGATCTGATCCATCTATTGGTTGCAGCTCACCGTGTAAGGTAGCCATGTGCAAAAGACAAAGTCAGCAGCAGCAGCAAGGAAGTTAAGTCTGAGGAGAGAAGAGAGAAAAACCACCAGAAACAACCAGAAAGGAATTGAGAATTAATCGCCATGAATCATAGAAAGAGCTGGAGAACAGAGGAAAAACATCCACGGAATCTCACAATCCAGTTAATCAACTAGGATTTACCAAGAGTCAGATATGACTCAATATATCAAAATGCTTCTGTTGACTATGTCCTCTGCACATGGCTTCCTTACATGCTGAGCTCAGCCCAAGAGATGGATCAAATCAATCCAGTCAAAGGTCTTCAATACTGTTATACAGTACAGTTGCTTTTATTGACTGGTTGTAATAAATGAGTCCATCAACTCCAAGCTATGACAAATATGATGAATCCAATAATGAATGGAGGACTGAGAGCTGCAGAGACAGACAAAGGAAACACTATTATAGCCAATTCAGTCTTCTGGTAGCAGATGGAGAGAATGAAATTTTACTAAATAATTCCAGAATTAGAAAGTGTCACTATATCTGGTTCTGTTGAAGAATGAGGGTCTGAGAAACTGTGCTAAAAAAAAACAAATAACAAAAAACAAAGCAAAACAAACAAACAAACAAAAACCCAAAGTCTAGTGATGATCTTCCTGGGAAAGAGACTTCAAGATAAGAGCTGAGGAATGAGAGTTGAGTGGAGAAGAGTGAGGAGCATCAGGGAGAACAAAAGTACATTCATGATTTTATCAATCCTTTCCATTGAAATAGACAAGAGAAAATACCTTGTAACAGGATCTACTAGGTCAGACGTTTCCTGAGCTTAAACTAGGCAAATACTACAAGAAACTCTACATCAATATCTCTCATCAGTACGAATGCACAATTCTCAGACACCAATTACTAATGTAGGAGGATGACACAGTCAAAGGATTTCAAACTACTGCAACTAGATGTCAACTGACAATCATCTCCAGATTCATTATTGGATTCATCATATTTGTCATAACTTGGAGTTGATGGACTCATTTATTATAACCAGTCGATAAAAGCAACTGTACTGTATTACGGTATTAAAGACCTTTGACTGGATTGATTTGATCCATCTATTGGGCTGAGCTCAGCATGTAAGGAAGCCATGTGCAGAGGCATATTCAATAGAAGCATTTCAATATATTGAATCATTCGACAATAACAATTTAACATATGAAAACAGTCAAGGTAATAAATCATATTAGCAGAATGAAAAAGAAATTCCATGGGCCATGTTATTTGGTATGGAAAAGGCATTTAATACTGGTTTATGCTTTCTAGGGCTAAAACTATCAGCAGGCTAAAAATAGGAAAATAACTCAGCATGTTAACATCATATATGCAAACTTTCCAACTGTTAAGACATTCACTTGTGAAAGATGGAAAATGAGGAACAAAATAAGTATAACTATTTTGGTCCTATCTAGCTTTCAGAGTAAAATTTCTTTCAAGAGGCAAGGGGAAGGGGGAAAGCCTCTAAATTCCAGTGAGTGGAGAAGGATGGATTATTATTATGTATTATTGTACATATAAAACATAATCTATAGGGTCTACCCCAAAGCTATTAGAAGTAATCATAAACTCAATTAGTGGCAGAATAGGAAATCAACAGGAAACAATAAACTGCATTCCTGTGTACTGACAATAGTAAAAAAAGATCAAGAAAATATTTAATATGAAATAGCATCATCAACAAAGTAGTCTAAGAATAAACATAACATATCTGAACTGTGTGCTAAAAAAAACAAAGAATTTTGATGTTTAAAGAATAAAGAAGATACAAATGGAGAAGGAATCCATGTTAACTCAAACTACATCAAAAACTACATGTAAGAGTTGAAACTTACAGAAGTGTGTGTGTGTGTGTGTGTGTGTGTGTGTGTGTGTGTTGGGGAAAAATCTCATGAGATTGGACTGAGAAATAATTTGTTTCTTATGATGCCAGAAGACCAGGGTACAGAAGAAAATGTAAGTTGTCTGTGTTCTTTTGGAATAGTTTTTTGTTGCTATTGGTGGTGGTGGTGATGGTGGTAGATATTTTATGTTGTCCTATCTAAGCATATTTTATATCTAAGCATTTTTATAACTCTACATTTAGGAATTTCTGTCATTACATTTAAATTATCAAACATTTTGACATATATAACTTATATATTATTTTACATATTTTTATATCCAAGTCATCACCATTTTTACAGTATTTCCCTGTTGGTTGCTCAGTTTCCTGTGTACATGGAAAGGCCAGTGACACCATATCTAAGTTTAGTTGCAGCCACCCTAACCACATGGCACATACCCATTCTGAAGAATTGGATTACCACTGACAATTTTTAGAGCAGAAAGTTGGTTGCAACGATGGGAAAAAAATTAATTTTTGAGAGGTATTCAAGGGGTAAAAGTCGTCTTCCATGATGAATATCCGTATCCATGAAATGAAAGATGTGGCATCACAGCAGATATTTCAAGGCTCTGCTTCACACAACTTTGGGGAAATAGTGTCATTTACTAAAACAAGGATTTTGGAAAGAAGAACTCTGTTTTGGTATGTAGGTTTTCTTAAGGATTTTGAATTTTATTTGAGTATATTAATTCTGAAGTTTCTAAGACCTTGATGAGAGATGCTAGACACTTTAAAATACCATCTGGAAACAAAATTCTCTCTCTCATATATATGTATATGTAATATGTATGTACATAATATATTATGTGTTTTTATTATTATTATATTTATATATTTTTATAAAATATACAAAATTATATGTTTATGTTTATATTTATATTTTATGACATTATAAATTATATATTATACATGTATGATTTTTATTTTGGATTTTGATCTTCATTATGTCCTTATATTGCTTCTAAATTATTCATATCCACAAGAAGATAGAATACACATAATTATACTGAAAATGCTGAATTTGAGTACTTCCTAGTAGTGCTTACTAGGGTCTAATATCTTCAACCTGAGATGTGAATACTAGAGAACGATGCATATTCCTTTCAGATAATAACCAAATATGCACTGAAGATTAGTTTTGTTTTGCTTGAGTTTATATTAACCAAAGAGTATATAAATATAAGTCGAGCCTTTCACTTATAAACATTTCAATAGCTTTTATCTCACCCAGTAGAGAGACTTTATATAGATAAATTCCAATCTTGTCACATAAAGTGTTTCTCCATCCAAGGGAGAGATGGCTGCTTAGAGGATTGCCATGAATTATTCAGACATAATTATTCTTTATGTTTGAATGGATACTGGATGGTGATTATCTTTAGTTCAAATATAATTTTCTTTCCATAGTAGTGCTAATAAGTTTCATGTAATAATTATTTAGATTTATACATATTTTCCTGAAACCAAATATCATGAAATTCAGTGTAAGATAAAGTCAGAGCCCCTTTAAAAGGAGTATTACCTACTACATTCTTTATATTTCCAATAATACCATGGATAACACAATTCTGCATAGTTTTATAGAAATTTCTCTCTGTCTCTGTCTGTCTGTCTGTCTGTCTCTCTGACTCTGTGTGTGTGTGTGTGTGTGTGTGTGTGTGTGTGTGTGAGAAAGATTTCCAAACCAGAATGAACTTTGCAAAGGGGCCTGAAACAAAATGATTCTTCAGATAGGAACAGACCCAATCAAATAGGCAAGAAAAAGAACAAAAAGTTGACCAATACTGCTAAATTTTTGTATTTATGAAATGGATTAAGCAAGTGTAGTTAGAACTAGATTAAGCAATCTTGTGCAAGTGCTGTGTGATTTATTTTGTTGTTTTGATACGTGGTTTATTAATGCATGTGTTTGAATCAAAAATTAGAAAGAACAACATTTTAAACACTTAACCCAGGAAACTACAAGTTTCCCTTAAGTGACTACAAATTTAAACTTTATTGAAATGCAATTTTATTTAACAGTGCACATGGTTAATCTGTCTTTTCTTATTCTCTTACCTTTTTTCTTATAATTTATTTTACCTGATTTGTGTTATTACATGTGTCTATACTTGATTTTGTAACAGTACATGTCACTGTCTACAAAGTCTGTGAGTGTACCCACTGTTGGTTTTGTTCGGTGGTATGGCTCAAATTCCAAGAGAACACAATTGACAAACACATGATAGACACTTGATAAATATTGTGTATCCTAAACTAATGCTCATAAAAAAGACAAGAGGCTTAAGGCAAAGAGATTAATTTCTCCCAATTAAGGTAATACATTTTGACATTGAGTAAAAAAGTAAAACGAAGCTTTTAAGAACCAAGGCATTCAACTCACAGAAGAATGGAAAACCTTGACCTGAAACCCTCTGAATATGTCCATTGAGGAAAAAAAAGAGAAACCAACCTGCTGAGGATCCAAAGTGACGTGTGTGGGATGAGAAGGGCAGCATTTCAAAACAATGGGCATTCATCTGAAAAGCACGCTTTGGCAGATGAGAGATTAAGCTCTGGCAGAGACACAGAGCTGAGGGCTAGTTTAAAGACAGATTAGCGTTCAGGGAACAGGGCAGTGTTGGGGACTTTGCTTTTGGTAGAGTTGATAGATGAAGGGCTAGGTTTGAAAAAGATCTCTTTCAAGATAAATTTCAAACACTGAGGAAGAATGCAGAGAGTTGAACCTTGAAGCTGCTGATACGGTCGATACAGTTGACCGAAAGGATGTCACTTCATTTGTTCTTATTTTCTTCTTTAAAGTTAGTTGCTGTCCAGTTGTTCTGACTTTCTTATACATTCACCTTGAGTCTCAGGTGCAGCTTGACAGTATTTCCTACCATTCAATAGTTTTACTAGTCATTCTGTTATTATGTTCTTTGCTGAGTACATTCTTAGCCAAAGTAATCTCATTTGTCTCCATTTGCTTTTATTGCCAGTGGTATTGGGAGCTAACCTAAAACAGCATTGCCTATACCAACCTCATGAGATGGTTCTCTGTTCTTAGTATTTTCATAGTATATATAGGGTTGAAGTCTTCAATACACTCATTCTTCTACACATACTTATTCATTATTTACTGAAGCAATTCTTCTTTCCTTGTGCTCTTGGGACACTGTAAAACAGTGGCTGTAAGGGTACTGACATAGCTCTGGCCCTCTCTTTATTCCCTGTGTTCTGCGTGAACTTTCTCTTGTGTCAGTGCCCTGCTATTTTGGTTGCTATCATTTGTAGTTTATATTAACACCAGGTCCTTTGATATTTTCACTTTTGTTTCCTTTGATATTTGGGGATATTTCATGGTTATGCATGCATGTGAGGATTTAATCTTTTCTCTATGTCTGTGAAGACAAGTATTTAAAATTATATTGTGAGGATCTCATTGAATCTCAGAGCCTTAGGATACTCTGAGTCTATGGACATCTTAATAACATCAGTTCTTCCAGTCTATGAACAAAGGGAGTATTGCTATTTATTTGTAGGTGATACAGTTCCTTAGACATTTCAGAGAGAGGGGGTGAGGAGATAGAGATAGGGATAGGGAGAAGGATAGGAAGGGAGAGGGAGAGAGAGAGAGAAAGAGAGAGAGAGACAGATAGAGGCAGAGAGACAGAGACAGAGAGACAGACAGAGAGAGGGAACAGGTACATTAGAAAAACACACTTAACTTTATAAAAACTTCAAGTCAGAACTTTTCTATGAATGCTGGAGAAAATGTGGAGAAAGAAATGAGCCCATCCAGTGTGGGTCAGAATGAGAAAGAGTAGCTCATTATGAAAACACTTTGGGGATTCCACAAAAAGTTGAAGTATCGCATAGTTCAGCCATCCTTCTGTTCCCAAAAGGAAACCAGATGTCAAACAAATATCTGCAGTCCATGTTTATCTAAGTAGTATTTACAGTAGCCAATACATGGAATCAACATAAAGGACCATCAGTGCCTGAATGAACAAAGAGAATGTGGCATGTTTACACAACAAAAACTATTCAGCTTTATGAAGATGTCACACCAGGGCACTTTGCTCTAAATGAGGTAAGTCACGCAGAGAAAGACAAATTGAGCATGCCCGGGCTCACATGTGGAATCCAAACCCATTGGTCTTATAGTTGAGAACAGAATAGTGTGGTTGCTAGAGATGGGAGGAGAAAGAAAACCATGTATCAATCAGAAATAAATGCAAAGTAGGAAACAACTGACCTTGGGCATTTTGGACCATTATGTTTTTATTTATTCTACACAAATGCATTAAATCTTTAATAATAAACATAGCATGAAGATTCTGGGAACTATCAATGCTATGGAGAGATAAAACAGACAGAAAATATTTACACACCAGTTTATATAAATAAGCCACCAAGGAATTCAGTCAGCTGTATACCTGAACTCACAAGATCTGATCATCTTTCTGATTAGTTTAATTCTTATCTGAAAATCTGAGAATTTATTATACCTAGATACAAGGCATTGACTTAAATGAACCAGCCAATTAAAGCAGGTTTGCTTGCCCAATTTAATCAGTAGCTACCCACATTGTCATATCAATCAATAGAAGGCAGTTTGTCATTCCTAGAATGTGAATTACACAATTTCAGCGAACATTGTGTTAGTTCTATAAGAAGTAGACTAAACAATTTATAAAATTGTTTATATTGATTATACAATTTATAAAAGAATGGTATTCTAGAGAAGTCCGTGTATACTGTAGAGTGTTCTTGCTTGTAGGTCCTTTATTTATGTAACAGATAAAGGCAGAGACTCTGAGACAGGGTTGAAACTCAGTGTAGAGGGATGAGTGTATCAAGTAGGAAGGACAAGTGTTTAAAGTAGTGTATCAAGTATATCCTTACAAGAAAAGGCTTGAGATCATTGCTGATGAAAGGAAGAGATCTGATATCTAACACAACTGTCTGCTGTTGGGAAATGCTTTAGAATTTGTGAGAAAGTTACTACTGGGAGAAGCTATTATAGAAAAGCTTTCACCTATGTATTGCTGGGGGAGACGGAATAGGCCTGGCCAATGTAGTCATGAAAATAACTCACATAAAGAATAAGATACATCACACTTTCATATGTGGGAAATATCAGCTAGAAGCAGGAGACTACTAAGTGTAAAGCAGCAGCTTTTAAGTTCTCTTAACCATATTATAATGAAATTATTTGTCTTCTACATTCTGCATCATATACTTTGTGGAGTTTTTCTAAGCTTTTAAAAATAACAATTTTTACTTATTTGTTTTCATTGTACATGGTTACCTGTCTGTGTTCAAGTGTACAATATACATGATGGATTACTGCAGAGGCCAAAAAGAGGAATCTGGCCTTTTGCAAGAAGAGTTATAGGCAGTTTTGAGCCACCATATGGGTGCTAAGAATCAAACCAGGTTCTCTGTAAGAACCATATATGAGCTTAGCTACTGAGCCATATCTGCAGGCCCTGTTGATTAGTTTTAAGCACACACTAATTAAAGGAGAAATTATGAGAAACCTACATTTTTACATCTTTTTTGGCTATATTTGCAATTCCAGATTCAAGCAGTTATCCAAAATGTCATTCAAATTTGCCCACTCCACCATCTGGGCAGGTTGTATTTATAGATAGTGAAAAGAGCATGGGCCTCTGGTCCTGGAAAGGCTCAGTGCAGCAGTGTAGGGGAATACCGGGACAGGGAAGTGGGAAGGGGTGGATTGGGGAACAGGGGGAGGGAAGAGGGCTTATGGGACTTTTGGGGAGGGGGGATCCAGGAAAGGGTAAATTATTTGAAATGTAAATAAAGAATATATCGAATAAAAGGGAAAACGAAAAGAGCATGGAATAAAGCAAGAGAGGGATCCCAAATGGTTACAGCTCTGGGCTGTTTTACTTGCATATAATTTAAAATGACTACTTGGATTGGCTGAAACTCAGCTACTTGGAAAAAGGTTATACTATACATCAAGACAGGTTACAGAGCACTAGAATAAAGTAATTTTTTAGTCCAAACTTGCTAAGGTTTATACAGCCAGCTATACACAAACCGATAAATGTTAATACATGTGGCAACTTGAGATACTTTCTACTCTGTTCTGTATCATTTTCAAAGCACTAATTATAGCCACCAGTGAGCAAAGTTTGTGTATTTGGAGGCAGTGGACTCCCCATGACACTGCTTCTCAGTCTTTGCTTCTTAAATGTCCATGTGTTTTCTGGGACTCACTGCTTAGCATGCATGGTAATCTCTGAGGTACGCACCTTTCTTCTACTATTGAGTTGTTGGAAATGAATCATGGGCTTCTTAGTCTCTCCAATGCAATCCCTCATTGATTAAGTTTCAAGTTATATGGTAACAGTAAGATTAAAAAAAATTATCCCGAATCAATTCTAGCTAGCACTTACAAATTGGAAGCAGGGGAATTTCTATTTTGATGCCTGCCTAAACTAGACAGTAAAACTATGTCTCAAAAAGACAGAACTAAAGCCAAAAGCAAACAGAAATACTTTGAAAATATGTTTTTTTTACATTTTTGTAGATTTCTGTTTGTTTGTTTGTTTGTTTGTTTGTTTTGAGATTGGGTATTTCTGTATAGACTTGGCTGTTCTGGAACACCATCTGTAGACTAGGCTGAACTCAAACTCAGAGATCCATCTGCCTTGTAACTGTGACTGATGTATTCTGCTAGTCTAGTGGATTTTATAACAAATCAGATAGTAGGGTATTATGTGAAAGCTATTATTGAATTTAAGGCCTAAGACTCACATGATAGGACAAAAGAAGCAATTCAAGACAATAGTCTTCTGACTTCCAAGGGCAGGACCATGACAAATGAATGTAGTGGGAAATGCACACACACACACACACACACACACACACAAAATAAATAAATATAAGAATTTTTAATGCAGTAAAGTGAGGAAACCTTAAAATAGACAATTCAAGACGTCAAATTATATGTTGATAAGATTTTCTACCAATCCAAAGTTTTGAATCCTGTCTCCTTTGTAGTTCATAACCATGTACTTTCTGTGGTAGACCTTGATGATAAGGCCATTCGGTTCTTCATTGTGACATCTTATGAGGCAGAAACTTGAGTAAATCTTCAATACCAATATTTCCTAAATATATTTTATGAAAATTTCCATAACTTTTTTTTAATACAAATGAAAATTGAGACTGTAGTCTTTTGGAACCCTACTCAAAATTCAAAGTCTTTAAGGAGTTTTGTTGTTTTGTTAGAGCCATATAAAACAATTGGGGCATCCTGACAAAAATACATCATCTGAATGCAGCCATGAGAAGTCACGAGGAGAAAATGTCCTTGATGGCAACCTTACACATAACTTACCAGCATGATCCTATAGCAGTGCTATGCAAAACAGAGGAAAGCTATACTCCATGTCTAGACTGACAGAAGTATGACCACTAATGCCACACGACTTTTTCCCCCATGAAAAACATATAGCCTTTCTTCCTTTTCTCCTCTTTGCCTGTCCCCTCTACTAATGTCATTTATGAACTAGACCTACATTTACGCTAAATAATGTTGATCATCATGACAGTCTATAGTCATTTTACCATATTTAGTTCTGTGCTCATTTGGTGATATTTTAGTGACTCTAATTGACTTTAGTTATATTTCTTAACATTTTATAATTTGATACTGTAGTGATACAGGAATTTCTTTTTTTCCAATTGAGTAGTAGTAATGGTTGAGTCTTAAAGAATAATAAATATGCTCATTAAGAAAATATCTCCTTAGGGGTACCTTCCAGAATGCACCAGAGACCTGGGAGGACTCTCAGAACTCTCAGGACTCAAAGGGAGGGACATTAGATAAAATACCCAACAGTAGGGAGAGGAAACTTATAGATCCCACCTCTAGCAGGAAGACAGGGCATCAAGTGAGGGAGAGGGGGTGCATTCCACAGTCACAACTCTGACCCATAATTGTTCCTGACTGAAAGAACTACAGGTATGGAAATGGAGAGAAGCCCGAGGAAAAGGAGATCCAGCGACAGGCCCAAAGTGAGATCCAGTTCAAGGGGAGGTCCCAAAGCCTGACACTATTACTGAGACTATGAAGCACCCACAAAAAGGGATCTAGCATTACCCTACTCTGGAAGACCCATCAAGCAGCTGAAAGCATCAGATGCAGATATTTGCACCCAAGCCATGAACAGAAGCAGGTGACTCCTGTTGTTGAATTAGGGAAGGCTGAAAGAAACTGAGGAGAAGGGCAATCCTGTAGGAGGACTAGCAGTCTCAATTAAGCTGGACCCCTGAGATCTCTTAAACACTGGACCACCAAACAGGTAGCATACACCAGCTGATATGAGGCCCCTAATGCACAGTAGAGGACTGCTGGGGTTTGTGTTCATTCAGAGATGATACACCTAACCCTCAAGAGACCGGAGGCCCCAGGGAGTTTAGATGGGGTGGGAGGTGGGGACATCCACGTGGAGACAGGAGGTGGGATGTGGAACTGTTGGAGGGTAGTGGGGAGGAAGGGAATAAAACATGGAGTGATTTTAAAAAAAGTAATTAGGGCTGGAGAGATGGCTCAGCGGTTAAGAGCACTGACTGTTCTTCTGAAGGTCCTGAGTTCAAATCCCAGCAACCACATGGTGGCTCACAACCATCCATAATGAGATCTGATGTCCTCTTCTGGAGTGTCTAAAGATAGCTATAGTGTACTTACATATAATAAATAAATATTTTTTAAAAAACAATTAATTAAAAAAGAAATATCTATTACAAGAATAATAAAAATCATTGTTTAAAAAAATGAAAAGGAAAATAGCTTCTGGCAAGAAGTGGTGGTGCAGCCCTTTAATTCTAGCACTTGGAGGTAAAGGCAAGCTGATCTTTCTGAGTTCAAGGTCAAGTTCCAAGACTGCAATGTGGACAAAGAAACCCTGTCTCAAAACAAAAAAAAAAACAAAAATAAAAACAAACAATGCCCCCCAAAACAAAACAAAATGTAGGAGATATCTCCACAAACTGCAGAAGAGGTACGTGAACTAAAAAAAAATGAGTACATGGTAAAAAGAAAAATATCAGAAACAGGAAAATATTTTAAGTAGGAAGTTTTCTTAAATACAGAACAATTGAAATAAATGTACATATCTTATAATACACACACAAGTCAATAGCAAGAAAACTACACAATATGAACAATACTTGAATTGCTTGCAGGTCATCAAAGAAATAATAAAAAAATAAAGTTCCCATAGACCAATGAGATAAAATTATAACTTACTAGAATCTTTGGATCTTTGTAATAAAGATTAAGAATTTCTAAGAGGAAAGTTTAGAGCCATAAGTATTCATGTAAAAGAAAAAAGGAAAAGGAGGAGGAGGAAGAAAAGAAGGAAGGAAAGAAAGAAACAAAAAAGAAAGAAAGAAGAAAGGAGGAAGCAAGGAAGGAAAGAAAGAAAGAAAGAAAGAAAGAAAGAAAGAAAGAAAGAAAGAGAGAGAGAGAGAGAGAGAGGGAGGGAGGGAGGGAGGGAGGGAGGGAGGGAAGGAGGGAGGGAGGGAGGAAGGAAGGAAGGAAGGAAAGGAGGGAAGGAGGAAGGAGAGAGAGAGAGGGAGAGAGAGGGAGAGGGAGAGAGAGAGAGAGAGAGAGAGAGAGAGGGAGGGAGGGAGGGAGGGAGGGAGGAAGGAAGGAAGGAAGGAAGGAAGGAAGGAAGGAAGGAAGGAAGGAAGAAAAGTTTCATTGACTTAATTGTGACCGTTAAGGACCTAGTAAAGAAGAACAATCTAAACCTTATGACAGACAAGAAGTATTAGAGATAATAAAGGAAGAGAATTAATGAAAGATTAAAAGAGCAGTACGCTGAAAGAATGCGAGTTGCTTTGTTGAAAAATAAAAAAGCTTTAAAAATCCTTAACCAAATAAAAGAAAAATTTCGAATTAATAAATTTAGAGATGGAAAGTTGTAGATTACTGTGGATTCCAGAGAATATAGAGAATCATTAAGGAATGGTTTGAAATTTTAAATTTCAAATATCTGTAAAATTAAATGAGATGAATACATTTCTAGGTCTATATGACTTACCAAAATTAAATCAAAAGAATATAAGTAAACACTCATAAACGTCAATGAGACTAAATAACTAATGAAAAGCATCACAGCGTGTAAAACTCCAGGGCCAGATGGATTGTTAGCTGAATTCTATAAAATCTTTCAAGGAGAACTAATGTCAATGTTCTTTAAGCCATTCTATAAAATAGGACTATAAATTTCATTCCATGGCCAGGTATCATCTTGGAGTAAAAACAAATAAAGATAAAACATATAAAGAAAGCTATGCATTAGAATTCTGAGGTCAGGATCAGCAGTATGTGAAGAAGGACTAGAGAGACGATTCAGAGGTTACAGCATTCATTGCTTTTGCATAGAACTTAGGTTGGATCCCAGCACCCACATGGCAGTCTACAATCATGCATGACTTCAGTTAAAGGGAATCTGATACTCTTTTCTGGCCTGCACAGGCACCATTAATGCATGTGTCATAATACAGATATGCAGAAAGAACATTAATACACATAACATGAAAATAAATAAATCTCTAAACAAATACAGTAAACCAAGTTGGTTTCATTTAAGGAATGCACAGATGGTTTAATGTAAATAAAACAAGAAGTATAATTCAACATGTAAATATACTTACAGTCAGAAATCACTTAACCATTTTGGTCAGTGTAGAAAAGGTATTTGACAAAGTTTAAAGTTCCTTCATGATAAAAGTTTCTAAGAAACTGGAAATAAAAGCTACATATTTAACACAATAGAACTTGTATGTGGCAAACTTGTAGTAACTTTATAGTAAATGGGGTAGGCAGAAAGCATTTTTTATAAATCAGTAATGATAAAAAGATACCCACTCTTTCCAATGCTACTCAGTATAGTGCTTGAAATTTTAGGTACAGTAATAAGGCAATAGGAAAGGAAGAACTAGTGTTGTCATCACTTGAGGGTGATATATCCCATCATTAAAAGACCCTACAGGCTTCATCAGAGAACTTCTAGACTAGCTGCAAATTTTTGGTAAAAAAAAATGAAATCATTTTATAGGAATTGGAGTTTTTCTACATACAGAACAGTAATAGACATGTCAAATATAATTAGAAATATAAACAATTTACAGTAACATTAAAATGCTTATAAGTAAACCTAAACACCACCACATGAGTCCTGTGGACATATTGCTATAGTCACAGATCAGTGCCTTCCTGGGACATCATCCTACAGGCTCCCTCTTGCAGCTGATTTGAGTAACCCAAGCCCATAAAATATTTAGAGAGTGAGATACCTTGGAACACTCACCCATAAATGGGATGTCTCATCAAATCTCTCCCTCCAGGGCACAGGGAATCTTATAGAAGAGAATGTAGAAAAACAAAGTAAAAGCCAGAGGGAATGGAAGACACCAGCAAAACAATGCCCCCTAAATCTCTAGATCTCTCTCTGTCTCTCTCTGTCTCTGTCTCTGTCTCTCTATCTCACACACACACACACACACACACACACACACACACACACACACTGGGTTCTTTTGATCCTTTAGGCATATATATATATATATATATATATATATATATATATATATATATGTATGTATACACACACACACACACACACACACACACACACACATACATTTCTGGTTTAGTGCTTTTATGGAATTCCTGAAAGTGAGATTCAGTGGGTTTCTAAATCTACATCTATTTCCTGTGCCTTCTCTTGGGTTCTTTCTACTTCTGATCATTTGTTTTGTCTTATTCCAATGTGTTAGTTCTGTTTTTTGCTATTATATTTTAATTTATTATTATAACTTAGAAGCTTACTTGTAATAAGAGACAGAAAGGGGGTGGATCCAGAAGGGAAGGGAGGTGGGGAGGAACTGGGAGGAATAGCAGGAGGGGAAACTATAATTAGGGTAGATTATGTAAGGAGAGAAAAGATACTTTAAATAAAAGGATAAAAACAAAACAAAGCACTAAAGAACTAAATAAAACCAGCTTTCTGAGCATAGTTTATTATTTATAATATATGCAAACACTCTGGGACTCACTGAGATTTTCTGTTTTGCTCTCTCTGTCTTCACTTTTGATACATATATTAAAAATTTCCACACTAAATAAAACATACAAAACAACAAATATTATGTAGTACTTGAAAAAAATTCCTTGGAGAAATGGAGACTTCTTAAGGGTTTGAGACATAAGAAAGATTTTTAGAGGCTGTTTTTAATACAACAAAGGGTATGCCATAGACCAATCATTGTCTGGATGAAGATCAAAACAACTGTGATTTAAGCTGTATTTCTAGGAATGAAACATGTATAGGAATACTGTGTTATAAAGTGAGAATTTGTATTTCATCTCATCCAAGATAAATATGTAAGAAAATATCTTCTGTTCTGAGCTACCTTGTCGGTCTCAGTGGGAGAGGATGTGCCTAGCCTTGCAGAAACATGAAGTGCCAGGGTGGAGGGATACCCACAGGTCTCAAGAAGAGAAGGAGATGGGGGATGGGAGATGGGGGAAGGATTGTGGAAGGGGGTGACTAGGAGGGGTCAGTGAGCAGGATGTAAAGTGAACAAATAAAATTATAAAATAAAAACAACAAACAAAACAAAACAAAGAAAGATTAACACTTATTTTAAAAAAGGTAAAGTGAAAGTTTGATAATACTTTAATTTTAAGAAAAGAAATTTGTATGTATGTGTAATAGAAAATACAAAATTCTATTCTACTAAATCGATTCTTTATTTTGAGTAGCCATGTGAACAGAATTCTCCATGCTTTGAACAGTAAATTTCCTGATAATGTAGCAACATTAAACTCTCGAAGTAAGCACCATCATGACTAGTGTTTACTGAAAGCCTACCACAATCCAGCTCATAGTCTCTGGGTGCCAGCAAGCCTGACACATAAGCAGGAGTGGACGGGCTTGCTGGTCCTATTTCTTACTGGTTTGTGTTCTACAACTGGAGCCATATATCACACCTCTGACACAGGCTGGCATTGTCAGAGTCTATCCGGTGTGCATTAGTCCCAATTCCCAGGAAGGTCTTGCATTTCACTAGCTTTAAATATTCAAGAAATGTTGAGTTGAACTTCAGTCTTCAGAATATCAGTGATAATATAAGGATAAATTAATAAGGATAATATAATACGGAAGATAAGGAAGAATACATATAATAAAGACAAATAAATAAGTATAAAAATATAGAAATGAAGAGAATGGTAAATTTTTATTTGTAAAACCACGATTTGATATTCAATTACATTAGCCTTTTTATTAATGACATGATAAGCAATTATGATCAACCCCAAAAATGTGAACATTGAAATAGAGCTTTAGATGTCATAATCTCTATGAATATATGCATGCTTCAGTGTACATTTAACATAATCAGAATATTTCTTCTCATGTGAACAGCATGCCTAATTTTATTTTTGGTTGTTAACATGGCAAAGATATCTTCCATGGTTAAAGTCGGTGGTACTTTTGCTTTTAAAGGCTGCAGTGATTTCAGCTGCTTTTACAGGATGTTCCAATGTGTTTGGGGATATAACAATATTTCCTGGACACAGTCAAGTACAGCATAGCACTGCACAGAACTTTAGGATGTGTAGTGTGGTGGTGTATACATATGTGTGGATATAGGAGAAAGGATAGTAACCACAGTAGGTCTCCTGTATTAATGTAGGCATTAATGTCTGGAGTTGTGACCCTAGGACAGCCATTTTAATAAGGAAAACTGCATAAAAATAGTCCCTAGTTTGGAGAAGAAAATGCTTCTTTGCTATAGCAGTCTCTAAGAAAATTTCTCCAATTTAAAAGCATGTCTCAGTGGTCTGGTACACTAAGACTTCAGACGTGCATAGCAAAACTGGCTGCTGCAATCCATTGCCAGTATCTCTAAAAGGCCAACAACACTGGCGAGAAATTACATAGTTTGTTACAAATATCAACTGAACCCGGGCGTGGTGGCACATGCCTGTAATCCCAGCACTCGGGGGGCAGAGGCAGGCGGATTTCTGAGTTCGAGGCCAGCCTGGTCTACAGACTGAGTTCCAGGCCAGCCAGAGCTACACAGAGAAACCCTGTCTCAAAAAACAAAAACAAAACAAAACAAAACAAAACAAAACAAAACAAAAAACAAATATCAACTGAATTGAGTTTAATTGAGTCTCCTACAAACAGATTCTGAATTAAAATCTATATAGGCAGCTTGCTTAGACATCTGAGAAGATGAAATTGTGAAGAAGAGCAAATTCCACAGAGCAAGGTCTTGATCCATAGTGCAAATGGAGCTGAAACAGAGACAACCCTATCTGCCGAGTCCTGTGAACATTCTGTCCTACCCTAAGCTGAGACTTTGTGTATTTGTAGTAGCCGAATAACAAGAAGAAGAGTCTGGATGGAGAAATTGTTCAGAAACAAAGGACGAAGTTATCCAGGAAATGCATTTGAGAGTGTTGAGCAGGAAAATTTCCCAGCAGCTAAGATGTATGTATGGGCCGTGAAGAGTAGTGGATCTGAGGGAGACACCACAGTACCCACTCCAAAATCAAGAATGAAAGAAAGGGAGCAAGCACAGTCGTGTTCATAGAAGGAAATGTGTTTTGAAGGTTAAATGGAAATATTTGGGTACACAGTGTAAATTGAAAGCTGGTACAACCACTCTGGAAATCAGTCTGGCAGTTCCTCAGAAAACTGGACATGATACTTCCGGAGGACCCAGCCATACCACTCCTGGGAATATACCCAGAAGATTCCCCAGCATGCAATAAGGATACATGCTCCACTATGTTCATAGCAGCCTTATGTATAATAGCCAGAAGCTGGAAAGAACCCAGATGTCCCTCAACGGAGGAATGGATACAAAAAATGTGGTATATATATACAATGGAGTACTATTCAGCCATTAGAAACAATGAATTCATGAAATTCTTAGAGAAATGGATGGAGCTGGAGTACGTCATACTAAGTGAGGTGACCCAGTCTCAAAAGAATACCCATGGTATGCAGTCACTGATAAGTGGATATTAGCCTAGAATCTTGGAACACCAAAGACACAAATCACATACCAAGTGATGTCTGACAAGAAGAAAGGAGTGGACACTGGTGCTGGAATGGACCAAAGCATCATTGTGGGGGAGTACAAGAACAGTAAAGTGGGAGGGGGTGGATGAGGGAGCAGGGGGAGGGAAAAGGGCATGTGGGACCTTTGGGGGTGGTGAACCAGAAAAAGGGAAATGAATTGTAAATATAGAATATATCCAATAAAAAAAATCAACTAAAAAAAAAAAAGAAAAGAAAAGGGTTTACTATGTGAATGGAATGGAAAACAAGATACTGCACTCACTGTTACTGCTGCTGTGGTTGTTTGTGTTCTCTTTTGATTTGTTTTGAGATAAGGTTTTTCTATATACCCCTGGCTGTCTTGAAACTCACTCTGTAGACCAGGATGGCCTCCAACTCATAGAGAACCACCTGACTCTCCTGGGACCACTGCCCAGCTAACACACTACATGTTAAAACTTAAAATTTGGAATAGGATTCTATACCTATATTGACTAACAAGATATAATCGAAGCAGCTGTAACCAAACTCTAAGACTTTTCTTTCTCTGCTGAGTTGAAGTCAGGTAAGCATTGCAAATGGTACTGAACGCGGACGGACATGCAAAGTTAATGCACCAGTTCCACCAGATATTTACATTTGAAAGATAATGATAATCAGAGCAGGCTGTGGAGACAGGACTTAAGACCCAAAGCCTGATGTGAGCATTAACTATTGACACTATCAACACACCCAGAGTTCTCACTCACTGAGCCTTTCCCCTGTGCAGTGGCAGGAGGGCAAGCTGGAGACTTGCATCTGTAATTGCAATGAGATGTAAGCAGAAGCATATGGGTGACTTCTAGGAAATCCTGCTTCTTGAATTATAGAATAGGATATATGTGGCTTTCATCGTTTTTCTCTTGTTTTAATTATAGATGCAATGGTTAAGGACACTAAAGCTACTTTGTGATCAAAAGGAGTCCAAAAGAGTGGCAGAAACACACCCCCAACGTCACGGGAGTGCAGTGCCAACGGAAACAGCCACTCACCATTAGGCATTCTGCTGGGTTAAAATATAAACTCCAATATTTAAGCATTTTAAACTGTATTGTGCTTATAATTAATGATTTCTGAAAACTAATATAGAAAACTAGTGATATGGCTTGGGAGCTCTTTCATGGGGATCACACAGAATGAGGGAATGGCAGGTGGGAACAGAGAGCCCAAACATGTAAAGATGGAGGAATCTCCAGCGCCAAGGGGACATAAGAGAGGCTGAAGACTGGGGAATCATTCTGGGGTCTCAAGTCACGAAGAGTCCATTTTTATGGTGGATTCCCTGCTACTTATATCTCACTTATTAATAATTACATTTTTAGAAGGGGGAAGAAAATAATGAAGGGAAGAAATACGGAGACAAAGTGTGGAGCAGAGACTGAAAGGAAAGGTCATCCAGAGACTCCTGCACCTCGGGATCCATCCCATATGCAGACACCAAACCCAGACTCTATTGTGTATGCCAAGAAGTGCTTGCTGACAGAAGCTGTCTCCTGAGAGGCTCTGCCAGATTCTGAACAAATACAGAGGTGGATGCTCACAGTCAACCACTGGACTGAGCATGTGGTCTCCAATGGAGGAGTTAGAGAAAGGACAGAAGGAGCTGAAGAGGTGTGTAACCCATAGGAAGAAGAACAATATCAACTAACCAGAACCCCCACCCCAGAGCTCCCAGGGACTAAACCACCAACCGAAAAGTACACGTGGAAGGACCCATGGCTTCAGCCCCATATGTAGCAGAGGATGGCCTTGCCAGGCATTAATGGGAAGAGAGGCCCTTGGTCCTGTGATGCATCAGTGTAGGGGAATGCCAGGGCAGAGAGATGGGACTCGATGGGTAGGTGGGGGAGTAACATCATAAAGGCTGGGGGAGGAAGGATGGGATAAGGGGTTTTTAGAGAAGAAACCGGGAAAGCGGATAACATTTGAAATGTAAATAAATAAAATATCCAACAAAAAAAAGAGGAAAAAAATCATGAACTTATTTTAATCCTCTTCATCTTTTCAAGTATTTGTTTTGCAGCTTTTTCTTCACATTCTTTCGTAGTAACACTGCATCCCCACTTTCAATATATGTTTTTTTCCCATAGCCTCCTCTCAACTTCAACTTTTAAGCACTCAAAACAGAATATTCTACTTTTTTTAAAAGAATAAGATATTTTTCTGGATTACTTTGTAGCAAGTGGTATTTTAGATATGTTGTTAGTTTTACTTTAACTACCTGGTGTAAGTACCCAAAGATGATTCTCTTTTCTCAAGTCATCAACTCTGATCATTGTTTCACTATAAGTTATACCTTTGGTATACGAGCCTATTGGTTGAGGGCACATCATATCCAAATTACACAATTCTACCATTACACCTTTTATTCATATTCATCTTACAGTGGAAAAAAAAAGTGTCCGCTCAACATTAAACAGCTTCCATCATCTTAAAAGTTCTATCGTTTTTCAAGATTCCAAGTCTGTAGTCTATTCTGAGACCCATGACAAACCCTTAGCTATGGAGCGGTGCAAAACTGAAAGCAGGAAGGTGCCTGCTTCCCACATACATGGCGATGACACAAGGGAAGAGCTGCTATTCTGAAATGATGAGTAGGGCCCTAGAAATGTGGAATGGGGCAAAGCAAGACTGAAACCCATCAGGGAAGGCATGAGACCCTGTTGTTAGGTATCTAACAACCAGAAAACATGAGAGGCAACATGGTATGTGCTTCAAAGGTTTGGAAAGTCTTGTTCCTGAGTCCAGGCAGTCTGCAGCCTGTATAGATTCCCCCTTTGTGGATCCTGCTCACCATGTGCTTCTTTCCTGGGACCACTTGCTATTCCAGCAATTTCCTGAGAGTTTCCACCCCAGGTTTGGCTTCAGTCCCACAGCTTCATGCATTATCCTATCCTTTTCAAGTGTATAATTGTAGAGAGCCCTATGGGGCACTATGCCACCTGGCACGACTTGACATTGATCAAGGTGAAGTTCATTGTTCCTTCAGGTCTGAGAATACCTTAATTATGCAGGTGACCTGCCCAGCTGCCTGAGCAGTAGAACCAACGCCCAGTGAACAGCCAGACCAGTTCTCTGGAACACACCCTGGAATTTGGAGGAAGGGTCTTGCCCCCACCTATATATATTTGGAGACCTCCATTAAACTTTGAGTCTTGAGCAGGAAATCTTGTCTTGACTCCATGTTTCTCCCATCACCCTGTTCCCATCCCCAGCTTTCTTTCCTGGTGACCTAGTAAACCATTCGAACCTTGGCAGCTACAATAATATACATTATCTGCTACAATTTTTACTGAAGAATTTGTGTTCTTCTTAAACAAAGGGAATGCAGGACAATTCTCATTGCCTCCTCCTAACAAACATTACTTCCTCGGGCAATCATAACTGGACTACCAGTAGAGGTATCTGTACGTGCTGCTTCCTGCGCCCCTGTAATACACAATCAGTTAATTTGCTGCTGAGTAAAAGCTTCTGGAAGTTGGTCAAAGACTTCCAGGGTCTGTAAGCCCTGCTCAGAGTTTGTGAATTAGAGTGTTTAGATATTTATGAACCTGTGAGGTTTGAAAACTATGGCAAGGTAATTCAGAATCTGAAGCTTACCAGTACGGCGGCCTGTCAATTTCACATTTGTTTTGGAGACTTCCTTTCTTTTCCCTGTGACAGTGTTGTAGCTGCTGAAGATTATTTGGAGGCACTGACATTAAAAGTTGACTTTGAAACTTCATTTACATACCAAACCCCAAACTCCAACCTTAAAAGAGAGAGAGAAAAAAAAAGCCCATTATGTAAGTTACAGCTGCCTTGACAGGAAGACAGTAAAATCTCACAGGTCATTCAGTTGGGCATATCTTGATAACATAAAATCTATCCAGATAGGCTCAAAGCACTCCTTATCAAGATGGAAATAATTTCTTAATCTAAAGCTTTGACTCTTATATTCATTTGACTGTTTTCATTTTAGAGATACAGATCTTCCCAGCTGGTGTAAACTCCTGAGGAATTTACTTATCCATCTGAAAGCATAGATCTAAGCTTGTTTCACTGTCAAGGTCATCTTCCTTCTCTGCCACAAGCAGACTAGAAGGGACTGTGTGCAGAGTGACTCTGTAACTCAGAGCAAATACCCATCTTGGGGCTGCTCTCACCACTACCCCTCCTGGAGCCTACTCTGAACTTCTCAACCCTGCCTATAATCACCAGCTAAGTAAAGATTTCATCTTTTGACCTCCCTTCTCCTTCTTGACACTGTAGTCAGCTAAACGTTTCCCCTTGCTCCCTATTCTTTTCTCCAGATATCATACCTTTCTTTGGCTCCATTCCTGGGGGGAACATTTCCCAGCTTCCTTCTGGTTGTAAAATCCACTCTGTCCCCCTCTCCTACTTCCAAATTCCCCAGCCAGCACCAGACTCCTCCCCACACAGCTCTATTCACTCCTCAGCTTGTCTTCCAGTCCTGGATGTTCTCTTTTGGCTGTTCCCCCAGGCAGGCTCAGTTCTGGGCTCTCTTCTGTGAGAGAGATGGTTCCAATTTCTTAGGACTTACTCAGCTTGCCAAAACCCCCTTGCCTTTAGATGGTTTCTCTAGTTTCCCCACTGAGACAGAAGACGTTTCTGGGCCTAAATTTTTCAAAGTCAGGTTGACAAGGTCCTTTCAAGCTGATGATCTGATTTTGAAGTTGCTTTTCCCTTAAGAAATTCTTCCACCTGGAACATCCTGTAACATTGAGAAGGTGTTAAATGCATCCAGTCCTAGAGGAATAGATTTAGATGGTCTTTGTGGATGTTGGAATTATTTAACTGTTCACAAGACAGATGTGATATATGTGTCTAGGTTTTTGAACCAGAGCAGACACTGCCACCCTGTTTGTTCTTACATGCCTTCTTTCTGAAGGAGTTAAGATTTGTGTTACTCTTCATCCCTTGTCCTCAGCCATAGTTCACCCCACACTGGCAGAGACAGAGTGTGCCTTCATAGCTTTCCAAGACAGTTGCAGAGAAGGCTGGCAATATAACAAAGCCTGGTAGACTGCCAAAGAAAGGTTGATAAAGGGAATTAGAAAGGCTCAGGCTAAGGGAAGCATTGCCAGCTGACTGGTCCTGGAGACCAAGGGATGTAACAATAGACAAGAATCCTGAATGCCATAGTCTGGCTTTTGTCCTGTTTTTCCTTCTACCTGTGATTACAGAAAAATGGAGTTGGACTTGGGAATCTTCAAGTCAATGAGGAAACTGGAGCAGAAGAGATTGTTACTTTAAAAAAATATTTCTGTATGAAGACAGAAATATGGTGGTGGGAAAAAAGTCAACTTCCTAATAAGACAATGTCCTTCTCATGAAACACACACATGAACATACACACACACACACACACACACATGCACCTGCATGAATACACATGCACACAGATGAATACATGTTAACACATTCACATACATGTATATACATGCATACACATGTGGATGTATGTATCCACATATACACAGACACATCCATACATACATCAACACATGCATATACATACTCCTCTACACACACACACATATGTATGTAAGCACACACATACAAACATACACATACACTTAAGCATCACACACTGTATACTCTGCTTTGGAAATGCTCTTGGGTACCACTGTAAGACCCAAAAAAAATGAGGGCACTCAGCACCCCATGCCTCAGAAGGCGACACCCAGATCACTCGCTAGAAACAGTCTTGATGCAACAGCAAGAGAAATTTTTTTTTATTTTTTATTTTTTTTAATTTTTATTTTCTATATTCTATGTTTACATTCCAAAGGCTTTCCCCTTTCCCAGTTCCCCCCTCCCTATGTCCCATAATTCCTCTCCCCCCCAATTATTCCCCAATCATTCCCCCTCCCCCCACGGTTTCTCTACAAGACTGGATCCAATCTTTACAGGCCCAGGGTCCTCTCCTTTCTTCTTCTTGGGAATCATTTGACTTGCTAATTGTGCCTTGAGTATTTAGGGCTTCTGGGCTCATTAATATCCACTTATCAGTGATTTCATTTCATGTGTATTCTTTTGTGACTGGGTTAGCTCACTCAGGATGATATTTTCCAGGTCTAACCATTTACCTACAAATTGCATGAATTCATTATTTTTAATTGCTGAGTAGTATTCCATTGTATAAATATACCACATTTTCTGTATCCATTCCTCCTTTGAGGGATATTTGGGCTCCTTCCAATTTCTGGCTATTATAATCAAGGCTGCTATAAACATAGTGGAGCATGTGTCTTTATTGTATACAGGGGAATCCTCTGGGTGTATGCCCAGGAGTGGTATGCCAGGGTCCTCTGGAAGGGACATGCCCAATTTTCTGAGGAACCGCCACACTGATTTCCAGAGTGGTTTTACCATTTTGCAATCCCACCAACAGTGGAGGAGTGTTCCTCTTTCTCCACATCCTCGCCAGCACTTGTTGTCTCTTGAGTTTTTAATCTTAGCCATTCTGACTGGTGTGAGGTGGAATCTCAGGGTTGTTTTGATTTGCATTTCTCTGATGACTAATGATGTTGAACATCTCTTAAGGTGTTTCTCGGCCATCCGAATTTCTTCTGGTGAAAATTCTTTCCAGAGGCTCTGGGGTTCACAGCCATATACCATGCAGGGGAAGAGTTAGGGAGGAAGAACTGAAGGAACTGAAGGGAATTTCAACCCCATAGTTAAAACAACATCAACTAACCAGACCCACAGAGTTCCCAGTGACTAAACCACCAACCAAAGAATACATATGAAGGGACCCCATGGTTCCAACCACAGATGTAGCAGAGGATGGTATTATCTGACATCAGTGGGAGGGGAGGCCCTTGGTCCTGTGGAGACTCGATGTGTACTCTTTTGTTGGTGGTTTAGTCCCTGGGAGCTCAGGGGGATGTAGGGTTATGGTTAGTTGATATTGTTCTTCATATGGGCTTGCAATTCCCTTCAGCTCCTTCATTCCTTTCCCTAACTCTTTGATTGGGGTCCCCATGCTCATTCTGATGGTTAGCTGGAAGCATCCATATCTGTATTGGTCAGGCTCTGGCAGAGCCTCTCAAGAGACAGACATAGGGCTCCCGTCAGCAATTACTTCTTGGCATCAGCAATAGTGTCTAGGTTTGGTGTCTGAAGATGGAATGTATCCCTCAGTGGGGCAGTCTCTGGCTGGCCTTTTCTTCAGTCTTTCCTCCTCTCACTACCCCTTCATTTCCATTAGACAGGAACAATTCTGGGTTAAAATTTTTGAGATGGGAAGGTGGCCCCCATCCCTCAACTGGAGGCTGTGCCAATCTACTGGAGGTGGTCTCTAGAGATTCTATCTTCCTTTTGTTGGGTATATGTCCAGGAGTGATGTAGCTGGGTCCTCAGGTAGATCAATTTCCAATTTCCTAAGGAACTGCCAAATTGATTTCCAGAGTGGTTATACCAGCTTGCAATCCCACCAACAATGGAGGAGTGTTCCTCTTTCTCCATATCCTCACCAGCATCTGCTGCCACCAGAGTGTTTAATCTTAGCCATTGTGGCTGGTGTGAGGTGGAATCTCAGGGTTGTTTTGATTTGCATTTCTCTGATGACTAATGATATTGAACATTTCTCTAGGTGCTTCTCAGATATTCATGATTCCTCAGCTGAGAATTTTTTGTTTAGCACTGTACCCCATTTTTAATAGGGTTATTTGATTCTCTGGAGTCTAATTTCTTGAGATTTTTATACGTATTGGATATAACATTCTAGTGGATGTAGGATTGGTAAATATCTTTCATCAATCTGTAGGTTGCTGTTTTGTCCTGATGATAGTGTCCTTTGCCTTACAGAAGCTTTTCAATTTTATGAGATTTCATTTATCAATAGTTGATCTTAGAGCCTGAGCCATTGGTGTTCTGTTCAGTAAGTTTTTGAGGCTCTTTCCCGTTTTTCCATCTATTAGATTCAAGTGTCTGGTTTTATGTGGAGGTCCTTGATACACTTGAGCTTGAGCCTTGTACAATAAGATAAGAATGGATCAGAGAAACTTGAAACAATCCCACTAAAATCAGGGACATGACAATGTTGCCCATTCTCTCCCTCTCTATTCAATGTAGTACTCAAAATTCTAGCGAGAGCAATTAGAGAACAAAAGGAGGTCAAAGAGATGCATAGGAAGAACTCAAGATATCATTTGAAGATGGTATGATAGTATAATTAAGTGACCCCAAAAAGTCTACCAGAGAATTCCTACATCTGATAAACAACTTCAGCAAAGTGGCTGGATATAAAATTAATTCAAATCAGTAGCCCTCCTCTACTCAAAGAAAAAGTGGGCTAAGAAAAAAAATTAGGGAAATGACACCCTTTACAATAGTCACAAAACAGACTTCTCACCTGAGACCATGAAAGCTAGAAAATTCTGGGCAGATCTCATTCAGACTCTAAGAGAACACAAACTTCAGAGAAAACTACTATACCCAGCAAAACTCTCAATCACCATAGATGGGGAAACCAAGGTATTCCATGACAAAACCAAATTTGCACGATATCTATCCACAAACCCAGCCCTACAAAGGATAATAGGGGAAAAACACCAACACAAGGGGGGAACCACACCCCAGAAGAAACAAGATAGAAACCCCCTCTCATCAAACCCAAAAGAAGATAACCACTCAAATATAAAAATAACACCCAAAATGTCGGGAAGTAATAATTACTATTCCTTACTATCTCTTTTTTTTTTTCAGCATTAGATGGCCAATGGTAATTTTTTTTTCGTTTTTTTTCTTTATTTTCTATATTCTTTCCTTACTATCTCGTAACATCAATGGACTCAATTCCCCAATAAAAAGACACAGACTAACAGACTGGATATGGAAACAGAACCCTACATTTTGCTGCATACAGGAAATACATCTCAGTGTCAAAGACAAACACTACCTTAGAGTAAAAAGCTGGAAGACAATTTTACAAGCAAATAGTCTCAGGAAACAATCTGGAGTAGCCATTCTAATATCAGATAAAATTGATTTTCAACCTAAAGTCATCAAAAGAGACACAGAAGGTCACTTCTTGCTGGTCAAAGGGAAAATCCACCAAGAAGAATTCTCAATACTGAACATCTATGCTCCAAATGCAAGGGCACCCTTTTTTGTAAAAGAAACTTTACTAAAGCTTAAAGCCCACATTGCACCTAACACAATAATTGTAGGCGACTTCAACACTCCACTCTCCACAATGGACCGATCAGGAAACCAGAAAATAAATAGGGACACAGTGAAACTAATTGAAGCTTTGGACCAATTGGATTTAACGGATATATATATATATATATATATATATATATATATATATATATATATATATATATAGTACATTTCATCCTAAAGCATAAGAATTTACCTTTTTCTCAGCACCGCATGGTACCTTCTCCAAAATCGATCGTATAATTGGTCACAAGACAGACCTCAACAAATACAAGAAGACCGAACTAATCCCATGCCTCCTATCAGATCACTATGGAGTAAAAGTGGTCATCAGAGCTAAACAAAGAATTTTCACCAGAAAAAATTCGGATGGCTGAGAAGCACCTTAAGAGATGTTCAACATCATTAGTCATCAGGGAAATGCAAATCAAAACAACACTGAGATTCCACCTCAGATTAGTCAGAATGACTAAGATTAAAAACTCAAGGGACAACAGGTGCTGGAGAGGATGTGGAGAAAGAGGAACACTCCTACACTGTTGGTGGGATTACAAGATGGTACAACCGCTCTGGAAATCAGTCTGGTGGTTCCTCAGAAAATTGGGCATGACACTTCCAGAGGACCCTGTCATACCACTCCTGGGCATATACCCAGAGGAATCCCCTGCATGCAATAAAGACACATGCTCCACTATGTTCATAGCAGCCTTATTTATAATAGTCAGAAGCTGGAAGGAGCCCAGATGCCCCTCAAAGGAGGAATGGATACAAAAAATGTGGTATATTTATTCAATGGAATATTACTTTGCAATTTGTAGGCAAATGGTTGGATCTGGAAAATATGATCCTAAGTGAGTTAACCCAATCACAAAAGAATACACATGAAATGCAATCACTGATAAGTGGATATTAATGAGCCCAAAAGCTCTGAATACTCAAGGCACAATTAGCAAATCAAAAGATTCCCAAGAAGAAGGAAGGAGAGGACCTTGGTCCTGAAAAGACTGGATCCAGTTTTGTAGGAGAGTATCAGAACAGAGAAATGGTGGGGGGTGGTGATTGGGGAATGGGTGGAGGGAAGAGGACTTATGGGACATATGGTGAGGGGGAACTGGGAAAGGGGAAAGCCTTTGGAATGTAAACAAAGAATATAGAAAATAAAAAAGATACCCCCCAAAAAATAGTCACAAATGATATAAAATATGTCAGTGTGATTTTAACCAAGCAAGTAAAAGATGTATATGACAAGAACTTAAAGTGTCTGAGGAAAGAAATCAAAGAACACCTCGGAATATGAAATGATCACCAATGTTCATGGATCAGGAAGCTTAACCTAGCAAAAATGGCCATCTTCAACTTTTTTATGTCAAGATCCTTATTCGAATTTCATTACCTCTCTACAGACCGTGTCCAAATACAGCATTCATATTTTGAGCTACACATGACATATAGTGATATATGAATGTTTTTGCAGGGGAATGAATATAACGTTTTATTCATATTAAATATTCTGGTAGAAATGGAATTGCTTATGAGCTGCACCTCTAAGTACGGCATACTGCATACTTCCTCAATTTGTCAATGAGGTACAAAATCAACCTTAAAACAGACAGAGAGAAACTTGCATTTCAGGCTATGACTGTAGTGTAGTGTAATCTTAAATGCGACTTAGGATTCATTTTGGAGTCAAAAGCACAGTTGGAAGAACAGCTGGGAAGGAGGTGTGGCCCCTCAAACAGCCTTTGGCCGGCCAGGGCTTGGCAGCAGAAGCAGTGGAATTAAAAAATTCAGAAACATTTTTGTAATCAGTCAGAACTTGGTTGAAATTCCAAACACAAAGTCAACGTTTTCCTTAAAAAGAAACGAACCGAGTTGCTTGTGCTTTTCTGCAACGGCTTTGGAGATTGTTTATGTTATTTCACACATTTTTTAATAGGACAGTTGTCAGATTTTTCTGTAGACTCAGCATCAGTGGGAATATGTAAAGCACCACAGGGCATCTTGACATCTGCTTACCCGGGGTTTTCCCAAAATACTGGTATTTTTAACCACTCTTTTATTAACTAAACGAAGGCATTTCTAAATTTTAACACTAATTCTAAAATATAATTTGTACATTCATGGTGTTTCTAAGGTATAATTAGGTAATATACATTGGGGCTTTTTCTATAATTCATGTTTGTATTTTACATTTGTTTATAAATATATAGAATTTTTTAAATACATAGATAAGAATAAAACTAAAAAAATAAAGCAAGAAAATGGGAAGAGTTTTGCTTTGTCATTTGGTGTAAAATGAATGAATTTAAATTATAGATATACATTGTGTTTTATTCTTAAGTAAAATTACTTTATGAAATACAGTCTGAGGCTTAACAATGTAACAAAATGTTCTATCAAAACCACAAATTACCATAAATATGTTAATAAGTAGAGACAAAGAATTCACTATAACTTTAGAGTTGATGACCATCTATGCAAATGCACCTAGCTGACCATTCAAGCCTAGTGAAGTTCTTTAAGTCATAATATGTAAGACATGAAGACAGATACAGGGTTTAAATATTCATATACATTGTGATGCACAGCTGCTTCTGTCTCTATGCCTTTCTAGCTGCCTCCTAGAGTTTTGGGTAGTATCAGGAAAACCAAGACATTATTCATTCCAAGACTAGTGAGCAATATTATCCATTCCATGATGTACATAAGCTTAATCTCCCTAGTCCATATGCTTTCCAAATAACAACTTTTTACCCTAATTTTAATAGTTTAAGGCCTTTTGTATATTGCAATCTCCACTTTTCAAGTAAAGCTTAACATTTAGATATATCAACCCAGGTAGTATGAAAATAGATAAGAAGCTTTTTTTTTTTTAACTAATTTCTTCCTGTACTTCCTGAGTTTTAGGCAAGAATATTGTTATCCTTTTTTTATTGGATATATTCTATATTTACATTTCATTTCCCTTTTTCTGGTTCCCTGCCCCCCAAAGGTCCCACATGCCATTTTCCCTCCCCGTGTTCCTCCATCCACCCTTTCCCACTTCCCTGTTCTGGTATTCCCCTACACTGATGTTTTGAGCCTTTCCTGAACCAGGGTCCACTCCTTCCTTCTTGTCGGACAACATTTGGTATGTGGATTGTATCTTTGGTGTCCCAAGATTCTAGACTAATATCCACTTATCAGTGAGTGCATACCATGGGTATTCTTTTGAGACTGGGTTACCTCACTTAGTATGATGTTCTCCAGCTGATAAGAAGCATTTTTAAAGAAAGACAAAAGAGATCTTTAGGCATTTTTATTACACAATTCTTACACTGGAAAATCTACAGAGTTTTCAGGATTTGAGATATGTGGTTACACAATTGAGGCTTTTATTCACATGGGACTTTCTCAGAAAAATCACAGATTCAAACTTTAAACAAACAATCAAATACTGTGCTATAGCAAAGGGAAATGCAAATAGCAAAAGTATTTTTTTTTTTTATAACTCAACAGACTATGAAACCAAATGCCACGGGCGGGCTGCATCTCACCACAAACATAAGATGCAGGATAAGGATGTGACTGAGGGGCACAGAGATGTCTGACACCAGGGACAACACATATGAAAATCATATAATCTGTAGCTCTTTTCTCCTTGAAGTTGTTTTCAGAGAGTACTGACCAACCTCACCCCATGGGAATAAGGATCCCACATGGCAAGGTATCAAATGGGAGGAGCACGGATGAAGAAGATAAGAAATAAGACAAAATGCAATATCTGGAACCGGGAGGTCTTGCATAAACTAAAGACATGGCCAAGCAAATTTTAACCCAGAATTGTTCCTGTCTAAAGAAAATACAGGGGCTGAGTAGAGTAAAGACTAAAGAATAGAACATCCAGAGGCTGCCCCACCTAGGGATCCATCCCATCTGCAGACACCAAACTCAGACACTATGGCTGATGCTAAGAAGTGCTGGCTGGCAGGAGCCTGGTATAATGGTCCCCTGAGAGGCTCTGCCAGAGCCTGACCAATACTGATGTGAATGTTCTCAGCCAACCACTGAGCAGAGCATGGGGAACTAAGGGAAGAGTTAGGGAGGAAGAACTGAAGGAGCTGAAGGGGATTGCAGCCCCATAGTTAAAACAACATCAACTAACCAGACCCCCAGGGCTCCCAGGGACTAAACCACCAACCAAAGAAAACATATGGAGGGACCCCATGGTTCCAACCACAGATGTAGCAGAGGATAGCCTTATCAGACATCAGTGGGAGGGGAGGCCCTTGGTCCTGTGGAGGCTCGATGCCCCAGCATGGGGGGGGGGGTGCTAGGGTGGTGAGGCAGGAATAGGTGGGTGTGGGGGGGAGCACCCTCATACAGGCAGGGGAGGGGGAGAGGATAGAGGGCTTGCAGAGAGGAGACTGGGAAGGGGAACATGTGAAATGTAAACAAATAAAATAACCAAATGAAGAACAAACAAACAAGTACACTGCATAGTATTTGCAGGGAAGAAAACGGACAAAGTCAGCAGAAAACTAAGATAATGTTGTCAAAGAGAACTTAGGAGACCTTAGGATTGATTACCACAGCCAAGGGAGATGAAGCAGGTGCCCAGAAGCCAAAGCCTTGACTCATTGCAGGCACTGGCTATGGCCTTTGACCGGACTTGCCTAGTCTGATAAGGATACAGACCTAAAGCTCTGTTTATCCTTTCCTCAGGGCTTCTGAGAAGGCTTGGGTCTCTATGACTCCCCACAAACAGTCTCTCTCCCTCCCCCTCTCTCCTCAAGGTTATTCTCCATATAGTCCAGGCTCATCTAAAAGCCATGCATGAAGGCTTTTCCCCTATCTCTGCTTAGCACAGATGTATTTTACAGAAAAGGATGATGGGCAAGTTGCAAAGCGTTTGCTTTCTGTGACTCATCACAAAAAGCTGTTAAAAGGCCATTACTAAAAATACTGTTCTCCCTCTCATGGTTTGCAGTGCTATTTATTTTGATAAACCACTGAGATGAGTTTGACACATCTGTTGTCCTCCTGGTCACATCCTGCATCTCTGCCTAATATGAGGATTATTCATTTTCCAAACAACAACAATAACAACAACAACAACAACAAAAAACAAACAAACAATGCCTTCTCCTACTCTTTAAGCTTCATCAATACAGGGCTAAGCCTGCATTTCTTCTCAGTATATCCAGTGTCAATCAATATTTCAGTCACGTAATAGATGTCCAATGATCCCAATTAAAATCATTCACAGTTTAAGCATGTAAAGCAAATACCCTAATCCTGTCTGATAGCACTGTCAGTAAATAGCAAAATTAATGAGTCAATGAATGAATATGAGAAGAATAAAAAGATTTAGGTAAAAGGTACCTTTTAAGACCCCCTTGTCCTAAACCCATGTTAAGAACAAGTGAAACATTAACTATGCAGAAAAATCATTTTATAACATAGGATCTTCATTTTATGACATTTTTTTTTTGTGGAATGAGCTTTTTAACCTGTCTCCTTCAAGATATGCTTAGAGAGCACCTCAGAATTTAGGAATTTTGGAAAGAGAATATTCTTAGTGCATTCCCAAATCATCACAGTTTTCTCACCCAATCTCCAAGTCCTGCCAACAGAGTTGATTCAGTTATTGAATCTGACGCATGTTCCAAGAGAATCCTTTGTATTCTGACAGCATCTGTCCCTTTTTACCACCTTCCTGGAAAGATGGGCTCATTGCTTTCATTATAGGCAATTTGTACTCACAGAAAAATATGCTAAGATTTGCTTAGTTTTCAATGGGATAACAGAGTTATCTTTAAGTTGAAAAATATTTGGGGCTATTGGAAATATCATCTGAAAAGAAACCTTGCCAAACTTCCTAAATCCAGTCTACCTCCAGGGCCTCATTCTAGACCAGTTCTCTTTTATTCCCAGGAGTAGTATAGCTCCCATTCCTACTCCCACCAGTTCCCATTCGAAATGCCTACTCTGGCTTACAATCACCTTAAGGTTCATAAGAAGTCAACCCACCTTTTCTCAGCCTTGAAGAGACTTATCTTCTGACCTTGGCTCCATTCCTATCTTCCAAGCCTTCCTCCCTGTGATTTCTCGAAGCAACACTGAAGGCTGGTCTAACAATTTCTCATAGAATTAGTATCCAAAGTCTGGGACATCTAGCCTTGCTTACCAGCATCCCGTTACACTGAAACTAAACATTGTTACACTGAAACTAAACTATTATGCACTATAAAACATTCCAGTTTTCTTAAACTATTGCTATTTGTTTTCAATGACAAAGAAAAGTGGTTGACAATATTGGTAGTAAATAGTTACGAATTCTTAATTTTTAAAAAAGGCCGAAAATTATATATACATATAGATACAATAACTTTTCAGAAAACATCATGTAAATATTGAGCAAAAGCTCCAATCAAAATCACACTATAAATAAAAATTTAATGCAAAATTAAAATATGTATAAAGATCAATTCAAGGCTTGTACATTTTCCATGAAGGCAGTGAGTTCTAGAATATATGCCTAAACTCTAAGAAAACTTTGGCAGTACCTCAATATATTTATACAAACCTGTTTTCTGATATAGATGGGGAGTCTAGAACCCTGATCCTTTGTTGTCTTTTCCCACTGACCTCTGCAGTATCTGACAGCAGCATGTTTCTGGAGAAATTCCCAATATCTATAAGGAGCAATTGAAATAAACTTCCAAAATATTAATTTTAGAAAGAAAATTTCAAGTAGAAGTCAAGGCTTGATTGAAAAAAGCCATATTTGCTTAGAATATATGCCCTAAATAAGAAAGAGATACTGCTTAAGTAGGGAACAAAAACAATCCATAATAATATATTAATTCATTTTGATATTGACATTTTGGATTACTGCTTGACAAATATTAATGAGTGGAAACAAAAGCAAGCCAAGTTAAGGAGAAATTCATAAGTGACACATGTAATGGAAAGAAAGGAATAGAATCTCCAATTAACAATGGTTTTATTTAAATAAATAAAAAATTAAAGGTCAAAGCCATGAAAATGGGGAAATATTATCACTATGATCACTAATTATAGATTCTCTTTTGTGGAATTCATGTTGAAATTTGATCTAAATTATGACATATTACCATGAGTGACATCAAGGTGATTAGGGTTCTGCCTTGATACATGCTTTAAACTATATATGCAATTAACAGACTAATGAGGTATCTCAAGAAAGAGCCTTACTAAAAGTAACTTTTACATTTTCTCTTTCACTAGATTTGCCACATAATTAGTCCACTTTATCACCTCAAGCCTTTGCTAATTAGAAGGCTATCACTATAGGCAAGACCCTTCAATCTTGGACTAAAACCGCAATCTAACATGAATTTCTCTCCTCAGATGTTACCTAGACTGTGCTTCTGTGTTACTAGACATAGAAAAGAGACTAAGATGGTGACTTAAATATTTAATCAATGTAAAGTATGATTGACATATAATAGAATGAAAATAATTTGAAATTTGGACAATCCTATGAGTATTTGAAGAAATAAGAATTTATATTGTCTTTTTGTTTGCATAAATTTGTAAATGGGTGTATAAATCTTCTAGACCAAAATGGCCTAAGGGACAATCTTGATTATATTAATTGAAGTGGTTTGGAAGTATTTAAGAGTAGAGAAAACCAGCTGACTGAACACATAAACATTCATTCTTCTCTGTTTCTTGGTGCAATGTGACTACTTCATGCCCCTACTGCCTTGTGTTCCCCATAATGATGCTCTGTTAACTAGGAATCATAAGCCTGAATAAATCCTTTCTAACCCTAAAGAGTTTTGTCAGTGTGTTTTATGAGAGTAATCAGAAACAAAGACATAATGTTTCATTGTTGAAAACCCAAGTTATTAAGGCAATATTTTCGATTTAGGATGTTCACGATCACAGATCTCTTTTTTTTTTTCCAGGTGAGCTTAAGCTTTTATTCTAAATGTAGCATTATTTGAGTTTACTATTGCATATAAACTATAAACAAAGGCTTAAAGGTAGAAAGCATCTATCATAAAATTCTCAGCCTTTCAGAGCAGAACACAGAGCTGCTAATAAACATCCCAGGTTTGCATCTATTAATTTAAAACAAAGGGGTGGTGACTAAAAATAAAAAAGAAGGCAAAACTCTGAATGCAAAGCCTTAGAAGTTCTAGTTTATCCACTACTAGTCAAGGAGAATCACTCCTTAACACTTTAATTTAGTAATACTAGGAAATTTTCATGTACTTCTAACCCAGGCTCTTTCAATAGGAGACACAAAAGAGTCCATTACAATAAGCTTGCTAATTATACTTTAGTGTAGAGACAAATTAGGAAACAAGTATATACACGCATATATTTATATCCACATATATATGTATACTTGTCGATAAAAATTCATAGCCTATGTGCGTGTGTTACCTCATTATTCAATTGTATATATTTAACTTTTGTTTGTAAATGCTCCTAAGTTCAAGATTTAACCTATCTTTCTCATATATGAAAGTCAGATGTATATTTGAGAATTCCTTTGGAGTATGTTTGCAATAAGATCCTGATATGGGGAAATATCGTTGTTGGCCAGTGACACTAGGGTATCTCTAACACTCTTCATCCTTGTTCGGCTCTACTCTTCCAGAGCTTTCATTCCTTGGCTCCTCAGAGAGCCTTGTCCTCCCCCTATGTCCTAGATCTTAGCCTTGCCCATCAGTCCGCATCACAGGACATCAGCATCACTCTTGATATTATCTTTGACATAGGGGTGGAAAATTTGGGCACTACAATTTGGAGCCTACACTTTCTATTTTCTAGACACATGCTCTACCACAGTGCTACATTCTGTCTTTGGGGCAGTCTCACCTCTGTGTAATTGCTTAGCATCATGGTAGATTTTTGTCATCTCAAAGGTGATCTTAATAGGACAGTTAGAAATACAGTAGACTCAGAAGAGGTTCTAACATTATTAAAAGGTAGAACCAAGTCACCTAATGTCTTAGTGGTGCCAAGGTAAGTATCTGTAATATAAAGCCATTCAATGTACACTCAGTATTCAAGGTACACATGGGCTTCACAGACCCTTTCTGGATCATAGATTAGTGGTTACAAAGGCTTTTCAAAGTTCAAAGTGCTGAGGGCTGTGATCTGACTTACAGGATTCTGTATCCTGGTTAATTCTTACTCTAAACATTTCAGTAAACTTGGGAAATGGAGCCAGTCTCACGACAATTGTTCTCTGGAGCAGGACAGGAACAGTCTCCTGTTTTCATTGCTACTAGACAAGTTGGACACCAAGTCAATTATATAAAGAAAATATTGTGTTTGGTGTACAGTTTGATGTTTTTCAAAATAATTTTCTCCATTCAAAGAAAGTTAACCTGCTTATTTCTCCTTAGCACTCCCTGCTCCATGCTGTAAACACATATTTTTGGAAAAGTATTTATTAATACATGATTTAAAGTGGGTGTATTTTCACAGTTCTTGCACCACCAATACCCCTGAGCCAGCCATTCCTCAAGTTTTCTTTTTCGGCTTTCTATTCCCCAAGCTGCATTATGGTTCTAATCTCCATGCCTTGTTTTCTTTTGACTTGTCTAAGAACCAAACATACATTCTGTTGTTCTGGCTTCCTTTTATACCACATTTCGTTTACTAAACTATCTGATTTTTTTCCATGTTGAAGGTAGATGAATTTTATTCACTTCCACTTCTGAAAAGTTCTTACACACACCACAAGTAGTTAACTTAATCTGCTGATGAAATCACTTCGGGATATTCCAGTTGGTGTCTGCTTTGGAAAGTGCCTGAGTCAAAAGTCTTGCACGTGTTATTTTGTGAACACATGCATGCACTTCTGTTCTAAATCGCTGAGTCACTGGCATTCATTCACACAGCTGTGAAACTACCAGTTATATTGTTGGTGTGGTGGGGACATGTCACGCTGCAAGCAAGGATTTTCACGTTCTCGTTCTCCAGTTGATCTACATAGCAACATCTGACATTTTATATTGTTTTCTGTTCCTGCCTATTGGATGCTAAATGCACGTTTGTTAAGTAGGCACATCATCAGAAACACCCTTGACCTGCTACCTTAGGTGAACTTGACCTTGGCAGTGTTAGCTAATTTATTCTTCCATAATGACATGCATCTGGGACAGAGTGAGGTCACCACCAAAGCTTCAATAGTGAGTAATTGCCCTTGAGCTCCTGCTTCCTCAGGAACTCATGATCTAAGCCCTCAGTTGCCACGGTCTCAGGACAGCAGGGTAGCCAAGACCATTTTCCCCCCAGTTTCCTTTGGTAGAGATGCTACAGGATTTTCTCCATCAATTAGAGCAAATTCCACTCTAAAACTGTATTTCAGTTACTATGATATTTTGTTGTTGTTGTTGTTGTTGATAATCTGTAGCTAGTCAGGAAGAGGAGGTTCCTTTGTGTTGTGGCTCTTCTTAGTTCTCAGAATTGTCTTAGCTCATTGCAGTTGTGGGAGCTGAGAAAGCAGGATGTTTACTCATTGATACACATTTCTAGAATTCTTCCTTGGTCAAAAGTGCAGCCCTGTTGAAGCAATTCTGTGTTTGGGGACAGAAAAAAAAAAGAAAGAAAGAAAGAAAGAAAGAAATCCAGGCAGGAGCACGATGAGGTCTTAATAGCAACCACCCCCCACCCCCCTTGCTGTTCCTTCCCTCAGCTCTGCTTCACTTTGTGACAGTTTTCTTATTTTACCTTTGGGATCACAACATAATTACATCATTCAACCTTTCCCTTTTCTCCCTCCAAAACCTCCCATATGCCCTTTCTTCCTCTTTTTTTCAGTCCTTGATATTTTAAAAATTAATTGCTAGTACATGCATAATATGTATATGTATAAATGTGTATGTTCTCCAATATAACCTACTCAGTTTGTATAATATTATTTATATTCATAGGATCTCCTATCTGATCATTTGTATTAGATAACCAATTGGTCTTCCCTGGGGAATAGGTATCTGCCGGCTCTCAGCATTCCCTTCGTACCTTTTATACCAAATCCTTTTTGCCACTTTTTACTTGTTCTGAAATAAAGAACTGATGTAATTTTTCATATCATATTATGAATATAGTTGCATTAAAATTATTCTAATGCAATTAAAATAGATTTAGATTTATTTTCACATTTATATTAATGTGCATTAACAATACGACATTTCCATGTAAATAATAGTGCATTTGGCTCATACTTACCCCACACTCCCATTTTGCTCCCTCCTCCCCCACAGTAGCATGGGTACCTTTCCAGTGTGTGGGGACCCCACTGACAAAAATTCCCCCCTCTCCCCCAGTAATAAAGGTAATGCATTTGAATTGTGCTATTTTAAACTTTTGCTTTAAAATATTTGGGAATTTTCTTACTATCATATATTCAGTGAGGTTATTCTATGAATTCCCCAGGCAGATTTTATACTCAATGTTTTAGTTCTAAATCAGAACAGTAATTAATTCTAAATACAACGGAACATTTTTCACAATATTTTTTAAGGCCTTGAGTTTTTCTTTCCTTTTTTATTTTTGGCGTGCAAAAATGTCCATAAATTTCTAAAAACAAATGGATTTAGGTTTCTCCTTATAATTTCTGAGATTCCTGTCATGACATAAAGGAAATCTCTCCCTCCCAGGTTACACATTCTTTTCCTCCACTCTCTTCTAATGATTTCCCTCATTCTTTTGACGTTCATGTGTGTGGTGTAGCCATGTGTGTGCTCATGTGCACATGGAATTCAAATGTCGTCCTCAGTCACTCTTGAACATACTGTGAAAAGATTCCTTCAGTGAATCTGAAGCTCACTGATCTGGCTAGACGGCATGACCAGACAGCTCCAGGGACTGCCCTGACGCTGTTGCCTCAGCATTGAATTAACATGCCGGTAGTGCAATTTTTTTGGATTGTTTGTTTTGTTTTTCTAATTTGTTTACATTTCAAATGTTATTTCCTCTTCCCAGTTTCCCCTCAGCAAAACCCCTATCCCCGCTCCCCCCCCCGCTTCTATAAAAGTGCTCCCCCCACCCATTCTTGCCTACACTGGGACATCAAGCCTTTACAAAACCAAGGGCCTCTCCTCCCATTGTTGCCCGACAAGACCATCCTCTGCTACATATGGAGTGGGAGCCCTGGAGCCCTTCATGTGTTCTCTAATTGGTGGCTTAGTCTGGGAGCTCTGGGGGTCTGGTTAGTTGATATTGTTGTCCTTCCTATGGGGTTACAAACCCTTTCAGCTCCTTCAGTCCTTCCCCTAACTCCTCCAATGGGGTCTTGTGCTCAGTCCGATGGTTGGCTGCGAGCATCCGTGTTGCGTGAAATCTAAAAAAGCAGGCACCCACACTAGCGCTGGCTAGGTTCTAGTATGGCGATTTCCCGTTCCCAGGGTCCCTATGGTCCCCATGTAACAGCTGCCCAACTCCCTGCTCTTCTGTGGATCCCACTCGCATTCCCAGAAATCTCCCACTGTGGTTAGAGGTCACAAACCCCCATAAGCCGATAAACTCAAAACTCTAGAGACTTGTAATTTGTCAATCAGATTTATATGAGTAAATTCTCAACCCACAAAATGCCCAAACAAAGAACATAAAACTCAATTGATATGAACACGAAGCTGCACACCTAGATGGGGCAAATGTACACTGCTTATTATTTATTCATCTACGAAATTCCCAATACCTATGACTCTCAGTACTGCGTGGTTCTGGCTCCTCTTCCTTTCCAGTAGGTTCCATCTTGTCTCCTCCTCCTCCTGCTCCTGCTCCTGCTCTGGCTCCTCCTCCTCCTTCTCTCTCCCTCTCTCTCATCCCTCTCCCCTTCCCCTCCTCTCCCTCTTCTTTATTTTCTCCCTCTCCCTCTCTCAAAATCTCACCCAGCCTTGTTTTTCCACAGCCCAATCACAGCTCTAGCCTATCTTGTGTCTGTCCTCACCTGCATATAGGCAGTAATCCATACATCCTCATCTGTATTACTCAGGACCTGGCAGAGCCTCTCAGGAGACGGCTATATCAGGCTCCTGTCAGGAAGCACTTCTTAGCAACAGCAATAGTGTCTGGGTTTGATGGCTGCATAAGGGATGGATCCCCAGGTGGGGCAGTCTCTGAACGGCCTTTCCTTCAGTCTCTGATCCATTTTAATGCAATTTCTGGGTTAAAAATTTTGGGAGGTGTGGGTGGCCCCATCCCTCATCTGGGGGCCGTGTTTAACCTCTGGATATAGTCTCTACAAGTTCTCTCTCCCCTTTGTCGGGTATTTCAGCTAATGTCATCCCCGTCGGGTCCTGGGAGCCTCTTGTTTTCCAGGCATCTGGGACTTTCCGGTGGCTACCCCCAGTTGCCCATCCCCCATTGCGACACACCTCCGTTCAATTTTCTGACCCTCTGAACACTTCCTCTATCTCCTCCACACCTGATACTGCCCCCTTGCTTTTTGATGTGGGAACAAGGGACCAGATTAAGGTGTTCATGGTTGTGCTGGCTCAGCCATCTCCCCAGCCTCTGGATGTTTTTCTAAAAAGAAAAAGTAAGGAAGCCACGCTTGGTAGCGCATGCCTAACGTACAGGCTGGCAGCCCGGGCGACAGAGTATTCGCCATACTTGGGAGTACAAGGTAAAAGCAAAGAATCAAATTGTTCCCTTGACATTCATTTAGACAGATAAATCCTGTTTCTTTTTAGAAGAATCATTTTAAACACTACCACACAATTTATTCTATTAGCTCATTTTTCTCGCTAAGCTATATTTACAAACGCATACATATTGACTCTTTATGTGGACACTCAACTTTATGTAACTAAACCATGTATAAATTCCTGTGCCAATGCTGTGCTCTGTTGATTACAGCAAGTTTATATTTAGGTATCTGACTCTCTTGCTTTCCCCCTTTCCCAATATTTAGTATTTAGAGATTTATTGAAGATTCTCAGATATTTGTTTCTCCATAGCTTATGAGGGTTCTTCAGAGAAACTGTAATTAATAAGTTCACACATATATTTTAAAGATTTATTAATTTGAAGTTGCACAGTGAAAGCTTGAAGGACAGCAGCCTCCCTGAAGAATCACTGGTTTAAATGACTTCCCAATGTCTGGAGAAGGTGACTTATGGTGTCTATGGGAAATGAGAACAGCAAACAAAGAAAAAATATTCACTCCAAGGAAAACTGGACCAGGCCTTGTGGATCATGAGTCTAAGACTCGCTTAGATTGCATAGAAAATTCCTGGATATCCTGGGATACACAATAAGACTGTGATATTTTATACTGGTCAGCAACTTAACTAGACCTATGGATGTCTTTCATTGGGTCTAAAATGGAAGTTCCTAGAAGGATTTACCAAGTAAGACTCTTCCACAGTGGCTAGCACTTCTTGTGGAAGCCCAGCTATAAAGAGGTCAGAAGGAAAGCTTACTGCTTTGGCCTCCCAACTGTAAAAAAAACATAATGTTTGCTCTCCTAACCGGTCCGACTTGTCTGGCCTCAGCGGGAGAGGATGTTCCTAGTCCTGCAGGGACATGAGGTTCCAGGGGAGATTGGTTCCCCTGGAGAAAGAGAGGGGCAGTGAAGGGAGAGACAGTGTTAGAGAGGACTGGGAGGAAGGGGGGGGGGACTGAGATCGGGATGTAAAGTGATTAAATATATAAAATAATGGAAAAATAAACAAATAAATAACCATATTTCAGCAAAATTAAACATTTTCTAGTGATGCTTCTGAATTATGAGACTCTGACCTTCTTCACTGTGATAATGCAATGTTTTAACTTTAAAAAAAAATGCGTGGATGATCTTTTGAGTTGTCTTTAATGCCCTTAAATCAATGTTGGAAAATTGTCTCAAAGCATCGGCTCCTCATTCAAGTTTTTCTTTGTCTCATGTGCGTTTCTGCTAAATGACTTTTCCTCTGAACTGGATTTAATATTCATTTGACGCTCTCGTATGCATGTAAAATGCATTTTAACATGCTTATTTCTATACTTCTAAAAAGGCTACCATCTCACAGTTCTGTAAATTAAATGTCAGCATTGTTTTGGGTGAAGTCGTGTAAACAAAGGGCAGATTCAACAGGTTTTTTATGGAAAGGGGAGTCACTTTTTAGTAAATTTTAGTTTCATTATTAATGTATGAAGTCACAGCACAATTTATCAAATTTTTTTTCAAGTATTGTGATAAAATAAGCTGAGAGGGGAAAGTGTCCTAAAACAAAGGGAAAAATAGATCTACAGGGGGCCACAAGCAAATCAATCAGGTTCTAAACTGACAGGGGACCAAGTTGCATAAGGGTGGCAGCCATCAAGAGCCAAAGTCTCATCTATGTATGCTCTTTGGTTGGTGGCTTAGTCTCTGGGAGCGCTAGGGGGTCTGGTTAGTTGATATGTTCTTCCTATGGGGTTGCAATCCTCTTCAGCTCCTTCCATCCTTCCCCTAGCTCTTACATTGGGGTACCTGGGTTCAGTGTGATGGTTGGCTGTGTCTGTCTCTGTCTTAGTCAGGTTCTGGCAAAGCCTCTCAGGGGACAGCTATACCAGGCTCTTGTCAGCAAGCACTTCTTGGCATCAGCAGTAGTGTCAGGGTTTGGTGTCTGTGTAGGAGATGGATCCACCATGCTACACAGGTAGCAGAGAACTGCCTTTTCTGGCATCAGTGGTAGGAGAGGCCCTTGGTCCTGTGGAGGCTTGATGCCCCAGTGGTGAGGTGAGAATGGGTGTATGGAGAGAGGAGCACCCGCTTAGAGACAAAAGAGGAGGGGGGATGGATTGGAAGGTTTGTGGAGGGGAGACCAGGAAGGGAGACAACATTTGAAATGTAAAAATAAAAATAAAAAAATAACCAATTAAAAAATAAAAAAGACATTATACATAAAAAGAAAGAAAAAAGTGCCAAGTTCTCCTGAGAAAAATCTGCATTTCTTTTAAAATGGAGATGTGTGCGTTATTTATCTGTCCTGAGTCTGGTGTACGTAAGGCAGAATTAAAGATGGAGGATAACACTGAAAATTCCCACCCCTTTTTTGTTTGAAGAGCTGGAGGGAGGTGGGTGTGAGAGTTCCAGGCTGGGTTGGCTGAAAGAGCTGTGGTGTGAGTCAAGTTCCTTGTTTGTCTTCCTTGGGAGACTTATTTTCCATTCTCAGTTCACGGGTGACAAGAAAGAGCAGGAGTTGTTACCATGGCTAAAACACTATAAAGTTATGAAATCACTCGATTGACAATAAACAAGGTCAGATTGCATAGCCCAGATGTGTCACCAAATGATGTTTAATTTTTACTGAAACATGGTGTGCTCAAATATCCGTTTTTTACCAAGGCTATTAATGGCTTGTCAGTTAGATATGGGATCTGTGATGTGAGGGAAAAATCCCTTTTGTTCATCAGACCTCATATTCTCCCAGTGTAGAACATTTGAGACAAGACCTTCTTTATTTCAGTGGGTGCTTGAGTTAGGACAGTGCCTCTTGATTCCCACTCTGGAAGCCCCAATGTAAGTCTTTGCTGTAGTGCACACATGGAGATAATATGATATTAAAATCCAGAGATACATCCTTTCCCTAATTCCCAACTCACAGAATTACCACATAGTAAAGACATTTGCTTGAATTTTTCTTTTAGGAGACATTAAAATTATAAATACTGGGCAAATTTTTAAAAAAAACTCATTTTTTTCAGTTCAAACTTCATATAAATCTATCTAAATCTATTTAGGTGGACTTTTACTTAAACTCAGACTATGAAAAATGTCATTTGATAGAAGCTTGTCCATATTTTACCCATTTGATTACAGCTAAGATGCCTTTTTTAAATTTACAAGTGCCACTGAAATCTAAACACCTTTTGCTCTGGTATAATCAAGAAAATACAAAACTAAACAGGCTCATTGACATATACATCTATATCTTTATATCTCTATGATGCATATATATATATATATATATATCACATACATGTGTGTGTTTAAGCAATAATAATTAAATAAAATAGGGCCATGAGTTTTAAAGAGAATTGAGACAGGACATTTAAGAGTTGGAGGGAGAAGAAAGAGGAAATTGTATAATTATAATTTTTTTTTAAAAAAATCAGACAGACTAGGCCAGGAATTGTGTTGCTTGCCTGTGATTCTAGCATAAAGGTAACAGGAATAGGAAAATCTGTATGTCATGAATAGCCTCAGCTACAAAAAGATGTTAGAGGCCAGCTTGGACTACATAAAATCCTTCCTCAATATGCCAATTCAAATCAAATCTGAAACAGTAGCATTCTCAATGGCAATGCGTCTCAAACTAAACCCCAGTCCTTTGAATGAATCATGTAGCCTTCCTCACCTCCTGACAAGGGGATTCTTCTGACCTCCAGGTGAGGGTGCAAACAATAGTGATGGCCATTTGGGGACCTGTGATCTCTGCCTCCAGCTCAAATATCTAGCTGTGGTTACCCATACATCTTCTCTTTACCCATCTCTCTTTTCATGCCCCTAGTGTAATTCCCTCTAGAAGTGCAAGGAGGACAGAGCATCCACACGATGAATAGTCTTTGTATTCTGACAAAATACACTTCTAAGAGCTGGAAAACAGGAGGTTTTGGCTTCCTTCCCCTGCATTCACAAGAGTAGAAGAAAGTCATCAAGAACATGTATCAATGATTCAATATGACCTGGCCCAATGCCTACTCTGTGCGCAATTGGTTTGGGATTCATTCTGTTTTGTTCTGTTTTCTGCTGTGTCTAGAGAACAGACCCAAGCCAACCTAGATGTTAGAATATGGATCTCTATCACCATCTGCTGGCCAATGGCATATAGTGCTCCAAGTAAATTAAAGGGAAAAGTCCATTTCCTTAGTTTTTTCTTTCCTTGGCAGTTTTCTGCAAGTTTTCTCTCCTTGCTGATCCTCTACACATTTTCTTTATTTCACTTTCCATTCATAACTATGCTGTCTTTCCATATAATTGATATCCTATACACAACATTGTAGACAAAGTACATTAACAGTACTGTCTAAATCCCATCACAAGTAAGTGTGTATGTGTGTGTGGGGGGGGGGCTGTTGTAAAATCCTATCCTATATGAGGAGGTGTTGGGGATAAGAGGAAGCACCAACTTCCTTCAGGAATGTAGTTCCAGAAAATCTACTCATGCTCCAGTAAATGGTACAACTCCATGAACATGCAGGAGTGACTTAGAGGAAATTAAAATAAAACAGTAAAAGGGGTGGGGGAAGATTGGGTAGATGTGTTCAAAACATGCTACATGTTTCTCTCTCTCTCTCTCTCTCTCTCTCTCTCTCTCTCTCTCTCTCTCTCTCTCTCTCCCTCCCTCTCTTTCTCTCTCACACACATGTGTGAGTGTGTATGTATAATTTAATATATATGTATATTAAATAAGTCATTTTTAAACGAACAAATTTGTATTATGTTGTGTTACTAGTGACACTGTTAAATAGTATGTGTATATTGATACAAGTAAATTTGATAATTTGATAAAAGCAATTGGCAACTTTCTGATAGTTAATAGAAGAACCCTAAAAAAGAGAAGCATTAAATACATTAAATAACTCAATGTATTATTTGAATCTTCTAATAAAAGAAAGGTAATGATGTGCTAGACACTATTGATAGAGATTAAATAAACATTAATGTTAATCACGTGTTAGGAAGAACTTTGCACATATTTAATGAGAATGGAGACAGGGTAACTACAAGACAAAAATCAAAATCAAATAACACTACCGTTTTATGCACATTATGATGTAAAGAAGTGATATACACTACTAAAACATGAAATACGTTATACTGTGAAAGTGTTGATTAGAATCATGAAGTCACATATTATTTGATGATTTCCAAGTTTACCACAGAGTTATTTAAATTAAGTTTAAATGGAAGAGGAGCTCAGTCCTCTATAGTATTTGCCATTCTTTTAGAGATACTGGGTTTAATTTCCAGTACCTACATAGTGACCCACAACCATATAACACCAGTTCCAGAGTATCTGGCACCTTCTTCAGCTTTCTACATAAGACATGCATACAATGCACATATACACTTGTAGGTAAACCACACATATAAAATCAAAAGGAATAATTCTTTCTTGAAAAGGAACCAAGAAATCCCACGGTTTCAAAATTCACCTTAGTGCAGGATGTGTCAGAATTTCTAAGAATCCATGGGATGGGCTTTGAATGTTTAAACCTTCCCAGGTCTGTGGGTCACGAGAACTAACCTAAGCTTACCCACCATAAGAGCACCTATAAGAGCAGAGACACCTCTCTGTTCTTGCTGCAATCCATCCTGGAGATTCAATAGAATGCAAAAAAGCAACCCATGCCTGTTCCCCACTGGGGAAAGCTTATTCCCTTTATCTTGAGTTTTTGTAACTCAGTAAGTGTGGGTTGTCTGGACACTTCTGACAGCAGCGACCTAATCACCCCACTCCGTTCATTTTTGGCTAGACAGATACAGAATAGCTACCCATATAAATGCTCAACTGTGTCATTTCAGACCTCCTTTACAAAGCAGGAAGAATTTGAGTGATGATAATAGACTCCCAGGAAATTTGGAACAACACAAAGACCTCTTAGGAACTTAAGTTCTAGGGAACAGTAAATAAGATAACAAAGAAACTTCACGTGAAAATTGAGAGTGGGAGGTCTTGATTCACCACTCTTAAGTAAGTAAAATAAAATCTATAAAGTCACCATAAAAATCTACTAATTAGTATTGCACCTTGCACATACATGTTTTTCTGCTATATTGTATCAGTCATAATTCATTTTCTGCTCTACACTAAGAGGCACTCAAGAAACTCTACAAAGCTACTATTTAGTGAAAGTTTACAGAGTTGAGTGAAAGTCATCTTTGCCTTCTGCAGTAGAGCATCGTAACAGTAGCAACAACGATAGGAAATGCATGTTGCCTATTTACTTCCCGATGTGCACTGCCATGGTCTGCCATGTCACATACCACTCCATGCCCCTGGCATTCTGTAAGGTGCATGTTTTTCCTATTCCGTCCTTAACATGAGAGGATGACAAGCACAGAACCATTGAATAGAAGAGTCACAATTCAGGGGATGTGGACGTTTTAAGCATTTATGTTTGCTATAAAAGTAAGGTAACAGCAGAGTCATCTCTCCACTCCCATTGCATCATTTTGCTTGTATAAATAGTTTGACAAAATACTCACACTTTAAAATAACTGGTGATCTCCAAAATACTTTTTGCAGAATGAAACTAAGTTTTTATAGTGTGATAAAACTCTGCTGTGATACCTACTTTCTGAGAATAGGGAGATTTTTGAAATTGATATGGATAAAGGTTGTTTTAATAAGTAATTCAATGGTATTAAAATACACTTATTATTGAGTTTTTTCAAAAATAAAAGTCATTTTTGACCATGGATGTCCTTGAGGCTGAAACTTATAAACTATAATAGCTTTAGACTTCACTACCCTATACTTAAGTAATTAGAGTCATAATGCTAACTCTACGAAAAAGATCATTATCTTGATATTTACCATGGCCAACTCTAAAATAAAGAAATAAAAGAAGAAAAAAAATGACATATACACTAAAATTGAATCCTGACATTTAAGTGTTGATGAAGACATTCACAACAACTATAAGATATTTCATAAACACTTTATATACAAAGTCAATAATAGCCAACATAATTGCAACATTTGTTTTTAATGGCCTTTTAACACTAGAGATAATAATCCATCATTTTTTTTTTTTTTGCTTCTCGGATTTGAAAGATAATTAGCTGCTTTAATTAAAGGCCAATGAGAGATTTGGAACAGGGAGCCCACACAGAAATTAAACCTATGATTAATTCAATGTGCTCATCAAATCTGCTCAGGACGGAATGCATAGCATTGATTGTAATGAAGAATACAAAAAAGGACTGTGTCAAAAGGCTTGCTTTGCTGTCCACCATCCTTTCTAATGAAAATATCATTGTGCACATAGTTCCTCGATTCATGATGCTTCAGTTTTATTCTTATTTACTATACAATGATGCAGAAATCAGTATGAATTCAATTTTTAAAAGCAATACTTCAAAGCATGAATTCTGATCTTGTCCTGACGGGCCTCATATAGTCCGATGTTTTCATTTCATGCTGGGCAACCGAAGAGCCACAGCTCCTGTTTGGAAGTGGGATCATGAAGAAATAGGTAACGCTGCACAGTCTACTGTTCTATGACATTGGGCAGGAAATGAACATTAAATTTTGAGTTACAACATTGTGTTTACAATGGATTTTAAATCAAGGATTATTAGCACTCATGGTTTTTCCTAATATAATAAGCACTATATATAACTCAATAATTCTGTATATATGAAATAAATTTTATATATTGTATTGGCTGGTTTTGTGTGTCAACTTGACACAGGCTGGAGTTATCACAGAGAAAGGAGCATCAGTTGGGGAAGTGCCTCCATGAGATCCAGCTGTGGGGCATTTTCTCAATTAGTGATGAAGGGGGGAGGGGCCCTTGTGGGTGGTACCATCTCTGGGTTGGTATTCTTGGGTTCTATAAGAGAGCAGGCTGAGCAAGCCAGGGGAAACAAGTCAGTATGGAACATCCCTCCATGGACTCTGCATCAGCTCCTGCTTCCTGACCTGCTTGAGTTCCAGTCCTGACTTCCTTTGGTAATGAACAGCTGTGTGGAAGTGTAAGCTGAAGAAACCCTTTCCTCCCCAACTTGCTTCTTGGTCATGATGTTTGTGCAGGAATAGAAACCCTGACTAAGACACACACACACACATACATGTTCACTGCTCTGCTCTACTCTGATTGGTGAGCCATTTGGCCAGTACCATGTATGAGACAACAAAGACAAGGAATAGAAAAATCATCCTTGTCTTTTTAGGTCCTTATCTCCAGAGATGCAGTAAGAAAGTTTCACAAATGGTTACCACACTTTCTAAAGTTTAATAAACACTGTACCTTGAGAACAATGCAATCTTCTTGGTTCACTTTCAGCTTGTGAGTTCTCTTTGTTAGCTCTTCCTAATTTGGAAAAAGCTTGTTTTATTTATAACTACTCCTTCTGTTACTGTGTTAATAATCTGAAAGAAAAATCAAGTTTAGTTTAAATTTGAGACTAACAATGTTTTGCCATTTCATCTAGAAGGTAGAGCCAACAATATTATGATACCATATGCTAAAATCAACATTAAAGTTCACCTATTAAAAAAGACAACTATAAAATGCCAAATAAATTCTGAAATATGTTTTTGGAATATTATTTTAAAATACTCCAGAAATATTCTAGAAAATGATCTGGGGTTATAACCAAGGGTGTGTTACTTTTATATATTTTAACCTTTTAAGGTAACTTGGTGTTTATTTGATGAATCAAGTTCTTATAATTACTTTATATGGCATCGTACACAGATTTTAAATGAAATATGGAATATTCCATAGAAATTTCTATTCATTCTCTATATTGAAGAAGAGAGACAAATATCACAGAAAAGTTTATTAAAGAGAATTCACCCCTTTCCTCAATGGTCAACACTGATTAAATAAATGAATACATAAGCAATTTTGGGTAGCTCTGATGTAATATATGATGCAGTGCTATCTAACTCTGTAGATTAAAAGTGCACTATCTAGGGACCAACACACCCAGGAAGTGGCTCCTTGATGTCAACCTGCGTAAAAGAAAAATAACTCATCTGGAAAGCCTTTTTATAATGTTTTTAATGGATTAAACCTGCCCACAAAGCTTTAATGGCCTGAATGTCTTACCTCTCCATACTGCTATATTGCCAACTAAATCTCTGCATGAGTTTAACAGAGAGAAAGTCTCATATCAACCTTGAGTTCTAGAAAAACTCTGAATATTTGACTGACCAATGACAATTTTAGGACATTTTTTTATTAGTAGATTTTAGATAACTCAGATTTATATATCTCAGATTTAGGGTTGTGTATTTCTCTTGACTTCTAAAACATAAATTTATTCAAATGAATATGATATTGTTTCAATAAATGTTACAAACATCACAGGACAATAAAAACATTACTGCACATTCTAATTGTGTAGAATGATGATACAGTCTATGTTGGTGATATTTTCGGTAATAGTCTTTATAGCCAACAAGGGTTACAATGTTCTACCTCTGACTTAGGCCTGCCCTGAGTTCTTGCTCTGAATTTTCAGTGATGCAATATTACCAGGAAGTTTAAAAAAGCTATGTTTTATATAATCACAGCAATAGAAATGTTAACTAATTCATAGTCAAATTCACTCAACATTTGAAGTGTCATTTTTGTAAAGCATGGACTTGTATCATCATAGAGAAGACTTGGGCCATTTCTGTTGACCATGTTAGCTGGAGGCATCATAGTTTTGGAGCAATTTTATTTATTCATAGAGCATGTACCTCATGTGATGGTTTCAATGGGCTTCAGAAGCTGTAGTGGACAGGATGGACAGCAGACTACCAACCAGTGATCATGACATTATTGAGATACAACCTTGCCAACTTTGGCTGTGGAAAGGTTGTTTGTTTGCTGGGTTCAGTTTGGTTTTTTAAATTTTGGATCTAATCATGAAGATGGCATATGTGAGATAACATAATTATGCCACGTTTTAATCACACAATATAATATGATGGAGAAATAGTATGTTATTATACAGAATAAGAAAGTACCATAGGTCAAAACAATGATTTTTGAATTTTTTCAGTCATCTCAGCATCTACCCTGTTAATTGATGGGTTTTTTTTTACTTCTCCTGTTTGATTCAAATAACAAATGACTACTTAATGGTCAAAATTAAATTTTTTGAGAACTCCTAATCTTGTTGTAAAAGGATTAGTTTTAATGATTATTCTCTATTGGTCCTTGTCAAAATTAGAAAAGGAGATATTAATCTCCTTATCTTTACACGGGATCAAAAAAGAGAATGAATGGAGTTCTTAACAAAAAGAATGCTGCTATATGTATCATACCATTTGATCTTACTATATACCATAGAGCCATAGGACAAAGATTACATGGTGATGGTGGACAAAATAATTGGTGATTAGGCCAATATAATAGGATATAAACCTCATAGATGTGGCTATCTAATTTTTTTAAACCAAAAAAAGGCTAAAAGTTCAACAGCTAATTCATCAAATGGTGCTGTAAAAACTGAATACCCATATACAGAAGAATAAAAACATCTGTCACCCTGAACAAAAATTGGTTCAAATTAGATGAAAGGCTTTAGTTTAAAAGCTGAACTGCTAGGAAACTATTTAAAAATTTGCGTAGGTAAGAACTTTCTGAATAAGGTTTCCACATCACTAAATATGCCCCCCAAGAAGAAAGAGAGAGGGGGGAGAGGGAGAGGGAGATGGAGAGAGAGAGAAAGAGAGGGGGAGACTATCTGCAGAGAAACAAAACAGACTACTAAAATATAGGACAATATATGGCAGCTATTAATCTGGCAGGAAGCAGCATCTAGACTATATAAAGAACTAGAAGTATTAAATACCAAAGCAAAAAACAAAAGTCAAACAATAAATAGGATAAATAGGCTAACCTATGAATTGAAAATTCTCAAAAGATAAAACACAATGTCCAGTAGATACTTATAAAAGTATTCCAAATCAGTAGCCATCAAACAAATGTGAATTAAAATAATTTTGAGATTGCATTTCATCCTACTCACGATGGCTATCATCCAGAGAAGAGGCAACGACAAATGCTGCTGAGGTTTTTAGAAAAGAGGGAACTATTGCTGGTGGGAGTCTAACCTAGTACAGCCACCATGAAAATCGCTATGGAAGTTTCTCAAAACATAAAAAACAGAACTGCCATGTAGTTCAGCTATAGAACTTCTGCTTATATTTTGTAAAGACTAATGGAATAACAGGCATTATGAAAATGGCTCAACAATAGCTACCTATAGATTCAATACAATCCTGTGAAAGTATTAAAAATGTAATGGAATTCTTCACATATAGAAAAATAATCTCGAAATTCATTTGGAAGTGCAAGAGTTATCCAGTACCCAAAGAAACTCTGAGCAAAATGAATAATGTTTGCAATATCACCAGCCCTGATTTCACCCTAAATTACTAAGCCTTGGTAACGAAACAGCATAGAACTAGTATAAATGCAGACACATAAATCTAAAAGGAACAGACTGAAATATCCAGATATAAGCCCAATAAGCTAAAGTCATTTTACTTCAATGAAAATTCCCAAAATACATATTGTAGAAAGGACATCCACTTTAACAAATGATATATAGAAATTTATATATCTATATATCAGATATATAGAAATACAGCTCTCAAACTGTACAACAAGCAACTATATATGCTTGGGGAAGGATGCACCAGTGAATCTCATCAGTTTCAGGGACTTCCTGAAGTTATTCAGTTGTTTATTTCCAGTTTGGTGGTTCCTCAGAAAATTGGGCATGTCACTTCCAGAGGACCCTGGCATACCACTCCTGGGCATATACCCAGAGGATTGCCCTGCATGCAATAAAGACACATGCTCCACTATGTTCATAGCAGCCTTGTTTATAATAGCCAGAAATTGGAAGGAGCCCAAATATCCCTCAAAGGAGGAATGGATACAGAAAATGTGGTATATTTATACAATGGAATACTACTCAGCAATTAAAAATAATGAATTCATGCAATTTGTAGGTAAATGGTTAAGACCTGGAAAATATCATCCTGAGTGAGTTAACCCAATCACAAAAGAATGCACATGAAATGCAATCACTGATAAGTGGATATTAATGAGCCCAGAAGCCCTAAATACTCAAGACACAAATAGCAAGTCAAATGATTCCCAAGAAGAAGAAAGGAGAGGACCCTGGGCCTGTAAAGATTGCGTCCAGTTTAGTAAAGAAACCGAGGGGGGAGGGGGAATGATTGGGGAATAGTTGGGGGGGAGAGGAACTATGGGAACTATGGTGGGTGGGAACTGGGAAAGGGGAAAGCCTTTGGAATGTAAACATAGAATATAGAAAATAAAAATTTAAAAAAAGAAGCATTTTTAAAGGATGGAGTGTCTGACTTCTCCTTCCAGCATCTCAATCCTTTACATCCTGTGTCTTAAGGCACTTCCCTTCAGTTTGAAATGTTTCATCTCATTTTTAAGCATCCTGTGTTTTAACAAGTTTCTAAGATGGAATCTACCATCTTAGAGGAAATTACTAGACAACAAAAAAGTATTTAAAATGGGTTATACAGGCTTTCTATTTTTTTTTTTACCACAGTGAAGACCAAACCAAAGTTATAGTGTCTGGAATAAAATGAATACAAGAGAAGATACTCATATTAAGTGACAAAAAATAGCATGCTTTCTTATTTGTGGTTCCTAGACTTTATGTATGCCAAATCTCTCTCTCTCTCTCTCTCTCTCTCTCTCTCTCTCTCTCTCTCTCTCTCACACACACACACACACACACACACACACACACACACACACATTGCCTGCAAGTAGAAGCAGAATTGACTAGGGAAACACAGGGTCCCAATGTTAAAGATGGTGGAGATAAAAGAGCCCAGGACTATGTACAAGACCAAAGTACATTATTTACTTATGTGGAATATTTTTATGTAACCCAGTTCTATGTTCAATGAATATACAGCCATGAAAAAATAAATTAAAACAGACATAGAATATAAGGGTATGCTATATAAAATATGTTGCTAGTTACAAGAATAAAGGATATTTTACTTAAAATGGCTTGAGGATAAATTTTTGTAGAAGGTGGTTTTGTTCAAGATTACTATGAAATTATTCATGAGGTATTCCACAATCTGCCTGAGATGTAGATTAGTCTGATATCTGATGGCTTGATTTGTTTTACAACGGTGTGAAAGTCACAGATATTCAGGAGGAATATCATGCTTTAAATTTTCATTATTTCTAGAGCTAGCCAGATGCAGTAGCATGGTGCTCTCTCTTGGGACTGAGCAATGTTATTGAGGTTCAATAGTCACGGGATCATGAGAGGAAACAACCAATGAACTCCAGCTTATTTTCTTCCTAATCTGTGATGTCCATCATAGGCTATATGTATTAAATGTCTTTCAGTTGGGATATTGTCAACTATGGGTGATATCAATGTCTAAACTATCACAAAGTAAGAACCATGCAAAGTGTTTGTATGTGTGTGAGTATGTGTGGTGTCTGCATATGAGTATATGTACATACCTGTATATTTTTACAGAAACATTCCTTTAGCCTCCAAATAAAATAAGGAATTCTGAGATTCCCATGAACCAGCCTGTAAGATCAATGAGCTCATTCACATACCGTATACTTTTAAGCTAACTCTACCTTCATCTTTCAAGACAATTTCGCAAACTGAATGACCAAGCAGGCATCACTCCTCTTTCTTTCTCCTCATTGTATGTCTCTCCCAACACATACTCCCATTTGATTCAACCAAGAGATACGAACATAGGTAACATGTGTTTCCAGTATCTGGGCCCACTTTCCCCTGATATTTTCCAATAGGATGCAACGTGGAGTCTACAACAGATAAAGAACATTCTAAAAATTAAAAATAACATTCTAGTAAACACTAATGCTAATTCTCCTGGAGACGGGCATACCTGCTTCATTCTACCCATGCCTGACTTGAATGTTACTACGCTTAATCATCTCTCCGACGGGACTTATTTTTGAATGAGCTGTGGTTTGATTTTAAGTTCTTTTTACTTTTCCATAATAGATTTGTGCTCTTTAGTTTTCTTCCTCTTCTTTTCCATTTCTTTTCTTTTGCTTGTGACAGAGTCTCAGTATGAATCCCAGGCTGACCTTAAAGTCATGAACCTCCTATCTCAGCCTCCTAAGTACTGGGGTTAAAAGTCTGAACCAATAGCCTGGTTTATATGCCTTTTCTTACCGCATTCTTAGTAGTCCAGAGTTTCTCTTAAGATTTTTAGCATTTTAAATGTAAATGAAGATTATATTCAATGAAAAAAAAAGATTCTTCTCTTCTTTTCTATCCCATATCCTAACACTCCACTGCATAAACTGTGGCTGAAAGGTATGGATATCATATATGGAACCTAGAAATGAAATTTTGGTTATGACATGGCAAGAGTACACATAATATTCTTAATAGCCCTCCCAAGGCTCCACTATGAAGAGCCAGGCACATGTTTCACTACCACATTTTCTCTCTTTTTGTGTTAAATAGGAGGGATTTTTCTTCCATAAGCTCTTTGTTTGTCTTTTGTCAGGACCTGTAGATATTAGAAGAAGGCAGAAAGGCAGAAAATGCAATTTCCATCGGGATAATATCTCCTTTTATCATTGTATATGCTTATTTATATGACAGAAAAGGATACTTCAAAATCAACTGTTGTCTTACAATTTTAAAGTGCCCGTGAGTTACAAGAAAGAAAATCATGCTAGACTGTCCACTGAATACATGTAGTCATGAAGAGCAGGCAGCTGTGGTTTGCAACCAAACTAGTTGGTAGCCAAAATGCACCATTCACTCATTCATTTATTCATTCATTTGACATATAGTGTGTGTGTGTGTATGTGTGTTTGCATGTATGCATGCATGTGTGTGCACACTTGTGCATTGCATGTCTGTATAGGTGAAAACATAACATGACAGTGCAGGTACAGAGCTCATATACCAACTTGCAGAAGTCAATAATCTCCTTCTACCACATGGGCCTTGTCAGGCATAGGGAGCAGAAGCCCTGAGTGAGTGAAATCCTAAATGACTGTATGTTGTTAAGGTGGTCGTAGCCATGGTGAGAACCTGCCATCCTTAAATCTACGGATAAAATATAAGAACCTTTCCCTGTGATGTAGTCCAGAGGTAAATGGAAAAGCCTTTCTTAGGGAACCAGACCAAATATTTATGGTGTGCAGAAACTGTTCACTAAAGCCTTTCCCCTGGATTTGTATGGCCTGAAGACTGTTCCCAGCTGCATTCCACAAACCCTGTCTCTTTGTTTATCTGTATGGAATTAACCCTACTGCCTAGCGCAGCTGTTCAGAGTAACCCTACCTCTTCTTCAACTCTGTATAGTATACATGCTGAGCTCCTGTGGCAATGCGTCTCCTCCATTCCACGCTCAGACTACCTAATATCCCAGCTTTACCTGGGCCTCCCCATTTGTTCCTCATTCCCTCACTGTCTCCACTCAGGTCCATGTACCTAGAGCCATGGCAATCTAGAGTTATGTCATTGGCCATTGAATCACAAGATAACCTGAAAGTAAAGTTCACAAATTTCACTTGTTTCTGTCTTTGCTGTGTAAACTCCTCCTATTTACTACTAACTAGGACTCTACCATTGTCTCTGTGCAAACTAAATTTACAAACATTTTTAATTAAAACAATATTACCCACATTAGCTAAACACGGATCTCTGCTGCTTGCAATTGGGACACAGTGCATAGCCTGAAATCTCTGCATATCTCTCCCTGGAGAAAAAGAGAGTAACCATTAGGGACAGTCATTTCTGAGTGCACTTTTACAGTGGATTAGGGCAACAGAGGACATGAGATTTCTCTCTCTTTCTCTCTCTCTCTCTCTCTCTCTCTCTCTCTCTCTCTCTCCCACACACACACACACACACACACACACACACACACAGAGAGAGAGAGAGAGAGAGAGAGTGAGAGAGAGAGAGAGAGAGCCCCTGTTACCTTGCTTTGCTGTAATAAACTATATCGTCAAAGGAAATGGCCACCACACAGTATCCTGTGACAAATTTTTGAGATATTAAATGAAAGTTTCCTAAGCCAGTTTTAGAGGGATTAGCTTTTGGTTTCGAAAGCCTTATCTGAATAGTTTAACAACTGGCCCATGGCCAGTCACCTTAAACACAAGCCCATGCCAGGGTCAAGACAGCACCTTTTGTTCTGATTATCTTTCTTGCTCTTTCCAAGCCTCTGGGGATTGTGAAAATCATACATTACCTGGCATTTCTCCACCAGTCTCTGTAAATGAGGGCATGGAAAATGTCATGAAAATTATGACTGTTACGTGGGTGACTGGGTGATCTTCCCTCTGCAAGTCTTTTATGTAGCCAAATCTGGCACTGGTTTCCAGCTCATAAGCACCACTGATTATCACATTTTTCATATAACACTCTCTTAATTTCACAGCATCTCTCCCCTTTAATGTGTTTTGGACTCATTTGAAATCACCAGTGAAAATTAGAAAGAGAGCCTGGGGTTTGCTGAGGAACAGGATGCATGCAGTTTCTAAGCAGTGCTAAGGTAGGTATCTAAATGTCATGTATCTAAAGGTTCATATATCTAAACGTCATGGAGAGAATGATTAAGGCTCATTGGGAATTATGTAACATGGGCTCTAGACCAGTCATTCCAGAGAAGTATGAATTAAGGTGAGGATGCCCCACCCCCCACTAGAGTATTACCTCTATGAAGTCAGGAATCTTTCTTGGTTTCCTCATTAGGCACAGTGCCCCTCGTAAAGAACACATTTAATTCACATTACTTCAATAGCTCAAGAAATAGTTTGAAAGAAAAAAAACGACTAAAAACCTTATTTGGATTTGAACTTCATATGGATGTTCTTTATTTCAGCAAGCCTCTTGCTTTGATAAATACTGCAATAGAGGCTTAGAGTAAAAACTTGTGTGCATAGATAATTGAACTATTTCTATGTGAAAGGCAACAATACTTTAGAACATTCCTTCTTTTATCTTAGACCTTGTCATGATTATGTGAATGGGACAGAAATGAAGATTAAGGTGGGTTCTATGTAATTCTTTCTTTGTCTAGTTTTGTTCCCAATTAGCGATCTATAAAGCCCTTCCCAGAAGATATGTTGAGGGAGGTGGCCTGCCACAAACAGCAGCAGGGATACTTTTTGGCCAGTAGGGGGAGCTATTACCTAGCACTACAGAATGGTATGACCATTGTGAGGATCCATGAATCAATCATGGTGTTTACTTCTAGGAAAAGAAATATAGACGCTGATTGCTAACTGTGTCAGTAGAGACATAGACAGATTTAAACTTTGTAATATGTAACACTGAGACCATTATAATACACACTGTGGCTTTTAATAGAAAATTGATCAGAATGCCAGACACTAAATTGGCTCAATTAAGTCCTTAGTACTTACATTATACAACACTACCATAATGGAGACGTTCAGCACAATTCCTCTGTCCTTCCTTTCTCATGAAACACATTGTTTGATTTTATCCTTGTGTTTGGGCTGCATTTGATGCATGCTCCTTTTCCAAGCAGATTAATTAATTAATTAATTAAAAAAGTAGAAGCTCGGATGACTATATAATAAAATTGAGGGTGGGCCTGCTCCTGAGGTCAACACCTAGTGCATGGTATTACAGATTTGCTAGTTGCTATACACAAGCCAAAATACAGATTTATCTGTGCCAGCGACCATGCCGGAGAGATGACAAATTGCATTAGAACTCATGAAATGCGGCCCAGCAGTTAGCATAACCACAGCGGGTGTCTCGGTTGATCCTGAGGACTTTATGCTGTTGTGGAGTTCTGCTCGGCTTGCTCTCCTCACTTCCTTCTCCATCTAAGAATTGTATACGAATCCTAAGGGGCTTCTAGCCCCTCACTGGGCAATATCTCCGGCACTCACCATGATAGTGCTGGATCCCTTTGCGGACATTGCTGCTGGAGCAGATTAATGATTCAGTCGCCACCCTAAGGAAGAACTTAGGTTGTAAATTTGTAATCTACAAACTAGATATAGATTGTGAGCTATGACCAGCACTCTTTGAAAGCATTTTGGAAAAATAAAATTGTTAGTGAGGCTAGGTTAAGATATTGTTGCTACGGGCTCTGATGTAGAAAATCTTAGGGAATAATTTGAAGTTCAGAAAGGCACACGCTTATTAGTTCAGGTAGAACCTTTAAGGTCAGGGAACAAGAACAGTAGCAAGACTGGCTGCCGTGACTCTCACTGAGGCTGGACTGGTGATAATTGATTTCTTATACCCAGTTTTTACCCTGAGCTTCCTGATACAGTTTAATAAGAATTGCTGGTAAGTAGATATGCATTTTGAGGATTCAGAGAAAATTATGGCTGATTTTTATATAAAGTTTAGATTTGTGATTTTTTAAAGATTCTTATAAGATTACTTTTAAAAGATGATAATAAAATAATTAATTCTTTCTTTGCAACGGCAAATTGCTGCCTGACAGTAAGAAAAACTGGCTGAGAAAACTTCCTTGCTTGCTCATACTGTTCATCTATAACAAGTTGCTTAGATGTGAATGACCATGGGTACTAGGGAATAATTTGGGTTTTTTAAATAGCCATTCAGTAGAAGAAAACTTGATCATAACTACATTGTAATTGTACTGCTTGAAAGATTTTGCTGAGGTATATCAGCTATAGGAGAAAAAATAAAGTCGTTGGAACATTGTTCCTTCCACCCTCCGAGTATGTGTGTAATATGTTAGAACATTGTTCTTCTACCTATCAACTCTATGCATGTGTGTGTGTGTGCAAATATGTGTGTGCACGTATGTGTGTGTATGTGTGTGTGTGAAATGCTTGTAGTCTTTGTATAGGAACTTCTTTCCTTCCATCCACCTAGTATGTGTATATATGTGCATGTGTGTATGTGTGAAATGCTCAGAACCTGCTTGTTGAAACTTTGCTCCAGCCATTCAATGTGTTAATGTGTATATGTTTATCTGTTGGTCTGTACACATGTATGTATACATGTATGTATGCATGTATATATGTGTGTATGTATTTGTATGTATGACAAAGTTATTGAAGTCTGCTTTTGCTTCACCCACTGAGTGTGAATGTATATATAAATTTTCTCTTTCCTTTTCTTTCTCACTGGTCCCAATGAGTTAAAAGAGTTCAGAGTATTTCAGTGACTACAGGGAGTGCCAGCCTCAGTGAATTAAGCTTTGTTCCCTCAAAGAAAAGTCTGCTGAATAATTTCTCTAACCACCATCTGCCACAGACAGTAGCGCCCCCCCCCGCCCCCGTCGGTATCTGGATCAACCCCTGTCAGCAGATCTATGTACTGATACCTATTGGCTTTCTGCCTCGGTTTACCCTCTTGGATGTCAAAGTTGATTTTTGGTATCTCTGCTATTACTAAATTTTGAAAAATCATCCTCATAGTTTGTCTTAACCTAAGTTCTCACTCTTTAGAGGAAAAAACCAATGATTCTTCAGTGGCTGAAACTGGTTACCTTGACACTTATAATGAGAACTTTTAATTCTAATTTACATGTAATCATCTATTTTCTCAAGTTATACCTCAACCTCCAGAAGATTCTCAGAATACACAATCAATTTTTCTTTTTCACTTTGATGTCCAACACTTGAAAACAAGACGTTGCTCAATTTCATAGCAATTATTTTGTGCTAAAATCATTGAAAGCTTCCAAAATATCTTTCTCATTGTTTTGAAAAGCCTAAATTCTGTTTTGATCTATTCCAGTATGGTCTGAAGCAGAGCGTTCTGAAAGATCTAAGATCTAATCTCTTTGGAATCATGAAAGATATCACAAATGTAGGGCCAAACATAAAATAATTTGCATAATATATCACCACAGTGATTTTGTTAATGATATTGTCTCAGCAGTTATTGTTAAGGCCAAGGTAAAATATTAAGGCCTAGATGGAATGTTAAGGCCTAGGTAAAATATTAAGGCTTAGATGGAATTTTAAAGCCTAGACAAAATGTTAAGACCTAGATAACAGTTACTTGGCTAGCCTGCCATTATAAGGAAACTTTCTCATACATTTCTGCTGTTACTAGGAAACTTTCTAATGCCAAGATTGATTACATATTCTGCTATGTTCTGTGCCCTTGGAAACCAATCATGATAACAGTCAATAGAACTGTTTTGTATAGTTACGTACAATAAGCTTGGACCCAAACTAACCACCCAACAGGACTTCCTGTACTAGTGTACAAGCTTCATGGTATAGGCTGCCCATGGATAGACTCAGTATAAGGAACTATCTGGAATAAGACTTCAACTTTGAGTAATGTTCCAGTAAAGTTTAATTTTCCACGCTCTCCCTGGAAACTGACATCCTAAACACGAATGATAGACAAGTCCCATCCTGATAGACAAGTTAGAATATGAATATTAGACAAGGCAAGTCCCCTGCCATAGTTAAATACCCTGACCAACGGGAGCAGGACAAGTGTGCCACCAAGACATGTTCCTAAGGAAGTCCCCTATTCCTAAATCCTGAATGGTGGGATAACTTGGCACATATTTTTGTGGATTTGGGGCTTTAAAAACCCTGTTGGACCTTAACTCAGGATCATGGTTCAGTTCCTGAATCTGGATTATAGCCTTGCTTGACCAGTCCTGCTGAGTATTTTCAATAAACTTTCCCTGTCTGACTGAGATCAGTGTTCATGTGGTTTGTGAGGCAATTCCTGAAACCAAAAAGTTATAACAGTAACAAGTGAAAATGTCCTCTATTTGCATTTTGAGTTATGAAGAAAGACAATTTAAAGATTTTTCAGTAGTAATAGATGTCTGTGTTAGGGTGTTTTCATATGAGTACAGTACCTGCAGAAGCCAGAGACATTATTAGATAAATTTTTTTTGTTTTTTTTTGTTTGTTTGTTTGTTTTTTGAGACAGGGTTTCTCTGTGTAGCCCTGTCTGTCCTGGAACTCACTCTGTAGACCAGGCTTGCCTCGAACTCAGAAATCCGCCTGCCTCTGCCTCCCAGGTGCTGGGATTAAAGGCGTGCGCCACCACCGCCCTGGCAGCTAAATTGTTTTAAGGTGGAATTTCAGACAGTTGAGAATCACCTGATCTGGGTGCTGGAAATTGAACACTGGTCCTCTGGAAGAGCAGCACACACTCATAACTGCTAAGCCCACCTGTCCAGAACCCCCGCTCAAAGTTCTTGAAACCAGTCATTCAAAACTTTGATTAACTCACACATGTTATTCTAAATAGACAATGAATTATTTGGTAATTTCCTTTAACTCTTGGATAGTTTTTCCAAATACATTTTAATAAAACCATGAAGCAGAAGAATAAGCCCCATTTAAACATTGGTCATGAACATTTTGTGGATGTTTTAATGTGATTTCTGATATGACTATTTTAGAATAAACTTATCTTAAATATCTTACTATGTATATTGATAATCTTATACTTGTTTATTAGGTAAATTTCAGTCTATGTATTTAATATGTAATCTCTAAGTAAACATCATGTTAAATTTGCCTAATAAACATTGTTTAACCTGACCTATATCATATCAGCTGAATGATATCTAACAGATATCAAAATACTGCATATCTTGTTACTTGTTACTTGAAACTACAATGTTCTTTAAGTTCTCGTTGCTGTAAGCCTGGACTCTCCTTTAATAGTTGGTGCTCCTCATCATTAAAGGAAGTCAGAGCAGAAGTTTAATCAGAGCAGGAAGCTAGAGGCAGACTCTGTTTTGTTGGTTTGATCTGGCTTGTTTTTGACAATGTTGGCTGGACACAAGGTAGAGTCACCTTCGAGGAGGGGACCTCAGTAGAGAAAATGCCTCCATAACATTGAAATGTAGCCGATCCTGTAAGACGTTTTCTTAATTAGTGATTGATATGGGAGGGCCCAGCTTATTGTGGGTAGGGTTACCCCTCTGCTGGTGGTCCTGGGTTCTATAAGACAGGAGACTGAGAAATCCAGGATGAGCAAACCAGAAAGCAGTATTTCTCCATAGCCTTTGCATCAGCTCCTGCCTCCAGGTTCCTGCCCTGTTTGAGTTCCTGCCCTGACTTCCTTCAGGGATGAACAGTGATGTGGAAGCACAGTTCTATAAACCCTTTCCTTCCTCCAAGTGGCTTTTGGTTGTGGTGTTTCGTTACAGGAACAGTAACCCTAGCTGAGACAGTTGGAGTGAGGTAAAACAAGCAAGATTGTAAGATGGCGAATTTAAGGATGGAAATGTAATCTCGGGCTCAAGACTCTAAGGCTGAGTCTCTTGCGTGGTTTTTCACAGATTAATTCCTAATGTTCCTAAGGTCATGCAATGGCAGCATTGTATATTGTCTAAGAGCACAGAACTCAACCAGGTGACTTGAGTTCAAATCCCATTTCCAGTAACTCCATCCTAAAACCTTGAGATTACTTAAAGTGTCTATTGGCTTGGGTATGATGAGAGCATTCAGCATGGGGTTCTCAGTTACAGGCATGTCAGATGTGTTGTGAGAAGAGATTACCTGGAACTCCACCTGGAACAAAACAAAATATTTGTACAGATTATTAATATTGGAGTTAAGTATAATATTTTGTTCTTTTTTAAAGTTCTAAGCAGCTCAGATACTTATTCAGCATTTCATGGGTAACCCTATGCTCAATGGGCTGGCCTTCCCAGTGGAGACCTACCTTGTCCATGAAAAGAAGTTAGAGATGGCTATCTTTAGCACCTTTCTTACTCTCACTATGAACTCCTCAAAGCTCCAAGTTACAAAATAATAATATTGAGGAGGGGAAGGGGAAGGGGAAGAGGAGGGGAGAGGGAGGGGAGGGGCAGGAGATGGGGAGAGGGAACTCTGAATGGCATGGGAGTATCATGATCTGCATTGGCTATTATCAACTTCCAATTTCATGCTGATGTAATGAAATTCTGTCTCAAAATAAAAAGACACACAGGCTTTGGGAAATGGGCAATATTGGGGCATGCCTTTAATCCCAGCATTTGAGAGAAAACCCTGTCTCCAAAACAAAACAGCAGCAGTATCAACAGCCAACAACAAAAATGCTTTGGGGACTGGAGGGACAGGCCAGTGTTGAGGAGCCTTTGCTGCCCTTCCAGAGGATTCAGGTTCAATCCCCAGCATATTAGGTGGTGCTGTCTCCCGTGCCAGAGCAGGATGAGTCCTGGAAACCTAATTGGAGTGTGAGAGAAAGAGAATGGACAGAGACACATACACAAATCAGAGGTCAGGTGGAATGCGCATATTCTGATAGAGTAGCACCAACTATCTGGACAACCTGGGACCCACAGGACAGAATTAATTACTCAACAATTGGCCTCTGAGAGCAGCAGTTTCAGGCTGGAAACATCTGGCAGAAAGAAATAGCAGTTGCTAGCTTTTGTTCACATTGCTAACTTTTGTATTAGGACCAGATGAAGGCTTTGCCACCCCTCTGGGGGAAGCTCACCCTGGGGAAAGCCTTGCCAAATTCCCCTGCATCTGAGGCATTGGTCCTTGTATGCTTAGATTTTTCAAAAATCTATGTTATTTAGGGTTTTTAAATGCTTCAGCCTCCCTTCCAGCCCACTGACCAGAGGTAGGGGAGAAACAAGGTTAACAGGAAGAGGAGGTTGTAGAGTTGTAGATGTATTTAAAAGTAGTTCCTTGGGGGTAATTCTACTTTTTATTGTCAGATACCTGCAGCCGAGTTCAATAACAAACTCCAAACACTAATCAGGAGTGACAACTCCATCCTACAGAAACAGCAGGCCTTCCCCCAGAGTGACAAAAGTCAGTGGAAGTGGCCAATATCAGCCAGAATACCACGAGAATTTCTTCGACACGGTTCTTTCTATGAATTAAAGACCCATCAAAGAACAGCGAAGACCACTGAAAACCATTCAAGACCATCAAATACCAGCAAACGGAAGAGCATTCACACACTGTTTGCCCATGGAATTCCATTTATATTCTTTCTAAACGTTCTTTCTCAACACGTGCCTTCACAAGTGTTTGTTTTCAGCAAAACATCACATTGCCCTGTCACAAGACAGCTTCTAGACACATCAAGTGACACCACTGAAATGTTAAAGAAACTGGAAATTTCCACTTCAAGTCCTTCATATGGCCTTGTCCATATCAATATTACACATTCAAAAGGGTTTCCTCCATTCCCCCACAAAGTTGTTCACCTGCCTAGACAGTATAGAAGGGTTTTACACCCCCTTTCTGGTGTCTGCCAACACCAGCATGCACTTGCACACAGACATATACATAGACACACACACACACACACACACACACACACACACACTCACACACAATGAGAGAGAGAGAGAGAGAGAGAGAGAGAGAGAGAGAGAGAGAGAGAGAGAGAGAGAAAGCCTATGAACTGATGAAAATCTGTATTATTAGTGCCTCGGTGTTTTTGAGTTTGCTCTTTGGATTGCCGATAACCTCCTTAGAGCACATTTTCCTCTTCCAAACTGCTAAATGCCATACCTGCTGCTAAGACTTCACAAAATTGACGTGTGTGGGTCTGTCTGTCTGTCTGTCTGTCAGTACAGAAGAAAATTCCCACTTTGAATACTACCCATTTAAAAGAGAAATGAAGCATATTGTCTTTATTACTTTTCTATTGCCATGGATATAAGACACCACGTCCAACTTATAAAAGAGTTTATTGGAAACTTATAGTTTCAGAGAGTGAGTTTGTGATGATCATGGTGGGGAACCACGGCATCGGGCAGGTAGGTAGGCAGGTAGGCACTCATAGTACTGAAGCTGTAGCTGAGAGCTTACATCCTTAACTGCAAGTAGGGGATGAAGAAAGCTAACTGAGAATGACATGGGCTTTTGAAAAGCCCAGGGTTGCACTTCCTCCAACAAGGCCACACCTCCTAATCTTTCCCTAACCAGTTCAACTGGGGTCTGCCCATTCAAATCTATGAGCTTTGCGGCCATTCTCATTCAAACCCTCGTGTTCCCTTGTATTCTTTTTTTCTTAGAATTATCAACAATGTGTGTGTGTGTGTGTGTGTGTGTGTGTGTGTGTGTGTGTGTGTGGTTGTTTTCTATTTTAGACTTCAGTTTATTATCTAAGTTGTTCTGAAGTGAATAAAAGTCATACTTTGTTGTATATGCAGTTGTAATTTTTCTTTTTTTCCTCTCCAGTCAATGTACCTACCACCTGTCAAAACAAAACCAAACAAAAACACCACCAAATCCATCCATAAAAGGCACTCCCACCTTCCAGTGCCAGGTCACATCCATTGAAGAGGACTCAGAGATGTGTACCCGGAAGAGATGTGTACCCGGAAGAGATCAAGTTCTAACCTGAAACCAACCTTGCATGAGAAGTGTGGTAATAAGTTTTACCCAGAGGAAGATAAAAACCACAGTTAGTGATTCCACAATGTGGCCCAGGGTGTTCCTGTTTTTCATGATTCCTAAAATCTGCAGCATTTATTTGCACATCCTGAAGATTCATTGGGCTGGCAGGCAGTCTCGCTTACATTGTTCATTCATGTCTCTGCTGAGGTAAAGTCCTCTCAGGGTTTCAGATTTCCAGCATCCACATGTAAACAGGAGAGGAAGGCTTCAGTCATAAGTAATGAAAAACTGAACCCACATTTATAGAATTCTATTTCTTGATGTTTTTAGAGATGATGATTAGAAAATACTTTGGATATTATTAATAAAATCCTTTACAACATCCCTTTGTCTTGTTACTAATAGAGGCGATAGTCTATTTTGAGACTTAAGCAACCTGGTTATTTTAGTGGTACAAACACATGCCAGATTCCTCATATTGATCATTTTTCTGTAAAAGTAAAGTAAAATAATAATGTAGAAGATTATAAATGGGAGGGAGGAGTTGTGCCTGGGGGCCCTGTTACTTTCTTATTCACTAGCTTATTTCAACTTGGTCTTAAGTTAGCAATATTGAGCACAAAGGTTATAAACAAGAAAACTCAAAAATCCAAAAATCCAATACTTTGGAATTTGCATACATGTCTGTCATTGTTATTGCTTTATGATTGTGAAGAGACATCATGGTCAAGGTAATTCTTATACAGGAAAGCGTTTAATTGAGGCTTGACTATAGTTTCAGAGTCTCAGTCCATTATTATCATGGAAGAGCAGCAGCACACATGGTGCTGGAGCAATAATGGAGATCTATGTCCTAATCACACCTCCTACCTCCTAACCCTTCCCAGGCATGTCACTTTCTGGTGTGTAATGATTCAAATATATGAACCTATGGGGCCATTCTTATTCAAGCCACCACAATGTCCAACTTACATATTGTCTTTCATAAATGCATCACTGTCTCCTCTGAGTCTCCTTCATTGGGTCAGCCTATGCTTCTTTCTTTGCTATTAGCTATAAAGATGAAGCTAATTCATATAACTAGAATAAGAAGTAGTAAGACCCTTTCCCACTTTAATATTGAAAGGGAACAGGGACAATAAAGATGCTTACTGACCTCCTGTTCCCTGGGACACATACATTAAATAATGTAATTAAAACACTTTAAAAAAGGAGGGAAGTGTTGAAATGAGTGTGGTGAAATGGGTCAGTCAAAAGAAGAATCTAATAACAAATAACATAATTAACAATAGTAAGAGTAATAGAGGTACTAATAGGAAGAATTATCTATAATCTGTTATTATTTTGTGTTTTCCTATTGTCATTGAAAAGCATGTGTTATTAGCTATAGGTTTACTAGAAAATTTAAACTTTCCATGAAAATTTAGATTTGGTGCCTCCTCGGCCCATTTGAGTACAAGATTATTTCTAGAAAACTCATCTATGACTGGAAAAAGGTGGCCTTCATTTTTTTACTGAATTCTTTTGCAATGAAAAACTATATATGTAACACATGCTCCAACATTAAAATTTCTCTTCATCTATCTTCCTCCAAACCATTCATCACAGCAGGGCAAGTTAGCCCCACCTATCCTTCCCAAACCATTCTTCACAGTAGAGCAGGTTAGTCCCACCTGGTACTCTTTCTCTCTTCTTCTACCCCTTTCTCCTGCTCTGTCCTTTCACCTCTATGCTTTTCCAGTGGCTCCTGCCCAAGAGAAGCCAATGCGAGGAGATGGGCCTGAGCTCCAGAATATTCAAAACCTTAGTTTTTCCTTCCCACTCATTCCTCAGGAGACCAAGGACTCTATGGGGAAAAAAGTAAGAGTTTGTTAATATTTGGCTGATATTTTTTCCTGAACGTTATAAAGGATCACATATTGAAAAGACTAATATGTTCATAGGTCTTGAAGAAATACAAACCAGGCAGAAAAGTTGCATTATTGTTAATCGCTTTAGAATATGTCTGGTGTTTCCATACTCTTAAGACACACTTGAACTTCTTAGGTTGTTTTGGTTGCTGAAAAGTTCTTAGTTTGAAATAAACTGGAGACTACTGTCAGTTTCAACTAGTCACGTTATTTCCTGCTCTGGGTTCTAAAGGGGAGTAGTTGGTGGCTCAGGGTTCTCTTTGTGGTAGTCCATGCTTAGCTCTAGTTAACTCCCCACTTACTCTGACTCACTGCCTGAGAGGGAAAAGTGACTTTCTGACTCATAAATGTGACTTCACATCACATCCTCACTGAAACTCAAGGACTCAAAACGCAAAGTAAAGTATAAATGTAAACTTACATTGTCCCTCCCGTCACATGCGAAGGTCCTGTTGTTCAGACTTCACACTGACAGAGTTATTTAAGTCCCCTTAAGTAATTACACAGAGCATACATTCAGATATTAAGATAGTTTTAGGTCCTTGCCAATACTAGGAATATGTAGTATGAAATTTTTCATGTCTCATAGAGACTGAGCCCCGTTCATTTATGAATATTCTTGAATATATAAAAAATAAACACTAATATTATTAAAAGTAGATTGTGTATTATGGAAAATGAGATGCTGAGTCAAGAACTGGGGTGAGTTATGTGATTTACAATCTAAAAATATTTTACTCTTGTTTCAAGGGCTTGTATATTGGTTTTAAATATACATGGTGTAAAGAGGAAGGTGAGGGCAAGTTATAGGTCTGGAAACGTGCTCCCCTACCATCTTCTTAGTCAGCTATCCTTGGGACTGTGTGTTAAAAAGCCAAGGTATCTAAATGTTTAGATATTTATCTATATGGCAGATGTGTGTGCACGCGTGTGTGTGTGCGTGTGTGTTTGCATGTGCCATGAAGCTCACTCAAGAAGGACAGGAGACAATTAGAGGTAACTGGTTTTCTCCTTCTGTAAGGTGGGTCCCTCAGATTAACCTCAGGCAGTCAAGATTGATGACAAATGTCTCACCAGGAATACCCATTTAAATAAAATCTGGATAATTAAAAATAATTTATTCACTGTGCAAAAATGCTTACTTGGGTTTACTATGAACAACCCTGTTGATCATGAGGAGAAAAACTCAAGTAGTCTTTACAGGAAAACAAAACCAGTCAGGATGAGATTTAGTCTGTTTCTGAATGGATTGTTAGTAAATAATGACTAGGCTATGCTTTGGACCCAATTCCCAAATCACAGGACTTAGTCACACAACTTTTCCCCTCTCACCCGTATATATTCATGTGAATGAGCCCAGCAGTTTTCCGGACAGTTCACTTTGGGACTTACAGACTCATTTCTTGTTGCCTTTAACTTTCTTGTTCTGTCTTTTGGAATAGCAGTAGCCACAGCAGTTGAAGAATAGGTATAGAAATATCAATCCTGCTTTTACATGTCGTATCCCAGAAGGGAGATGTGTCTGTAATCCATATTCCTTCAGACAGAGGAATCGTATTGCCCTGAGCTGTTTGTCTGGGGACTGAGAATGTGGAGAGCAGGTCTAAGGTCTGTTGCTCAGTCCACTCCTTATCTGTAAGCCCCGTCAGTGAGGGGTTGAGACGCCATTCCCAGCTCCTTCATCTCAACACAGCAGCTTCCAAACCAAGAACCTTTAAATGATGGTTCTACAGACTAATGGGGGCTGGATGGTCACTGGCAAAGAGTAACGCTTTGCAGAGATGCTAAATCAAATAAACTGGGCTAAAAATAAACTCTCACATCCCTGTTAGGTGAGGTTTCTGAATGCATTTCACTGTCACAGTACCCTATGCCATTCACGTAAGATGAGGAGACTGAAAAGACAATCTTACTACACATTCTACTGTTTCCATCATTCTCTCAACTTTGTTATAAATGCTCGTTTCAATTTTCACTCTGTTGTAGATTCTCCAACTTTATGTTAGTTGTTGGGTTTGGTGTTCCTGTAGCATTTAAATTTATTCAAAGAAACCCATTTTCCATTGTTGAAAAGAAGCAAGAAAATACCAGTGTACCAGACTAGTAAAATGCATAGGAGTAGAATTATATACCATTAAAATTAGACATAGCTGGGGCTGGAAAGATGGCTCAATAGTTAAAAGCACTAACTGTTCTTCCAAAGGTCCCGAGTTCAATTCCCCAACCTCTATATGGTAGCTCATACTCATCTAGAATGTGATCTGATGCCCCCTAGTGGCATACAGGTGTACATGCAGATAGAGCACTCATGCCTATAAATTAATTAATTAATTAATCTTAAAGAAAAACAAAATTGGGCATAACATATTAATATCAAAATAGTGTTAATTTCTTGTGTAGAACATACACACATAATTCTAGAAAGTTAAAAGAATGGGTGCAACTTAAAACAAGGATATTGAAGATGTAATAAAAGTATAGAGACCATTTTAAAAATTAACATTAACTTCTACTTTTTGCATAAAAACTATTAGAAACTAATGAGTTTCATCCAATTCAGCAATTAATCATAGCTTACCCAGTCCATTTTCTTCATCATTTTTAATGTCTTGCCTCATCAGGGTGGATGGATTTGCTTCCAAGGGCCGCTTCCCAGCAGAAGAGCATTCAAGGCAGACTTTCTGTGTCATTGCTCTGTTGCCAAGCCTTTTAAGGTAATCCAAAGCTTCTTGAGAGACTCATAGTATTTCCTCAAGTCTCCAACATCCTGTAAATATATTGTATTTTTATTTTTAAAAGGGAAAAACATTGCTTAAATTTGTAACTCTTCTCAGGAGCAGCCAATATACTGAACATTTACACTGAACTCAATAAATGTCTTAAACATTAAGTCATTATATTAGATCATTTGAAAATTAAAAGGATAGTACAATAACTTAGGTCATTTATTTTATGTACTCACATTTAAATTATGTATAAACAGAGTTACAATTATGAAATCATATCAAAGCCAATGAAATACAGCAATAATATCACATGAAAAAAGAATTTTAATCTCACATTATCCTGCTTTTAGAATGTGTAGGTTTTAGGCATTGTGCAGTCATTGGGATATCATAAAAATGACGTAATGCTTCCTTCCCATAGACAACAGTCATGCACCTTTTACTCCTGATTTGCTGGCAGGTCAGGGAGAAGAGAGTTTTTCACTCACACCCCGGAAACAGCACCTTAGTTTTATGACTAATCCAAGTTGGCCGCAGGTAATAGAGTTAAGAGCTTGTAAGTCCACTCTACTTAAATCCTGATTTGAATTACTGCATGCTTGCTCTCTTGAAACAAATGATTAGCACATCATTTTTTTTTCCTTCTGGAAATTCCTCAACTTAGTCACGTAACCCTCGAGATTTTGATGACATCAGAGCAGATTTTCATACCACCTCTCTTTTTTAATGAAAATTACACCAGCAGGTTTTTACTTGACTGCAACAGAACCCAGAACTAACGTTGATGAAGGGAACTTATTTATTGTAATAAGTCTCTTCATACTTACTACTGTAATGAAATTTCTAGTTCTCTATTACACCAATATGTATTAAGATAATATATTACCTGCATTGCAAAATTTAATGTTACTTAATGTTCTTCCACTATCTTGGGGTCTTAGGGGTTATATTGCTGTGATCAACATGAAAGCAAATTGGGGAGGAAAGATTTTATTTAATCTTGCAGTTCATCGTCCAGAGAAGTCAAGGCAGTAACTCAAAGCAGGAACTGAAATAGGCCATGGACTGGTGCTTGTTGTCTTCCTCTCCACGTCGTTCTCAGCTTGCTTTGCTACGCAGCCAAGGACCACCTGTCCAGGGACATGATTGCCTACAGTGAGCTGGGTCTTCCCATTTCAATCATGAATCAAAAACACAGTCCACAGGCTTTTCCACAGGGCAAGCTTGTGGAGGTAAGCTCTCAACTGAGCTTTGTTCTTCCAAACATCTCTAGCTTGTGTCAAAACAATATGAAGAACACCTCCAATGTCCATGTATGTCAATAAGACTTACTTATTAAAGTATTAAACTCTGATCTATTTTCATAAATATCTGTTAGAATCAATGCTTCATAATTAAAATCAAGTATACAACTCCCTGAAAAAGGAACCACTTGCCATTTTTTTATCCCTGAATCAATATGATTAATAAGTACACCAAGTAGACATTCTTAATACTTACTACATGGTTATGACTTAGAGTGTCAGTTATGTCCTTCACATAGTAAAAAAAAAATGACACAATCACAATTGAACAATTAATGGAGGTTTAAAGATGATTTTATTTAGAAAGTTATGAGGTGGAGTTTTTGGAAAACAATTAGATATTGTGCTATATCTTAGGAACAGCAACAGAAAAGAGATTAGAGAGACAGTTGATAGAACAGTTATTAGAAACAAGAAAGAAAGTGGCTATATGAATAGATCAATTGTAGTGGAATTCTACTAGAATAATTGTATCTAGGGTAAACATTAGAATGAAATAGTTCTTTTTCACTGTATCTAGGGTAAACATCAGACTGAATAGTTGTTTTCTGGAAGTACTGTGACCTTGAAGAAATCATTGTAAAAAGCAGTTGCTGTTTTCTGTTATCTATAGAGTAGTTCTTCTGAGGGAGCTTTCGAGCCTTTCCATGACTTTGGTCACAAGAGTGTCCTGGAATGTCTTGAATTATTGAATACTGTAAACAGTGCACAATAAGGACAAAAGGTGCAGGGCATGGTGTTTTTCCTTCACGAAAATCAAAGATTAAATTAGTGGCTTTTCCATTAACATCTGTGTAACAATCAATACATATATTTCTTTATTGAATTTCAAGGTTCAGGTCATCAAGGCTGAACCTCCCTGCTACCTGTTGGCTATATTTCATCCTGCAAGACCTTCTTTCTTTGATCATCCTCAGTAACTTAGAACACTGACAATCAAAAACAAACTTTAACATTCTCCTATCAATTCTACAGAGCTCAGGATAGAATGAATAGAGCTTAAATATGACCCATTGAAATAGACTTATGTGGAAAGGTAAAAAATAAATAAATAAATAAATAAATAAATAAACAAACAAATAAAAAACAAAGTTAGTAGTTGCAAAGCAGAAGAGCAAATGAGTAAGTAAGGTTCTCTTGACTTGAGCTGCATAGGGTTTTCTCTATCACATTTCTCTTAGTTCCACACAAAGGACCATCCTGGTGGATTCAAGAAGGCTTATCGTTATGACATTTTCATTCTGTGCATATATCTCAGATCTGACTGATCTCACACCATTGATAAAGGAATTTTACCTACCACACTTGGGTGAGAGAAGGTAATTTCTATGAAAGTATAACATCAATTTTATAAATCACCTCATGCCCTTCAGGTCATCTTCCTGCCCAAGAAAGAATGGTATCTATGCAGTAGTGTAATGAAGTAGCTTCAGAAAAGTTTGGTCACAGTCCAGGTATATGTTTTTTTCAATTCCATGTCCAGCAATTGTCGGTAACCTGGCTGTAGAAATGATGGAAAACATCACGGATTTTTCCTGGCTCAGAGAGCTGGTTTTGAAATAGTTCTCATAGAGCATCAGGCCTGCCTTGGTATTTGTTTCCAGCTGATTTCATCAATGGCTTAAATCTATGTGTTCCTACATCCTCCTTCTGGGTCATTCTTGAGTTCTTGATTGGTAATGTGTAAGATAGATAAGTATATTTAACAAGCTCACATCCTTTGAACTCATGGAACAAAGCTATTATTAGGTAGAGTAACAATAACAGCCATCAGCGCTTTCCACAGGTGGATGACTGGAATCTTGAGACCTTTGGAGGTGGTGTCAGGCTCCTTTGTTCTCCAGAAATCATATCACAATTAAGTCACCATATCCCTCAGAAGAAAAATAGCCTCCTCATATGGTACTATTACATTAGATGTATAGTCTCATTGTTTTTCTGCCCTAAAAGATTTTAAATATTAATGCGTTCATACAGTCAGCAATTGATTATTGAGGTCTGAATGTTTTGGAAGTGAAAGTAGTGAACCAGATATCATTTCTTTCCTGAAGAACCCATAAACTATGAAGACAGAAGAGGTAGGTACGGAAGTCGCGAAGCTAGAAGTTAAAAGGTAAAGACTGGTAAGGACTACCTTGATCATGAATGACTGGTGGTACCCTTGGATTCTTTCCTTTCCCCATCCTATGTGCCCATTTGCCAAACCTGTTATGGCACTCACTGTCTCCCTTCTATTGGGGTTAGAGATGGCCAGGGTAGCCACCAGGACTTCCACTCTGGCCTTATTAGGGGAAAATTATGACAGTCTGAGGACAGCTATTGATTTAGATATAGAGAAAATTGCAACTTCCATCAGTCATGTTCAAGAATTATTGACTTCATTATCAGAAGTAGTACTGCAGGATAAGAGGACTATGTGCTGCCTTAGCTGAGGAGTGTTGCTCTTATATAGACCATTCAGGGTTGTTAACCCTGCTAAGACCACTAATTGTTCTTCAGCTATAGTTGACTTTTGGCCCCTACATTTTGAACTGCTTAGTTGCTATTGTTGAGACACACTTAGGTACATTATAACTAATCATCTTAAAGCAGAGATACAAAGAACTAGATACAGACGATCAGGAGTACGAGTTATCAGAATACCAGAAATTGCTTCAGGATTGAAGCATGCACAAAGAAATGGGGGTGGGGTGGGGAATAAAAGGGTTAACTCAGAAACTTTGAAAAGATCATAGAACAATGGACCCTTCCAGAAGGGAGAGGCTAAATTACATTCCTCAGACCACAGGGTGGACCCTATGGTTAGGAAAGGCCCAGAATCCATTGGCCACCTACCTCATCCCCTATCAACCAATTAGTTTAAAGGTAACACTGTTCTGCCAATCGCATTGTGCCTAATGGCGGCTGCCCGAGAACTGTATAAAAGGCCTGCGCAGCCTGGAGTCAGTGTCGTTCTGGCTCCTGGTATAGGGCAGTCCCAGCATGCAGGATAATAAATAAAAATCCTCTTGCTTTTTCCATCCGGGGGGAAAAAAGTCAACATGGAGACAAAAAGTAGAATTCTTCTTAGCTGAGAGAATTATACAGAGTGAGTGATATGTAAAATGGCATTTTGGATACTTAAAAAAATGGACAACAAACTTTAAATTGGGATATAAGGTTTCTAAAGAAGTTTTTCGAGGAAGAACTAAAATTAGAGAGAGGCAGTAGATGCAGATACAGGCAATAGTGGGTCTTGAATACTTTAAGTATGAACTAATTAAAGATATTTCATCATCAATCTAAATGGACAAGAGTTATTCATTTAGAACATAGAATTTGGTGACAACAAATGACATTAAGAGAGCAAACATTGCATTAATAAAGGGAAGATGACTGGCTAGTTATTAAAGCATGGCAAGATAAAATAAGTAAAATTTCTACCTACAGTAAGCCCCGTTCAGAGCTCAAAGAGTGGTTTGAATGAGAAATGGTCCTCATAGGCTCATGTATTTGAAGACTCGAAGGCGCATGTTTTGAAGTCTACTAGCAGGTGATGCTGTTTTAGGTAGCTAAGGAACCCTCAAGACATGGAACCTTGTTGGAGGAAACCATTGCTAAGGGTGGGCTTTGGGAACTTAATCTTCCCCACTGCCAACTTCCTCTCTGCTTCCTCTATGCATTTTGCTGTTTTCCTCATTTCTTGTTCCTGCTGTCCTGTTTCACTTACCATTATGGATACTTTTTGGTGAACCTTAAGGACAAACTAAACTTTTTTCCTTAAGATATCTCTGGTCATGATATTTGATCACAAAAACAGAAAAGCAACTGACACAATAGGGGTTTAGCTAGTCATCGTAATTAACATTTATTGATCTTTTACTAGGTAAAAAAAATGATAAAGATTCATAACAAGCTTACAGGGTAATGAGAGAGAAATAAATTAATTCTGCTCTGAGACAAAAAGTATCAAAAGATGTTTTTGATATAAAAGTGTGGTGGTTACTGAAATAATTACTGTCCTTTTGCTAAAAAAATTAAATTTGTTGAAAAAAATCGCATAAAGAAAGGGAATATAAATGAAACCTCCGTGTTTACTTATAAACTGATTAATAAATTTTCTAACTGGATATAATATTAAAATGACTCCTGATGACTTATTGTTATACTCAGAGTACATCTTTCAGTCCTCATCAGAGAAGCTTCTATGTGTTGTATATGGTATAAAGTGGTCAAGTACAACGACTATGGAGTGCTCAGGCATATATATATGTCTATACATATATACATATATATATATATGTGTGTGTGTCACACACACACACACACACACACACACACACACATATATATATATATATATATATATATATATATTATATCCCTTATAGGCATTCAAGGGGACGGACAGGTTCTAAAAGTCAGAAATGCTTAATAACAGAAAGGAAACTATTGCTAACATACAACAAGGAAGATGCACATGAAAATTTAGAGTTATGACAGCAAGTGCAAGATCTGAACAAGTTTCATCCAGACAAATGCCATCACTCAGGGTATGGTGGAGCTGAAATTCCACCACTAGACAATGAGATATTGCTTTTATTAGCTCATGGGAAAGGTGAATATATCTCCTTTAAAGATGTGACCTCTGGTAGGTCAACCCTATACCTGGGAAGGCTTTACTCCCAAGAGTATTTGGGGGAACAGAAACAGTTCTTTCTGAGAAGGAAGCAAACGGACAAGAGATAAGAAACTCAATGTCAGGTGGGAAGGGAACGAGCACGTTGTGGAAGGAGCCGGGAGACAGCGACTGTGTTCAGAATACAATGGATTAAAGAATAAAACCTTTGACTTTATTCTCTCTTCTGGAAAACAACAAAAACAATAGTTTGTGACATGAACTAATCAAGTGATTTTTTTTAAACAAAGGAAGGTTATAGTTAAGACTGAGAAATCATTACTAGTGAAGCAGAGGAGATGGCTTAGTTAGTAAGAAAGAAAGCTTATGTCTGTCCTGGTACTGCAGCAGTGCTAAGCCCTGTGCTGGGAAGGCAGAGGTGAGAACATTCCTGGCCAGCCATGCTTGCTGAGTCAGCAACTTCTAAAATTAGCAAGAAACTCTGCTCCAAAAAAGTCAGGTAGAGAAAGACTGAGGAAGACACACACACCATTAATGTCATTTCTCCACATGCATGGGTAACATGCATACCTCACTCAAATATGAATGCGCATGTACGTACATAGAAGTTTTTTTAATTTTTGGAGTTTATACAAATTATTGTTTTAAGGAAACTGAATGTGTGAATGAAATATATGCAGTTTGATTTTTGCCTACAGAAACTGTGGTATCTATATCTTCTTTGTATCATTTAATTGTGATTTATCACTCTTGTCTAATGAAACTAATTTGATTCTAAAAGGAGGAAAGGTACATTCATACACATAACTTGTCTATCCATAAGTGGTATTGTCATTTCTGTTCTATAGGTAATTTATATAGGTTGTCCAACAAATAGAGAAATCAAGACTTTTAAAGTATTATTCCCTTATTTTTTACTTACGAATGTCACACCAATGAAGACACGACCACTTTGAAGATAGGAATAGGAACTGTTGTTCAGTACAGAGAAACTAAGTAGATATTGACTATATAGGTGACTGGGTCCTGGAAGTAGGTCCTGAAGTCACTATTGTTAGTGACAGAACTCCACTGATTTTCCAGAAGTCCCTCTGCTGGTCTGAGATGAAGAACAAGGATGAGGCTAACCTTTTTGGCTTGGTCTGTTCTAAGCCAAGAGGCTAGTATACATGAAAATACAAATAGGTATAAATGAGATGACGTCATATGTTTGACTTCATATGTTTGACTTATGTGTTCACACCTTGTTTGCTATATTGGCTCATCATTTGTTCATTATATAAACAATAAGACAGAGTTATTTCTTCTTTCATAAAAAAAAGTCTGTGATTTAATTCACATTTTCCTATACATGTTCATGAGAGGTAGACTGAGCTCATAAGTTAATACTTTATGCTTGTATCTAGTTTCAAAGGACACAAAGTTTTGTTTCCATGAAGAGAATTACCTTTTTTTTATATTATCAAATGAGATAAGCTAACCAATATTGGGGATGAGTAGAACTTTTGTGAAATTAGCTTCAGAATTTTCTATATTTGGGCAAAAATTTCCATGAGATGTTTAAATATTTATTCTGCATCTGAAAAGCTGTTGAAGTGTGTGTTTGTGTATGTGTGTGTGTGTGTGTGTGTGTGTGTGTGTGTGTGTGAAGTATTTTTCATTCACTGGATATAAGTGCTATCTCCAAATAGATTGTTCTTGTAGATAATTCATTGAATTTCTTATATAAATGTTTTCATGTAAATCACATTAAAAAGAACTTCAGTGTATAAAACAACAGTACTAGTGACTTTATGTTCATCTTATGCCTGATAAAACAGCAACAACAGAACCCCAATCAACTGAATTTATAAGTATTTACACGAGGTCTGACTAATTTGGAAAAAGAAAAATTATTTCTATATCCCATTTCTCACTCTTTTGTTTTCTACAATGAAACTTGATCTTCCCATTTTATTTCTTTTTTGTTTTGTTTTGTTTTGTTTTGTTTTGTTTTGTTTTGTTTTGTTTTGTTTTGTTTTTTGGTTTTTCGAGACAGGGTTTCTCTGTGTAACTCCAGCTGTCCTGGAACTCACTCTGTAGACCAGGCTGGCCTCGAACTTAGAAATCCGCCTGCCTCTGCCTCCTAAGTGCTGGGATTACAGGCGTGCGCCACCATGCCCGGCTCATCCATTTTATTTCTTAAATATTAATGACTAACTGACCATTCTGGTGTTTTTCACTAAGCACATAAAGAGAACATTTGGTATAATAATTTGTGAATTAAGGATCAATAGTTAGTCAGTCCTTCTTGTAGGCAATGTGTAAAGATAAAATTGTACAGAGTTCTCAGTACTAACTAAGATCAACATTAACCCTACCTTGTATAACAGCATATCATTTCAATAAGATGTTACATTCATTATCTTTGCATATATAAGGTCATGTACAGCCAGATGGTATTAATAGCATTTCACTGAGTCAAAGAGGTCTTCTCATTTATGTGGTCAGACCATTTGTTCCACCCAGAGTCAATCCTCAAACTTGGATATGAATTTTATTTTCATGACTATGATTTTAAGTCCTCATGTGTCCCTATAAGAAATAAGATTTGGGGCCTGGAGAGATGGCTTAGCAGTTAAGGCCGCTTAGCAGTTAAGAGCTGGCTGCTCTTCCAGAGGTTCTGAGTTCAATTCTCTGTAACCTCATGGAAGCTCAGAAGGATCTATATAATGTGATCTGACGCCCCTTTCTAGCATGTAGGTGTATAAACAGAGTGCTCATACATACAGATAAATAAGTTCAAAAAAGAAAAAAGAAACCAGAATTTAATTGATGGGACTCTGGCTAGCCTGAGTCTGGTGAGCATGGCTCTGACCAGCCTTTCCCTTCTCTCCCATTCCCTCTGCATTACTGAAGACCTTTGTATTGCATGTGTACAGTGGGCCCCCAAGGTCTATTCCCTTTTTTGACTACTTCCTCCTGAAGCTGGCTGCTATGACCCAACTATTAGGAAACTGAGGTCCAGAAACTGAGGGGCCCCTTTACCTCACTTGGTTAACATGCCCAATTAGGGAAGAACACCTTAACCTAAATGGGATTTCTCCTAGTACCTTTGTAAACTGCCATTTTCCTGTGTGCCCTGTCTGTCTCCTGTGTACCCAGAGCCAGTCCTTTGCCCCACTCCAGCAAAAATCCTTGTTTCCTTCCCTTTCGCCTTGTCCTCTATCTTTTGCCTTAGTGTCTTATTTCCTGCCTTCTGTCCCACTGGAGCAAATAAATCTCCTTTGTGCTGAGAACTTGGGGTCCTGAACTGATACTTTTCATTAATAATACTAAAGTACACATGATACCATCACAGAAGCATAAAGCAGAGATGCCCATGCAGAGACAAAATCAGAAATTAGGTGTATCTATTGACAGAAGACTGCAAAAGGGTAACAAAATATACACGAGAGAAGGGAGAGATTTACCTTCACATCTTAGAGGGAGAGAGCCAATCAGATTGTTAGTCATTAGTTGGGAACTTCCAGATGCTAGAGGTGATTAGTTACATTTCTGTCCTTTCTACCATCACGTGTGCTGTCCTTTTCCCCTTAATGTTAAGAAACCTGGTGAGAGACCCAAATGAAATTCATCTCCATGTGGTCTAGGAAACAGTCTTTAGGAAATGATCACAGAAGCAGGTCATTTTGCAGTTTGATAGCAATATATTTACTTTTAAAGACAAACTCTTAGAATTGTCATTAAATGTACTATAGAGATGGCTCAGTGTTTAAAAGTAGTTGTTCTTGCAAAGGTTTGGGTCCCAGATCCGCAGGGTGTCTCACAACTATCTCTCATTCCATTTCCAGGAGACATAGCACCCTCTTGCTGTTGTAAGAAATTACCTTACAAAATAATTGACGGAAGAGAGGAATGAAAGTTTTATTTTTGGCTCAAAGTTCACAAGTATAGCCCATCATGGTGGGAATGTCGTGTTGGCAGGAACTTGAGTGGCCCGTCATATTGCAACCACAGTGGAGAAGCAGAGACAAATGAATGCGGGTAATCATATTTATTTCTCCTTTTTATGCAATGCAGTAGTTTATCTATGGCATGATGAGTCTTTCCATCTAAGTTAATCCATCTAGAAAAACTCACAGATAGATCAAGAGGTTTATCCTGTCTAGTTAATATAACTAGTCACATTGGCCTTGTGATGAGGTCCCAAGTGAAGTTGATCCAACTTAAGCTACTAGCTAACAAATAAATGAGACTCCAACTATGGTCATTTTATTTGGTTTTGACAGTGACTGGGGAGGTAATCCCTAATCTACTCTTCTAACTGCTCACCCGGCTACCTCCCTAGATGCTTGCTGTGTTTCCTGGTCCATCTCTCCTCATGGTAGCTTCCTCTCTCTGTCTCTCCTCTTCCAACCAGGTTACTCCATACCCACTTACCTCTCATCCCTCCAGTAATTGGCTGTAGCTACACTTATTTAACCAATAGTTTTAAACTAAGGAACAAGGTTTGCACAAGGGTATGGAATTGAGCATGACAATACATAGCAATAGATCAAACTTCAACACCAAGGCCTTTCTGAATACTAACAGGACTTGGTTATTGCTAAATGCTGCCATTTGCAGAAGGAAATTGACACAAGGGCATATTTGTCAACAACCAACTAGACGAGGTTGTAAAAGTAAGAAGGCTGGAAGACAGTTGTTAGGTATACTTCACGATTAAATGGTAGAACTAAAACATCATACAAGTATACCTGAGGATAACGTTTCTTGTTAGAATGGCGTTTGTTGCTCAATGAATAGACCTATGGTAGTGAGCCGCTAAGACCGAATAAGAATCATAAACATACTTGCTTAAGGGCCTACAGGAGGGACTTACTCCGTTTTGAAAGAATAACCTTCTCTGGGATGATAAGTGTGCCAATGCTTCAACCCAGGTGGAATACTTGGAAGATAATATTTATCCTCCTTAATTCCTCTCCTAGCTACCTTTTTGTTCCATAATTAGAATGAAAACTTGGCATATATCAGAGGAGTACAAAACAGAATTATTCCCCAAGGGAACATCAAGACATAATTAATGTATAGCAAAGAGAATGGCAAATGCATGTCTGAGAGCAGGTTTTAATAGTGTTAGACAGGGTTGAGGGTTGAGGATGGTAAAGCTGAATTTGTTAAGTAAGAATTTGTCAGTAAGGGATCCACGGCCCATGACTGAAACCTCCCTGGCAAGGGTACAGGGAATAGTTCTAATATTTGGTTTGGACGTTTACCATAAGCTTGGGCCTGGGGCAAGGGAAATCAGGCATTAAATTAAGTAGACATGACAGAAATGCCTTGGCAGAATTTTGATTAAGAGCTCAAAAGACCCAGAGAAGCAAACAGCATGCTGGAGTTCTCCTGTTATGTAACACCAGCTGACACTGTTAACTGGAGGGATTTGAGATCACTCTTTTTTTTTTTTATTGGATATATTCTTTATTTACATTTCATTTCCCTTTTCCTGGTTCCACGCCCCCCCAAAGGTCTCCTATACCCCTTTCCCTCCCCCTGTTCTCCCATCCTCCCCTTCCCACTTCCCTGTTCTGGTATTCTCCTACACTGATGCATTGACCTTTCCAGATCCAGGGTCTACTCCTTCCTTCTTCTCGGACATCATTTGGTATATGGATTGTGTCTTTGGTGCTCCAGGATTCTAGGCTACTATTCATTGAGATCACTCTTGCCTATAAGCAGGTCTGGACTGAGCTAGGATGGAGAGTTGTATTCTTGAGCATGAGCATCAAGGTCCTGCCCATGATAAATGTGTACAGCAGAGATGTCAGTACATACAACTTAACATATTTCACATTGAACTTAACATTATAAACTTAAACTTAGCTCTCACAACCCATAGAGTCTACTTTTATTGCAAATTTTGCTTCTCGGCTCTGGAATACTTTGGAATTCTACTCCCATATGAATGATATTTTGTAAGTTAGATTTCAAAAAAATTATCCTCAGGTAGTCCCCAATTTTAGTTAGTTCCCCTTCTCTCCACAGCTTTCCAGTTTACCTACTGCCTAGTTTTGAATGGTTGTTTTAATTTATGTCTAAAGAAGTACGTTTTTCCAAATAGCCCCCTAGACCCTTGCAAGTAAGATTAATATCTTATGCCTCAGAATTTGTTAAGGTGTCCTATGCCTAACAAATTATTTGTTAGGATTTTTCATCTATTAATATTTCCATTTATTAAGCATGGCATACCTGTGTTTATCACTGATAATTGAAAATGTAAACATTACAACACTCATACATCAGCTCTTTAATTGGCTGAATCACTTTAAATCCTTGAGATAAGCTTAATTAGATAGGAGATTTACTATGGAATGATAAACTGCGGTATGTAAACACACATAATAAAGTTAGCTGTTTGCTCTGCAGCCTGAAAAATTAAGTTATCAACATCAGATAAAAGAAAAGCCTGTCTGCAATAAAATACACTCTTGGAATTTAGACTCTTGTGCAGTAATTTTGCCATCTCGTTCTTTACAATGTTTAACAAAACACTGTTACCCTTTCATGACTCACCACACCAAACTGGAAAATGTGATTATATGTTTCATAAGGATATTATCAACATGTCTTAACCCAGCTAGACTTGAAAGATTATTGAGATTGTGTACCAGATAACAGAATTTATTGCAAAAGCAAAAATACTATAGTTCTCATGAGCAAAAATAGATGGAACATGTGTGTGTGTGTGTGTGTGTGTGTGTGTGTCTGTGTGTGTGTCTGTGTGTGTGTGACTGTGTGTGTGGACACACGCATGTGCAGGCATGTGCATATGCCTACATGTGCCTCTATATTTAACACACACATGGGATTTTCAAGAACAGAAACTTACATGCAAATAATCAAAGTGGATATGCTGTTAGCAAAAAAGATAGCTTTAAATTTTTGAGAGGTCTGACCAAAAAATTTCATTTGAAGATTTATCATAATTTCAAAGAAATACTTATTTCTAGTTTGCTGACTAAAATCAGGCCATCTTCTCCTTGACTGGCCCTGACTTCCTGTTTCTTCTGACATTTGCTATTACTCGGAGGAGGTTGGAATAAAGCCATTAACTTCACTTTCTCACTCAAAAGTATTTCCTGGTTTGACAATGGAGCCCTTATTTAATGTTCAGTACTGCTTTTAATTTTTTTCATCTGCTTTGAAATTCTAGGGTCTGAGAGCAAACATAGAAAACGGTGCTTCTGATTTAGGGGTTTCTGCTTCTGAAACTCAAAGTCCTGTTGTACAACTATTTCTATGGTAACCACACAGGAAGTGCCTTGGCAGTTTAGACTCAGAGGAAACACTCGTAGGGCTCTGCAGATCTTCCAGTCACTAGTGCTAATACACCCCACTTATAGAATCCCCAGCTCTTGCCTGTCTTGCCTTCTTCATCTTAGCGTTGACATTTCAGATCGTACAGTCTCTTTGGTAATTTTTTTGATAGTTTTGTTTTTATCTCAGTCTGTTCTCATAAGGCCTTTTGTTCCCATTTTATAACAGATTGTTTGACCCTCTATTCATATGCTTGACTAACTGTGAATAAAAGTATTTAGAAACCAAAAATTGTATCTGTTCTGAACATGTAGACAATTCTTTGGGATTATTTCCTGAGAAATGTAGCATATAACACTTATATACTTAGCATTTACATTATACATTGTAACTAAACTATAGGAAGCCGTGTGTGTGTGTGTGTGTGTGTGTGTGTGTGTGTGTGTTCTATGTCTGCTAAATAAACATATATACAGGACCTTCAGATGCTTTGATAGTGATAACTGTAGGAGTCCCAGAATCTAGCCTTCATAGATACCAAGAATGACTATAGTCTTCTGTCAACAAAATATTATGCATTTTCCAGAGCATTACTATATGCTCTGTAGTATCATAGCAAAATTTAGAAATGAAATAAGAAATAATTCACTTGTTTTTTGCCAGTTTGTTAAGGTACAATCCGTTTCATGAAGGGCCAAGCTCTTAAAAGGAGGATTAAATTATATTTCTATCCTTTTTCTCTCTTGGATCATATGACTTTATTACTTTTTTGAATCTCTTGATTTCTTTTTTTATTAGATAAGTGCTTTATTTACATTTTAATGTTATCCCTTTTCCTAGTTTCCCCTCTGAATACCCCCTATCTCATCCCCTCTCCCCCTGCTCACTCAACCACCCACTCCTGCTTCCCCGTCCTGGCATTCCCCTACACTAGGGCAATGAGCCTTCACAGGTCCAAAGGCCTCTCTTCTCACTGGTGTCAGACAAGGCCATCCTCTGCTACACTTGTGGCTGGAGCCATGGGTCCCTCCATGTATACTCTTTGGTTGATGGTTTAGTCCCTGGGAGCTCTGGGGTACTGGTTGGTTCATATTGTTGTTGTTTCTCCTCTGGGGCTACACACCCCTTCAGTTCTTAGGTCCTGTCTCTGGCTCCTATGTTAGGGATCCTGTGCTCAATTCAATGGTTGGCTGAGAGCATCCCCTTCTGTATTTGTCAGGCACTATTTAAAACACAGAATGAGGTTCAGAAACACCGATAAATGACGAACCCTTCCCTCTATCAATGTCTTTCTCAAATAACTTAATTTTCATTATTTAAAATGCAAAATGATAAAATAAGCATGTATGTATGTGTATGCTGAAAACTAGACTGTAACTTTTTGATGAATATTCTTTTTGGCTTATTCTTGCGTTTATCTAAAGTCTTGAGTATAATCTTAAAAATACAACATGGTTTAGTGTTTATTGTACTGGACTTCGAAAATATGTTAGTTTCTAGCTGTGAGTTCATTTCTGTCTGTAAAAGAGTAAGGGGTTAGATAAGGCATTCTAGTTGCTTAAAACTCTTTGAACAATTCGTAAAGACAGTAGAGTGCCAATAATCTGAGTGTCCCTGATGTGCATTTGTGATTCACTTGGGACACAGCCCATCATCTCAAAGTTTTCTTTTCTCAAGATATTCAAGACTGTGGCCAACAACTATTTTTTTTCTGTTTGAGTTTGTGTGATGTAGATCTGACTCTGCTGATGACTATGGACACACCCTGATGAGCCAATGGTAACAGGACCCACCTTCTGTACCCAGAGGGTGATCCGCCACGTTCTCATCAAAGCAGACCTTGATGTTTGTGACAACAGAGGTAGCTGACTACGGCACAGCTACATATTCTCACAGAATGTACTTTCAGACTGAAACTCCCTACATTTCCACACATGTCCCACCATATACTCAGAGACCAGTCACTTCACTGGTACTGGGCACATACATTATATCACAAGACAGATTTCCTGGAACATTTCTCCATTAGCAATTACAACTTTGCTGAGACAGAAGCCAGTGACCACAGCTAGAGAGAGCAAGGAATCTACAACACAATTTTTAAATTTCACGTCATTTGAAAATGATGAATGCAGAGAAGATTTTCTTCTTGTTTTTCTTTCTCATACTAACTTCTTAAGGAGAAATACAGTGGTTACTCATTTTTAAAACACAATTCCTATAGTTTCAAAGGAAAAATCTATTAAAATTTGCTTTGGAACTATCAGTTTTTAATCGATATTATCTGGGGTACTTTGAAAGTTAATTTTATTTCATTTTTAGCAATTACCAAGGCCTTAAGTTGGAATTCTTAGTACTGCCTCAGTACTAAGTTACTATGTTACCATTATTCTTGATATTAAAAAACCATACCCAGGGACTTTCTAAATTTCTAGAAATTAATAAAATACCAATTCTAATTAATATTGTCATTAATTATTTAATATATATTTCAATCACAGAATGGCGTGGTTTTGATTTAGAATGTCATTGCATTTGGTTGTGCTCTAAAACATGAGATTTAAGTCCAACATTATATCTCTCTCTCGGTCACTTAATTCATGCTTCAGTATTTTTCTGAATGGGTCTGTTCTGAAGATGAGCTAATGACATTTATATTACATTTGTTCTTAGCAGCATTGATTACATATCACTGTTTTCTGGGATTCATTAACTGGTTGAACACAGACACACACACACACACACACACACACACCAACTTGTGCATACAGTCAGTGAATTTATTTTTCTGAAGAATTCTGAGGAAATTGGAATCAAAGCATTTATTCAGAATTGGTGACTTCAGTGACTACACCCAAAGAAATAGTGAATGATTATATTTTACCTAAGAACTCTATGGTAAAAGGAATGAAACAACTTCATAAATTAATTGGAAATATAAGAAAAATTATATTTTAAAATGACAGAGGTCAAAAACATTCTCGACAGAGAGGCTTTCCCTGACAGACAAAAGTAGGTGTGCATGAGGCCTATGCATCACTTGCGTTGATTCATTGTCAGAACAGAGAAAAGAACACACTCTGTTGATGTGTCACTATTGCTAATGCTGTGTTTAAGCTGTTAAGCATGAAAAATCACAAAGAGGTATAAAAGTTTTTAATAGAAAAGAAAGAAACTTTGGAAAATCATGGACACGCTGTGAGTGCCTTACCCAGAAGAGCTGGTTTATCCAGAACTGTAAAGAAAACTGAGCACCTTAGAAGCACACTGCTAAGAGTTTCCATACCCTCCTAAGGAGGGGATCAACGTGCATGCCTGTGGTTTCAGTGTACTGTAAGAATGGGTTTATAGGTACAGGAGTGTCCATGAGCTATTCCCCAGGTAGCCGTGTTCATGTTTGTAGTCACTAAAGCCCTCTTATCTGGGTCTTATACATAGCTGTTTTCAATATGATGTTGTACCTTTGAGTATCTCAGTTCAGGTTGTCAACATGGTAAAGAATGCTGACCTCAAAGGTAGAACTGGATGCCAGTCATGAGACTCTTGTTTGCTAGTAACTGACTTCAGCTTCACTTTGAGATGCACTCAGCACTTCTAGTCTATACCCTACCATTCTTAATTATATAATTATGAGGATGAAATAAATGCCTATTAGAGACTTCATACGCAAGTGTATGTAAAAATAAACTGGGTACTTAACCTTGAACTTCAGAGAGGATTTTATTTCTTTAGCTTCAATTTAAAAGACATTATAATGACATGTTTGAGGAGGAAATGCTAAGCTGCCAGCTATGACTCTGTCTTCAGTGTCATTTAAATGCTCAAGGGTCACTTGGCTAGAAGATACATTTCCAAGTGATCAAGGAGAGCTTACACTGCCACAGTGACAGAATTCCTGGCAAAAAGACATTTTATCTTTACCACCAAATAAACATACATTATAAATCACACGTTATATTGAAAAACAAAAGTAATTGTAAATGTTCCTTGTTTGGGTTCTCTTATAAATATAATGAATTATTAGTAAATAATTTGTACTCTAGCAGGTACAGTTTTGATATTCTATTTTGTTTGAATATACATCATGATTAGGCTTTCTTTCTGAATCAATACTTGCCTTCTCATTCTTGAAGTTATTATACAGTATTGCTCAGCAGAGTGTGAATAAAGCATCCATACAAGAGACAATGAGAAAAGGATATGGGATAGCCATGTCCTGTGATGGAGATTTAATGATGTGCCTACTACTCCAGCATATTTAAACTGCTTTCACTTAAGTATTGATAAACTTCATAATATCAAAAACTCTGAACCATTACTGTCTAAAAACCTTAGTGTGGCGTGAATATTAATTGCACATATTTATACATATGTACTCACTTCCACAGGTTCATCTGTTCTACAGCAACTCAGAGCCAATTCAGTTTTGTAATGTACATGACCAAACCTTACTACGTAGGGTAAAATATATCTATTCTAGAGAAGAGCGGGTCATGGAGAGTGTGAGAGTTGTTCACAGCCTGACACTGATAGGAACAAGCTGGACTGGCTTAGTCTTCATGTGCCCCTTTTAGAGAAGTTCATCCTTGCCGGAGGGATCTCGGTGTGCCTGAGTACACACCAAAGGGTGAGATCTGCCGAGTTTCTGTCTTAAACCACAAAGAATGCAGCTAGTCAACCAAATGAAAACACTAACACATTATTCCCTTGCCATCTGTCCATCTGGGCACAATGCCATGTAGCTTTAGAGCTTCAGAATCATGGGTACAGAAAGACTGTTGATTGATGGGAGATGGAGACAGAGCATTGAAGAAACAAAGAGAGAGAATTCAAGTTTCTATGGCACTTTCTCTTCATCCATTTGATTTCGAACAGCTTTGCCCTACTCCCCAAGTATCTACTCAGCAACCTGTCCAAGCCAGGCAGGTATCAACAGTGGTGCCTTTGTCCTTGATATCTTAGCTCTTCACCTGCTCTGCTATCTCCAGTCAGCCTTTTGTTTTAATTATACCCAGAGTTATTTATTTTTACTTTTAATGAGATCATTCTCTATCCTATTTGGTCACTACTAAGATTGTTGTTTAAATGACATGTCTACAGCAGGTTATTAAACTAGAAAGTCATCCTTCATCTTTGTCATCAGATCACTAACAGTGAGGAATTTAATTTTCAAAGTGGAAAAAAAAAGAGGGCAAAGAATGTTAGAATGCAGAAACCAAACCTCCGATAGATTGCACAGATAAATGTTTTCCATATCTGTTGCTTAATCATGGAATTTTGATTGTATTATGGGACTGCTCAGTGTCAGCTCCAACAGTCATGGAAGGTTTCCCTTCAGGAAATATCATATTCCCATAAGAGGAGAGTAAACCAAATAGTCCTGTCTGATTATTTATTACTACTGATATCCTGTCAATGAACTCATTATATGAGAGAGACATGTAGTCATTCATTGTGTATTTATTAAGCATTCATCTATTTATTGTTTATTTTTAGGGGTAGTTTCATTTTTTTTCAATAAGACTCCCACATCAACCTTCCAAGTGGCTGTGCTAATTAATATATTTCTTTGTTTTACAAACCCTATCCTTTCTAGGTCCAAACCAAGTAGGAGGTTCTAGTGAGTTCAAACCATGGTGCATTTGGTTACTTGTATCTTTTCAGGTACAGGTCATTATCTACATAATACCAACCAAATACTTGTTTGGAATTTTATTTTTATTTTTTCAAGATGGAGATGTGTCACTATGGAATGCAAGAATAGGAATGTTGGCTGCCATATTTAAATATAAATACTGGTCTGATAAATATGGGGTAAGAGAGAAATAATGCAACTTCTAACGACATTCTAATTTCTTATCTTAAAATAATCTGGGAGCATCTAAACCTTGAGTCATGAAAGATGTCGAGTAATGTTCTAGAACGTTTTCCCTAAGGTTGTGTAATGCAATAGTTTCTTCATATTACAGAGAGTTATGGTCTGCTAAAACTGTTACATTCCAATTATAATGATAGTCTCATTTTCTCCCAAGAAGTTGCTGTGGTCTTTCTGTTATCTAAGTTGCAAGATCGTCCATCTCGTTTGAAACCACTTCTCTATCTTCCTCATTACTTATTTATTATAACTCAGTCCACAGTGAAAGCTGTGTTGTTGAAACCACTACTGATGGATTTAGGTTACTTATTTTCTGATCTATCTTCTCTATGCGTCTATGTCTCCTGTTCTTGTAGGATATCAGTACTCAACCTGACTTTTATTTTTGTCCACCATATTGACAATGTCTTGATATTTCCTATTTTGAGACAGGGTCTCATTATGTAACCCTGGCTCGCCTAGAACTCACCATGTTAACTAAGATGGCTTAAAATTTCCAGAGATCCTACTGCCTCTGCCTCCAAGTGCTGGGATTATGAGTACGTGCTAATACAACCCAAGACAATAGCTCTATCAAAGACTTTCTTTCCATGGCCATTTCCTGGACAAGCTAGGATCTTCATACCATTACCACAAAGGATAGGAAGTTGGATTTGGATGCTTACAAAAGTCATTAGCCTTTTCTGTAAATTTTTCTTTGAAAACTGAACATGTATGTATGAATAGGAATGAGTTCTAAACATTAAATCTAGTGAGGAAGAACGATGATAAGAAATAGACTGAAATTCTAGCTAATGATTATGTGTCCAAAATCCAATGAACTGTTGTGTTTAAGAACATCTTCCTGTAGGCTGGCAAATTGTCTATAGCAGACTGGCTTTTTAGCTAAGCCTGAAAATCGGAAAAGGGGCCCAGCAGAGAAAGAATCAAGTCAGGCAGAGCCCTGCCCTACTAATCACTCTAAAGTCTCTTCCTGGCCTCTGTATGACTCGCAGACATAAAGAATGCCATGTCTCAGTGGCCGGAATGATTGCTGTCATTTATTAAGCATGGTAGCTTCTTCAAGAATTTAAGCAATTTGGAGTGTTCTCCTGTTCTCCCTTGGGGGAAAATGTGCCTTTATCTATTCTTCTTTAAGGAGAAATGAGAAATTTGAAAAGTATGTGTGTCTGTGTGTGGGTTTAAGACTTCATATTTCAGTTCATGTATGTGCAATTTTGTTTCTTATTTATGGTGCTATTTTTCTTTTTGTTGGGTTCAGACAGAACTATGCAATCTCCCACAAGTTTCCCTCCTACTTCCCTACCGCTGGGCAAATTTTAAAGTTCTGACTCATGAAACTGCTAGCAGACATCCAAGTTTTGTAGCTCTGCATAGCAAGATTGTCCACAAAATGGATTCCTCACTGACTTTCCTCAGAAAGCTTTATTTATGTAAGTGTCCTTTACTATATAATAACTCTTTGCAACAAATTCCTCTTTTTTTCCCACAAAACTCAGTCTATAGTGTTTTATTTAAAGAATATATCTTATATTCCATTAAGCTTGGTACACTGGAACTGCATATAAATGTAACTTAGATGTTTCAGTTTCAAGAAAGTTCCGAGACCTTGAGATTTAAGAAGTACATGAAGCAGTTTTTCTGATCTGAATTTCATTTCCATATTGCAAATATCAAATGCTGTAAAGAATATTTGCCCAACCCATCGTTTCTAATCCCAGGGAATTTTTTGTGTTCCCTCTTTACCCAGTTAAGCCTTTATTCTCTTTACTCTGGGCATTCTCTAAGCAAACCTCCTTGTGTCCACAGCAAATAAGCCCTTGCCCCAGGCAGCTGACTTCTTGTTCACCCAGATGGAAATTAAACTTCAATGTGCATATTGCAAGCACCTGCCACCACCTGTTAAAAATGCAAAACCTGAACCAGGAGACAGGTAGAGAGCTTCCGATGGGGAGGAGGGCTCTCTGGGAACCTAAGACTCTTTAATTCTCAGGATGGCCTCCTGTAAACCCACAAGCTAAATTTGAATTTTCCACTGCTGTTCTGACCCTGGAATCACAGGTGGAATTTAGAATTGTTCCTGTTTTCACATTTTGCTTATTTTAAGCCTCTCCAAAAAAGATTTCCTGTTTATGTATCAGATTTAGAGAAAATGTTAGAATTTGCATGTTTGGCTTCAAGCTTAACGACGATCATATTTATGAAGAGACCATAAGCCCTCCCCCCTGCCTATGTTGTATTTTGATGCTCATTTCTGGCGGCCTCGAGCCCTTTCATATTTGTATGGATATATAAAAAAACATAAACACCTGAGGAGTTAAGAATGCACTTTCTCTCTAGGCTACTGAGTTACACCGACGTTATCTCCAATACTTCTGGGATAATGTGATGACACTTTGAGATCGTCTGAGTTATCTAATTTCACAATCAGTCTAAGTGTCCTGTTCTTATTTGTTACATTTTTTTTTTTAAAAAGATAGTGTGTTATGTAAACCTCAACTCATCTGTTTTCATTGAACTATAGTGTGCTTGTCTTTCAACTAAAACCTAAAATGAGTTGATTTAAGTAACTTGAGAAATCAGAGATGGCCATATTCTAGGAAACATATTCAACAATATTTCGGTGGTACCAAAAGATGGAGATCATAGGGTTATATTTTTCCATTTGTTCTTTACAAAAACAATGAATAATCTCTTTCCTCTAAATGTATGTAAAAACCTTCCTTCAGCAAAAAACAGATCTAGGCCTAGGCCTACAAGTTTCTTGAGATAAGCATTAATGAGAATCTCTACCTCCCATTCTACAAATGTGACAAGGTAAGGACTTTGTGTAGGAAACATTCTCACCTATCACTGCCTCCCAAAGCATTACAGGAACATTCATCTACAACTCCACGCAGCCCATAGAATTTGTTTTTTCTCATAGCTGTAAGGAAAAGGTTTCTCTGAGCCACAGTCTTTGACTGGTGGGTAGCTCTCTTCTCCCTGGTCTTTCCCATCAATCTATTCTTCAGTGTCCAGTGCTGGCTAGTTTTAACTGTCATCTTGACACAACTTGGAGTCTCTTGGGAAGTGGGTATTATTGAAGAATTATCTAGATCAGACTGCCTTGTATATATGTCTGTGGCTGATTTTCTTGATTGTTGATTGATGTCGGAAGACTAAGTCCATTGCCCGTGGCTTCTTTCCTTTCTCAGTTTAAGAAATGAAAATTCTGGCTGAGAGCAAGCAAGCAAGCATGTGCCTTTCTCAACTTTACTCGACTGTGGATGGATTGTGATTAGCAGTTTAAGTTGCTACTACCTTAACTTCCCTGCCATCATGGACTGTAACCTGGAATTGTAATATAGAAACCAACCATTTCTTGCCTAAGTTGCTTTTGGTCTGGATACTTTATGAGAACCAGAGAAAGGAAATGATAATACAGAACACAGAACTGCAGATGGTCAGCTCCTTCGCACTTCTCAACCCTTTCTTCGATGTGTTTTCCAAACTCCTAGTTCTAGTTCTACCATCTCAACTGCTAAATTCACAGCCTGTTTTGAACTCTTTTAAAATATGACCATATTGTTTCTTTCTGTTGATGTAAAACAGCCATATCCCATTTCAAAGGAGATAAAAAATCTTATTCTGATATCAATTATGAGTGACCATGGCCTGAAGAACACTAATTTAGGTCATCCCAAATTCTATGGTCCAACATGAAAGCAGTTTGATGAAATTTTTATAGTAATGAAGCCAAGAAAGTTATAAATCAAGATACTTTTCAACTACATTGGTACATGTAGCGGTAAGTTAGTTACCCTGCTCCATGCTCCCGATGGGTTGCAAGCATCTACGTGCCCAAGAGCTCTCTGGATTCAAACAAAAGACAGACAAACACAGACACAGACACACACACACACACACACACACACACACACACACACACACACTGGTTATTTTTGATATGCCTCAACTAGATTGGGCACTTCTAAACTTCCTCTCAGCTAGCAAACATTCCCCTCTGGTATTCCAGAGTTAACATCCCTTAAAAACTGTATTTCGACTCTGCTACCCCAGACCCAATCCGGGAATTGGACACTAGTGCCACTTACCCGAATTCTCACGTGGGTGGCCAGTCCTACACCCCTCTCCTGGTGATTCTGCTTCTTTCTCTCCTCTCTCTCCCAAGCCCAGGAATCCTAAAAGTCCTGCCTTTGTCTGTCCTACCCAGTCATTGGCTGCTTGCATCTTTATTAACAATCAGAGCCAAGTGGGGGCAGGGTCCCTCAGTGTCTTAAATGCATACCAAAATTAACATTATAACACAAGCAGCATTAGGCCAAACCTACTTCAGGTACAAACTTTTGGAAGGCAGGTTAAGCAGGGAGATCTTTGATGTAGGCCTCAGTCTTTACTTTTTTAGCCTTTGGTTGGTTAGAAACTAGTGCTCTGACCATACATTCCAAATGACTTATCTAATGGTCATGAAGTGGTTAGGTCAGGCACAGAGAAGGACAAGAAATGACTCTTAAGAGGGCTCCAAAGATGACCTATGGCAATTTGGCTCTGGATTTGCAACATTCCAAACTGTCTGCAGTCAGTGACATTCTAATCAGCGAATGAGCACTGCAGAAGGCAGAATTGAAGACCGGTTCACACCCAGGAGACTGAGTCTTACTGGCACTTGCCTTGCTTTTCCAGCATGGCTTCCTTTTTATCACTGATGTCTCTCAACTACGCTCTTCTGTTAGTTTTATTTTATAGAGGTTGCCAAAAGAAAACATACACAGGTGGTGTATAGAACATTTTTTTCTTCAGTGCTATAGAATAAATAAATTTATCGCTTTAGACAGCTTGACACCTCCAGTTTTAAGAGAACTAAAGTCTTGCTATAAAAATTGCACAGAAAGTCTTAGATTTTCATTAGTCTGGAGTTTTTGTTATTTCTCTTCCCCTCACTTCTTTCTAAAAATGTGTGTTCATTTTTATGTGTATTTTCATGTGGCCAAATATATGCATGTACTTTCAAGTGCCAGTGGATGCCAGAAGACTCCAGACCTCTGTAATTTGAAGGACATACTTTTGACATGGGTTCTGGGAACCAAACCTGGATTGTGTACCACATGAGACAAAGCCGTTAACAGCAGAGCCAGCTCTCCAGCTCCAATGCTGTGATCATATCTTTGAACAGTATATTTCCTCCACTACTGTAAATTCTAATAATTTTGTTTACTTCAGCATTTGAATTTGCATTTCTGAATATTTATATTTTGTTCATGGTTGTTCTTTGATTTGTTGTTTTAGTCAGTATCAATTCCTAAGAGATCTTGGGATGTTGCCTTTATTACCCCTTTGTTAGTACATGAAAAATAGCGGCAGTTTAGAGAGAACTTACTAATTTTGTTTATTTGCATATTTCCATGTTTCCATCTTGTTTATTCTTCCCACCACAAATTATACTTCTTAATAACATATAATGTTCATAATACATGTCTCCAGTCTTAAATCCATCCAGATGTTTATTTTGGTATGGATTAATGTAGGGTTCAGTTTATTATAAAAATCATTTTGGATGAAAATATCTTAAATTAGTTTTTACCTTTTTAATACAAATTATTCCTTGACCTTGGAAGTCCAACTCTTTTTGCATCATGAACCAATGGATCTGACAGTGTGTCTTATAAAAGAAATGCATGGCTGGGTGTGGTGGCGCACACCTGTAATCCCAGCACTTGGGAGGCAGAGGCAGGTGGATTTCTGAGTTCAAGTCCAGCCTGGTCTATAGAGTGAGTTCCAGGACAGCCAGGGCTACACAAAAAAACCTTGTCTTGAAAAACCAAAAAAAAAAAAAAAAAAAAAAAAAAGAAAGAAAGAAAGAAATGCATGACTTTTTTTTAAAGCTGTGGACTTTTAAATGACTTTTAAGTATTACATTGGTAATTATATGGCACTAGTATATCTTAAGAATAATACAGCCAACTTAATATTTTTTCTTTAGTAGACTATAGGGTTTGAAAAAAAACTTAGCTTTCTAGAAAACTTGAGAAGAAAATACAATGAATTCGCTCCATTCATTGCCCTGCCCCTGCTCTCTCCTCTTATAGATATCTGGCATTGATATGGTGTGTTTGCTGCATTTGTGAATTAGGGTTAGTAGATTACCATGGGCTGTCAGCCTCACTTCTGTTAGGTCACACTTTTCATGTTCTGTGTTTTGCCGAATGTCTGATGTGTATACGTCATCACAGTCTCACAGACAATAGTTTTACTTCCACAATAGGAATCTGGCCCCTCACAACCCCAATATTCCCTGTATCCTCAAGTCTGCAGAAACCATACTGTTGAAATTCTACATCCTATGCTTGTATTTTTTTCATATTGTCATTCTTCCAATAGCCATATTTACTTAAGATAGATTACTTTGTGTCTTTTTCTTGGTTCGATACAGTCACGCTATGTAGCCCAGGCTAGCCTCAAACTCAAAGCAGCACAGTCTCACCTCAGCTAATCAAGTCCTGAGATCAATGTCTAACTTAACATCCATTTTAGTTTTGAGTAGCACTTTGTATGAGTATCACATATTTCATCTCTGCATACAGATTATTTCTTGAAATGTATACATGTAGACCTGAAAATAGAAAACGCCTGCTTGGAGGAGGTGGTGAAATTGCATTAGAAGTGGGAATAAGAGCAGACTGTGGGCAGGAAGTTTAAACAGCACATATGAGACCATGGCTTCGTGATGCTCATCATTTGGTAACATTAATATATGCTAGCTGAAATGTTTCTAATTAAAAATCTGTTGATCAAACAAATGCTGTCTGCTTTGAGTTCACGTGTTTGTTCATTTTTAATCAAAGATTCTGCCACAAGTAGATTGGAATATTATGGAGGAAAAACTTTAAAGGAACAGATAATTAAAGGTCACTAAAGAATTTATATCCAGGATCTATGGAACTTAAGCTACCAATAAGAAAGTTGGAATTCCTCAATTTTGGATTTGAATAACAGTTTTGCTCTTGGAGAACCAAAAAGTTGAATTTGACCGCTTGACCTTAATACATATCTTACTTTTCTACAGCCAAATTTCCTGGAAATTTATCAAAATGAAATTTATCCTAGCACTGCACGTGATGAATCCAAACTGTACATGGGGAAATATGATAACCCATTCATGAATAAAAGGACACCCAAACGTTACAGATCCTAGCCTGGTCCTGATCGTGAACGCTGATAACCAAAGCATCATGGCACTTACTGGCATCTTCTAAACTTCCCCATAGAATGCAGTAAACTCTCAGAGTTGTTATATTCTCTGATATTCTTTTTATTTTTTTCCTGGAACTGGAAATGTACAGAGACATAAGTTCATTCAATAGAAATGAACTTATACTTATTATTAATACTATTATTACTATTATTAATTATCATGCTTTATGTGACAACAGATGCTGGGTTCCAGAAAAATAAAATAAAAATCCCCAAACTCATCTTGTTTGAAAATGCTCTCAGTTGCTAGTGAAAATGTGTTAGTGAGACTCATGCTCAGGCCTGACACTGGGTGGTTGTGGTCATCACACTGTGCATGAGGCCTCTGTTGAGACAACACTAGAGAGAAGGCACATGATCAGGTTGAAGTGTACTCAAAAGAACCTACTTTACCTGTCTGTCCTATAGACCTAGGACTGTATCAACTTTGTTATCTGGAAAAGCGAGCTTTTACAAAGTGAATATACTCTTATTAACACTATCTGCATTTAAAAGCAGCAGCTTAATTACCTGAGTCTCAAGAAGAGTAACGGACAATCTTACTGCTAATGTTAAATGTTATCAGGAGCTTATGAACATTGCATAAACCATTCTGAGTAGACCAGTAACACAATCTATAAGAAAATTGCTGAAAACTTGAACTGCCAACTCATAACAGGAATAGAGCCAATTAAAAATGTCAATGACATATGTGGTTAATATGTGTTCCTGTGTCAAAGAGTGCTCGGCTTTATTAGTTATTGGAGAAAGGCAAATTATGACAATGTCACAACAGCAGAATACCTAATGTGAAAAAAGAAATGGCTAATAAACAGCCAGATTTCTCATTCATTACTGATTGGATGTATAACTTGGTACAATAGCTTTGGAAAACTCTGTGAGAGTATTGGCTAGAGTTGAAAGCATATATACACAACCCATTGCCTGGAAACAGTATCAAAGATACACATCAATGTCTATAGCAGCATAGTCATAGTTTATATTAGGTAGAAGTTAAATGCTGCCTGTATTCGATCAAGGAAAACGCATTAATTAACTTGGGATTTTCTTATTGAACAGAAGCCATGGAGAAATGTTAACTGAAGACATAATGTGCACACAATAATAACATTCATAGCAAGCATACACACACTCTTAGGATTCATGAATATATTGCATGGAAAAGTGATATGGGATGTCTAATTCCTTTTATTGCAGACATTTTTGAATTTTATAAGATATGGCAAATTACAGAGAAAGCTGTAATGAACATTTCTATCCAACAGCAAAACATACTAAATGTTGCTTGGCTTTAGAAAGTTTTTGTTTGTTTGTTTGTTTGTTTTATAAAAGAAATATGTAAATGTGTAGAAAAAGCTGTACTCACACTCTGTCATTCCTTCTTTTAGTTGGAATACATTATAGATTTATATCACATGCTATTGTAAAGCAAAAATTGACAGCCTAACATGACACTGGATGATTTTTATTTCCTTTGTGTTATTATATTTTCTTTCTTCTTTAAAAAAAAATTTATTTATTTTTTGTGTATGAGTGCTCTCTCTTCATGTACACCTGAGTTCCAGAAGAGAGTACCACATGCCGTTCCAGAGAACTGTGAACCACTATGTGGGTGCTGGGAATTGAACTCAGTACCTCCAGAAGATCAGCCAGGGCTCTTAACCACTGAGCCATCTCTCCAGGCTCTTGTTTTATATTTTTAAACATTTGTCATTCGACAGCCATTGTTAATTTGGATCTTGATTTTGAAACACTTTGCTCTCTGGATGTCAGCCTTCTAGTCCCGTTGTCTTCTCATGACCCAACTGTAATGATAAACTATTTCCTTTTTGTTTTTTTTCTCGTTTCAACATGAAACGAGAAAAAAAACAAAAAGGAAACATTTTTCTGGGGACAAGGCAGTTTTCATTCATTCTCTTTTGTTGAATCCATATTCAGAAAAGAAGAGAGTTTATGAAAGGGCCATTTGGCAGACTTCTTTTGGAAAGACCTCTTTGCCTTCAGATTTGTTTAAAAATGAAGTTTTCTTTCTTTAACTTGTTTGCATGCGGCTGAGCTGTGTTTTTTCTTAAGTGAGGTTAGGTAAAGAAAAGACCCTACAAGGTCTGAGCTGTACACGTACCTCTCTATTAGGTTTAAAAAAATGTTTTTTCGGTTATGTGATGTTTATAAAGCTGAACTATACCAATATTAATAATAGTTCACTAATTAATATTGTGAGGGATGAGAAGTAGGAGGAATAGCACAAGAATAAGAGAGCGGACTATTTGCCTTGCATTTGACATATTTAGAAAGCAAGGGGGGAAAAAAGTTTGGAATGTCAGTTCCCAAAGCTACTTTATCTTGGAATGTGAGAAACTGACACAGTGATTTTCATCAGCCTAAGACAGTGGGTGAGAGGAGGCTGTGGGGAGTTGGGGATCTGCGGTATGTTCTTTGTGGTTCTGTATGCACCCCCATCTTCCAAAGAATCAAAGAGAGCTCGACAAGAACCAGGAAGCCCTGCCCTAAAGCCAATTTTTTTTCCCCACAACTTTTCTTCCTTGCCAGGTTTTACCTTAGAGGAAATGAAATGAATATGCTGTGAAAAAGTATTCCATGTGGGCTGCTCTTACGTCTTCCCTTGCCTTTTCCTCCTGTGTCCTGTGTTCTGGCTGTTTGTGAGTAGGTGAGGCTGGTGAGTCACCGCCTTCAAGAGGCAGCAAGGTGGGTGAGTCACAGCTTTGGAGCTTGGGTTGTGGTTCACTGACATGGACTGTTTAACCCGTAGTTGCCCCTTAGGGGGTCAATGGAAACATCCTTCCTATGGTCTTTATTTTCATAATTCTGCTTGAATTGAAGTACCAGGCAATGCTTGTGTCCTGGCAAAAGCTCTAGTACTATTCTCAGGACATCCCATTCCACATGACTAATCTTTTCCCTTTTTTCATTTGAGAATTTCCTGCCTTCACATTATAGCTGGAAACTATTTTGGGAAGTATTATTTTAAGCATCATTTTTCCCCTTAATTCTACCATAATAAGTACTGGGTTCAGCTTTGCTACTGTGAATATCCTACTATACCCTAAACTCAAATATATCAAGCATTACAACTTGTTTTATGCTCTAGAAAATAAAAACCAAACAAAAGACTGTGTGTCTTTTCTACATTGTTAACTCTATTTTTAAATACATAGATGTTTTCATTTTGTAAGGCTGTCAATGTGCAGGAATGCTCTAACATACCCGTTACCAAAGTTAGTATAAATAAAAATAGATAAAAATGGAAATTGCTTTGAGTTTATGTAATTATCTTATCCTTCTCAGTTGACAACATAAATATGAGGCTGAGAAGCCAGTTTGCATCTGTCAGGATCAATTTCCCATTATGTCAGTCATATTAATTACTAGTCCATTAGTTGATTTTTAGTTTTGACATTTATATGCAGCATGTATCAAAAATATCGGTTTGTTTTTTCTTAAGCATTTATATTAATGGCCATAGTATTTAAAGTCACGTTGGCTTCCTTGACAGTGACATTGAGTTTTCAGTACATGTCATAAATATTGCTAATCATAAGATAGTATCTCCGTTGACTTTCTGTTTTTCTCTTTCTATTTTTCTTTGACTTCCTCTTTCGAAACGAGCTTACATTGTAGTTCAAACTAGACTACTAGCCACTGTGCGACCCAGGCTGACCTTAAAGTCATGGGAATCCTGCTGTTTCAGACTCCCCATTTCTAATGAGCTATCATTTTTGGTCTACTGATTGATTGATTTATTAATGTGTGTGTGTGTGTGTGTGTGTACATATGTGGGTTTGTTTGTGTTTGTGTGTATCTATATGTATATGTGTGTGTATATGTGTTGTGTATACATATTTATACCGATGAGAGGTAAAGCTTAGGTGTCACGTACCCTTTTTTTTTTTTTTTTTTTTTTTTTGAGATAGAGTCTCTGACTTGGTTCAGAATTCACCAGTTTAGACAGAACCAGTGCTTAATAAGCCTCAGGGATCCATCTGTCTCTATGCCTCCACTAATAGGCAACACATGCCTCTATGACAAGTTTTAAATTTTAGCTTCTGGGTATCGAACTTAGGTTATTTTGCTCACGTGAAAAGTAGTTTACTGAAAAATCATTTGTTGATTTTTATAAGCATGAAATATATAATTATCTGAAAGCCATGAGAAGGAAAGAGACACAAAGTATAAAAGTACAATGAGGGCTGGAGAAATGGCTCCGCAGGTAAGAGCACTGGCTGCTTTTCCAGATGGACTCAGCTTCAATTCCCAGCACCCAGATGGCAGCTCACAACTGTCTGTAACTCCATATCCAGGGATTCTGACGCCCTCACACAGACACACATTTAGACAAAACACCAATGCACTTAAAATAAAACAATAAATAAATTCGTTTTTAAAAGCACAATGCAAGCAAAATCTTAGTGTGCAAAGTAGTTCAGAAGAAACAGCAAATATTTTCTTTCTTTCTTTCTTTCTTTCTTCCTTCCTTCCTTCCTTCCTTCCTTCCTTCCTTCCTTTCTTTCTTTCTTTCTTTCTTTCTTTCATTCATTCATTCTTTCAATTTTATAAAGAATGAAGTAAATCACATTGAGGTTCCCAGAAAAAAATCCCTTTATTACATCAGGTGGGACGTTTCCTATGACACCTGTTGTGTGGTCATTGCTAATCCATTAATCCTTACAGTTCACAGCTCCAGGTCTTTGTTTATTGCTCAACACTTCTACAACAGCAGGCCTCTTTTTTTACTCTGTTTATATGGTTTGGGTCTATTCAAAAATTAAGAAAATAGGCTCTTCTTTAATACTGATGTTTTTGTTAAATGTCATTATAATTACATTTTTTGCATCTATTATTGAAAATGCCGAAGCAATCTGGCGTTTCACACATTTCCTGTGTCTTAGTTATAGACGTTCCCAAGGCTTGTTTGGAAGGCAGGGGCATTGCTGATGAATCATAAGGAAAGTACACATTACAGTAGGTACAGTTCTTTTAAAAACCTACAAATAAGTTTTATTTCAATTGTCTACACTTTCTTGAGAATAGGTAGAGCCTTAATGATATAACTTTGACATATAAAAATGGTAACAAATTCAGAGAAATAAATTAAGTCCTCCAAGTCATGTAGTAATTAGTGTTATGGCTGAAGTCAACCCCTCCTCTCCTCTCCCATCCCACCCCCTTTCTTTTCTGTTTTAATTTTGTGGTTAATGTGCTTCATTTTCAGGGAGTTCCAGTTAGTTCCTTCAGATAGGGAAGGGAGCTCAACATAGCTGAAACTGGACTGCACTGTGGCATTCCGGGGAGGAATAAAACCTCAGAAGGAAGAGCAGGGGGGAAAATCCATGATTCCTTTTTCTTTCTGTAGCTGAGTTGGTTCCCGGAGTAGTTGTGCAAGACTTGTTTCGCCTTGGTTTTGACCAGGGCTGAGCCAGTTCTTCAAACAAAAGCCAGCCAGTTACTAACTTTTCTGGTTGCTAGGTGTGGCTTAGCTCATATCCTATAAAATCAGGAGTCCAACCCTCCACTTCCAGTCTGAAACCATCTGAGCAGAGCCTCTCCTCAGTTCCCCGGGAAGACAAGTAAAGACAAAGGTAAGGCTTAGCTTTTATTTTACAGAGTTCTGCTTGCTGTAGAAACTACAAAATCAATCGGGTAAGAACTTCTTGCTTGGTTCGCCTGGGGCTTCACAAGGAAGTGCTGTTGACTGCTAGATTCAACTACAGGATTTATGGCTTGTTGCATTTACTATGTCTTAGAAAATCTTGCTGCAAAATTATACTGTATGTTTATCTTTCAGACACTACAAATCATAAGGTTTTACCTTTCTTAACTAAGAAATGTAGTTCTGAAACTCTGGCACATTTACTGGCCTGCTGATGAAGTTACTAAAAGAGCAAAGAGAAAGTTCTCTGGCAAACTTAAGAGTGAGGATTTTCTTCCCTCTTCTTTGGCAATGCTTTCCGAAGAGCTGGGAGTTTTGTGTGAGCCCAGTCCTGGAGTGGGAGGCAGGTAGGGTCTCAGAGAAACCAGAAGCGATAAACTACCAAGAACTGTTCCAAAATAGAAGGCTTTCATAGCTAAAAATATTGTTCTTTAATAAAACTAAATGAATCCCAGCCTCAGAGCGGTCCCCAAGCCCTTTTTAATTAACGTTTTGAATCAATGTTATGTTTACTCATAGTTTAAGATGGTCCGCTTATTACTTGTCTCATTTAAACAGGGAGTGGCCACATTCCCTCCCTATAATCTCTGTGTCATAGACAGGCTTTTCTGGTGTGCATTTGAAAACCTAAGGGGAAAGCAGATTTTTCCAGGGTGAGGTCAGATAAATCATTCCACGGAATGCCTCGGGGGCCCTACAGAAACTCTTCTGCCTAGTGACCTCTTAGCTTAGCAGAAGATAAGGGGATAAACTTCCTGGGGGTGGGGAGAGGGACTGTACAGCACTGGATCAAATTGCAAAAGTGAGATCAGACGATTCCTAACTACACACTTGGCTTACTACAAATGTGCCTTCAAGAACTTTTCTCTTCGCTCACTTAAAAATGTTAAGGAAATGCCTTATCTTCTAATTTTAAATTAAAAACGTGCTTCCCCTTGCCAAGGCTGCCTCAGTCATCCTATGAGTCCCGGAGACATCAATGCCCCTAATCCTGAGCAGGGACTGTGCTTTGTTCGCCGCAGTAGCTCAGTCCTGCTTCAGCTGATTCGTATGTGGTCAGAAGCTGGCTTCCTGATTCTGAAATGGCTTCCTCCACACTTCAGAAGTTATGTGGTAACCCCGGAGCCCAGAACCACACCTCCACCTCCATCTCCTAGACACCTGATATGAGACCTCCGCTCTTGAGGCTATAGCAACTCTCTTAAGGAACCGGCTAAAGTCAGATGCTTATTAAATCCATTCTCAATCAAAAACTTCTGCAACGGTGATATCTGAACACAGTGTCAGCTCAACAGGCACTTAGTTCCCTTTAGACCAATTAATTTGTTACACATTTAAAGTCAAGACAAAACAAACAAACAAACAAACAAACACTACTGATCCTTAGTGATGAACTATGAATAATTCTCAAAATTTAATGTTTTTTTTTCCCTTTAAACTTGCACACACTTATCGGAGCTATCAAGCATCCAATCTAATACCTTTCTGCTTTAGGTTAATTCCTCTGTGGACTCAAGGTGAAATGTAAGCTAGGTGATTTGGAGCTACAATGGGTTTAAATGCTAAAATGTTTAATTTAACATTCTCATTTTAACATTAAAACCACCTGAAGAAGTTTCATGTTTTTTTTTGTGAAGTCAAATTTCCAGTTAAAGAAACTTTAAAAAAAAAAAAAAAAAAAAAAAAAAAGGCCTCCAACACTGTGATATAATTCTTCGATTTAAAATGCTATTATTACAGGGGTCAAATTTGTTAGTTAAATCTGTGTAACTGTTTCCCTATGTGCTGCTTGTTTATCTAATAAGATTTATTTGTTTATTTAGTAATAATTCATAATACCTATAGATATACAGAATTCCAGGTACCTCCATGAGGCATTGCAGATCCCAAGCGAATGGTAGGTCTGTCTTCTGGAAGACTGCCGGAGGATAGAGGCCAGCATGAAGACTTAATGTATCACGCCATAAGGCTATTGGATGGGTAGAGACAAGGTCCCCCAGTGCAGAGCTGAGTACCAGTGAAGCCATCACGGAGATGTGATGAAGCCTGAGCTTAGTCTTCATCAAGCAGCAGTGAGTCAGGTAGAAGACAGAGGTGTAGATGAGGTCAGGGCATTCCAGGCAACAGAAACTCCCTGTTCAGAAGCCAGAAGCAAAATGTCCAGGAGCTACCCGTGGCTATGTGGCTCTTTAAAGTGATGTCATTGTATATTCTAATTATCTTCTCAGGTGGCTATTGAAGAATGTAATTATCTTCTCTGTGTGGGAAGTTGTGGGAAGGGCTTACAAAACATGTATTCAAGGAAGAGCTATACGTAAGCAAAAACACATGAAAATAAATATCCTCAGGCTGCAGTGAAAACCATTGAGTCCCCAATGGATTCTCTATTGATTAATCTGAATCTCAAGTGGATCAAAGATAGTACCGATCTTGTTCTTATCTCTTTGTTGACTAATGTAAAGGCATATATAGTATTTTGTAGTCAGAAAGCATATATTGATATTTTGAGTACTACTTGGAGGGTGTATGTCTAAAAAGGACACCACGTATAAAAATAATGATGGTGGTGACAAAGTTATTTTGCCAAAAAAGAAAATGGCGAGGGATCACTGCTACCATCATTGTGAAACTGATAGTCCTAGCATGTAACTAGGACATAAGCCACAGCGTTGTCATCTCTTGGGACACTATCTTGTGTTAATAAGTGAGTTACTCAACAAGATTTTCCTCATTTTGTGCTTTGCAATTAATACAGAAATAATGTTGAAACCAGGAAGATTTGGTAAACCAGGAAATCCAGCTGCTTTCCACACAGATTCTGGAAGTCAGTTTCCATGACACTCAGAAAGAAGCACGAAGATGGCCATATACATACAAATCCACAAAAGGCTAATTCTTAGATGTTTCCCACTTAATCTACATATAAGGGGAAATAAATAGGCAGTCCTTACACACACACACACACACACGCACACACACACACACAATTGTCAAGTAAAGAAAACTGTGAAATAGTATCAACTTCCATGTGGGTTATCTTTAAATTAGCTCATTTTAGTCCTGGAGATTCACTTTGATTGAGAACTTATTGCTAACTAATTGAAGTAGTGCTGAGATAAAGCAGTATTATATTAAAACAAATAAGATGGAAGACACAAAATCTCCCATTTAATTAAGTTGTCTCTGTGAAGAATCTAGGTGATAAGCAGGCAGAGAAGTTCAGCTATGAATCTGCCTGACATTCTCCCTGTGCTATCCGATCAGTGCTTTGTGTGTAAGTCATTCTCTTAATGAAGGTTAATATATTTGGTACTTAGCAGGCTGTGATAAAATACACAGAACTCATCTCTCCTGTATGCTTTGCTTTTCTGGACCATCCTTCTGGCCTCTCTGCACACACAGTAGGCTAGGACGAAGATGCTCAGAAGATGCAGGTTCAAAGCTGTCTTCTCTAAGGACACTCTTGTCAAGTACATTGCTCAACCTACTGCTTCTTGTTCTGTTGCACAACATAATTAACAGAGTCATTATTGCATTAAGCTTTCTCAGCTTTCGGAAAGTAAGTTGTGTACTATGCAGTTATTTTTAATAGTACCCAAACCATGAAAGCACAGTACTTTCATAAACTCCCTAAGATCAGTATTGAGTTGTCATGCTCACTTTTGATTTTAGACTCTCCTCCGGTTTGAAGAACTTTTTTCTGTCTTAACTGAAAACAACAAAATTACTGATTTTTTTTTTCAAAAAGCAAGTGATCGGATCATTCATTTTGAAGATTCCATTTTACTAGGGCTTGGGTATGGTGGTCAAGATAGCAACTCTGCATCCTGAAACGTCGCCAGAAGAGCAATGAAGCTGTAGGTGTGCCAACTTGGCAGTCAAAATGTGAAATACTATGTGGCAACAGCAATTACACCAGACCCGACTATAGCGGGAAGTACAATACCATGCATAATTGCGTGTCTTGAATTTACCTTACGGAATAGCTTAGAAGGCATTGATGTGGGAACGAATACAGTACTTTGGTGATTGCTCTCTGTACAAACGACAGAATAGTAATTTGAACAAGCTCCAGCCTCATTAGGTACAAAATGTTCCTGTTTGGAGTATTATTTGCCTCTGATATTTGATCTTGTTACTTGAAAATCAATCACTCTTCTTGCAGATACAGACAGAAATACTTTGTCTGGACATGTTAGCAAGGGACAACTTTATGAGTTTAACGCTTCCAAAGTTTTATAGTGACATACCACGAGATTATCTTTCCGCCCTTCCTCAAAGGCATTCATTGAGCAATCTCCAGAGGGTGCCAGAGACTGTTGAGCCTAGATGCTGAAAACCACCTTCCAAAAGACATGTGGGCTCTGACAAAAGGAATCATCGATGGTATTTTGTGTTTGTAGAGAAAACAGACCAACAGTTAGCACACTTTAAGTTTTAAAAAGATTTTGTTCCATTAAATCCAAACATCACCAGACTACAAGCTGTGCAGGCAACTTGAGACACCCTTTATGACAGTTGCCAAAAACTTATGTGTATTGCAGCCTTGTCCAAATTCTTCTTATTAGAACAGAGGCAAATCAATGATAAAAATAATCCTTTACTATTTGTGTGTACGCATACAAGGATGATGTTTAAACTGCTCAAATGGGAAGAAATGTGAAGATAATAATTCAAATAATTTTAATTCAAGCGATGAAAAAGAAAGGAAAGAAAAGAGGAAAAAATGAAGGAAGGAAGAGAAAAAGGAAGAAATATGTATATTTTGATAAAGAAATACATAGAGTTCTACACTGATCCAGTCCTGAAGATGGTTCCGGATTACTTTACTTCATAGAAGGAAGCAAATCTTCTCTAGACATGCCTTTAGAACAGGCCCTAATTGACCCCACACAGGGGCTTGCATGACACCCTGAATGGCCTCGGCTTTCTCTTCACCCTTTACCATGATGCCCCAAGATGTACAAAAGATGCTCCTCCTAAAATACAAATGGTATAACACTGCTTTCCGTTCACACACATAATGCTGTTGCTCTGAGCTGTGGACATACATGTAAATTCCTGTTGCAACTTCTATTATCACTTATTCATCTAGCAAACTTCATGCAGCCTCTCGAATATGCCACACCTTCCCTCTATTTTTTTTTCCTCTGAAGCTTTTTACCAGATTTGTTTTGACTTATTTCAAGAAAACCTCTCTGAAGCAGTGCTTTCACCAGAGGTTTCCTTAGCCTATGTGCTTTCAACCAGAGAGCACAGAGCAGCTTTAGATCCCCAGAAGCAAAGGAAGACATATCAAAGCTTTTGCATCCTCCTTGCTTAGCCTCTCTGGGAAATCTGTAAATTTAGATCAGGCATGTGATCATCAGCTCTTCTCCTCAGAACCTAAACTTAGGTGTGCACCCTAGATGGCAGCACTGGAAAGACCAAGGAAATGGTTCATTTCTGAGTAGAGGCTGTGAGTTACATTTTAACAGTAATAACAGTCTTTTAAAAAATATAAACTCTGCACATTCTATGATGTACCAAAAAATAATCACAGCAAATAAGGAAAAGTTTGCTTTCTATTGTAGTGTGTTGAGTGTAAAGGGTAGTGTTTGTGAATGTTGATTTTATTATATAAAAGTACCCATTCATTTTCTTTCCAGATACTTCTTTCAAAATGGCAATGGTGTCAGAATTCCTCAAGCAGGCCTATTTTATTGACAATCAAGAACAGGAATACACTGTAAGTAGTCAAAATATTATGAAGTAGTTGCCATGTTAAAACAAAAAACCAACATAGATAAGTGAATGGAGACTAATTCATGTCTCTTGCACACATAGCAAGCTGTAAAATCATACAAAGGTGGTCCTGGGTCAGCCGTGAGCCCCTACCCTTCCTTCAATCCATCCTCAGATGTTGCTGCATTACACAAAGCGATCACAGTTAAAGGTGAGTGTGTTTTCATAGAAGATTCTCCCCCTTAACAGTTCATAGAAACTACTTGAACAGCTGTTGGGAAACAAACCTGAGTGATGCAGAGTCTTATGCTGTGATGGTTATTAACTATAACATCAGTATTAGAGAGGCCTAGGCAGGAAGGTTTCCATTTCAGGCCTTCACGTGCTGTGGAGTTAGATCACTTCCAAAGAGTAAGATGTCCTTCCTTTAGGTACTTAGGAAAGTTTGGTCAGCGATGGAATCTTTGCTGCTATAACAGATGTCCGTACCAGTCTGTTTCTAGTAGAAATCAAAGCTTAAATGAGTATCGGTGATTACACTGAGGGTTTGAATGTGTGCCAAAGTCCAGAAATCACTGATTGGCTCTTCATTACCCATTGGTATGGATGAGGTGTTGCCTTATCGTTCTCCAGTTTGATCTGGGCTGTGGCGTTTGTTCATTTTCCAGGCTGATGCAATTCTCTTCCCCACCTTTGCTATGAATGTGCCTTTGAGCGCCACCTTGATAATGAATCACTTTCTGTCAATTGTGGGTGATTGAGAGAATCGATGTTAAATCCTCTCACACCCTTTATTTCCAGGTGTGGATGAAGCAACCATCATTGACATTCTTACCAAGAGAACCAATGCTCAGCGCCAACAGATCAAGGCGGCTTACTTACAGGAGACTGGAAAGGTGAAGAGAGTGGTGAACTCGGATGTTCAGTTTGCTCACATTCATGTTCCGTGAGCTTCTGAATCACAGTTCTCAGTCCTTCTATATTAAATACTGTTAGCCCATTACCCACAGAAGTGGGAGTTACAATATTTGTCTCCCTTTTGTGACATAGGATCACTTATTAGCAAATTTCCTCAATTCAAACATTGGCCATCTTGTCATAAAGGATTTCAGAGGTGAAGTTCTATGCTGGAGACAAGCCATTCATTTAAGTATAATAGGCATCAAAATTACTATGGAGGAATAAACAATGTGTTCTTATTGAGATGCATTTCTTGTATGTTACTGAAACTAAAATGAGCTGCTTTATGGGGAAATCTAAATATGTTATGCAACTCTATATTGGAAATGAACTTTATATCTCTCATGGCAACTATAGATTGTTTTTAATTGGGTGCAATTAAAAAATGGAAGGTACGATTTTATTTTTTTTAATTATACTGTTTACTAGACCAATGAAAAGCATGCAACAGCTTTATGTTTTGAGCTTTGTGGTTCCTTTTCTGTAAGGAACAATGAGAACACAATTCTGTAGGAAGTTAGGGTTGGATGAAGTACATTTCATCTAAGCACTCTACATTAAAGTAGAGTGATGGAGAGGACATCCTCAATATCCAACTGGTGCTTAGCATGGACGAAAGGAGCTCTAATGGATGACCCGAAGTGAGATGGCACTAGAAACAAGATTGTTAGGAACTCACTAATCCTTTTGTTTTTCCAGCCCCTGGATGAAACCTTGAGAAAAGCCCTTACAGGCCACCTGGAGGAGGTTGTTTTGGCTATGCTAAAAACTCCAGCTCAGTTTGATGCAGATGAACTCCGTGGTGCCATGAAGGTAAATTATTCTCACTACCTCTCCCTCATTGTTAGGTCCCCCAACAGGTTTTAAGGTATTTTATTTGAATGAAGGTTTTACTTGAATGCATCTATGTCTGTATATCACTGGTGTGTCTGGAATTCTTGGTCAGAAGAGCACATTTGATCCTCTTGTGTTGCAGTTATGGATGGTTGTGAGCCACTCTGCGGATGAGAGGAATTGAATCTGGGCCTTCTATATGAACAAGTGCTTTTGGCAGTGGGAGCCTTTTGACCAGCCTTCTAAATTACCGTTTTAATGAAAAACAGCTTTCCTAAAAATTTGTGCAGGATAAATATGTGTGTTACTGTGGCTAAACCTTCATTATCTACTAGAAGACTGTCAGTCAGTTCAGTGACTGAGCAACTTAACGATTTAATGAATCAAGCAGTAGATACATGAAAACATAAATATCAGCACTAATGATTTTCATGCTTTTAAAATGCATAAATCAAATATATGTATGTTTTTAACTTTCATCCAAAATACTGAACATAAACCTACTTTGCTTTAGAAAGATGTTATATGTTTTTTAAAATATGGACAAAATTTACTAAGTGACAAGCTACAGCAAACTTTGTGTGGACAAAACTAGTTGATTTCTTGAGGGAAAAACTTTAAATGTATTTTCTTTTCTTTAAATTCAGGGACTTGGAACAGATGAAGACACTCTCATTGAGATCTTGACAACAAGAACTAATGAACAAATCAGAGAGATTAATAGAGTCTACAGAGAAGGTCAGGTCCAGTGTCTGAGTGCTTGAGTTGAACACGATATCAGTTAGAAATACATTTTTAAAGTCAGCTACGGGTGGTGACTGTGTATGAGTTAGAAAGCCTACACTCTAAAATGGTCCCTTACTGCTTGGTCAATATTCCCAGAGGGCAGGGTGAGGTACCAGCATAAAACACATCCCTCAACACCCCTGCAACTTGCACCTTAACAGAATATGTCTTCCAGAGCCAACTAGCACAAATGGGTATAAAGAGAATTGAATTCAGAATATTTTTGGACTTAGTTAGCTTTCTAAAACACATTGTTACTGTTCTGGACTACTTGGTGTCTTTTACTTTGAAAAGAATAAATAATTAAAATAAATACTTCTGATCAGAACATTTTCCACTCATCTTTCTAATCCTTTGTTGGATTTTTAAAAATAGCTTTAATATATATGATATATATATATATCATATATATATTATATATAGAGAGATAGTATATGCATATATACTGTAGCTGTCTTCAGACACACCAGAAAAAAGCATCTGATCCCATTACAGATGGTTGTGAGCCACCATGTGGTTGTTGGGAATTGAACTCAGGACCTCTGGAAGAGCAGTCAATGCTCTTAACTATTGAGCCACCTTTCCAGCCCCTTTGTTGGGATTCTTAATTTTACCATTGAGAGCATAAACGATTCAGTTCCCTTTCTCTCTGGTTACATAGAAACTTCGCATGAGACTATGGATGGCTCATTGGACCATGAGGCCTTTAGTCAATGATTCACTCCTCATTGCTGAGGGACTCTGGTGATTTTCTAGTTCCTCTGAGCTGGTGACTTTTTTGTTTTGTTTTGTTTTATTTTGTTAAACTAATATGTGGCTATGTAAAGAATCTTTCTATCTGATTCTTTTACTGAATACTCATGGGACAACAATATAGCACATTGTTCTCAATTTAGCACATGAGTCAAAGTAAGGACATTTTCAACCACATTTTCTGCAGTTCTTATTCCAATACTGATGCTTGCCTTTGAGCTGTTTGTCGTTAATAATTCAAGAGACGTAATTATTAATGTGTTTGATGAAACACATTTTACAAAGGTAGATATTCACATTTCCCCAACACTTAAGGTGCTGTATCTATTTCATCATAAATTCAGTTAATTTTTCATTAAAGCAGTACATTTGATAACTAAATGGATGTGTATAGAAATGAGTTTTGAATTACTGCACATATACATTAACAAACTACATATCAAATATCAATAAATAGTCAATGTTCAAGCAAGTACTGCCTTTTTTCCTTTTTAAATGCTGTTCTATTTTTTCTAGCAAGTCAATTGTGATATATTGTGTTTCAAAATGATTTGGTAATGTGTGTTTAGCAATTCATTATTATTACAAATTATTTGTGACTATGAGTTTTCATATACAGCATTGCTCAGTTTTCTTTTATTGATCTGTAGGCAAGTGTTTTATGGTCAGCATGTCAGCTGCTCTCATTCTTCCATGCTCATAAAAAACATACAACGTGAGTTACACGTCATATGAACAGAGTTACCACAGATATGTAACCTGAGTCATTCAACTTTGTAACTGATAAACTGGGACACGTGTGTCAGATATTAGCTTGTTATTTGCATCATTATTTTTTTAATAATTCACTACAAACGTTATTTTTTCTTGTCTCGTAGAGCTGAAAAGAGATCTGGCCAAAGACATCACTTCAGATACATCTGGAGACTTTCGGAAAACCTTGCTTGCTCTGGCCAAGGTATGACTTAAATGCTCTGGAGATGTTTGCTAATATACTGAATAAAATCTTAGAGTTGTGATAATTTTCTAGTAATTAGAAACTCTCTTGAAATTAATACTACCTAATTGATGACCCATACTTGTATGTACTTGAGGGAACAGTGTGATATTTTGATATATAGGATGTCAATTGATGGCATAAAATATTATCTTTGTATTCTAACTTCCTACCAGTTTTTTAGTTGAGACATTTAAAGTTTATCTTCTGGTCACTTAAAGATATCAACTATGATATGGAGTACATTTCCCTTATTGTATAGTAATGCCACGGTGTGCTCCTACTTATTTAGACTGTGACCTTCCATCAGCATCCGCCAGATCTGTGTTTCCCACTCTACTATCTCTGCTCATCACCAATGTACTGCATGCTTCTGTGGGTTCAGGTGTTTTAGGAAGCACACCCAAGTGAGCTCATGCAAACTTGCTCTGCTCTTTCTTGCTTGTGTTCAAGATTGTTCAGTGCAACATTGCTGGAGAGGATAGATGCTGTTTGTCACTCTTTTTCCTCAAAGGTTATTGTCTGATTTTAAGAGAATTAAGCATATCTTGTGATTATATCCTACAGAAAAATCTTACAATATATTGGTGTATTTTTTTCAGGGTGACCGTTGTCAGGATTTGAGTGTGAATCAAGATTTGGCTGATACAGATGCCAGGGTAAGCAAGGACATTCCTACCTTCTTACTCTCTATATGTGGAAGCAGACAGATCTCAAGTCCTCTGAGAAGCCAATGGTTCCTTAATGTTCATTTAATTGGATGTAAATTCTTGTAGCCCAGGGATAGAAAATGTAGTCTTTTTGTTTCTAATTGATCTTATTATTGTGAAAGCCAGTGACACTTAAATAACAATTTGTCTGTCTTTCCCAATAACTGTTGGGTTGAGAACACTCAAGTTTTAACTTTATAGTGTAAGAACATAATTATGTAAGCCCAACCTTTTGGTGCATAGCATAAGTTGCTGACCATTTGAAATCCTCCTTCCTCCATCTCTCAGTTGCTGGGATTAGAAGCAATCATCATTATGTTCAGCTAGGAAAGGAAATTATTGCTGAGTAAAATGAAATCTAGAAACACGTTGGACATTTTATTTTAATAGAAATTATGCAAACATATCAAAAATAATGATGTGTGATTGCCCATAATAGCAATTACTCTTACTTATATTTGTGAATATCTTTTAATTTCCAGAATATTAGGGCTCCTTTATATACATTTACAGAGACTACATGATTAGTATGGCTCAGGATTGTGATAGAAATTAATATTTTAGACTTTGTCAAACATACTTGTAACCAAAATGACAGGAGTCTTTATTTTCATTTGCAAAGGAGAATAATTGTCTTTAAATTATTTCCTAACACTATATAACTTTCAAATTTCAGAGTTGAAAGTTGAGTATAAATATCATAGCATCAATATGGAATATCCTTCAGTAGCAAATAAATGTATGAATACAGAGGAAAAATGCAAGACCTAGGCAGTGGTTGAAATTTTGATTTATTGATACTGCTTGCTAATAATTTATTAGAGCATTAAAGAATAGAAGAAATGAATCCATTTTAAGAATTCCTTGAGTTGCCTTATATGCAGAATAATTTTAAAGCAACTAATTAAGCAAAGAGATATCGTGAAAACATATCCTCAGTTCTTCATGTTAACAAAATGCCTTGAGAGATACTGCTGACTTTATTGTCCTGTCCTTATTTTCAAGAAAGGCCAACATAAGTGCTGCCTACTCTGATCATATAGAATACAGAGTAATCGCCTATATTACTTTTGTTTAGTGTAACCTTTTTATGTGTTTGTCATTCAGCGCATGGTCACATGGTTACTTATCCTTTTCCTGATAGGCTTTGTATGAAGCTGGAGAAAGAAGAAAAGGCACAGATGTGAACGTGTTCAGTACAATTCTGACCACTAGGAGCTTTCCTCATCTCCGCAGAGGTAACAATAAATTAGTTTCTCTGGATTTTTGTTTAGAGATGATCACATGTTGCTTATGGAGGATAAATGAGAGGAAGAAAAGAAAGAAGTCCTTCCCTATCAAGTGGCTTTAGTGACACTATTATTGTTGTGCGCCCATTGGTCAGTTTTGACCTGTCACCATTCACACCACTGAGAACATACTTTCTCACTTTGGAGTGGGGAATATAGCTTATTTTCACTATTTCTATTCTTTCAAAGTTTTGAAGTAGCTATGACAAGAGATATGAATAACACATAAAAAAGGAGACAGAAAATGAAGAAAAAGAAAAAAGAAAAATATAGAGGGTCTAAATGAAGGAAAGAATGTGTAGTTGGTCCAGAAACAAGAGAGAGCAAAAGAAAATCTCCAAATTCCCAATGATTCAAAGCTAAGATGTAGTCTCTGAAACTTTTAGGAAGGCAGAGTGTAAGAATAGCAATGCAAAGTTCATTATTGTATACCAACACATGATTTCAGTGTCCCCAAGACACCCCTGAGTCGGGTATCCTGATTTTGCTAAAGTTTATTAGTAGACAGCATGCTTTGCACAAATCTTAACTTCGGTTTCCCATTCAGTGTTTCAGAATTACAGAAAGTACAGTCAACATGACATGGACAAAGCTCTGGATCTGGAACTGAAGGGTGACATTGAGAAGTGCCTCACGGCCATCGGTATGTAGAAGTGGCACAGGCGAGGCATCAAGCCTGACCCTGTACACTGGCATTTTACTGCTGCTCCATAAAAATAATATAAGAAAAAATCCTGAGGAGATGATACATCTTTGCATCTATGTTCACACAAAGGCAATATGTAAGACTGATGATGAAATAATAAAACTGAAAGGGTTTTCTTTCTTTTCTTCTTTTCTTCTTTTCTTTTCCTTTTTCTTTCTTTCTTCCTTCCTTCCTTCCTTCCTTCCTTCCTTCCTTTCTTTCATTCTTTCTTTCTTTCTCTCTTTCTTTCTTTTTTTTTTTTTTGAGGCAGGGATTCTCTGTGTAACAGTCCTGGATGTTCTGTAACTCACTCTGTAGACTAGGCTGGCCTTTAACTCAAAAAAGTTCCTCCTGCCTTTGCCTCCCAAGTACCTGGATTAAAAGTGTATTCCACCTTGCTTGGCTTAAGAAAGCCTTTTTAATGAAACAGATGCAGAAGACATTTTTGAGCCCCTGTTTATAAGGCAATGCACCAAGCAGGATGTACCTCCTGGGTGGTCATGAAGAGAAACTCACTGAATTTCTGGTGTAACCACTTGTATAGTCTTGAGCAAGTCCCAGAGAGGCTAATTTGGTAGGTATGGGTTAATTTCTAAAAACCTGAATCTTTTACATGTCTCCCAGAGACATGCACTGCTTGTGTGGGCCATGGTTGTGGAAGAAGAGGATGGTTGTGTTCTAAGAAGATAAGAAGACTGACCTTTATAACTGGTTTCCCTATACACACAGAGAGGCGAGAATATTCAGGGTAGAGTCACTACTGAATATTGATTAGAAAAAGAATATTGAAAGCCTCTTTGTGTAAAGTGACTCAATCTTTTAATAAACTAAGCATCCTTCATTAGGCAGAGGGACAGAACTCTTTTTTATAAAATTATTGTCTATTTTTTTATATATGTATGTCCATTTTGTGATGAGTATTTAAACTGAAATTTGCATCTCTTACAGTGAAGTGTGCCACTAGCACTCCAGCTTTCTTTGCTGAGAAACTGTACGGAGCCATGAAGGTACTGTTCTACTTAGAGGCCTTATTTAGAGGAGAAATTGTCTGCAGATAGAAGAGCAGAGAGCTTTTTGCTTGAAAAATCACATCACACATATTTCCTTTAAAGAAAAGTACTGCTTTATTAAATTTGAAAGGAAACACGCTTCTGCATTAGAATATACTTGTTGGATTTGGTGCACTTTTAGAAAAGGTATATGCAAATAAGGTTTTGAGGTGAGCTAGCAAGATGTTTACAGGTGATTTATAATTTACTTAAAACCCAAATCGCCAAGAGAAGAGTGATATAATCCCCCTTTTACGAGTGATTTTTAAGAACCTACTTCTACCATGGTTGTGAGCCTCATAGTCTTCCACTTTCTAGCTTCCTTTTGACTGGCTAACTATGCTGCCTTTCATGCCCTAGACTCCTATTGATAGTTTAAAATATCATTCCGTGGTTAGAGAAGTAGAAGGTGCTATTGAGATTCACTTGAGATACTTGAACCATTTCATCAAGCAAGGAGGTTGCTGCAGTAGAGGAGGTTGCCCCAGCACTTGTATTTTGTGATGTGAAGACAAGAGTTGTGACATGATCTTCCCTTTGCAACACATGTATATCGAAGCCTTAAGAGAAAGAGAGAGTGATGGAAAGAGCTAACAATATGAATAATTGAAGAGCTCTGTAAAATGATATTCATGTTTCTCATTTTTATCAATTCAGGCAGGCACAATAGATATACTTGGATATTAATTAATTCTTCCACCATTCCCCTTGTCAACTGTTTTTATTTTTGGGGGGGGGATTAGCTTGAAAGTCTAAATGGGTATAGAATTATAAAGGACATTGTATGCCCTTATAAGATGGTTGCTTCATTGTAAAAGAAATGGGAGGCAACTGAGATTTTAAAATAGATAGGTTAGATTTATGACTCCAGGGGACAAAGCATATAATTTATAGTTGAGATACAGCAAAGACTGGATGGTGGAAAGCCAATTAAAAATCTGCAGAAACCCTTTATACCTTCTGTTAATATAATTCCTGGTGCCTTCTCTCATTCTTTCATTACTACTGTTCTCTCTCTCTCTCTCTCTCTCTCTCTCTCTCTCTCTCTCTCTCTCTCTCTCCTTCTCTCTGGTGTGAATCAGTGTGTGTGTGTGTGTGTGTGTGTGTGTGTGGTGTATTAGAAAGACACACACACTGAGGGAGGGAAAGAGGTAGAGAGAAGAAGAAGAGAATAGCATATAGGGGTGATTTAACTTCTTACGAAAACCCAGTGCCTTCATTGAGAGGTTTCCTACATGTCCTGAAACCATGATCTGTCTGCACAGGGCGCTGGAACTCGCCATAAGGCACTGATCAGGATTATGGTCTCCCGTTCGGAAATCGACATGAATGAAATCAAAGTATTTTACCAGAAGAAGTACGGGATCTCTCTTTGCCAAGCCATCCTGGTATGTTGTGTTTTCTAGCATGGCACCTCATAAAAGAAAGTTCTTTATACCATATTTTCCAAGAGTAGAGCTGATGTGATATGCTACAGCTATACACTGAATATATAAGAATAGCCCAGCTTCTTGGTATGAATGATTCATAAATAAATTAAACTTTACATAATTAAATATAGATTAACAAAGAACTAAGTGCATTTTGAACCATATAGAAATGTCTAGTCTTTTGTGCATAAATAATTCTGGAATATTTTAGAGTTCCTGGCAGTATTGATATGTGTCATGATTTATTTCATAGTAAAAATTGAAGGACTAAAAGTTTAGTACTAAAATGAATTTTCAGTGTTTTACTTGTACTTCGTACTTTTTGCGTAAAATGTTCAAAATATATATTCTAGTCATGGATTACAGTGTTAGAAAATAACACATTACATAAAGTCAAGGAGGCTGATCCTACAGAAAGATAATCATTTATATTCACATTATTTGTATTTGATATTTAAAATAAATGAAGTTCAAATGAGAAAATTATAGGCCCATACCTTTTGCTTCTTTTGTTGAGTGATTCAGATATTTTCTTTTGTGGGGTATCAAATTATATAAAACTTCAATTATTATATTATATATTAATACTTAGAAATACCCTTTTATAATATACAACAGTTAGTTCAGAGTAGATTTTGTTCTGATTCTCCTCTGGGGAACATTTAATTTAGAGTTTTAAAACATAGCCATATTACACTGTAATGGATGGTCTGCTTTGTAACTGACTCTACAAACACCATGCTACTTCTACAATTAAAATATCTTGTATTCATCATGAATTTGCAACATGTCAAATATATTGTCTTTTTTGTATCAACAGGATGAAACCAAAGGAGACTATGAAAAAATCCTGGTGGCTCTGTGTGGTGGAAACTAGACATCCCGATTGCTCTGCAAGATTCTGAGGCGAGCATCTCTTAGCTGTTGTGCTCCTTCTGTCGAATGGGCTTAAGAAGGAAAGTTGCTTTAGCAGATAAATCTAATCACCTGCTTTGAGTAATATAGCCTATAAATACATTTTACATCATTCCTCTGTACAATAGGAAATAGTTGTTTTGTTAATTATGTTTATCCCAAATTATAAATCCCTTTAAGCAAGTCACTTTGGTAACATTCCTGAGAAAGAAGTTTATATAGACTAAAATAAAACAATTTTGTAAGACAATTGGTGTGTCATTGTCTCTGCTTTTGTGATTTTCTTTATTTTTTGTGCATGTAATCTAATGGCTTAGTTTAACACAGAAGAGAAATCAGTTTTCCCTATTTGTAGATAATTTTGTGATTTGGTGAAATCACCAAAGTTCTACCAGAAAGCTTCGTTAAATAAGCAGTTTCATCAAATCTGCAAGACTCATAATCAGTTAAGAAAAGTGGCCTTTCTGGATATCAATATTAAGCATGCTGAGAAAGACATGTGGAAGCAGTCTAATACACAGTAACACCTAAGAAACAGTCTAGGAGTAAATCTAACAAGGACGTGCTGAGGTTTGTTCTGTTGCTATGTATCCTAGTGCTAAATAGTGGTGCCCAAGGTCTGGTTGCCTCCGGGGATGAGGAGATCCTCACACACACACACACACACACACACACACACACACACACCAAATGATGCTATGTGACCTTGCTCTCTAATTTAAAATTATTGGGTGAATAAAGATGCCCACAGCTGGACAAGAGAGAGGTAGAGGCAGGGCTTCTGTTCTCAGGCTTCAGGTCCGAGGCAAAGTCTACCAGGGAGGAGAGGAGAGAGGAGAAGAAAAAAGACGCCATCTTGGAGTTGGATCACGAATAAACATGTCGGTGAGGCCGGCCAATTGGAGTAGGAGCAGCCCAGGTGAAACATGACAAGTTCTATCTCAAGGTTATTGACAGGAAAGTAGACAAAATAGCACAGGGGGTTGATATCTGCCCAAATCTAGTGCTTTTAAGGCTTAATATAAATCTAAAGGTTTTATGTCTTTTATTTGCGAACTAAATAATCTATAGTAGAGTAGAAATCCCCAAATAATATTCACTATAACAAGGCAGCTAAAAGACACCTATGTGTAAAAGTTTTAATCAGAAGAGATTGAAGAAGACACTACAAAGAGGAATATCCTTTTATAGTCATGGATTAATATTGTGAAAATAATCATCCTACCAAAAACAAACATTTACAAAATGATGCAAACCCAGTCAAAATCTCCATCCTATTCTTTGTAACAGACCCCCCCCCCACACACACACCAAACAAAACAAAACAAACAAAAAACCCACCATCAACAAAAATCTCCTAAAATACATATGGAAGCACATAAGACTCCAGATAACCAAAATCCTCCAAAGCAATAAGAAGTGACCTGGAAGAATTACTATACCAGATTCCAAGCTGGTTACAGAACCAGGGCAGTGAAAACATCCTTGTACTGGGCTAAAACAAACACATGGATTAATGATACTGCTGCATGTCATTTTAAAACCACACTTCTGCCTTTCCAGGAGCTGTGATCCTGGAGCTGCTGCCCTTCCCAGTTCCTGATACCTTTTTTTTCTTTCTTTTTTTGGTTTTTCAAGACAGGGTTTCTCTATGTAGTCCTGGCTGGCCTCGAACTCAGAAATCTACCTGCCTCTGCCTCCCAAGTGCTGGGATTACAGACATGCACCACCACCACACCTTTTTGCCCCTCTCAACTTAGCTTCACCAAGCATCTATCATTGACCTGGCTTTTCTTTCCTACCCAACTTTGCTCCTTGGAGGAGTTGCAATACCAGTCCCTCCTGAGACATTTGAATCCAAGGATAAAAAAATACACACTGTGCTTTATTACTTTGTAATTTGTCACCTAGTACTATTGCTGGGCTCAAATCTTCTGCCCTAAACTTATCAGCCAGCCTGTGTTAGCTAGCCCGTATCACCTAGCCTCTATCAGGTAGCCTGTATCAGCTAGCCTGTATCAGCTAGCCTCTATCAGGTAGCCTGTATCAGGTAGCCTGTATCACCTAGCCTGTATCAGCTAGCCTGTACTAGCTAGCCTCTGCTGACAGCCTTGACTATCCATCCACTGGTGGCAGGGGCTGCTGGGTCTAGCTTCCACGTGATGTGATCTTGCATGATTGTTTCCTGCTTCTCCGTCCAAAGCCCCTCCTTTTTCCCTCCATCTCCTTTTCCTCCTGGACCTGGAACTCCCACCTGTTCCTTCCACCCAGCGATTGGCTCTTGGACTCCATTTTTGACCAAATCAAGAACCAATTAGGGAACCAGACCGTACTGTCAGCACCTCCCCCTACATGATACAATACAGATCATCTAATTACTAAGACTTCAAAATTTAAGAATATTTGAGAAAGGTACCAAAAAATATACAGAGTCCTTCCTAAGAAGCTTCTGTATGCAAATGAAACCATAGAGTGAAAAGGAAGATCATAGGGTGGGAGGGAATTTTTGCCAGATGTACATCTGGTAGAAGATTAACATTTAGAATATAAAAAGAACTCAAAAGGCACAGAATAGAGAAAGCAAATGATCCAATTAAAAACAGAATGCAGGTCTGGATGGAGAGTTTCAAAGAAAAAAAATAAAAATGACTATAGAATATTTGTAAGATGTTTGATAACATTAGCTCCTAGGGGAAAGACAAATTCAGATGACTTTGAACGTATATGATATCTGTTCATGACATCTAAACTTTATAAAGTTTTTCTCACTGTAGTAGCATATTTTGCTATAATTATTGGCATTTTAACGTACTATAATAAAAAGATGTAGTTTATCTTCATAAAACAAATATTCTTTTTAAAAAGAAATAAAAACAAATGAAAATTAAAATGGCACTGACATTTAATCTGACTTGAATAATAATGGCCAAAGTAATATAGCATAAAAATCATAGTAAATGCTGGTATGGATGCACTGAAAAAGAGACCATAATTCATTGTTGGTAAAACTGAAATCTGCCCAACCTCTATAGAAATCAGTGTGGAGAATTCTCAGAAAGCTAAAAGTAGACCCATTATATAACTCAGGTATTATGTTCATTGGTATATTTTAAAGGACTAGATATCCTACTACAGATACTTGCTCAGCTGTGTTCATTACTGTTCTATTCAATAGGCAGAAAATGAAACAACCTAAACATCCTTCAATAGATGGATAAGGAAAATGTGGTAGACAAACCCAATGGGATTGTGTTAAAATGGCATGGCGGTTTGAATGAGGAAGCCCACCACAGGCTTACATGGCTGAACACTTGGCCCCTAGTTGGTGGAATTATTTAGAAAGGATTATAGGTGTGGCCTTGTTGGAGGAGGTGAGTATCTGTGGTAGACTCTGTTTTCTGGCATATGTAACCTATTAGCTAATCCCAATGTTATTCCAGAAGTCCCATTTCTAGTATTTTCTGAAACCCTACCTCAGCCCACATGACAAACACACAGTCTTTTTGTCTGCGGACCTCCAGAAGCAATCCCTCACTGTCATCTGTTTACATCTATTTCTCGCTGCCTATCTTAGCACACATTCTTTAATGCAATGACTACAATCACAATGTATTACAATCAATGATTAGAATATAGGTCAAGTCAATGCTGCATTTTGAACTTAAATTAGCATCTCTGTTTTTATTGGATTGTTTAGGTGCTCTATACTCCTAACAGCAGAGGTGCATGTCACCTTCCCACTCGACAGTGCTTTCCATTAGATACAATGACACAGGTAAATAAAATGTTAATTGAATTATGAATGTAAATCTGACCATCACCATCATTAGTTCGATCTCTCTCCCTCCCTCTTTCCCTCCTCCCTTCTCTCTCTCTCTCTCTCTCTCTCTCTCTCTCTCTCTCTCACACACACACACACACACACACACACACACAAACACACACACACACACACACACACACACACACACACACAAGGGGAGGATTTTCTAATAGAGTTCTTGTGAAAGACAAGTTGTCATAGTCTGGTTCCCCCCAGTCCTGATTCTATTTCATTTTGGGGTAGTCTGTTTTGGGGGCATGTATTTTACTTACATTACTGTTGTACAATCTCTATACTTGGCATGCACCTGCCTACATCTGGGGTTTTTAATTTCTTTGGTCTAAATATTACTGTATTTCATCATTTGAAATGTTCATACACTTTATAAAAATATGTGCACATAAGTAAAACCAAAACACACTAAAAATACCTAGATTCAGAGTCTATACAACGTTAGGAATTTGTATATAGTTAGAATTGCCATTCAAGGTTGAAGCTATGAAACGTTACATTAAATTTTACTCTTTCAGTACTGAATGTATTATACGCACTTATCCTCCATGAAAACTAAAACGTCCTTTACAGAATTAGAACTAGAAAGCCAAATAGCTTTATATTATTATAATTTGTGTCAGTGTATATACCTTGGTACGAGAGTTGGTGTCAGAATTAGGATCTTATGTTTGGTTTATAGGCATATCATCCCATAGGTCAGAGGTACATGAGAAGTGCCTGAAGATTAGTTATGGTGTATTACTCTACATCCACCACAGAATATCATCAGGCAAGAAGGAGGAGAAAAGACCTTTTGAACACTGTTTAAGTGTTTAGGGGTGGAGCAAGGGGTAGAGTTGAGAAGCAGCATTTTCCTACAAATTGAAGCATTATCTCTGGGAAGGAGGAAAAAAGGATGCTCATAAGATTAAAACAATAAACAAAACCATGAAGTAAACCAAGCTTACAAGTTCTGGAGGTGCTTAAAGACTTACAAGAATCACAAGGTCCCTACGAACGGATATAAAACTGAAAACTTGCTAAGCAGAAGATAGTCTGGCTAGCTGTTTCCTGATGAGAGAGCTCCTGAGGTACAAATGTTGAGAGTGTTCACATACACTGTGGTGGTTTCTTCATAGTATGGCCCCTGCTTGAGTCACTCATGCCTTTCCAAGTGACCCCTGAAATTTTACTGTTTGAGTAAGCTCGGCTTGGGTGCAATCCCTCCTTGGTGGTCCTCAGTGTCCCATCTGGGGTAAATAGACATTTGCTCATATCTCCCCAGGAAAAGTCACACAATGGCAGTACTGGCACTGTGTTCCTGTTAAATCTCTACTCCTGGCTAGCTAAGTTACTGCTTTAGTGATTTTTCTATTGCTGTGAGGAGATACCATAATCCAAGGCAGCTTTATAAAATACAGAATTCAGTTGGGGGCTTGCTTACAATTTCAGAAGGGGAGTCCATGACCATCATGGTAGGGAGTTCTGAGAGCTTACGTAGGATCTGTAAACAGGAGGCAGAGAGAGTGAGACCTGGTCTGGAGTGAGCTTCAGAAATGGGAAAGCCCATTCCCAGTGACACATCTCCTCCAACAAGGTCAAATCTCCTCCAACAAGGCCACATCTCCCAATCCTTCCTATAGCAGTCCCAATAACTAGGAACCAAGTATTTAAATATATAAACCTATGGGAGGAGGAGGATTCTCATTTGGATCACCTTAGCTACTCACTAAGCTATAGTGTCCATTCATAAAACCATCCTTTTATGATTCTCTGGGATTCTGTAAAAGTTATATTTAATAGTGCTAAAGTGACTGACTCTTAGCAAGAAATTTAAAAGAGCACCTTATATTAAACCAACCAAGAGAAATTGAAGAAAACTACTGTTATGAAATAATTAAATAATATGTAACAATAGGTCAACCAGTACAATTGGTCAGTTCTTATGTATCTACTTGTTGATGCAGATACCACAGACCCTGAGATGCTTAAACTTGGTTCCAGAGTAAATGGATTAGGAAATGCTGGATTTTTCAAGAAGGAAATTTTATCCTGTTCTGTGTGCACACTACAGTCTGGACCAGACAAACAAAAGTAGGAATAGTGCTGGAAAACCTCTAACGCAGCCAGTCACTGGGGAATGCAGATTTGGGTTGTTGACTCAGTAGCCAAAGGAACCCCTTTTCCAAATCTTTTGATTGGACCTGGCATGAAAACAACATGTCTTCTTACATTTACCATCCCGTCTACAGTGCTGAAAAGCAGCCCTAACCACAGTCTTCACAGATGAAATCCATTTATTCTGCATGCTCGTTTCATAATGCAACCCTTCTCATTGATGAAGTCCCACCTCAATCTCTTGTGGTTTGGGTCTGAGTGTGAAATGAGCACAGTAGTGATTAATAAAAAATCAATAAGAAGATCAGCACCCATAATGTAGAAAACGACAATAAGTATTAGAGCACACCCTGCCACATTTTAGTATGATCATGTGTGACAACGCTTATACTATGATAAACCTCACACCATTTTCCATTACTATGAAGAGAGGTGTGATGTAAGTTTTCATATTTAGTAAAATGTTATTGGTTACATGATCTATGTTCTTACTTCTGTAAGTTGTCAAATCCAATAGTTCTAATTCTTAAGCAGTGGAATAGTTATATATTATATATGTTTCAGAAAATATGGACTACAAATAAGGACAATGTAGGTTCAGGAAGAACATGAAAAAGAACAAAGTGGAAATAATGAATGAGACAAAAAAACGTAACAAAATGCATGAATGTATTTACATAACAATAATTGCTCGGGTACCATTATTACCAATGGTGTTGAATCCGAGAATCCAGAGATGTCACTAGATATGGGACTAAGGAAGGGAATGGAAAATGCTGTATATGCCCAGACATGCCAACAGGACTAGTAATGACCCAGCATTGTGAGCGGACAGAGGAATTTATAAGGTGTGGACATAGAGATGAGCAGGAGTTCACCTGGTGGAAGAAAGAGGAGATTACACAGAGGAAGTCTGGTGCCTAGCATGCGAGTGTCAACCGCCACCCAGAACCACTGTAACAACTCAATGTTCATGTGAATTCCTTCTCTCCATCCTTCATGGCTTACTTATCGGCTTATTTCCATGTTCTCTCAAGTATAACATTTGTTTCTTATTTGTGTGAGAAAAATTCCATATGAATCTCAAAGATTTTGGCATCAACATGTAGTTTTTATGCAATTAGCAATTTTAGTTTAATTAATTGTGCAATTGAACAATAGATACACCACACACACACACACACACACACATACCACACACACACACACACACACACACACACACACAGAGAGAGAGAGAGAGAGAGAGAGAGAGAGAGAGAGAGAGAGAGAGAGAGAGGGAATTGCACCCATTTTAGGCCCCAAGGAGAAGTCTACATTAACTCAGGCATAAACCCAGGCTGAGTCATTAACCAAACTATCCATCTGCAAAAAGACTGTTTAGGGCCGTGCAATGGAAATACAATTTTATACTCTTTTCTCTGTCTGGAAACAATGACTGTGGCAGCATTTTCGTGGAGATGGCGTGACCACTGGAACATTTGTGTTGGCAGAACACAAGCTAGCTAATTGATTTCAAATGTTTCAACTCTTATATTTTCAAATGCCATTATACCATGGATGGGGTATGTTTACCATCTACATATGTTTCTTTTGCGTGCCTGAATTTGAGCTTGACTTTAGTCTTTCTAAATCTATTAACAATTGAGGAAATCACTAAGAAGCATGCACAAACCTTATCTACATATTCAGAGAAAAGCTGTATCTTATGCTTATTTTTGAATGAAAATGAAGAAAAACTAAAATGCTGACAGAGGAGGAAGCTGAAAGGAAAGATGGGGCACAGTAAGAGAGAGAGAGAGAGAGAGAGAGAGAGAGAGAGAGAGAGAGAGAAGAAAGGGAGGAGGTAGCAGCATTCTGTCTTATTTATACTGGGATAATACAGTGACGTCATGGAATAGTTTGAAATGTCAGAGAAAGCATAGTTGGTACATGTGATGGTTGGTTTTGCCAAGTTGACACAGACTATAGTGATGTTTGAAGAATGAATCTATGGAATCTCAGAATCTCAGATAAAGAATTGGCCAGATCAGTTTGACCTTTGACCACGTCTTTGAATTATCGTGGGAGGGCTCAGCTCACCACAGGCCATACCTTCTCTAGGCAGGTGGTTCTGGAATATATGAGAAAGCTAGCTGAGTGGGTTAGTAAGGACTCTGAGGAACAGAACTGGTAGTATATCTATATTAAAGGGAATTTATTGTGGCTTACAGGCTGGGTTGAAGGGGTCCAACAATGGCTGTCTTCTGACAGAAAGGCCAAGGATTCCAGATCCTTGTCTAACCTGCTGCTGGAGTCACAGAGCAGTCCTAGACTCCTGCTTGTCATTGGTTTCCTTGGAATGCTGAAGAAGTAGGTTCTAGCACCAGCAAAGCAAACCAATGCCCCAGGAACACGGTAAATGAACTTGCTAGTGAGAGTAAGGGCAAGCAGCCCAAAGCAAAGACTTCTTTCTGTGTTCTGTAGGCTGCTACTAGCAGGTCTGTATGGTTAAGATTAGGGTGGAACCACCCACTTCAAATGATTCCGTCTAGAAAACCCTTTACACGCATGCCCAGCTGCTCATGTTTAGTTGATTACAGATGTAGTCAAGTTGACCATTGTTTCTTCTTTCTCTATTATGATTTAATGGATTCAATGGAACGTGGCATTTCCCAGACCATTCTGAATGGTCTGTATTTTATATGTATTTATTGGTTCTTTTCTATCTTCACTTAAAGATTCAAGAATTCTCCAAGTTTGAAAAATTGCAAAATTAGTAGTGTCTAGCCTAGTATGGGTCCACTGCATTGAATGCCACAGTAAGCTAAGAATGTTTTAAGCGATTGAAACTATGGGTCTGATGTTAAGAGCACATGATGCTCTTAAAGAAGACCTGGGTTTCATTTCTAACACACATATGGAAGCTCACAACAATGTGCAACTCCCATTCCAGTGATTCTCACGCCCTCTTCTGGCCTCTACATGAACTCCATACACATGTTGTAGGTAACTTTGCAGACAACACTTATTTACACATAATAAAATAAAATAAAATAAAATAAAATAAAATAAAATAAAATAAAATAAAATAAAATAAAATAAAATAAAATAAAATAAACAGTTTTAAGCAATAAGTACCAGCTGATATTTAACTGGACAAAGCACTAAAAACAGGTTGAGAGCCGCTGGTTAAGCTGTCTGAATTCCAAAATTCTTTTCTGTCGGTAAACACGTTCACCCAAGTGCTACAGGATCTCAGAGTTCTGGTCAAAGAATGTGGAGTTACCTAGAGTGCAGGGACAGTAGCTAAAATTCACTAGGTTATCACATACATTTGAGAACAACACTTATTATTTATCAGAATAAAATGCTGATGTAAAGAGAGCAACTTGGGGCATTATTGAAAATATCCAAAATATAATACTAAATATATTTCATCGCAGAGCTTCTATTAGAATCACTACATAACATCTTAGTATTGCTTATTTTCATCCACATGTTACAGAAAAATGAATACAAGTGCTACAAAGAAAAAAGGCTAAGATACAAAGTGAAGAAATTTCACCACTTTTGGAAGTTAGTAATCTTGTATCAGCAAGAAAGGCCAGAATTAAGCTGTGGTATCTTAAGGACGATTGTCTCTCGGTATAAAATGCTTATAAGTTTTTGTCATAGGGGGTTTATGAGCACACAAATGTCACATGAACACGAGGATTAAGTTTGGCACCTTAGTAACTTGGAATCAAGTTTTCCACTATTTTTCCAGCTAATTCACCTTTAAAAAATAGTACTAGGAGAGCACATATATTTAGATACTTTCTAGATATATATTATGGCAGTGTGCTATTTATATTGGTTTCAGACGAGCACATTTATGAAGGTGTTTTAAAATGATTACTTCTGTTTGAAGACTTGCCTCTGCGTTCATCCATCTTTTAATATTTACTGCCATCTAGTGGTGATACTGTAGAATCTCCTCTAGCGTAATAAAACACAATAGAACTAGAAAAACTGTTCTGTATCTCTTTAGGGTTTACAATATAGCCCAAGACGAATTTTAAAAGCATTTAAGGAAAGTACAAGATCATTATAGAAAGAATATGATAGAAAACATCACCAGTGGGGAAAAAGTATGCACTAAAATGAAATGGGAATTTATTATTGTTCTATGCTATGTATGGATGACGTGTATGAGCGTGTATCAGAGGTCGCGGGAGTCAGAGGGTGACTTCTGGAAGTGAGCTCTCTTCTTTTTAATTAATTAATTAATTAATTAATTAATTAATTATTAGGTATTTTCTTTATTTACATTTCCTTCTTTTTTTTTTTTTTAATAAAAGACAACATTTAATTGGGGTTGGCTTACAGGCTCAGAGGTTCAGTTCATTGTCATCAAGGCAGAAACATGGCAGCATCCAGGCAGGCATGGTACAGGAGGAGCTGAGAGTTCTACATCTTCATCTGAAGGCTGCTAGTAGAAGACTGACTTCCAGGCGACTAGGGTGAAGGTTTTAGCCCCACACCCACAGTGACACACCTACTCCAACAAGGCCACACCTCCTAATAGTGCCACTCCCTGGGAAAAGCTTATACAAACCATAACATTCCACTCCCTGGCCCCCATAGGCTTGTTCAAACATGAGTCTATGGGGGCCATACTTAAACATAGCATAATGCAAAATACATTTAGTCCAACTTCAAAAGTCCCTGTAGTCTATAGCAGTCTCAACAGTGTTAAAAGTCCAAAGTTCAAGGTCTCTTTTGAGATTCATCCAATCACTTAAATGTAATCCTCCAAGCAAGACAGGAAATCAGCTGGGCAATGTCAAAACTCTTCATCTCCACTTCTGATGGCAAAGCAGTCTTCAGATATCCAACTCCTTTTTCATCTTTGTTGGATTCAACAAGGTTCTTTCTCCTGGGCTTGTTCCACTCCCTGTCAGCAGCTTTCCTTGGCAGGCATCCTGCGGCTCTGGCATCTTTAACATCTTGGGTACCCCAAGTCAATTTCAGCTTCACAGCTTCTTGTTCCAATGTCTGAGATCCACACATGATCTTCTGTGTATCTCCAAAGAGCTGGTGTCACTTCTCCAGCTCTGCCCTCTGTAGCACTCTAAGGTCAGATTGATCCACTCACTGCCACTGCTGTTCTTGGTGGTCATCCCATGGTACTGGCATCTCCAATATGCTAGGGTCTTCCACTGCAACTATGCTTCACCAAAGCCTCTCATAGGCTCTCTTCATGGTACCAAGCCTCAATTCCTTTGCATGACCCCTTCAGTCCTGGGCTGTCAATTACAATTGAGGGTACACTTTCACCAATGGCCTTCCATGGCCTCTCACAGTATCAAGCCTCAGCTGTTCTTCATGATGCCTTCATGCCTTCAAAACCAATACCACCTGGATTATTCTTACATGTTACCAAATACAGCTGCAGCATGAGGAACAGTTGGCTATCTCTGGAATACAGCTTCTTTGTGGTGAGCTCTCTTCTTTCACTACATGGATTGCTGTTTGGGCTCAGGTTGTGAAGTTGCACAGCAAATCCTTTTACCTCATGCACTATGTCATCATCTCTAAGTTACACATTTATATATGCATTGCTGAACTAGGAAATAATGGTTTCTACATATGTAGAAATACTTATTTGAAATAAATTACTTTATATAATTTAATATATTTATATTTTATATAATTTAATTAATATACATTAATATACAACATAATTGATATACATTTATATATGCACTGCTGAAATAGGAAATAATGGTTTCTACATATGTAGAAATAGTTATTTGAAATAAATTATTAATAAATTCATATCTACAACTTTCCCTGTTTAAGGTCTACAATGTATGATGTTCAAAAGTTAAAAACCACATTAGTCATTCATTCTTATCCTCTTCTTCCTCACAACTCCTGCAACACCGGAGTTCCTGGTTCTTTCCTTTTCTCCATTCATGCTCTTTCCGTGATCCTCCATTGATAGGAGCCTCAGTGACCTCACCATCAAAGTGTAGTCATTTCCAGGTCCATGATGCTCCTCCGTCCCCCAAGATTCAGGTCTGATTCTCTATTGGTTCTCTGTCCTTCCCTTTCTCCTGACTGGGTTCTCTGATCGGGAAGTGCATTGAAAAGATATTGAAAAGACTAGGTCTGGGAGAGAAGGGCACGGATGGCCACTGCTTATGTCGATCGTCCCAGCAGTAACCGAGAGAAAGGCTGCAAGAACACCAACCATGCCAACAAATGAACTGGCTGGGAACACAAGCAGAGCGTTCTGGGTCTCAGCAGATGCAGTGCCAGTGAAAACTCGTATCACCTCCACCTGGAATCCTGAAATTTGAAGAGTACTTTGGCAGAAAGCATCCCAATCCTTTCGATGAGTGCTTCCTGCTTAGAGTTGTATTCACTGCAGGTCGTCCAACTAAAGGCAGTTTCCTAATTCTCAGGAATGTTATCATCAAATCAAGGGTATATGTTTGCTACTAAGAGAATAGATTTAGAAAGAGCTGGGAAAGGGAAATACAAGGGGAGAAACACGCCTGTTAGAGGTTCATGACATCAGCTAATCGTTCCCTTGGCTTATTTCCAGGGGTCTTTACGTTTCACACATCTTCCCCAAACACTACATGTTTTCTTTGTATTGAAAAATAGCTATTCTTCTCAGGTTTGTGAAGATAAAAGACAAATATGTTTCTTGGCACGTTCTTTAGAAATAGATTATAAAACAAGTCACAAAATCCTAGGGATTTTACTATAACCAGCAGTTATAGTAAATAAGAACATGATAAACTGGGAGAGTTTAATATATAAAATTTGCCCTTATCACATCTGGAATTCTTTTTATTCATTTGTTAGTTTTTCTAGTTTGTTTATTTTTCCCCACATTTACGAATGCATTTTAAATATTCATAGTCTTGAGAAGTATTGAACTAATTTTTCCCCTAAAAGCTTACTTATAGATCTATTTTTTGTTAATTAAAATAAAAAATATATGCTAAGGCTCTATAAAAGATGAAGACAGAATCTCACTCTCTTTAATATTGCCTGCTCTACAAATGTCTGATAATTATATCGTAATTTTGAGTTTCTCTGATAATTGCATTTGCATATTTAAATGTGGACTGTATTTTTACATGATTTGGGGTCCTTGTGAAAGAACCCCTGATCTTGTTATTGTGGTTTGAACACATCAGGATTAACTTCCTGGACATAACAGGGAATCTGCAATGCTTCACCATGGGCTCTATCAAGGTTCAAGCTTAATGAAGCCCCTGGACAGTGGCCTCTTGTGTTTTGCCTCCAAGGCTTAATGAATAGCTTATGATTCCCATTTTCCTTTGTGCATTATTTGAGGTGGCATAGTACAGCCAGCTCAAGGACCCAAGCTCAGCAGGCTTAGCTTCAGCTTTCACTGAATTCTCTGATTGGAAGTCCCGTATTTCACACCTCTCACCGTCTGATGTGACAGGTTTCTTTGGTGAGTCTCATGAAGAAATGTTCACCTTTTTCTCAGTGTCCATGATTTGATTGCCTTGTATATTCTAATTTGTCTATGAGTAGAAGTTGTGATTTTTCAGTGCTGTAGAAAGTCCAAATTTATGTGGCTGGTTGGTGCCATTCTGTTCTTTGTAGTTTGTAAGTAATACCAGTTTGAGTATGTCTATTGTAATATTCATGGAGATTAGGAGAGGACTAGATGAAAATTCCCATTTTTTTCTACACAAAAATTCTGTAGGCATAAGTTTATAGTTTCTCCTTGTAAATGAAAAGTCGGGGGAAGTTTTTATTTACCTCCTTATACCCCATGAGATTCAGTCCCATTGCATGTTCATCATATGCATGCCTGGTGCCCATGGAGGCTGGAAGAAGGCCTTGGATTTGATGGGTGTGGAGTTACAGAAGGGCGAGTGCCACCATGTGCTGAGAATCAAAATCAGGTCCTCTGAGAGTGCACCAGTGCTCTTAATGGCTGACCACTGCTGAAAAATTATTCTTAGTATTATGTTCCAAACAATATATTTGTAATTTTTTCTTATTTTGAATAATTTCAGACTGCTATAGAAGTTGTAAATCTGGAACATTAAAATTTCTAGTACATTTATTTCAGATCCCTTAATTTTAACCATTTCCCATTTTCTATCCATTCTTTTTCTACACACACACACACAAACACACACACACACACCACACAGAGGCACGCATGCACACATACAAATACATTAATGTAATATACACACATGCATGCACATGCTAGCACATGTGCCTGAACATGTGCCTGAGCAAGAGAGAGAGAGAGAGAGAGAGAGAGAGAGAGAGAGAGAGAAGAGAGATCCTAATTGTTCCTTGTTTCTTAAACACTTTCATTCTATGTTTGTGTCATACATTCATACGAGATTTTTCATCAGTATAAAAGTTGGGGTCTACAAATGAGAGGAATCATGTAATGTTTATCTTCCTTAGTCTGATCTAATTTATTCAGTATGGTAATTCAGTTGCAACCATTTTTTAATATATATACTTGTTCGTTGTTATAGCTAGATAAAAGTTCATGTATATATTTCATTTTTCTTCTATTCGTCTCCTCCTCATCCTCTTCCCCTCTTCTTTCTCTTCTTTTCTTCATCCTCTGAGACAAGGTTTCACATATCTGACCCCTGTCTTGAACTTGCTGTATAGGCCAAGGATGGTCTGGAACTCTGGACTTTCCTGCCTCTGCCTCCCTAGCACTCACTGGATGACAGGATTTATCTCATGCATAGGTTTTGTGGTGCTGGGATTGCAATGTGCCAACCTTTCTTTATCCATTCATCTGTTGGCAAACACTTCAGTTGGTTCCTTTGCTTAGTTGTAATCAGTGCTGTGGTGATTTATCTCTGTTATGTTACCTTGGACACCTTTGGACAAATACAGCAGTGCTTTACTTTTTCCAGTCTTTCAGTTGAAGAACTTGAAATATTCAAGGGAAAGTATTTTGTAGTACTCTCTTTTACCCCCATGGACTTGAGGAATGCAGTAGTCAAACCTTCAGTTCGCCAGGTCAAACTGTCAACATCATGGCAAGAATAGACTTGACTATATACACATCACAACTGCTGGATAGTCCTGGGGTGTAAATATTGTAATATCCAGGTAAAATGACTGCATTAACCGTAATGACTTGGTAGGGGGAATGAAGAACAGGGATGGTAGAATAGTTATAAGTCATTAACTTAGCATCTGCCAAAATCCAGTATGAGAAAACAATTTCCTTTTGGTCAAGACAGGGAAATCCACTGGATTTCTCTACATATTCTATCTCCCTTTTGTTGGGTATTTCGGCTAATGTCCTACCCGTTGGGTCCTGGGAATCTCTTGGGTCCCTGGCATCTGGGACTTTCTAGTGGCTACCTCCAGTTCCCCCTCCATCACTGCTACACACATACTTTCAAATTCCTGACCCTCTGTCCTTCTTCCCCATCTCTTCCCATATCTGAACTGCCCCCCCTTTTCCCTCCCTCCTCCCAGATTCCTCTCTCCCTCTACTTCCCAGAGATTATTCTCTTCCTCAATATCATCATATTCAGTAGATAGGCATGACCCCCAGTTGAGGGGTGGGGCCACCCACCCACCTCACAAATATTAATCCAGAATTCCTCCTGTCAAAAGGAAGTGCTGGGACAAAGAGTGGAGCAGAAACTGAAAGAAAGGACATCCAAAGACTGCCCTACCTGGGGATCCATCCCATCTGCAGACACCAAACCCAGACACCATTGCTGATGCCAAGAAACACTTACTGACAGGAGCCCGGTATTGCTGTCTCCTGAGAGGCTCTGCCAGAGTTGGATCAATACAGATGCAGTCAAATATTGGACTGAATGCAGGAACCCCAGTGGGGGAAGTTAGGGTAAGGACTGTAGGAGCTGAAGGGGTTTGCAACCTCATATGAAAAACCTATCAGACCCCCAAAGCTCCCAGGGACTAAACCACCAACCAAAGAGTATACAGGGACTACCCATGGCTCCAGCTGGATATACAGCAGAGGATAGCCTTAGCAGGCATCACTGGGAGGGGAGCCCATTGGTCCTGTGGAGACTTGATGACCCAGAATAGGGGAACACTAGGCCACTGAGGCAGGAGTGGGTGGGCAGGTGGGAGAGGACACTCATAGAGGCAGAGGGAAGGGAGGAGGGGATACAGATACGGGGCTTGTGGAGGGGAAACAAGGAAAGGGAATAACGTTTGAAATGTAAAACAACAACAACAACAACAACAACAACAACAACAAAAGACAGTGAAATCCCTGACTCAGTGTTCCTGTTAGGAATGTCAATGACCTGGTTAAGGAACTACTTGCTCAGAAAGAAAGAACCATCCCTAGGAAGATAGGTTCACTTTAAACTTTACTAAAGCAATAGGAATGCGATAATGTACTTTTCCTTCCCAGAATTCCCAGCCCCTGAGCAAAATTCTTACAAACCATGATGAGATTCTGTTTGGTTGGACTGCCTTTCTAAGTCATGCTTCAGACAAGTATAATAACTTCCTCTAGCATCATCAATCAATCTCCTCCTCCTTCTCCTCCTCTTTCTTTCTTCTCCTCCTTCCTCCTCTTCTTCCTCTTTCTCTTCCTCCTTCTCTTCCTCCTCCTCTACCACCTCCATCATGCCCCATCCTCATTCTCTCCTTCTCTTTCTTTTTCTTTTCTTCCTCCTCTCCCTTCTCTGTGTTTGTTCATTTTTTTCCTGCCCTTCTGAAACCTTGAGCCTCCTCCTCCTCCTCTTCCTCCTCCTCCCCCTCCTCCTCCTCCTCCTCCTCCTCCTCCTCCTCCTCCTCCTCCTCCTCCTCCTCCTCCTCCTTCTTCTTCTTCTTCTTCTTCTTCTTCTTCTTCTTCTTCTTAACCGGCTTAACAGAAGTGACATCCATCTTTCCTTGTCTTCTCTCATCTTCTCTTTGGAGCTGCTGCCTACATTTCCAAATTTCCAGACCTTTTTTCTTTTTTATTCCAGACACTAATAAATTATCCTTAACCTTCCATTTGAGTCAGTTCTTAAATTCTTTTATTAAGTGATCATTAACCCCAAGATAGCTCTCTATTTCCATAGTAGTACATAGTACTTTGGTTGGATTTCCTCAAATTTTTAGTTACAGTATTTGTTACTATTAAGGTAAGGAATGGAAGGACAATCATAAGAAAAGATGAGAGATAGCTTTTTATCATTTAAAAATGGTGATAAAATCGATGAAAATGTGTTAGAATATCGTTAGGCTCTGTGGAGTGGAAAGACTATGGAAATCATGAAAAATTAAGAATTTAGTAGCAAAAATCAGAAGGAATGGGGAAAAGATAAAGGGAGGAGATGAGGTTGGGGATGTGAGAAAATAGATGGCTTGTACCTAAGTAAAATGAGGAGGATAGAAACAGTGGGCACAGAGACACGCAGACTACTCATAAGACCGAATCATCAAATATAAAAACCAAAGAAAGAGCATTGAGATATATCCTAGAGGAGTGGTGAACCAGGAAAATAAAATGAGAAGTAGAAGGAAAAGGGAAATGAAAACACAATAGATAAAACACGGACTGACACCACACCACAGGCAGTATTTGTGTTAGTGGGATGAGTTTGAATTTCGTTCTGACCTGGGATGATTCCTGTAATAGGCTGCACTCACAGGTGGGTGGAGGTTGCAACTCCAGTTCAGACCTGTACGAGCAGACCCGTGGGTGTGCAGCATCCCACTGGAGGTGAAGCAGATCACGTTCAGCCTGAGTTTCTACACAGGTGCTTCCAGAGTGCTTTACCCCGACCTCTCTCACTGAGGCAGGGGCAGGACCCTCCATGATGCCCTGGAGGCTCAATTCTAGGGTCACATCCACATGCCAGCTTCTCATCCACTGTCTAAATGGATCAGTGTATATCCAGCCCTTAGTCATGTCTCTGTCAAACCAAATATATTTGCTCACAAAGTCATAACAACATGACTAACATTAATATTGACCAAGTGTGTTATTTTATTTACAAACCACTTCAAGAAGAGTTGTCCAGCATCTGGACTTATATTCCAGGAAAGTAGGATTAATGTATACTATTAAGATGATTAAAGTCTCAAAGTTTTAGAATTTACAAAACAAACTAAGGAGAGTATAAACAGAAAGACCACGATGATTAAGGAAAATTAGAATGTACAAGAAGTATATGCAAATTGAATTTCACAACAGCTCAAATGGGCAATAAACTGGATATATATTTGTGTATGTATTTATTTAGTTTAGGAACAAGCACTCAAATTATTTTGTTTTCACTTCTTTATGGATTATTTATTTCTTTGAGAATTTTACACATGTATAAAATGTAATATGACTATTTCCTCCTCCATTTTTCTTCTCCAGTTCCTACTACATCCCTTAGCATACATCCCCTATGAATTCATGTCCTCATTTTTTAAAATAACCAATCATATCTAATCAGTACTTTCCATATGTGCGTGGGTGTAGGGTCATGCACTGGAGTGTGGGTGTCCACATCCTCAAAAGGAATGGTTCTCCCTTGGGTTCTCTAGGAAGGGTGTGGTCTGGAGAGCACATCTTCATCTATCCCAGAATGTAGGCTGTGCAGAATTTTGATCTCATGTAGGTCTTCTGAAGAGATACACAGAGTTTTCTCTAAATTCATAATTGCAAAAGCATGTGGTGTCCTGGAGACATTTCATACCTTCCTGTGATCCAGCTCTTATATTCTTTTCACCTCCTCTTTTACAGTGTTCATTGAGAATTGACAGGATGTATGGGTGGGGTTGGTGAGGTTGATTAAGGGTGTCAAATTTAACCCTGAGTACTCACTTATTAGTGCTGACTTTGGCCAATTTATGCATTACTGTATCGCTTGATCACAACAAAACAAACAAAAAACAAAAACAAAAAACAAAAGAAACAGAAGCAAAAAACCCAACAGGAAAACAAACAAACAGAAACACTAACAGCACAACAACAATAAAAGCAAACAAACAATACAACTTTTCTGTCCAAGGTTGAACACAATTATGGGACATATGGTGGGGGGTAACTGGGAAAAGGGAAAGCCTTTGGAATGTAAACAAAGAATATAGAAAATAAAAAAAAAGAAAAAAATATTAAAGTAAATCTTCAAAATATGCAAAAAAACCATATATATTTAGAAGGCAATATTTTGAAAGCATAGCCATTTAGCAAATTAACAATTGCAAAATGTATAGTAGGAAATATGACCTCTTCAGTCATGATCTTTTGATCAGAATTAAAGTATCAGACACCTTCCGGTCTGGGCTGGTTTCCTGAGCAGACCTTGGGTGGTAGCTCTGCACCTGATCCTACAACAATCAGAGGAATCTGGACTCCCAGCACCTCTAACACGCCCAGGATCATATGTGAGAAGGCCACAACATCTGCCCCAACACCTGGAGTTACTGGGACCGGTGGGGATCCAGGGACTCAGGAATCCCCGCCCAGCCAGTGGCACAGGTTCCTTCAGGTCTGAGCCAGTGCCCTGAGCAGACTTTGAGCAAGAGCTCCGCCCCATGTCGTACAATACCCAGAGGAAGTTCGACTCTCAGGTGCTCTAACACACCCAGGATCATAGGATCATAAGATCACAGGATCTTAGGTGCTCCAGTGAGAGGCAGTGAGTGCAGGAAGCACTAGTGATAATGAGATGGCGGGGAGAGGCAGGCATAAGAACATAAGCAACAGAAACCAAGTTTATTTGGCATCCTCAGAACCCGGTTCTCCCATCACAGCAAGTCCTCAATACACCATCACACAGGAAAAGCAAAATTCAGATCTAAAATCACTTTTCATGATGATGATAGAGGACTTTAAGAAGGACATAAATAACTCCCTTAAAAAAAGGCAGGAGAACACAGGTAAACAGGTAGAAGTCCTTAAAGAGGAAACACAAAATCCTTTGAAGAATTACAAGAATACACCACCAAACAGGTGAAGGATCTAAAAATGTAAATAGAAATAATAAAGAAATAAAAAAAGGGAGACCACCCTGGAGATAGAAAACCTAGGAAAGAGATCAGGAGCCATAGATGCAAGCATCACCTTACTGCTTTTAATATTCTTTCTTTCTTTGGCGTTTTGATTATTATGTGATGGGAGGAATTTCTTTTCTGGTCCAGTCTACTTGGAGTTTTGAAGGCTTCTTGTATGTTCATGAGCATCTCTTTCTTTAAGTTAGGGAAGTTTTCTTCTATAATTTTGTTGTAGATATTTATTGGCCCCATAAGTTTGAAATCTTTGCTCTCCTCTGTATCTATAATCCTTAGGTTTGGTCTTCTCATTGTGTCCTGGATTTCCTGGATGTTTCAGGTTAGGAGCTTTTAGCTTTTTGCATTTTCTTTGACTGTTTTGTCAATGTTTTCTATGGTATCTTCTGCACCTGAGATTCTCTCTTCTCTCTCTTTTATTCTGTTGGTGATGCTTGTAGTTATGACTCCTTCCTGATCTCTTTCTAAGTTTTTTTTTATTTTTTTATTTTTTTATTTTTATCTCCAGTGTTGTCTCCCTTTGTGATTTCTTTATTGTTCCTATTTCCATGTTTAGATCCTGGATGGTCTTGTTTAATTCCTTTTCCTGTTTGGTTGTGTTTTCCTGTATTCTTTAAGGGATTTTTGTGTTTCCTCTTTAAGGGCTTCTACCTGTTTATCTGTGTTCTTCTGTCTTTTTTTTTTTTTTTAAGGAGTTATTTATATCCCTCTTAATGTCCTCTATCATCATCATGAGAAGTGATTTTAGATCCAAATCTTGCTTTTCCTGTGTGATGGTGTATCCAAGATTTGCTATGATGGGAGAACTGGGTTCTGATGATGCCAAGCGAAAACTTGGTTTCTGTTGCTTATGTTCTTATGCTTGCCTCTCGCCATATGGTTATCTATAGTGCTACCATCAATATACCTGACTGGAGCCTGTCCCTCCTGTGATGCTGCTTGTGTCAGAACTCCTCAGAGTGAAACTGTTTCTGGGATCCTGTGATTCTGGGATCCTGAGATCCTGAATGTGTCAGAGCTCCTGGGAGTCAAGCTGCCTCTGGGATCCTGAAATCCTGGTGTGACCAAGCTCCTGAGATCCTATGATCTTGGGAGTGTTACTGTGCCTGGGAGGTGAACTTTGTCTGGGTGTTGTGGGACTGGGTTCAGAGCTAGCACCCAAGGTCCTGTGTCCCTGGATCCTGCTGTTCCCAGTTACTTCCATTGTTGGGGTATTGGGATAAATATTGTGGCCTCCTCAGTTATTATTCTGGGCAAGTTAGAGCGCCTGGGAGTTGAGCTTCTTCTGGATGTTGTGAGACTGGGTGAGGAGCTAGTGTCCAAGGTCCGCTCAGGGCACCAGTTCAGACAGGAAGGAACCTGTGCCACTGTTCATATTCTGCCTTTTATTTTAGAATCCCAAAGATTTTATTTCAGTTTCATCTTTTACATAGTATGTATTAATAATTTACTATAAGTTAATAACTTGAAAGGTTCACTTGAACATACCATTCCTCAGTTTACTAATCTCTACACTTAGCTAATGAGAGAAAGGAGAACACAATTATATGAGGTAATCTCTAAAATTATTTATGAAGAAATAAATTATTATATTTTATTATATTAAGAATGTTTATTATATTTGTATATAAATACTAATGTTTATTATATTCATAAATAAAATTAATACATGAAAGTTATTTATCAATAAATAAAAAGCATTGGGAGAAAAGATGTAAAGAAGAAAAAATGAGAGAAAAGATGAGACACCAAAGATAGAGAAAAATGAAAAGACAAAATTATTACACAACTTATGGTCTCAAACAATTAGGTTAATTGTCCTTGATAATATCAAAAGAACCAAAATAATAGGAAAACGCAGAACAAGAGAATTTGTTAGTGGTCCCACTTTGGGATGAGGGACAAAGAGAGCCAATGACCCCCTCCAGGCTATCTTTAAAGTTTAAATAGCAGGCCAGCGATATTGACATCTAAGTAGTCTCAGCTAAGGTATGGCCCTATGTACTGTCGATGTTTCTGTAAGGTTGCACATCTCTTTCCTGTCTTGGAAAGAAGAGGGTTTTTCTGCTCTGCCTGGCCCAGAATTTCCTCCTCCCAGCAGATTCTCTGGGAAGTTGCTCTGTCTTGGGCCCATTGTTCTGTGTGTCTGATAGCTAATCTATCTCTTTAGAATAAATTCATTTCATTCAGGCCAATTCCAAAAGGAAGCAAACAGAAAATAGAAAGGGAAGAAAGTGGAGGACAATGAGATGTTATTGGACTTGACATTAAGAAAGATAAAAAGGTTGTCAAGGCCACAAACACACTCAAACTCTTAGGTAATCTACCCCAGGTGTGTGTGTGTGTGTGTGTGTGTGTGTGTGTGTGTGTGTGTGTGTGTAAACCTTACAATATTAGTTTCAGAAAAGCCTCTACGTACTTCAGTTTTACACTTACCAATCAGCATTCTGGGATCCTCTGAAGGGACCACATATCTCAAAAGACCAGCAAAGCTGACTTGGGTTGCTGTGCTCAAAGCTCAGGAAAAGGATCTGGATCCATTAGAAGCAGTCCAATGCTGCCCCCTGGTGGCTGACCTGGGCACTTGCGTCCTGATGACAGTTTCTCTGTTCAGGGAAGTAAGTACGTTTTAAGTAAGCTGTTTTAATTCGACCAGTAGATAAAACAACCTTGAATTTGCATCAACAAATAGCGATAACGTAATCAAGAATATTTGAAAAAAGATTTTAAAATCACTATGTTCATGCCACGACAGTTTGGAGACTACAGTTGTGATAAATTATTTAAAAACTATTTCTCAGCAACCTGATCTAGTTCTTATTTCTTCCAGTAAAACAATGTTTATTTGTTTATATGCGCATAATACACGTTCGTTTCCTTGGGTGCAATAGCTGGGATGTTGATGACTGATCATTTAATAAGAGATGGTAATTTTCTTCTTGACCAAATACAAAACTGGCAAATGGATTCAGTTCGTAATTTCATTTCATTTTCTAACTGTCTGATTTACAATGCTTGTAAGAATCGTGGTTAAGATTATTTTCGGAAAGATAAACTTTGTTTATGCGTTATCAGGAAAGAAATACTTCCCTCTAATACAGTGTCATTTTTCTCTCCCCTTTTATGCCTTTTATCGACAAAATTACGAATCGGAGCAATTGTCACTTGGTGAACTGCCATTCTTCCTCGGAAAACATTTTATCGTAAAGGTAAAGCAGAGTTCCTTCTCTCAGAAGGAACAAATTTAGCAGAGCACTTTACTCAGCTGAGAACGTAGAATGTGGGCCATGTGACCGCTAGATGGTGGCATTGTCATTTATAGAAGGCAGCCATGGCTGCAGGGCTGGGTGACTTATTTTTCCTGCCCTCTGAGTAAGAAAAATTATATATGTCCTCTGTGACCCACAGCATGAATTTACTATCACCTACTCTCCTCCAGCACGAGAGAGAGAGAGAGAGAGAGAGAGAGAGAGAGAGAGAGAGAGAGAGAGAGAATATAAAAGGCACAGAGAAAAGCTAAAAGACAACACACCGTCTCAGGAGTTAATAATGGATTGGCCACAACAGAGCTACAAAATAAATTCAGAGAGAAATATCCAGCTCAGAGTCTGACATTGTAATTACAGGAGTGGAGTGAGGTTTCTCTTGAAGCATCAATGCATTCTACATGGGTAGGATGGAGCCATAATCCGATCAGCTGCGACCGCCACAGCAACAGACGGACCCTAAAAATAGGCCCCCTCTGGTAATCTGTCTGGATTACTAAATTCAGTGATGGCTTGGCAACAAATCAGGGAAATGTTTGCGGAAAAGGATTTAAATATATCATGAAGTTCTATCTGCTTTACAGAGACACTCACAAGGCCCCGATTCAGAGTGACTGCTTCAGGGCTGCTTCCAAACAACCAAGCTCATTTTGTCAAAACATCACCTTGCAGTCCTGCCGTTTGCAATTTAATCATCTTAAATCCATTAGTGGGGGCAGACAAAAAAAAAATAGATGGAGATTTCAAAGGGGTTCTCCGGATATTGGTGCCTACATTCTACATTACAATCTTACGGGTAACAGCATTATTAATGATGTGAAGGTTAGTTATTAGGAGATAATAAGGATCCCACTTGAAACAGATGAAGGTAAGATCTGTCCTTAACTATACCGTGATGCCCGCGTGACACAGTCACGGGTGTATAAACAGAACGTAGCTTAATGCTTGGCGTGCGCTAAGTAGTGCTGACTTGAGAGAAAGACACTCGGGTTGACAGTGACTTCAGATTCAGAATTTGAAATGAAGCAATGGTAAGCATTTCTGGTGGACGTACTCCTAGGCATTTAGGGTTAATTATTTTATGAGCTGTCACGACAGTTTGTTTTTTTTTTTTAAATCAGGTCAATACAGACCTTTCGTCGACATGGCCCCACATTTCTTTTTCCGGATCCAGGAAAGTACCTCGGGTCTATAATGTTTAGCCTGTTCCGTCATTCTTCCTGTGCTTGGTACGGATATAGTCTTTCCTCTCTCCACTAAATGCTGCAGTTTCCCACCTTCCAAACAATGCCACTTGCTTCTATTCTAAGCCATTCACAAAAAAAAAAAAAAAAAAAAAAAAAATCATTCCAGGAATCGGCGAGTAAATAAATGGCAAAGATGGAGATACTGGGTACTTCTGAGAGAGCCGGAAAGTCTGCACCTTCCATACGCCCTGAAATGAATGAATTCCCTGAACCCTAGCATTTTTAAAATCCACAATTTAGAATAAAAAAACAAACAGAACTGCTTTAAAAAATAACAATGTACTGATGTTACAGATACTAAAAACTAGTTTTTGGTTCACATTCATGATAAAATGACACCTTTAATGAAATCCAGAATAATAGCCTATAAGGGTTACAATCAATCAGTCACAGTAGGTCAGAAGTATTTCCTAAACCCCCATACTACCAGCCACTCATCCTAACTGTGTAGTTTGTATCATTGAGCTGGGAAGTAGCGTTAGATATGTGAATGCTTTATTTTTAAAGTATTCCATGGAACACAATTTTGATATCTGTACTTTTTTTTTAACCTACCTAGATGACATATGCCAAGAATTGTACATGATGCTCAGAAATTTATAAAGTTCATAAAATACAGGGAAGTCTGAGCACTGACTCCATTTAGCACTTAAATATGTGTGTATATATTGAAGTCTCTATTTTGAGAGGATGAGCGGTTTCTTTTGTTAATCAGGAATCACATTCTGTGATTACCACTATCTTTGATTTAACAAGCCCACTTACTTATAAAGTCTTATCACTGGAAATTTTGATAGCAGCCAATGAAAGCACACTCATCATTGATATGAAATTATACACACGAGGGAAAGGATAATGAACAGCTAGCAACTAGCACAGAGTACAGAGTATACCAGGCTGCAGCAAAATTTCTTCAACCTTTAATTTTCATTTTACTTATTATTTTAAATGTTATCTTTTAAATTTCTGAGATAATATAAATATGCTTTTGCTCACATATAGGAACAACAATTTAATAATAAAAGATCTATGGTTTTTTTTAAAATAGCACAATATTTATGATTTTTGACAACACTCTAGGTAGGTAATGATGTTAAAACAGATGAATTTGTACAGCATAAAAACCTAATGGATGGCATTAGTTAAACATTAGGGCACTGTGATGCTGGAAACTGTTATGATTTTATCTGTGTGGCTAGTAAGGCTTAGTCATCTCAGAATGTCCACAGAATGTACACAGTCCTGTAAGTAAAATAACAAACTCTACATTGCTTGCCTCAATAGCTTCATTCTGATGTTTTTGCCTATTCACCTGGGCAGTTAAGCTCTTATTTATTTTTAATCTAATCTAGAAGAATAATCTTCTGGTGACTCTTCAAGAAAGATACTATTTTATCTATACTTTAAATATTGTTATTATTAATATCAGTCAACAGCAAAAGCTATATTGCTTAGAAATAATGACTGTTTCTTTGTTCTTTCATTTGGTCCTTAAAATAAAGATTGTTTTCTCATTATATATATATATATGTATATATATATATATATATATATATATATACATATATATATATATATATACACACACACATACATATACATATAATATATATGTGTGTATATGTATGTGTATGTATATGTATATAATATACATGTGTGTATATGTATATATATCAATATATCTATATCTGTCTATATCTATCTATATCTATCTATATATCTATATCTATATCTATATCTATCTATATATATATATATTTGACTTCATTTGTTTAAAAAAATGGTGTTAAGCTACTTACAGGAAAATACAGAAATTAGTGAAAATCAAATCAGGAAATATTAGCTAGGCAAATATATATAACAATTTTTTTTGTTTTTTTGAGAGAGGGTTTCTCTGTGTAGCCCTGGCTGTCCTGGAACTCACTCTGTAGACCAGCCTGGCCTCGAACTCAGAAATCCACCTGCCTCTGCCTCCCAAGTACTGGGATTACAGGCGTGTGCCACCACCGCCTGGCTAAAACAAATTTTAAGGCATGCTTTATGTGTGAAAAAAAGAACACATCTCAGGTCTTCAGTGCAATGACTGATAACTGCCCAGCATTTGTAACAGAAGGCAGACTGGAGTGCTAATGCACACAGCACTGCAGTTTCTCAGGTGCACCAGGGTCCCTCCTCAGCCTTGCACAGCACGGCCTGAATATCGGCTTTTAAGACATTCTATTCAATTATAAGTCCCATTGTATTTTCCTCAGTGGTTCCAACACTTCTTGGTTTACATTCTCTCCTTCCCATAACTGCCGTTCTGTATTTTGCATAAACACGGTCTAGACTTTACAAGATGCCAGTACCACAAGCACACGTAGTTTTCTAAACCTTCACTCTGCAGTGTCCACAGCCCATATGTAGCTGAACCAATTTAAATTTATCCCAGTCTCCTTTACAAATAAAAGTGACTCAGACTATTATTATTTTACTTGGCCTTGACAATTACTTGGGGGTAGTCTACTTTTCTAACTGCTGGCCTGGCTACTTCCTTCAGAGCTGTACCCAAAGACTTGCTGTTTCTCCTGGCCATGTGCTCGAGGTCCATTTCCTCTATGGCGGATTCCTCCTCTTTCCCTTGAACTTCTGTGCTGCTTCTCTCTCTCTCTAACCAGGTAACTCAAAACCTGCCTGCATCTAATCCCTCCAGGAATTGGCTGCATCATTTTTATTAAGCCAATAGTTTTAAATTAAGGAACAAGATTGGCACAACCAAAGCTGGTAAATCTGAGAATTTACTTGGAGGCAACTAGACTTTCTGCTACAGAATGTAGCATTGCAGTACATAGAAACAGACCAAAGTGCGACACCCAGGGTCTTCAGAACATTTTAGCCAAATTAAATTCACTTCTACCTACAGACATATATGCTCATGCTGAAGAAAGCTGAGCTTAGAGATTGAAGTTGTAGGTGGAGAATAAAATCAATAACACATAATCTTTACCTTCAATATACCCAAGTTGAGCTAAGAGGGAAAGCAATGGCAACTATATTATAGCAAGAGAGAATGCTCTAAAAGTTGTAAGAGGAGGAAAGGAACACACATGGTTGTGGGGTTTAGAGGTGCTTCCAGATGCAAAGCAACCTGTTGCAGACTTCTGCTGATTCAGTCTCTGCTCTTATCAACAGGGAACATAGCTTTGTCTTTGTGTTGTTACATTCAGGATGCACAGGATATCCAGGCAATTGTTTGGTATCAGATTAGTAGTATCATGTATAAAATTGTGAATCAAACTCTCTCTGTACACACATGTGTACATGTATGTATGTGTGGATCTACTAAAATTTACTATTATTTTAACATTATTAATTTTTTATTTGTATTATTAAAGTAATATACACACATATGAATGAAAATTAAAGTTATGGACATGCTGATTGACACCCATTATTCTAACATCCTTGGAGGTCAAGAATCACAAATGCAAGGCCAGTCTGGGCTATACAGCAATATTAAAAAGGAATAAGTAAATATAATTCAGGTTTCCTCTCTGTCTCCCTCTCTCCTTCAGCCACTCTCTTCCCTTCTCTCTCTCCTTCTGCGTGCATGTGTGCATGTGTGTATGTGTGTGTGTGTGTGTGTGTGTGTGTGTGTGTGTGTGATTTGTGCAGTAGGGTGCTCTGATGTGATGGCTTATGTATTCAGAGAGATCAACTTTGTGCACCTTGTAGAGGGATTTTAATTTGGACAAGCCTTTAAACCAAGGAAACATAGGCAAACAGATCTCCAAGTTCAAGGCAAGCCTGCAACAGAGCAAGTTCCAGGTTAAAAACAAACAAACAAAAAACAAAACAAAAAAAACTTAGATCCAGGCATGGTGGTACATTCTTTATTTTTTTTAAAGATTTATTTATTTATTATATGTAAGTACACTGTAGCTATCTTCAAATACGCCAGAAAAGGGTATCAGATCTCATTGTGGATGGTTGTGAGCCACCATGTGGTTGCTGGGATTTGAACTCAGGACCTCTGAAAGAGCAGTCAGTGCTCTTAACCGCTGAGCCATCTCTCCAGCCCTTTTAATCTCAGTACTCAGGAGTACTTAGGAGTGGGTTGTGAGGTGGTGCAGAATGTGATTCAGTTCGTGGAGTTCAGAGGCAGTTTTACTGGGACAGCTTTACAGAGACAGGTTGCAGGTGAAGACAGAATAGTCAAAGAATGAGAAAGAGCCAGGGAATTAGAACAAATTGCCCGAGTCAGTTTGAGCTCAAGCAGAACAATTCAGTCACAAGTGGAGAGAATACAGTTTGAATCAGTCAGCTTGGAGAAGAGTTTGTTTCAGAACAGCTGAGTTAAATCAGCCAACCAAAGGTCAGAAAGAAGTAGAAAGGATGAGCTTATTCATCAATAAGTCTTTGGGAGGATAATTACTTCAGGTGAAGAAAAGACACATTTATTTTTTCACACCTTAATATGGGTTCTAGGGATTGGACTCAAGACATCACACTCTACCTTCTATGTCATCTTTCTGTATCGCCTAATTTAACGTCTCTTTAAAGTTTTTAATAAACCATTTAAAATAATGTGTATATAGTTACTTCTCTAATTCTTGCAAGCAAATAGCTGTCAAGGAACAATTTTATGAAGGTGAATTTTCTGCTCATTATTGAAAGTCAAGTCCATTAAAGCAGAGGGAGCATGATGGTAGATGTGTGAGGTTGCTTATTCACATATGAGTACATCAGGAACCAGAGAATGGATGCTCATTAGGCTTGTCCTCTCTCTCTCTCTCTCTCTCTCTCTCTCTCTCTCTCTCTCTCTCTCCTTCCCCCCTCTCTCTCTTGCTCTCTCTTTCTCTCTTTCTCTCTCTCTCTCTCTTGCTCTCTCTCGCTCTCTCTGTCTCTCTCTCTTACTTGACCCTAGCCTGTGGGATGGTGCCACGGACACTCAGTGTCTCCTCTCTGTAAATACATTTTAAAACACACAAGAAAGTATACCTCACAAATCCTAGGTATTCATTTACCCAATCAATAAAAATTAAAAACTATTATCATGGGAAATGCCACAAGAATCTCCAATGGGAAAAAATTAAAAAGTAGAGAAAACTTGGCGAAGTTTCAGCATTTCAGCAAAATAAATTGTCCTCAACTCATGTACGCCGTAAAGACATGCCATTCACTTTATTTAATCATATACATACACTTTAAATAATATATGGGGTTTATAGATTTACTCACAAGTCAACTGTAACAACCGACTTCCAAAAAACTGTTTCAAAGATATGCTATTATCACAATGATGATTAGCATTAGATAGCAAATTATCTGGTGAAGATTTTCCCTGCCCCTGCCCTGAATGTTCTTGAATTCTTGACTTACCTTCCTTCGTTTTTCCCCCATATCTCTCCATTTTTTCTTTTCTTTTGAATTTTTCTTCTTTTTTGAGACTGCTTCACATTATAGCCTATATAGCCCAGATTGGCCTTGGATTCTCTGCCCTTTCCTGCTTTGGTTTCTTGAGTTCAGGAATTACAGGCATGAGCCACCATGTCTAGCGACCCTAATCTTTTTGTTGGCTTAGAACTTTTCTGTGACTTGCAAAGTTGAAACTATAGTTTTCATTTTGAACCTAATGTTATTCAGAGTTTCTCTGTGTAGCCCTGGCTGTCCTTGAACTCACTCTGTAGACCAGGCTGGCCTCAAACTCAGAAATCTACCTGCTTCTGCCTCCCAAGTGCTGGGATTAAAGTTGTGTGCCACCACTGCCCGATTAAGGAGATATCTGATGAATTCCTGCCTGTAGCTAGTCAACAGGCTAGTCAGAGTTCCCTTGTTATTCTTTGCATTTTGTTATTAGATATTGAACATAAAATAGAAACTATGTATTTCAGTGTGTTTTATCTTTACTGAGAAATGCTTGGATTTAGAACCCTTGATAAATTGAGCTAAAATTTTGGTTGCTGGGAAAAGAGAAATATCCTGTTGCTTTGTTACCTGGGTAATGGAAAACTCAGTAACTTGAGATATCTGGGTTTTGCTAATGTCCTGTATTTAGTCAAGTGGGCTATGCTTAGCCAGGAATTTCCTTCTTGAGTCTTAGGCTATCCCCTTCATGTAGAGTCAATCAGTTAATAGGAACCTGAGGCTTATAGTCTAGTGTTTGATGGTTTGCTGTGATTGGAAGCAATACTGAGGCAAGTGTCTCTATTATCTAGTGGATCCATTTTCTTCCATAACAGCTGTAAGAAAAGAAAGACCCTATATACAATCACTTTTCAAGCGTGTGGCTGAGACTCCCATGTAAGTCACAAAGACTGCCTAAATCTGGGGGAAGTAAATCAGACTGGCTCTAGTCTTGAATGACAGATATCAAAAGCAAGAACAGAGAATTGGAGGTTATGGCTTTGCATTGGTCATCTCTGTTGATTTTAAGGTTTACCATCTTAGTTTTTATTTGTATGAAATTTTGAACATTTTTCCTTAGTTCCTGTGCTACACATCCTGAGAAGTATAAAAAGTAGACATTCCAGTAGAATAAGTGATTATAAATTCTGCATCCACAAAAATATCTCCTAAATTAGGAGGTAACCATATTAATAATTGTTCAATAAATACCCATGAAGCAACATCATTCATTCCATATTTGAAGGCATCTTCCTTCTTCTCTACTTATCACTCCTCTGTGTTTCTAGTTTTACTATGCACATAAATAATCTACTTTAATGACATGCACTTATACTTTATGTATGCTATAATACTATGTATTTTATATTGTGTTCTTCTTTGCTTACTGTCGTTTGTATTGTTGAAAACAACATCTATTTGGCTAAGTAAGATATGTGTTTCCATAGGCATGACAATTTGATGGACATTTGGGATGTTTCCATGTTTTGATTGCTACAAACCATGTTGCTTCTACTTTAAAAGCCTTGTTGAGAGACATTTAAAGTGAAGTTTGAACTGAATAGAACTGCCTATCATGTTTGTAATTGGTAGTGTATCATTTCAAACATGTCAATTTCTCCAGATCAATTTATGCTCTTGAGTGCTCATCTCATTTCTCTCTAGAAGTCCCTTAACAATGCTGCCAAATTCATATACCTTAAGATCAGTTTGCATCCTGTCTTCCTCTGCTAAAGCTTTAGTGATTTCCCACTCTCTAATACCCTCATGTGGCCACTTAAATTTAAAATTTAATTAGTGAAAGTTAAATACAATTCATATTCACTTTCTCAATTGCATTAGACACACTTCAAGAGCTCCATAGCACTGTGTGCACCTACAGCATGGGGCAGGGCAGATCTAAAGCTTTTGCCTTGTGCGAGCAAGTTCCCTTGAGAAGATCATGTTCTAATAATGAGTATTTGCTCAATCCATTTCTTCCTTCCCCAAAGCACCTAAGTCAAGTGACCCCTCTCTTTTTTTCAGTCTGAGTCCTGTTGGATAATCAGTGCTCTAAACAGTAATGATAATCATCCTCAGCATACCTTGTTTGTTTGTTTGTTTGTTTGTTTATTGGGCAGCTGTGTCTATGTGTGCTGGTGAGATTGGCGTCACTATGATAAAGCCAACAAGAATTTAGGAAGAGTACTCACTGGTTTGAAATTCAAGTGTTTTCCAAATAGAAGAGGAGAAAGAGATTGCTTCCATATTTGTACTATTATGAACTAAACTATTCTAAGTTCACAAACTTTTTGAGCGGTATTCCAATGATGAAAGCCTGAATAAATATCATAATCTACTGTGTTCATGATTAGAAGAGTATTATCAGAGAGATGTCCACCTCCTCAAGATTAATTTACAGATTCAATAGAGTCTCAACAACTGTAAAGGAAGAAACATTCATTTTTGCCTCTTGGCTTTGCAGGTGTGGGCCAGTGAAGAGCAGAATATGCTATTGGAGGGAATCTGACAGAGAATGATGGCAAGGAAATAGAGGAAGGAAGGGGAGAGAAAGGGATAGAGGAAGAGAGAAGGAGAAGAGACAGAGGAATGGAGGAATGGAGGGATGGAGGGTAGGAGGGAGACAGGCAGGGAGCGAGGGTGGAGGAAGGAGAGAGGGGCTTGAGAAGGAAAAGAGCACATGAGAACATTCACTCAGAGGTTAGGGTTTTAAATGTCTGCTTCAGGAACTGTTTTGCCACAAGACCCCACATATTAAAGGCTCTAGTACCTTCCACAAGTGGTGCCCTGGGGTCCAAACCTCTACTAAACTGCCTTTGGGGGGGCATTTGAGTTTCAAGCCACTGTATATTTTGTTGATTTTTGTTGTTGTTGTTTGCAGATGTTCAAAATCGGATAGTTTTGTCTTGAAGGAAAGAAATTGCTGTCTGTGTGTTTTTTGTATACTACCTTGGCTGGGCTCAAGCGTTCTAGAATAATGATATGTAATTATTGGTGACTTGCTTTTCCAATAAAAATACATAGTTTTAGCAGCAACACACTACATTTCTCTGGTTGATACAAATCTTCATTTTCTGTGACTATGGCGTGTATATATTGAGGCCCTGGAAGACCACTGACAAGGCCCCCCTCCATAACTCCAGAAGGCAGGGAAAGCTCTATCATTCTCCGCACTAAACTTCCTCATTGAATTCCTGATGGTGACAATGCTTTCAATCTCTTCACAAACTGTGTCACACTAAATTACTTGTATATTGCTGCTAATGTTAAATCATAAAAATTGTTAATGGGTTAGTATGCTCTTCATATCTAATTTTCCAAGTTGAATTTCTATCCGTCATTACTGGCCAAATGTCAGGAGTTGATATGTGCCATATGTAATATATTCAGAAAGCTTTGTTAAACTTCGGGTTAAAAGAATGGGTAAAGTCTGTACATTTTTCAAGAACTCAAGTGTCCATGTCACTGACAATTTTACTGGAGTTGACAGTAATATGGCTTGACTATCTCCTTTATCATTCTAGCAAGGCCAGAAGAGACTATACACAAAGCATCAAAATATATTTTCTGTAGGCTGTCTCCATATTATTCTTTGTTTCTTCCCTCTTCTTTTTGTCTTTTATAACACAGGATATCATGTTTTTCAGGCTGGCTTGAAAGTCAATGTTCTGGGACTCCTAATACTCCTCCCTGCCCATCTTTCACATTCTGGGATTCAAGGCATACCTATCAGCCTTTGTTTGATGCCATCTGGACATCAAATCCAGGGCTACACATACTAGGTAGTCATGCTACCAACAGACCTTTATCTCCAGCATTTAACCACTAATGATTTGGTCACACATATGAGAAAGAAAGATGGAAATGTGAGCTACTAATATGTCTGTCAACTAGTTTTCTATTTCTGTATAGAACTTTACAAGAAAATGGACCACACTGACTCCTAAGGAGTCTCACTGTTAGGAGGTCTGGCCTTGATGGAGTACCTGTGGCTTTGTTGGAAGACATGTGTCATTAATGGGTGGGCTTTCATATCTCAGAGGCTCAAAACCAGGCCTAGCAGTTCACATTTCCCCGCTGCCTGTGGATAAAGATATAGAACTGTCAATTCTCCCTCCAGCACCATTTCTACCTTCAGGCTGCCAAGCTTCCTGCCCTGAAGATGATGGACTAAAGCTCTGAAACTGTAAGCCAACCCCAATGAAATGTTTTCTTTTATAAGAGTTGCCATGGTCATAGTGTCTTCACAGCAATCGAAATCATAACTAACACACCGTCAGGGAAAAAGCCACTGTACTAAGTTATAGACCAATTATCAGGACAGTTCACTGTAGTTGAAATCCTTTGTCCTAATTGGATGAGATCTAGGGAGTCAGTTTCCTCCTGCCTCTGTATTGTCCTGGATGCTATGTTGACTTCTCTGAGGCTCAGATTAAAATGGGAAAGGAAACCAAACAGAGGAAAATTTAATGCTTTTAGAAAAAATATATTTTTTTAAGAATAGATTTATCCAGATTAAAATGGATGACTTATATCTCCCAGAGACTAAGATAAATATGTTGAAATTGACCTTTAGGTACTTAGTGGCATGTGATACTGATAAGTCCAGTGCCAGCTTCTTGCTAAGAGAAGGTTTTCATTACATAATGTGATGACTGTTTTCTTTGACTAGGCATTATTCTCTCTCTACTATAAAATCTTACTTAATTCTTTAACAAGAATGTCCTTGAAAGGACAGGCGTCAAATGCATTTGTCTGCTGCCCAACCACATGTTTTGATTAGTAGAATCATGTTTTCAAAGGTGCTGTCTTAATTCTCTCTTCTCTAATCTATCTCAAACTGAACCACCAGACTACTGACTGTAGAATAACTACGTCATGATAGGCTCAAATTTTTGTATATGGTACTAGTTTTACATCCCCCAAACAAAACTTTATTTACTATTATTCTTTAATAGTTACAAGCTCTAGTATTGCTTTCAGTCTTTTTTTCCTACTTCCGTTTTTGCCCCTGAGGAGAGCATTTGTGTTTAAAGTTCTGATCTTTTTGAGATGCTTTAATTTGTAACATTGTAAGTATTCTTTAAAATAAATGTTACTATTAAAAATTTTGCAAATAAAAAAATCACATCACTATATTTTTACACGATGTAGAAAACAGGAACAAAATAATGTATATTAATTTCTTCTTTGGTAAATATTAACAAAGATTATACACATATACATATATACTTGTTTGAAGGGAAGTCTCAGTGTTTCTTTAATTTGGAAATATGGTATAATGGTTATGATATCAACATTGTAGAGTAGAACCTTAATGTAGTGAAGTGTTTATGGTAGAATTGCTGTGTGAATATCCACAAACTTCTTGCTCTACAGGGATAGGAGCCTATAGCTTGAGGTTATCTGTAGAAGCAAGTGTGTTTGTTGGGTTTGTTCTTAATTAGTTTATGTAAATTGTACTTTGAAATCATCCCTTAAAACAATCAATACACTGCAAATTGTGTCTTTTTCTTATTTACATTCTTATTTAGTAAAGCAGTTTCTCTAATGAAGGCTTCCAGGCAACGTTTTATTAGCCTAGTGTGAAGTCTCGAACACACTCAAAAGGGAAAAAAGATGACATTGACTTGGACATAGTCATTAATCCAAGCCACTTCCCTTTACTTAGTAAAAATTGGAGAAATTTGCTAAGCCTAGTGTTTATTTCCCCCACTTCAACACATACAATTAACTACCCTGAATTACACCTACATAGAAAGCTTCAAATTTCTTCCTGTTTTGAAATGCCAATTTGACATTGTGCAAAGTATATAGTGTCTGAGAGTTTGACTATATTGAGTCTAAACATATAGCTGAAAATGAGTTTGTTTCTGCTTTCTAATAGATATGTACAATGGAAAAGTAAAAATAAAAGATCATACTTTTCCATCATAATGCATGTCCTTTTGTTATCAATACTGAAAAGATAAAGAATATCTTGAGATATGAACCTCATCTTTGTGTGTCTATTGTATATAACTATGGCTGTCTTTGGAAACTACTTATTATATCTCACTTTGCATGGACACTTAAGATTCTTTTGCCTGATAATGTGGGTTAGATTTACTGATACGGGTGTGTGTGTGTGTGTGTGTGTGTGTGTGTGTGTGTGTATAAATATAGATAGATTCATTTTCTTGTCTAAAGTCAAATTAATGGGGCAAGAAGGATTAATTTCATATTACCTATTTCACCATTTACAGAGCTTTCACAGCAATGTGGTAATCCTAATATATGCTTCTCAATGTCTAATTTATGAAATTGCTAATTGAGTTTAAAATTTCTGCTCCTTTAGCCCTTAATCTCAGGAGTACAAACTCAGGCTGTAGTTGGCCTACAGTTCAGTATCAAACTACTCAACAGAAATGGATGATCCTTTTATTATGACAGAGTAGTAGTAACTTTTCTCCTTTTTTCTAGCTAGTTAGTATTTCTTAACTTTAAATTGTCATCTTTAGTATGATCATGGTTATCCTGGTTTTTACTGTCAACCTGATACAAACCAGAGCTGTATGGGAAGGAAGAATGCCAGGTGAATATTTGCCTCAGTCAGATTAACCTTTGACCATGTATGTGAGGAATATTCTTGAAGGAAAATAAATGCGAAAGGACTCTGCCCACTCTAAGTAATGCCATCCCTGGCAAGTGTGTGTGGGCAATAAAGGAAAATCTACCAGAAAAAGAGCCAAGAGGGAGCCAATGTACAGGGCTTCTTTATGGTTTCTGCTTTAGTTACTGGATGAATCCACGTTCTGACTTTCCTCAATGAAAGACTATGACCTGGAAGTATAAGTTGAAATAAACCCTTCCTTCCTTGAAATTGCCTTGTGCAATGGTGCTTATTACAACAACAGGAAAGAAAACTACAGGAATGGTGACAGTATTAATCAACTTATCCATGGCAATAGAACTATTTCTTCCAACCTCTAAAAAGATCTACATTGCAAAGTAGCTAAATTGGTGAAAATAGATAAATTGGACAAAAATTTATTAATTCATTCTAGGTCTTCTACGTCCTACATCTATGGTCCTATGTACCATATCTTTGTATGTCTACATGTATATGCAAGTGACTATGTGTAAGTATGTATCTACGTATGCATGCATGTATGTACATATGTATGTATATCTGCCTGACTCTATCTATCTATCTATCTATCTATCTATCTATCTATCTATCTATCATCAATCTATTATCTATCTACTATCTATTTATCTATCATGTATCTATGTATCCATCTATGTATGTATGCATCTATCTATCATCTATCTATCTATCTATCTATCTATCTATCTATCTTTATCATCTGTCTGTGAGTCTGTGTGCCTGTGTGTGTCTGTTATTTATCTAACCTAATTTTATAAGAACAGCTATAGATATTCTGGAAAGTCACTACTCACATCAGTTTGTACAGACTTTGCAATTTTCTGGTTGCTGAAGAAAATGTTCCTGGAACATTTACTATCAGTGAGTGGAAATTTAAACATAAAACAAAAAGAAGCTAAAAAGTGTCTTCTACCAATGGAATGTTGTTCTTGTCCCATTTGAAGTTTCAGCTGTTTTCTTAGTGGTAATGATGAACAGTTTTAGTTCTTTCTTGTTCTCTGCCTGGTATTAGCCTGAGGTGAGATGTGTAATCTTGGCATCATGATGCATTTCAAAGATGATGTGTTAGAATCCTCTCAGAGTATTACTTAAGAATACATCCATTGCTATTGATATATTCTATTTATTTATATATTTACTTATTTATTTACTTACTTATTTACTTATTTATATATTATTATATCTAAGTACACTGTAGCTGTCTTCAGACAGACCAGAAGAGGGCATCAGATTTCATTATGGACAGTTGTGAGCCACCATGTGGTTGCTGTATTTTGAACTCAGGACCTTCAGAAGAGCAGTCAGTGCTCTTAACCACTGAGTCATTTCTCCAGTCCAATATATTCTATCATTCTCTGACCTGCAGGAAGTAAAAGAAGGCCATAACAAAACAGTACAAATGGATATAGAGATAAGAATGATGCCATTTTCTGTGGATATTTCAATACTATTTGTTGGGGGAGTTTTAATCATTTGTGTGTAATAATTGTGTATAATGATCAACTACTATTTAATAACTGTTTTGCCTTTAGAGACTATGAGGCTTTGAAAAATATAGATTATGTGCTTTTTTGTGTCTTTTTAAAACAGGAAACACAAAGCATGTAGGTATTCACCTGATCTCACTCATTTATGGAATTTAAAAGAACTGATATCACAGAATCACAGGGAATGATAATATTTAGCAGAATGAAAGAGGATAAGATAGTGCTCAATAAGTATAGTATAATATTTAGGAAGAGTTTAATTTGGATTAGTTTGGATGACTATTATTAACAAGATTAACCAGATGGAGAAATTTTGATGTCCATACCACAAAAAAAATCACACAGATATTTAAATGAGTAACGGACATTTTAATTACTACTACGCAATCATTTTTTGAATGTGTATCTAATGTGTTTGAATATGTATCAAATATGACTGTATCCTATAAGTAGGTGCCTTTACTTTATTCCAGTTGAAACAAAATGAAGTGAAATACATAAATATCATTAAAAGGGATGTGCTTGGTATATTTTAGATGAATGACCAATGTTGCTATTATACATAATATAAACCCAATAATTAACTTAGTACCTACAATATAAATAGCACATATAATTACATTTGATGATAAAAAAAAACAGGGGAAAGAAGCTAGAAAAGGAAAGATAGCTGGTTTTAGTATAGTGCCTTAACAGCAACTCAATAAAACTTATTGCTTTAGTTTGGTTTCCTTTTAAAGAAGATGTACAAAGGTGGTCCACCTTCACTGGTAATGTGATTAGGTGATTCCAGGAATCATTAGAAAGAGAGCAGGAGAAACTAAATAGAAAGATCACCTTGTGATCAGAAACACATTATCAAACAGGAACACATTGTAATTAAGTCTTTAAGACAGGCAATAACAAATGCTGTTGACTTATTTAGTCTAATGGGCAAGAGAACTTCATATTGATGTATTGTCTTAATCTGTTCAGACAGCTATAACAACAACAACAACAACAACAAAAATCCCATGAGCTAAACGATTTTTAATGATAGAATTTCTTCTTCTTTTTTCAGTTCTGAAGAAACCAATGATGAAGGCACTAACAATTTGGTGTCTGGGTATCCCTACCTAGTTCATAGAGGGAATGTTTATCTTAACCTCGAAGGAAGAAGGGATAATGATTCTCTCTTTGGCCTCTTCAATAGTACATCAATTCTATCTCTTAGAGCTCCCTTCTAATGACCAAAACCCATCTCCTAAAATATCTCTATTTGGACAGTTAAGTTTTCAACATACAACTTCTAAGAGAAACAAAGATTTTGGTTCATAGGATTCACACTTCACACTAAGGTCTGTTGTCAGATATTAATCTTCAACTGCGGGCTTTAAACTTCTCTATCAAAAGAATGAATTTTGGCAATGGGAAGTAGGATTAGTGTGAGTTGTTCCCCACAAAGAACCTCCCATATTAAATATTGTTTAAGAAACAAACCTATTACGTTTCACATAATCGAGGACTACTATAACTTTTGATTGTGAATGCTCTGGGAGTACACAGATTCTGATTTCTAAGTTTAGACACAATAGTTAGGAAGTAGAATGCAAATATGTATTAGTTTTACACAAGGCACCTTAAAATGTGAATGAACATTAAGGTTTTTAGCAATAAAGCTTGAGACATTGTGAATCGCTTCTTTTAAAATCCATGTGAGAGCCAGCTTGGCCGGGCCAGGTGAGCAGGGAACACTGGAGTGGGGAATCACTGGAGACGCTGCCTGCCTGGGTTCCTTCTGCACACAGGAGCTGGGCAGCCCTACAGCTGTCCTGTGGGGGAGCGTCTGACCTGCAGGGAGCCCCGGGGTTAGAGGGAACCCTGGTGTCTGAGGTTGCCACCATCTTGGCTCCTGTGACCAAGCAGCCAGTTCAGCTAGAGACCTGTTCTACATCTGACACGGGGAAGATCCCACATCCTGATACTCTGTAGAGAACTGGCAGGAGCTGTTTAATCACCACAGCCCCTTTCCATCAGATGTGGTAGACCTGTGCCACATCTGACATGGGGAAGATCCTACTTCCTGATATTCTCTCAAGAATGGACAGGAACAGATTATTTGGTAGAAGCAGGGCATTCGAGATCCAACATCAGCAGAGCATTTGAAATCCAGCAGCAAGCCCTGTCCTGAGCCGATTGCCCTGCAGAATGATCTGCACTTTGAGGGGGTCCTCACAGGGTCCACCATCACCAGTAGTGATACTGGGCGAACCAGACAGGAAGCACCAGGTACACAGAGACAACCCATGTATAGTATTGCTTGGGACAAGGCACACTGGGGCTCCAACGGCACCCAAGAGTAGGGCAGCACATCAGCCATCTGTGGCAGGGGAAACCCAGTCATCCAGGGGTGCGGAAATAACCTTACAGGCCCACAGGAGGTTCAAGCACCAGCCAGTGACAGCAGGACCAACTAACACCAGAGACAACCAGATGGCAAAAGGCAAACACAGGAACGTTACTAACATAAATCAAAGCAATATGGCAGCATCTGAACCTAATTCTCCAACAATAGCAAGTCCTGGCTACCCCAACACACCAGAAAAACAAGATTTGGAATTAAAATCACTGGTCACGACGCTGTTAGAGGAACACAAAAAGGACATAAATAAATCTCTTAAAGAAATACAGGATAACATGAATAAGTTAGAAGCCCTTACAATGGAAACACAAAAATCACTCAAAGAAATTCAGGAGAATATGGGTTAGCAGATAGAAGCCAATAAAGAAGAAATGCAAAAAATTAGTTAAAGAAATGCAGGAGAAATTGAGTCAACAGGCAGAAGTCATGAAAGAGGAAACACAAAAATCTATTAAAGAAATATAGGAACACACAAACAAACAAGTGAAGGAACTGAGCAAAACCATCCAGGATCTAAAAACAGAAGTAGAAACAACTAAAAAAATCACAAAGGGAGACAATTTTGGAGATAGAAAACCTTGGGAAGAAATCAGAGGCCATAGGTGCAAATATTAACAACAGAATACAAGAGATAGAAGAAAGAACAGCAGAAGCCGAAGATACCATAGAAACCATTGACACAATAGTTAAAGAAAATGCAAAAATCAAAAAGCTTGTAACCCAAAACATCCGGGAAATCCAGGATACAATGAGAAGACCAAACCTAAGGATTATAGGTATAGATGAGAGTGAAGATTTACAACTTAAAGGGCCAGCAAATATCTTCTACAAAATTATGGAAGAAAACTTCCCCAACCTAAAGAGAGAAATGCCCATGAATATATAAGAAGCCTACAGAACTCCAAACAGACTGGACCAGAACAGAAATACCTCCCATGACATAATAATCAATACCCCAAATGTACTAAACAAAGAATATTAAGAGCAGTAAGAGAAAAAGGCCAAGTAACATATAAAGGAAGACCTATCAGAATCACACCAGACTTCTCTCCAGAAACCATGAAAGCTAGAAGATCCTAATTTTTTGCAGGGTCTAATTCTTCAGACCCTAAGAGAACACAAATGTCAGCCAAGACTACTATACCCAGCAAAACTCTCAATCAACATAGATGGAGAAATCAAAATATTCCATGATAGGACCAAATTTACACAATATGTTTCCACTCACCCAGCTCTAAAAAGGATAATAGGAGGAAAACTCCAATACAAGGAGGGAAACTGCACCCAAGAAAAAGCAAGATAGTAACCTTCTTCCATCAAACTCAAAGGAAGGTAACTACTCAAAAACAAAAATAACATCAAAAATGACAGGAAGAAATAATCACTATTCCTTAATATCTCTTAACATCAATGGACTCAATTCCCCAATAAAAAGACATAGACTAACAGACTGGGTATGGAAATAGGACCCTACATTTTGCTGCATACAGGAAACACACCTCAGAGTCAAAGACAAACACTACCTTAGAGTAAAAGGCTGGAAGACAATTTTGCAAGCAAATGGTCACAGGAAGCGAGCTGGAATAGCCATTCTAATATCAGATAAAATTGACTTTCAACCCAAAGTCATCAAAAGAGACACAGAAGGTCACTTCTTGCTAGTCAAAGGAAGAATCCACCAAGAAGAACTCACAATTCTAAACATCTATGCTCCAAATGCAAGGGCACCCTCATTTGTAAAAGAAACTTTGCTAAAGCTCAAAGCACACATTGCACCTAACACAATAATTGTGGGGGACCACAACACTCCACTATCCTCAATGGACCGATCAGGAAAACAGAAACTAAACAGGGACACAGGAAAACTCATTGAAACGTTGGATCAATTGGATTTAACATATATAGAGAGAACATTTCATCCTAAAGCAAAAGACTATACCTTTTTCTCAGTGCTTCATGGTACCTTCTCCAAAATCGACCACATAATTGGTCACAAGACAGACTTCAACAAATATAAAAAGATCGAACTAATCCCATGCCTCCTATCACATCACCATGGAGTAAGAGTGTTCTTCAATAGCAACAAAAACAACAGAAAATCCTCATACACGTGGAGGCTGAACAATATTCTACTCAATGATACCTTAGTCAAGGAAGTAATAAAGAAAGAAATCAAAGACTTTTTAGAATTTAATGAAAATGACGGTACAACATACCCAAATCTATGGGACACAATGAAAGCAGTGCTAAGAGGAAAACTCATAGCCCTGAGTGTCTCCAAAAAGAAACAGGAGAGAGCATACACTAGCAACTTAATTGAGCACCTGAAAGCTCTAGAACAAAAAGAAGCTATTTCACCCAGGAGGAGTAGAAGACAGAAGATCATCAAACTCAGGGCTGAAATCAATCAAGTTGAAACAAAGGGAACCATACAAAGAATCAACAAAACCAGGAGCTGGTTCTTTGAGAAAATCAACAAGATAGATAAACCCCTAGCCAGACTTACCAAAGGGCACAGAGACAGTATTCAAATTAACAAAATTAGAAATGAAAAGGGAGATATAACAACCGAAACTGAGGAAATTAAAAAATTGTCAGATCCTACTACAAAAGCCTATACTCAACACAACTGGAGAATCTGGAGGAAATGGACAATTTCCTAGACAGATACCAAATACCAAAATTAAATCAGGATCAAATAGATCATCTAAACAGACCCATAACCCCCAAAGAAATTGAAGGGGTCATGGAAAGTCTTCCAACTGAAAAAAACACAGGACCAGATGGTTTTAGTGCAGAATTCTATTGGACCTTCAAAGAAGTCCTAATAGCAATACTCTTCAAACTATTCCAAAAAATAGAAACAGAAGGAACATTACCCAACTCATTCTATGAAGCCACAATTACCCTGATACCAAAATCACACAAAGATCCAACTAAGAAAGAGAACTACAGGCCAATTTCCCTTATGAATATCGATGCAAAAATACTAAATAAAATACTTGCCAACCGAATCCAAGAACACATCAAAACGATCATTCACCATGATCAAGTTGGCTTCATCCCAGGGATGCAGGGATGGTTCAATATACGGAAATCCATCAACGTAATCCACTACATAAATAAACTCAAAGAAAAAAAAACTACATGGTCATCTCATTGGATGCTGAGAAAGCATTTGACAAAATTCAGCACCCTTTCATGCTAAAAGTCTTGGAAAGAACAGGAATTCAAGGCCTATATCTAAACATAGTAAAAGCAATTTACAGCAGACCGATTGCCAACATCAAAGTAAATGGAGAGAAACTTGAAGCAATCCCACTAAAATCAGGGACTAGACAAGGCTGCCCCCTCTTATCATATCTCTTCAATATAGTACTTGAGGTACTAGCTAGAGCAATTCGACAACATAAGAAAGTCAAAGGGATACAAATTGGAAAGGAAGAAGTCAAACTATCACTATTTGCAGATGATATGATAGTATACTTAAGTGACTCAAAAAAACTCCACCAGAGAATTCCTACAGCTGATAAACAACTTCAGCAAAGTGGCTGGTTATAAAATCAACTCAAGCAAATCAGTGGCCTTCCTATAAGCAAAGGATAAGCAGGCTGAGAAAGAAATTAGGGAAATGACACCCTTCACAATAGCCACAAACAATATAAAGTATCTTGGTGTGACTCTAACCAAACAAATGAAAGATTTATATTACAAAAAGTTCAGGTCTCTGAATAAGGAAATTGAAGAGGACCTCAGAAAATGGAAAAATCTTCCATACTCGTGGGTTGGCAGGATTAATATAGTTAAAATGGCAATCTTGCCAAAAGCAATATACAGATTCAACACAATCCCCATCAAAATCCCAACTCAGTTCTTCATAGAATCTGGACCCCCATTTCGGGAGTTAATACGACATTGGAGCTTGAACACATGTCCAATCCTGTGCTTCCTGGTGTTGCCCTGATGAGTTCAAGGAAAGATTTTCCTGGCTTGGCAGCAGCTTCATGGCCCCATAAGCTGCTTGCTGTGGTTGTCTGGTGGCCCGAGGCTGGCCCCTCTGCCCGTTTCCCAACAAGGGACGGCACTGAGTATAGGTCTTGGACTTACAATCTCTAGCCCAGTGATAACCCCTCCTACATCTAGGACAGACTTCTGGGGTACAATTTGATTGCCTGCTTATAGCACCTCTGTTCTTAGGGCAATCACTTTTAAAATGACCCAGAGATCCGCATTTAAAACACCTTTTATTCCTTTGTTTTTGTGAAAGTATCCCCTGTATGGTGGTCCCTTGCCAGGCTGCAGCCATGGCTAGACCCTGATTGTACGAGGGCCCGATTTCGGAACAAGGAACCAGCTAAGTCTGTTTTTCCCCCTGTGAGGTCTAATGGCTTCACGGCAAGCTGCATTAGCGTTCTCATAAGCCAACTGAGTGATCAACGGATTTTCTGCCTGGGAATCTCCAAAAATTCTGCTAGCTGTTTTTAATAGCCTATCCACACAATCCTGAAGGAGCTCATCAGGAGCCTGTCTGATGCCAGTTAAACTTCCACTAAGATCCTCTTTTGTTGGTAACTGATTCCACACGCCATGGGCGGCCATTACAACCTGCATGTACACTCCAATAGGAAACCCAATCTGATTAGTATTTCCTTCATATAGACCATCTCCCAATAGCATTTCAGTATTCCAATCTGGATCGATCGCCTGCCTGAGCATTCATAGCGGCGGTCCTCTTACTAGCTTCACGCCATTCGCAATTCCAAAGCACTGACAAAGTAGCCTTACATAGAGTCCTCCAATCCTGTGGAGTTAAATTTGACTCCATCACAGTATCCAACAAAGCTTGTGTAAAAGGAGCTGTAGGGCCATACTGTGCCACAGCTGCCTTTAATTCTTTAATCACTTTGAATTCCAATGTCTGATATTGTCTAACCCTATTCTCCTGGTCTCTGGTCTTAAGAACAGGGAAGGCCAGCAGGTCAGATGTATCCTGTCCTTCTCCATGAGTCTGACTTAGAGCTCTCTCTAACAGCAATTGGCGCGTCTCTAACACTTGATACCCTTTTTAGCTCCTGTAACTCATTAGTCAACTTCTGCAACTTAATCTCAAATTCCAATTTTTGTAGTTGCATATCCCTCTGGATATCCTCTCCTACGAGAGAGGGCATAGAGGGAGCAGAAGGCGCGATAGGAGGCCATTTTTCTCCATGATATTCAGTCGCTCCCTTTTTTAGATGAGCTTCCTTTTCTATATTTAGCTCATCAGCATTATCTCTACATTTAGGGTTGAAAGGGCCCTTTTCTGAGGGAGTCCTCTCTGGCAGGCCTTTTTCTTGAGATTCCTCAAGTTCTTCCTGCATGATATCTAATTCCTTCCAGGTCCCTTCATCAATAGAATTCTTTAAAAGCATCCAGATGCAGAGGGTGATATTATCTGCCTTGGTAGCCTTTAGCACATTGCCAATTCTTTCCCAGGTTCTCTCATCTAAAGATCTTTTTTCTTGGAACCATGGGCAGCAAGAATCTACCCGATCTAAAAAATCTTCTAACCTTTGTTCTTCAAACCCAATCCCTTTCGCCTGAAGCAGTTCTTGAAGGCTGCGGACAAAGGCTTGCCTAGAGTGTTCCTGCCCCATATAAACAGAAGAAATAGAAAGAAATAGAAGGGGTCATAGAAACTTTTCCAAACAAAACAAACAAACAAACAAACACCACAGGACCAGATGGTTTTAGTGCAGAATTCTATTAGACCTTCAAAGAACACCAAACACCAATAGTCTTCACATTATTCCACAAAATAGAAACACAAGGAACACTACCCAACTCCTTCTACAAAGCCACCATTACGCTGATACCAAAACCACACAAAGATCCAACAAAGAAGAACTACAGGCCCACTTCCTTTATGAGTATTGATGCAAAAATACTCAATAAAATTCTTGCGAATCGAATCCAAGAACACATCAAAACGAACATTCATCATGATCAAGTAGGCTTCATCCCAGGGATTCAGGGATGGTTCAATATATGGAAATTCATCAATGCAATCCACTACATAAACAAACTCAAAGAAAAAAACCACATGGTCATTTCATTAGATGCTGAAAAAACTTTTGACAAAATTCAGCATCCTTTCATGCTAAAAGTCTTGGAAAGAACAGGAATTCAAGGCCCATACCTAAACATAGTAAAAGCAATATACAGCAAACCAGTAGCCAACATCAAACTAAATGGAGAGAAAGTTGAAGCAATCCCATTAAAATCAGGGTCTAGGCGGCCCCATCTCTCCATATCTTTTCAATATAGTACTTGAAGTTCTAGCTAGAACAATTCTACAACATAAGGAGGTCAACGGGATACAAATTGGAAAGGAAGAAGTCAAACTATCACTATTTGCAGATGATATGATAGTATACTTATGTGACCCAATAAACTCCACGAGAGAACTCCTAAATCTGATAAACAACTTCAGCAAAGTGGCTAGTTCTAAAATCAACTCAAGAAAATCAATAGCCTTCCTATACTCAAAGGATAAAAAGGCTGAGAAAGAAATTAAGCAAATAACACCCTTCACAATAGACACAAACAATATAAAGTATCTTGGGGTGACTAACGAAACAAGTGAAAGATCTGTATGACAAGAACTTCAGGTCTCTGAAGAAGGGAATCAAAGAAGACCTCAGGAAATGGAAAAATCTTCCATGCTTGGGGATTGGCAGGATTAATATAGTAAAAATGGCCATCTTGCCAAAAGCAATCTACAGATTCCATGTAATCCCCATCAAAATCCCAACTTCATAGAGTTAGAAAGAGCAATTATCAAATTCATCTTGAATAACAAAAAAATCAGGATAGCTTAAACTAATTTCAACAGTAAAAGAACTTCTGGAGGAATCAATATCCCGGACCTCAAGCAGTACTACAAAGCAATAGTGTTAAAAACTGCATGGTATTGGTACAGTGACAAGGAGGTAGATCAATGGAATAGGATTGAAGACCCAGAAATGAACCCACACACTTATGGTCACTTGATCTTTGACAAAGGAGCTGAAAATATCCATTGGAGAAAAGATAGCCTTTTCAACAAATGGTGCTGGTTCAATTGGAGGTCATCAAGCAGAAGAATGTGAATTGATCCAGTCTTATCCCCTTGTACTAAGCTCAACTCCAAGTGGATTCAGGACCTCCACTTCAAGCCAGACTCACTGAAACTAATAAAAGAGAAACTGAGGAAGACCCTTGAGGACATCAGCACAGGGGGAAAGTTCCTGAACAGAACACCAATAGCTTATGCTGTAGGATCAAGACTTGACAAATGGGACCTCATGAAATTACAAAGTTTCTGTAAGGCAAAAGACACTGTCAAAAGGAAAAATTGGCAACCAACAAATTGGGAAAAGATCTTCACTAATCCTACATCTGACAGAGGGCTAATATCCAATATATACAAAGAACTCAAGAAGTTAGACCCCAGAAAACCAAATAACCCTATCAAAAATGGGGTACAGAGCTAAACAAAGAACTTTCACCTGAAGAACTTCAGATGGTTGAGAAGCACCTTAAGAAATGTTCAACATCATTAGTCATTAGGGAAATGCAAATCAAAACAACCCTGAGATTTCACCTCACACCAGTCAGAATGGCTAAGATTAAAACTCAGGAGACAGCAGGTGTTGGCGAGGATGTGGAAAAAGAGGAACACTCCTCCACTGCTGGTGGGAATGCAAGCTGTTACAAGCACTCTGGAAATCAGTCTGTCAGTTCCTCAGAAAACTGGGCATGACACTTCCGGAGGACCCTGCTATACCTCTCCTGGGCATATACTCAGAGGATTCCCCATCATGTAATAAGGATACATGCTCCACTATGTTCATAGCAGCCCTATTTATAATAGCCAGAAGCTGAAAGATCCCATATGTCCCTCAATGGAGGAATAGATAGAAAAAATGTGGTATATATATACACAATGCAGTACTATTCAACCATTAAACACAATGAATTCATGAAATTCTTAGACAAATGGATGAAGCTGGAGAACATCAGACTAAGTGAGGTAACCTAGTCTCAAAAGAATACCCATGGTATGCACTCACTGATAAGCGGATATTAGCCTAGAATCTTGGAATACCCAAGACAAAATCCAAATATTAAATGATGTCCAAGAAGAAGGAAGGAGTGGTCCCTGGTTCTAGAAAGGCTCAGTGCATCAGTGTAGGGGAATACAAGAACAGGGAAGTGGGAAGGGGTAGATGGGTGAACAGGGGGAGGAAAAAAGGCTTATGGGACTTTTGGGGAGCAGAGAAACAGGAAAGGGGAAATCATTTGAAATGTAAATAAAGAATATATAGAATAAAAAAAATGGGGTACAGAACTAAACAAAGAATTTTTACCTGAAGAACTTCAAATGGCTAAGAAGCACCTTAAGAAATGTTCAGCATCATTAGTCATTAGAGAAATGCAAATCAAAACAACCCTGAGATTTCACCTCACTCCAGTCAGAATGGCTAAGGTTAAAAACTCAGGAGACAGCAGGTGTTGGGGAGGATGTGGCGAAAGAGGAACACTCCTCCACTGCTGGTGGAAATACAAGTTGGTACAACCACTCTGAAAATCAGTCTGGCAATTCCTCAGAAAACTGGGCATGATACTTCCAGAGGACCCTGCTATACCATTCCTGGGCATATACCCAGAGGCTTCCCTGGCATGCAATAAGGACACATGCTCCACTCTGTTCATAGCAGCCTTATTTATAATAGCCAGAATCTGGAAAGAACCCAGATGTCCCTCAATGGAGGAATGGATACAGAAAATGTGGTATATTTACACAATGGAATACTACTCAGCAATTAAAAATTAGGCAAATGGTTGGATCTGGAAAATACCCTAAGTGAGGTAATCCAATCACAAAAGAGTACACATAGAATACAGTCACTGTTAAGTGGATATTAGCTCAGAAGCCCTGAATACCCAAGACACAATTCACAAATTAAATGATTCCCAAGAAGGAAGGAGAGGGCCCTGGTCCTGGAAAGGCTTGATGCAGCATTGTAGGGGATTACCAAGACAGAGAGTAGGAGGGGGTTGATTGGAGAACAGGCAGAGGGAAGAGGGCTTAAACAGGGAATGAAAAATCATTTGCAACGTAAGCAAAGAATTTATAAAATAAAAAAGTCATTTGCATTCTTATAAGAGCATTGTTCCTGGGTCACGTTCATAGCTGTGTGAGTGTGTAGGAAAACACAGTAAAGCTCATGTGACCCTACATCTCAGTAAAAGTGACACATACATGTCATATATTACTATAACTTACACTTTTGGTAACATATTAGAATTTTATTGAAATTATGGCAAAATTGTCTCTAGATTGTCTCTGGTCCTCAAATTGTCTAGAAGATCATTTTTGGCTCAGAGGAAATTCACAATTTCTCCCCTGTCACTTCTATTCAGGTTAAACATGAAGCCTTCTTTTGGCTGAAATTTTGCCATTTGTACAGTCAAGACAAATGGGTATATTGTAATGAAATGTGCGTCTCTGTCCATTTCACTCTCCTCTTTCTCCCCATTTTTGTATCTAAATTTTTACAGGTTTCATTATGTCTTAAAATAAACTTCTTTTTTTGTTTGTTTATTCATTTATTTTTGTATTTTATTTTCTATATTCTATGTTTACATTCCAAAGGCTTTCCCCTTTCCCAGTTCCCACCCACCATACTTCCCATAGTTCCTCTCCCCCCCAACTATTCCCCAATCATTCCCCTCCCCCTTCAGTTTCTTTACTAAACTGGATGCAATCTTTACAGGCCCAGGGTCCTCTCCTTTCTTCTTCTTGGGAATCATTTGACTTGGTATTTGTGTCTTGAGTATTTAGGGCTTCTGGGCTCATTAATATCCACTTATCAGTGATTGCATTTCATGTGCATTCTTTTGTGATTGGGTTAATTCACTCAGGATGATATTTTCCAGGTCTAACCATTTACCTACAAATTGCATGAATTCATTATTTTTAATTGCTGAGTAGTATTCCATTGTATAAATATACCACATTTTCTGTATCCATTCCTCCTTTGAGGGATATTTGGGCTCCTTCCAATTTCTGGCTATTATAAACAAGGCTGCTATAAACATAGTGGAGCATGTGTCTTTATTGTATGCAGGGGAATCCTCTGGGTATATGCCCAGGAGTGGTATGCCAGGGTCCTCTGGAAGTGATTTGCTCAATTTTCTGAGGAACCGCCAAACTGATTTCCAGAGCAGTTTTACCATTTTGCAATCCCACCAACAGTGGAGGAGTGTTCCTCTTTCTCCACATCCTCGCCAGCACTTGTTGTCTCTTGAGTTTTTAATCTTAGCCATTCTGACTGGTGTGAGGTGGAATCTCAGGGTTGTTTTGATTTGCATTTCCCTGATGACTAATGATGTTGAACATCTTTTAAGGTGTTTCTCGGCCATCCGAATTTCTTCTGGTGAAAATTCTTTGTTTAGCTCTGTGCCCCATTTTTTTGATAGGGTTATTTGGTTCTTTGCGGTCTAACTTCTTGAGTTCTTTGTATATATTGTATATTAGCCCTCTGTTGGATGTGGGGTTGGTGAAGATCTTTTCCCACTTTGTTGGTTGCCGTTTTGTCCTTCTGACAGTGTCCTTTGCTTTGCAGAAACTTTGTAATTTTATGAGGTCTCATTTGTCGATTCTTGATCTTAGTGCATAAGCTATTGGTGTTCTGTTCAGGAACTTTTCCCCTGTGCCCAAGTCCTCCAGGATCTTCCCAAGTTTCTTTTCTAATAGTTTCAGTGTGTCTGGTTTTATGTGGAGGTCCTTGATCCACTTGGAGTTGATCTTTGTGCAAAGAGATAAGAGTGGGTCAATTCGCATTCTTCTGCATGTTGACCTCCAGTTGAACCAGCACCATTTGTTGAAAAGGCTATCTTTATTCCACCGGATGGTTGTGGCTCCTTTATCAAAGATCAAGTGACCATAAGTCTGTGGGTTAATTTCTGGGTCTTCAATCCTATTCCATTGATCTGCTTGCCTGTTGCTATACCAATACCATGCAGTTTTTAACACAATTGCTCTGTAGTACTGCTTGAGGTCAGGGATATTGATTCCCCCAGAAGTCCTTTTATTGTTGAGAATAGTTTTAGCTATCCTGGGTTTTTTGTTGCTCCAGATGAATTTGAGAATTGCTCTTTCTAGATCTATGAAGAATTGAGTTGGGATTTTGATGGGGATCGCATTGAATCTGTAGATTGCTTTTGGCAAGATGGCCATTTTTACTATATTGATCCTGCCAATCCAGGAGCAAGAAATATTTTTCCATCTTCTGAGGTCTTCTTCGATTTCTTTCTTCAAGGACTTGAAGTTCCTGTTGTACAGATCTTTCGCTTGTTTGGTTAGAGTTACGCCAAGATACTTTATGTTGTTTGTGGCTATTGTGAAGGGTGTTATTTTCCTAATTTCTTTCTCAGCCTGCTTGTCCTTTGAGTACAAGAAGGCCACTGACTTGCTTGAGTTAATTTTACAACCTGCCACTTTGCTGAAGTTGTTTATCAGCTGTAGAAGTTCTCTGGTGGAGTTTTTTGGGTCGCTTAGGTAAACTATCATATCGTCTGCAAATAATGATAGTTTGACTTCTTCCTTTCCAATTTGTATCCCTTTGACTTCCTTATGTTGTCTAATTGCTCTTGCTAGAACTTCAAGTACTATATTGAAAAGATATGGAGAGAAAGGGCAGCCTTGTCTAGTCCCTGATTTTACTGGGAATGCTTCAAGTTTCTCTCCATTTATTTTGATGTTGGCTACTGGTTTGCTGTAGATTGCTTTTACTATGTTTAGGTATGGGCCTTGAATTCCTGCTCTTTCCAAGACTTTTAGCATGAAAGGATGCTGAATTTTGTTGAATGCTTTTTCAGCATCTAATGAGATGACCATGTGGTTTTTTTCTTTCAGTTTGTTTATGTAGTGGATTACATTGATGGATTTCCATATATTGAACCATCCCTGCATCCCTGGGATGAAGCCTACTTGATCATGGTGGATGATCATTTTGATGTGCTCTTGGATTCAGTTAGCAAGAATTTTATTTAGTATTTTTGCATCTATATTCATAAGAGAAATTGGCCTGTAGTTCTCTTTCTTTGTTGGATCTTTTTGTGGTTTAGGTATTAGCGTAATTGTGGCTTCGAAGAATGAGTTGGGCAGTGTCCCTTCTGTCTCTATTTTGTGGAATAGTTTGAAAAGTATTGGTGTTAAGTCTTCTTTGAAGGTCTGGTAGAATTCTGCACTAAAACCATCTGGTTCCGTACTTTTTTTGGTTGGGAGGCTTTCTATAACCCCTTCTATTTCTTTAGGGGTTATGGCACTATTTAGCTGATCTACTTGATGCTGATTTAATTTTGGTATTTGATATCTGTCTAGGAAATTGTCCATTTCCTCCAGATTCTCCAGTTGTTTTGAGTATAGACCTTTGTAGTAGGATCTGATGATCTTTTGAATTTCCTCAGTTTCTGTTGTTATGTCTCCCTTTTCATTTCTAATTTTGTTAATTTGTATACTGTCTCTGTGTCCTTTGGTTAGTCTGGCTAAGGGTTTATCTATCTTGTTGATTTTCTCAAAGAACCAGCTCCTAGTCTTGTTGAGTCTTTGTATGGTTCTCTTTGTTTCTACTTGATTGATTTCAGCCCTGAGTTTGGTGATTTCTTGTCTTCTACTTCTGGGTGAATTAACTTCTTTTTCTTCCAGGGCTTTCAGGTGCTCGATTAAGTTGCTAGTGTATGCTCTCTCCAGTTTCTTTTTGGATGCACTTAGGGCTATGAGTTTTCCTCTTAGCACTGCTTTCATTGTGTCCCATAGATTTTGGTAGGTTGTACCTTCATTTTCATTGAATTCTAAAAAGTCTTTGATTTCTTTTTTTATTTCTTCCTTGACCAAGGTGTCATTGAGTAGAGTATTGTTCAGTTTCCATGTGTATGTGGGCTTTCTGTTGTTTTTGTTGTTATTGAAGACCATTCTTACTCCACGGTGGTCTGATAGGAAGCATAGGATTAGCTCGATCTTCTTTTATTTGTTGACATCTCTCTTGTGACCAATTATATGATCAATTTTGGAGAAGGTACCATGCGGTGCTGAGAAAAAGGTATATTCTTTAGCTTTAGGATGAAATGTTCTATATATATCTGTTAAATCCAATTGGCCCAAAGTTTCAATTAGTTTCACTGTGTCCCTGTTTAATTTCTGCTTTCTTGATCGGTCCATTGAGGAGAGTGGAGTGTTGAGGTCCCCCACAATTATTGTGTTAGGTGTAATGTGTGCTTTTAGCTTTAGTAAGGTTTCTTTTACGTAGGAAGGTGCCCTTGTATTTGGAGCATAAATGTTCAGTATTGAGAGCTCTTCTTGGTGGATTTTCCCTTTGGCCAGCAAGAAGTGACCTTCTGAGTCTCTTTTGATGACTTTAGGTTGGAAGTCTATTTTATCTGATATTAGAATGGCTACCCCCGCTTGTTTCCTGAGACCATTTGCTTGTAAAATTGTCTTCCATCCTTTTACTCTAAGGCAGTGTTTGTCTTTAACACTGAGATGTGTTTCCTGTATGCAGCAAAATGTAGGGTCCTGTTTCCGTATCCAGTCTGTTAATCTATGTCTTTTTATTGGGGAATTGAGTCCATTGATGTTAAGAGATATTAAGGAATGGTAATTATTTCCTCCAGACATTTTTGAAATTATTTTTATTTATTTTTATTTATTTATTTATTTATTTATTTATTTATTTTTTATATTTGAGAGGTTATCTTCTTTTGGGTTTGATGAGAGGAGGTTTCTATCTTGCTCCTTCCCGGGTGTAGTTTCCGTCCTTGTCTTGGTGTTTTCCCCCTATTATCCTTTGTAGGGCTGGATTTGTGGAAAGATATCGTGCAAATTTGGTTTTGTCATGGAATACCTTGATGTCTCCATCAATGGCGATTGAGAGTTTTGCTGGGTAAAGTAGTTTTGGCTGAAGTTTGTGTTCTCTTAGAGTTTGCATGATATCTGCCCATGATCTTCTACCTTTCATGGTCTCAGGTGAGAAGTCTGGTGTTATTCTGATAGGTCTTCCTTTATATGTTACTTGGCCTTTTTCTCTTGCTGCCTTTAGTAGTCTTTCTTTGTTTATTACATTTGGAGTTTTGATTATTATGTGATGGGATGTATTTCTGTTCTGGTCCAGTCTGTTTGGGGTTCTATAGGCTTCTTGTATATTCATGGGCATCTCTCTCCTTAGGTTGGGGAAGTTTTTTTCCATAATTTTATAGAAGATATTAGCTGGCCCTTTAACTTGTAAATCTTCACTCTCGTCTATACCTATAATCCTTAGGTTTGGTCTTCTCATAGTGTCTTGGATTTCCTGGATGTTTTGGGTTACCACCTTTTGCATTTAGTATTTTCTTTGACTGTTGAATCAATGGTTCCTATGGTATCTTCGGCTTCTGAGATTCTGTCTTCTATCTCTTGTATTCTATTGTTGATACTTGCATCTATGGCCCCTGATTTCTTCCCAAGGTTTTCTATCTCCAATGTTGTCTCCCTCTGTGATTTCTTAGTTGTTTCTACTTCTGTTTTTAGTATCTGGATGGATGTGCTCAGATCTTTCGCTTGCTTGATTGTGTTTTCATGTATTTCTTTAATAGATTTTTGTGCTTCCTCTTTCATAGCTTCTACTTGTTGGCCCACGTTCTTCTGTAGTTCTTTAAGTGACTTTTGTCTTTCTTCCTTATTGTCTTCTTCTTTTTGATCCATCTTCTCCTGAATTTCTTGAAGTGATTTTTGTATTTGCCTCATAGACTTCTAACTTTTGATCCATTTTCTCCTCTATTTCTTTACGAGATTTTTCTATGTGTTCAGCTACCAGCATCCTGACCAGTGATTTTATATCCAAGTCTTGTTTTTCTGGTGTTTTGGGGTATCCAGGGCTTCCTGTTGTTGGAGAACTGGGTTCAGATGCTGTCATGTTGCCTTGATTTTTGTTAGTAACGTTCCTTCGTTTTCCTTTTGCCATCTGGTTATTTCTGGTGTTAGTTGGTCTTGTTGTCTGTGGCTGGTGTTTGAATCTCCTGTGAGGCTGGGCTCACCTGTTGTTTCTCTACTGGTGAATATGTGTGACTGCTGCTTTAAGGGATCATAAGCTGGCTGCCACCCATGCGATTGTAGCCCCTGATGGAGTCTGTCTACCTGGGCTTCTCCAGCTGTGTCCTGGTTGCAATATGGAGGCCTGCCGCTATTGCTGTTCCAGGAGCTGGCGAGCTGGTTGCTGCCCACTGCCTTGGTGCATGGCCAGAGGGAGCGGGGAAGTCCCACAGAGCCTGGGCCTTTCCAGCTGTGTCCTGGTTGCAATATGGAGGCCCGTCGCTATCGCTGGTCCAGGGGCTGGCGAGCTGGTTGCAGACCGCAGCCTTGGTGCACGGCCAGAGGGCACAGGGAAGACCCACAGATCCTAGGCGGAACTCGGACTGCTTGGCTCCGAGAGCCTAGCAGATCCCCCCCCCCCCCCCCCCCGTGAGGGTAGCCCTGGAAGGGGTGTTTACCTGGGCCTTTCCAGCTGTGTCCTGGTTGCAATATGGAGGGCGGCGGCTATCGCTGGTCCAGGGGCTGGCGAGCTGGTTTCAGACCGCAGCCTCGGTGCACGGCCAGAGGGCGCGGGGAAGACCCACAGAGCCTAGGCGGAACTCGGCCTGCTTGGCTCTGCGAGAGCCTAGCAGATCCCCCCCCCCCCCCCGTGAGGGTAGCCCTGGAAGGGGTGTCTACCTGGGCCTTTCCAGCTGTGTCCTGGTTGCAATATGGAGGCCCGCCGCTATCGCTGGTCCAGGGGCCCGAGCTGGTTGCAGAACACAGCCTTGGTGCACGGCCAGAGGGCGCTGGGAAGACCCACAGAGCCTGGGCCTTTCCAGCTGTGTCCTGGGCCTTTCCAGCTGTGTCCTGGTTGCAATATGGACGCCCGCCGCTATTGCTGGTCCAGGGGCTGGCGAGCTGGTTGCAGAACACAGCCTTGGTGCACGGCCAGAGGGCGAGGGGTTAAAATAAACTTCTATTGTAATAAAGAACTCACTAAAAAGCACAAAGATTATTGCTAGGTAAAACGAGCATCTAAGCCAAGAAAACAGATTTAATCTTAATAAAGTTATGTGTAGCCACAATTTAATAAGGATTATTGAATCAGGCCCTAAGTGTCTTGTATGTGCATATCTAGAACATGCTAGTAAGCCTGTGATGATATAGGTTTTATCATTGTTCTTTTGAGTCAATCTCTTATAGCAGAGACTGCTTGTCTTAAGTTACAGCTTTCTCTGATAAATGCATTTGAAAACCAAATGTAGGATTTAAAAACAGTGTTTCCGAGTCAAGGCAATCACATACTAGTAAGAACTTTGTATGTGCAGTTAGAAGTTATCATCCATTGTGAGAAACGTTTTTGCCTTTTGCTGAATTAATCCTTTAAACGCATTGTGTTTTAAAAAGTACTGAACGTGTCATTTGTAAAAGAACAAACTTCTCGTTATTTCTGAGAGAAGGATGAATGCATTCACTTCGTGGTTGTATGGTGCTGCGTCTAATGTATAAACACGTTTCCTCCACATGAACTGCATTGTACAGCTTCCCTTCATGAATGCATATGAAAATCATATATACTAATGAAATACAGTGTTCCCGAGTGAGGACAGTCACATTCTACTAAGAATGTTGTATGTGCAGTTAGAAGCTTTCATCAATTCTGCCAAATGTTCTCGTTTTCTTCCAAATTAGTCGTTTAAACGCATAAACGTTTTACAACTTACTGAACCTGTTAATTGTAAAAGGACAAACTTCTGGTACTTAGACCTGAACATAACATGAGTGCACTCACATTGTAGTGTGTTTGGTGTTGCGTCTAGTGGCAAACACGTTTTTTTCCTGCGTAAATGGCATTGTACAGCTTTCTCTCATAAATGCATATGAAAATCATATATACTATTGAAATACAGTGTTCCCGAGTGAAGACAATCACATCCTAGCACGAACATTGTATGTGCAGTTAGAAGTTATCATACATTGTGCGAAATGTTTTTGCTTTTTGCCAAATTAGTCGTTTAAAAGCATTCTGTTTGAAAACTTAAGACCACATATTCTGCACCTCTTTTTTCCAGTGTGTGTGTGTGTGTGTGTGTGTGTGTGTGTGTGTATGTTCCTGTCTCTTTGTGTATGAGTCTATACATCTGTTTCTATGCATGTTTATATGTCTGCTTCTATACATATCCGTCTGTCTGCATGTGTATTTGTACCTGTCTCTATGTATTGGTATGCCTGTGTTTTTACATGTGCATGGGTGTTTTGTGTCTGAGTTTATGAGTCTATGTGTGTGTATCTCTCTGTGTGTGTCAGTTCATGTACATACATGCATCTTTGTGTGTGAGAGAGACAGAGAGACAAAGAGAGACAGAGACAGAGACCAAGGGAGACACACCACACCACACACACACACACACACACACACACACAGAGAGAGAGAGAGAGAGAGAGAGAGAGAGAGAGAGAGAGAGAGGACTTGCTCTTCCAGTGTTTCTCAGTTTACCATGGTCTTCTGGAGGACCCCAGGCTACAATAACTCTGTGAATGTACCCATGAAGGTAAAAATACCAGATCAAAACTGATATGAATTGTTAAGGAAGTACCATTTCAATCTTGTGTAATGGGATTTCCTAAGAATGGGTAAAAAAAAAAAAAGGAGAATGGTTTTTATCCTAAGATAAAGAATTCACTATACAGCTTCAACCAGGACAAGGAGACAAACCTATTTAATACCTGAGTAGGAAGCTAGAATGGAGGATGACTCTCATGTACAAAGATACACTGTGCTGTGCAATGTCTCCATCCAGATAACGGGCAATAACAGCACTCAGGACAGTTTCTAATTTTGGATTTTTTATGTCAGTTGGCAAAATGGCATGGGGAGACAACAAGAAAACTAATCAAATTCCAAAGTGCTAAGACATGAAAAACTGCATAATTTTAGTGAGTGTGTGGAGATGTGATGGGTAAGTCATTAACTTATATGTAGAATACATGTATACTTGAGGAACAAAGAGTTAGATTCTCTGATAGGCAGACAGAAAGGGCCATGTGTAATTAATTAAGATGGTGACGTTCCAAGATAGCTGGCTTCTTCCTGACCTTCCGGACCTGACAAAGAAGCTTGAGAGATTAAACCAAAGGCCTGTCAGTGTTTTTCCTTTGCAGGTAATCTCTTATGGACCTACTTATGGACCAGTATATCAAATCCAATGCTAGACCAGGATGTGTTTCTCCCAGTGTTGTGGACCTACCAGCGTTCCTGTCTGGGTTCAAACTGACCAACCCTAAACTTGAGAAGGAAGACCTTCTCAAAGACACTCAAGTCCTCCAACCCTCCAAGAGAAATGGTGAACCTGCTTCCTGTGTGATTGCCAGATGACATTTTTCTTTGTTTTTTTTTTTTTGATGTATGTATATTTTCTCATCCCTAAGAGAAGCCTCTCTTTAAAGGATGATGCTTTATACTACTGTCTGCTATGTCTGAGATTTTCTCTGTCACTTGATATCTTTCCTAAATGTTTAATTTGTTGTCAGAGAAAATAGCCCTGATCAAGACCCCTGGGATGGTATCATATTGAGCCCCATGTATACAGACGAGGAGAATAGCAATTGTGTTTAGTAAGAGTATGAACAGTCCTGACCTATGTTCACACCACAAATGTTATCTTATTGATGACATGGGTCTCAGGTACAGGTATTCCTATAAACTGGTTGAGAAAAAACTTGTCTGATTTATATGAACTTATTTAACCTTTAAAACAGTTTTGGAAGTTGTACTGGCTAGTTTTGTGTGTCAACTTGACACAGGCTGGAGTTATCATAGGAAAAGGAGCTTCAGTTGGGGAAGTGCCTCCATGAGATCCAGCTGTGGGGCATTTTCTCAATTAGTGATCAAGTGGGGGAGGACCATCTCTGGGCTGGTATTCTTGGGTTCTATAAGAGAGCAGGCTGATCAAGCCAGGGGAAGCAAGCCAGTAAGGAACATCCCTCCATGGCCTCTGCATCAGCTCCTGCTTCCTGACCTGCTTGAGTTGCAGTCCTGACTTCCTTTGGTGATGAACAGCTGTGTGGAAGTGTAAGCTGAATAAACCCTTTCCTCCCCAACTTGATTCTTGGTCATGATGTTTGTGCAGGAATAGAAACCCTGACTAAGACAGAAGTAAATTTCAGAATTTGCTTTTATCTTCTCTAATTACACTTCTATTTTATTATAAATTGATTTAGTATTGTATGACAGTTGTATGTATGTGTTTTTAAAAGCAAGTCATTAATAAACTATTATTTAATCTATGGTAGATGGAAACTAGGTCTAAATGGAAGCCCTATCAGTCACTAGTGTGCATGCTCTGAGTATTAATGTTCATTAGCATATTATAGAATTATAAGTTTTGGTGTTTGTTAAAACCATGACAATCAATTACCTAGGATGGTATGAGTCCTATTTTAATTCCAACACCTTCTCTAGTTTACTTGCTCTCAGATGATCTTCCCTGTACTTGTAGAAAATTGAGTGTGTGTGTGTGTGTGTGTGTGTGTGTGTATGTATGTGTATACATGTAGCATAGGTATGTGTACCTGCTAATGCTTGTGTAGGTATGTGAATGTATGCATGTGCATTCTGAGGTCAGAAGATAGCAGAATATAATTGAGCATTATTTCGTTGATACTTTACGTTTTTAAACAGTAGTGTTTGGTCTGTCTTAGGCCTCTGGGTTATCTAGTCTCTGGTTCTTGGTTTCCTTAACAGGGTTGTGTATGGATTCCTTCTTGGGGCCTGGACCTTAAGTCAAATCAGACATTGGTTGTCTATATCCCACAAGTTCTGTGCCACCATTGCCTTAGCATTCTTTACAGGCAAGTCAGACTGCAGGTTTATGGTTGGGTTGATGTGCATGGTCCTCTATTCAGTATTCCCCATCACTAGGAGTCCTCAGGAGGGTCACCTTCAGATATTCTAGGCAGTTTCCCTGCAATAATATTCCACACTATCCTAACAAAAGCCCACCAATTCTAGCCATCTCCACCTGTACCTCTTCCCTCCATCTCATCTCCCTCACACCTGATCCTCCAGCTTCCTTCACCCCCTCTTCCCGGTCTGCCTCACAATATCCACTCTATTTACCCCTGTCAGGGAGATCCAGGATCCCTCCAGATCCCTCCACTTACCTAACTACTTCACATATACTGATTGTAGCATACTTATCATCCACTTATAAGTGAATACATACTATATTCATCTTTCTGGGTCTGGGTTGGTTGCCTCAATGAAGATAAATTTTTTTCTAGTTCAATCCATTTGCCTGCAAATTTCATAATGTCCTCTTTTTTTTATAATAGCTGAATGATAACCTATTGTGTAAGTGAACCATATGTCTTTATCTCTTATTCTGTTGTGGAACATCTAGGTTGTTTCCAGTTTCTGAGTATTATTAATAGAACAGCAGTGAACAACTATGATTTAGCAATCCTCTGTGGTAGAATAAAACTTCCTTTGGGTATATGCCCAAGAATATACCCGAAGTGGTATATCTGGATCTTGAGGTAGATTGATTACCAACTTTCTTAGCAACCAAAATATAGATTTTCAAAGTGTCTGTATAAGCTTTCATTTCCACCAGCATTGGAAGAGTGCTCTCTTGCCCCACATCCTTGACAGCATGAGCTGTCCTTTGTGTTATTGATTTTAGCTATTCTGACAGGTATATGATGAAATGTCAAAGCAGTTTTGATTTGCATTTTCCTGATGGCTAGGGATGTTCAACGTTTCTCTTAGTGTTTCTCAATAATTTGGGATTCTGATATTGAGAATTCTCTCTTTAGATCTGTACCCTACTTGAAAAAAAATAGATTGTTTCTGTAGGCGAGTGTTTTTGTATGAGTGTGTCTTTTGCTTTACAGAAACATTTCAGGTTCATGATGTTTCACTTATTAATAGTTGATCTCCATGCCTGCACTATCAGTGTTCAGTCAGAAAGTGCCGATGCATTCAAGAATATTTCCCATTTTCTTTTCTATTATGTTCAGTGTGTCTGGTTTTATGTTGAGGTCTTTGATCTACTCAGGCTTGAGTTTTATGCAGGGTGATAAATATGGATCTATTTGCATTCTTCTATTAATAAATATCCAGTTTGATCAGCACTGGTTGTTAAAGACACTGTCTGTTTTACAGTGTGCCTTTCTGGATTCTTCATGAACAAACGTGTTCATATGTGTGTGAATTTATGCTTGGGTCTTTCATTGGTACTTATTGAAAAAGTTATCCATTTGTTTTAGATTTTGCAATTTGGTGGATTATATAGGTTTTTAAAGTTTGTCATTATTGTTTGAATTTCTTTTGTGTCTGTTATGCCCCCTTTCATTTTTGATTTTGTTAATTTAGATATGCTCTCTCTGCCTTTTAGTTAGTTTAGATATGAATTTGTCTATCATTGATTTTCTTTAAAAAACCGAACATTTTTGTTTCATTAATTCTTTTTCTTATTCTATTTGTTTTCTATTTTACTGATTTTAGTCCTCAGTTGTATTGTTTCTTTCCTTCTATTCCTCTTGGGTATGATTACTGCTTTTTGTTCTAGAGCTTTTGGACATGCTGTTAAGTTGCTAGTATAAAATCAATCTCTCTCTCGCTCTCTCTCATGTGTGTGTGTTTATTTTTCCCTACTTTTGATTTTGCAGTAACTGGGTGTGAGACTATTTACTTTCTTTGTTTTCATGGGTGTAGTTAACTTTCTGAAGTTGGAGTTTTACTTTTAGAACCTTCTGTAGGGCTAAATTTGCAGACAGATGTTCAAATTTGACTTTATTGTGCAGTATCATATTTCCCTCCTATATTAATTGAATATATTGCTGAGCATAGTAGTCTGGGCTGGCATTTGTGGTTTTGGCATTTGTGGTTTCTTAGAGTCAGTAGCATGTCTGTCTAGGCACTTCTAGTCTTTATACTCTCTACTGAGAAGTCATCTGTAATTCTAATATGTCTGCCTTTATATGTAACGAACTGTCTTTAATATTACTTCTTTGTTCTGTATTTTTAATGTTTTGATTATTTTATGGCATCCTTTATAATCCAATCTCCTTGGTGTTCTGTAAGCTTCTTATACCTTTATAGGCATTTTGTTCTTTAGGTTAGAAAATTTTTCTCCTATAATCCAGCTGAAAATATTTTCTGGGCCTTTGAGCTATGATTCTTTTCTCTATTCTTATTATTCTTAGGTTTGGTCTTTCATGGTGTCCCAGATTTCCTGGATGTTTTGTGTCGGGAGTTTTCAGATTTCATATTTGCTTTGACTGATGTGTACATTTCTTCTATTGTTATCTTTAACACCGAGATTCTCTCTTTCATCTCTTGTATTCTGTTGGCGAAGCTTTCCTCTCTTGTTCTTGTCTAAATTTCCAAGTTTTTATTTCCAGAATTTTTTTTAAAATTGATTCTATTTTCATTTTCAGGTCTTGAATAATTTCCTTCATCTTCCTTCTAGTGTTTTCTTGGCATTCCTTAAATGCTCTATTCATTTCTTCCATTTTTTTTTTTTTGGTTTGTATTTGCTTGCATTTCTTTATGGGATTTATTCATTTCCTTACAGTGTGTGTGTGTGTGTGTGTGTGTGTGTGTGTGAGAGAGAGAGAGAGAGAGAGAGAGAGAGACCTGAGCAGTGGTTCTCATTGACTATCCTGCATTCTTACAGATCATCTTGCAGTTCTCTCTCTCTCCTGAGCTCCCAAGAATCCTGTAACTCCTCTGTTGCTGCCATTTACCGTTTCTTCTCCACTTTACTTTCTAGCCTCTGCAGGACATAAGTTTTCTTCTCTGCGTTTGTTTGTTGTTCAACAGAGGCTGAATCTAGATTTTCAGTAATTTGGGTCTTTACAAACAGCTGTTTAACAGATAGGTTGCACTTAGATTTTCAGTAATACTTCACTGCCCCATCTTAAAATGTTTTGCTTCAAATTTTAAATTTTTATTTTATTTTTAATTAAATTGTGATTATTTAATTTCTCTCCCTCCCTCTAATCACTGTTATAGCACCTTTGGCTACTGCCTCTCAATTCATGGCACTTTTTAAATTGATATTGTTATATATATATATATATATATATATATATATATATGAGTAAATTTTTAAATATATGTTGTTGAGTCCATTTAGTGTTTGATATATATATATATATATATATATATATATATATATATATATATATCTTGGTATTGGATAGAAATTTAGGAGACTCATTTCTGAACTAATTCTCCTTCTCTCCATAGTCTAATGGAGTCTAGCTCTTCATTCTCCCATGAGATTTTTTTTTTGTCAGCCACACTGACTTGTCCACTGGTGGTTTGTATACATATTTGGTATTTTTCCCTTTAAAATCTTAAACTCTTGTGTTCTTTTATTCCCATTTCCCATTCCTTTCTTATGTTGAGGAAATTAGGAATGCCTTTTTGTCCCTATAGGTACATAGTAGTTCTTCCTCATCCCAAGGTCCCTGACAAGATGAGCTAAGTCTGAATTAAGCTCCATGATGGAGTAAGAACATTTACCCTTATAGCCTGTATATACAGAATCCACAATTGGCAGGAGAAGTGTGGTAGCTGGGCCTGTCAACTAATACTGTGGATTGAGTGAGTGCATCAGGGTATATTCTCAAAGGGGAAACTGAAAGCTAATTAGAGAAGCCATATTTCTCATCCATACATTAATCCCTCATGTTCTGATAGATGATGTGAAACAGACATCTTTGTTTTACTAAAAATGTATTAGATCTCTCAGGACACATACATTGCTTTCTTTGAATGAGTGCTCAGTGCAAATTCACAGGTCTCTTCCCGTGGCTGTTGTTTCCCCTTCCCTTTGTCTGGGAATTTTTATTGTGTTGGATGCAGGAATATCAGAAAACTTCATGCATAAATTAACACACGTTTAGCTGGAAAATAAAACCTGCTGCGGTTTCTTGGACATTGGGCAGTCCCTTCCTTGCTCGCGTTCACTCCCTGATTCTTTTTCTTTAATGCACTCTCTGTAGACTTGTTTGATCAACTAAAGCGTGTCTCTTGATGAAAACAGACTGTTCCTCAAAGAGCAAATTAAGGACTCTCAGTCCTGGAGATAAAACACCGTGAGTTCATCATGCAGTGCTGTAAAACAAATGTGTTATGTGCCTGGCAACTCTGTCACACAATCAACAGGAAGCCTCAGATGCTGAGATGGGCTGATCTGAACATTTTCATCAGGTACTTGCAAATGCAATCAAAATAAGCCAATAGGATTTAAGACTCCATGTCATGATTCAGCCTCTTGGATTTTTCTCCCCATTTATTTCACATTAAATGAATGTGCTGTATTCTAACAAAGCATTTCAAAGTCCACAATGTGTCTGAGGGACGAAGAGTGTTTTAATAAGAATCAGCTCTCAAATAACAGCACCACATAGCGAAGAGAATGGAGACTTGCTAGTCATCTTTATCCATTCTGCTCTCTCTCCTTTCTATCTCCCTCTTTCACATTTTACCTACTCTCTGTTTTCAGGATTTCCCTTTTTTGTTTGCTCTCTCTCTCTCTCTCTCTCTCTCTCTCTCTCTCTTTCTCTCTTTCTCTCTCTCTCTCTCCCTCTCCCTCCCTCTCTCTTTTCTTTAGACTTCAGTTCAGGTTTCATGCCCAGCAAACGAATGCTTATATAATAAAGAAAGGCAGACAAATATTGATTTTTTTGATAATTCATTTCAATCATTTCAAGAAACATAGAAGGATATAATGATGTGCTAATAATTTGTGTGTATACATGGTTTTCAGGCAACCATATTGAAATGTGTCCTTATAAATGCATAATCCTTATAAATGTGTCCTTATGATCCTTTATAATCTATATAACTATTTCTCAAAACAGCTGCTATTTTAAGCAAAATGCAAACAAAACTCCTTGTCTCACACTATTCATTATGTTCTATCTATTAATGTAAGGGGAAGGAACACTCAGCATTTTAGTAATTATCTTATGTTTTGCCTGCATGGATGTCTGTGCACAATTTGCATACCTCCTGCCTGCATATAAAAAGAACTCAAAAAGTTAGACTCCAGACAATCAAGTAACCCTATTACAGAGCTAAACAAAGAATTCTCAACTGAGGAACAATGAATGGCAGAGAAGCACCTAAAGAAATGTTTCACATCCTTATTCATTGGGAAAATGCAAATCACAACAACCCTGAGAGTCCACCTCACATCAGTCAGATTGGTTAAGATCAAAATCTCAGGTGACAGCAGAAGCTGGCAAGGATATGGAGAAAGAGGAACACTCTTCCATTGTTGGTGGGATTGTAAGCTACTATAACCATTCTGGAACTCAGTTTTGCAGTTGCTCAAAAAAATTGAACATACTATTACCTGAGGAACCAACTATACCACTCCTGGGCATATCCCCAAAAGATGCTCCAGCATATAACAAGGACACATGCTCCACTATGTTCATAGCAGCCTTCTTTATAATAACTAGAAGCTGGAAAGAACCCAGATGTTCTTCAACAGAGGAATGGATACAGAAACTGTGGTACACTTATACAAGGAAGTACTACTCAGCTATTTAAAAAAATGAATTCATGAAATTTATAGGCAAATGAATGTAACTAGAAATATCCTAAGTGAGGTAACCCAATCATGAAAGAACATGGTGTGCACTCACTGATAAGTGGATATTAGCTCAGAAGCTCAAATACCCAAGATACAATTCAGAGATCACATGAAGCTCAAGAAGAAGGAAGACCGAAGTGTAGGTGCTTCGGTCCTTCACAGAGAGGGTAACAAAATATTCATGGGAGCAAATATGGAGACAAAGTGTAGAGCAGAGACAGAAGGAAAGGCCATCAGAGACTGCTCCACCTGGGGATCCACCCCATATACAGTCACCAAATGCAGATATTATTGTGGATGCCAAGAAGTGCTTGCTGACAGGAGCCTGATATGGCTGTCTCCCGAGATGCTTTGCCAGAGCCTGACAAGTACAGAGGCGGATGCTCGCAGCCAACCATTGAGGAATTAGAGAAAGGATTGAAGGAACTGAAGGGGTTTGGAACCCCATAGGAAGAACAACAATATCAACCAATGAGATTTCCCACCCCCAGAGCTCCTAGGGACTAAAACACCAACCAAAGTGTACACATGGAGGGACCCATGGCTCTAGCCACATGTGGCTCCAACTGGATATGCAGCAAAGGATGGCCTTGTTGGGCATAAATACAAGAAGAGGCCATTGGTTCTGTGAAGGCTAGATGCCCCAGTGTAGGGGTTTCTGGGTGGGGAATCGGGAAAGGGGATAACATTTGAAGTGTAAATAAATAAAATATCCAATAAATAACAACAACAACCAGAAAAACAAAACAAAAGAATTTTAAGTAGAAAATGTAGATAGAAAAAGTATATGACTTTATAGTCTCTTAAATATAGCATCTAGAAATAGCATGAGATACTATGAACTTAAAACTGAACAAAAATAGCAGCATCAGTATTTTGTGGGGGCATTCAGAATGATAATTTATCTTCAGCAGATAAAAATGATAAAAAGCATTCAGAGTTGGTCCATTAACTCTGAACCCAAAATGTCTCTGTGAAATTTATGAATATCACCAGAGCTCCTGAGCACTGTAATCCTGGTTTGGGATGCTGAGTTGGCTCTAATGGAACTCAAGTTTCAAATAGCCAGCTTGTTGGTGAGTATACAGCCACAGAAATTGGAAGATTCTATTTGTTCTCAAGAATTGTGACCTCATTCAAACAACATATGTGGTCAGTTAAACGAGTCAAGACTTTATTTTTAAATGGTTAGCCATACAAAAGCAAGATGCAGTTCTACATTTGAGGGTCTGAGAATATGTGTTACAAAAGGGTGTACAACAAAACCTAGGCTGTCAAAATGTCCCCCAAGGTTCAGAGCAAGAAAGCAAAGGGCTAGAGTCTTAAGAAAAAAATGATAGAAAAAGAAACACAACAAAACAGAAAAATGTTGAAAAATAATGAACTGCATTAATAAATGTTCTGCTAAAAAATAAAAAATAATATATGTACTGTTATGTGGGGAAATCTGGCAGTTTTAGATTTTATCTACAGTTCCAAGTTGACCTTGTATGTACAGGACAATATAATAATAGCACTGACTTTTATCTTACTTGCATTTGTTGCTTTTCCAAGCATTTAATTTATCATTTAGTATATATGTATATATATACATATATACACATACATATACATATTATGTATATATATATACTTAATATACTAAAGTATATATGCTAAATGACAAATATTATATACTAAATGATATCATTGATATGATACAATACATATATGTATATCATTGGTTGAAAAAATCTAAAGCAAGATAGAGAGGGGAGGGGGAAAAAGAGAGAGAGAGAGAGAGAGAGAGAGAGAGAGAGAGAGAGAGAGAGAACCAGAACCAGAGAACAACTCTCTGGAGGCTGGAATACTGGTGTGATAGAATGATTCTAATACCAATGACCTTAACTATAGATGCACAGTGGTACAACAGCAAAAGACCATGTGCAATGCTTTCAGTGATCCACTGAGCTGATCTGCCACTCAGTATAATATTGGTGGGCCATGAAATTTGCATTTCTTACCTAAAATCACCCAGAGGTCAAATATTGTCCATATATTTGACACCATAAAAAGTACATCTTTCACATCATTGTTATTCATCAGAATTTCAGGAATTGGAATGTACTCTAATCCATAGGTAATAACATTTTGTAAGGTTCTTTTGAAAACCTCCTCTTGTGATGTTAGCTCTACAGGCCAAAGCTTTAATATACCCATCTCCTTAGAAGTAGGAAAGAATGGAGGAAGGGAGAGAGGAGGAGACAGACAAGAAAATTAGGTCTGAGGTTAAGTTCTACAAATCATTACACACACACACACACACACACACACACACACACACACACACGAAGCTTTGGGTTGTTTCCAAAAATTACTCATTCTTACTGAGAAATTCTGCCAATTTGGACACCTGTCATAGCTTTGCTGTGGTTGGTATTACTAGACAGGGTTGGTGTTACTTAACTGTTTCAAGAATGCTTGTACGAACAACTTCTGCTAGCACACTTTGTCTTAAGGAACTGTGTATAGGCTTGTTCTTCCTTATTTGACGAGGTGGAAAATGATTTCATTTAAAACAAGTGAGAGGTTGATGTTAGCATTTTGAACTTAAAACGGCACTCTTTTAAAATGTCCTCAGAAATCCCATAGAGATGAAAGCATGTGTGAAATTAAATCATATGTAGGGTGGTTGCTAGGTAGAGTCAAGGGTTTTCCTCACAACAATTATGAGTGAGTCACCTTGAGGATGTTTGCATAGTACAAGCATGATTTATAATAGTGCAGTTTCATCAATTTCTTCTCTTACAAATGCTAAGCAATACTATATTTCAAATCTACATTCTCTTGCCTTTATCACATGCATAATTTTATTATTTCCGAATTTCCCTCTAAATACAAAGCTGTGTAATTACAGAATGATGGAAAGTTTGCACAACATGTATAAGCAATTCTGCTTCCTTCCAGTGAGCTCTCAGAATGGACAAATGGTTGATTCTGCATGTGCAAAATCCCAGTATATGCTGGGGAATGTCTCAAATGAACTTCCATGTAAAACACAATACTTACCAAAGGATAATTAATAAAACTGCTTGAACTTAAAGTTTATATGCATATTTTATTTATAGACATTGTGGTAATCATATTACAATTAAAATACACAAATCAATTCTTTATAACTTAATGTTATTTGCTTTGTGTTTTGAATACACTCATAAGAGAAAGTGTTGAATTAAAGCTGGCAGGAAGATGGTAGCTATTCCTCTTCAGATCCAGGGTCCAATGTCAACCTCATGGACATACAAGGTAAAATTTTTCTGTTTCAGAATTCAGGGATCCTACTTATTTGTTTCTTTCTACTTCCTGCATGTGTCATTCAATCTTTCTATCTTTTTTTCTTTTTTTTATTGGATATATTCTATATTTACATTTCATTTCCCTTTTTCTGGTTCCCTGCCCCCCAAAGGTCCCACATGCCCTTTTCCCTTCCCCTGCTCCCTCATCCACCCCTTCCCACTTCCCTGTTCTGGTATTCCCCTACACTGATGCTTTGTTCCTTTCCAGCACTAGTGTCCACTCCTTTCTTCTTGTTGGACATCATTTGGTATGTGAATTGTGTCTTTACAATGGTTAACTCCTAGTAATTATTTTCCAGTATGCTTTTCCTGTTACCAGAGCCATAGTTGAAAATCCCATGAGCACCATAGCTGCTTTCTGTCATATTTTACTACTAGTCTCAGCTAGTCCTCGAAGAAAAAATAAAATGGATGTATTCTATCCCTATGTTCTTCAAACATTGCCTATCAGATGGTTAACAATTACTTGTATTATTGCAACTCTGCATGTCACATTGATGTTTTTGCTTACCTGAAGCTGTATTTAGTGGATGTGATGGAGTGCTATAGGGTAATAATAGCAAAGAAAAAAATGAGAATGAAAGAGAAACAAGTTAGCGATGGTTAGAAACTGCTATCTTAGCTTAAAAGACAAAAGAACTGGAGTACAAGAAAATACATGAAAATTATACACATAGTTCTGCAGTAAGTGCTAAATAACCTAAAGTTTAGCGATAGAAATCAAGAGACAAAACTCAAGAACTAGAGGCTGTTTGAACCCTGTGCTGATAGGTCCTGTAACATAACAAAATGGTTAGGATAACGATGTTACTGGAGAACCGTAGTGACAGTTCAGTGATTAAGTCCATTGGCTGCCATTCCAGAGGACATGAATCAAATTCACAGTACCAATCTGGAGGCTCACAACCACCTATAACTGTCTCATGTATCCAGTTAGAGATACAATTTTCTTCTAGTATATTTCTTTAACATTACATGTCTCTAAGTCTCTTCCATGAAGGGATTTGATGTGGTTTTTTTTTTCTTGAATTACATAAACTTTTCTGAAACACAGGTTTTTCTCTCCCGATTCTTATTTATTCTTTGGCAATTTATAGATGAATAGAATGTATTTCTAGTACAACTATCATCCTCTTCCCCTTTAACACCTCCAGATCCTGTGACCCACTCCACAATTTTTAAAGAGGTTTATATTTTTTATTTTATGTGTATGAGTATTTTGAATGCGTGTTTGTATATTTCCCATGCACAATATTGATTCATGATAGACCCGAAAACTGAAATTACTGCAGGTTGTAAGCTACATGATGGATACTAGTAACAGAAACTATGTCCTCTGCAGTAGCTGCTCATATCCATGGAAGCATTTCTTTAACATTCCACCTTCACGTTTCATGAGTTCTTTTACAGTTTTAATAATTGATTGAGTGCAATTAGTGCTTCTAATATGTTACTAGTTATAAGAACACATATTCATTTGTGGTCAAGCTAATATGAGCCATATCATTAAAAATAAAATAAATAATAAAACTGACTCTTACCTACAAAAGTCATCAAATGCTATCATTTTCTCAGATAAATATATGACCTCACAAATCTTTTCCCTGTCTATGCTGGAATCTTGACTGGCCTGATCTTATGCAGGTCTTGTGCCAATAACCACAGCTGTGGTAACTTCATGAGAGTAATGGACCTGTCATGTAATATGATTTTTAATAGCTATCCACCAACAACAGGTTTCAATTAACTAGCTGTCATTGGTTATATTTTACTGAGCTAGACTGAGAAAAGTGCAGAGCTTATATAAGCAGATTGTTTATGAGTAACTAGTTTTCATTAAATAATGGAAATTTTTGATATAATGAAGAACAAATGGTAGCTCTGGAGGTTTTGTAACATCAGTATTTGAAGTAAATTGGTTATGACAATCTAAGATGTCAATTTGATTGTATTGTGAAGTACATAAAAGATCAGTGTGGCACACTTCTGGGTTTGTATGTGAAAGTATTCTCAAGGAGGGTTAACAAGTGGTAGAAAATTGGTCCTTAGTGTGCTTGGGCTCCAGATTAATAAAAGGGGGAAAAGAAACCCTGTCTGTTTCTTCGGACCATGGTGTAAGTTGTTGCTCTCCTCTACTGTATCATCCAGTCCCAGAGGGACTGAACCCTCTTAAACTAGGAGACAAAGTAAATTATTCATCCTTCTGTTGTTTGTATAGAGTATGTGTCACAGAGATTTTAGACAAGACCAACAAAAAGATTATTGGACAGAGGACACAGAATTTACTAATTTGCAGAAATGAGAGAGTACAATGTATAGGAATCAAAGTTTGGCTATGTGGTGAAAGCCTACCTAACCCCCGCATAGGGGAAGGGAATCAGCCTATAGATATTTTAAACTATTGTTCTTATTTTTATAGCTAAATAATGGAGTCAAAGAACAGACCTGGTCTTGAAGACCAGGGTCAATTTCGTCTTGGCTCTAGACATGATGTTAAATTTCAGGATTTAAAAATTTCTCCCAAGAGTATGAATGTGACATTGTTATGTTAATGCAATTTCAGTAAACAGAGTGAAGGCAACTGCGCTCCTTTTCTGAAGAGGATAAACACACATGGCCAACAGGTTTCCCAGCACTTCAGGGGAAGGACAGAGAGATCTTGAATCTGGGATGGAGGTGAGGATCTCTCAGCAGGTCACTACACTAGTCTTTGAACACTCAGTTTCTTAGCCCTGTGCAAACACTGGAATGCCTTTCCCACTGGACAACTGCTTGCAGTTGAGCCACATGTCCTGGCTTCAGAGAAGGTCCCTTTTAGTGCCAAGAAATTCACATTTTTCTTTACTCATTGATGTTACTTCTATTCTTTACTGAAATTATTTGAACCTCTGTACTCTGAGCTAAATGGACAGAAGAGATTAGCATTAGTTTCTTTCTCCTGGTATATGGACATAGTCTTTTCTTCTCCAGCCCTAGACTGAGACAAATGAAAACTATAATTGTTTGGAATAGTAGACCATCTCACGAAGCAGAAAAATGCTTGGGTAAAATAACCTCATATTCTAAGACAGCAGGCAATTTTACATCTACTTTACAACTCACTGAAATCATATAGTTCAGCTTAACTGATAGAAGAACAGTGTCCTCCTTTCCTCTCTTGGTCTGTCTAACGAGTGATTTATGCATAATGAGCAAAAGCCATATATGGAAGCATGGGCATTCTCACTTACATAGGTCTCCAAAGACCATGGGATGTTTTCTTCTTAGGACAAATGATATTTCAACAGAGAGAAAGGAGTAGAAGATAGACTCTCATAGTTAAGGCATCTTTTCAGGAAGAAATGTCTTACAACTGCCATGGATTATTTTTGAAAGCTTTCCTTTTGCTTCTTAAGACTTCCAGTGCTGCATGTGGAGTTCTCTAAGACAGACACTTTGCTCCAAAACGTTCAAGAATATCAACTTACAACCATTGATGTTGCCTTCACAGCAAATGTTGTCTAGGGTAACATCCTCAGGATGAGAGAGAATTTGAAAATTCATATAAAGTTTACTTTGTCACTGTACTATTTTGTCTACCTTGGATTTCAGAGTGATCAGCATGTGTAACAAATACATAGCTCAAATATTTCATGTCTCATTCTATACTAAAAACATGTATTGTTTATCTAAACTTCCAGTTTTGTTGACAGTCCTTTTCTTTTTCCATTTGTTAAGTTTGGCAGGGCTAAATTGCTATGGTGTGGATATGACATATCCCCAGATACCAAACTGCTAAGGGCTGGGTTCCCAGCTGTTGGAACTATTGATAAGTGTTTGGATCATAAAGCTACTTAATTACAATAAGCAAGTAGTCAAGTGATGATTTCCTACATAAAGTGGCCATTTGGTAGAGGGTTCTGGTTAGAGGAAGTTAGTCACTATATTGTTGCGTATATCTTGTCCAAAGTCACTTGTTTTATCTTTCTCCTTTTGTTTTCCCCATGCTATAATATGAACTTCCTCCTTAGCCATATGTTCCTACTGTTTTGATATTCTGTTTCACCAAAGTCCATGGTTATGAGACTAGACAGGGAATGAAGTATTTGCAACTATGGCCAAGAATATTACTTTCCTTAAGTTTTCATTTCCTTCAGGCACTCTTTTATATCAGTGAAATATATATGTACAAATGAAACTTACTTTGGGATAGAGATGACATATTTGTCCTTGGTTCACACTCCTGGTACAATCAAATAAATAAGAAGAAAGGTTAGATTTATTTTGTGGATATCAGTTTGGAAATTTTAGTAAATGTCTGGTTGACTCACTGCTTTGGGACCTGGCATAAGAAAGGACATTGTAACTAGTAGACATGGGGCAGTTTTCATTGAGGGCAGTCAGAAAGCAATGCCCCAAATGCTATCACAGTGCGAAAGTCCTAACACTTCCAAATGGCTCCACGGGTAGACCAAGAGCTCAATATTTTAAGGTGAGATTCATTCAAGCCATAACAACCATGTGGTGATTTAGCTACGAAGTCCTAGGAAGACTGAATAAAAAATTAGGACTTTCTCTATTATACAGAAACCACCTCTTCACACCTTCTTGGCTAGTACTATATAACTCAGCTCCATGTGAACTAGTAATTTATTCACACATAGGGGTAATATTCTTAGATCTAGTCTTACCATATGGATAAAACAATTACAGTGCACATATAATCTTACAGAAATATAGAATCTAGAAAATGTCAGCACGGAGCATCACTGCTGAAGTGAATTTACAGAATATAGAACGTGGGAGGAAACCCCATCAGTTCTTATTGAAACATTGAATTTTCCCCCTTTTTCTTTTTGTTCATGCTTCTAGTAAATCAGAGTCTCAGCTACAATGCATTAAGTGATAGCTTAATCAGAGCTTAGCGATGGTCTGAAGTCGGCTTCCACCAGCAAAAAGCTGGCACTAAAGGCATTTAAGCATCTTCTAGCCATTTCACACAGTTGATTGTAATGATTGTTGATTGTAATGATTTTTTGAGCCATTCCATATTATGGGAAATGTCAAAGTCAGTATTGTTCAAGAATTGACACATTTGAGAAAGAACATGTAGGATGTGGTGCTGGAAAAGAAACTGCTAGTTGTGGACAGCAGCTAATCCAATAGCTGCATTTTTGCTTTGTTAGATTGAAGTGGCTCTCTATCACTGCCAACCGCTCCCCACTGCTCTTGCCTGTCCCCCTTCGTTCCCACACCATCACTTCATATTGATTATTCTGACTGCAGGGTTTTATTTGTGAAGTGCTTTGTCATTTGTACTAGTAGAAAGGTCACTATTCACAGCACTTCCAAAGTAGAACATCCCTTTATTGGCGTTATGCAAATCACTTCTCACTCATATTGTACAAGGCAGAGAGGCTGTCAAAACCCTTGGCCAGTAGCCACAGGAAAACCAAATCTCCCAACTGCCTTCTTACTTGTCTATGTCTAAAACTAAATCTCTTGAAACACCCTGGCTTTGGAAGGTACAATGCTGTGATTGTTCCTGTCTCATAATTTTATTCTTTTCCTTTCTTGTTCTTGTGTCTTCTCTCCCACTGCATCACAATAAATAAATAAATAAATAAATAAATAAATAAATAAATAAATAAATCTAAAAAAGTTTTAATGCATTGCCTTGATTTTATAACAAAATAAGGGTTTATCAACTCACGTTTTCACAATACTAATGCTTACCTGACCCTCATTCCCCCCTAAAATGTTTATAAAGTTACTGTGTTTCACGATTTTAACTTGGACCAAAAGTGTGGTTCTGTGTATTTCTTTAACTCATAAACCTTGAAATCTACATAAAATTTAGTAGATGCTGGATAAGGCTTGCCAATCCTGAAATTGCGCTGGAATTTATTTTTTTCCCTTCTAACTCATTCTTTGCCTTGTACGGGGCAAGTGGAACCATGCCACCAGATAGAAGAACTGGTAGCATCGAAGCAGATTCAAAAACTCTGTTAAATCTTATAATTGAGAAGAGTAGGCATTAGAATCAGCTCCTGGCCAAACTACCTGTCCTGAAACCCATGACTATGACACCTCACTAAGATGACCATGACAACCGGTTCTGCAGTATAAAATGCTAGAGTTCTCCATGCTAATGAGGTATCTAGATAAGGCCCCAAGTGTTTATCCAATGAGCTTTCCATCCTGGGCATCCCTTCCTGCAAAAGGTATCTGGTTCACCCTGAGTAAGATGTAAGCATCCTCATCTGCCATGAATTAAACAGTTTGAACAGGCAAGGACCATCTTCTTCAAGGACTACTGTGGATTGATGTCTATATTCAGGTGAGGGAAGGCACAAGACAAGGTGAGAGCCTGTGATTGGGCAGTGGAAAAGGAAGATAAGCTGAGAATTCGAGAGCATAAAGGGACAGAGAGGAGAAGAAGGGGAGGAGAGGAAGAGATAAGATTGAACCTATAAGAGAAGAAGAGGAGCAAGAAACGCACAGTCCTGGGAGCCATAAGTATTAGGGATTTCTTAGTAGATGATTAAATAATAATCAGGGCGTGTCTCCCCATCTATGTGTGGAACTTGTGTTTGTATCAATTGCGTTTTGAGTTCATTGTGTGGACATTTTGTGGGAGGAGAATTTACTAATATAGATCTGACTGATAAATTACAAGCCTCTAGTTTCAGTTTTACAGGGTTTACTGTGATTTGTGACCACTGACCTATATAGTGGGTAGATGGCTGGCAATGTGAGCAGAATTTCAGCAAGAGATGGGTGGTCACTACGTGGGGCTAGCCATGGAGGCAGTGAGTCCTCTGGGGCAAGAGAGTAGCCCACTCTAGCACGGGATGGTGCCTTCTTAAATATTTCCTGCAACAAACCACAGTGGGGGGGGGGTGGAGGGACGTCACTACAAAGAGATGTGCCTAAATATCCCATAGAAGGCCTCTCTTCCAGCCTTTCCATACTTCTGGTTCTCATTTAGAACCAAACCTGGATTCTGCCCAGTCCTGGACTCTGTGCAGGCCTGCAGATTCCCGTTCTCAACTCCACCTGGTCCCCAGGGGAGGGTACACAGGAGGCCGAGGGCCTCAGAATCCATCCCATCTCCCTCTGTTTCTCACCTGGAGAAACGCAGGCTGGGACCCCCTATCCTGGATAACATTCTGCCTTCCCTGAGTGACACCCCAATTCCCAGCAGCAAGGCAGACATGTCACTTGTCACCCCCGCATGGTCTATCCCATCCCCTGAGCAGAGTATCAGTGGCTTTATGACACCTGAGCAGTGAGGCAGAAATGTAGGCTGGCAGACTTGTTTCACTTCTTAAAAACATTCCTGTGCTTTAGGCACTGTAAAAGAAGCTTTGTTGACTCGCACCCCCACAATGCTGATAACAGGACTAATTTAAACTGGTGGTACTGGAAACAAGAAGTTATTTTGTTTTTGACATTTATGCTAATAATAACATATTTACTACTTCTATATAAAGCTATTTCACACTTTATATTCTGAGTATGTGTTTATGAGTGTGAGGGGTATTGTGTGCTTATGTGTCATGTTTATAATTCAGAAATCAGGAAATTCTTTCATGTGCTCTCCAGCCTATTTCCTGAGACCGGGTCTCTCCCTGAACTTGGAATTTACTGATTGGCTGGGCAGATGTACAGACTGTTTCTCTAGATCCATAGTTTATGTTGTTGTTTTTATTTTAATGGATATAAGTACTCTCTCTTCAGAGATAGCAGAAGAAGGAATAAGATCCCATTACAGATGATTGTGAGCCACCATGTGGATGCTGGGAATTGAATTCAGGACCTCTTGAAGAGTAGTCAATGTCTTTAACCACTGAGCCATCTCTCCATCCATAGTTCAGCTTTTTGACCTTTACCAAATATAAACACAAACTGTGTAGTGTTTTTGTATATACATATATATGTATGTATGTATTATATATTTCATAAAAGGCAAAAATTTTACAAAGCAAGTATATATATACATATAAAATTAGGCCACCACAGAATACTTGATAACCTAGTAATTCCTCCTACATAGAATATTGAATGCCATAAAATATATGCTTCAAGAAAAAAGAATAGAAATGGCATTAAAATCTTTTTTTATACTAACTAATGAAGAAACTAGAGACACAATATTTTTATTTCTTTGTGATTTTTTAGGGGTCTGGTACAGACTTTTCTTCACTTTTATAGTATAATTTTTATTTCCTATAGGACCCAAAATACAGTGATCCTCACTTTGTGAGAGAGGCATGGCAGAGAAATCCTGGATTTCCAGCTTGTACTGTCCACTCTGACTTGTACAGGTTGACGTGTGTGTGTGTGTGTGTGTGTGTGTGTGTGTGTGTGCGCGTGCGCGCGCGCACGCGTGCATGTGCATGTGTGTTATGAATGTATAATACATATAATGTAGTCTTGTTTGTGTTTAGAACCCATAGCCTCACATCATTTCTCAGCTTCACTGCCTCTTTCTCCTCTTCTCCTCTTCCTTTTCCTTCTCCTTCTTCTATTATTATTTTATTTATTTACAAACCCCCATCCCGTCTTCCACAGTTCCTCACCCTATTCCTCCTACCCCCATCTCCATGAGGATGCTCCCCTTTTCTTTTCATCTTAACTCATAGGATAAAATCTTGAAGGAATGTAAATCTTGAAATTGATTCCTAGTATGTAGTTGATTTTCAAACATGTTTTGGACTTGCATAGGTTTAGGGTTACTACAAAATTGTTAAATTGTTATGTTGAGTCCCTTGGGAATAAAGGGTTGTGGGAAAGTTTTTATTGCCTTCTAGATAGTGGATGATGTGATAGTGACTAAGTCATAAGTGTAAAAACCAGTACATTATCTATGAATCCTGTGCAGAGAAAGAAAGCAAGAAGAGATAGCAGGAACTAAATCCAGGAAGAGAAGAGCTAGAACAGTATTTTTTTTTCTTTTTTAGTGGAGCTAAGAGGCTATACAATGGGTCAAGATAGCACTGTTTTTGTTAGAAATATCAGGGACTGCGAAAATGTAATGCCACCTTCTCTGCACACAGTTAACGAATGAAACATGATTACAGTGAGGGCTGGTGGCTTTAGAGACCAGTGATATGAAAGAGAAGAGAAATCTTAAAAATAGCCACACTCACGGAGGAAGCAAAGGGAGAATCACGGAAAGGATGGTGCCTTAGAGATTGGAAGTCCACCCCTTTTGGCACAGGTACGAATGAAGTCTTTTACTTTCAGATGATATCTACAAAATGCAGAAGAAATGGTCTCTTGATGCAAATGAGAGGCAGACTACAGATATATGGCTGGCCAAAGACACAGGCATCATAAATCTGTCCTCTGGCCATAGGACACAGACTGGTTACCTGTTACTATCCAAAGTTTTGTAAAAATCACCAACTGTTCTGCAGTTGAAATCATAGTGAAATACAGATAGTATAGGCAGGTAAAGATTCATATGGAACGTTTTCCCCTCTCTTTCAGAGGGAGTTGCTCACTTCAACTGATAACTGGGGAGCCACAGGATCTGAGAAGTTCAGATTTCAAACTTAAATTGATTCTCTGGGGTGAGTGAAAACAGAGACTCAAAAATGAGTCCAAACCAAACATACAGGTGGTGACAGAGAAATACAACCAGTAGGCATTCTCAACATTGTTCTATGGCACGAATAAAGAAAGCTGTAAATATTATCTTTTTATCTGTCCTCAGATAATCATTATACTGACTACTTAATTTCTTTTGGTTTTGCATTTCAGAGTTAACTATTAAATGTATGAAAATGTTAAATATAGCGAAAGACTATCCATGCTCTCAGGCTGCCTTTAGAATTAGAATGGACCTGGGATACAGGGAAGGTTGGGCAAGAAAGCATCCCAGTGCTGGTGATCATGGATGCATGTCTCCTGCATTGATTTTTTTTCCATGCTTATTGAAGACACTGAGTTCCTGTTTCCTTTTCCTCTTTATCTACTTAAGCATATTTTTTAATTCCTATCTTCAAAGTACCCCACTTTCCATCTGTCTTGGTAAGTGTTCTGTGGCTGTGCAGACACCACAACCACAACTTTTACAAAAGAAACCATTCAATTAGAGCTGGCTTACGGTTTCAGAGGGAAAGTCCACTACTGTCATGACAAGGAGCATGGTGGCACACAGACAAGCATGGTGCTGGAGAAGCAACTGACAGTTTTGCATCTGTATCTCCAAGTAGCAGGAAGAGATGCTGGGTCTGGATGGCTTGGGCTTTTATTTTTCTTGTTTTTTGCTTGTTTGTTTATTTAATCTTTTATTTTCTGTATACCCTGCCAGGTCCGCCTTCTGAGTGTTCTACATCCTATACCTCCTCTACACCCCGCTGTCTTCACAAGGATGTCCCCACCCCCAACTCCACCCCACCAGACCTTTAAACTCCCTAAAGCCTCCAGTCTCTTGAGGGTTAGGTGCATCTTCTCTGACTGAAACCAGACCTGGCAGTCTTCTGCTGTGTGAGTTGAGGGTCCAGTACCTGAGAGATCTGAGGGGTCCAGGTTAATTGAGACTGCTGGTTCTCCTACAGGGTAGCCTTCTTCTTCAGCTTCTTCCAACTTTTCCCTAACTCAACCACAAGGGTCAGCAGCTTCTGTCTATTGGTTGGGTGCAAATATGTGCATCTGACCCTTTCAGCTGCTTGTTAGGCCTTTAGTAGGGACAGTCATGATCCCTTATTGCGAGCCATCCATAGCCTCAGTAATAGTGTCAGGCCTTGAGGTATCCCCTTGAGCTGTTTTGGGTCTGTTGCTGGACCTTCTTTACCCCAGGCTCTTTTCCATTTCCATCCGTGCAGTTCTTTGAGACAGAAACAATTACAGGTCAGAGTACTGACTGTGGGATGGCAACCCCATCCCTCACTTGATGCCCTATCTTTCTGCTGGTTCTGTAGTGGGTTCTACAAGTCCCCACTCCCCACTGTAGAGCATGTCATGTAAGGTCCCTCCCTTTGAGTCCTGAGAGTCTCTTGTCTTCAAGGTCTCTGGTACATTCTGGAGGGGCTCTCCCACCCCTACTTCCTCCCAGGGTCGCCTGTTTCCATTCTTTCTGCTGGCCCTCAGAGTTTTAGTCCATTCCCTACACCAAATACAAGATGATGTTCCCTTCTCCTCATCCCATCTCCTTTCCCTCCCAGGTCCCTTTCTTCCTCCTGCCTTGTGATTTTTTCTCCCTCCCAAGTGTGACTGAGGCATTTTCACTTGTGTTCTTCAGCTTGTTAAAACTTTCTGAGTTCTGTGGACTGTAGTTTAGGTATTCTGTACATTTTTTTGGCTAATATCTACTTATTGGTGATTACATACCAGGCATGTCAATTTGGGTCTGAGTTACCTTACACAGGATGATATTTTCTAGTTCCATCCAATTGCCTGCAAAACTCAGGATGTCCTCATTCTTAATAGCTGAGTAGAATTCCATTGTGTAAATGAACAACATTTTCTGGGTCCATTCTTCTGTCTTGGGACATCTGTGTTGTTTCGACCTTCTGGCTATCACAAACAAGGCCACTATGAACATAGTGAAACATGTGCCCCTGTGGCATGGTGGGGCATCTTTTGGTTATATTCCCAAGAGTGATGTTGCTGGTTCTTCAGGAACATCTATTTCCAATTGCCTGAGGAACCAGCAGATTGATTTCCAGAGTGGTTGTACCAGTTTGCAATCCTGCCAGCAATGGAGGAGTGTTCCTCGTTCTCCATATCCTCTCCCACATGTGTTATCACCTGAGGTTTTGATTTTAGCCCTTCTAATTGGTGTAAGGTGGAAACTCAGGATCGTTTTGATTTGCATTTCTCTGATCACTAAAGACTTTGAACATTTCTTTAGGTGCTTCTCAGCTATTCGAGATTCCTCTGTTGTGAATTCTTGATTTAGTTTTATACACCATATTCTGATTGGGTTGTTTGGTTTTTTGGTGGCTAGCTTCTTGAGTCCTTTATATATTTTGGATATTATCTCTTTATCAGATGAGTTAGTGAAGATTTTTTTTTCCAATGTGTAGGTTGCTGATTTGTCTTATTAACTATGTCCTTTGTCTTACAGAAGCTTTCCAGTTTTATGAAGTCCTATTTATCAATTTTTGATCTTCAAGCCTGAGCCATTGGAGTTCTCTTTAGGAAATTTCCCCTGCGCCAATGAGCTCTTTCCCACTTTCTCTTTTATTAGATTCAGTGTATCTAGTTTTATGTTGAGGTCCTTGATCCACTTGGGTTTGAGCTTTACGCAAGGTGACAAATGTGGGTCTATTTTCATTTTTCTACATATAGACAGCCAGTTAGACCAGCACCATTTATTGAAGACACTTTCTTTTTTCCATCGTATATTTTTGGCTTCTTTGTCAAAGATCAAATGTCCATAAGTTTGTGGTTTTATTTCTGGGTCCTCAATTATATTCCATTGATCAACATGTCTGTCTCTGTATCAATGCTATGCAGTTTTTATCACTATTGCTCTTTAGTAGAGCTTGAGGTCAGGGATGGTGATTCCTCCAGCTGTTCTTTTATTGTTAAGAATTGTTTTCTCTATTCTGGGCTTTTTGCCTTTCTAGATGCATTTGAAAATTGCTCTTTCCATGTCTTTGAAGAATTGGGCTGGAGTTTTGGTGGGGATTGCATTGAATCTGTACATTTCCTGTGGTAGGATGGCTACATTTACTATGTTGATTCTGCAAACCCATGAGCATGGGACTTCTCTCTATTTTCTGAGTTCTTTCATTTCTTTCTTGAGAGACTTGAAGTAATTTTTATACAGATCTTTGACTTGTCTGGTTAGAGTTACCCCAAAGTATTTTATATTATTTGTGGCTATTGCTAAGGGAGTTGTTTCCCTAATTTCTTTCTCAGTCTGTTAATCATTTGTATAAAGAAAGGCTATAGATTTATTTGAGTTAATTTTATATCTGGCCACTTTGCTGAAGTTGTTTCCCCCCCCTGGAATTCTCTGGTTGAATTTTTGGGGTTTATTATGCATGCTATCAGATTATCTGCAAATAGTGATACCTTTATTTCTTCTTTGCCAATTTGTGTCCAGTTGATCTCTTTTTGTTGTCTTATTGTTCTAGCTAGCACTTTGAGTATTATATTGAATAGCTATGGGGAGAGTGGGCATCCTTGCCTTTTCCCCAATTTTAGTGGGATTTCTTCACATATCTCTCCATTTAATTTGACATTGTATGTTGGTTTGTAGGCAATTGCTTTTATTATGTTTAGGTATGGGCGTTAAACACCTGATATCTCCAACACTTTTAACATGAAATGGTGGTGTAATTTGTCAAATGTTTTTTCTGTATCTAAGGATATGATCATGTGATTTTTTTCTTTGATTTTGTTTATATAGTGGATTATGTTAATGGATTTTCATATATTGAACGAACCTTGTTTCCCTGGGATGAAGCCTGCTTGATCATGGTGCATGATGGTTTTGATGTGTTCTTGGATTCCGTTTGCAAGAATTTTATTGAGTATTTTTGCATCAATATTCATAAGTAGAATTGGTTTGAAGTTCTCTTTTTTGTTTGGATCCTTGTGTGGTTTATGTATCAGAGTAATTGTGGTTTCATAGCGTGATTAGGTATTTCTTCTGTTTCTATTTTATGGAATAGTTTGAGGAATATTGGTATTCAGTCTTCTTTGAAGGTCTGGTAGAATTCTGTACTGAATCTGTTTGGTTCTGGGCTTTGCTTTCTTTCTTTATTTTTTTTTTTGGGGGGGAGGGGCTTGGGAAATTTTAAATGACTTCTTGTAGTGGGAAACATAAAAAAGCATAACTGCCACAGTTCCATTGAATGGGTTACCTGGAAGGGAAGCTGGGGATGTATGGGAAGGTGACAAAAAAGAGACAGAGACAAAAATAACACCTGCTATTCAAGGTCTCAAAAGTTTAATGAAGAACTCCTCATATATATAGGCAGGGGAAAAGTCTGGAAGCTTCTCAGTAGAATCAGTTCAGTTGCTCTACAGGTGGCTGATGTTTCTCAGGAGACTGCAGGTCCTTGAAGAACAATAGGCTTCACCTTGGTCTGAGCACTCCACCCTAGGTGGAGGGGATTATGGCTGACACAGGAGTTCCCACTCAAAGACTGGGAGAGGAACTTCACATTGGTCAATGTCAAGTTCCTGCCAGGTGGCATGGCACCTCAGTAAGGCTCTCTACAAAAAAAGGGGGCATCATCACATCCTATTGCCCACTCTTCTCTGGCCCCAGCCATCTCAATGCCTCCATGGCTAGCCCCATGCAGCGACTGCCTGTCTAGAAATACTCTTGCTCCATTTTTCTGCTCTCATTCCCAGTCATCTGCCCCTGTAGTTAATGGTCACAAATCCCATAATTCAGCAAAATCAAAACTCTAGAGGCTTGTAATCTATCAGTCAGATTTATATTAGTAAATTCTCAACCCACAAAACATCTGCACAATGAAATCAATACTCAATTGATATAAAAACAAGCTACACCCCTAGATGGGGCAGATACACCCTAATTATTATTTAATCATCTAAGAAATCCCCCATACTTATGGCTCCCAGGACTGTGTGGTTCTGGCTCCTCTTCTTCTCTGATAAGTTCCACGTTATCTCTTCCTTTACTCCTGTTCTTCCCCTCTCTCTCCCTCTGTACTCTAAAATCCTCAGCTTGTCTTCCTTTTCCACTGCCCAATCACAGGCTCTTACCTTATCTTGTGCTTGCCCTCACCTGCTTATAGACCAAAATCCACAACTTCTATTTCCTTATGGGAGATGGTCCTGTTTAGATAGTTTACCTGGTCTTGATTTAAGTTTGATATGTGGTATCTGTCTAGAAAACCCCATTTCATTTAGATTTTCCAGTTTTGTTGAGTATAGGCTTTTGTAGTAATATCGCATGATTTTTTTTTTAAATTTCTTCCATTTCTATTGTTATGTCTTCCTTTTCATTTCTGATTTTGTTAATTTGGATATTGCCTCTAACTTCATTAGTTAGTTTGGCTACGAGTTTATCTATCTTGTTGATTCTCTCAATGAACCAGCTTTTGGTTTTGTTGATTCTTTTTCTCTTTGTTGCCATTTGGGTGATTGCAGCCCTGAGTTTGACTATTTCCTGCTTTCTACTCCTCTTGGGTGTGTTTGCTTCTCTTTGTTCTAGAGCTCTCAAGTGTACTGTGAAGTTGCTAGTATAAGACCTCTCTAGTTTCTTTACCATGGCATTTAGTGCTATGAGTTTTCCTCTTCACACTGTTTTTATTGTATCCTATAAGTTTGTGTATGATGTGTCAACATTTTCATTACATTCCAAGGAGTCCTTGATTTCTTTCTTTATTTCTTCCCTGTCCAAATTATCATTGAGTAGAGAGTTGTTCATTTTCCATGTGTATGTGGGTTTTCTGTTGTTTTTGCCGTTACTGAAGACCAGCCTTAGGCCATGGTGATCTGATATGATGCATGGGAATATCTTAATCTTCTTGTATAGGTTGAGGGTTATTTTGTGACCAATTAATTACATGGTTGATTTTGGAGAAGATAGCATGAGGTGCTGAGAAGAAGGTGTATTCTTTTGGTTTAGGGTGAAATGTTCTGTAGATATCTGTTAAATCCATTTGGTTCACAACTTCCATTAGTTGCACTGTGTCTCTCTTTAGTTTCTGTTCCAATGACCTGTCCATTGGTGAGAGTGGGTGTTGATGTCTCCCACTATTATTGTGTGGGTTCAATGTGTGTTTTGAGTTTTAGTAAAGTTTCTTTTATGAATGTGGGTACTCTTGCATTTGAGGCACAGAGGTTCAGAATTGAGACTTTCTCTAGGTGGATTTTTCCTTTGATAAATATGAAGTGTCATCCCTTATCATGCTTGATAACTTTTGGTTGAAAGTATTTTATTGGCTATTAGGATAGCATCCCCAGCTTATTTCTTGTGACCATTTGCTTGGAAGACCCTTTTCCAGCCTTTTACTCTGAGAGTGACTGTCTTTGTTATTGAGGTGTGTTTTCTTGTATGCAGCAAAATGCTGGTTCTTGTTTGTGTATCCAGTCTGTTAGTTTATGTCTTTTTGTGGGTGATTCGAGTCCATTAATATTGAGAGATATTAAAGACAGATGACTTTTGGTCCGTCCCTGTTGGTTTGTTTTTGTAGGCGGCTTTATGTAGTTGTGGTTCTCTCCTTTTGGCTTTGTTATGAGATGCTTAATATCTTGTCTTCTCTTTGGTGTGTAGGTATCTTCCTTGTGTTGGAGTTTTGCTTCTAGGATCCTCTTTAGGCCTGGATAGATATTGTTTGAATTTTGTTTTTGTAACTGCCTGCAGCTACGGTGGACTTGGTCCTTGGAAGAAAAGCTGGGGATAGATGGGATGGGGGGGTGGGCAGCGAAAAGAAAGAAGACTAAGACAACACCAGCTGTTCAAAGTCTTGTGATTTATTGGGGGACCCAGTGTTTTTAGGTTTCAGGAACGACCCTACCCAAGTTCCAGAAGGTGTTTGGGGAAACTGGTCCGACTGTTGGGTGTTGGCTCCACTGCTTAGGCAGCTGGGTTGGTCACCTGCTTAATTCCGAATTCGTAGACCCTGAGAAACAAAGAACTTCACCTTCACTCTAAGTACTCCACCCTAGGTGGAGCAGGATCCTTACTAGCACAGGAATCCCCGCTCAACAAATGCTGGGAGAGGAAGTTCACCTTGATCAATGTCCTACCATATGGCATGACACTCCAATATGGCTCTGTACAGGTTTTGTCCTGGAATATTTTGGTTTCTTCATCTATGTTGATTGAGCATTTTCCTGAGTATTGGAGCCTGGCATTTGTGTTCTCTTTGAGTCTGCATGACCAGGCTCTTCTGGCTTTTAGTGTCTCTGTTGAGAAGTCTGATGTAATTCTGATAGGACTACCTTTGTATGTTACTTGGCCTTTTTCCCTTGCAACATTCAATATTCTTTCTTTTTTCTGTGTGTTTAGTGATTTTTTATTATTGTGTGATGAGAGGATTTTCTTTTCTGGTCCAATTTATTTGGTATTCTATAGGCTTCTTGTACCTTTATTGCCATCACTTTCTGTAGGTTGGGGAAGTTTGCTTCTATAATTTTGTTGAAGGCGTTTTCAGGTCCTTTGAGCTGGGAATCTTTGTTCTCCTCTATTCCAATTATTTTAGATTTTGTCTTCTCATTGTGTCCTGAATTTCCTGGATGTTTTGGGTTAGGAGATTTTTATGTTTTGAATTTTCTTTGAGAGCTGTGTCAAAATCTTTTATGGTTACTTCTACACTTTAGATTCTTCTATCTCTTGTCTTTTGTTGGTGATACTTAACATCTTTAATTCCTGACCTCTTTCCTAGGTTTTTCATTTCTAGGTTTTCCTCCATTTGTGTTTTCTTTATTGTTTCTATTTCCACTTTAGGTGATGGACTGCTTTATTCAATTCCTTCACCTGTTTGATTTTGTTTTCCTGTATTTTTTATAGGTTTATTTGTTTCCTCTTTAAGGGTTTCTACTTGTTTGCCTTGTGTCTTCCTGTATTTCTTTCAGTGAGTTATTTATATTATCCTTAAAAGGCTCTATTATCTTCATGATATAGAACTTTAGGTCAGCTTCCTGATTTTCAGGTGTGTTGGTGTATTCAGGGCTTGCTGTAGTGGGAGAACAGGGTTCTGATGATGCCTACATATACTGACTTCTGTTGTTTATGGTCTTGTGCTTGCCTCTTGCCATCTGGTTATCTCTGGTGTTTGCTGGTTTGGGTGACTCTGTCTGGAGTCTACCTCATTTGTCACTGGGTTGCTTCAGGTCTCCTGGTATGCCTGAAGTTCTGGCTGTAGCAGACTTTCTGTGGGGCCTTCCAAATGGGGAGTTTTCAGAGGGGCAGAGAAGCTGCTGGTCTGTTGCCCTGGCTGCAGTAGATCTCCTTAGAGGCCTTCAGACTGTTGGATCTTCAGATGAGCAGCCAAGCTATTGTCCTGTGTGAAGCTGTTCTCTGGGGGTTGTTATGGACTGTAGTTTCTGTTTACCTGTGTGCAGCGAAACTACAGGGAGGCTTTCAGTCTGTTGTGTCAGTTGCCCTACATGCCATATAGCCCCTCGGAAGTCTTCAGACTATGGTGTCCAGTTGCTCAGTTGCCCTGTTTACAGAGGAACTCCTGGGAACCCTTCAAGCTGTGGTGTCTTGAGGGGAGCAGACCAGCTGGCAATCAGTTGCTCAGTTGCCCTGTGTTCAGGGGCATCTCCTGAGATGCCATCATGCTGTGGTATCATGTGACCTGAGTGCAGCAGATCTCCTGGGATGACTGGGGATGTGGTATCTTCAGGGCCGCAGACTAGCTAACAGTCTGTAGCAGAAGAAAGGACTAGTAGGAAGCAGAGTGGTGTTCGGTTGGAGGGGGTTTTGAGGGGTGATGGGTTCCGAGTCCATTAGTCTCCCAGTGGCAGCTACAGAACTTCAGGAGGGTGCTTACCAAATTTTCTGAGTGCAGTGGACTGCAGAGAGCCAGCCCTGGCAGGGGGTTCTTGAGGCCATGGAGCTGGAAGAACATTGGCAGAGGGTAAGACTTGGTCTTACGAAAATTTAGGCATAAAACTTTGGCTTACTAAATATTTAGGGTTACTGTATAATAAAAAGTTTACTGATCTAAGTTACTATGCCATTGTAGCTAACCTGCCTTCTGCTTTTCTCTGAGCCCAGAGACTGCAGGCTCAGGCAGTACCTCATCCTAAAACAGCAGGAGATTAAGGACAGGATTAATTGCTAGAGCCTTTTGTTCAGATGCCCCTTGCTTGTTGGGCTAGGGGGAAGTTTGTAGTAATAAACTTCTATTGAACCAAGAAAAGAAAATAACACTGGAAGAAGAAAAAATCTTGTACATAAGTGAATATGCATAATCTCACATAAGTTTATACTCAGCTTCATGCATGCTCATTTACACATTTCCTTTCGAATCTAGTTGAGTCCAGCTTGCATGCATTCTCACAATTACATACCTACACACACACATGCATACATTCTCACAGTTACATACTTATACACACGTCCATACTTACATAGGCATGTGGAGCAAAAGATCAAGCACCGATGCAGAAAGAACTCATTCATTCTGGACGAAAAATGAGCTCCAATCTTTATTACATAGAGAAAGAAAAAACTTTTATCCTTGTAATGCTAAATGAATGAAACCCACATTTGTAAGAAAAAAGCTTTGTTCTTTTGAATAAGATTAAACCTGCGTTATTATTAAGAAAGGACCTGTTCTGCCCCATGGTAAGGAGAAGCCTGCCTGCTCCTTCTGCTCTCTGCAGCTTCTTCTTTTTTCCTCTTTCCTTCTGCATTCTGCACATAGCTCTTAGTATTTTATGTTACCCGTAGTTTCTAAGTTATTCTACTCTGCATTCTCCTTCCAATCTTGCTCTCTCCACCTGCTCTGATGTCACAATAATGCCCTTACTCTGAACGCCCATTCTCTCAATGCTGTGCCTATACTTCCAAGTTCTTCTTGAGTTCAATTCTGTCTAAAATGTGTTCTGACTAAAAACTTCTCCTCAGCTCAGTTCCTCTCTCAGCTCATTTCTTCTCATCACTGTTCTCACATCAGTTCCTGAGTTCTGACTCTTTTCTTTGCCCTCAGCCCTTAAACATCGTTCAGAATACATGATCATATGTTGAAATGTTTGTCAAAAGTTCACACATAAAATCAAATCATAAATTGATATAGGAGTTTACAGAAGAGAATGTTTACATGCATATCCATTAGGAATAATTATTTGGCTAAACATCTATCACCTGTCTCAGTTTCACAGGTTCACTGAAGGCTTAAAACCATAACTAAGTTATTAGTGAAGTTTTGTATAGATAAACCCAGTCAATATTTTATCTTCTGTTGTAGCGCCTACAATAAATCATTATTTACTTTTTTATGACCTTTGGTTAGTTGTTTTATAAACTCTTGGAATGTGCTCTGAGTAGGAGAAAGTCTGGTTACCATCTAAGAGCAATTAACTGGTGACACTTTGGAGATTGGCAGAGTTCTCATTGCAGTTTTAACTATCAGAAACGGTCCTAAGAGCAGTCCTACTATGAAAGAGCTTCATAATCACAGATATAATTTTAAGAATTCTTATAGGATCCTTATTAAAACCTAAGTTATCTATTTGACTATATAGCAACACTACAAGACAGTACATCTTCATGGATCTTCAGAGATCTGCTCCAAAGTGTTGTGCTATTACTTAGTTGTAGCCGCCAGTGACTATGGAGAACCAGGTTCACGTGAAAAAAGAGATGCAGATGGAATAGAAAAGAACAGGCAGTGAGAGAAATAACAAGCCAAGACAAAGTTTTCTGGTAAAGGGTCAAAGTTTAATTTTCAGTTCTGATTATGTATAGGCAAAGACAATCCTTTGTTTCAGCTGAGTTGCTTTGTTTAGGCTAGATTCTTTTGCAAAGTAAGCTCAGTAGGCAGTCAACTCCTCAAGGCTCTGGCAGGGAAATGAGAAAGTGTTGAGGTCAGAAGCTGTCTCCAGCAAAGTTTTTTTTTCCTGTTTCTTTTTGGTTTTTTGGTTTTGTTGTTGTTGTTGTTGTTGTTGTTGTTGTTGTTGTTGTTTTTCAAGACAGAGTTTCTCTGTGTAGCTCTGGCTGTCCTGGAACTCACTCTGTAGGCCAGACTGGCCTGGAACTCAGAGATCCACCTGTCTCTGCCTCCCAAGTGCTGGGATTAAAGGCATGCACCACCACTGCTTGGCCTCCAGCAAAGTTTAAGTCATCTGGAGTTTTCGCCAACTCAAGGCTGGGGGGTGGGGTGGGGAAGGACACATTTAGTGAGTGTTATATAAGTTTAATAATAGAAATCTTTCTTAAAATGAATCCCTTACAGCCTTGCTTAATAAGGGCGCACCTGTCACAGATTATATAATAATCTGAAGCAGGCCATTTCAGGATGATCACCTGCTAGTTATTAGCTTGTCCCATTATGGCTCCTGACAGTGGATCTTCTTGGATGCCTCAGGATATAGTGTCTTCAGGGGAGTAGATTAGCTAGCAGTCTGTCCCAGCAGAAAGGTCGGCTTGGACTTTTGAAACTGTGAAGCCCAACCCTAGTGATATACTTCCTCCAACAAGTTCACACCACCTAATCCTTCTCAAATATTGCTACTCCCAGATTACTAACCATTCAAATATATTAGACTATGAGGGTCATTCTGATTCAAACCACCACACTCTCTTTTTTTTACATTGCTTTTCTCATTCTTGTTTTCATTCAAAGAAAAAAAGATTTTCATTTTCATATTCTCTACCCTCATTTTTCTTCTTTTTTACCAAATGGCTTTTAAAAGGTTTGCACTAATTTGTTCATATATCAGCATGTATAAGGATGTACCTACTTTTTAAAAGTCTTACTTTAAATTTTTCTTCAAATTTTCCTAATATGTTAGGAACATTTAATCTCTCTTGTATTAAAATTTGTAGGGATTATTGCAAGAGGTGTATCCCTGAAAAGGGGCATTTTATGCTAAATACAGTTAAAGAAAATGATAATCTACAATAGATACTTACTAACATTTTTTCTTCATATCATTACTGAAAAGATGCTTTTCTCTGTGCAAGTAAAAAGTGAAACCATGAAAAATTAAATAGCATTTTTATTACAAAAATTCTGCAAGTAGCACTCATATCAATCATCAATCATTAATCAAAGAGTAGCATACAGACATGCTTTTAGGAATCTGATGAGAGCATTTCTCAGTTGAGTGTTCTTCCCAGGTGACTTTAGTCAGTTTTAGGTTGACATGAAAGCTTCCCAGTAAACAGGTAGCTATATGAAATAGTCATTCCAAGTGAGGTAACCCAAATCAAGAAAAACAAATGCCAAATATTCTCTCTCATATATGAATGAGTGCCTGTGGAAGTCAGAAAACTAGTAAGAGGCCACCAGGAGATGAACTCAAGAGAAGGGGGATAGCATGCAGCTGTTGAGAAGGGAGAAATGGGGATTACAGATCATGAAAGGTAAACTGAGGCGGGATAATGGAGGACAAAGGTAGAGGAATAAATATGGGAAGTGATAACTGACAATAAAGACCTCTGAAAATGCTACCTGAAAATGTGCTACTGTAGGGAGTTCCTAAATATATAAAAAGATACATATATTTGTACATAAGGTGTTTAAAGGGAGTTGCTTTATAATATTTTGCCAATGCCTATACTGAACAATGTATTTTATCAAATAAGAATTTAGTGCCAGTAATGAGTTACTTCTTTTTGAGCTTTTAGTTGGTGAGTTCCTATCAATTTATAGCCCATCTCAAACATTACATTTTATTGTCATTGCTCTTGGTTGCCATAAAGTATCCCAGCCAAGACTGTATAGCTGAAAATACTACGTATTTGACTCATAGACACAGAGAAATCAGGATGGCACTGAGCTGAAAGCCTCATCTCTACCTGTAGGCTTCTATAATGCTGTAAGCTTCTGTGATGTTGCTAGGACAGAAGAGTAATCAACAGTCTCACCCCTCTTGAACCATGTAAGCTATAACAATGATTGACCTGGCAATATAGGCTCACTTCTGCAATAGTGGTAGAAATGTTAGAAGAATATGCTCATTAGCATTTATGAAATTCACTCATACACGCTAGAGTAACCTCAGAAGAGTGGGTTTTCCACTTATGAATTAAATGTACTGTATTGTCTACTGGGCATGTCTTTGGGGTTACATTCTTGATTAAAGATAGATATTTTAAGGCTCAGCTCTGACCAAGAGCCCCAGGAGAGGTGATACTGTGTTGTATAAGAAAGCTATATAAGTAAGCCACAGAGGGCCAAAAAGCAAATAGCATTCTTTCATGTCCTATGCTGTTGATCTGATCTTGAGTTCTTGTTCTGGCTTCCTTCAATGATGGATGTGATCAGCAAATGCAATATAAATAAACACTGTCTTCCAAGGTTGCTTTTAATCATGGAGCTTTTTCACAGCAACAAAAAAGCAAACTAGAATAAGTAACCAACTATTTGGTGATTGGATTAAAAACCCATTCTATAATACAGATCTCATATCTACTACCATTAACTGGGCAAGGAAAAGGTGTCTGGCTAGCTCAAAGGCTCTAAACAGGAATCTAATATTATTCTTATACTACACGTGCAAAAGAGTAAACTACCTGCTAAGTTTTTATCTTTATACCTGTACATGCAGGCAGCATTTAGTGGATTCAGTGTGTTTAAAAGAAAAAGATCATGAAGTTTGGGGGTAAAAGTGAATAGGATAGAGAAGGAATCAACATGGAGGAATTGGGTTCAGCTTTGATCAAAAACACAAGTACGTATGCCTGAGATTGATTTAAAAATATCAACAGAGACCTACAGAGTATAGCATGAAAGATAAGCATAGTTTATTACAAAGTGAGGGGTATCCTTTCTAGGAAGCAAGTTTCCAAATGGCTAAAGAGATCATTGTGTTTGCTTTCATTTGGAAAGGCTTTTACAATTTCTAACATTTCTGGAAAAGGTATCTCTCCCAGGGAATGTTTTCTTGTCCAGGTCATTGACAGGCTCACTCATATTTACTCTTATAAGATGTGATGATACTGTGTAATCTCTTCTGTTAGTGACCTTACCATGTTTAGGGATCTAGAAACCAAGAGGCTTATACACTAATGACTTTACATCATGTTTCCTCCAATGGCCCACAGTATCTTCAGGTCTCATTCATCTACCTAGTATTTGGAGTCCTGCAGTTCTAGTCTTTAGTTTTATAGGTTGGTGAGTATGAGGAAGCAGTCTATTACTAACATCCTGCAGGAGGCCTGCTAATAGTTACTTAAAATATCTTATAAAGGAATTCATTGGATTTGTTTACACAAAAGTAACTTGACAATTCATCCATTGTTACCTGTATATTTGAGAGGCGTAATTTAGTAGCTTTTTAATCACAGAAGAAGAAAGCATGATGGGCCACAATCCATTGCTGAAGGACATATACTTCTCCAGAAATCTGTTATTTCCTCCATGGACTATAATATCACAGAATGATGGCAACAACCATGCATGTCCCTTGGAATACATGGAAATGCACATGAATGTACATGCTACCTTCTTCACACTGCCTTCCATTCTGGTGCCACTTTCTATAGGACTCCTCATATTCAAGGCAGGGGGCTATCTCATCGTCATGGTACTGCTTCCTGTGCCAACCCTCTTGGGAAACATCACTGCAGGCATATAAAAATACATCTTGGCAGTCTAAATCATATTAATCCACTCACGTAGGCAACCATGATCAATCATCACAGAACAGTATAAAAGTTATAAGTGAGTATTTACTAGAACCACAGAAGAATAGACTAGTAATGGTAAATATGAAAATTCTATCAAAATGTAACACTGCAACTGATGTAATAATTTATAAATTTGTCATGTGTTGAGCATTTTGAACTGTTTTATTATTTTTTTATGTATTTGGAATGAATGTGAACTTTTGCTAAGGTGCTAAGGGAAACGATAAATTGTCCAGTTGACAGTTCATTGTAGTTATTGAACCCTGAACAATGTTTTCAGCTCAGTAAAACTGTAGGCATTCCTTCAGAGTTATTTTGTCTCCCCCTACACTCATTTTATTTTGTTGGACATTAGTGTTTAAGAGAGTAAATACCAAAGCCAAATAGAAGACTATTTGACAGTGTCCCCAAAGAGACAACAGATTAATAAGGTCTTTTAAGGCCATTGGAAACTCTCCCTTTTTTCAGGATCAGCTGCTGATCTATATAGAGCACTTTTTTTGTCAGAGAGCAAAAAGAACATTAGGTTACTGGATAGGCAGGATAACTCATCAAAGATAAACAAGAGGTTGCCACTTTGACAGTGGAAAAATTTAACAGTTGTGGTAAAATTATTACCAGAAAAGCATTTCTCTCTTTTCTCTTATAGCATGTGTTACAGAATTCTCCAGGACTCTGCTCTTTCGAGGTTTTTATGTCTCATGAGTCACCATGGTCAAGGAATTACTTTCGGTTAAAACAAAACAAAACAAAACAAAACAAAACAAAACAAGCTTGCTGTCTACTAAATGTGTTGTGTATTCTTGAACTGAACGTGTTATTTATATTTTCACACATCTGTCCCTCATATTATGTTGTGCAGTATACTAAGCCCCTGTTGCCTGGCAAAAAACTGTCATGGTAAATTGTAATGACAAATCCATTTTTATTTTGGATTCTAATCAAGAACGCTTTTGTTTTCTCTAAAGTTATTTATCTGCTTTTTCTATAACAAAGCAAAATTCAACCAACCAAGCAACCAATGGACTGATCAAATATCAAGGTTCATAAGACCAAAAAGACAAGCTATAGAATAAATAGAAAGGCATTCCTAGAATTAACAAAAGTTGACTTGAATTTAAAACGCTGCCTTCCCATGAAGTTAACAAAAAGGTCCTAGATCTGGACTCTGTCTAGCACAGAGATGCTTGGGTCTGAATGAAGGTTCCAGAATAGCTGTCAGAGAAGAGGGATGGTGGCCAGGCTGCCATATTACTTTAGCACTACTGCAGAGTCCTTTTAAGAAGAAATGCTGTGGTATTTTTAATTAACTTATGTCAAACTTAGGATTATTCTTAAATATATTAACTATATGTAAATATGCAATTAAATATATACTATAAAACTATATAAATATGACTATATATTTAACTATATATAACTATAACTACATATAACTATATATATATATGTATGTATGTATGTATGTATATATATATAGTCGAATGAACCAAAGAAAGACCCAGTTCACAGGAATCTACATAGTTCATGGAAATAAGAATTAGGTTGGTCTTTTGTTCAGTGTAGTGAAATTTTTTTTTCTTCTTTCTTCAGTGAGGGTTTACATTTTTAAAAATCACTGTTAGCCAAGTGAAAACTAAGTCATCAGTTAACATTAAGACAAAAAATTACAATGACTATGACTACATACATGTATGCATGAAGGCATGCACATGTACACATGCTTGCACACAGACACACAAACAATCATACCCACATGCGCATAACTGCACATTTCCACCAGGCAATGTTAAATATAGTATCATATAATGGAGAGTTTTAATTTTGAAGTAAGGTCAAGGCAATAGTGTTATCAGCAATGCAGGAAAGCAAATAGAGATTCTTGACACAGTGAGAATTAAGCATTAATAATGTCTCTTTTTATGTCTTAATTGGCTGTGATTTACTTCTGATAGCACCTTTCATTATCAGTACAGCAGGGCACCTATGTGTTCCATTTGAGGTGTCCGATACTCTAATTATCCCCACATGCAGGCCACCCTCTATGCATGTTAAGTAACACCAGTCATGCACTTTGAAAATAAGCAATGTGCTTAAACATATCCCAGGTACTCTTGTCAGCTTGGGATTACATTTTACTCTCGAGATTGTAAAGCTACATGGTTGTTTTGCATTGATAGTCATTTGTATTGATTGGACAGAGAAAAGTAAGTGCTCATTATAGAACTGCTGGCAGTGTAATTATTGAATGGCACCTGTGTTGAGGTATATTAGGAATCACAGCCCTCTTTAATGCCATGCAGTGCGGAGTCCTAGTCACCCAGTGGAGTCCACTCTTTGTACTGTAATTGCTCGTAATCAGCAAGTGAGGGCAGCAGGTATCCTTTTGATCTGTCCAAATTCTGATGTTGGCACATACGCACTGCCTGCATTTACTTTCAAACCTTAGATTAGTTCATTGGGAAGCTATGTCTTACGGAATTCCCTTCTTTTTAGAGCCAGACTTAATAGCTTAAGCGTGCAATTTGAATCTAAAGTCTGCTACACACTCGATCTATGAGCCCAGGGAGACTAGGTACACCTGTCAAACCTACATTTTCTTCGTTAAGAAATAGGGTCAATGATAGATTTTTCTGAAATATTTAGGAAACTAATTAAGCCTAGATGTAGAGTAATCATTGTGTAAACAAATAGTCACTGACGTAGCCATGGCTATGCTATGGGAATCAATCCACTTAAATCAGAGTCATTTCATCATGGCATGTGAAAGCCCTGCTGGCCAAGCTGCATCTTTGGATCAGAGATATATGCATAGAAGTTCACATCTTAGCCAGGCGTTGGTAGCGCACACCTTTAATCCCAGCACTTGGGAGGCAGAGGCGGGCAGATTTCTGAGTTCGAGGCCAGCCTGGTCTTCAGAGTGAGTTCTAGGACAGCCAGGACTACACAGAGAAACCCTGTCTCAAAAAACCAAAAAAAAAAAAAAAAAAAAAAAAAGAAGTTCACAAGTTCACATCTTTAACTTGAAATGTTTGCTGTTTGGGTTCCGCTTGTACATGTTCTTGAAACGTGAGTTTCAGCTGAACTTCCTCCCACTGTGATTGGTATCCTACTCCTTTTTCAAATTGCCTCAGTTCCTCTGCTAAGAACAAATCTGGATGTAGACCCAATGCAGCATCATCCTCAGCCTGCTCACAGCCTTTGCCTATGAAAATCACATATTCTACCTGGATGTTTGTAGATGAGAAATGAGTGAGCAATATTTTAAGAGAAGCGAGTATTATTTTATTATTATTACTATTTATATTTTCTTTCTTTTTTTTCAGTCTAGATTTTATTTCCCTCCTAGTCTATCCCAACTATTCCACATCTCATACCTCCTCCCTGTCCCCCTGTCTTCATGAGGATGTCCCCACTCCCACCCCTACTCCACCAGACCTCTAAACTTCCTGGGGCCTCCTGTCTCTTGAGGGTTAGGTGCATCTTCTCTGACTGAATCCAGACCCGTCTGTCCTCTGTTGGGGGGGCCTCATATCAGCTGGTATATACTGCCTGGTTGGTGATCCAGGGTCTGAGAGATCTAGGGAGTTCAGGTTTATTGAGACTGCTGGTCCTCCTACAGGGTCACCCTCCTCCTCCTCTTCCTCCTCCTCCTCCTCCTCCTCCTCCTCCTCCTCCTCTTCCTCCTCCTCCTCCTCCTCCTCCTCCTCCTCCTCCTCCTCCTCCTCCTCTTCCTCCTCAGCTTCTTCCAGCTTTTCCCTCAGCAGCTTCTGTCCAGTGGTTGGGTACAAATATCTGCATCTGATTCTTTCAACTGCTTGCTGGGTCTTTCAGAGGGCAGTCATGCTAGGTCCTTCTGTGAGTGCTCCATAGCCTCAATAATAGAGTCATACCTTGGGGCCTCCTCCTTTTGAGCTGGATCCTACTTTGGGCCTGTTGCTGGACCTTCTTTTCCTCAGGCTCTTCTCCATTTCCATCCCTGCAGTTCTTTCAGACAGGAACAGTTATGGGTCAGAGTACTGACTGTGGGATGGCAACCCCACTCCTCACCTGATGCCCTATCTTTCTGCTGGAGGTGGGCTCTATAAGTTCCCTCTCCCCACTGTAGGGCATTTCATCTAGGGTACCTCCATTTGAGTTCTGAGAGGCTTTCACTTCCCAGGTCTCTGGTACATTCTGGAGGGTCCCCCCAACCTCCTACCTTCCACGGTTGCCTGTTTCCATTCCTTCTACTTTTCATAATAGTACATTTTATATTTTACATTATAACAAAATCCCCTATGCAGGCTCCCGCTGCAGACAGAATAGGGACTGTACCTAAGAATCTTGGAAGTGTGTGAGTATGTAAATGTGTCTATGATATTAAAATCATTTCGGCTTTCTCTCTGTCTCTATGTATATATACTCATTAATATAACTGAGAGGAAGAGCTATCTGTTATTTTTTGCACTTGAATGCAATACTTATCTCTGAATATTGACAAGATTCTTGGAAACATATTCATGTCAAAATACAATGCTTCAAGACCTTTCTATCTATTCATACCACACAACAGCTCATGTGGTGAGTCATTTCCTCCTTAAAACAGAATCACCATGTTCTTTATCTAAATGTGATTCACTTTATCTTCCCACAGGTAGAGATGGCAGATTTTCTTGAGGACTCTGTCTTTCAGACTGTTGCAACAAGGGTGTTTAACACCACTTTAAAGTCTGCCCAGTTTTCAGAGAGGAGATGGCTATCAGGAACAGGTAAAGTATTTGGGGTCTAACTCTTAATGTAGAGTTTTGATTAGGATTAGGACAACATCATACAACAAAATTTGTGGATTACTGGGTACAGTGTGGAGTTTTAAATGAAAAAATGTTCTAAGAGTAAATTTACATGTACATTCGACACATTCTATTTAAGCCTTGGTGTCTCTTAGAAAGGTCCTGGAATAAGAGTAAAGACATTTAAGGCTTTTCTCTTCCCAACTAAGAATCCTTTATGTATAAAAAAAAATTTAAACCAGAAAATGAGAGAGTAAAATCATGTGAATATGGATGTGAAACAGATAAAATAAACACATTTGGTTATTGGGGATAGAGTGAGGGGGCTCCAATCATAATGTGAAGTATTACTTTTTTAATTTAATTTAATTTAATTATTATTTTTTTTAGACAGGGAGAGAACACCTAAAATATTTTATGTGATCAAGGTGTAAAATTTAAAGTGATGTGATATGATATTCTTTTTAAGACATTAAAAACATATTCTACAGTAGCAAATATTGAAGGCAAAGTGAACACACTGGAAGGGAAATATATTAGGATACACAGGAATATATTAGGATACACAGGAATATATATTATATGAAATATTATATTTGTATTATATTAATATGAAATATATTGTTTTATATAGCTTTAAAAATTGAGAATGAAGATCTTTCCCAAATTTTTAGGCTGCCATTTTGTCCAATTGACAGTGTCCTTTGCCTTACAGATGTTTTTCAGTTGCACAAGGTCCCATTTATCAATAGTTAATCTTAGATTCTGAGCTATTATTGTTCTGTTTAGGAACTTGTCTCCTGCACCAAGGTGCTCAAAGCTACTCCCCACTTTCTCTTCAATTAGATGTAGTGTGTCTGGTTTTATATCAAAGCTTTGGATCCACTTGGACTTGAGTTTTATGCAAATAATGTAAATATGGATGAATTTGCATTCTTTTACATGCAGATATCTAGTTAGACCAGTACTGTTTGTTGTTGATGCTTTTTTTCTTCCATTTTGTAGTTTTGGCTTCTTTGTCAAACAAGTGTCCATGGGTGTATGGGTTTATTTCAGGGTCTTCAATTTCATTCTATTGATCAACCTGTCTCATTCTATACCAATACCATGCAGCATTATTATTTCTCTGTAGGACAGCTTGATATCAGTGATGTTGGTACCTCCAGAAGTTCTTTTCTTGTACAGGATTATTTTAGATATCATGAGTGTTTTATTTCTCAATATGAAGTTGAGAATTGTCTCAAGATCTATAAATAATTGTGTTGGAACTTTGAAGGGAATTGCATTGATTCCATAGATCACTTTTGATAAGATGGCCATTTTTACTATGTGACTCTTACTGAACCATGAGCATGGGAGATCTTTCCATCTTCTGATATCTTTCTCAATTTCTTTCCTCATATATTTGAAGTTTGTGTCACATAAGTCTTTCACTTGCTTAGTTAGAGCTACAGCACCAAAATTATATCATTTGTGGCTGTTGTGAATGGTGTTGCTTCCCTGCTTTCTTGCTCAGCCCATTTATAATTGGCATGATGGAGGGCTACTGATTTTTTTTTGAGTTAATATTGTATCCAACCACTTTGCTGAAGGTGTTTACCAGCTGTAGGAGTTCTCTGGTAGAATTTTTGGCATTATATATATATATATTCATATCATATCATTGAGAATAGTGATACTTTGACTTCTTTTCCAATTCATATCCACCTAATCTCTTTTAGTTGTATTATTGCTTTGGCTAGAACGTCAAAATGGTCACCTTCTGTGGTCAGGAAGGACTAGTAATAGAGGGATAAGGACCCCAATCCATCCACAAAACCTTAAACCCAAAATTTATCTTGCCTCCAAGAAATGCAGGAACAGAAATGTCATAGAGACTGAGGGAATGACCCACCAATATCTGGCCCAACTTGCAATATATCCCATGGACATGAACCAATCCATGACACTATTAACGATACTCTGTTAGGCTTACAGAAAAGAGCCTAACTGTCCTCTGTGGGGCTCTACCCAGCAGCTGACCAAAACTGAGGTAGAGACCAACAGCCAAACATTAGACAGAACTTGGGAAGAGTTCTTGTGGAAGAGTTGAGGGAAGGATTGAGAAACTCAGAGGGGATAGGTACTCCACAGGAAGACCAAAATTTTCAAATAAACAGGACTCTTAGAGGTTCCCAGTGACTGAAAAATTAACCAAAGAATATACAAGGGCTGGATCTAGGCCTACTGAACATATGTAGTAGATATGTAGCTTGGTCTTCGTGTCATACCAGTTGGGATCGTGGTTTACTCTGACTCTGTTACTTGTTTGTGGATCTTGTCCCCATAACTGTGCAGTCTTGGCTGGTCTCATGGGTAGAGGGTGTACTAACTCCAGCAATGACTTGAGATGTAAGGCTGGGTTGTTTTTCAGAGGGGATCTCACCCTTCTCAGAGATGAATGGGAGAGAGGGGCTGGAAGGAGAGGGGAACTGTGATTGAAAATGTAAAGTGAATAATAAATTAGTTAATGGGAAAAATTAAGAATAAAATCGAATTATTGGGAGAAACTGCATGCAAGGAAAGTTGAAGTAGATAAATAAGATTTGGAATGATTTTTTTGAATATGAAAAAAACTGTGAGTGCATATACATATATTATTGAAAATAATTATAGAGATAATTTTATTACTCAGGCCACTGGAATAGGCCATGAGAGACACTGTGCAAAAAATTCAAAACACAACAAACACACTCAAAACAAACTCACTTTAAGCAGTTATGTTATATTTTACTAATGAAAATAAAATGAGGCCAAGGTAGCACCAAAGATATATTAAAAGTCACCTTGACCATCTTAGGGGACCGGAGACCGCTATTTGGCTTCTCTTTTAAGGAGAATGACTAGAGAAAGATTTAGTGTTTAGTTTTTTTCAAGATGTTTTAGGATACCATGTTGTATAAATATTAGAGGAGATTATTGGATTGGAGTAAAACTACTAGAGGCTGGATAGGAACATAATATTCAAGGACAGGCTCATGAACCTGAAAAACTAGGAGCTACTCAATCCTAACAGCCAAAAGCCTCAAAATAGGAAACCCAGTTACCTGGACCCAATCTAAATTTAAGGGCCTGGTAGCTCTGTGAAAAGTTATAGGTCCAGGTATTAATTCCACCTATAGACTTGAAAATCTAATATTCAAGAAGTTCAACAAGAAACACAGCTAGAGAAAGCTGAGATTGTATATTAGGAACACATGAACTTCATGTTGTGTTATTTGCTTTGAGAGTGTATCCCTCAGCAACACAGACTACTTGGACACAGGATCTTCCTGTTTCAGATTCCATATTCTGGGATTACAGGCCTGTGTCACCATAAGTGGTTTTCCCCTCCTCCTCCTCCTCCTCCTCCTCCTCCTCCTCCTCCTCCTCCTCCTCCTCCTCCTTCTTCTTCGTTGTTTATTGTGGTATTCAAGGGCTCCTGATCTCCTGGATCCTGCTATCCAGGTCTTCCCTCCTTAGTTGCTCAGCTCCTTGCTGACTCTCTCTGGAAATACCCTCCCAGGCAGACCTAGCCATGTGCTCCATTGACTTTCTAAAATCTTTCAGTCTAGTCAGCTGGTGACCACTATTCACCTTCAAAACACATACATTTCAAGATATCTCAGCTTTTCCTTTTCTTTGAAATATCACAATGAAATAGAGTTTTTTTCTAATGGCATACTTCTTGAGATTATAATTGTAATCAAATACTTGCAAATATGAAGAAAAAAACAACAAGGAGAAGATAACTTGAAGAGTATCTATTATTACCCTCTGAATTGAGATTAATCCAGGAGGGAAAATTATAATCTTGCTTTCTTTAAAACAAAGCCGGTTTCCACCTAACTTCAGCTCTTACTTCCTTGTTCCTTATTTACAGTACAGTGGAATTTGAGTGAAGGAATGGCAAACTGCTAATAAAACCTTTGATGGGTATTAATTACTTTCTACTTAATTAACTGCCATGTGGATCTTGTTGAGCTATTGATTACTGGCAAACATACATCCCACTGGGGATATATGTGATTTAACTTCATCTGAAGAGTCAATTAGTCCAAGTAACCGGGAGAGCTGGTGCTTCACTTCAATAGCTGGGGTTTTTTTTTTTCCCACCAAGAAGGATGGATAAGCCATTTATTTGTTCATTAAAACACAGTGCCGCTATCAACAGGAGGCACTTACCTGGTGTTATTGAGATTGGTAAAATGTCACTCTATGTCGTCAGAGATTAGCTGCATTGTGAAGAAGGAATGCGGACAAGGGAACTCTTGCCTGCAGGAGGGGCTGAAGGAATGGGAACTTGCTGGAGAGCCTAACCGTCTAGCATGAACAAGTTTGCTGTCATACAAAACTGTAACCAACCAATCATTAAATACCTCTGTGAAACTGCTTGGAAATCTGAAGGTTTCTGCTGAGGGACTTTTAGGACCCAAAAATCTTTTCTTTGAAGGGTAGGGTGTTTTCTAAAACTTCAGTTACTAATTTACTGGTCCAGAATGCATTCTAGAGAAAGTCAATGGGAGGATTTAGAGCCAAATGGAAGAAAAAAGGAAGAGATGTATGGGAGTAAGAAAAACTATTCCATTGACGAAATTTTGACATAAAAATTTACCCTAAAACTCATAAGAAAATTTATGAATCTGTCACACTTAACATGTTTCAACTTCAAATTAGAGTTACTTTTTTATCATTTAAATTTATTTATTTATTTATTTATTTATTTATTTACATCCGCAATGCTGTTCTCCTTACTTTTTAAAATGTGTGCTTAGCTTACAGGCATTAACTCAGCTGCATATGAATCTGTGTGAACATGTGTTAGGAAGCCAAAAGACAACCTTGAATGTTCCTCGGGCACCATCCATATTTTGTTTTCTTGAGAGAGGGTTTTTTCCACTGGCCTGCCTATAACCCCAGTAAGCCAAATAGGCCAGCTAGTGGGTCCCAAGGATCTGTCTGCTTTTACTTTACCCACATAGGTTTTACAAGCATGTAGCTTTTAAAATTTAGCTTCGAAAAGGATCATATTCAGGATTACTGATTACATTCCTAGGTCCATTAGTCATTTCTTTTTTCTTTTTTTTCAATTTTTATTTTCTATATTCTCTGTTTACATTCCAAAGGCTTTCCCCTTTCCCAGTTCCCCCCCACCATACGTCCCATAGTTTCTCTCCCCCCCCAACTATTCCCCAATCATTCCCGCTCCCCCCCACGGTTTCTTTACAAAACTGGATCCAATATTTACAGGCCCAGGGTCCTCTCCTTTCTTCTTCTTGGGAATCACTTGACTTGCTAATTGTGCCTTGAGTATTTAGCGCTTCTGGGCTCATTAATATCCACTTATCAGTGATTGCATTTCATGTGTATTCTTTTGTGATTGGGTTAACTCACTCAGGATGATATTTTCCAGATCTAACCATTTACCTACAAATTGCATGAATTCATTATTTTTAATTGCTGAGTAGTATTTCATTGTATAAATATACCACATTTTCTGTATCCATTCCTCCTTTGAGGGATATTTGGGCTCCTTCCAATTTCTGGCTATTATAAACAAGGCTGCTATAAACATAGTGGAGCATGTGTCTTTATTGTATGCAGGGGAATCCTCTGGGTATATGCCCAGGAGTGGTATGCCAGGGTCCTCTGGAAGTGACATGCCCAATTTTCTGAGGAACGGACAAACTGATTTCCAGAGCGGTTTTACCATTTTGCAATCCCACCAACAGTGGAGGAGTGTTCCTCTTTCTCCACATCCTCGCCCACGGTGGGATCTGCTAGGCTCTCGCCACCAGGCAGGTCGAGCTCCACCTAGGCAACCATTAGTCATTTCTTTTGGGACAAGTTTATTCAATTCATGTGTCCATTTGCTGACTGACAGTTTTAATTTCTTCATTTTTTTGAAATTCTAATCCTTGTTTGAAATGTGTCTTCTTTTTTTCCCAACTATCTAGATTGTCTGTTCTAATGAAAGCTGACATATTATCGCAAAACATTTTGCTAAAACAGAAGTATTTTCTTTAAAATCCATTCCTTAATTATAATTTTAAACAGCTTTCTTTTGAGAAATTAGTTGCTACTAAGTAAAACTTATCTCATTTTATTTCATGGATTGTTTATAAAATCTATATGTGATTCAGTCATTGTTATTTGATACATATGATATAGAGTCACTGTCATTGGATATTCATAGTATCCATGTGAGATAGAGTCACTGTCATTGGATATTCATAGTATCCATGTGAGATAGAGTCACTGTCATTGGATATTCATAGTATCCATGTGAGATAGAGTCACTGTCATTGGATATTCATAGTATCCATGTGAGATAGAGTCACTGTCATTGGATATTCATAGTATCCATGTGAGATAGAGTCACTGTCATTGGATATTCATAGTATCCATGTGAGATAGAGTCACTGTCATTGGATAGTCATAGTATCCATGTGAGATATAGTCACTGTGATTGGATAGTCATAGTATCCATGTGAGATAGAGTCACTGTCATTGGACAGTCATAGTATCCATGTGAGATGGAGTTGCTGTTACTTACTCATCTTTAGGAAGTTGGAAAGAGGATTAAAATATTTAAGTAACTTAACAGATCTAATTTCTCAAATCAGGATTTGATCTAACGTTTCTGGGACTTCAATTTCTTCTACTCTGTCTCCATAACCCTTTGGTATGATATTGCAGCATGAACCTAAAGACAGAAGAATGTCTGCTCAGAGCATAAGTGATTATTACCCCATGTGACCTGTTTCAGTGTTTCTGACACCATTCTTGGATTCATGTTTTTTCTTCAATCACCTTTTCTCTTTCTCTTTTCCATTCCCATTTTATTTTTCTTACGTATCTTTGTGATACTATTTCATACTTATAAAGGAAATACATTCATTCCTAGCATGGGGATATGATTAAAAAAGCATTGTAAGTGAGAACCTTACAACTGTTCACCCTCACATAGAAACTGCTCTTCTACAGGAAGACCAACAGAGACAACTAACCTGGAATCTTGGGTTTCTCAGGGTCAGAACCACCAATCAAAGAACATACACTGGCTGGACCTAGGCCTCCCTGCACATATGTAGCTGATGTGCAGCTTGGTTTTCATGTGGGTCCCGAACAACTGGAGTGGCGGCTATCCCAAAAACTGTTGCCTATATATGGGATAAGTTCTTCTAGCTGAGCCAGCAATCTCCACTTACGTGTTAAGCTGCACTTGAATTGCTTCCAATGTCAAAGCCATCTCTAGAAGAGATGCTTATGGCAGATACTCAGCTTTCTTATTTTTAAAATACGTGATATTTGAAAGAACTTATTTTTCTGAGTTATGAGCAATGATTACTAGGATTCCTTCAACACATTATTATTTTATGTTTTACATTTTATTTTCTCCTCCCTTTCATTAAAGACAGATCATTTTCTCATACAATATATATTGAATAGTGTTTCCTACTTCTTCTATGTCTTCCCTCCTATCCAGATCCACTCCCTTTCTGTAACTCATTAGAAAAGAGTTGGAGATACTGCATTTAGAACTGTGTGTTCCTCTTTCTCTCCCTCCCTCCCCATCTGTCTCTATGTTTCTTTCTCTCTCTCTCTCTCTCTCTCTCTCTCTCTTTGAAAAGCATGTTCTTTTATTGAAAAAAGAAGTAAAAACATTTTATGATAAAATTGCTGATTTACATGGAAAATATTTCTGACAAAATAGAAGAGATATATAGAAAAACACATTAAAATTTACAATTCTCATGAAAAATTTAAGAGTAAACTGGTAGACATAAAAAACATTGCTAAATTAATTGAAAAAGGAAGTAGAAACATTTTATGATAGAACTGAAGATTTATGTGGAAAATATTTCTGATAAAATTGTAGAAAAATGTAGAAAAACATGTTAAAATTGAAGATTATCATGGAAAATTTTATATAGTTATAATAATGGTAGACATAAAAGTATTACTAAGTTGATTGAAAGTGGAATTAAACTTTTTCTGATAAAGTTGAAGATTTACATGGAAAATATTTCTGATAAAATTGAAGAAATATATAGAAAAACATGTTAAACTTGATTATTTCAGGGAAAATTATACAGATAAAATTGTAGGCATAATTCTAAGTTGATTGAAAGTGGACTTATAAACATTTTCATGCTTATAGAAGAAAATTTCCCTAACCTAAGAGATGCCCATGAACATACAAGAAGTCTACAGAACTCCAAACAGTCTGGACCAGAACAGAAAGTCCTCCTGGCACATGATAATCAAAACACAAAATGCACTAAACAAAGAAAGAATATTAAAGCAGTAAGGGAAAAAGGGCAAGTAACTTATAAAGGCAGACCTATCAGAATTACACCAGACTTCTCACCAGAGACAAAGAAAGCTAGAAGATCCTGGGTGGATCTCATACTGACCCTAAGAGAACACAAATGCCAGCCCAGACTACTATACCTTCTATTTTATCAAAAATGTTTTCCATGTAAATCTCTGATTTTTATCACAAAAAGTTTTTAATTCCACCTTCAATTAATTTAGAAAGGTTTTTTATGTCTACCATTTTATCTGTATAATTTTCCATGAAATAGTCAATTTTAACATATTTTTCTATATATTTCTTGAATTTTATCAGAAATGTTTTCCATGTAAGTCTTCTCTCTCTCTCTCTCTCTCTCTCTCTCTCTCTCTCTCTCTCTCTCTCTCTCTCTCTCTCTGTCTCTCTCTGTCTCTCTCTCTCTCTCTGTCTCTCTCTCTCCTATCAACGGCTGGAGGAAGCTTTGACGAGGCATTAATCTATGAGCATAACACAATAACATTAAGAGACATTTTATTGTTACTTTTGCTTTTGAAATCCCAGCAGTATTTGGTTTTATCCTAGGTCCCTAGGTCATTTAGTCTCTGGTTTTTCATCAATGGTAGATATTGGTTCAATTTCAGGGAGGGCGCCTTAAGTTAAATATCAGACATTGGTTCATTTCTCCCACAAGATTTGTGCCTCCATTGTCCTAGCATATTTTGCAGGCAGGACAGACTTTAGAACAAAGGTTTTATTTATGCCTATTTGGGTGTTTATATTTATCTTTCGGTAGCCTGAAGAGTACTATCCTGTACCAAAGACACTAAAACATAGGGATGAAGCATAGGCATCAGCTCAACCTCTTCCAGTTTAATGAGTTGTGTGGGTGTTTTCCTCAGCAATGAAGTTCTGCTGTCAGTTTGTGTAAAACATTTTATTCTCTTGGCAACAGGCTATATGGTTTGGGGATTTCCCTTTGGCCTACAACTCAATTGCATGTAACCTACCCTTCATTTATTGACAAGAGATGTCCAGGTGGAACTTTCCCCCTCATTATTTGGAGACTTTACTAGGAACACCTTCATGCATTTTAGGAAGGTTTCATCACACTAGGTTTCCATACTGTTCCTTAAGCACCCCTCAATTCTATTTCTCTCTGCTTTCCCTTCTTTTGCTCAATCTCTCTTCCTCGTCCCCACATGATCCTCCTGTTCTTACTGCTTTACTCCGGTCTGCCAATAAAATATATTCCATTTTCCCCTCCCAGTGATATCTATGTGCCTCCCACTGAGTCTCTTCCTTTATATTCATCCTCCTTGGCTCTTCAGATTGTAGCTTGGCTATCATTTATTAATAGTCACATATAGAAAAATATACACCATTGTTATCTTTTTGAGTCTGTGTTATCTCACTCAGGATGATTTTTTTCTATTTTCACCCATTTGCCTACAATTTTAGGATGTCCTTTTTTAATCACATGAGTAATATTCCATTATCTAAATAGATTATATTTTCTTTATCAATCTTTCTGTTGAGGAACACTTTTATTTTCAATTTCTGGTTATTATCAATAGAGCTGAAGTAAAAATGGTTTATCATGTTTTTTTTTTTTTTTTTGTGTGTGTGTGTGTGTGTGTGTGTGTGTGTGTGTGTTTATGTGTGTGTGTGTGTTAAGACTAAGCATCCAGGACTGGTATGGTTGGATATTGAGTTTGACCAATAGCCATTTTCCTAAGGAATCACCATACTGAATTCCATAGTTGGTGTGTAAATTTATACTCCCACCAGCAATAAAGTAGTGTTCCCCTTGCTCCATGTCCTTGCCTGTGTGAGATATCGCTTCTATTATTGATCTTAGTCCTTCTGATGGGTGTAAAATGGAATATCAAAGTACTTTTGATTTGTATTTCACTGATCACTAAGGACGCTGGTCATTTAAGTGTCACTCAGGCATTTGAGATTCCTCTATTGAGAATTCACTGTTTAGATTTGTACTCCATATTAAGTTGGATTTTTTTTTGACATCTAGTTTTTGGAGTTGTTTTTATACTTTGGATATTAGCTTTGTTTCAGATGTGCAATTGTAAATATCTTTTCCTGTTCTGTAGGATGCTGCTTTTGTTCAAATGACTGTGTCCTTTGCCTTACAGAAGCCTTTTAGTTTTAGGAAGTCCTAAATTAATTGTTGATTTTAGTGCCTGTGATGGAAGTGTTCTGTTTAGTAACAATGAGTTCAACACTATTCTCCATATTCTTTTCTATCAGGTGCAGTGTATCCTGTTTTATATTGAAATCTTTGATTAATTTGGAGTTGACTTTTGATCAGGGTGACAATATGGATCTATTTTCATTTTTCTACATGCAGATATCCTCTGTGATCAGCACCATTTGCTGAAGATGTCCTTTTTTCATTGTGTACTTGTGACTTCTTTATCAAATATTGTGTGGCACTAGGTGTGTGGATTCATCCATGCCTGGGATATCAATTTGATTTCATTGATCAACATGTCTGTTTTTATGCCAACAACATGCTATTTTTATTAACATAGCTTTGTAGTGCAGATTGAAATTGAGAATGGTGAGAATTCCTGCAGTTCTTTAATTGTTCAAGATTGTTTAGTCTATCTTAGTTTTTTTATTTTTCTATATGAAGATAAAATTTGTCTTTTGAAAGTCTGCAAAGAATTGTGTTGGAATTTTCATGGCTATTGAGTTTGCAGATTGCTTATTGTAGAATGATCATTTTTATTATGTTAATCCTACCAATTCATGAATATGGAGATCATTCCATCTTCTGATATATTTTTAAATTTTCTTTCTTCAGAGATTTGAAGTTTTATCATATAATTTTTTCCTTGATAATATGTTAGAGTTACCTTGTGTTATAGTTATCCCCAAGATATTTCATATTGTTTGAGATTATATTGAAATGTGTTGTTTCACTACATTTATTTTTTTACTTGTAAGTCCATGTGTGTCTGTATGTGGATATGTGAATATGTATTCAAGTATATATGGTTTTAGAAGAAGGTATTACACACTCAAGAACTAGAGTTACTGAGCTTCTATGACATGATTGCAGAGAAAGAATTCAGGTTCTCTATAACAAATTTCTTAAATTTTAACTGCTAACACAGATCTTTAGCCCCAGCTTCAATATTTTTGCTTATATAAATTCTATACAGTAGCAAGATAAGTAAGTCACAGATAATAGACAACATTTGAAATGCATAATATCCATAAAACTTTGCCCAAATATATTTAAAATCAAGATTGTTTTCCATACTCAAACAACTTAAAAAATATATAACCAATCACATGAGGAGATCATAAACAGCTTATTTCTTTTCATGCAGTTTCACTGAATAGTCAGATTCCAGACTAGTGTTATGTTTCAGTACTAAGTATGAAGAAATAATTTACCTCTTTCAATTATTCAAGAAATGATTTCTGATTTCAACAGTGAAGGAAAAACAAATATTGGACTTAATTAACTCCTAATATATAGGCAATAAAAGGAAACCTTAAAACATTGAAGGTTACCTTTCAATGAACAAGGAAAGCATTACAAGGCCATAATCTTGAAGTGAAGATCAAAATACAGTGAACTCAGCATTCACCAAAGCTTTCTGAACCTCTTCACTATGGTATAGTAATGGAGGGCCAAGTATTCTTGGCAGAAAGAAGTATGAGCCACTAATTTCTTTCTCAGCCTGTTTATCATTTGAAGAGAGGAAGGCCATTGATCCGTTTGAGTTAATTTTATATCCATCCACTTTGCTGAAGTTGTTTATCAGATTTAGGAGTTCTCTGGTGGAAATTGTGGGGTCACTTAAGTATACGATCATATCATCTGCAAATAGTGAAATTTTGACTTCTTCCTTTCCAATTTGTATCCCTTTGACTTCCTTTTGTTGTCTAATTGCTCTGGCTAGGACTTCAAGTACTATATTGAACAGGTAGGGAGAGAGTGGGCAGCCTTGTATAGACCCTGATTTTAGTGGGATTGCTTAAGTTTCTCTCCATTTAGTTTGATGTTGGCTACTGGTTTGTTGTTTTTACTATGTTTAGGTAGGGGCCTTGAATTCCTAATCTTTTCAAGACTTTTATCATGAAGGGATGTTGGATTTTGTCAAATGCTTTCTTAGTATCTAATGAAATGATCATGTGATTTTTTTCCTAGAGTTTGTTTATGTAGTGGATTACATTGGTGGATTTCCATATATTGAACCATCTCTGCATCCCTTAAGTGGTCAAGATGGATGATCGTTTTGATGTGTTTTTGGATTCGGTTTGCGAGAATTTTATTGAACATTTTTGCATTGATATTCATAAGGAAAATTGGTCTGAAATTTCTTTCCTGGGTCTTTTAGGTATCAGAGTAATTATGGCTTCATAGAACAAATTGGGTAGTTTTCCTTCTGTTTCTATTTTGTGGAACAGTTTGAAGAGTATTGGTATTAGGTCACCTTTGAAGATCTGATAGAATGCTGCACTAAACCATCTGGTCTTGGGCTTTTTGTGGTTGGGAGACTACTAATGACTGCTTCTATTTCTTTAGGGGTTATGAAACTTTTTAGGTAGTTGATCTGATCTTTATTTAACTTTGGTACCTGGTATCTGTCTAGAAAATTGTCCATTTCATCCATATTTTCCAGATTTGTTGAATATAGGATCTGTCTTAGGATCTAATGATTTTTTGGATTTCCTCAGTTTCTGTTGTTATGACTCTATTTTCATTCCTGATTTTGTTAATTTAGATACTGTTTCTGTGTCCTCTGATTAGTCTGGCTAAGAGTTTATCTATCTTGTTGATTTTCTCAAAGAACTAGCTTCTAGTTTTGTTGATTCTTTGTATAGTTCTTCTTGTTTCTACTTAGTTGATTTCAGCCCCAAGTTTGATTATTTTCTGCCATATACTCCTCTTGGGTGTATTTGCTTCCTTTTGTTCTAGAGCTTTTAGATGTGCTGTCAAGCTGCTTGTGTTTCCTCTTAGCCTGCTTTCATTGTGTCTCATAAGTTTGGGTAGTTGTGGCTTCATTTTCATTGAATTCTAAAATGTTTTTAATTTCTTTATTTATTTCTTCCTTGAATAAGTTATTATTGAGTAGAATGTTGTTCAGTTTCCACATGCATGAGGGCTTTCTATTATTTTTGAGGTTATTGAAGACCAGACTTAGTCCGTCCGTGATCTGATAGGATGTACAAGATTATTTCAATCTTCTTTTATCTGTTGAGGCATGTTTTGTGACTGATTATATGGTCAATTTTGGAGAAGGTACTATTAGGTACTGAGAAGAAGGTATATTTTTTGTTTTAGGATAAAATGTTGTATAGATATCTGTTAAATCCATTTGGTTCATAGTACAGAGCTAAACAACAAATTCTCAACTGAGGAATATGGAATGGCTAAGAAGCACTTAAAGAAATGTTCAACATCTTATTCATTAGGGAAATGCAAATAAAAACAACCCTGAGATTCTACCTCATACCAGTCAGAATGGCTAAGATAAAAAACTCAGGTGACAGCAGATGCTGGTGAGGATGTGGAGAAAGAACACTCCTCCATTGCTTGTGGGATAGCAAGCTTGTACAACCACTCTACAAATCAGTCTGGTTGTTCCTCAGAAAATTGGCTATAATGCTACTTGAGGACCCAGTTATATCACTCCTGGGCACATACCCAGAAGATGCTCTAGCATATAATAAGGATACATCTCCACCATGTTTATAGCAGCATTATTTATAATAGCCAGAACCTGGAATGAACCCAGATGTCCCTCAAGAGAGGAATGGATACAGAAAATATGGTACATTTATACAATGGAGTACTACCCAGCTACTAAAAACATTGAATTCATGAAATTTGTAGGCACATGAATGGAACTAGAAAATATCATCCTGAGTGAGGTAAACCAGTCACAAAAGAACACACATGGTATGTACTTACTGATAAGTGGATATTAACCCAGAATCTTGGAATACCCAAGATATAATTCATAGACTACTGGAAGCTCAAGAAGGCAGACCAAAGTGTAGATACTTTGGTCCTTCTTAGAAAGGCAAACAAAATACCCATGGGAGGAGATATAGAGACAAAGTGTGAATGTCCAACCTGGAAATCCATCCCATATATAGGTACCAAACCCAGACACCATTGAGGATGCCAACAAGTACTTGCTGACACCCGAGAGGCTCTGACAGTTCCTGAGAAATTCAGAGGTGGATGCTCTCAGCCAACTATTGGAGTGAGCATAGGGTCCCCAATGGAAAAGATTGAGAAAGGACTGAAGGAGCTGATGGGGTTTGTAGCCCCATAGGAGGAACAACAATATGAACCAACCAGACTGCCCCCCACCTCACTGAGCTCCTAGGGACTAAACCACCAACCAAAGAGTACATATGAAGGGACCCATGGCTCCAGACACATATGTAGCAGAGTTTACTCTTATCGGACATCAATGGGAGGAAAGGATCTTGGTCCTGTGAAGGCTTGATGTCCCAGTGTAGGGGAATGCCAGGACAGGGATGGGGAGTAGGTGAGTTGGTGAGAAAAGGGAGGGAAGATGGGATAGAGGGTTTTCAAAGGGGAAATCAGGAAAGGGCATAACATTTGAAATGTAAATAAAGAAAATATCTAATAAAAAAAAGAAGTCTGAGCCACAAAATGTGTCAACATAACGGAAGAACTAGTGTGGAAAAAAATCCAGAGAAACAGAAGATATTTGCATAATACACTCTTGACTCATAAGCCAAATGTTTGCTGCCTCTTCACAGAGTAAAACTCTTACTTTTTTGGCAAAGAGTGGCTACATGGGGACTATGAGCTACACTAAACTGTGCCAATTGCACAGTGCTGGGAGATGCTGAAAAAATGTCCTACAGAGAGAAAGAATGTCAGAAAAAATACACACGGGTAATTGTACTAAGTGATTCTTCTTGCCTTTAGTAGTCAAAATTGTGATTGGAAGTTGAGGCAAAGTTACTGCATAGAACTTCTAAATGTTGAAAAAATATTTACTCCTTACTTGAACAGGTAAAGTTATAGATATATATGGTTATATCTTGAAAAGCAACTAAAAATAACATGCAAAGAGGTGTGGTCTAAGTGGTAGTTAAAAATAAGAATAAAATTGTAAAAACATTTAAGAAACACACAGAAGGGGACTAAAAAATAAAGAAAGAAATGAAAAGCAGATATATCAAACAAAATAATACTAATGAAATGATGTGCTTAACTTCAAGTTATCAATAAACACATTGAACTTAAATGGTTTAAACATAGTGACTAAAAGGCAGAAATTGAATTTAAATAATCTTTTCTCAGTCTAAGGTTATTACACTTTCTCTGGAAGCAGGGTGAGGGGGATGGGATAGGAGGGTTCACTGGGGGTGAGGAGATCAGGAAAGGGGATACCATTTGAAATGTAAATTAAAAAAATCCAATAAAAATTAAAAAAGAAAATACCACCAGATTATTAAAGATATTATGATGTCCACTTGATCAAATCTAGGATAAACGCTTTTGAGCATGTAGCCAGGGATTACATAGACTATCTTAATTCTGGTATGTCTGTGAAGGGATTCTTTAGATTTGGCTATGCAGTCACATGCTTCATATTAGAACTGAGGACCTCAGCTAGAGCCCCCTCCCTGCTCTGCTACTGTTTCTAGCACATACATAATCACAAATCATAAGTGACAGGCAGTGTATGTGGTCAGCTCCATTTTTTCACCAATGTAATAACTCCTAGCTCATCTTAGGGATTCTTTTTTTAATTTTTTTTAATTTTTATTATTTTTTATTTTGTCTATATTCTTTGTTTATATTCCAAAGTCTTTCCCCTTTCCAGTTCCCCCCTCAACATATGTCCCATAAGTCCTCTTCCCCCCTCATTCCCCAATCACCCTCCCCTCCCCATCATTTCTCTGTTCTGGTACTCTCCTACAAAACCGGATTTAGTCTTTTCCGGACCAGGGTCCTCTCCATCCCTTTTCTTGGGAATCTTTTGCTTAGTTAATTGTATCTTGAGTATTCAGAACTTCTGAGCTCATTAATATCCACTTATCAGTGATCGCATTTCATGTGTATTCTTTTGTGATTGGGTTGACTCACTTAGGATGATATTTTCCAGATCCAACCATTTGCCTACAAATTGCATGAATTCATTATTTTTAATTGCTGAGTAGTATTCCATTGTATAAATATACCACACTTTCTGTATCCATTCCTCCGTTGAGGGACATCTGGGTTCTTTCCAGCTTCTGGCTATTATAATAAGGCTGCTATGAACATAGTGGAGCATGTGTCTTTATTGCATGCAGGGGAATCCTCTGGGTATATGCCCAGGAGTGGTATGCCAGGGTCCTCTGGAAGTGTCATGCCCAATTTTCTGAGGAACCGCCATACTGATTTCCAGAGCGGTTGTACCATCTTGAAATCCCACCAACAATGGAGGAGTGATCCCCTTTCTTCACATCCATGCCAGCACTTGTTGTCTCTTGAGTTTTTAATCTTAGCCATTCTGACTAGTGTGAGATGGAATCTCAGGGTTGTTTTGATTTGCATTTCCCTGATGACTAATGATGTTGAACATCTCTTGAGTTGCTTCTCAGCCATCCAAATTTCTTCTGGTGAAAATTCCTTGTTTAGCTCTCTACCCCATTTTTAATAGGGTTATTTGGTTCTTTGGGGTCTAACTTCTTGAGTTCTTTGTATATATTGTATATTAGTCCTTTGTCAGATGTGGGGTTGGTGAAGATCTTTTCCCAATTTGTTGGTTGCTGTTTTGTCTTTCTGACAGTGTCTTTTGGCTAATTGACATGGGAAGACCTGGCCACTGAGAGTGGCAAAATTCTGTAAGCTAGATTCCTGGACTAAAGAAAAATAGAGAGCATTCATGCAAAGATATCAGTTGTTGTTTTACTCTAGAAAACTATGCTTAAAACATTTGTTAACCTCATCAATCATCCAGAAAATGCTAATCAAAATCACAGTGAGATATCACTACAAATCTATCAACATGAATAAACTTGTGAATAGCAACAATAGAAAATATTGCCAGGAATGATGATTAAAGGGTAACCTAAACATTGCTGGCTAGAATATAAAGGATATTTTATAGGAAATTATAGTTCCTTTCTATTCAAGTAGGATTTTTACAATCCCTTCCTACCGTATACTCAGAAATAGTATATATACTAGAGAAATGAAGACATTTTATACAAAACTCTGTTTTGCACAATGATAGATTTATTTACAGTGGCCCAAAAGTGGAAAGTGAACAAGCATGTTGCAATAGATGAATATTTGAATGTTGGTGCCTTAGTAGGATGAGATAATACAAACATGCCCATACTCAAGGCTTAGGGTACATTGCTGAAGAAGGGACAGAAAGGCTGTAAGAATCAGAAGATCAGAGAATTTAATGTGAGATTGTGTCTCCTAGTACTGCCAGGAGCTATATTTCCCCCCAAATGACTGCCTAAACATGAACACAATGATGATAAGACCAACGGCCATGCCAAAATGAATAAGGGAAAAGTTCATGAAGTCTCAACCCTACACAAAAGAGTATGGGCAACTTAAAAAAAACTGATGGGAATTGGAGAGGTGGTCCTCCCAGAAAACAGCATGCCAATTGTTGTCTAAGTGTTATATGATCAGCCATGAATACATACATAAAAACAAGGATATATTTAGGAATATATATATACATATATATTCATATATATATATATATATATATATATATATATATACACATGTGTGTGTGTGTGTGTGTGTGTGTGTGTGTGTGTGTGTACACACAGATGCATCCAGTAAGGTTTAGGAATAAAAAGGCCAGGAATTTGAAGGAGTGTGGGGAGGGTTATATGGAAAGGTTTAGAGGGTGTAAAGGGACAAAATAATGATGTAATTTTATTATAATCTTATAAAAAGAATTAAATCATAAAAAAATAGATTGTTGATACACTCAACCTTTGATAGGACTCTTCTGACAATATTTTGACTCAAGAAACCCCAACCAAAAGGTTGAATATTATATGAACCTATTTATGTAACATCCTAGAAAAAACAAATTGAAGAATGAGGATCAGATTAACACCTGAACCATGGGGGAGTGGGCTGGAGTTGATGGAATTTGGAAGTTTCAAAAGAAGCAACACTGTCTCCTTATTATCCATGTGATACTGGGGCATAGCTTCAGAAGATGCTGTCATTGGTGAAAAGATATGGAAGACACGTGGGTTCTCTGAAGTCATTCTTAAAACTTAATCTACAAGAACCTCAAGACAAAACAAATAAGCGAACAAATAAGTGTGCTAAAAGGTAACCATAAGCTTCAGAAGAAAGAAGATACTCATATGAGCAACAAGCTCACAAAATAGTCAAATATCATTGCTCATCAGGGAAATACAAATCCATATTTAAACACTAATAGTTATTTTTTAACCATTTATTTATTTATTTATTTATTTATTTACACTCAAGATTTTATTCCCCTCCCAGCCAACTCTCCAACTGTTTCACATCGAATACCTCCTCCCTACACCCCTGTATCCACGTGGATGTCCCCACCCACCACCCACCACACCGGACCTTTAAACTCCCTGGGGCCTCCAGTCTCTTGAGGGTTAGGTGCATCTTCTCTGAATGAACCCAGACCTGACAGTCCTCTACTGTATATGTGTTAGGGGCCTCATATCAGCTAGGGGTATACTGCCTGTTTGGTGGTCCAGTGTCTGAGAGATCTCAGGGGTCCAGGTTAATTGAGACTGCTGGTCTTCCTACAGAGACATTCTCCTCCTTAGCTTCTTCCAGCCTTTTTGAAGTTCAACCACAGGGGTCAGTAGCTTTTGTCCATTAGTTCAGTGCAAATATCTTCATCTGAGTCTTTCAACTGCTTGTTGGGTCTTTCGGAGGGCAGTCATAATAGGTCCCTTTTGTGAGTGTTTCATAGCCTTAGAGCAAGCAGCTTCCCTGTCACATACCCTTGTGATGATGCTTGGCAACTTCAAAAGCAGTGAGGTGGACTATGACCATTAAAGAAGAACTCTAAGCAGAACTATGAGCAAAATCAGCCTTTACTCCTGCCATGTCACAACTTTAGTATGCAGTTATTGTCACAGAAGCATAAGTAATATAGGATAGAAGGTGAGTACATCTTCTTTATTTCAGCTCAGCTAGAAGCAGAAATTTCTTCTTTATTTTACCTTTAGATACCTCCTTTTCTTTTTTCATTCAAGCTAGGTCATTTTTTGTGAGTACTCCATAGGCACAGTAATAGTGTCAGGCCTTGGAACTGCCCCTTGAGCTGGATCCCACTTTGGTCTGTCACTGGACCTTCTTTTCCTCAGGATCCTCACCATTTCCACACCCACACTTCTTTCAGACAGGAACAAATATGGGTCAGAGTTTTGACTGTGGGATGCCCCCCTTCCCTCATTTGATGCCCTGTCTTTCTGCTGGAGGTGGGCTCTACAAGTTCCCTTTTCCTACTGTCAGTCATTTCATCTAAGGTCTCTCTCTTTGAGTTTTAAAAGTCTCTCACCTCCCAGGTCTCTGGTACATTCTGGAGGGTCCCCTTAACCTACTCACTCCCTAGGTTGCCTGTTTTGATTCTGCTGACCCTCAAGGCTTTTGTCCTTTTCCCCCACCCAACATCAGGTTCCCCTCTCCAGACATGCCCCACCCCACTACCCCCTTCCCATCCACTTTCCCTCCCATGTTCCTTCCTTCTTTCCCCCTTGGGATTGCTTTCTTCTCCCTTCCAAGCGAGACTGAGTCATCCTCACTTGGGCCCTTCAGCCTAATGACATTTTGAGTTCTGTGTACTCAATCTGTAGACTGTATCTTGTTTATTCTGTATTTTATTTTTTTTGGGGGGGGGTAATATCCACTTTTTAGTGAATACATACCATCTCCGAAAATGGAGTGATCCCATAGTCATGGATTGGCAGAATTAATATAGTAAAAATGGCTATCCTATCAAAGGCAATCTATGGATTCAATGCAGTCCCCATCAAAACCCCAACACAATTATTCAAAGACATGGAAAGAGCAATTCTCAAATTCATTTGGAAAGGTAAAAAACCCAGAATAGCAAAAACAATTCTTAACAATAAAAGAACAGCTGGGGGAAATCACCATCCCTGACCTCAACCTTTACTTCAGAGCAGCCCTGATAAAAGCTGCTTGGTATTGGTATAAAGACAGACACATTGATCAATGGAGTAGAATTGAAGACCCAGAAATAAAACCATGTACTTACATACACATGATCTTTAACAAAGAAGCCAAAAATATGCAATGGAACAAAGAAAGCAACCTCAATAAATGATGCTGATCTAACTGGCTGTCTGTATGTAGCAAAATGAAAACAGACCCATATTTGTTACCTTGCACAATGCTCAAGTCCAAGCAGATCAAAGACCTCAACATAAAACCTGACACACTGAATCTAATAGAAGAGAAATTTGAAAAGAGCCTTGAACTCATTAGCACAGGGGGAAATTTCCTAAAGAGAACTCCAATGGTTCAAGCTCTAAGATCAAGAATTGATAAATGGGACCTCAGGAAACTAGAAAATTTCTGTGAGGCAAAAGACATAGTCAATAAGACAAATCAGCAAACTACAGATTGGGAAAAAATGTTCACTAACCCCACATCTGATCAAGGCCTAATATATCAAATATATAAAGAACTCAAGAAGCTAACCACCAAAGAAAACCAAACAACCCCATTAAAAAATGGTGTATAGAACTAAATCAAGAATTCACAACAGCGGAATCTCCTAAAATCTCTTCTCTTCTTTAGGAGAAGTACCTAAAGAAATGTTCAAAGTCATTAGTGATCAGAGAAATGCAAATCAAAATGACCTTGAGATTCCACCTTATACCCATCAGAATGGCTAAGATCAAAACCTCAGGTGACAACACATTTGGTGAGGTGGAGAAAAAGGAGCACTCCTCCATTGCTGGTGGGATTGCAAACTGGTACAATCACTCTGGAACTCAATCTGGAGTTTCCTCAGACAATTGGAAATAGATCTACCTGAAGATTCAGCAATACCACTCTTGGGCATATACCCAAATGAAGCCACACCTTGCCATAGGGGCACATGTTCCATTATGTTCATAATGGCCTTATTTGTTCTAGCCAGAAGCTGGAAACAACCAGATGGCCCAAGACAGAATAATGGATACACAAAATGTGGTTTATTTTCACAATGGAATACTTCTCAGCTATTAAGAATGAGGACATCCTGAGTTTTGTAGGCAACTGGATGGAACCAGAAAATATCATCCCGAGTGAGGTAAGTCAGACCCTAATAGTTCTAAAGGATTAGTTACTATTCAACATTAGAACATGTATTGAAGAATGTGAGACAATAAGCAAGAAATGCTGCTATGTACAAAGAGTAAATGTTGTTTGAAATGTTTTATATATAATCAAATTTAAACCATTGTCACTCAAAATGCTTCCGTGATTTGTGTTCTGGAGAGTGAAACTATTGAGCATGAGCACTAGATGAAGCACACTTTATGAGAGTTCCACTATTCTGTGTTTTCAGTATTTTTAGAAATAACAAAAAAATCACTAACTGCATATTATACTCAAGATATAAATAGCTTTGTGTGTAGGGTAACTAAACCTATTTTAGTTTAATCTAAATAAAAGAAAGTCAAGAAAATCTTAAGAAAAAGTAAAGCTCTATTACAGTTCAACTTATTTATAAGTTATCACGTGTACATTGATGATTCTGATAGTTAAGTGCTTGCCAAATCATAAATACCAGCTTCTTGAAAAGTGAGCCATGGCTGGACTAATGTTGAAGCTTGGTGACAAATATTATGATTAACTCAATATCCTATTCCTCTCATATTCTCAAATATTGAACACATTGGTTTGGAAGCAAATGAGATAACCAGACAAGCAAGCCTAATTCCCAGTTATTGCACAGGAAATATAAATTGCAACAATTGGTAATGTAAATCTAAATATATACTATTGATGATAAATAAAACTACTGTTTAGAAACTAAAGATTGTAAGAATTCTTGTAGTAACTGAAAACTGTCAGCAGATGATAGAATATCATCTGCCAAAAGTCATTCATAAAAGATCAATACATAAAAGTCCTTGGTTCCAAGCCTGAAGACCCGAGTTACAATCCCAGAACACACACGGGAGAGAACTGACTCATTCTTGTTGTCATCTGACATTCACATGAATGTTATGGAAAGTACACTCACACACACACACACACACACACACACACACACACACACAGGCATACATACACATAAAAATAATGAAAATTCCCAATAGTAGCACACATCTCAGATAACTGGAGAAATGGTGCTCATATATCTGTAAGGATGGTATACTTGTATTTTGTTTCTACACATTCTATTGACAAGATTTTCTGTCTAAGAGAACTACAGGGACAAAATGGAGAAGAGACTGAAGGAAAGGTGGTCTAATGAATGGCCCAACTTTAGATCCATCTCATGGGAGGGCATCAAGGCCAGACAATATCATTGATGCTATGATGTACTTACATACTGGAACATACAGACGAGGGTATGGCTGTACTCTGAGAGTCCCTATCAGCAGCTTACTGAGACAGAGCAGATACTTATACCCAACCACTGCACTGAAGTCAGGGACCTCTATGGTTAAATTAGGGGGAAGGATTGAAGAAACTGAAGAGGAGAGCAACGTCATAGAAAGACCAGCAATCTCAGCTTACTCAGAACCCAGGGAGCTTCCAGAGACTGAGCCAACAACCAGGAGCATATTTGTGCCAGTCTAACCCCTGGCACAAATATTTCAGAGGTCTGTCTGGTCAGGCATTCCTTAGTGAAAGAAGATATGCTTAATCAGAGACTTGAGGCTTCAGGGAAGAGGGAGGCCTGGTTGGGACAGAACACCCTCTCAGAGGCAAGGGGCAGGAGGAATGGGATGGAGAACTGTGGAAGGGGGTGACCAAGAGGGTGGCCATGATTGGAATGTAAATAAATAAATAAATAAATAAATATTAAAATGTAAAAATGATAATATTGAAATATAGAGGCACAAACTTTCTTGCCGCATGAAATTAGTTAATATTAACTGCTGGAATATTATAGAATCATAGACCTACTGAAATAATAAATATCTGGGCTGTCATAATTAACACTTCTTGATTGATAACTATCAGGTTCATAATTCTTTTAAATGTCTGTCACTGTCCATTATAATACAACTATGCCCTTGTAATATGGAATGATACTTTCTTTTTTACTTCATCAAGTAGGCAATAGTTTAGTACCTTTAAGAGGAATATAAAAATATCTAGATAAAAGTAAAAGTGGTCCAACATTAATTTTTCTCTTATACATTTGAAATACTGTCATGCTTGATTCTGGCAATGATTCCATGGATATACACTTCACATGCATATTAATAAATGGAGACTTATTTTAAACTCATAGAGCTTAAAAAATATATCCATAGAAGCAATTGCAGATGTAAAGTTAATCAAAGCTCAAAGAGTCCCGCTACATTCAGCAGATTTTTCTTCAATGAGATTTAAAATAGCTCAATAATGAGTCATACCTCAGGAATGAAATCTAAAACCTGTTAGCTCCTCACATTCAGAACTATAGCTTAATCTTCATTTTTAACTCATTCAAGTATAATGATCTCTAAGCTCAGAAGAAATATAACTGAACATTTGGGCCCCTTTTCACAGATTTATTTATTTTTATTGTATGTGTATGAGTATGTGTGTGTATGTGTGTGTACCATATGCATGCCTGGTGTTCCCAGATACTATCACAGGGATACAGATCTCTGGAACTGGAGTCAAAGGAAACTGTGAGCCTCTGATATTGTAAGAGGGAATTGTGACACTTTTTAAGAGCTTGAACATTGCATTTTTACTAATTTCAAATGGAATTGGTCTGAAGGCATTCATGGACTAATGACAGAAAAGAATCATCTCTCAAGAAGAAATTTCAAAAGCATTCAGTTCACTTGCATCAGATAATTATTTTAATAGTGCCCATATGTGACAGCTTTCTACTGCTGCGTAAAATATTGTAAACAACTTGTAAGGGACAAGGGATGATTTTGGCTCATATTATCAGAACTTTCAGTCTATGCTTAGTTGTCTTGGTTACTTTTAGTTCTTGAGGCAAAATATCATAGTCAGGAGTGTTTGGCAATATGACACTAATCAGCTCATGGTGGCCATGGAACAGAGAGGGAGAAATAAAGAGACGAAGAATGCAAAAGAGAGTGTAAGGTGCTGTGGGGTGGAGTCCCAATTTTTCCATGCAAGGTCACGCCATAGGAGCCCAACTCCTTTCCAATTTCTAAGGACTCTACCAACTATACCACAGACTGAAGACTAACTTTTCACACAGGACCTATCAAGAACACCTGAAAGCCATGAAAGCTGTAGTATGTCACTCTGTCATACAGTACACCCTTCTGCCTACACATCTTTACTTGCAAATGTGTATTGAAATGAGCATTCGAGGCCTCTGGCTTCTGCTCCACTAGCAATACTGGATCCTCCCTGGGACTCCTCTCTGATGCCCGGTTGTTGCCCTTGAATCTTGGAGAAGAAACTTTATATCCTGATTACAGTTTCCCCTACTTGTACTCTTCCCAGTTCTTCCCTTCCTCCCCTCCCATCCAGATACACTCCCTTTCTGTATCTTATTAGAGAAGAACAGGCTTTTAAAAGATAACAAAATGTAATAAAATAAAATATAAATAGATAAGACCATTGTATTGAAGTTGGACAAGGCAAACCAAAAGAAAGAAAAGACCCAAGGGAGGACACAAGAGTCAGACAACCACTTGTTTATATACTCAGAAATGCCATTAAAACACTAAATTGAATGTTATACTGTAAGCGCAGAGGATCTGGTGCACATACATATAGGCTCTGTGATTGCGACTTTAGTCTCTGTGAGTCCATAGCCGCTTTGCAGAGGACCGTTTCTCTAGTGTCCTCCTGTAGGAAAGCACCAGGAACCACTCTGGGTTGGGGGTAGGGGGTGGGTGAAGAGCAGTCAAGGTGCTGGAGAGCTGGAGCTGGCTCCCAGGGTCTGCCAGCCAGTGATGGGAAGGGCCATCTGGCTCTCAGGGGCGGGGGCAGGGGTGGTGGTACGTGAGGTCTCACTGGTCCCACTGGGATTGTCCTTGGCTTGACAGTGGCAATCTTGGTGGTTGTTGTGGCTGGGGGTGTACAGAGGCCTTCTATTGGAAACTAGACAGTGGTTCTATAGGGGAAGGCCTTCTCCATGGCTCCCCACAGTGGATCTCAATGAAAAAAAGACAGTCTGTGGTTTCAAACCATTGATATTCTTTTATTTATTTATTTATTTATTTATTTATTTATTTATTTAACCGTTGATATTCTTGAAGTGCAATCATCACAGATTTTAGTAACTTCTCTTCATGTATCATTGTAGGAACCAAGGTAGTCTATGCATAATTCAAAATACCTTATATAATTTCATAGTAAAGAATTAGACTATTACTGAAGCCCTGCAAATCATTCTTTTAGCGAACACAATTAAAATTATATCTTTATTACATAGTTTATAATAAAAGTTTATGTATATATTTAATTATGTCCATTTAAATAGTTATTTACCTAATAATTGCTATGTGATCATATTACATTACTGCTTTCTTACCAACATTTTCATGTCTACAACTTACTAGTTGTAAATTCTTTCTGTATGAAATAAGATTTATTATTTAAACCAAGGCTTTTTCTAAAACTAGTAGCTTAAATAAGCGTCTGCTGAATGAAAGAGTTCACTTTTAGTTTTTTGGCCAATGCAAAGCAAGTTAGCCTGAGGACATGTAATGACCAGTTTCATGATATTATGAAAGGATCCCAAGATAAATAAGTAATTTAAGGGAGGGATTTGTTTGGGCTCTTTTGGAGGTTTCAACTCATGGTCAGCTGGTAACCACTTTGCTGTTGATCTGAGACAAAAACATGGCATAGAAAGCTCCTCACTTTGTGCAGCCAGGAAACAAGCAGGGGAAAAAAGAGAGAAAGAAACAAAATATAATCTCCAAGGACACATTCCTAAATATTTATTCACACAAACTAAATGCAACACCGCAATCTCATATTACCAAATATGACCCATCAAATTGTGACCTTTTCAATGAGCTAGTCTGTTAATGAATTTCAGTTCATGACCTAGCTCTCCCCAAGTTCTAACTATAATCATGTTGCATTGAAGATTGCATTACTGGGAAAGGTGTTTTGTTTTGTTTTGTGAATAAGAGAGAGAAAACATCCAGAGGCATCTTGAAGAATTCAGAGCAGAAAGAAGTGAAAGAAGTGAAGTAGACTGGACATGGCTTGGATATCTGTGGGAGACATGAGAGAGCAAGAGGGAATACTGGAGATAGCAAGAGTCAGACAGAGAATAGTGAGGATAGCAAGGGACAGCATGCAAGAGAGTAATGTAAGAGAGTAGTGGATATATATATATATATATATATATATATATATATATATATATATAGAGAGAGAGAGAGAGGAGTATAGAAATAGTGAGTAGCTACAAGTGGGACAGGAGGCTAGAATGAACTTTGAAATGAATAGCAGGTACCTGTGAATAGGGATTAAGAGAGCCTTGAGGTCAGTATGAGCTTTGATGTGCTGGTGGAGGACACAGGTAACCATATGCCCTCCTTCTAGGTGAGAAAAGGGACTCATTTTGGCAGATGGAAACGGATGTTATAAGTTCCTGAAGAATAATGCTGGCTGTTATTTAACTGTCAGAAATCCTTCTGTAGTCCAGGTTCAGCTCATTTCTGGATATATGGACTGTATGTCCCTAACACATGGGACAGTAACCGAGGTGATGAGCTAAGTTATGGAAAGAATGAGAAAGTTTGAGCAATTTAGGAGGAAATTAGAAGATTAAGTTTTGGAAATAGCCAGAAAAAGTAATAACTACAAAATATTCTGTAATTAATTTCATGCAATTTGTGAATTCTGTGACTCTATCATCTATTTGTCTGCCTCTTTCCATGAATCTATCTATGCATAATATATCTGTTTATATGTCCATTGTCATCTTTTACTATGCCCTCACTTTCTCTAAAGCTGTGTTAATGAATTATTCTTAATAAGATAAACAGTGAACTAATCCAGGATCTGTGTTTCTTGACCTTATGTTAGGCTCCAGTAACTTCTCAGAGAAACCAAGATTTATTTAAAACTCCACCTCAATAGCTGAGCAATTACACGATCTATTCTTACTAATCTGGCTACCTCCCAGCCGCATGCCATGATACTATCCTATTATTATTGACCTGGCTCTTCCGATTCCCTTTATGTAACTCCAGTTCCTTCCCTTGCATGTGCTCTCTTTCTCTCCTCCATCTTGCTAGTGAATGGCCCACCCTATTCTCTATTTTGTTCAGCCATTGGGTGATCAGCATTTATTGACAAGGCAAAGAATACATGGTAAGAACTGTTTACACAAACGTGAGTCAGAAGATTCTTAAGACAAGCATTACAATGCTGTATTCTGATTGAAACAAGATATGAGGGAAGAGAAATCTGCATTTAAATAACCCAAGGTTTAGTGATACACAGAGTACAAAATATTATATCTACAAATTCACCCTCCATCCCCAAAGTAGTCATAAATGTGACCTTATGAGGAAAAGGGTCAACTTCCATAACTTATAATGGATGCAAATACAGAATGAAACTTCCAGAGCCTGTTTTTGAAGTGGGATAGGAGATGATAATAAGTACTCTGGAAATTTATAGAAAATTAAGAACCTTGGACATTTTATAACTTATTAGATGAAATCATGTGCTATTGTAAGGGTTCACAACTCACCAAAGAATGATACCTGGACTTAAATAGTGTGTAAACACAAAGAGTGCTTTATTCTATAGTCCACCATTCTGGCGTTCTCATTACCAGACTAGAGAGACAACCAAGTGAGCTTGCAGGCCTGATCTAAAGCACATTAGGCAATTCCAGGGTAGGTGGGCTTTGTCTTGCTCTATCTTTAGTTATTTCCAAGGCATGCTGGCAGGAAACTGTTGCTGAGAATTCATGGAGTTTGTTTTATTCTATCTCTAAGAACATTCCATTACTGGGGCATGGTTCTGGCAGGAAACTGCTGACCCATAGTCCTTGCTTCAGGCCAGGTGGTGTGGCAGTTTCTGATGGCAGGGTAGTTTCTGACTAGCTGCCTGAGGCCTGCATTTTTAGGCCTAACCTCTTGAACTGCCAATTTGAAGCCTGTCATGGAGTCAGCCTGTCTCATCATTTCCCCCTTCAGATTTGGGACATCTTGAATTCTTGAGATGTTTAATAAATCTGTTCCTTAACAAACCAAACAAAGTATTGATTAGGTAGATACCACAAGTCAAAGCTAACATCAATAGGATCTGTCTTGTAGTCTCTTTCTGACTAAAACTATGGCTTCTTTGACAACCTCTGAGTTGTCAAATACAGAAACAACATTCCTCACCTAATGCTGCATATAGTACATGCTGGACAAACGGCAAGTCTAGGCCTCTTCTGTAAGACTACTTCTGCCAGTGAGGATAGGGAATCTTGCCAGGCCATGATGGATTTTTCCAACATTTTTATATCTGTATCTACCACCATCGATAGGGCCTTGTAAAAATTATCTTGTAGTATTAGGGCTGAGGACCCTACATTGGCAGTTTTAGCCAGCTGTATGCTAAGGAGAGAAGCTAGTAACTCAGGGAAAATGGCCACCCTTTTAACCCAATTGTTTGGAGGTGCTAGCTGGTTGAAGACACTGTCCCCAGAATAAGAAGTCACTCGTACTCTAGTACAATCTGTACTAGAACATAAAAATCCCCAGTCCTATTTACAACCAGGCCATAAATGGATACAGTCAGCCCTGAGGTACCAGCCCACCAAACATTCTCTAGGGGCAACATGTATCCTGCAACAGTAGGGGTTACAGTGTGATTGCAGAGGTGGGAACAGGCTGGGGTGCCTTATTTCCAAAGCAGTGTCCCTTTCTGCTAACCAACAGTTCTGGATTAAGTTTGGGGACAAGAGGAGTTAAGAACCTGCAGTCCAATCATCCTTCTTGCCAGCCACTGTGAACTTGATGACAAGGTTGTTGCATCGCCCCTTGGGGATTCCCAGATAGTAAGGGGGCTAGTGGCTGGTGCAGCAAAGCATAAGCAGCCAGCAAGCAGGACCAGGAGCACTGGAGTCACTCAGAGTTTCTGTGGACCAACAGGGTGTGAGCTTACCTTTCATCATTCTTGTGGTGGTTCGCCTGGATTCTCCTCTGCTGGGACCTCAACTGCTGGATTATCTCTCCCCAGGTATGCTTAACGTGGGAGTGGTGTATCCATGTCCTGATTCCTTCCACCTTAGCAGCCATAGGTGTGATTAGGATCAGGGTGTGAGACCCTGTCCAGTGAGATTCCAGAGTAGCGTGGTTATGTCTCTTAATCCAGACTTTGTCAACTGGTTCATAGCAATGGGGGTTAGGGGGACAAGTAGACTTATAAACTTGATGGATGGCAAGCCAGAATTGCTTTTGGACCCTATGGAGGGCTTCTAAAGATTTTAAAAATTTATGTTTGTAATAGTCAGCTAAGATATCAAATTGGAGGGTAGGCAGCATAGGAGGGGACCTTCCACATAAGAACTCAAAGGGGCAGGAGACCTAAAGTATAAGGGATGTTCCTAGCCCTACATAAGTCATAAGGTGGGAGAGATGCCCAATCATTGCCAGTTTCAGGGATTAATTTGATCAAGGCCTCCTTTAGAGTCTAATTTATCTTCTCTACATGCCCTGAACTCTGGGGTCTGCATGTACAATATCATTTCCAATTGGTCCTCAGAACCTGTGTTAGAGATTGAATTACCTGAGAAATGAAAGCTGGTCTATTGTAAGACCCAAGCAGTGTAGGCAATCCATACGTGGGTATGATGTCTTCCAGAAGCTTCTTTGCCACGATGTTGGCAGTCCCCTTCTTTGTAGGGTAGGCTTCTACCCATTCTGAAAAGGTATCTATAAAAACTAACAAATATTTATATCCACGTGTTCCTGGCTTTATTTCTGTATAATCTACTTCCCAATTAGCACCTGGCAGTTGACCCCTGATTCGGGTTCCTGGAGTGGCTCCTTGATTGAGGCCTGAGGAGTTGTGAGCTTGTCAGGCATGTGGCACAGTCTGAGATTACCTGATCAACCAAGTGTCCTAAGTTAAATGTTTTGTTCCTTGCTCCTCATCGCAGTTCCTTCAGACTTCGGTGAGCAGGTGTGATGCTTATGGATCTGATGGGTGCGTTGCTTAGGTAGGATGGTGAAGCCTTCAGAAGTTGGCAACCATCCATTCTTCTTCTGTAAACTCCTTGGCATTTTGCCTGATGTCTTCAACAGTATATTCAGAGAAGGCTGGGAGCACAGGGAGGCAGCAAAGCCACCAGGATGTTGGCAGTGGAAGCTTGGACAGTCTCCCTTTCAGCTTTATCAGTTAGCTTATTTCCTCGGGTTATTTCTGATGTCACTTTCTGATGCCCAGGGCAATGAATTATGACCATTTTTGAGAGGAAGCCATAATGCATCCAATTAAGCAAGTATTCCTACCTTATTTCTGATGGTTTTTCCTTCAGCAGTCAATACTCCCATCTGCTGACATTGTAAACATTAGCTATGCCTCTTTTTTTTTTTTTTTTTTTTTTTTTTTTGCCATTTTAAAGCCTGGGTTAGAAGCTTTAGTTCAGATTTCTGGGCTGAAATTCCTGGTGGCAAGGCAGTTGCCCTAATAACAGAGTCCAAGTCTATTACCTCTCCTGCATTTCTTATTCCATTCTGGATGAAGCTGCTTCTATCCATGAAGTAGAGACATGGGTATGAAGTAGTAGGGTATGTCAGTCAAGTCTATCATGATGTTCTGGATGTGCCCCAGAACTATAGAGAAATCATGCTGCATGAGTGAGGCTCAGGTGTCTGGGTTTAGGGCCGATGATGGGCTATATCTGATGTGCTTGGGATTCAATAGTAGAGCCTGAAAGTACACCAGTCTGGTGTTGGATTCTTGAGGGTCCCCTCAACAGCACAGGGAGTGGTGATAACAAGTTCCTGCCCCATGGTTATTTTGTCAGTATCTTTGACTAGCAGGTGATTGAGGATGAAACTCTTTTAGAGGAAGAAGGGTGGGGAGTAGAAAGGCTGTACCAAAAAATGTCTCATCCAAACAGTGGGCTTCTTGCCACATGACGATACATGGCACTTGGTCTGTGTGGCCCTAAATCTCATAAACTAAACCTTCACCTATAAATGATGGGGAGACGGAAAGTCCCCTCCTTAGGCCATCCATGGGCTATTTATTACTGCAAAAGATGTTTAGTTTGCAAGGATTAAAAAAAAAAAGACGTCTGTGTCTCGCTGAAAGTTTTCAAAATGGTTCAGGCCCAGACCTAGTGGGGTGCTTTGTGCCTGTTCCATCGTAGGAATCAAAGAAAAATTTGTATAAGAGAACAGAAAGTACAAACAGAATACACACAGACGAACAGAAGGTTATTCCAGGGAAAACAAAACTGAACTGGCTGTTTTTGTGTGTTAACTTGACACAAACTGGTGTTATCACAGAGAAAGGAGCTTCAGGTGAGGAAATGTCTCGGTGAGATCTAGCTGTATGGCATTTTCTCAATTAGTGACTAAGGGGGGAGGGCCCCTTGTGGGTGGTGCCATCCCTGGGCTAGTAGTCCTGGGTTCTAAAAGCAAGCAGGCTGAGCAAGGCAGGGGAAGCAAGCCAGTAAGAAACATCTCTCCGTGGCTTCTGCATCAGCTCCAACTTCCTGACCTGCTTGAGTTCCAGTCCTGACTTCCTTTGGTGATGAACAGCAGTGTGGAAGTGTGAGCTGAATAAACCCTTTCCCCCCCAACTTGCTTCTTGGTCATGATGTTTGTGCAGGAATAGAAACCCTGACTAAGACAAAAACCAAAACCAAAAGGTTGTCTAGGATGGTCTTCCTCCCTGCCCATGGGAGGCCCATAGACTCCCAGCCAATTCAGAATCCAGATGAGAACTAGCAAGTTCTCCTGCTTCTGGGAGGGGGTCGGGAGCTTCCTCTGTTGCCTCTGGATGGTTGACAAAGTAACACTTCTGCTTTGTCCCTCTTGACCTCAAGTTAGAACTGGAAACAGAATTAAACCTGAAACAGAAACACAGATATGGACAAGACAAAAGACAATCGGTGCCTGGACTTACTGATTGGAAAAAAAAACAGTCCGCTATTTGGGTCAGGGGTCTCCAGCAAATCCCAGGATGGGTCCCCAAATGTAAGGGTCCATGATTCACTGAAGAATGATACCCTGGACTCAAATAGTATATAAATCAAAGAGAGTTTTATTCTGCAGAAGTTCATCTTCTACAGAAGACAACCAAGTGAGTTTGCAGACCTGGTTTAATGCACAGTAGGGGAATTTCGGGGTAGGTGGGCTTTATTTTATTCTATCTCTAAGAACATTCCATTACCGGGGCATGGGGCTGGCAGGAGACTGCTGACCCATTGTCCTTGCTTCAGGCCAGGTGGTGCAGCAGTTTCTGATGGCAGGGTAGTTTCTAACTAGCTGCCCGAGGCCTGGGTTTTTAGGCCTAATCTCCTAAACTGCCAATTTGAAGTCTGTCATGGAGTCTGCCTGTCTCATCACTATATTGCTATAACCAATTTACTGTAGTGGACAGAGACAATATTAGATCATGTATATATAGTCACATGCACACTTATCTTTGGAGGAAAGCCCTTACATTTGACTCTAGATAATATGAAATAAGACATGGGGGGTTGGGGGGAGAAGACATCAGAGGTATGCATGATCCAGCATTAGTGCCACATTTCTACGAACATTTGCAGGTCTCCCACTTCCCTTCTTACCAAAAAATTTTAAATCATTTGTGTCATGATCATTACAAGTAGGAATTTAAAGAAGAAATTTCTATATCTGCTTTTTCCTAAGATACAGTCCAGGCCCATGGATGTTGTCTGACTATATATGCAGAATGAATTAACTCCTAACATCACAGTAAAGATTGGTATTCTTTTGTTTTCCACATTGAATCTAACTTTCAGCACAATGTCTTCTATCCAGCAGGATCTCTATAAATGCGTTCGCTATTTAGCTATGGGAAGGTTTGTATGGGATGATGCGGTTACATCTAACTTTATTCTTCTGGCAAAGCAGTTAACTTTATTCAGTGGGTTACGAAAGACGCTAAGTGTTCACCACCATACCAGGATTTTTAAAAAAAAAAAAAAAAAGACTGGGGCAATCTGTGTAATTAAAGAAAATGTGGCGCTCTGTCACAAGATGGAACACTCATTAGCTGCTAAGCCCGGGAAAGCCTCTTGAGAGATATTGGCAGATTGAGTTGTGAACAATTTAAGAGGACAGCTGCGGGTTTAACTCAGATAAATATGTTCCCATGCCTGGAAGAATTACTGATACATCGAAAAAGATGGCGACAGAAGGGAATCCCTTTTATTTCCCCAAATTTCACGAGAGCTCTCAGAATAAATATGAAGATGTTGCCGAAGTTTCTGGGGGCAGATTTTCACACTTTTCTAGACTATCCAGTATGTTCAGTGATGTAAATTAGAAAGCTCCATATTAGTATTTATCCACTAGGATATAGCTGCAATTAGGCAGGACACAAGGATAGATATTTCCTAAGGTAGAGTTTTGGAAATAACCAAAAATCTAAAAGGTCTAAAATCAACCTTGAGGGATTTGTAAACATGGCCTCTACATTCTGAGAAGGCTGGGTAAGGTAAGGCACAGCAAATACATGAGTGGAGAGAAGAGATTGGTAAAAAAAGATCAGAGGGAAACTTGAAATAGCACAACACAGCACTATCAACAAAAGCAGCCTAATGTATGACTGCCTTTTTCTTTAGTAGCCCCAGAAACTCAAGAAACCCTGTGTTCCATGCAGTCTTTAAACTAGCTGGAGAGCAGAACTTTTGCATGCTCCCTTCAAAGACATATGGAAGAGCTGTCTACTTACCTCTTTTGCATGTAGAACTGCAGTTGCGACTATATGGAAGAAAAAAAAAAGCAAGATTCTGGAGGGGGGAAGAGAATGCATGCCACCATTATGTCTTCCATGTCCTGTCTCCACTTTAAATAACTTCATGCCAGAAGGTGGAGCTATATTCTATCCACAACAAAGTATCTGGTGTAAGATCTGCCAAAAGACCACTTAAATAGTTTCTTTGCTTGCCTTGTGCTTTGCACTTTGAAAAAGTTTAAATGCATGGCAGCAACTCTGTAACCCACCACCAACTGATAGAGAAGGGCTGTTATTTTAGTGCAAACTTAGATTTTAATGTGGTGAAAAGGTGTGTGATAGCAAGCAAGACCTTATTTTTTTACTTTATTTTATTTTTTTATTTTTTTTTAAGCTTAGGCTGTAAAGGCAGCTCCAGGAGGAAGCCTTTGAAGTGCTGAGATCTGAAGTGGAGGGTGTTGAACCCCCTGAGGTAGCAGAGAGAAACCGCAGGTATCTGATACTGTTTGCTGTGGGTAAATCACCCAGAGTATCAAACCCACAATTGACAAACAAAAGACGGATGGAAAACAAAAGAAAGTGTTTTATTGAAAAGAGTGCACTATTGAATAGCCGCCTGTTAAATAGGAGATGGGTGGTTTAAAATGTTGAATTATAGCGGTGCAAGAAAGGTTTTGTTTCTGAGTTTGTAATTCTAAGTGAGCAGTCTCGGTCTCGCTATGAATGCCCCCAGCTGAGCTGCCTGTAAAACCTCTACCATCTCCACCTGAAGGAAAAAAAAAATGATCCCCCAAAGAGCAAGAGCTCCACAGGTTTCCTGATAACACATCAAGGGTAATGGAGATAAAGGAGAATGCCTCAACAGGAGAGTGTGTTGCCTGACTCCCTGGGCAGTGCTCTCTATGTGGAAATCAATTAAAGGGCAGGGTACATCAGCTCAGGGCTGGTTTGGGATTTCCTTAGCAGATATTTGCATAGAAACCTCTTCAACAACTAACACCTCCTGACAAAGGATGGGTTTGATCTTGGTGGAGGAAAATTTCTTTCCACCAGTATCAGGAACTATGAGTTACCTAAATGTACGAGTGAACATACAAGTCTGCTTTTTCCCAGTTGACAGGATAAACTAGTCGTCCAGCCACAGCATCTGCACCTCCAATGCTCCCGTACAAGGTAACTGTCACCTTTCCTTCTAAACACTCAACCTTTCTGTGCTGAGTCATGTCTAGTTCCTCAAAGGGCCTGGCGTGTAGCAGTTATACAATAGATACTTTCTGAATATGTAACACTTAGTCCAACTGAGAAAACTACACACTCAGATGACTCACCCCTTCCTTTATGCAATTCTTTTTTCCTCCTACGTCTTCCTGTCCCTTGTGTCTTTATTTTACTCTGTCAAATGCATGTGAGTTTTTTGAGTGGGTTTTCTTCTCTCTCTCTCTCTCTCTCTCTCTCTCTCTCTCTCTCTCTCTCTCTCCACCCCCCCTCTCTTTCTCTCTCTCTCTCTCTCTGTGTGTGTGTGTGTGTGTGTGTGTGTGTGTGTGCTTTTGTTGTTGAAATCAGAATGAGGTTCTTGTCCATTCACCTAAGTCTTTTGTCTTACAACTTTGAAGGACTTTCTGCTTTCATCACTACAAAGCACACAGCACACACTTCAAGTCAACCCCCATTCCCTGAGTTTCTGAGGCGCAGACTCACACTGTTGGGGATTGTCCATCCATCCAGAGCACCTGGGGTTTAAGGTGTAAGCAATTTTACTGTAATTGCCTCTTCTCAGCGGTTATTCCTTGAAGTGGTGGAGGGGGACATTTGGTTGGTTCTCTTTTTCCATCTACATAAGTAGATATTGGAACCAAATCCAGCGAGCATGGCATGTTTATCTAGAAATAAATGTTACCCCCCATGACGAGAGGCTTTAGCTACAATTTTATTTGCCTCTTTCCCTTTCTTGGCTTATACCTTAGCAGAAACTTAATTCACTCTTCCATTTACATTTGATACTTTCATTTCTCTGGGTAAATGCAAACATGGGTTTTATACTTTAATACTTAAATAAGTCACAATCTCCCCCCACCTTAGCTCTCAGTGTTGAATTCATGTCCTTATATATGAATACTATCTTGCACTCAATACTAATTCTTAAATGGTAAGTGAAAAGAGTCAATTCGTTCAGACCTGATATCGGCTTTTAAGTTTTTAGGTTCCTTAAATATCTTTCCTTTTATTGTTATTGTTGAATTTTTTAAATAAAAGAAAGCAGGCCTGCTAGTTTTCATGACAGAGAATAGATATGTTCATAATCTAGTGACTTGTACTATTCAATTTGTGCGATGCTTCAGTTTCATACAAAGAATTGTGCTACTGCGGCTTTGTTCTTAAAGGAAAATATCCTAGGAGAAGCAACATATCTTCACAAGTACTTAATGAACTATCAAAATGTTTTAAAGGCAAAAATAAAGTGCAATCTCGAAAAAGCAATAGCAAAATGGGCTGTTTCTTTCTCCAAAGTGAATTGTTTCACAAGTCCCTGTATTCTAGTCAGCTCATCTGCATCAGGACACAGAAGGCGAGCATGTACTGTAGTGTCCTTCACAGAGGCAGTATAGAATGTGGGTTTTCCTGTCTAGGCATAAATATGCTATGAGTGGAATTTTGACTCCTGTAAGAAAACAAGCCAATCTTTTATAAAATGAATATGAGAATGTATCTACAAAAGGACCTGCATTGTTTTTATGCAAATTTCATTCCTTGAGGAGGTAACTTGGTTATTATTCCCAAATGAATTTATTATTTTACTTATAAGATAATTATATAATCTTATAATACTTATAAGATTATTTTACTTATAAGATAAGAGGTCATGCAAATTTTTTTTCATCAGTTGTTTCTCACCATCACAATGTTCACATTTGCCACCAATGTGAACAAGTGGACAAACAGAATAGAATGTGATGCTTGCCTGTCTAAAGCATTTACATATTCCAAGAGTGTGCTTTCACAGTATGCAGCCCATATGCTATATGCCTAGGTAAGACAGTCCATACAACTATCACCTATGTCAGTACAGTTTGAGCAATGGAAGGGAGGCCTATCAATAAAAACATCAACGCGTTAAACAGAAACTCAGATTCTCTTAGGAGACTCGAGGCAATTCTTATGGCCAAACCTTAAGTCACATGTTGATGTGTCAATTTCTGAGGTTTCAGTGAGTCTACCAGAGGTGTCCAACCTACAGCCTATAGACACATAGGTCCTCGGAGAGCTATGAGTGTGCTCAACACAAAATCCTGAATGTACACAGAACTCTATGAAATCCTTCGTGGTTTTTGTTTTGTTTTTTGTTTTTTGTATTTTTTTTTTTGTAAGCAGATTGTAAGTTTCTTGGGTATGAACTTTGTAGATGGCATTGGCGTGCCCTATCACAATACCAAAGGAACTTATAGAATGCGAATCTAGAACTAACTCCTGTTATTCTGACACTTTTAGAAATTAAAAAGTCCAACCTATATTTCAGTAAAACATTTTCATATCATTTTAAGGTTGAAAGCAACATGTGAGATAAAGCAGTAGCTAATAGTCAAGGGAATCTAGATGAAACCTGAATGGATGGCCAAGGGATTGTGGAGGAGTAGTTTTGTGTTTAAATCTACAAGGGCTCATTTCTAGGCTTCTCTGAGAATACAGCTTCACAAGTGAATAGAACTATGTGCTTAGAAGAGTGTGCTGTCCCATAAATGGCAGTTATAACTGTGTCTCTTGCCTATGTTTGTTTCATGATGGTGCTTGGGCTGATCCCTGAGCAGGACACTCACAAAAATGCATGCCTTTTCACTCTTTTTATTTATTTATTTATTTATTTATTTATTTATGTATTTTACAAGAGTGAGAGTGCAAGCATAACAAGGTGGTAATACACTTCTGCATGTTATGAGAGGAAGGGTTTTCCTGCACGCAGGAATATGCAGGAAATATTAAATCTTGCTCTTAGGGTTTAGTGCCTTCTAGTGGCTTCAATAAGGCACATGTGTGCTTCTTCCTGCCATGTGTGAGGGAAGAATATGGTCAATTACGACAGTGAAATTTACTAAATGTGACGATAAACACTTTTAAAAGCAGCTCAACAAATGATTATGGATTTCACACTTTTACTAATTGCTTCAATTTCTGACTGAAATAAAAACCTACTTGCTTTAGTATTGTAGGGTAGCAAGCTTTAGAATATGTTACAAATATCCTCCAGTCTCACGAGGCACCTTATCATTTTATTCTGGACTCTTTAGTCCTATAGATTACATTTTTCAACTCTTTTACCCTTTCCATATAAAACTTAAATATAAAGGTAAGTGCATTTAGTGTATGTTATATATAAATACATATGTATGTGTATATCTGTGGTTATTAATTTATATATATCATTATTCTAATTGTCTTTCTATTACCAACATGTTTTATTTCACAGAAATGTCAGATATTGAAGTCTTTATTATAAAGATATAGATTCGACTTCTCTTTTGGTACTTAAACTAGTAAATTTCTATCCCAAATGCTGCTGTGTGGAGGGAGCTACAGTCACCCCGTAGCCTGAGGCTGGTTATTTGTTAACTTCACTGCTACCTCCTGTTTACTCTATGGGAATTTGCCACCTTGTAACTTCACTTTGTGTTGGTTTCCCATCCTCTCTTCTCAGTAGAAGGCAATTTTAAGATGTCAGGGAGTGTGTTGACTTGATCACCATTTACGTGTAGACAGCACAATACATAACAGTACATGTCTAAGACTATGTGAGAAGAGGAGAAAAAAACAATGGCAAAAGGGAAGACCTTTACCTTAGATTTACTCTTAGAATTCCGCACAGTGATGTCTTCATCAATGTATGGTCGTTCTCACAGTTAAGGATGTTTATTCAGCTCTAGGTTGAGATGTTAATAATCTTTATATTATTTTAATAAATATTTGATTATTTTTATAATAATTGTATCCATGTGATGACAATGTGGAGGTCAGTAGGGAGCAGCTTTGGATGAGAGTGACCTCCTTTCATATTATGGGTCTTGAACATCAAACTCGGGCAATCTCAGAATTCCTCATTTTTTCCTATTCAGAAATGGAAGTTTCCTGTTTTATCTTTCTTCTCCTTTATGGTTTACCTCCATTCCCATCAAAGGATGCTTTTAAACTTCTTTATTTTTTAGCACATGCATTAAACAAATTGATGGAGGCAGCAGCATGGGGCTGAGGCCACCATATTGGATAAAGTATACTCCTCAGTACTGTTTCAATGCTTCATCTGTTGTCTTTCTAGCATTTATCAGACTACTTTGGGGGATAAGACTTGTATTGCTTCTGTTGAACACCGATCCTCTACCTCTACTTCTTCCAAGAGACAATCTTTGCATGTCCTCTTCTGCTCAGTGTTCCTGGATGGGTCTGTTTGTGTTCAACTGATGGGAGGTTCATGAGATTCCCTGATAGTGTTGGGCTAGCACGGTCGGTCTCCTAGCTTTGAAAACATACCAGCTCCATTTGCTATTGTGCGTGTTCATGTAGCTGCCCTTCTTCATGATTCTGTTTTGCTCTAGAACTGGACGAACCCTCTCCATTCTCACAGTTATTGTGTATAGAGCTTCTATGTTCTCCTTTGTACCTCAATCCTGCTCTTTTACCAATTTAATGTGCGGTTATTTCATGCTTATTTTCACAAGACATATTTTTTTGAATGAATAAAAACATATAGTTCAAAATCCCATCTTGTCACTCTGATTCTTGAAAAGTATCTAAATTTTAGAAATAGCTGAGATTACAGAATGGAAAGTAGATCGTCAACATCTGATGATTCCATGAAGTGTGATAATATGTGAGCATCCTATTCAAAGCCCATGTTCCTTTAAATATAAATACATGTTAGTTAGTTCTGCTATCGTTTCCTGACCGTGTGTACTTTAAGAAAATTCTGAGCCAAACTTTCTTCAGTTTTTTCTTTGAAAAGTAGAACATCCTAAATCACAGAGATCTTTATCAGGGCTTGTAATAGGACAAAGAGTTGGATTTTTATCTTAAATGAAAATAGTAAGATGGTCACTTTGAGCCATTGCCTGCAGCTTTAAGTGGTGTGTGCTCGGATGGCCAGTCACAGCATTTTCTTTGATCTTATTTATCAGGAGCCATATTTGTTGCTAATGAATGCATTTATTTTAATGCTCAGAGAAAGCTAATTTTGGGGAGAAGTAGTTTTAAACTCCCTTCTGATTTTTTTCTTTTCCTATGCTCTTACTGTCAATATAGATTGTGCCTAATTTCTTTCTGTATTCAAACCAACCATGTAGATATCACCTTTTCTCCATTATGCCCAATTTGGGGCACAGCATGCCCATTGGGTTGTTTGAAAGTCTGACAAACTGTAACAAAATTTCTTCCTTAATTTTTCTTCTCATTAGGACAATTTCTGCCAGGTCTTATGGGTATCCAACAACAATATTAACAAGAGACAGTGATGGACACATGAAAACCATAGCAAATATGTTTTTTCCTAGGTGCACCACAACAGAAAACACTTCCTGGGATTTTAAGCTTTATCTGGAAACTTAGTGTTCCTGCAACTAATTACTATCTTTTACTATTGTAATGAAGGCAATATAGCAAGAAATTCCTTATGTTGTAGCTTCTCCATACTTCATACTTATAATCTTGGCTTTCTTTTAAAAATATTTATTTTATTATAAAAATATTTCTTTTAAAAGATAACAATGATAATATTTATTGATAGTTTTGAATTCAGGAATTAAGGTAAACAAACCGTTTGGAATAATTTTTGGCATTTAGTGACTAATAGAATAGATAGGTGACTTTATTATGTAATCTCGTCTGATTGTTCTATATGTTTCAGGACACATATATATTGCTGTTGCAGTTATTCTTAGAAAGTTCATATTGTTTTTACTAAATCTCCCAGTTCATAATTTTATATCTATTTTGCACCTTCCACTTAATTTGGCCAACCCCCTCAAATAAATCTCATTTTGCTAGATGTGCAATTAATATTTATGTATCTACATAGAAGTTTACATATTTCAGTGAATATATGTAGACTTTACTTAGCAGGATAAATGATAGCTGTGAAATCTTCTATTATGTCTTTCTTAAATAAGATGATGTTATTGTTATGATGAAGTGATACAGTGAAAGATGCTGAAACTCCATCATACCTCAGAAGCGACAGCTCTTTTCATGGCCAGTGAGTGTTTCCCAGGAAAAGAAATTTAAGAACAGGAACTGAGAGAAAAGGAAAATTAGAAAAGATCAACAAGACAGAGAATCTCATTTTCAAATACCACGTCTGAAATTGTTCTGAAGATCCTGGATGCATTTTATAAATACGCAGTCGGGGATGAAGAACAGTGCAAAGGCAACATCGGTCTTATGCTTCTCTCCTTCTGTGAAGTAAGAGCAAAAAGAAAAACAAAACAAAAAAGGACAACGTACGCGGCTAAGATTGTGTGAGAATCTGCTGCGAGTGATGAAAGAGCTGGCGCACTGCAGGCTTTCTGAGCTGCTCCCTTCTCCATATGTTAGGAATTTCAAGAAACTTAAAAGTGGCTTTAGATGAGATATTTGTTCCATGTCTAGAGAACTTTAATTTTCATCCTGAGATAGACTGCTTTTATTATTTTATGATTATTTCACATATTGTATAACATTAAGACTGTGAATGAAAAACATAAGGAATATAACTAATTTGTTTCTTAATTTCTTTCTTCTATATAACAAAAGAAGTTAGTATAAGGCTTCATTAAAGGGCAATGCTGTATATTCTCATACAGTTCTAGACGCCACTATGCAGATAGGAAAAAAAATTTCAAGTTTGGTGAGATTAAATATATATGTGTGGATATATCTGCATATAATGCAAATCTATGTAAAAGTGTGATAGCCCGAGTTCAGCTGCTCAGCTTGCAATATGTTAGCCTATAATTTACTCTCTGATCAAAAAAGTTGAAAAAACTAGGAGTTAAAACTTTTACACAGGCCCTTTCTTTAAGGATGCATTTCCTTTGTGTTGCTTAATCAAAATTTGATACTCATAATATTAGCTCAAAATCTTTTGATGTGCGGTAGGATTAATACATTATTTTATTTTTTTCAACATAACGAAAGAACTACTTATTGTCTATTGACAATATCCCTATCTTAAAATAAATGCTGAGGGGCATATAAGGTATAAAGCAAGATTGTTAGTCCACAAACATGAGATGGCTCCACAAAAAGAATAAGAAGAAAAAGCAAAGAAGGAGGACAAAAAACATCATAGTAGGATTCCAGCTTGCTTTGTTCTTCACTTTAGATGCTAGAACTATCATTAAGAAAAAAATTATCTAAAATAAAATCTGTGCTGCATACTGTCCTGACTGTCTTCCCAGCCCTGGTGACCCATCAAGCCCCAATACCAAATTTTATTGAAATTTCCATCATCAGTCTTTGTACACATGCTAAGTTATTCTCAATCTTCCACGTTACCAACAAGGACCCCTAATTGAGATAATATGCAAAGTATCCCTCTTCTCCTGTTCATAACTCTTCAAACGGGAAGCTTTATTTTCCAGTGAAGATTCCTAACATCACGGGGAGAGCGTTAACACATTACCCAGCAATGGCACAACTCTTTGAGAGGGGCTGCTCTAGCCCAATTCTCATTTTGATTTATTTAAGTTTAGAAATAACAGTATTAAATTAGCAAAGACGAGCAATGAAGAAAGCCCTGGAGATGAATTAGCCATTGTCTCTGGTCCATTAATCTCCTCTTCAATTCGAGAGAATTGTGGCTCACCCAGACCCGAAGATCAAATAAAATGCCTAATTGGGAAAGTCCTAAACAAGTGTGTCCTGGGGAGCTTGAATTTATATGTCACCGCTCAAACAACTGTGTTGTTTATATAAGTCTTTAAAACCCTGATACTTTCCTGCTACTATGTCTTAATCCCTGGTTCTTTATGCTCAGGAGGGCAATTGAGAGTTGTTTTCAATTAACTAGAATGGAGAGGGGCACTTATTCCAAAAACAGATAGCTGTGTTGTGAGTATTTTGCCAAACATGCTGAGCAGTTTAGATCTAAGCATCAGGTTTGGGAGATGCTCTGGGATCTCCTTGAAGATAATGCTATCTGCTTTTTGGTGGTTTTAATATCAGTAATAAAGGGTCGAACGTAATCACAATTAGGAATGTATGGTGAGGAGGAAGGCTGTGATGTTCAAGACAAACACAATTGTGAAGCAATGAGCTAAGATAATTAGCTAGGATGGCAATTCAGACCCAGCGATGCTCTCATTAAAAATATGCAGATGATATGCAGATAATGCAGGGTAAAGATTTTAACATAAGGCAAAATAGAATGGAAATTGGTCTCTTGAATTTTATTCACCCAGAGATGGTCTCTCTCTCTCTCTCTCTCTCTCTCTCTCTCTCTCTCTCTCTCTCTCTCTCTGTCTCTGTTGTGGTGATGGTGTGGTGGTCAGGAGAATGTAATCGAATTTCAGGTTCTATAAAAAATGTCAACTGATCAGAAACTAGAAACCAACTAACAGCAAAGTGACAATGCACAGTATTCACCCACACTGGTTTGGTTCAGTCTCAACAGACACTTAAACTTGGTACTTTTCATTTGAACCAAATTACAAAAACAATGCTTTGTGATCCTCACTGTGATCCTCAACTGTGAATGATAAAAGCAGATAACATCCACCCTGTGGATGAAGGCCTGGGAGTGTCTATGTATCAGACATCACCCACCATTGGCTAGCAAGTGTGCTGTTTGATGAAAACCCACACTACAGATGATATATTTCTAAACAATACACTCCTGCTGTATGACCGCATGGCTATTATCAGTAAGACTGTAAAACTGCTAGCAGTGTTTGTTGGAGAGGTTGGTTAAATAAAATAGAAGTTAAATTCCTGAACTTATGTGAACCTCGGTAAGTTAGAATTTTTAAATATATAAAGGGATTTTCTATTTAGCAGTGTCTCTGTCATGATGAAAAAAAACCTTGCCCCTTCTCTGTGACTTTAGTTAAACTGACTGGCTGTAGGAAGCCGTTATACTCTAAACCTACTGCTTAGCTTCTCTTTCCTGGTGCATTGGGGCATTAGCCGCAGTAATTAACTGAAGCCAAATAATAATGTGTTAGGGAATGTCGCATATGGATTGAGTCAACTTGAGCATTGCACTGACTTCAACTTCCCTATTATTAATCAGCTCTACATTAATTTATTTTAAGTAAATACTCATTGAAGCAGAGCCTGAGCAGACTGTATTTAAGATGACAAAGTAGTTTAAAATGCAGGGATTATGAGATGATAATTAGCCTGATAATCTAAGCATAAAAACCTTAGTATTATTTTATGTAGGCTTGTTTACAGTTATTTGATTAGACAATTATATATAAAATTGATCATTTATAATATCTAATGTATAATAATAACATAGCTACTTAGTAAGTACTTTCAATTAAGGAACTTAAGTATAATGTTTTACTCATTTTTCAGGATAATCTTTTGTCTTGTATATTTTTACTTTGCTATTTTAGCAAGAGAAAAATAAAGATACAAAGCTTATATGGTTCGAGTAGCCATAGCTGTGAAATAGCTGCCTAAAACAAAATCAGATAAGAAAGATTATAAAAACATACTATAGTGTAATATTGAAATGTTTTACTTGCATGGTATGTTTTATGTGCTTTTCAAGCAGACAAACCCATATGTTCTTGACTGCAAATCTTGCTATATCTAGAGCAAAAAGAAAAAAAAAAGACAATGGTGACCAATGGCAGAAGGTGACACAGACAGCAGACAGGAAATGGTGTGTAATTTTGTTATATCAAAATAGTTTTATGGAGGAGACCTAAAAGCAATTTGAAGTATTCAAAGAGAAAAAGAGGGTGTATGAGAGAGCCTGAGAATATTTTCAATCATAAAAAAGACACAAATAGCAAGTCAAATGATTCCCAAGAAGAAGAAAGGAGAGGACCCTGGGCCTATAAAGATTGCATCCAGTTTAGTAAAAAAACCGAGGGGGGAGGGGGAATGATTGGGGAATAGTTGGTGGGGGGGAGAGGAACTATGGGAAGTATGGTGGGTGGGAACTGGGAAAGGGGAAAGCCTTTGGAATGTAAACATAGAATATAGAAAATAAAAAAAAACTAAAAAAAAAGATATTTACTACTAGCTCGAACTTTCTAGCTAATTATACATGACTATTGGTGTCTTAATCATCTACATTAAATATAGGAAATCTTTCTCCCTGTGCTTCCCTGTCCTTTCTCCTGTTTTCTCCTGTCTACCCTTATCTCCTCCTTTCTCCTCTTTCCTCTCCTTGCTCTGCAGTAGTGGAATTATCATAAAAATATTGCATAATTGATGGAAAATTGTATAAAATAATTATTTTTACCTGATATTTGAAGGTCTTACTATCCTGAGACCATGCCCGCAAATATATAAGCATATATTTATTTATTTATATAAATATATATTTATATATAAGCATATATATTTATATATTCTAATATATATTCTAAATATTCATAATACATTACATTTTGAATCTTTTGGTATGCCTTTTTTAGTGGTTACATGCTCTTTTGGAAACAGTAAATAAAGGACACAGTATTAATTTCTCTATGGTTAATTTACTGAATAAAATAAGTAAAAGCTATCATTAACTTTATATATACTAGATACTCTGATAGAATCACACAGAATAAATTGAGCAAAAATTAAACACAATTTCTAAATTTTATAGTCAAATTTTGGCATTTAATGTAGTCATTAAAATCATGTGATATGAAATATACATTTTTTTTTTTTAAGAACTGGAAGAGTACATTTTAAATTCCACACAGGAGAAACCCATGATTATAAAACTATCCTGGGACATCTGGAAAGGTTTCTCTGGAATGTTACAGATTAGTGGAAGCTGAAGAGAAGTAAAAAGGGATGGGTAATCCAGAGCTTCCTGAAGGCTGTTTGGAAGAAAACAGGCATATTCCATTCACTAGAGCCAGAGGAAACCGCCAAGTCCTTCTAGACTGCCATTACAAACTGTTTTTAGAGGATTAAATATGTGAGTTAAGGTCCAAATAGCACACCCATAGTGCTGACTTAATTGTAAGGGTGCTTTAAAGATATTTCAATCAGAAATAGCTGAGAACAGTCCAGATTATTTTACATAGACAGAGAGTTTTCAAAAATGTCAGACGTCCACAGAATGTGACATTTAATGTTATTTAATCATTTGTTGTTGGGACATAGCTGCTCCTGACAGCACCCTATTCTTGGATGCAACGAAGAAACTGAGCATCTTTTCCTCCAGGAGAGGTTGCACATTGTGGCAAGGTACCCGCTTGGCAGAAATTGTCTATTTCATCGGCAGGCAATAAAGGAAAGGACACTTTATGCAGAATAGTCAACTGTTGACCTTGCCGAGACAGGATAAGCAATAAATTTTGTACTTTACAAAGGTCTGTCAGATGATCCTGGGCCAAACGGCCACAGGCTGATGCTCCAACATGTCGATAAGAGGGGGACTGTGTAGGTAAGCAGCTGTCTCTATGCTTCCTATATTTTCAGGTAAATTTTATGTTGCTCTCTAAATTCTGGCGGGACTGAAGACTAACTGAAGTCTTTTAGCCAACCCAAGCTGTTTAGCATCGAGAAAGATTGTATATATTTGAGAAGACCGTTTTCAGAAGCATACAAACTAAACCAAGCCATAACAGGTGTCAAATTTTAAGTCTTTTTTAAGTTAGGCTAGACGGTAGAGTGCTAAGGGGATCTGAGCAAGCGCCTTGGCAGCAAGCTTGCCGTGGGAACCATGGTGGCAGGCAAGGTCGCCAGCACTGGTGCATAGCCAGTTCAGTGTGGCTTGAATGATAAAACTACATGCTACGGGTAACTGTGAATATCTCTGGAGTTTAAAGGAGGTCACCTTGTGAAATGATGGACAATAAGTACAGCCAATGACCTTCCAGAATCTGGATGAGATTTGTCCAATCAGTGGGAAGTATAAACAGGATAAATACTAATCCCTTGTAATCTTTCTCCCCTCCCCCTCCCCCTCCCCCCCTCCCCCCCCCCCCCCCCCGCAAAAGGCATTTTGCTTGGCTACTACCCGGAGCCTGGAGCACCAACTCTGCTGTCATCTCTTGCCTGTTGGTCTATCCTCCTGATTATTTATTATTAGAGCCATAATAGACACCCAAGACAATTCCTTAAAATAATTACCCCCTAATACAGAGCCTGTGAAAGTAATTCCTAGGACTCAATGCAGAGAGCAAAATCTTTAATAAAATGCTACAGGATGGGTGTGCTCTATGCACATTGCCCAGCCCAATTTAAATGCCCTCTAGTTTGTTTGTGATACTTAGAGAACATGAATGCCGTGCAACTGTTGCAATGCTCAGGGAGAAGGACAAGGAAACCTATGCACATTACCAGAGAAGACACCATTCAATAATAGTGCAACGTGTGAATCTGAGGATGTGAAATTCATGGATATAGAAGGAAACGGTGCACAGATTACAGATAATAGACAGGATGGCAGGCAGGCAGATAGTCACAGAGTAGGCACAGAGGTACACAGAGAGATAGAGATGTAGGGTGAGAGAGATGGAAGGAGAGGGGGAGAGAGTAAGTAAGAGAAGGAGGAGGAGGAGGAAGAGGAAGAGGAGGAACCAGTACAAGAAGAAAAGAAAAAGGAGTTTCAGTCTTATAAATATCAATCCTATTCCCTTTTCTTTAGAGGAAACGTAACTAATATACTAGGTTACTACCATGGTTAAACACATAACTAGATATCTTAGGCAGATATTAAGCCTAATATAATACATGGGAAAATAAATACAATATACAATTGAGACAAATGCATGTGATATAGCTATCACTATGAAGAGACCTTGGTGGGAGTCATGAATAGCCAGGCAGAGTGGTGGGGTTTCTGGGAGTTATATGAGCTCCTGGGACAAAGAGGGTGGTCCAGATCCTGCCGAGGCAACAACATGAGAGGCAGAAATAAGAGTGAGCTGATGATTGCTGCCTGAACCAGCTCGAATGTGATAACAGACACTGAAGCCAGCCTCTCTCTCCGGACATAGGAAAGCGATGGCTCAGAACCCAGACCTGCCTCCTTCGCAAAAAAAGGAGAAATGGCATGGAGCAAGAGGATGTGTAGCCACCTCCATGAGAAAGCACGCCGCTAAGAGTGCCTTTATGAATTATTTAGAAAGAAGAAATTAAGAAACGAGCCCTGAACAACTGGCTAGCTCTTTCTGGGTTGCTTTCTTCTCGCGTGGGGATACAGAACAAGATGAGTAGAGGAAAAAGAAAGTGAAGTAACCACGCAGCCAAATATAGCTTGAGAAACAGCAGGGTGACCTCTCAGCATGGGGAGGGGAGGAGAGCACTCCTGAGGGAGCCTTGCAGCCAGTCTCCTGCTCCTGTGATGGGAACCGTCACCAGCCAGCCGCAGCCCAACACTGCTCCTTATGCAACTGGGTTAATCTTGTTCCTTTCCTTCCAGCTTTCTGGAGAATTTTACTGTAGATAATGTCTGGGAGAGACTTTGTTTTGAGTGCACCTTGATGCTGGCTGGCTGTGACAAAGCCAGACGGTGAGTTAGTCAACAGTTGAAGGCTTCTGTTCTTATTTGCCACTCTAAGTAGGTTTAATTTGGGGGAAAAAAAGAAACCAGCTGCTCCAATTTCGGACATGCAAAAGATATTTCTTATGGGTCATTGTATAAACAGGAATCCATTTATTGGGAATTCTCTAGGTTTAGGGTGTTCGTACAACTTACATATGATCTGCATTGAGACAAAGTGGGGGTTTGGGTCACTTGGGTAAGTAGGACAGAAATATGTAGGGATACTTTTAGAGAGGACAGTACAAAAATATTTTAAAATAGTTCACATATTTATGATGTAGACATTTTAATGACAATGACACATATGAAGAGGGGATGAAGAAGCGACAAATTTGGCAGATGCTTTCATTCAGTTACTGAGGTGGTGAGAGAGGGAGGCATATTGTCCTTACTCAAGATACATACAGTATTTTTATAAACTCTTCACACACTGTGTGACTGTGTATAATTGCACATCTACCTCAGGCCACTTATTATATCTGCTGCTGAGAACCCAGCTGTGGGTACATCTGACCAGGTGTCTCCTGTTACTCTTGTAATTGTCCCACTAGAGTAATGGTGATCAAAAATAGAGAAGTTGCACATAGGCAGGCTTAGCTGTTGCAGCACTATGAGATCAGCTAGAACAGTACCTGACAGTGTGTGTGTGTACTCCATGCTCAGGTTAAATGCTAGAAAGGGTTCCAGGAAAGGTAAAACACCATGCTCTATCATCAGCGTCTCTAGGCTATGATCTTTACATGCCTGTTGGATGGTATTTCTACTTCAAAACACTCTACTTGTGGATTCGTCTCCAAATATGGACATGCCAAGGAAGAGAGGAACACTTTTAGATTTAATTCTAATTGAAATGAAAGTTTTCACTTGGCAGTGTATTGATGATGAGTGTAAGGTCTGGTTTATACTTGGAAAATTATTCTGGTGTTCATAGTACTGGACAGAGCACCACACAAGAGGAATCAGAATAGCTAGGAAAAAGATGCTTTAATATTTTAGATAGGATATAATGGAGGCATTGGAATGATAGGTCAGTATTTTAGAACACCTACTTCTTTTCCAGCGGACTCAGGTTCAATTCCTAATACCCATATGGCTTTTCACAACTGTCTGCAATTCCAATTCCAGTGGATCCAACACCCTTACTCAGACATACATGTCGGCAAAACAACAGCACACATACAATGAACAAGTAAATAAATAATCTAAAAGCAGAATTAATGGTGGAAATAATGAGAGAGATTCTGTTTAAAGATTAAACACAGCTTGTTTGTTTATCTTTAAAATGGTGGTGCATATCTGCTGCCTCAACTACCAAGTAGCCTGTAGGTTTTGTCATTTGGTCTTAGGAGTTCTGTACTAACCTGGGGCATAGCCCTTTACCTAAAAAAATGCTATGGTGTAAAAAATATCAGTGGAGAAACAAAGTAGAGTAAGAGGAAAAACAAAGTCGATCCTAAGGTTTCCAGTTGTTCTTATTTGTTTGCTTGGTGCAGTTTGAAACAGAACCCCACTGTATAGCCCTAGCTTTCCTGACGGCTGTTATGTGGATCAGGCTGTCCTTGAATTCACAGAGGTCTGCTTGCTTCTGCTAGGATTGAAGCTGTACACTCCTGTGCCACCTGCTCAGATCCTGCATTTGTATAAGTGGTTCATGAACCCTTTGACAAGAGTTGGTAGCACTCTAGAAAGGTGGAAAGTAAAGTACTGTATACATGCACAAGCTGAATCAGAATAACAGCCACACTATTTTGTCTGCTCTGAGTTTCCATAGTATTAATGTCTCACAATGATCTTGATACACTGAGATGAAAATGAACTTGGAAGCAGGACTGACACTAGAGATAGCAATTTTAAAGTCGTCAATAAATATGGAGGCGTTTGGTGATATCTTGAGAGTTCAAAACAGTCCTGAGTAGCAAGAAGTGACTGGTGGTGTCTGTGAGATTTTTGGGTCATCCACAATGACCAGCTCCACAGGAGAAAAAGAGGGAGAGAAGAAATGGGGATTGAATATCACAGGAAGAGATAGATGGACACTTGTGAAATATACATTTTATGTCAATTTGGATGAGGTAGTAATTATACACAATGAAATTTGTGGCCAGTCGTACTTTGGAAAGGATCATCATTACAGGACCAAGAGACTGGATGGAAACTAGGTTTTCATTACTTTCAGTCACATTTTAGTTCATATTTAAACTTCCTCAATGAGTATCTCTTTTGATTTATCGACAGATCAATTCACTTATTCCATAAATAAACAAACATATTGATTGGCATATTATGAGACATATCAAGTATCTGGAGTGCTCGCTTTGGCTGCACATATGCTACAAGTAGAACAATACAGAGAAGATTAGCATGGCCCCTGTGCAAGGATGACACGCAAATTCATGAAGCGTTCCATACTTTTTCACAGACCACATGAAGCTCAAGAAGAAGGGAGACCAAAGTGTGGGTGCTTCGGTTTTTCTGAGAAAGGGAACAAAATACTCACAAGAGCAATTATGGAGACAAAGTGTAGAGCAGAGACTGAAGGAAAGGCCATCCAGAGACTGTCCCACCTGGGGATTTATCTTATAAACAGTCACCAAACCCCAGCACTATTGTGGATGACAAGAAATGCTTGCAGAAAGGAGCCTCATATAGCTGTCTCCTGAGAGACCCTGCCAGAGCCTTACAAATACAGAGGCAGATGCTAGCAGCCAACCATTGGACTGAGCACTGGGTCCCCAATGGAGGAGTTAGAGGAAGGAATAAAGGAGCAGAAGGGGTTTGCAACCTCATAGGATGAACAACAATATCCACCAACCAACCCAACCCCCAAGAGCTCTCAGGGACTAAGCCATCATCCAAGGGGTATACATGGCTCCAGCTGCATTTGTAGCAAAGGAATGCCTTGTCAGGCATCAATGGGAGGACAGGGCCTTAGTCCTATGAAGGATCGATAGATGCCCCAGTGTAGGGGAATTGAGGCCTGGAGGTGGGAGTGGGGTAGGTGGAGGAACACCCTCATAGTAGTAGGGAGAAGGAGGATGGGGTAGGGGCTATCTGGGAGGGGGAACTGGGAAAGGGTGTGTGTTTGTGCACGTGCGCGCATGCGCGCGCATGCATGCATGCTCGCACTTGTGCACGAATGTGAACATGTGAATGTGTGCATGCCAGGTGTATGAGAGTGCCCTCTGAGGCCAAAAAGAATGTCAAAGCCCTGGGAATTAGTTACAGGCTTTTGTGATTCCCCTGACTTAGGTTCTGGGAAAAGCAACAAATTCTCCTAACTGATGAGCAATCTCTCCAGACCCCCAGGCTGTGATTCTCAGCCAGACTAGACTAGGGTGTGGCAAGAAATCAAGCTAAGGACCCCCTGGAGTTTATGTGATGAACACATTTCTCCTGGCTTAGAGTCTGACTGTCCTTCCCATGTCTCCCACGGCCTTATATGATGTTGGCTCTAATTCTCTGGACTCAAGAGTATTCTCTGTGTATTTCTGTTTAAGATGTTATTTTAGTTTCCCACCTATTTCCCCTTTGCTCATTTTACCTAAGTTATAAAGCTATTGAGGAAATAGATAATTGCAAAAATAAAAATAAAAATATAAAAAATAAAGAAAATGGAATTGCATTTTAAATTTGGCATTAAATTTTTTAAAATATTTATTTATTTATTATATGTAAGTACACTGTTGCTGTCTTCAGTCACGCCAGAAGAGGGCATCAGATCTCATTACGGATGGTTGTGAGCCACCATGTGGTTTCTGGGATTTGAACTCAGGACCTTTGGAAGAGCAGTCAGTGCTCTTAACAGTTGAGCCATCTTTCCTGTCCTGGCATTAAACTTAAATCCAGAAATATTTGTTACTTTTTCAGTTAACTCAGTGGCATATTTTGTTGAGTCAATCATTAAAACCAACCACTGAACTGAATAAGTCCTCCTGTCTTTTACTTTCCTTGAATTTGTATGAACTGTTAGTGCTATAGGAAATGTCTTTATAGTTATGGCTCTGATATGTCACATAGGGGTATTTAGGAACAACCCCCCCACACATACAGAGAGGGGCAGGGGAGGGAGAGACCATCACAGATCTCTGTGTGAGGATGACAGGACACATAGAATACTCTCTTGGTGTGTTCTGACTAATTCCATGCTCTGCAGGTGTCTCCTGAAATCACAGTATTCAAAAGGAAGCCAAAGAGCCTCTTAAATCTAGAACTTTCCCTTTATTTAGAAAATCCACTAAAAAATAAAAATGGAACTGATTTTATACTAGATTGAAACTCCTTACCAAGAAGTCTGTGATACCCTAGAAAAAGAACATTACAGGGTCTCCATTTGGACTTCATATAATTTAAGTTTCTAACTGATGTGCCATTAAATCTCACTCATGTCTTTTCTTTTCTCTTTTTTAAATCCAAGATGGAGACTTTTATCTAAACCGTGTTATGCTGCTTTGTTGATTTAGGAACATGATTCATTCCTGGCAATGTAAAACCTTCTACAAAAGGTTAAAGTCCTACCTTGAACACAGCATTGTTATAAATGAAGGCATAAAAGAATAAAAGAAATAAGAGAGGAAGAACAGGTCAAAAATTAGTGGAAGGGAGAGTAATGAGAAAACAAGGAAAGACTATATATTGCCTTTTCCTTTCTTTTCTGAGAGCTCAAGCTATTGCCTTATTCTTGGTTAAAAAAAAATCTTCAGGTGAACTCTAGTAAATGATTGTCATTCATCATATTGTGAAATTTGTCACATGGGCTTAGGTGGTTTATTGTGTTGTATGCTGCTGATAAATCTACAAACCAGCAACTGTCATTGCTGCTCTCAGATTCATTTTCCATATGTTGAGCGGTGTTTTGCTTTGTTTTGTTTTTTTTTTTCCCAGACATTATCTGGCCAGGATAACTTTTGCCTGACTAAATTGGCTTTGTCTGAATATTAAGCATTTTAAGCTACAGAAGGAATAAGTTATTCATAAACACCCCAGGAGGTCAGCATACATTTCTCCGGACCACACACAGTTTTTGTGGCAACACAGAATTATTGTACTCATTTGTGCGGTGATAGGCAGTGAGGAGTTGAGGAATGGGTATTGAGTAGAGAAACTCTAAGTTGGGATATTGGCCCCAGACCATTTTATCCTTTTGCCACAGACAGATTGCTTTGAGGTTACGTGTTCTGATGTTCTTCCATGCCAAATTAAACTGAGAAAGAGCTTGAATGAAAGTGTCTTTTTTTTTATAGGTAAGCTTAGCATCTGGTCAGTATTGTATATGACTTACCTATGAATTAATATCAAGCAGATGCTGGATCTCCGGTAACTTTAAAGGCATTTTCCCTTCTACATGTTCTTGTTTCTGGACTATTCATACATTTTAAATTGTACATGGTAGTTTTCTTCTTTGAGGTTGCTTATTAGAGGGATGATTGTAACTTTATTTTTTTTTTCAAATCCTATTTTAAACGATGGTTCTAAAATGTTTTAACCTTCCTTGTAACCCACCACCCATCAGAGGTAGTGGAAAAGAAACGATACTGGTCAGGATAAGTGGACCTGTTTAGAAACGCTCCCTGGAGCAAGTCCTGTCTGTGTTGTCTGGAAATCTGTAGTTCAGTTCACAGGTTAGCAGGCAGCAACAGCAGCTTGATCCTCGCGCAGACACCTCACAGATACACCAGCAGTCCAGTTCAGTAGAGTCGGGCTAGCAGCAGCAGTGACTCCATCTAGCAGAGACAGCCAGACCTCAACCTCGGCCCAAGTCAGCTGGAGGGACCAGGAGGGGCTCCAGCGGAAGGTCTCAGCTGTGCCTCTCTCAGCGAAAGGAAGATCAGTGAAGGTACAAACACACACAAGCATTGCACAGCCAGTTCTGTCTCTGTCACTCTGTGGAGTCCTATTTATAACTTCCAAGCATCATGTGTCCTCCTTGTGTCCTGCCTCAGCATGGGTCTTGTCTTAGCATGTGCAGCCAATCAGCCTGAGCCTGAGGAAGCAGCAAGAAACTGTGGTACACCGCCAGACATTTTTTGGTGTGTTTCTATGGATTCCCGACAAATGCAACTTATCTGAAATATAAGGTGGACCAATACATGTACGTTGTTAGTAAAGAATCCTTCATCAAATGTCTTTTCATGTGCTTGCTTTTGCAGAACACCCTCTCTCCTATGTCTGAGTCAGTGAAACATTCCTTTATGAGTCTGGCTTAGCCTTTCATTCCTGTTTCTACTTTAATGAAACATTCCTTCATGTGTTTGCCCCAGTAAAACACCATCCAATTGACTTTCCAAAGACCTATCCAATCACCACCTCAGAAGACTGTATTCTCTGTTAGACTATTGTGTTTTGCAGAAATGCTTCAGAATTTTGTTAGCATTCTTTGAAAAAATTTTCTGTTTTTGAAAATAGAACTTTTTCTTACAAAATATATCCCTGCTACAGTTTCCCCTCCCTCTCCTCCCAGTTTCTTCTCACTGCTCTCCAGATCCAGATCCACCCCCTTTCTGCCTCTCATGAGAAAATAAACAGATGTATAGGGGTTAATAATAAAATGAATAAGATAAAATAACAGTAACACATTGGAATAGGATAAAAGAAACAAAGGGAAGGAAAGGAGCCCAAGGAGAGAAACAAGAAACAGATTGGACAAAAAGACCCACTTGTTTGTAAACTCCAGATTCCATAATAATACTAATCTAGAAGCCATAGAGAAAAATATAAGTAATATAAAATAAAATGAGATATAACAACAACAACAACAACAACAAAAAACCCTTGCCATGACATTATGAGGCAAGGAATCTCCAAAGATGCTGTTGCGCTTGTTTTGTTTTGACGATCTGGTGTTGGGCACGCATACTTTAAGGGGAATTTTCTTTTCTTTATATATTTCTTTTTTTAAACTCCAGATTTCATTCCCCCCTCCAGGTCCATCTTCTAACTATTCCTTATCCCATACCTCCTCCCCACCAATCCTTTCTTCGAGGGTGTCCTCCGCCCCCAACCCTGCCACACACACCACACCCAACCAGACCTCTAAACCCCCTGGGGCCTTCAGGCTCCTGAGGGTTAGGTGAATCTTCTCTTACTGAACTGAGGCCCAGCAGACCTCTGCTGTATATGTGTTCAAAGCCTCATATCAGCTGGTGTATGCTGCCTGGTTGGTTGTCCAGTGTTTGAGAGATCTCAGGGGTCCAGTTTAATTGAGAATGCTGGTCCTCCTACAGGGTTGCTCTGCTTCTCAGCTTCTTCCAGCCTTTCCCTAATTCAACCACAGTGGTCCCTAGCTTCTGTCCATTGGTTGGGTGCAATTATCTGCATTTGACTCTTTCAGCTACTTGTTGGGTCTTCTGGAGTGCCATCATGATAGGTCCATTTTTGTGAGCACTCCATAGCCTCAGTAATAGTGTCAGGCATTGGGACCTCTCCTTGAGCTGGATCCCACTTTGGGCCAGTCGCTGAACCTTTTTTCCTCAGGATCCTCTTCATTTCCATTCCTGCAGTTCTTTCAGACAGGAACAAATAAGGGTCAGAATTTTGACCGTGGGAAGGCAACTCCCTCCCTCACTTGATGCCCTGTCTTCCTGCTGGAGGGGGCTCTTTAAGTTCTCTCCCCGTACTGTCAGGCATCTCATCTCAGGTCCCTCTCTTTGAGTCCTGAAAGTCTCTCACCTCTTAGGTCTCTGGTACATTCTGGAGGGTCCCCCTAACCTCCTACTTCCTGAAGTTGCCTGTTTTGATTCTTTCTGCTGGCCCTCAGGTCTTCAGTCCTTTTTCCTCATGAAATACCTGATCAGTTTCCTGTTCCCTCTCCAGCGACACCCCCTGCCCCAGTCCACTTTTCCTCACAGGTCCCTACCTCCCTTCCCCCTTGTGAATACTTTCTTCTCCTTCCCAAGTCAGACTGAGACATCCTCACTTGGGCCCTTCAGCTTGAACTTTTTTAGTTCTGTAGACTGTATCTTGGGTATTCTGTGCTTTTTTTTCCTTTTTCTTTTTGTTTTTTGGCTAATATTCACTTATTTGTGAGTACATTCTATGTGTGTCCTTTTGGTCTGAGTTACCTCACTCAGGATGACATTTTCTAGTTCCATCCATTTGCCTGTAAAACTTAGGATGTCCTCATTCTTAATAACTTAGTAGTATTCCATTGTATAAATGAACCATATTTTCTGTATCCATTCTTCTGTAGTGGGACACCTGGATTGTTTCCAGATTCTGGTTATCACAAACAAGGCTGCTATGAACATAGTGGAACATGTGCCCCGGTGGCATAGTGGGGTATCATTTGGGTATATTCCCAAGAGTGGTATTGCTGAGTCTTCAGGTAGATCTATTTCCAATTTCGGAAGACCTTCCAGATTGATTTCCAAAGTGATTGTACCACTTCGCAATCCCACCAGCAGTGGAGGAGTGTTCATCTTTCTCCACATCCTCACCAACATGTGCTGTCACCTGAGGTTTTGATCTTAGCCATTCTGATTGGTGTAAGGTAGAAACTCAGGGTCATTTTGACTTGCATTTTTCTGATCACTAAGGACTTTGAACATTTCTTTAGGTGCTTCTCAGCCATTCAATATTCCTCTGTTGTGAATTCTTGGTTTATTTCTTTTTTTTCTTTATTTTCTATATTCTTTGTTTACATTCCAAAGGCATTCCCCTTTCCCAGTTCCCCCCTCACTATATGTCCCATAAGTCCTCTTCCCTCCACCCATTCCCAAATCACCCCCCCCCCATTTCTCTGTTCTGATACTCTCCTACAAATCTGGATCCAGTCTTTTCAGGACCAGGGTCCTTTCCTTCTTCTTGGGAATCTTTTGATTTGCTAATTGTGCCTTGAGTATTCAGAGCTTTTGGGGTCATTAATATTCACTTATCAGTGATTGCATTTCATGTGTATTCTTTTGTGATTGGGTTAACTCACTTAGGATGATATTTTCCAGATCCAATCATTTGCCTACAAATTGCATGAATTCATTATTTTTAATTGCTGAGTAGTATTCCATTGTATAAATATACCACATTTTCTGTATCCATTTCTCCTTTGAGGGACATCTGGGCTCCTTCCAACTTCTGGCTATTATAAATAGGCTGATATGAACATAGTGGAGCATGTGTCTTTATTGTATGCAGGGGATTCCGCTGGGTATATGCCCAGGTATGACATGGTCCTCTGGAAGTGTCATGCCCAATTTTCTGAGGAACCACCAGACTGATTTCCAGAGCGGTTGTACCATCTTGCAATCCCACCAACAGTGTAGGAGTGTTCCTTTTTCTCCACATCCACGTCAGTACCTGTTGTCCCTTGAGTTTTTAATCTTAGCCATTCTGACTGGTGTGAGGTGGTATCTCAGGGTTGTTTTGATTTGCATTTCCCTGATGACTAATGATGTTGAACATCTCTTAAGGTGCTTCTCAGCCATCTGAATTTATTCTGGTGAAAATTCTTTGTTTAGCTCTGTACCCCATTTTTTGATAGGGTTATTTGGTTCTTTGGGGTCTAACTTCTTGAGCTCTTTGTATATATTGGATATTATCCCTCTGTCAGATGTGGGCATACCTAAATATAGTAAAAGCAATATACAGCAGACCAGTAGCCAACATCAAAATAAATGGAGAGAAACTTGAAGCAATCCCACTAAAATCAGGGACTAGGCAAGGCTGCCCTCTTTCTCCATATCTTTTCAATATAGTACTTGAAGTTCTTGGTTTATTTCTATACTCCATTTTTTGATTGGGTGGTTTGGGTAGTTACCTTCTTGAGCAAGACAAGAATGCCTACTGTCCCCATATCTATTCAATATAGTACTCAAAATGCTAGCTAGAGTAATAAAACAACAAAAAGAAATCAACAGGAAACAAACTGGTAAAGAAAAAGTAAAGGTATCACTATTTGCAGATGATATGATAGTATACATAAGCTAACCCAGAAATTCTACCAGAGAACTTTCCAGTTGATAAACAACTTCAGCAAAGTGGTTGGATATAAAATTAACTCAAATAAATCAGTAGCCTTCCTTTATAAAAATAAGCAGGCTGAGAAAGAAATTAGTGAAACAACTTCCTTAATAATAGCCACAAATAATATAAAATATCTTGGAGTAACTCTAACCAAACAAGTGAAAGTCCTGTATGACAATAACTTCAAGTTTCTCAAGAAAGGAATTGAAGAAGATCTCAGAAAATAGAGAGATCTCCCATGCTCATGGGTTTGCAGAATCAACATAGTAAAAGTAGCCATCCTTTCAAAGGATGTACATATTCAATGCAATCCCCATTAAAACCCCAACCCAATTCTTCAAAGAAACAGAAAGAGCAATTTTCATATGCATCTGGAAAGGAAAAAAAAACCAGAATAGAGAAAACAATTATTAACAATAAAAGAACAGTGGGGGAATCATAATCCCTGACCTCAAGCTTTACTACAGAGTAACAGTTATAAAAACAAAACAAAACAAAACAAAACAAAACAAAACAAAACAAAAGTGCATGGTATTGGTACAGAGACAGACATGTTGATCAATGGAATATAATTGAAGACTCAGAAATAAAATCACACATTTATGGGCACTTGATCTTTGACAAAGAAGCCAAAAATATACAATGGAAAAAAGAAAGCATATTCAATAAATGCTGGTGCTCTAAGTGGCTGTCTGTATGTAGAAAAATGAAAATAGACCCATATTTATCATCTTCCACAAAGCAAGTCCAAGTGGATCAAGAACTTCAACATTAAAACAGATTCACTGAATCTAGTAGAAGAGAAATGGGAACGAGCCTTGAACTCATTGGTACAGGGGGAATTTTCCTAAACAGAATGCTAATGGTTCATGCTCTAAGATAAAGAATTGATAACTGGGACTTCATGAATCTGGAAAGCTTCTGTAAGGCAAAGGACACAGTCAATAAGACAAATCAGCAACCTACAGATTGGGAAAAAATCTTTACTAACCCCACATCCAATAGAGGGCTAATATCCAGTATATGTAAAGAGTAGTTTGTTTTTCCAGTGAGACTCCATACAGAAAACTAAATTTGCATTTGTAAGGAGCTATCAGCTGGATATAGCTTATAGATTCAGAAGGGGGATATGTGTCCTCATTTCTACTTTCAGCTCTAGGTCATGCTAGCATTCTTTTCATTTAATTTAGAATCACTGTATTTTAAAGAAAGCAAACAATTTGAAATAATATCTCTCTGGGTCTACTGCCCACCGACATGCAATGCAACCTTTGAAAAACAGGAATCTTTTCACAACTCACAGAAAATTCTTGATGTTTCAACTTGTGTTAAAAATTGGTAAATGGTAGCAGAGGTTTGGTAACTCCGAAGGGGGTTGCAGGGGGGAGACAGTGGGAGGAGCACCTGGATACACTAGTGCAGAATAGAGTTGTCCTCATTGCTCTTGGCTCCTCAGTTCCACCTGGCACAGGTGACAACAACCACGGAGAAATCAGAAAATTGCCTGACACGCAAAACAGTGCCCAGTTGTCACAAGCTGCCTAGTGAGCACACACAAGCCAGCACAGGAAAAGTGGGAAGTGTGCACAGGCTCAGCTTCAGGCACTGCTGAAAGACCCAAGGGCAGACACAAAAAAGCAGGCTGGACAAGCAAAACAGCCTCAGAAGGGTTTTTTTCTTGAAGTCCTATAGGTTTTAGTAGACACAGGACAACAGAAAATGTGGTATATATACACAATGAAGTACTAGTCAGCCATTAAAAACAATGAATTCATGAAATTCTTAGACACATGGATGGAACTGGAGACTATCATCCAGAGTGAGGTAACTCAGTCACAAAAGAACACACATGGTATGCACTCACTGAAAAGTGGATATTAGCCTAGAAGCTTGGAATACCCAAGACACATTTCACTTATCAAATGAAGCCCAAGAAGGAGGAAGAGCCAAGTTTGGATCCTTGGGTCCTTTGTAGTAAGGGGAAAAAATACGCACAGAAGAAGATACAGAGACAAAAGGTTGAGCAGAGTCTGAGGGAAAGACCATCCAGAGACTACCCCACCAGGGATCCATCCTATATACAGTTACAAAACCCAGACACTATTGTGGATGCCCACAAGTGCTGGCTGACCAGAGCCAGATATAGCTATCACCTGGGAGGCTCTCCTAGTGCATGACAAATACAGTGGGGGACACTCTCAGCCAGCCATTGAACTGAGCACAGGGTCCCCAATGTAGGAGCTAGAGAAAGGATCCAAGGAGCTAAAGGGGTTTGTAGCACCACAAGAGGAACAACAAAATGAGTCACCCAGTACTCCCAGAACTCCCAGGGACAAAACTATCTACCAAAGAGTACACATGAAGTTATCCATGGCTCCAGACACATCGGCAGCAGAGGATGGTCTTGTTAGACACCAAAGGGAGAGATCCTTGGTCCTGGGAAGACTTGATGCTATAGTGTAGAGGAATACCAGAACAGTGAAGCAGGGGAGGGTTGATTGGGGAAGGGGAGATAGCTTATGGGATTTTTGAGGTGGGGGGGGATCCAGGAAATGGGACATTTGAAATGTAAATAAATAATATACTTAATAAAAATAAATAAATAAAAATTGTTAAGTACCGTGGAATTATTGAATGTATGCTTTCATATAGAGGGCCTTTCTATTTTAGTTTTCAAGATGTATCTCATGGTATGTTCTTATCACAAGCTGTATTTCTCTGAAGCGTAAAGCTTCAAGTAAGCTGTAGACACATTTATATTCTTTAAGTCATGTTCCAATGCTGGACTATGATGCTGCTAATATCAGTTTTAAAAGGAAGAAACAAAGAAAAGAGAGTTAAGAAATAAAGATGGGAGAAAGAATGAAGGTAAAAGAATAGAAGGAAGAAAAAGATAGAGGAATGTGAGGGAAAGAAAGTAGAGCGCACTGGGAACATCTGAATTACAGTAGCAGGTTGTTTCTTTTAAATTACAATAACAAGTAATTAAGAATTATATTTGTTTGACATCTGTCAATAATTTACTGTATCAATATTGAAAGAACTTAATATTCATAAGCCAGATTAAAATAAATAAATCCAGGGATTTGTATGAATCAAGTATTTTTCCTTGTCAGTTCTGTAGAATCCATTATGTGAAAAAGTCATAGGAGAAAGACTTGCAGTATAACATCTTATATCTCTTAATTCAGCTCCCCAATCTCTCTACCTGGATGATGATGATGATGATGATGATGATGATGATGATGATACTGTTCTACTAAGATATTCCCACTGGAATTGTCTGCACATATTGGCATTATCTCAATATTAAGTATTTTCAGCAATGGAAACAGTGGCACCAGTGTCATGGGTGTAACCAATCACTTTCTGATTGGATCAAAGGCCCAGTCCACAAGGTGGCACAGTTATTAAAGCCAATAACCTATGACTAGACAGGTTACAAACCCTAGGGAAGAGTCTATTTTCCTGCTAATGGAACACAATATTACTGTGACTTTTACTAATTTATAACAACTGATTAGTCCATCTCTCAGTCCTCATCAGAAAAGCTTCCTTTTATACATGGCTATTAAGTTAGAGACAAATGTCCATGGTACAGAGAATATATGAGAGTGAGCTCATCAGCAAAAGGTTGTCAATGTTAAACACATCCTTTTAGGTATCAGGTATCACTGGGGTGGGGGGTATATTGTAAGAGCCAGAGGTGATGGATGCCTACAATGAAACACTGATTTCTGTACACATTAGGGCAGTTGCACATAGGAATTCACAGACACTTGGATTGCATGTATAAAATTGAGGAAGCCAAAGCCAGATAAAATTCCAACATGGAGAAGTGAAGTGGGTATGAAGTCCTACTACTGTATGAAGTGCTTTAGATAAATGATAGTTGAGGGAAGGTTTTTATATATACACCATATATCTATACATAGTAAGTACATACACATACACAACCCAGAAATCTTTAAGGATATGAATCCATTCTTTTAGAATTTCATCATCAAAAGATTAGACATCTTTCATAAATGACAATCAATAAATGTTGACAACTCTGCAACTATTGAAAGGATTCACTCTTAACAGCATTATCCTAATATTTTCTAAGGGTTTCCGATAGCTCTCAACTTAAAACCTCCATAGTTCTTTGTTTCAGTACAGTTGAGCTCAATCTATTTTCCTCTTGCACCAGCTGTATTGAAACATTTCTTGCCTCTTTAATTGGTCCAATGCATTTTTTCTTTTACATGTCATATTGATTATTTTTCTCTCTAAGCACAGAACTGAAACACTGAGTATAAATAAAGTCTGAACTTTCCCAAACAAGAAAGCGCAGGAGTAGGGAATTGCAAACTAACAGGGCTTTATTAAGCAGGGCTTTCTTAAAGACCCAAAGTGAAATAACCTTCAGAAGACTATAAAATGCCCTCATAACCTGATCTTCTCTATTTAGATATTGCACTGGTGAGAAAATACCACCTATTCTTGTGAGGGTCTTCTTCCTTTATTTAGCCTTCAAGGAACTGCACTGACGATATATCCATCCAGAAGCATGCCTCTTAGAAGCTTCCACATCCCATCAAGTTAAAAATCAAAATTAACAGTCACAGGCTTATCTCTCAAAAACAATATCAAACAATATTATTCAAACAGTGACAATCAAGAAAATATTTCATTTCCTTTACACTCTTATAGAACTCTAAGTTCTGAGACTGTAGCAGGAAAGCAGTAGAGACCTGTCTTTATTTCTGTGGACTGAAAGAAGCTCATCCAAACAATGCCCCTAGAGTCTTAATATGACCATTACCTCAATTTCCCAGAATATAGTCTAAGGTTCACAGTTTTAAGTCTGGCTACTGTGACACTATTTTATTGTTATGAGATGTAAGGAGTCAGGTCCAGTTAGCCCATGTGTTGAGAATGTGTAAGTCTAAATAAGTCTTTAAATAAAGTCATGCGTTATGGAAGTATACTATTTTAATACATAAACTAAGTAAAATATCTTAGAATCTTAGCCTTTATGTTCATAACTATAAATTTATCAATTTATAACACTTAATTACCATTACTTGAGATTGAAATTATTATTCTTGGAAGAACTAGAAGTTAGTACAATCTTGGGATTTTTGCTTTAAAACATCAAAAAATATTTGATGGTTCAGTGATCACTGCTAAACCTTGTCCTCTAACAGCATAGCCTGGTGTTCATAACAATACACACACACACACACACACACACACACACACACACACGCACACACACACACTCACACCACAGACACACAGACATGCACACACCACACACACATATCACAAAGATACATAACACAGACACACAGACATACTGTTAAAAAATGTACCAGTATATTCTGATATTATAAAACCGGGTTGAAAGCCATACTTTTCATGACACACCAATTTCATGAAGTTATTTGTAAAAACTAATGAACAGCAATAATATTCAACCTGTTATTTGATGATCTTGTGACCTTAAATTCAATTTGGCGAGCTATAACAAGTATATTGTTTAGATGATTTGCCAAGTATTAGAAGCACTAATGAGTCTGTGTTTCCTCAGTTTCTGGAATACACTGCTTGAGATGAGTGGCCTTCTGCCTTTGAGAAGTGGTGTGCGATGTGAAGTAATATACACTACTTGTGTCTGGTGCTATTCTTCCCTCCACAGGAATTGTGAAATGCACGAGTTAAGGAGAGGTTTTACATGAGTGTAGCTCCTGTAATGCCAAGCAGCTTGTGACCGACGAATGCCTAGGACAGATGTCTAGGCTTGTCATGAAATGATAAATTTTCACCATACTAAGCAATAAGTGTTTGTATTTTTTTCTATCACATCACCTATACTTTTAATGTAGATTTCTAGAATTCTATTTTACTTTTTATTAATTTGTAAGTGAACCATGGTAAAAATGCTTGACTGAAATTCAGTCCAACAAAACAAATAAGGACAATCACTGATTGATTAGATGTCTACTATGTAATATCAGGCCCATGTTAATAGAGAAGAAATACCACAGAAGCAGGTGCTGCACACACTATGGGCTTCTCAGGGAAATGAATGCCTATCTTACTACTATTTTAGCAGTAGACTTTATATATTGAAATTATTTTAGCATCTGATATTTAATCCTTTTGGCCAAAAGTTAGTTAAATTAGATCAAACTTTAAAAAGTATAAGCAGTGCTCCCAACATATATTATGGACTATCAGATTAGTCAAGCTTGAATAAATCCAGACATGCAAATGTCATAATGACCACATTCCTTTGCAGCTGGGGACCTGGTTTGAGCCTAATGAAAAATTGGTATAATGTTATCTCTGTGGTAACTATGATATTGCAGCTGTCTGCTATGTTCATCAAAAACTCAGGTTGTCTGTCTTTAGGCCTTATTGTTTGAAAGTGTTTGAACACTAAGGTCTTAATTTCGTGCTCAAGGTATACTGAGCTATAGAGCACTTCATTTTCTCAATGAGACATCCATTATTTTCAGGTTTGGAACAGTAATTTTCCTATAAAGTGTGGAAAGTTAAACACTCAAATACATTGATTATTTAATATTTATATAACATAGCAATGTCCTTTCCCCCTTTCATGTAAGTGACCTCTCTGTCTCAGTATTTTTCTATTAAAAAAAAAGGAAAACCCAAATGAAATGAAATCAGAATAAGCATAAAAGCCAAAAGCAAACTTCAGAAGCAAACTATTGGGGACTTCTAGTTTGCTTTACTTTGATAAAATATCCTCTAAGAGAGAATGGAATTAATAGTTTCACTATTAATAACCAAAAACTAAAAAAGCCATAAAAATGATTTTAATTCAATTGCATTTTTTGTTTCTTTTATGATCACTTTTAAGAAATACTAAGGCCATGTTACTATTAATTTTCTTATGATTTGCATCATTATACCAAATTAATTACTTATTGAACATGTTTTTACTTTAGAAGAGCATAGCTTATTCTCACCACCTTAATTATTACATAGCATTTTCTTACCAATTGCCAAATATGTCCATTCTACTTGCTTAATAAGTTTTTCTTTCCCTAATTATTTTAACTTTTTTTGATATATATATATGTATATATATATGTAAACATACATACACATAATTTTTATATGTACATATACGAAAGTATACATATATAACACTTTATATACACACTCATATAGATAAAAGCTTTATATATATAAAGCATATATAAAAACATATATATATATAAGATTTGATTTATTGATGAAAGCGTAGTTTTCCAAAATTATTAGATAATTATTTAAATGTTGAGGCATAAATGAATCTGTTTTTCAATCTCACAAAGATTACATACCAAGTGATAAATAAAAGTAAGTTGCATCTTAAACTATCCTTACATGCCTCTTTGCTTATCGATGCAACAAGAAGAGACCATTGATCAGATTGCTACTGTTGACTTGGGTATAACCCATAGTGCCAGTGGTCTTTGGTAAGAGCAGCGAAAGACCTGAACTGTTGCCAAGTAAGTTGCCAAGGAAAATCAGTGTTTATACTTTAAAGTCAGAGCAAATGTCTTAGTTTCTTTTCTAATGCTATGATTAAATACCGCGCCAAAAGCAACTCCAATTGCTTAAGCTTTCCCTTGCCTTACTCTTCCAGAGGGATTACAGCCTCGCAGATGGAGAAGACATGGCGGCAGGAGCATGAAAATGGCCCACCTAAATGCATCTGCAGTACAGAAGGAGAGCAAGACCCGGAAGTGAGGTTAGGTAGTAAAATTTTGAAGACTTCTCACAGTGATATACTTTCTCTAGCAAAGCCTCCACCTCCTAAGCATTACCTCCCCAAACCCCACCACCAATTGGACCAAGTGTTCAAGTACATGAGCTTATGAGGGACATTTTACATTTCACATTTATAATTGGACCTTCCACAATAAATGACAGGGTTGGAAGGAAAATAGACTTGGTACAAACTGCCTATAATTTTCTTCATCATATTAAACAGAAAATGAGTCTAGGATAGCAGGCCTTGGTGGCAATAGAGGATATAAAAATCAATTTTTTCTGTGTGTGAAAAAGTTAAATATTTAGTTTAAAAGGAATGGAGCACATGTTGATAGCTAAGGTTGATAGAGACTTGCTTCACAGTTCATTTAGATGTGGAAATAGAGCATCCTGAGTATACTGTCCAATGTGTGCTTGGAATGACTGAACTGAGAATAATAACAAGGGAGCAGTGATGGTCCTGCTATGAATTACAGCACTACATTACCACCTGCTACATAAGGAGACACTCATGAGAATCTTGCCAGGTGCACATCATAGATCATCATCAATATTCATGATTACACGAAAGTAAACACATTTCTTTTTTCTGGGTATCCAATAAATGTGTATCCAGACAGAAGATTTATCTGCTGTTAGGTAATGATGACTTGTATGGAAGTAATTCTTCTCTATATTATTTCTGTGGTGCTTGCTATCAGTCCAATAATGAAGATCAAGGAAAACATGGTGGAAGAATACATCTGACATGCTGGGCATTATTTTATTCAAATTGTATCATATTTTATTTCAGCAGTGTTCATAGAATAAGTAGAAAAATAGTATCAGATGAAAAGCAGATGCCACTTTCTCCTGCCTTTGTCCTTGTCATTTTTAATGGATTTACATCCTCTGTTTTCAGATAATCCTTTCTGTCTGAATCAGAAACCATCTGCTGCCCTGTCTTCATTTCAGTTCTTTTCAGTTATTTTGATAAATAAATAAATAAATAAATAAATAAATAAAATAAAGGAAATAAACTTAGTCAACTACTCCAGTGAGCCTCATTTCAATATCTATTCTGCTTGGAGCCTATCTTCCAGATGTCCTTCACCAATTTTGGAGCCTAAGAACAATCTAGTAATTCTATGTTTTCTCATTAGTCCAAACTTACTGTCAGAGATCTTATCTACTTTGACTAATGTTTATGTCTGGAACACCTTATTTTACTACTGGACTTAGTTCGGTTATACATCAATGCCCAATAATTAGATAAATAATATTGTCATCAAGATTCATTAGGTCTTAAATTGAAAATTTCTAGAATATAGATATATATTTTAAATTTCATGATTTGGTTTAATCAGGTAATTTCAGGGGAGGAGAAATCACTGAAACAAATAGTCTACCATCTGATACATCCAATTATATTATGTGATGGAACAAAAGTAGTTGCAAACTCATATGTGTGTATTTATATTATATACTCACAACTCTCAGCTAGTTGGATCTGTGTGGGGAGACACATTAGGACAGGAGTTAAGCAGGCTTCCATTGCTTACTAGAAAGATGCAGCCAGGCTCCTAGTGGGGGCGTAATATACAAGTGAAGCACTTCTGAGGTCAAGGAAACAGCAAAATGTACTAATCACTCGTTCACAAAAATCCTGTTCACAAAACACCCGTGCATCTTTAATACAAAGGCTATCAACTTAGTAATTCTTGAAAAAAACTTAAAAAGCTAGTAACTTTTGCAAGTTTAGCTTTTGGGAACAACGGATAACAGTATACCAAAGCAACCGAATGGTTTCTAATTGCCTAGCTGCTTTGTAACTAGTACCTTAAAGCCCTCTGTAATTTTTCTTCCTTCCCCACCTACATTTTGGTTTGTATAAATCACTTCTACTTGTCTGTGTGTGCATATTTTTAATATTTTCTGTTTGACTCACTTATGGCTCTACTATCATTTATTAGCAATGCACATTTACTGTAACACATCAGGGCTCTATGCTATCACTATATAGTATGAACTTGGATCATATGTTTAATGATTTAAATGTAACTATTCTTTTTTCTTCCACTCACACTCAGATATGTCACTTACATATGTGGAGATCCATGAGTTAATTCTTTCAAGATAAATTCCTATGGAAGCTGATTTCAGTGTAAGAGGAAAGGAAAATGTTACATTGGGTATAATAATTTTTATTTTGTATGTTTATAGTATATACAAATATGCTTCTTTTGTCTCAAACATGACTTCACAATGGAAGAAATAATTAATGTTGGTTCATTATGACTGGAATGATTTTTCTTATCTTGTCCAGACAACCTATCAGAGAACAGTCTTTCTTTAAAATGAAATCATTTACTTTTTCAGGACAAACTTGTAGCTTTCATTGTTAGATACTAGAATTGACTGCAGCCCCATGGTAAGAGATGAAGAAAATATTATTGTTAACCTGGTCCTCTATAAGTAAGGTCTGCAAGTCCTACTCACCCCTAGATCTAGCAGACCCCTGGCATCTACCAGCTCCTCAACATCTCCACTCTTACCATGTTTGAGTACTAGCTTTGCTTTCATCTTCTATCCTTGGGATGTGAACCTTTTTATTCTGCTGGACCCAGCTTACTCTGGACTCTCATTGTGGCTTCCCAATTATTTTTACACGATATTTGGCATGCACCCTACACTCAGTTATCCTTCACTATTCCTTTTATCTACTCTCTCTATGCAAGCCTTTACTCACAGCATTCCATGACCTGGGCTCTTACAGTATCTGATCATTTGAGAGATATCTCTCTAAAAGTCTCTAAAATGATGCTTCCCTTCTGACAATTTTCAGAACATTCCAGGAACAAAATACCTTTCCTTTTGTTTTAACTCTTAACACTCTGCACTACAGAATAATTTTAACATTGGTAAAGTCTAAGTTTCTTGAGTGGAGGACTATACCACACAATGTCTAATGGATTAACTACCCTAGATTTCCATTTGGTAGATGTTATTAAATGTGTAAGTTAACATTTATATGTCTGAAGCACAAAGAAATCTTTCTCTGAACAATCTAGTTCAGTTTCTAATGTTTAGCTTAGGGTATATTAATCTTAATGTTCCAGGCACTTGTTAATTAGTTGTTCTGATTGGGTTTCTGTTGATGTGTAAAATATCTCGACAACACTTAGGGGAGAAATCATTCATTATACAGTTCTGTGGGTGATGTGGAGGCCAACCTTGTAAAGGAAAAAGTGAGATCGTGGCTCCTGTGACTCCTCAAAGAGTATTTATTTATTTATTTAGATTATTTTATTTATTTACATTTCAAATGTTATCCACTTTCCTGGTTTCCCCTCCAAAAACCCCTATTCCAATCCCTCTCCCCTGCTTCTATGAGGGTGCTCTCCCATCCACCCACTCACTCCCACCTCACCACCTTAGCATTCCCCTATGCTGGGGCATCAAGCCTTCACAGGACCAAGAGCCTCCCCTCCCACTGATGCCAGATAAGGCCATCTTCTGCTACATATGCGGCTGAAACCATTGGTCCTTCTATGTGTATTCTTTGGTTGGTGGTTTAGTTCCTGGGATCCCTCGGCAGGGGGGGGGGGCGGAGAGGGGAGTCCTGGTTGACTAATATTGTTGTTCTTCCTATGAGGTTGCAAACCCCTTCAGGTCCTTCAGTCTTTCCCCTATTGGGGTCTCAATGATCTGACAAACATGGCATTAGATCTAAGATGGCTTCTGGAATACCAGGGAGACAACAAAAAGGAACCAAGGCCTCCCCTATTAATTTCTCAATGTACAGGATATTTGAGAAATTAATAGGGGGGAGCTTTGGTTCCTTTTTGCAAATACTTCATGAAATCTCATGAAAACCATGCAAAATAGATAATGGTAGCCATCTGGATATTCTAGAAAGTATTACTATTTCCCGATTCATTGGATGTAGCATCTTGCTCTGTTCATACTTGCGCAAACTATTTCTTTTAGCATGCCTCCCCTCATCTCAGTGTGAGCTATGGAGTTCTGTCTACTGGCAAGAAAATACTCTGCACATCACATAATGCATGTTTTGACATATATTACAAACAGTACTTTTTGAACATATAGCCTTTTAGAAAATATCATTGGTTAAAATTAATTAGTATTAAATCAAGTTCATTTTATTTTGGTATATGTAGAGCTACATTATCTTATGGTGATAATTTATATTTACTAGACTTGGCCTTTGATTTCTTTTATTTTGAAAGGTCACAGAAAATGAAGGAGTAACAGAATAGCACTCATAGCTGTAAAAGTAACTTATTCTCCTGATGTAATTATTGTTTTAGTGGCTTACTTCTGAGAAAAGTCACCCCATCTAGCTCCTTCTGAACTCTGACTGTTTGACTCAACTTAGCTGTTCTGGCTTAAACTTCTCACCAAGCTGATTGATTCAATATAGCTTCTTTCAGTGTCTTACTGAATTGCTCAGCTTGACCTCAAACTAACTTTAGCAATCTGTCCTAATCTTCTGGCTCCTTTCCATTTCCTGGCTTGCTCTGTCTTCAAGAGACAGAACTGATGGATTAAAGTTCCTCCACAGATAGCTTGTTGAGCAAGTTCACAAAGAATAATATATGTTTAATTTTTGCTTCAAATCAGTCACATGCTGCAATTTGTTGAAATGAATTTAATTATACAAACATCAATGAATTGAACAAATTACAAGTTAATAATACCCTTCTGGTCTGCTTCCCAACCCAGGTCAGATCATCACTGAATATCCACCCATAACCTACAACCAAAGAACCCAGCTGACATAGGACATAATCCCCATCCAGAGCTTCACTTTCCTATCAGCATGCTTCCCTATCCTGGCCAGATCCACATCATGGTACCCTCCCACACCTTACAGCCTGTCTGCCTCCTAAGTGATCCACACCAACTAGGGCCACAGCCCATCTGCCTCCCAGGAGTTCCCCAGTAACCAGGGACACAGAAAATCTGCTTTAATCAGATACATGAGGCCCACCGTAACCAGATACAGCACTGCCTGCCTCCAAGAACACTGGCTTCAAACAGAGACACATAGACCAGTTAGCACCAGAGATAACAAGATGGCAAGAGGCAAGTACAAGATTATGTGACAGAACCCAATGCAATTTGGCACTACCAGAACCCAATTTTCATAACACAACAAGCCCTGGGTAACCTAACACACCTGAAAAGCAAGATAATGATCTAATATCCCATCTCATGAAGATGATAGAAGGTTTAAGGAGGATATAAATAACTTCCTTAAAGAAATACAGGAAAACAGGCAGAGGGTAAAAGCCCTTTAAGAGAAAACATAAATTTCTTAAAGAAATTTAGGAAAATACAATCAAGCAGGTGAAGGAATTGAACAAAATGGTTCAAGAACTAAAAATGGAAATAGAAACAATAAAGAAAACACAATCGGAGGCAACCCTAGAGATGGACAACTTAGGAAAGAGATCAGGAGTTACTAAGGTAAGCATCATCAATGAATACAAGAAATAGAAGAGAGAATCTCAGGTGTATAAGATATCATAGAAAATAGAAAGTGTAAAAAGCTCCTAACCCAAAATAACCAGGAAAATCAAGACACAATGAAAAGATCATAACTAAGAATAATAGGAATAGAAGAGGGTGAAGAATCCCAGCTCAAAGGGCCAGAAAACATCTTTAACAAACTCATAGATGAAAACCGCCGTAACCTAAAGAAATGGATGGCCACAAATGTATAAGCAGCTTATAGAACACCATGTAGATTGGACCAGAAAAGCAAATCCTCTCATCACATAATTATCAAAAAATCTAAGTGCATAAAAAACAATAAAGAATATTAATAGCTATAAGGGAAAAGATCAAGGAACATATAAAGGCAGAACTCAGATTTACACCAAATTTCTCAACAGAGATTCTAATGCCAGAAGATCCTGGATAGATGTCATCTTGACCCCAAGAGAACACAAATATCATCCCAGGCTACTATACTCAGTAAAACTCTCAATTACCATATAAATGGAGAAAACAAGATATTCTATGGTTTTTTCAGTGACAAAGACAGATACTACCTCAGAAAAGAAGGCTGGAAAAAAGTCTTACAAGCAAATGGTCCCGGAAAAAATTTGGAGTTATTCTAATATCTAACAAACTATATTTTCAACCAAAAGTTATCAAAACAGATAGGGAAGGACATTTCATATCAAAGGAAAAATCTACCAAGAGAAAGTCTCAATTCTGAACATCTATGCCTCAAATGCAAGGGCACCCACATTCATAAGAGAAATTTTACTAAAGCTCAAAACACACATTGAACCTCACACCATAATCATGGGAGTCTTCAACACCCCATCTCACCAGTAGACAGGTCATTGAAACAGAAACTAAGCAGAGACACAGTGAAACTATCAGAAGTTAAGAACCAAATGGATTTAACAAATATGTACAGAACATTTTACCCCCAAACAAGAAAATATACATTCTTCCTAGCACCTAACAGAACCTTCTTTAAAATTGACCATATAAACAGAAACAAAACAAACCTCAACAGATACAAGAATATTGAAATAATCCCATGCATTCTATCAGATCACCATGGTCTAAGGCTGGACTTCAATAATAACAAAAACAACAGAAAGCCCACAGTCTCATAGAAAATGATCAACTCTTTGCTCAATGATAACTTGGTTAGGGAAGAAATTTTAAAAAACCACAAAAAGGGACTTATCATGACTGTCCACCAAAAGACCCAACAATCAGCTAAAAGAGTCAGATGCAGATATTTGTACCCAACCAATGGACAGAAGCTGCTGACCCCTGTAGTTGACTTAGGGAAAATCTGGAAGAAGCCGTGGAGGAGGGCAACTCTATAGTAGGACCAGCAGTCTCAATTTACCTGGAATCCTGAGATCTCTCAGACATGGATCACCAACCAGGCAGCATACACCAGATATGAGGTCCCTAACACATATACAGCAGAGGACTGCTGGGTCTGGGGCCTGGGTCCAGTCAGAGAACCTTCAAAAGACTGGAGGCCCCAGGGAATTTAGAGGTCTGGTGAGGTGTGCATGTGCGTGTGTGTGGGGGCATCATATTGGATCAGGGGGGCGGGAAGGAGGTATGGGATGTGGAACATTTGTAGGGGAATAAAATCTGGAATTTAAAAAAAGAAGAGAAATAATAATAAAAAGAGAAGAAAAATCAAAGACTTTATAGAATTCAATGCAATTGAAGACACATCATATCCAAAACTTATGGGACACAATGAAAGCAGGGTTAAGGGAAAATTCACAGCATTAAGTTACTTCATGAAGAAATGGGAGAGATCCCTTATCAGCAACTTATCAGCATACCCGAAAGCTGTAGAACAGAAAGAAGCAAACATACCCTAGAGGAGGTAAGAGACTCTCAGTACTCAATGGAGGTGACCTTATCCCAAATGCTCAACAATGGGGAGAGGGAACTCCAAGAGTCCACCTACAGTAGATGGATAGGGCCTCAAGTGGAGGGACAGGGTAACTAACCCACAGCCAATATTTCTGACCCAGAATGGTTCTTGTGTAAAAGAGCTGCAGGGACACAAATTGAAAAGAGACTGACAGAAAATGGTCCAATGAAGGGTACAACTTGAGTTCTATCTCATGGTTGGTGTACCAAGGCCTGACACTATTACTGATACTATGATCTGTGTACAGGCAGTAGCCTGGCGTGGCTGTCCTCTGAAAGGCACTACCTGCAGCTGACTGGGACAGAAGCAGATGCTTACACCCATTCATTGGACTAAAGTCAGGAACCCATATGGTTGAATTAGGAAAAGGATTGAAGAAGGTGAAGGTGACCTCATAGGAAGACCAGTCATCTCAACTAACTCAGACCACAGGAAGCTTTCCAAGATTGAGTCACCAACAAGGAGCATACATGGGCTGCTTCAAGATCCCTGGCTCATAGGTAGCAGAGATCAGCCTGGTCTGGCCTCAGTGAGAGAAGATGCATTTAATCCTTGAGAGACATAAAGCCTCAGAAAAGGGGGAGGCCTTTAGGGGGAATGGAGCTCTTAGAGGCAAGGGGGAGGAGGAATGAGATGAGGAAATGTGATGGGGGGTGACCTTGAGGGTGGGGGACTGGTGGGTGGGGAATTTATTTTTTTATGTAAATAAAAAAACTTAAAAAGTTTATGACATGAGTGAATTTTTGATGTCTATGTTTTAATCCCTTCATATATATTTTCCAGCATAAAAGTTTTCTTCACTGTTTCCTTAGAATGCACAAGAAACACCATGAGTTTGTCTTTGTAGCCTGTGGGTCCTATTCTTCCATTCTATAGTGACCTGTGTGATTGCTTCATTATCTGCTGTAGATGATAAAAACATCCACTGTCTATAAGTAATTCATTTTTTCCTGCTCAGTCTCTTCTAGTATGGCATGAACCAACATTCAATGAATTAATGGACAGATGCAGACTCAGTGAGATTATGTTCTTGTTTCCCTATCTTTTTGCTGGTGTTTGTTTTTTGTTATTGCTTTTTACTTTTTATCTGAACAGAAAATGGTGTTTTATACTCTTCCTCTTTTCTCCAGGTATTTATTTTAGAGAATGAAAGGACACCATTTCCATACAATAGCCTGTCAATGCTGCTAATGAGAAATACATGAATTTTAGAATTTTTACAGAAGTTGTAGCTACTTGGATGTTGGCTGTTCTTCATTAACATTTCATATAGAAATTAGAAAGACAGATGAGCATGTATCTGTCCTGTGGTAAAGGTCCACATGGGTTGGGCTTAGCCTGGTGACTAAGGGATCTTCAACCTTCTAGGTCATTAGTTTCTCAAGTTAAGAACACTGATTTTCTTGAAAACTTCGATATTTATGCTTGCCTTTAATCCCTATGATGGTCTCCATGTTTGAAGAGTTAACCTTCACAACAGATGCCCACCTTGATCTTGTAAATGTTTTTTGACATTCCAGAGAGCCTTGTCTCCTTGTGTGGTGGGAGTTTTCTTGACTTAAATATACACAGCCCAAATATTACCTATTAAAATGATATATCACTGTCAAGCTTATTAATCTAAAGTAATAAATATGTATGTTTTAATTGATGGCATTTGAGATCAAATTTTCAGGCTCATGTATGTTAGATAAGAATGTTCCTGCTGAACCACCTCTCTAGCCCTTAAATGAAAAGGAAATAATACCAATTTTTGGCAACAAAGTAAAAATTATTAAAGAAATCACTTTAAGAAACTATATTAAATAAAAGGATGTTTATACTAGAATACATACCTGAAGAAAAATGCACAAGCAGTAGTAATTAAGTGGCTACCTCTATTACTAGAAATTCAATAGAACACAAATTTCATTGTGATTCTAATACGATTATATTTGACTATCAAATATAGCTATCTTTTAATTTTATACAACATATCAGAAGTATAAACATCACAGTGCTTGTACTATATGCTTATATGACTATATATTTTTAAGATAATTTCTCATAACACTGCTTTTTCTAAATACTAGAATACATGTAGTGTTATAGAAAATTTATCCAATGCATGGGTAATTTCTGCTCTTGCATGAGTGCTGGGAGAAATAGCCTTCTCTGAGATGATTTTCAGTGAAGCAGTTCCTCTTTATTTGGGAAAACAGGGTTATATAAACCTTGGGGAGTGTCCTGGTGCCAAGGTGCTGGGAATACTTTATTTGTATGAAGAAGAATTCTATGCCATTGCTGCATATGTTTGTATAGGTAGAGAGTAAATCAAATCTGCAATTTGGCCACCAAGAATTTTGATTGTCTCAAGGGTGGCAAAATGAGGGTCTTAATGTGTATGTGCACATGATCTTGAATACTCAGAGAAAGGAGAAAGACTGTCCTGCTCCTGCTGGTCTTTTCAAGGTTTGACAAGTCTCAACCTCATTCTTGCTCCATACTGTCTCCTCCAGTTGCATGGTTTTCTAGCCTCACAGTAGGCCTTGTTTGGGGAGGTTATCAAATCTTTAGAAGGTAGAGTTTGCATAACAACTCTGATGTGAACCCAAATTTTGTCCAAAGTGATGAGATGATTATCACAATGGTGATAATCTCCTTTTCTGAGTGAATCTAATCCTACCAAAGCAGGGTTAAATGATAGACAAATCAAAAATGTTGAATTATGTGTATATTTTTCTATAATGAAATAATTATAATAATATATGTAATAATGACACAATCTTTATGAGTGACAAGGAGGAGGAACAGGAGGAGGAGGAGAAGGAAGAGGAGAGGAAAGAGGAGGAAGAGAAGGAATGGTGACTGAAATGTCCATTATTCATACACATTTTCTGAGTGTGTATTTTCACTCAGAAATATTCTCAGAACATATTTTCACTTTTTGCACGGTATTCACAAATCCAAAATTTAAATGTATAAGATTTCTGACCTAAGCATTACATAGCTATGGGGTATGTAAATATATAAGTAAATATAGAGAGAGACCAGATAAATAAGTGATAGAAATATTTCGTATATGCTCATCATAGAAATTTTGAACTTTTATATTAAAAATCTGGAAATAATAAGACAAATCCTATAGGATTGATAAATGAATTTTATTACATACATATTATTATGTCTTAATAAAATTCACTTGATTTCAAGATATGGTTTAAAAATCTGTCTGAAAAGTTTTGAGTTGCTATGAGAACAAAAGAATGTAGAACTTTTAAGACAGTAAAAAAGGAAATGATGTTTAAGTAATCCCATAAAAGAGGAAAAAGGTGAGTTTAAAATGAAATAACAAATACAAATACTCAAAATATGCACACATCAGCTTTAATAAATGCTAAATATTGAAATTCATATGGGCAATATCTATGATTTTTGAGTTTGAAAGTTTTTTTAATAAGTCAATATTATTAAGTGTATTTAAGTTTAATAGAAAACCTTAGAGTTAGTTGGGTTAATGACCAGCTATGCTTTTAACACTCAACTGGGTGTCCTGGCCCTTACCTTTCCCACCTTCTAAGAATGATCTATGATTGTTATTTGGGGTGGTTATTTATGGGAAAGGAAGAGAGTTTAGTATGAGGATTCATCCATACAGGTTGAAATAAAATCTTTCTGTACAGCAGATTCAGACCATGAGCACAGTACCACTACTGCCTGTTGCAGGATGGTGTCAGTAATTTGGACAGTGCTTGTATTTCAGGTACTGTCTACATTTTCATGACAAGAGAGCTTCTTGGGTAAATATGAGATACATTTTCTTCAGCAGTAAGACTCACTGGATTCTTTGCTCTTGGTGCCATTTCTTGAAAATAATTAAGGTGATAAAACACCCGTTTGGATGTAATAGTAATAAGTTGAGAGAACTAGATGTATTGTTGGGCTGGGGCCAGGGGGTTTATCTCATTCTCTGTGTATTATAATACCTAGCACATTTTTGATGCTAAATGAATATTAATAATGAGAGCTGTAATAATTTCAATTTAGCTTTCTTTATAGAATACAGATGTAGCAGAAATTTCTGCTGAACTTTTTCTCATAATGCAAATTTTGAGTATTACTTCGGATTTATCCCTGCTATTGACTAAATCTATGTACTGTAGCAAATTATTTAATATTCCTGTCCCTATGATTCCATCTATAAAATGGGGATAATAAAATTGACCTGTTTAATTATTTAGTTATCCAGGATGCTGAGATGTTTTATTCAAGTTAATTATATGAAAACTACTGCATGTTCAGTCCAATATTTAATACTTTCATTTGATTTTGTGTGATTCAACCTACCAATTATACCTGATATAATAAGTATGGGTGATAAATAATAATTTCCGAGTGTCTGAACAGTAGTGGTAAGTTAATATGAGGTGTTATTTAACGTAATAAAAGAATAATTCAAAGCTACTAGATATCATTGCTATGAAAAATATGAAAAATACTTAAGGACTATTATGTTCTTGATTCATAGTTTAAGAGTAATTAAAAACTTCAAAGTTATCCAAAATTAAATTTTATAAGACATAAACATTTATAATTGCTACATATTTTAAATCAATTAATTCTGATAATTTATGGCTTGGGATTATAAGTATTGTAAAATTGATGCTAAAATATAAACTGTCTATATGAATATAACAACAGAAGTAATAAAATGATAGATTCTTTTATTCTTAATATAAAATGTAAAAATTATGGAAGTAATATCATTTCATGCATCACACACTGCACTATACAGCCAAGAATGACCTTATATGATTCCTTTAAGAAATGCTTTGAAAAATAAATCTGCTCAAATAGCTCTTAGCGATAGACTCTAACTGCTTAAATTTGAGAATCTAGTTTACTTTTTAGTTTCTTTCTAATTTTCTTCAAGTACTTAATGTAATTTTTAAAAACTAAAGGTATCTTTAGTCCTCCTTTCTTTTCCCTCCCCATCCTTTCCTAGACTCAGGAGCTTTCCTGGAGGACATCCTACCTAGCACCTCTAATCATTGCTTTGTTCCCAGCATTAGCTTTGGCTATGTGGGAAATGCAGCTACCTTCTGTTCCAATAGCCAATCGTTCCTTTTTTCTTACCTTGGAGCTCCCCACTTAAAAACATTCTTTATACATAATAAAGTATAGTGCATTTTCTTTCATTTTTTTTGTTTGAAATTAGTATGTCATGGCACTTTTACTTTTAATTTTATCTGATGACCTATGTATTTGTTTTATGTGTATGACTATTTTGGCTTCATAATATATGTCTTTTCACAGTGTGTACCCTGTGCAAATGGAAGAGAGGAGAGAGTGTGAGATCTCCAAAACAGGCGTTACAGATGTTTTTTGAGTCACCAAGTGTGCTTTGGGAGTCAAGGATCCAAGTCCTTCCCAGTATTTTCTCTTAAGTACTGAGCCCTCTCTACAGTTTCTGTCATGACACTTAATATACTATGCATTGCGATTCAATTTAAATAAAAATATGACACATTCTTATACATGCCAAACACCAGGTGAACCAGCACCATTTGTTGAAAATGCTGTCTGCTCTTCACTGGATGATTTTGAATCCTTTGTCAAAGATCAAGTTACCAAAGTTGTGTGGATTCATTTCTGGGTCTTCAACTGTATTCCATTGATCTACCTGTCTCTCTCTGTACAAATACCATGTCGTTTTTGTCACTATTGCTTAGTAGTATATCTTGAGGCCAGGGATGGTGATTCCTTCAGAAGTTCGTTTATTGTTGAGAATGGTTTTTGCTATCCTGAGCTTTTTTGGTATTCAGAATAAAATTGAGAATTGCTCTATCTCTGTGAAGAATTGAGCTGGAATTTTGATGGGGATTGCACTGAATCTGTAGATTGCTTTTGGTAAGATGGCCACTTTTACTGTGTTAATCCTGCTGATCCTTTAACATGAGAGATCTTTCCATCTTCTGAGGTCTTCTTCAATTTTTTTCTTCAAGATTTGAAGTTATTGTTACACAGATCTTTCACGTACTTGGTTAGAGTCACACCAACTCTATATTATATTTTATATTATTTGTGACTCTTGTGAAGGGTGTCATTTCCCTAATTTCATTCTCATCCCTGTTTATTCTTTGAGTAGCAGAAAGCTACTCATTTGTTTGAGTTAATTTTGTATCTATCCACTTTGTTGAAGTTGTTTATCATAGCAGTTTTATTTATAATAGTCAGAAGCTGAAAACAACCCAGATGTCCCTCAACAGAGGAATGGATACAGAAAATGTGGTACCATTGCACAATGGAGTACTACTCAGCTATTAAAAATAATGATTTCATAAATTTCGAAGGCAAAAGGATAGAACTTGAAAATATCATCCTGAGTGAGGTAATCCAGTCACAAAAGAACACACATAGTATGTACTCACTTATAAGAGGATATTAGCAAAAAAGAAGCTTGGAATACCCACAATACAACTCACAGACCATATTAAAACCTAGAAGAAAGAAGAGCACACCAAAGTGTAAATGCTACAGTCCTACTCAGAATGGAGAAGAAAATAATCTAGGGAAGTAGAGGGAGAGAGGAATCTGGAAGGGAGAGAGAGGAGGGGGAGATGTACAGAGGGTCAGGAATTTGAGAGGAGGAGAATAGCAGTGGGGGAGGGGGAACTGTGCATAGTCACTAGAAAGTCCCAGATGCCAGGGACCAAGAGGTTCCCAGAGCCCAGCAGAGAGAACATAAAAATACCCAACAAAGACAAGATAGAACTTGTAGAGACTATATCCTGGTGGATAGGTATGGCCCCAGGTGAGGGATGGGCCCCCCCCACTCACCTCAAAATTATTTATCCAGAATTCCTCCCGTCAAAAGGAATGCAGGGACAAAGAATGGAGCACAGAGGGAAGGAAAGGCCATTCAGAGACTGCCCCACCTAGGGATCCACCCCATCTGCAGATACCAAACCCAGACTCTATTGCTGAAACCAAGAATTGCTTGCTGACAGGAGCCTGATATAGCTGATCCCTGAGAAGCTCTGTCAGAGCCTGATCAATACAGATAGATGCAGATATACAAAGCCAAGTGGACTGAGCACTGATTTAGGGGAACCCAATGGAGAAGTTAGGGCAAGGACAGAAGGAACTGAAGGTGTTTGCAGTCCCATAGGAAGAACAACAATATCAACCCACCAGATCCTCCCCAAGGCTCCCAGGGACTAAACCACCAACCAGAGTACACAGGGGCAGGACCCATAGCTCCAGCTGGATATGTAGCAGAGGATTGCCTTATTTCCTACATCACTGGGAGGGGAGCCCCTTGGTCCTGTGGAGGCTTGATGACTCATGATAGGGAAATGTTAGGATGCTGAGCATGAGGGGCTGGGCAGGTGGGGGAGCACACACATATAGGCACAGGGAGGGAAAGGGGAGAAGGGAGAATGTTTGTGAAGGCGAAAATGGGAAGTGGGGGATAACATTTGAAATGTAAATAAATAAAATAATCAATAAAATGAAAAAAAACCCGCAAAAACTATGTAACATTATTTTATTTTTTTACATGCTTCTTTTCTTTTTTTAATTTTTTAATTGGATATATACTATATTTACATTTCATTTCACTTTTTCTGGTTCCCTGCCTCCCAAAGGTCCCACATGCCCCCTTCCCTCCCCATGTTCCCCCATTCACCCCTTCCCACTTCCCTGTTCTGGTATTCTCCTACACTGATCCTTTGAGCCTTTCCAGAATCAGGATCTACTCCTTCCTTCTTGTTGGAAATCATTTGGTATGTGGATTGTATCTTTGGTGTCCCAGGATTCTAGGCTAATATCCACTTATCAGTGAGTGCATACTGTGGGTATTCTTTTGAAACTGGGTTACCTCACTTAGTATGATGTTCTCCAGCTCCATCCATTTCTCTAGGAATTTCATGAATTCATTGTTTCTAATGGCTGAATAGTACTCCATTGTGTATATATACCACATTTTTGAATCCATTTCTCTGTTGAGGGACATCTGGGTTCTTTCCAGCTTTTGGCTATTATAAATAAGACTGCTATGAACATAGTGGAGCATGTATCCTTATTGCATGCTGGGGAATCTTCTGGGTATATGCCCAGGAGTGGTATGGCTGGGTCCTCTGGAAGTATCGTGTCCAGTTTTCTGAGGAACCACCAGACTGATTTCCAGAGTGGTTGTATCAGCTTGTATTCCCACCAGCAGTGGAGAAGTGTTCCTCTTTCTCCAAATCTTCGCCAACACCTGCTGTTTTTAATCTTAGCCATTCTGACTGGTGTGAGGTGAAATCTCAGGGTTGTTTTGATTTGCATATCTCTAATGACTAATGATGTTGAACACTTTTTAAGGTGTTTCTCAGCCATCAGAATTTCTTCAGGTGAAAAGTCTTTGTTTAGCTCTGTACCCCATTTTTGATAGGGTTATTTGGTTTTCTGGAACATTATTAATATGAATTAGTGTTCTTTAAAGAGTTGATTTTAAGAAAAAATATTAGGCTTTAACTTATCTGCTTAGATGTAAAATTCAACACTTTGTGTATCATATCTTAATCATTTTTGTTTGTTTATTTGTTTTTATGGAAAGAAATGTTGAAGAAAACTAGTACCTAAAAGTATTTCATATCTTGGGAAAAACACATTCTAGCAATACAAGTAACTCTGGGCAAAGGAACCCTGGGCATCTTTATCTCTGCTTCTCTTCTATCATCTCATCAGTGGCAGAGTTGGGCTAATTCACGGGTAACCAACAGCCATGGGAACCAAGCTGCTAAGGATTTCTCATCTCTAAGAAGGCACTGTATTTTTTCCCCCATCTGGAACAAGTCCTTGGTTGTAACAAAAGCATGACCTCTCTCATACTGCTTGGAGCACCACCTAAACAACTTTATTCTTCAAACAAACTTAAAGTTGTTCTTGTTTCATGGTACCCACCCAGTATCATGAAGATTATATGTAAATATACAACAGAAAATTGCAGTGTATATATCTGTTCATATACTTCCCCCTTGTAATTCGACTTCACTGACCAAACTTAATTCAGAACACTAAAAATTAGACCATGGCTCATAAAGTTAGCCTGAGACTACCCAGATTACTTTCTTTTGAAAGTGTCTGGCCCTAACTCTGATCTGTTTTCTTGGACTTTAAGATTCAGGGTATTGCTTAAAGCTATGCTATTTGAGGCTATAATCAAAATCAGGTAAAAGTTTTTCACAAGATAGAGCACACAAATCAGATCTAACGTACAATAAATTCAGTTATAATTGCAGTCATCAGTATGAACAGTAGTACTGTAATAATTATAATATAACACTTTCTGTGTCATAAATGTCTATAGCTGCTTAAAAGGTATCAGTAATTTCATGACATAATTAAACCACATACCAAAGTTCCATCTTTATAGTCTTGAACATTATTAGATTTATTCCAAAACAAATTCCACTCAAGAATGACTGAGACTAATTTGTGGCAGGAAATAAAATATGTTACACTTTTAACTACAGATCCAAATGACTATGTCAAATACATCAAGTTATGGAAAAATCTCCCACTTGGTAGCAAAATGGTATTGAAGTGCTCATTAGCTCTGTATTGGTCAGGGTTTGTATTCCTGCACAATACTTCCTGACCAAGATGAAGTTGGGGAAGAAGGGTTTATTCATCTTACACTTCCACATTGCTATTCATTACTAAAGAAAGTCAGGATGGGAACTCACACAGGGCAGGAACTTGGAAACAGGAGCTAATGCATAGACCATGGAGAGTGTTGCTTACTGGCTTGCTTCCTCTGGCTTGCTCAGCTTGCTTTCTTATAGAACCCCAGCCTACCAGCCTAGGGATAGCACCAACCACAATGGGCTAGGCCCTTCCCCCTTGATCACTAATTGTGAAAATGACTCACAGCTGGATCTCCTGGAGGTATTTCCTCAAGGGAGGCTCCTTACTCTTTGATAACTCTAGTTTGTGTCATGTAGACACACGAAACCAGCGAGTACAAGCTCCTTGACTGTGGTATTGAGAACCTTGGTTAACTGAAACACCAGCTACAAAAAAGATCTTTGAAATTTCTAATAGGTCTATCATAAAATTGCGTTAAGAGGGTCTCTAGAGTCTCATAGGCAGCAGCGCAATTCCTAAATGTAGAATAAAGCAACTGGGATTGGATAGATGAGTAAATGTTTTGAAAAGGGAGAAAAAGTTCATGTAAAATATAGAGGTGGGGTTTTCATAGTCCATAGGAAATGCTAGTAAATGGTACTCTCCTCATGGGATAGACTGATTCTCAGTAGAATGACTGCCTGCCATGTACAAAATCAGGCTTATTCTTGGACTGGAGAGGTAGATGTAGGAAGCAAGTTCAAGATTATCTTTACCTACACAGTGAGTTTAAAGCCAGCCTGGTCTATGTGAGGCTTTGAGAACAACACTACCAACAAAAACAAAAACAAAAATTAAAGCAAATATAAGATAAGTAAATCAATTAGACTGTTCTCTATTTTCTGTGAGTTCCTCAAAAGCTATTCTCAAGTCTTGAATTGGGCTTAGTGATTAGGACAATAATTTGCACCCAGTAGACATGTTTGTTTATCTTTTCAATGGGGGAGGGATAGAAGAAGACAGGACCAGGTGGAAAATGAAGGGAATTGGGAACATACTGACACCCTCAAATAGCCATCAAGGATTTAGAGGCCAAGTCTTAAACAGTTTGGACATCTGGTGAAGTAACACAAAAATAGAAGCCCCAGTAGGATTTGAAAAAAAAAAAGAAAAAGAAGTAGAAAGAGATCTAGAAGCATCCCTTGAAATCTCTGCAGGAACATAATAAAGAAAAGACTTTAAATAGAAGCCTGGAGGAGAAATCTTTGTATGTTCCAGGAGTTTAAAAAGGTAGAAAGCCTTCCATGTCTTGGAAGCTATATTGAAGGGTTTTACTCTAAACAGACATAGGAAATTACAGGCTACATGGCTTTAAGGACCCTCTTTTAAATATACGCAATTAAACCCTGTTGAGAAGTTATCCTGCTACTCCTTGACTTTGCCTACAGCCAGAGACATCTGCTTCAATAAGATCAGCTATATTGTTTCTAAGGTGTGTAAGAAATTAAAAATATCTGGGAACAAATGCCATCGGGGAAAAATGACATATTTAACAAGTAATATGGATACTAGATTTTTAAACTAATGAAAGTTTTTAAATAATGTTAGCATGGGACATAAACATCACTGTGAGATTTATTAAGTATGAGGTATTATGTCTAGTTGTTTGCTTGTTACCTGTTTTCCATAGTTTACAATGTTGGCTTGTTGTATAATTTAATTGACATTTCCAGATCACCTAAAGTCATGAGCAACTGCTTGAATTCACTGATTAGAATTAACAAAAATACTCTGCTTGCTTTTCTCATAATTTTGTGGAGGGACACATATCTGAAAGAGAGAAGAAAACAGAATCTGAATTGCCAACAAATTAATGCAAATGGAATCTGAAAGTCCCTGACTAAGCCAGACTGTTTCTCACAATTTGAAATTATTATAGTTGTTTTTCTGGATTTGTCACACTTTTACTATTTATTTATTGATATCAATGATTCCCCTTGATCATTGGTGTTAAATGTGCCCTGCTGAATAGAAGACAATTAATTTTATTGATTTCCCCTAATGAGATCCTTACACATCTGTGATTCTCATGTTTATCCACTTAGAAATCTTGACAAAGGTAACTTCTGAGAGGAGGGTACAAGGTACTATCTTATTTTTGTGATGGTACCCATTCCAAATATCCCACAAAGGTCCTTGGGTAAAAGAACCTTGCTACCTTCCTTCCCACGGTGCTTCTGGGATGTCATAGAATATTTTGGATGCAGAACCTGGGAAAAGAAGTTTGGTTGTTAGAGGCATGAGTCGAAGGAGATTAGTATCCTCACCCCTCTCCTTCTCTCTTTTGCTTTGTGGTTCACTCAATTTTTATGTGTTCCTTCCAGAAGGCAAACGCCTTTACTTTACCACCTACTCCCTGCTTTACAATATGATAGGATCCAAAACAGAAGAACCAATCAACCGGGCACTTAAACCCAAGCAGCCAGGAGACAAAATGCCATTTTCCTTCTTGATGTTTCCTTTCTCTAACGGCTTATTACAGTGATGGAAACTGACTTATAGATTTCTTCAGCCTTCTTTAGCACATACATAAGCAGGGTCTGCTTCTGAATTGGAAGTGAAGTTTCTTGAGTCAAATGTCGAGGAACATTTGTTTTTGAACGTTACATTAGCCTGTTTTTTTTTAAAAATATTATGTAGTTATTTAACTAGAGAAGGATCAGCAGTGAGCAGGGCTGGAAGGAGACACAGCATATTCTAGGCTGTCTGGCAGATCTGGTGGATAACTGGTCTCCCTGAATTTAATAAATCAAATAGTTTCTTCTGCATACTTCATAAAGATGTTCCACCAACATCCATCTTGTGGGAGGATGAGTTTCTAATCATTAGCATGTAAATGTCTATTTCCCCTTCTTGATTCTCTTAATTTTTGCTTTATATAAATATGCTTGCTTCAAAGCTGAAGAAATTTATACTGACAATCATAAAATCATCTTGAGGAATGAATCCATTTCCCATATCAATAACCTTAAGCTTTGAGTTTTGACTTAAAATCTATTATGCATAAATAAATATTTCCCAGCTTTCCATGCTAATTTTCAAAACCATTTCTGCAACAGGTTCTCTTTCATTCCTTCTCTTTCAGTCTATAGGAGTTACCTGTCGGCAGCACCCATTAGTTCTATTGATATTAAGCAATCCTGCTATGTCTTTTGATGAGAGGATTTAGTCCATTTAAACATTAATCCATTAATCTTTCAGCTCTTCTTGTAAGGCCACTAATCAGTTTCCTTAATTACTTCCTAAGGCCTCACTTCCAAATGCCAACTCACTGGAGATGTAGACTTCAGCATATGCATTTTGGGAAACACAAATTCATTGAACAGAAGAGCACAAATCATTTTTACATCATTTCTGGTATTGGAGCAAAAATAGAACTAATACATTATTTCTCACACCATCCATAAAAATCAAGAACAAAAAGAAAAAGAAATTGCTTTGCCTTTGAAAAAATAATGTGTTTAAACATTCTTAAAATAATCAGACAATATTTGAATTCTTGTATTTGGAAAAGAATTACAAACATTTGTCATTTGTTTTTCAAACACAATTCATTCAGTACGTACTTATTGAATATTTAGTATTTCTGCTGTGTACTTGGGGCAAGGTGGTTTGTAAATACTGTTTGTTCTCTAACAGAGTGTGATAGCAATTGGATGAAGACAAGACCAAAAAAATCCATCATATAATATCCAAGTTTATAAAAGCATTAATAATTTAAGATAATGTGAGTTTAAAGGACAAGAAAATGTGTAAATTTAAATTTGACATCTTTAACCACCTCACCCAAAACATTTGAGAGGACACATAGGAGTATGTATGTGTTACATTTCCACAATATTAATGATAGGTAGATGGGTAGAAGTACATAATACATATGTATATGTATCATATATATATATATATGTATATATATATATGTGTGTGTGTGTGTGTGTGTGTGTGTGTGTGTGTATGTGTGTGTATGTAGTATGTATATTATACTGTATAATATATATGTTACATTCCCAAGAATGTGAATGATGGGGAGGGCTGTGTATATTTTGTGTTCTCAGAAGGATGAATAATATGTATGATGTTCCTAGTAGTGTGAGTGATGAGAGAAATGATCATCACTTTGAAAGAAGGCTGGCAGGATGGATCAGCAGGTCAACACATTTTCAATTTAACAATCTGAATTTGCATCTGCAGACCCCTATTGTGGAAGAAGACAATCAACTCTTGAACACTGTCCTCTCACCTCCATAAAAATATACCATAGCCTATGCTTCCATATGTGAGTACACATACACAGACAACAAAACAACAAGTGTATATTGAACGGAAGAACATTTTGGTCTGAGAAAGTAATTGAATGCGGCTCAGACTCCATGGATAAATACTATTGCAAGTTATATTATCGCATTGTAGAAAATACCATGATTTTACTGTATTCATTCTGTAAACCCCATGGCACCCCAAAATGTTAAGTATCTAAAGTACATTCAATAGCCACCTTGTAACAACAGCCCTTTGCAATTTTTTGTATAGTTTTTAATCTGAAGAAAGTATTTCATCCTTCACTCTTAAGATTCTGAGAACACATTCTAAAGAAAATCCAAAAGGTTGTACAGAAAAGGGAAAGGTGGATAGAGCAATCTGCTGTTAGTCATTTAAACTGCCCTCAAACATAAATGTATGCTCGGGATACCAGTTAAAGTGTGACAGCAGGAATGGAGTAGGATAAACTCAACCACAAGAAACTCTCTAGATCTGCCTTAGTACTTTTTGCTTCTACTGGAAGTCAGTATAACGTTTCTGTCTCTATACCCGTGTGTTATTAAAACTCAGGCCCTCTACATATCAACAATAGGCTGGTGAAGAAATTAGACAGAGATGGAATCAAAGTCGGGCCCCTTGGCGACGACACTGCTGGCATTATTGGGGATTGCAGAGTGAATAGAAACCACTTTGTGACAGGATAGGAAACAACAACAAACAGTTTTCCCAAGGGAGAAAAATTACTTTTAGAAAAGGACAAAGATAAAGTGATTTTCAGTTTTCCAAATATTTCACCCTCTGGCAACTTTTCTAATACTGTTCTAAACCCCTTTTATCTTTCTCATTACCAATGTGATTGAGCAAGATATAACTAGACATTTGGACTTATTTTTTTTCTAATTAAAAATAATAACTAGGTACTTAGTTTCAAAAAATGCATTCTTCTCTGGGATGGCTAATATTGGGTGTCAACTTGACACACACATTGGTAGACCTCAGCTAAGAAATTGTTGCTATTGGGTTGGCCAGTCTCTAGGGTATTTTCGTAGTTTCTAATTTATGTGGGAGTGTCTAGCCTACGGTAGGCAGTGCCATCTTTATGCAGATTGCCCTTGGTTCATTAAGAAAAGCAGCTGAATATGCCAAGGGAAGCAAGTCAGTAAGCAGCATTCTTTTATGTCTTTGCTTAGATCCTTACCTGAATTCCCTAACTGATCTATCCTGAAATTGAAGTGTAAGCTAAGTAATCCACTCCCTTCCCTAATTTTGTTTTGGACAGTGCTTGTTCTAACAGTAGAGTTACATAGAACAGTCTCCTTAGGATCATATTAAAACAATTATTCAGAATTGCTTTATTTTTAAATTTAACTTAAATACTTACTGAACACAGATAAGGATTCATCGGACACAATTTCATGACACCTTTTTAGTTCTTTTAAGTCTTTAAAGTAAAAATAGAGTAAATGTTCAAAGTTACTGAATGGGCAAATTGCTCAACACCTACACAGGGATTACTTTTTCATACTTTGGAGTATGCATTACTGATGTCCTCTAATACAAGAGGTAAGACCCATGGATTCTTGAAGTTATTTATTTGATTATCTTTGCCATGACTTTTCAATAACCAGAACATTAAACATAAATCATACATATATGTTTGAGTTAAGTAATAATCTAAAATCTACAGATAAATCACTTAATGTTTTAATAGCTTTGATAGAAAGCCTGTGATTTTGGATGATAGAATCTTCAGATTCCACACGCTGGCCAAGATCCTGTGATTTAACCATTTTGTATGAGGATCCCACCATCAACACAATGAAGTAAACAGGGTGCCTACCAAGGAAATAGGCCAGAGAGCACAGTTGATAGACTCATGATGATGGGAATTATTGACCTGGAAGGAAGGAGGTCTTGAGACTCTTGAGATTACAGTCACTTCTATCTCCCATAGATTCAGGTAGCCTTGTCCCAATACTAATCAAATAGTTGGATGTTAGCAGGTCTGGAGCTAACTATGAATGAACACTATCCTTATAACCAGTAGCCAGTAAAACTAAGGATTTGTACACCAAGACCCTATTAATAGTGGAAAGACCGCTGATGTGATCTGAGAAATATCTCCTGCTCTAGTCATGAAACAGCATCCTGAACCGCCAAGAAGGTCATGGAATTGCCTTTTAATGGAGACTTTCATTATTTTATCATCATATTATTTTTTGTGAATATGATATACATACTTGCACATGTTTGCATGTATGTGCTTATGTGAATGCAGGTGAGCAGGTTCAAGTGTCTGTTTGCTTGTGGAGGTCAGAGGTTGATTTTAGATGTCTTCTTCAATTATTTTCTGCCATATTTTTTGTGTCCAGGATCTTTCACTCAACCTAGAGCTCACTACTTTAACTACACTGGCTTCCAACTGGCCCAATGGATCTTTCTGCTTTCAGACCCTCCAAATATCAAAAATTTACTGGTGAGGGAACTAGAAATGGAGATGGTACTAAGGTCATCCCCCTTGGAGGTCACTTGTTGGTATCTATTGCAATGCCATGAAATTGTACCAAGTACATGCAAAAGCATGCACTTATGACACTAGCTTTTTATATGAACCCTAGGAATCTGCACTTAAGTCTTTGTGGTTGTGCATCAAATACTTTGCTAAGTTCACCTTCCTAGTACCGTAGCTAAAGTCTTTCTGACGAAGAACATTGTTCCCTCATATAAGGGTTGACCCAAAGGAGCATGCCAATCATCCTAACAATAATATGTCCCTTAAGAAAACTGCCTGATCCAGGCTTTAGATATAATATGATGCATTCCTAGAATCAGATGATAGCTTTGGTCATTGTCAACTCTCAACAACTGAGAAATATGTTGTTCTCTATTATGCAATCCCCTGATGATTTTTTCCAGTTATGCTGATTTTGTCTTCCCATGGAGTTTGCAAAAACAGAAGACCAACAGGAGTCTAAATCCTGGTGAGGATAGCAGTAATATATAATCTTGGTGGGCCTGCAGAATATAAGAAATGCAAGGATGACTGGGATTAGGGACTTTGCAGTGCTGCAGTGACCCATGAGACAATCATTCTGGGAATGAGGCTTCCCACTGATATAACTACTTTGCAGTTGCTCATGCTTCTGTAAGAAATCTAACAGAACTCATACATTTACCGTAGTTCTTCATTTCTAACTAGGATGTCATTGTCACACTGCTTCTCTTAAGACTCAGGAATCTATGAGGAAGAGGAGACAAAATAACTGTAAACAGTGCAGGAAGATGATTCAAAGGAGAAAGCATTTGCTAGACAAAATGGCATTGAGGGGTATATGAACTCACAGACACTGTGACAACACCATTTTTTTTTTTATCAAGCATACAAGTCAGCTAATATCCCAGGTCTCTCAGGCAATGGTGACTAGTTGTCACTGAGACTGAACAGATGTTAGCGTTATCTTAGTAACATGATTCTCACAGAAGAATTTCCTGGTAATGTTTCTTCGCAAATTTAGTAAATTTTAGTATATTTAGTATATATGATCAGAGATTTGCTTGAGTTCTATTGTGCATGGTCAGTGGGCTGCAGATATGGCTTGCTTAGCATTTTAAATGAGTGAAAAACAGATGATTATAAAATATTCCACAGTATTGGTAAGGAATTGGCTTCAAGGTCTCCTTGATGAATTTCAAAACTTACATCCAGCATAGGATGCTGCAGTCTATTTCCATAGATCATATGACATACTCCTATCACTTCAAATCATTGACAGGCTAGTGATAATGTACATCATACTGTAACCACTAGGAAAGTCACTGTCACATTCTATTATTCAAGGAATACTAACAAAAAGGAAAGTATGCAGTCAGTATAGATGTTATGTACAACTCATGAAATCCCTCAACTTCATTCTCTTTTATCCTCCTAGCCTAAGTACATGCAAAATATGCATTTCCATGTTTCAATATATGTGTTTGGCAGCGAAGGTCATATATGACTCACAGAATTTATGTTACTTATTTTTTATTTATTCATATATTCAAACACATAAAACATTGCTTTATACTCATTTTAAAATGATACCTTGTGATTTAATTTGGGCTCCCAATTTTGTTAGTTTATAATCTTACTTCCAATTTTGAAAATCCCATTCCTATAATTTTTAAAACCTTTTAAAATGTATTAGAATTATGAAGAAATTCTGAAACTCTACCTCTGTGCCTAATACCTTCCTGATTACAGATAACCTACCTTGTGCCCATGCTTATACTCATTTTGTTGTCTTGAATTTGGAAGCCACCAGAGAAACTTCAACCTGAGTTTATTATTTCTTTGCGAGAACATTTTTCTATTTTCTGTGTTTTAATAATATTTATTGCTTTCATTTTTCAGTTTTGTTTATTTTCATTATCAATCTGTGTTTATGATTTAATGTTGTTGAAGCAACCAATGTATTAAAAAGCATTAAAACTTGAGACTGTCATTAATACTGTCAGGGGTTGGATCCCTCCTATGAGTTGGGTCTTAATTTGGGCCAGTCATTGGATGGCCACTCCCTCAATATCTGCTCCATATTTATCGCTGCACATCTTGTAGGCAGATAAAACTTTGTTCTTTTTTGGGGGGGTAGGTTGGTGTTCTACACCCACTCCACTGGAAATTCTACCTGGCTGTAGGAGATGGCAGTCTATATATCCCTAGCTGCTAGGAGGCTTAGCTAGGGTCATCTCCATAGACTCCAGTTTGTCACAGAGATTCCAGTCCCAACCTATTTCCTTTCTCTCTTAGCCCTGGCCCCATTTCCATTCTCATCATACCTAATGTCTACTGTCCTGTACCAACTCCATTTGCCAACCAGTTCCCTCCCTCTATCTACTTCCTAGGTCTATTTCATTCCCCCTCCTGAATGAGATTCAAGCATCTTCCCTTGGGCCCTCCTCGTTATTTAGCTTCTTTGAATCTGTTGATTGTAGCATCTTACGGCTAATAGGCACTTATAAATAAGTACTACATACCATGTGTGTCTATATGTGTCTGGGTTACTTCACTTAGGATGATATTCTCAAGGTCCATCCATTTGCCTGCAAACTTCATGATGTCCTTGTTTTTAATAGCAGAGTAGTATTCCATTGAGTAAATATACTACATTTTCTTTATCCATTCTTCAGTTGAGGGACATCTAGGTTGTTTCCAGTTTCTGGCTATTAAGAATAAATCTGATGTGAACATAGCTGAGCAAGTGTCCTTGAGGTAAGGTAGAACATCTTTTGGGTATACGCCCAGGAGTGGTATAGGGTATAGTTGGTTCTTGAGGTAGATCTAGTCCCAACATTCTGAGAAACTGCTGATTTCCAAAGTGGTTGTACAAGTTTGTACTCCTACTATCTTGTAGACAAAAGCCTAGCATAACTGTCATCTGAGAGGCTTCATCTAGCAGCTAATGGAAACAGATGTAGAGACCCACAGCCAAACAGTAAATCTTGTAAAAGTGTTGGGGACAGGATTGAGAGAACCAGAGGTGTCAGGAACCCTATAATAAGAGCTCAAGAGTCAACTAACCTGGGCCCAAGAGGGCTCACTGACAACCCCCACCAATCAAAGAGCACACATGGGATGGATCCTGGCTCTCTACACATGTGCAGCAGGTGTACAGCTGGTTCTTCATGTGGATCTCTTAACAATTGGAGTTGGGGGTGCTGTATCTGACTCCATTGCCTGCCTTTGGATTCCTTTCCTCTAGCTAGGCTGTCTTGGCTGGGATTAGTAGGAGAGGATGCTCTTAGTTCCTCTGAAACTTGATGTGCCTGAGTGTGTTTGTACCCATGCGGGGGGACTTCTTAGATAGTTTGAGGGTGGAAATGGGAAGAGAGGAGGGATAGCAGCTAAGATCAGGATGTGAAGTGAATAGATAAATTAATGGGATAAAAACTGGAAAGAGTACACAGAACAAATTGAAATTACAGAACAGCAATTTATTGTGACCATGGTGTCTTATATCCATTTTGCAAATGCATGCATTGAACTGCTACATGTATGGTCTCTTGGATGTTACTAACTCATACTGACTTGTATAAAATTTCCAGTAATGTCTATGATATCTAGCACACTGCATAATATCCTTTATACCTTCGATTTGTTTGGATCAGCATTTCTTGAAAACAATTGATTAGGAACACAGGTATCAGGCCATGCCATCACATTACTAGGGATTTTTAATTTTAACAGAGCTTATTTGCTTGTTCTCCAGAGACTAATAGTGATGTTGGTTATGGCTTTCCACTTTTCTCCTTTTTTCAATCGGTTATGATTGAACTAAAGATATTATAGAGTTCATTGTTAGTAAACTTTAAATTGATCTAATAGTACAATTATGAGGTATGAATAATTGCAAGTTAGAAAGAACAGTAGACTTTGCAGGTAAGGAAATGTTCAGTCAGTATAAGTTTGCCTACAACTGGAGTTTTATATTTTACTACGTGTTCAGTACACAAAACGTAAAGAAAGAAAAAAATCATTTCATCACATTGAAGCCTTTGTTCTTGCAAGATTTTCCCTTCACTATTTATGAGGTGGGGGGAAGGATTTCTTAGGTTGTGAAGAGAACCCGAAAGCCAAGATGATCGCTGCTATAGCAGCATTGTCTCCTATAGATACAGGAACGCTGATGGAGACCGTGTTTGCCCCGGGCTGTTTTAGAGAATGCATCTGAAAAAAGCAAAACAACGTCCTGTAAGCAAAACCAGATCAGGAGATGAAGCCAAATGAACTCCCATTGAGTTAGAGGAGAAAGGTCTCTAATGTACCCAGGACCCTCTCTCTTCACACTTGTGTGCTGCGGGAGCATTAGAGCACTAAAAACCTCACCCAGATTATCTGCAATTTAACAACACCAGGCTGCTCTGGAAGCTGCACTCTGAGGCATTTTTTTACTTCCATGTGAGGTTCATGATGGAGTTTTTAAAAGAATTGTTTTAGCATTGATCTGTCAGTGCCCATAACCCACAGCTCTGTTTGAGCTTGAATGTCCCAGAAATGCATCACCCTCCTGGCAGCCATCACAGCCCCTCCCATCAAAAAAGTGCACCTGCAAGAGCAGCAGCCCTTAGCAGTATTTTCATTTTTAAACTGGTTCTCGTTATGAGTATTGGTCACGTCTTGCCACATATCACCCAGGGTCTTGCATTGTTAGGCATCCTACTACGTAAAAATAGTCTAAGCTGAAATGATGTAAGTACAAATAAATATCCAGAGTAGTTTGGATTGACAGGAGACATTCAACGCCGTTTTATTTTACACTTCAGTCTATTTACTTTATACTATAGACTATTTAAGCTCATGTAGTTTCTAACTTTTTAAATCTTACTTTCCAGTTCTTCTCATGAAGTGATGCTGAGTTATTTTATGTTTGCAAATTTTTGCTTCTTAAACTGTATCATTTTTATTCAAACTAAAAATGCACCCTATCTTTATTTGTATACCTTTTTAAAACTCAATTTTCTGCGAGTGACATCCTATAATGAGAAATAATTCTATTTTATTTTTGTGTTACTCAAAACCAAACCATATTGTTTGTAAAGTCTCAATGACTGCCCATTCCTCTCTTTATGGCTGCCCATTTTTATTTGTCAAATGTAGTGAAAGAAATGCAGAATGCATATGAGAATAGTTTATTGCTGGGTCTGTGAGTCAGTTGGTAAAGGATTTGCCTAGCATCCCCAAATGCCCAAGCTTGATTTCTCTCACTGCATAATCACATCACCTGGAAATAGCTACAGGATGTAATATTCAGCATTATAGCATATTTGAGGCTAGCCCTGGATACATAAACTATCATAAAACCTTAAAAAGAAAAATAGTATTAAATCTAAATTAGAGAAAACTACATTGATTTTTTAAAATCAATTCTTTAATTTTTTTAAAGCCAGGATTCACCAATGTATAAATAAGAAGCATGGGATATGTGGTGTACTTAATTCTTAGTGGCTGTGGTAGTTTCTAGTAGACTCCTTTAATTAGTTCTGGTCCCTGAAAAAGGTTATGGGTTTGGCTCTGACTACTGATTGCCCTCAATCCTTGGACTGCTTGCATAAGGCATTTTGTCACAGAATTCTCTTGGAAAAGGCTCAGGATTCCCTAACTATCTTGTGTCATGGACCTAACCCTTTCTTGACTTCCCGGATTCCTCAAGAATCATTCTTCTCTTGCTTCAGCAAAGCTCTTACGTCTATCTCAATTACTCGAATGGATCAATTGCCACTCAAATGTTTGAACCATACTCATTCTCCGTCTATATATTTTTACCAACAGTAGATAAGAAGATGACCTCAGAAAACCACTTACAACTAACACGCTTTCCTTTCCCAACCCTTAGTCCTTCTTGTCTTTAAAGGCCGTTCTGGAAGCATCCCCTTACTGAGATGAGGCTAGCGGCTACTTCCTTTCTACTCACAATTTTCTAAGGTAGCAATTCTAAGGCAGTCTGGGGGAAGAAAAAGCATATAAAATCATTCTTATTGTGCTAACATGTAAAGTTAAAAGCAATTACTTTTTCCTTCACTTTCTTTTTAGAAAAAAAAATCATTGGCTTTAAGATGGGCTACATTAATGTAATTGTTTCAACTTACAGTTTATCAAATCAGCAAAAGCAAGCTTTAAATCCGTGTCATTTTTCAGCCTTAAAATAAGTTCTTCTCTGAATTTGGGCAGCTTATTTCTGGCAGTTTGCAGATGGACAGCCTCATGGCATTACTGAATGTATGCATTAGTACATAATTAGCTCTATGTAAAGATAGGTTTAGCTTCATCTAAATGGGTTAATCAGTTCTCACTGAATTCAAGAAAATCTAGGGAAGCTCACTACGCAGTGCCTCTCAATTGGTGTAAACTGCTAGTTGACTAGAAATGTATATTTACCCTAAGGGGAATGAGTTCTAAGGTATCCAACTTTGCTGTTAACCTATGGAATCATGAGCATTACTGGTCCAGACATTTCTTTGCTTTTCACATTGTTGGTTTCCATTTCTAACCAGAATCTTGGCAATGGTACAATTTAGCAGGCATCAATAGCTGGTTGCTACACTTGTAGGTCGATTATGAAGGGGCCCTGGGTCCATTTGCTTATCAGTAAAGCAGGTGTTAGGATACCTTCTGTGAAGTCTGACTTCTGAGTTATCAACATGATGTTTCTGAAGACAGAAACCTGGAATTCATCTTAGGCCTTCATTTCGCAGACCTGCTGTCTGTCCTCGGCTTCCCTTTGTGCTGCACACTCTCCCCGGTGTCTGAAGCTTTGCTGCTCCAGACACTTCCAGTTCTCATTGCTTCCATATGTCTGGGTGGGTTCTCATCCAGCTCTCTGCAAACAGACTCCGTGTTCACACCACTGGAAGCCAAATGTGCATCTCTGGACTGATTTTACCTGTCGTGCTGTCTTCATTGGGGGATGTCATAGATGTTTTCAATGTATAATCCTGGGAACAGGGGTCATGGTTCTGCCTCATGTTATATTCCTTGTGACTATTGGCCACGTTTAAGTTTTTTCACAACAAGAAAACACTATCTCCCAGATCCCCAGCACGCATCCCAGAGCAGCTTCTCTTCACATATTAACTTAAACTACTAAACAACATAATAAAATTCTTCATAGTTATGGATACCATGTGATGACTGGATACATTAAATGTCTGTTTCTATAAAAACTTACATTTTCTAATGATTAAAAACATTCAAGTTTCTTCCTCCTTTTTTTGAACACCAGGCACATTCATAATACCAATGAGCTCATGAAGACTCTTATTTCTGTCTAAACTAAAGTTGTTATCAACTTTTAACCCTCACTCCATCTGCTCATCTTTAGACATCACTCTCCTCAGCCACTGATGTTCCCTGCTGTATGAAATTAAATACTGTAGATCCCATGTGAGTTTGCTTAAGGTGACAACTTGTGCCTGGCTGATTTTATTCAAAATACTTTCCTTCGGTTACATCATGCTTCAAATCCTGGTCCAAATGCCCTATATTTTGTATTTTTCACAGATACCATTCATACTGAGAAACATTTTTGATGGTTCATTTCATGCAAATTGGAATCTAATCAAGGAGAGTACAGATGTCTCAACCTCTAAAATGACACTTGCTTCGTATTCAACTTGATCCTTTCCTGCCTCACAGCAGTGAACGCCTAGCTGAACTTCCTACCTCCACTTCAGAAACCTTTTCAATAAAAGCAAGATGTTGTTTATTTATAGCATTTGTTTCAAAATGCCATTATAGAAAATTCCAAACATGCTAAAAATTAGTACAAATAGTGCCATGAGTCCTGTGTTGTCAACCACCTGCCAGGTTGACAGATTCTCAGTTGTTTAAATATATCTTGACTGGCTCCAACACATCCTTACACACTTGGAGGTAAACTGCAAACACAATACTACTTATATGTAACAATTTCATTATATTACTGAGAAGAAAAGGTTTCTAACAAGTCTATAGAAGAAAACTCTACCCAATATTCAAATTTCAATGGCTGTGTTAATATATTATTTTGAAGTTTTAGATATTTCATACACTTATTTCTTTGGAAATTTCCTACATCTCTTATCATTAGTTTTATTCTTTTCTATTCTTCTTCAAGTCTATCTGTGGAAGTGGTTTGTCATTTGATCATTTGGAATTTTTGAGTCGTACGCGTTCAGGCTTTGTGCCCTACTAAGATGTACCTTTGGATCACGCTTTCTGAAGCTCGATTGCTATGTTCTGAAATATTTCAGAATCAAGCTCACACTGGGGCAAGAACTGGTTACAGTGGTATTTATATTACCTACTTGTGATGGTCAATATTTCTTGTTTGGATCTGAATTTTCCTGATTGGATCTGAATCAGTTATGAGACACATCTCTGGGCTGATTGTGAACGTGCTTCTGGATAGAGTACCTTACTGGAGAAGACTGTCCCCCAGAGTGGGTAGTGTCCTTTGCAAGGGGCATCCTCATAAAAAGATTGTAAGAGAAAGGATGCTGTGGTCTGCTTGCCTGCCTTTCCCAGTTGCTTGTGAGTATGTCTATGCAGTGGTTGTTATTACGGCTGTCATCCTTCACTGCCATTCACTCTGATCTTCTTCAGCCTTCCAGAGTGAACTGATAACCAATGGAGTTCTGGAAATCCTCCAGCCCTTCAGCTCTAGATTGGGATGCTGAGGACTCTATCCTTGTGGATTGAGCACCAACTCCCAGACTCTCAACCATTCTATGGTGACGGTGGCCATTGTTGAACTGCCCATCATGTACCTCTCACAACAATCTATTAAGTCCCCTTTCTCATAAGTGTCCCTTCTCTATGTTCAGTTCATGTAGTGAGTCCTTGCTAGAGTAACGTTTCAACAATTAAATATTCTTTCCTTTTCTTCTCTTGATCCTGTCCCTGATCTTTCCTTCTTTGCAGTGTTTCTCTCCCTTTCTTATTAAATTATCATCTTTTTGGGATTTTAAAACTGATCCACAAGTTAATGGATTGTCAGCATACTTTAATCATAATAATGCTTTCTAACTTCACTGAAGTTTGTTGCCTGAATTAATTATAATAGTTATAGTAGAAAGGTGACAATATTTGAATTTCACATTAATTTTTCAATCACTTGCTAGAGTCTAACAGAGAATATCTCTCACCAGCTTATTAATGTTGAGGTGCGTTTGTATAGGAAATGCAGGTTCAATGAGATGGTTTTCTCATTAATCACAAATTTTAGTAAATTGATCATTTTCTTAGCATCTTTCAAGTCAATTGACATATTGATGTGCTATTATATATAATATGGTATAATATATGGTAAAATTATGAAACCAGATATTTCAATATATTTTAAACATATATCTATTGGAGCTATTATTATTTCCCGTTTTTGTTCTGATGAATAATTTCAACTTGAATCCTGATGGTATTTTTATGACCCACTTATGCGTTATTTGTTCACAACTTCAAACAAGCAATTTTTATAAAAACTCCCATAAACTGTAAGGAAGAACTAATTTTACGTCCTTTGTGTGTTAGTAACATTAAAGGCCATTCTGCATGACTTTTTCAATGACCAAAACTTGAGAAAGTATTAGAGATGAGAAATGATATGAATTCATGACCAAAGAACAATTTTTAGTATTAATTTGAATTTATAGCACTTATAGCTACATGTTTACTCTTATGTTAAATTCTAGGATTCTATGACCAACATAAGTTCTCTTGCTCATCCTAATACACAAATGCATATGTGTATGTATGAGTGTGCAACACATGTATTAATGCAGTGCTAGACTAATGATATTTTTTAATGAGTTGCTTAGTCTCTGAAATGCAATGGATCTTAGTTTTATTGATTTCAAATTTTGCAATATTTCTTTTTGCCTATAAAATGCTTGTATTTTTTGTAGGATCTTTTTCAGTTCTCAAAGTACAAGCCTTATGAATTCTGCACAAAATATCTACCACTAAACCACATCCCCAGTTGACTTCATTTGCTTTTGCTCTACAGTTATTAATAAAATTACACTATACTTATTATAACTACAGTATCAGTTGATGAGAAATCTCAGGTCTAACTTAGTGAATCGCAACCTAGTCTAGTTATTTTTCTAGAAAACTTGATTTTTAACTTACAATTGTTCTTCTACAACCCTTTTTCCTTGTCAGCACATGTTCATGCATGAGGAAATATGTGTGACCACGGTGCATCCATCACAAAAGCTGGCATATTGTATTCAGGCTCTTCTTCATTTATTTGTTTCCTATCATTTTCCTTCTTCTGTAGACACATAGTATGATTTTATTGATACCCTATAATGAATTGGATCCATCATGTATGTATGGACCTCCATTTTCCTATATAATCATGGCTTTTCTTGATTAAAACACTTCTATTGTTCTCAGTACTTTCAGTAAAAACTGAGCAACTATCTGTAGCCTTCAATGTATGTTCTTTATATTTGTGTCTGTTCTAATTTTGCTTCTTCAACTCACACAATTATCACTAAGAGTTAAAGTTTCATATGTCTGCACTTGTCATTCATCAAACACAGTGAGGGTTATTCAATTGTAAAAGATTTTATTTCCCGATTCTATCTAAGAACAGCTGTTTTTAGGACCAGCTTTCAAAGCTGAACGATCTTGCTCTTGAGATTTGGGGATTCAAGTGGTCCTGGCTTAGATGTTCCTCCCCAATGAAGCCAATTTAAGGTCTTACTACTGTCACTTCCTAGTTTGTATTCTATATGATATCCACCACAGTCTAAAGGTGCATGGAATGCTGATATTACGATCTAGCACTAACCTGTATTGTGTTTATCACAGGCTGGGCCCACCTAAATACGTTTCTGAAAGGTGACTCACTGACCTCTTGTTTGTGTTGAACAGATCAAATTGCTCACAGAGAATGTACTGAAGTGAAAATTGAGGACATCAGTTAATACAGAATATAATATGCTATCATGGGAAAGTATGCAAAGTATCATCAAATAAAAATCTAAGTTTCAGACTGACCTTTTAGTATATTATTGTATTGTTCCCTGACATTATCATTTCAATGGTGTCTGAAGATTAAAAATTTTAAACAAATTATTGTAAACATTAAACAAAAATAATTACTGTGCTTCCTTTCACAAAGCCATTGGAGCTGAGTGATGGTTTGCCACTTAGGAAGTGAAAAGTGGACATTTACTTTATATAACTATGCAATTTGTGGTAAAGGTGCTTCACAAACACTTGCATTGTAAATCCACATTCCTGCTGCTAATTTTCACTGATTTAATTGTTGTAAGTTGTTAAGGGCTTTCTTGTCTTATGTCCTCTTCTTTCTCACCCTTCCCTCACATACATATAAAAGAATAGATATTATAATGTAGTTTTGAAAGCATCAAGAGAGGCACAGTGGCAGAGATAGAACAATTTGGCTCTGTGGAGATCTCTTTAAAGTAAAAATGCACATTTGCTATCATTTCTCTTCCTCCACATAAGTGCAGCAGTCCATCTCTTGGCAATTGTGGTTACAACAGGCAAACGGAAGCATGCTGCCACATATTTTATTATAATAATACCACTCATTAGGCATTAACTATTTTCTGCAGCTTCCATAGCATCACACTTATATCCAGATAAACTGCTTTTTGCTTTATTTCAGTTCAAAAGTATATCCTGAAAAAAAAAGCAATTCAGAATTCTACTTTTGGCTAAGAGAGGCAGTAGTCTTTTGTTCTTTACATATCCTTGAACCAGACACAGGTATAAAACAGTAAGAAATAGATGTTTAAGATCTGCAAACAGAGACTAAGACTGTTTATCAAGGATAAAAGAGAATGAAGCTCCCACACACTGATTTTCTAGCTTTTCTCTTTCAGTCTCATTCTGGACAACTGTGACCCAAGAGAGAGTTCTCATGCAGAGAACACAGTCTTGCTGAGATGAGGGGACAGAACCATGGCCCAGGGAGGCAAAAGTGGCTGGAATTTGTGTGCTGACGAGGCCTGAGACACAAGTTTAGAAACTGTATATTGGTGTCTCCTTGAGTCTCTTGCTGAGCAGGAATCTGCAGCCACTGCATAGAATCCCGTGGGGCTGGAGAAGAATCGCTGGGGAGGTATGCACTGAAGAACAATCACAGAGTACCCAGGCCTGAGTAACAGACAAGCCACAGAAAGCCCGACTGGAGGCCCCTTGCTGAGTACAGACTTGTGAAGGTAAAGCATTCAGAAAATAGGTAGTGAAAGAGGAAAGGCTCCCTTGGGACTATTATCATGGAACTAAATGTAGCCCTTAAAACTTCAGTTGGCCCAGTGCTGAGAAACATTGTAAACCCCAATCCTTTCTTTATAACCCACCTTCCATCCAGAGTTACATGCCTCCCACTTGCAATCTTTTAAATATAACTCTTCTAGTTCTTCCCAGAAGGGATGCTTAGTGGCTGATAACTTATAACATAGAATTTTATTTAATATAATCTTATTCCAAACAAAGTTTTATGTTACCATGTTAATGAATATAAAAGTAAAAAGCATAATGTAAAAATAAATTTAGAAATTTAATTATTTAATGGGCTAGTGAGATGGCCAATTAAGGGCTGGCTGCCCAGTCTAATTAATCACCTGACTTCACTTTCCAGAAAAAAACTGAAAAGTTGAAGGAATTGTCCTGTCCCTGGTAATATATCTTCAACCTTACACATACTACACAGATATAAACACACACACACACACACACACACACACACACACACGCACACACATACACACATTAATTGATATTTTTGTAAAGGAACCACCAATTACTCAGTAGGTAGTCATTTACTGCCTAGTCTGAGACCTGTATTCTATCTTGTGGATCTATACAGAGGAAAGGGACTCCTGGTGGTTGTTCTCTGGCCTTCCCACACATGCTGTTACATATGTGCTTGCAGATACATGCACACAAATGATGCAAGTAAAGAAATAAAATGTTATTTTTTCTTAATGAAATAGTTCAAAAAACAGCATACTCAAATATTTCTTGTGACCTACCAAAATTACCAACTACACACAGAAAATAAACTGTTTAACTTATGCTTTGACATATATAAAGTCTATAGTATAAGGGAGACATTGCAGCAAAAGCATTTTAACAAATCACAGCAGAGTAAAAATAATATTGCATTTCAATCTTTGTGATAGACATAAAATTGGTCAACATAGAAAGTAGCTTTAGAAACTCCATATTTGGAAAATATATTTTTAAATATTCCATTAAGTGTAGAGATGGGATAAATACTTATATTAATAAATTTGGAATCAAATACAGCAGAAAAGGCTGACCGTAACAACCAATATAAAAGAAAATATTCCATAAGTCTACTTTGAAAATGCTCAGATTGCTAGACAATGATTTGCTGACCCACAATATTATCAAGTTGTAAAAAGTGGATATGTTTCCAACTAATTTAGTGATTAAGGATATCATTACATTATACTCCATTGCCATTTCAAAATGAAAAATGTGTTTAGTCCAAATTAAAATGTTTTTACAGTCCAAACAATGTTCAATGAAGTCCCAACGCTCTGGCACTATAGGCAGTAGATGAGATATGAGTGACTATAATTAAAAAATGATAGTAAGTTACATACTTGCAATGTGCAGTGGCATGACAGAAACATTTCTACTTCAGGGAGAGGAATGAGAACATAGTAGGAAAAGACTGAGCAAGATCAAAACTCACAGGTTGAACATAAACCCCTGCAATTCCCATGCCAAGGATCTGGGGCTTATAATGATACTCTGTAGGTTCTTAGAGGCTTAACCCCACCCCCCTTCCAGCTCTGTTACCTATAACAGAGCAGCCTCCTTTTTAAAGTGGCTTCACTTAGTACTTGGAAATTTCCTTGGTAGATGTCTCATGTTCTATACATCTTCAACAACTTTTGTTCTCCAGTGAAACTTGGAAACCAAGGAAAGTACGTGGAGGGATCCTTGGCTCCAGAGATATAGGCAGGGCATGGCCTTGTCTGACATCAGTGGGAGTGGAGGCCCGTGGTCCTGTGGAGGTTTGATGTCCCAGCATAGGGAGATGCTGGAGGGGTGGGGCAGGAGAGGGTGAGTTGGGGAGTAGCCTCATAGAGGTAAAGGGGAGGGAAGAGAGGGGGGTTGTGGGATGTGGGGATTGTGGAGGGGTAACCAGGAAGTAGGATATCATTTGAGATATGAACAAATGGAATGATTAATAAAAAAATTCCAGAGAACAAGTCCATAATGATCCATAATGGTGGGATAAACATCAGGGACGGTGACTTAAGCAGGAAGCAGGAAGATCACATCTTCACTGGCTAAGCAGTGGCAGGGAGATCATTTGGGAAGTGAGGTGAAGCTATGAACTGTAAAAACCCACCCCCAGTGATGTATAACTTCCATCAAGGCAGCAGTACCCATAACCTCAACAAGCAGCACCAATATCTAGGAACTAAGTTCAAATATCAGAGCCTTGGAGGCACATTTCTCATTCAAACCACTAACTCAGTCAATCCACATAGGAATTTGAGCCTGCTGCACATTTCCTGGTTTCTTCAATAATCTGGAACCTCAATGCAAGTCTCTATTCTATCTGCCTGCAAAACTAGCAGTGTGTACACCACTTTCCTTGGAGGTTACTTTTAATGTGAGAACAGCATGTTCACCAACCAGGCTCATCCCTTTGGACTGAATTTGCATTTCCATACTTAAGCCTTGAATGGCCCAAATCTTGCTTTAAAGACCACATTGCTCACAACACTGCAGTTGTCCCAGTGCGATCTATGCAATCCCTCCCTAGTTGTACTGATCTCTTAAACAGTTGTAGCCCCTGTGTCTGCACATGCCTTGTGCTTCCTGAATGTAACTTTAACTGTGTCTATATTTTTTTCCTTGCTTAGTTACTAATTTCTTATATCTTTCTGTTACACCTTTTGCTTTTTCTCAGTGTAAATGAGACAAAAGCAGTGGGGCAGTAGCAGCAGCAGACCTCCGATGTCATGGTGCGCTGAAATTTCCTCCATCAAATAACTTTGTTTTTTAACTTTTGAGTACAGTCACAATTAAATTTCAGTACAAATGACTGCCAGAATGTAACCTGATGACCGCTACTACAATTTCTGAATATTGTCTCCTTGAAACCCCAGGAGCTGATGGGAAAAGGTCCATATGCAAACATTTGCAGATGTGTAGTTTCCCTTGACACAAGCAGTGCTAATTTTCATTGCACTTAATGTCACAGTACACTTTTGTGCAGAGTATGCACACATTAGTAAAACTCCCTTATGAGAGAGGTTTCATTGTTAAGTCTTCCTAATTATGATCCATTCCATTTACAACACTTTGCAGAAAGTGATTGTGCATAGTAAATTGTTTGAGGAATCCTATGCAAGGAGGGGAAGTTTGGGCATTGAACAAGTAGCACATTTTCTACCTTTTATCATTGTGTATACACATTGGGTATAGCTCTCTGTCTCTGTCTCTGTCTCTGTCTTGCTCTCTGTATCTCTGTGTCTCTGTGTCTCTGACTCTCTCTCTCTCTTTCTCTCTCTCTGTGTGTTTGTATGTGTGTGAAGCAGACAGATTTTATATGAATATGTCCATTATAATATAATCTATGAATTTAGAACGACTCAATGAAAATAGTTCTTAATATATTTTAGTTTTATATTTCTAGATTATAATTGAAGGAAATAGCCTGACAGATAATACTACACCAGAAAACATTAAAACTTTTTCTAATAACTGTCATGTTACTTTGCATCCCGACTCTTCAGTTCATGTTTGAATGTATTAAAAAGAAGTTTTGCCATTAAAGTTTCAAACTATGACATTTAACAGCCATCTGAAGGATGATGGATAGATAGGCTGAAAGAAACAGTACAGATGAATGTAGGTGGGGACAGTTACACAAAGCACAAAATTGTCCTTTTAAAGCACAGATTTCATGCTTTATTTTAATATGTTTATTGCAAGCCCATTGGAGGAGAGGTTTTCATACATCAGCACTATTTAGAAGGTGTACTTTCATTCTTTTCTCGTTTTGAAGAAAAAGAATACATGTTGGGATCTGCATTTGTAAGTATTTTTGTATATTTTGACTCGCTACTTTGATGCATTTAAAGTAAAAATATATATAGAGATGAGCCTGACAAGTCACTGCAAATAATGTTATGTAGTCTTAGCTTCCGAAATGAATGTGATGTTGGACATGGTGAGTGACAAGGATCCCAGTGGCTGGTTTGTGTTTAACCACTAGATAGAAAAAAACTTCAGTTAAAACCCAAGCCTGTAATCTATAACTATGCCCCCACTTTTTTCTTTTCTTTTCTTTTTTCTTTTCTTTTCTTTTCTTTTCTTTTCTTTTCTTTTCTTTTCTTTTCTTTTCTTCTTTTCTTTTCTCTTTTCTTTTCTTTTCTTTTCTTTTCTTTTCTTTTCTTTTCTTATTTTCCTTTCAAATGTTATCTCCTTTCTTGCTTTCCCCTCTGCATACCCCTTTAAACTGCTTCTATGTGGGTGCCCCCCCCACTTCCATCTTACCAGCCTTCCATTCCTTTATACTGGGGCATCAAGCCTTCACAGTAGCAAGGGCCTCCACTCCCACTGATGCCAGATAAGGCCCCTTCAGCTCCTTAGTCCTTCCTGTAATTCCTCCATTGGGCTCCCTGTGCTCAGTCCGAAGGTTTGCTGTGAGCACCTGTATTGGTCAGGATCTGGCAGAGCCTCCCAGGAGACAGCTGTATCAGGCTCCTATCAGCAAGCACTTCTTGGCATCCACAATATTGTCTGGTTTTGGTGTCTGCATGTGGGATGAATCCCTATGTGGAGCAGTCCCTGGATGGTCTTTCCTTCAATCTCTGCTCCACTTTTTGTCCCTGTATTTCGTTTAGACAGGAGCAATTCTGGATTAAAATTTTGGAGATGGGTGGGTGGCCCCATCCCTCAACTGGGGGGGGGCATGCCTAACTTCTGGATGTGCTTTTGACAGGTTATCCATCATCTTTGTAGGATTTTTCAGCTAATGTCATCCCTGTGGGGTCCTCAAAGGCTCTTGCTTTCTTTGCCTCTGGGTGTTTCTGGTTGTTACCCCCAGTTCCCCATCCCCCATTGCTATACACCTCTGTTCAATTTCCTGAACCCCTGTATATCTCCTCCATTGCCTCCCATACTTGATTCTTCCCTTCCCCCCCTCTTCACTTCCTCCCAAGTCCCTCCCAACCTCTACTTCCCTTGATTATTTTGTTCCCTCTTCTAAGTAGTACTGAAGCATCTACTCTTTGGTCTTTCTTTCTCTTGAGCTTCTTAACTTACTTCTTAAGCTTCAGAAACACAAGTTTACAGTACTTATGAAAAGGTTCTGGGTAAAGTGTGATGCTAAGAAAGTTATTATCTTCTGACTTTTGGGTCTGCTATGTTGCATACTGTCACAGAAACCCAGTTGGCTCAGAGGTCACAGTAATTTAATGTTTTAACTTAGGAACCAAATATATTTCTTTCTGATATGCTCAACAATATAGTTTGAAGTTATATTTTATTTTATTTTATTTACTTTCTTCACTTCTTCCAATTCACATCTGTGCTACCTGATATTATACCAAATTCATTAAAATTGTAAAACAAACAACTATAGCCATCTATGAGTGGGGGCCCTCAGATGAGAAAATGCTCTAATAAGCTATGCTATGCACAGGCCATGCTTATAGGGAATTTTCTTCACTAATAACTGATGGGGGGAAGGGCAAGCTCACTGTTGTTGGGACCATCGCTGGTCTAGTGCTCTTGGGTTCTATAAGAAATCAGGCTGACCAAGCCAGAGGAAACAGGCCAGTAAGCACCACTTCTCCGTGGCCTCTGCATCAGCTCATGACCCCAGGTTCCTGACATGTCTAAGCTCATGTCTTGGTTTCCTGCAGTGGACTGCAATTCAGGATGTGTAAACACAATAAACCTTTTCCTCTGCAAGTTCATTTTGGCCATGGTCTTTTAGCATATCAATAGTAACCCTTACTAAAACAACATCCAAAAATCTGGAGGAAAAATTTGGAGTCTCTACAGAAAATTTCTGAAAGAATGTGATTCTCCAACTAACAAATTTGATGATAATACTCACTCTAAATCACAAATAATAAGGCTTAGTATTTCTATGGTGAATATCATTTTGATTTGTTCAAGAATGGATTTAGTTAAGTTAGATTTTTGCTAAGAAATAGAAAGAGACTACTGACAGAAAATAAAAAATAATTTATATTTATTTCTTAATAGTTTTAATCTTTTACACAAGGCATTATTTTCAAATAAACACATTGAAACTAAATCGCTATAGACTTTATTCTTGGCTACAGTTACTGCAAATTATTTTAAGTTTCAGTTACTGAAAATTATTTAAACTATTTTATATTATTTTAAGTATTAAATTAATACTCTGCCAGGCTTAGTAACTTATAATGATGTCTCTTAGAGAAGATCAACATTCCTAAAAACAAGGGTGGCTTCATCAAAACTATACGTAACCTTAAAACACTATTCATTTTTGAGTATTCTTAAATTTGTATTACCAATTACATCATAATACTTGTTAAATTATTAATCAAATATTTTTGATAGTAGTTAGAGGTTGTTGCTAATGTCCTCTAACAAGTGTTTTAATTTATTAAATGCTGTTCATATTAATTTTTGAATATTCATTCATTTAAAAATGTTCAACAAACAGCAATTTGAAATCTCTTTGCTTCTCTTTTCATACAAATTCCTGAGTAATTTATTCATCTTTATAGTTTTGAATGTCACAGGAGTCATGGGTTCTCCATGTTAGAGATGGCCAAGGGTCATGGGATTTTCTAAGGACTTCTTTATATTTTCCTGCTACATCTGGAGGTTTCTCCTATGCCTGGCTATTCATCAACCCCCAATATTATTTATCTTTCTACCCCCACATCTTTTCTTATTGGCATCTTATCTATTCTTACACCTCCAACTACCATCTGTTGATATCTTTCTAATCTGTTTATTCAAAATAGACTTCTATTTCAGACATGTATAATTTAATGGGAAGCAGATGTCTTCCAAACACCTCAGATTCAATGTCCTGTTCCCACACTCTCACATTTTATTGAAACTGCCTCTTTTTTCTGCACTCCCAACCCTGCTCATTTGAATATAAGCACCAATTATTTATATGCTATTCAAATAGCCCCTTTGAATAGGAATTAAAAGGCTCTTAAATGCTTCATGGGTACATTATGCATTTCACATATATTTCTGGCTTTATTTACACATTTTGGGGTCAGTCATGACCCATGAAGTAATACAACATTGCATACTTTATAAAGTTAACTTGTAAATTAGTGTGTTTCACTCTGAAAGATTTCTTGATATGGTCACTCTTTGGGGCCAGGTAATTCCTAGATGTGGTAGGTAGTTCAGAATATCTCTGTCCTCCAGCCAGTAAGATAAATAAAACTATTTCTGTTGATAATTGTCTCCTGATGGACAAAATAGTCCTTCACTGAATATCCCCATACAAGTACAACTTCATCCTAATGTGTTCCCATGTTTTCAGCCATAATTGTCTTTAGTCCATTTTCTGCCAAAATTGACTTTCCAAAAATAAATTATTCTTACAAATCTTAAAACTCTCCTGTTTGAAACCCTTCTGTGACTACATATTGCTCCAGAATTAAAACACAAAAACCAAGAAGAAGAAGAAGAAGAAGAAGAAGAAGAAGAAGAAGAAGAAGAAGAAGAAGAAGAAGAAGAAATGAACTCAGAAAACAGAAACCTTTCACACCCCTCATAGATTGGCTGTCTATTTTTTTAGCCTACATGTGTTTCTGAAGGAGATGATAGTTAACGTCTAATGCTTTGTATTTAATATACCCTTGAACTAAGCAGACATACTCACAACATTCCTAATGTGATGGTTTAATCTTTACTCCACAATAGCATTTAGAACCTAGGAAAGTTTATTTAAATCAACTCCCATGTCCTTGATTTGTTGTATCCTATTTTTGTATACCTGGGCTACACAAAAAGTCATAGTCCAGTCAAAAGGCAGTACATTCATTTTAAGCACTGTCAATGTAGAAGAAACTCAAAGCAAGAGTTGCAAGCTGTACATTTGAATTTCTAACCCTCTCAAATTATGTGCAAGAAAACAGAAAAACAAAAACATTGGTCCCACCACAAGAACAGCATATATTTCAATGCACAATTCAGATGCACCCACATTTGTCAGAAATGCCACGGCAGTAACCTGAACTATTGTTAGAAATCTAGCAGGTACATTTTTCACTGTTTTCCAGTGGGACTTTATGCCAACTGGTATTGATTGCGAGAGTTCTGAACTTCTACTAGATTCCACTCTTCTTTTAGTTGATGATTATTTTAGCCCAACAATAAGATGATTTAGAATTGTGAATATAAATTGAAAGATGCTATAAAGGCAGGTCATCTCAGCTGTTTTTATTTGATAACAAAGCATAGCAATTTTGAACATAGATATTTCTGCAGATTTTTTCATTAGTCTCTTGTTAGATTTGAAAATAGTCTTAAGAAAATTATGAAATGTTCAATTTACCCTAAAATATTTATAAAATTCAGCATTATTCAGAATGATGCTTAGAGTTCACAAACATGTAGGCATCACAGTGTATGGAATGATATTTAAGATGTATAAAAAAGAAACACATGGTGGCACAAAGGAACGCCAAGGTGGAGTGGATGCACAGATCATCACTGGACATTTCTTGGATTATAAAGCTTTGCTACTTTGAAATAGACTTAAATTCAGATGTTTGGTTATAACTTCTATCCTTATTAGCGCATATATACAATCCCCACAAAAGCAGTTACTCATGTTCTATAGGTTTCAAACAATGTCATTTAAAATTGTCAGTGTGGGCTAGTGGTTGAAAAGATGATTCTGCATTCAGACTGTTAGATCCAATTTCAGCCTCACAACTCACGCCTCATATGGCATTGGGTAAGTCAATCCAGTTCTGTCCCTCAATTTTCCTGCATTTATTTATTTATTTATTTATTTATTTATTTATTTATTTATGCTTTTCAAGACAAAATTTCTCTGTGTAGCTCTGGCCATCCTGGAACTGGTTCTGTAGATTAGGCTGGCCTAGAACTCACACCTATCTATCTACTTCTGGCTCCTGAATGCTAGGATTAAACATATGATTGACACCCAGCTCACTTTTTTTTAATTTGAAAAATACTGTCTGTAATAATACAATTTACCTCAAGAGGCTAAATTATTGAATTAACAGCCCATGCCAGCACACCATGGAGTAGCTGTTCAACAAACGCTATTAAATATTATAATCGCACACAGCTGAAAATTAAGACCACAGCAGAGCTTCTGCTACTTTCTAGTAGCTTTATAGACAATTTGTGATGGTAAGAGCTAACACCCTTAACAAGGTGGGATGCATTCACTAACAAATGATTGTCTCTCTCTATTTTTGCTCTTCCTTTGTGGTTGTGTGGAACATTCTAATACCCATTTATCTCCAAGTTTAATTTAATGCTTGTGATACCTTTAATTCTGGGTCTCAGTTCAGAGCTTAAAATTAGAAATATGGTCATTTGCACCTCTTAGTTTAATTTTAAAAGATCTTATGCAATGGGCTTTTAATGTAGAAGGAAACATGACCGTTTTCCCAGACGAGTTTAGCTGAAGGAGTTTGGCTTTTTCTACTGTATTTACTGTTGAGTTCCTAACTGACAAGTGCTGCCTTCCTTTTTCACATTTTCTTTCTGTTTGAAATAATCATGTTCTGTTGTTACCCATTAGAAGTTATCTTCGAACACCAAAGACACAATTCATGTACCAAATGATGTCTGACAAGAAGACAGGAGTGGACACTGGTGCTGGAAAGGATCAAAGCATCAGTGTAGGGGAATACAAAAACAGGGAAGAGGGAAGGGGTGGAAGAGGGAGCAGGGGGAGGGAAAAGGGCATGTGGGACCTTTGAGGGGTGGGGAACCAGAAAAAAGGGAAATGAATTGTAAATATAGAATATATCCAATAAAAAAAGAAGTTAATACTATATCCTTTCTTCCCCATTAAGTTGTTTTTTCAAAGATTTTTAATTAATGCTATTCATAAACTTTGCAGCATTTAGCCTGGGGTCCCAAGGAGAAAGATATTATGGAAAATAATACTGTAATCACTATCAATAATAGAATTAACAGCACATTGCAACTGTGAAAGAATTGGAAGGAAGGTACCCCTGGGACTTTGGAAGTTTATACTGAGATGCACTATGAAAATATACCCCTCTCTGGCTGTATGCTCATTGTGTCTGGAAACCCAGTCAACAAGGTGTTGGTCTGTCAATTCATTCCCTATTTTGAACTTGCTGTTTTACACAGGCTGGTAATTACTGGCCAATGTCATCACCACCCTGCTGTGCTCTGACAATATTACCTGGCTTTAGTGATTCTCACTTTCTGCTGAGGTGTGCAGTTTTTCCCAGTGGTTAGTGACCATTAAATCACCTCACAAAGAGGCAAAGGCCCTGATTCACTGCAGAAAGTAATGATAATGGAAATGTCCTCCCTCCCTTTTTATCATGTAGGTAAAATTCAGACAAACACGGGAAATACATGGAGTTCTCTAGGTTCTTATTTCTCTAGATTGTACTTAAAGATTCAGACACTACCAAAAGCATCATCTCTGTAGCTTTTCGCAAATGATTCCATAGAATCCTGAGCTAAATGACTGAGGGCAGAGATTTTATCTTCTTTAAAAAAAGTTTGATAGGAAATAAAAGCCAAATATATGTCACTTTAAGAATCATTTAGAGTCCACAGTTCTATCTTTGAATTGACGTCTTTGCTTCATTCCACCATCTGCAACTTATGCACAAGAAGATGGTCACTACTTTAGAGCCAACAAATCATTAACTTTCAGCATAACCTATTGACTCAAGACATAATTGTCGTCATCCAGATAGGATGGCAATTTTAAATGTGTTGTCTCCTAAGTTTCTCATCTTCAAACTTTTCCATCAGGAAAAGTTAGCTCTCAGCTACTCAGACAAACTAGAATTTAGGCAAATGACTCAGTGTATGCATATATATACATATATACATACATATATATATATATATATATATATATCTTAAAATAACAGCTTAGGTGTTCACATTCAGAAATAGGGTAGTACAACTTCTCAATCACTAGATAATGTTTGGCACTAGGAGACACTTGATGATAAGAGAGTAGAGTAGCAAGAGCTTTGGAGTCTCTACTGTAAAGAAAATTACACAGGGACCTAGTAAATTCCCATGCTTCAGCTTCCTTAGCCTGGGGCTTGGACAGGCTTACTTGTAATGCATTAGTATTAATTATGGATGTCAAAGACAGTGTAACATGAATAAGAATGTGAACCAGCCATTTATGTGAAAAAGGAAAGATCGTTTAAATGGCAATTATTTAATGCATTTTCCAGGAAATTGTTTACCTGCTTTCACCAGTTTATGTAAATTGTATTCTTGACCTAAAAGAAATTAATTTTAGCATCTACCAAAGTCTAGTACGGTCTCTAGTTGTTGAGCCCTTACATGTCTCAACGAACTGTACAGCGGTTGTGAAATGCTAGATAGGCATGTGAACTGAGCTTCTCTTGAATAGAATCGCAAGTGTAAAATACCTAAGTACTTTAAAGAATTAATATAAATTGTGTAAAATATCTCATTAACATTTTATTGATTATAAATTGAAATAATAATATTATAAAATACATTATAATTTGATTTTTTAGTATTATATTTTTAGAGAAAAATTATGCATTTTAGTTGTATATCTGATCTCTATTATATTTTATATTTTTTTTGCTTTGGATGCTGTCTTAGTTAGAGTTTTATTGTTGTGAACAGACACCATGACCAATGCAAGTTTTATAAAAGACAACATTTAATTGGGTTTGGCTTACAGGCTCAGAGGTTCGGTCCATTGTCATCAAGGCAGAAACATGGCAGCATCCAGGCAGGCATGGTACAGGAGGAGCTGAGAGTTCTATCTCTTCATCTGAAGGTTGCTAGTAGAAGACTCACTTCCAGGCAACTAGGGTGAGGGTTTTAAACCCACACCCACAATGACACATCTACTCCAACAAGGCCACACCTCCTAATAGGTTCACTTCCTGGGCCAATCATATACAAACCATCACAGATGCTGAAGAGGAAACCTGGGTGAAAACATATATGTACTGAATGCAATGAAGCACATGACTTTATCCACTCTCCATTCTGATAGTAGAGCCACACAAGGAGTAGCTGGTAGTAAAAGAATGAAGAATTTTCATGAAATACACTGCTTCCCCAGAGTGCAATGCAAGAGACCAGTGTCGACCATATCCAGTCACACATAGTTTGTCACTGGCAGAGAAAGAGCATCACCTGTTGGAGAGTCTGTGGAGCATCAAGCTTTGATTTGGTTATAGTGACGATTTATGACTATGTCTTAGAATTCAAATTCCCCTGTTGTCCTTTCTTGATTGCTAGTGAGCCACTCCTGAAACCTGCAAAAAAAATCTGAGTCTAATGATTATATTCTCAGTGTCAAATGTAGATAGTACCAATACTTAAATTTTTATCATTACCCAACTACATTTTCCTTTAAACAGCCTTTGTCCATTATTATAGGGCTGTTTTCTCCTTCACTAAACTAGGTTCTACTTTAAATAATATATTGGTCTTAAAACATATAGAATGTTTTCAGTATGTAGCATTTCTTTCCATGAAGTGGTTTGAAAAATATTTCTTCAGATGGCTTTGTTCTGCTTTATTCTTTTTTAATGGTTATTTTATTTTAATTTTTTACATATTTTTTTGTTTTTGTTTTTTTTTTTTTTAGGCAACATTTACAGTTTTATTACTAAAACTATTGAAAGGCTCAACAAAGTGAAAAAAATCAAATGAAGAACTTCTTAAGTGATAAGGGGCACTGGGGTCACCACCATGACATGGGGAGCTGGGGAGGGCCTTGAGGGGAGCAGCCACTCCCATGGCTCTGGAGCTCAGGAGTTCTTTTCAGATAGGAACTTTTTTCCACCTTACTCTTTCAGTAGACAAATGTTGGGGCCTTTTTCAGAAAAGGAGGTTGATAAATTTACAAACACTTCAGTCATTTAGAAACAATACCGGTCAGAGAAAGTTCTGTGATGAGCAACCAAACATTCAGGGCCTTCTCTTGTTACCCAGAGAAATGCCAGGACATGGAACATCCCTATACATGTCCCAATGACAAAAGACATTAAATTAGATGCCATTATAACTTACACAGTTGTGGATGATGACTTAAGACAGGTGGACAGGCTCAGGGTACTGGGAAACACATGAGCTATATATAGTTAGTTCTCCTGCACTCCACTATGTTGAAAGACAATTCCAACACTGTCTGGAGAGCTGTCTGGACAGTTCCTAAACTCATTTTCATACAGAACTCATCTACCAAAGGCAGAGACATTTCAAATGTTATCCCACTTAATGCTTTCCCCTCCAAATCCCTATCTGACCCCCTTCCCCCCTATTTCTAAGAGGGTGCTCCTTCACCAACCTACACACTCCCACCCCACCCCCTGCATTCCCCTACACTGGGGTACCAAGCCTTCATAGGACTAAGGGCCTCCCCTCCCCTTGATGCCAGATAAGGCCATCATATGCTACATATGCAGCTGGAGCTGTGGGTTCCTTCATGTGTACTCTTTGGTTGGTGACTTAGTCCCTGGGAGCTCTGGGAGTCTGGTTGGTGGATATTGTTGTTTTTCCTATGAGGTTGTAAGCCCTTCAGCTTCCTTAGTCCTTCCCCTAACTCTTCCATTGAGGTCCACATGCTCAGTCCGATGAGTGGCTGTAAGTATCCACATCTGTATTGGTAAGGCTCTGGCAGAGCCTTGCTTTATTCTTTTCTGCATAGTACTTCTGGTTACTAGACTTGACTTTAGCCATTTTGTGTGTTATCTCTGTATACCTATCATAATATAAACTTATTTGTAGGAATATCATATTCCTAAATACTCATATAATGTCTGCATCTATGATTTAAGTCTAACTAATGCAAATGTTTATCTTAGAGAGGTGATGGCTATACATGTTGTGTGTCAATGAGCCAGAAGCCAGCAGTGTGGCTTTGCTCCAGTTTGATGGCTGAATTTAGTGCATCATGATGGTTTCATTGCTTATGCTCTAAGGTCAAGAATAGACAAATGGGACCGCATAAAATTACAAAGTTTCTATAAGGCAAAAACACTGTCAAAAGGACAAATCGGCAACCAAAAAATTGGGAAAAGATCTTCACCAACCCCACATCCGACAGAGGGCTAATATCCAATGTATACAAAGAACTCAAGAAGTTAGACCCCAGAAAACCAAACAACCCTATCCAAAAATGGGGTACAGAGCTAAACAGACTTTTCACTTGAAGAAATTCAGATGGATGAGAAACACCTTAAAAAGTGTTCAACATCATTAGTCATTAGAGAAATGCAAATCAAAACAACCCTGAGATTTCACCTCACACCAGTCAGAATGGCTAAGATTTAAAACTCAGGAGACATCAGGTGTTGGCGAGGATGTGGAGAAAGAGGAACACTCCTCCACTGCTGGTGGGACTGCAAGCTGGTACAACCACTCTGGAAATCAGTCTGGCGGTTCCTCAGAAAACTGGACATGATACTTCCGGAGGACCCAGCCATACCACTCCTGGGCATATATCCAGAAGATTCCGCAGCATGCAATAAGGATACATGCTCCACTACGGTCAAAGCAGTCTTATTTATAATAGCCAAAAGCTGAAAAGAACCCAGATGTCCCTCAGCGGAGGAATGGATACAAAAAATGTGGTATATATACACAATGGAGTACTATTCAGCCATTAGAAACAATGAGTTCATGAAATTCTTAGACAAATGGATGGAGCTGGAGAACATAATACTAAGTGAGGTAACCCAGTCTCAAAAGAATACCCATGGTATGCACTCACTGATAAGTGGATATTAGCCTAGAATCTTGGGACACCAAAGATACAATCCACATATCAAATGGTATCTGACAAGAAGGAAGGATTGGACACTGGTGCTGGAAAGGATCAAAACATCAGTGTAGGGGAATACCAGAACAGGGAAGTGGGAAGGGGTGGATGGGGGAACAGGGGGAGGGAAAAGGGAATGTGGGACCTTTGGGGGATGGGGAACCAGAAAAAAGGGAAATGAAATATAAATATAGAATATATCCAATAAAAAAAGAGCTAAAAAAAAAAAGAAGAAAGAAAGTGAAAATCCTGACCTATGGTTAAGAATTTGGAAGCCATCAAAGGAAATTATTTATTTATTTTTCCAGAGCAGACATTCATATCCCATAGAGCTCATTCATCAAGGATAATCAGGAAAACTTACTGAACAATATAGGTTGTCCACTGTGTTTTTCCTTACTTTATGCCTTGGCTATTTCATTTCCGTGTTTATTTGAAAATTGACTCACCTATGACAACCCATGGTGTTGAGTTTATTGTTATAAGAGCATGTGTGATTAATGACCTTACTGAAATTATGGATTCCTATTGTTACTAGGTTCATATAGTAAGAAGCAACAGAATCTTGTATATGATCCATACACATGTGGCAAACTTTAGTGTATCAATGTTGCATAAGTGCTGATAATATGGATTTTACCCTCTAACCTATATTAACACACAGCAAAAAGAAATTTGAAGTATTTAATTCAAATTTGGTTTTGTCTTTTCTCAAAATTAATACTTTAATATTTTGTTTCTCTACACAAGAGAAGCTATGTAATTTTCATAGTGACTACATTCTGATTAAAGTCAAAATCCTGATATCTTTTAAATGAATAAAATTAAATTTTTAATAAATAATTTGCAATTATTATTTTAATATTGTTCATATATATCATGTACAGTTACTTATTTAAAATAACTATCATTTATTTAAATTTATATTTTTAGCAGTTCCACACATATGTAGAATATATCGTGATTTTATGTTCCCCTCTCACTACCTACAGACCTATCACATCCTGTTCCCATTTTTATATTCTTTTCTTTTTCTAAGAACTCAGAGTCCAGTTCAAATTTTCTGTATGCACTGGCTGTTGGTCCATCCACTCTATCTATCTATCTATCTATCTATCTATCTATCTATCCATCTATCTATATATCTGAAGTAGAGCAATATGTACATTGAATTAAATAATGAGCCTATGCCCACACCATTCAATTTACAAGGCATTTAAGATGCTGATAAAATAATATAAACAATAAAGTGCCAACATATTTAGTATAAAATAATTGCTCAATAATCACAACATAATGACACAGCCTTCTTTGACTAACCTGTGCTGGTGGCATGAAGTTTTCTGCAGATATATATACATGTGTGTGTGTGTGTGTGTGTGTGTGTGTGTATGTGTGTGTGTGTGTGTGTGTGTGTGTGTATTAGTTTTTAATAACCAATTTAGTAAGATGAGAAAACATTGCTGCAATAAATGAGTTGTTAATAATAGTTTTAATGAGCTCTTGGAAGCAAGAATAACTATTTTCAGGAATTTGTCAAGGAGATAGTGATCAGATTGTGGGTATCTGCATAAAATATTAATTGTGTATCTCCTTTTACAGATAGGAGAGATAAGTTAATATCAGCAAGGCTTTTTTAAAGTCAATATTCTTTGTATTATTTGTAAATGAATAATAAATAAATCCTATACATATATGTTTGTTGTTTTGTTTTTAGATTGGAAAGCATGCCCACCAAGCCTGGTAAATTCCTCAGTAGTTGCTTGTATGCTGGGAAACCTGAAGCTGCTTAGGCCAAGAAGCCTGAAGCTTTCAAACTGTACCAGAAACAATGGTGAAATCTCATCGCAGGCTTAAGACTATGTAGCTCCCAGAAACCTTAGAGTGTCATTCTGTACTCAAAAGCTGAGAAACTCTGAGTCTGTTATACACAACTGAAAGCAGCAGAAAATACAGAGACTTGGGCAGGAAAGGCATGGGCCTGTGAGTCATCTTCCCATTTTACTTTGTATTATGTGAAAACTCTAACCCATTGAGTGTTTCAACATTACAGCCCTTCCCCTTCAGTTCCTTTGCAGACATGACTGCAAATGTGCATTATCTCAGTATTCCTTCATATAGTCAAGTTGATAACACATTCAACACAAGTCCACTAATGTCCTCTAAAAGTTTCGTAGGTCTTCTTGAAGCATGGTTTTTCTCTGAATAAAGACACTACTATGGCCATCTTTGTGTTGAATACAATACAAGTATCTTGCATACGAGTCCAAATTTTTTATGTTCTTTCCCAGAAGAAATGATAAATGTTTTTAAATTTTGTTGTGTGATATGTTTTGATACAGATTCTCACTGATACAAAGACTAGATTTAAACAGGTAGGGTTTGTACGTGTTCTTTTTTAAAATATTTTTTTTATTTATTGTAAAGGGAAGTAAAAACACTTTATGATAGAATTGAAGATTTACATGGAAAATATTTCAGATAAACACGTTAAAATTGACAATTTTTGTGGAAAAATAAGGAGTAAATTGGTAGACATATAAAACATTGCTAATTTAATTGAAATACTGGATAGAAACATTTTATGAGAGAATTGAAGATTTACATGGAAAATATTTCTGATAAAATTGTAGAAAAATGTAGAAAAACATCTTAGAACTGAAGATTATCATGGAAAATTTTATATAGATATAATAATGGTAGGCATAAAAGTATTCCTAAGTTGATTAAAAGTGGAATTAAAAACATTTTCTGATAAACTTGAAAATTTACATGGAAAGTATTTCTGATAAAATTGTAGAAATATATAGAAAAACATGTTAAAATTAAAAATTATCATGGAAATTATATAGATAAACTGATGGGCATAAAGATAATTCTAAGTTGATTGAAGGTAAACTTATAAACATTTTCAGATAACATTGAAGATTTACATGGAAAATATTTCTTGTAAAATTCAAGAAATAAATAGACAAAGACTAAAATTGACTATTTTGTGGCCGGAGAGATGGCTCAGCAATTAATAGCACTGACTGCTGTTCCAGAGGTCCTGAGTTCAATTCCCAGCAACCACATTGATCTGTAACGAAACCCTCTGTTATGAGATCCAATGCCCTTTTCTGGTGTGTCTGAAGCAGCAACAGTGTATTCATACATATAAATAAATAAATCTTTTTAAAAATGGACTATTTCATAGAAAATTTTACATAAAAAATGGTTGATGTAAAAACTCTTTCTAAATTAATTGAAGGTGGAATTAGAAACATTTGTGGTAAAATCAAAGATTTACATTGGAAACATTTCTGATAAAATAGAGGAAGCATATAGAAAGACATTGAAATTGAAGATTATCATGAAAAAATAATGCAGATAAAATGGTAGACATAAAAGAAATTAATAAATTAATTAAAAGGGGAATTATAAACATTTTCTGATAAAATTGAAGATTTACATGAGAAATATTTCATTAGACTATGTCTTTTTATTGGGGAGTTGAGTCCATTGTTGTTAAGAGATATTAGGGAGTAGTGATTGTTGCTTCCTGTTATTTTTGATGTTATTTTTATGTTTGTGCGGGTATTTTCTTTTGGGTTTGTTGGAAGATTACTTTCTTGCCTTTTCTAGGGTGTAGTTTCCCTCCTTGTGTTGGCATTTTCCATCAATTATCCTTGCAGGGCTGGATTTGTGGATGGATATTGTGCAAATTTGGTTTTATCATGGAATATCTTGGTTTCTCCATCTATGATGATTTAGAGTTTTGCTGGGTATAGTAGCCTGGGCTGGCATTTGTGTTCTCTTAGGGTCTGTATGAGATCTGCCCAGGATCTTCTAGCTTTCATAGTCTCTGGTGAGAAGACTGGTGTGATTCTGACAGGTCTACCTTTATAAGTCACATGCCCTTTTTCCCTTACTGTTTTTTAATATTCTTTCTTTGTTTAGTGAATTTGGTGTTTTGATTATTATGTGCCAAGATTTTCTGTTCTGGTCCAGTCTGTTTGGAGTTCTGAAGGCTTCTTGTATGTTCATGGGTATCTCTTTCTCTAGGTTAAGGAAGTTTTCTTCTACATTTTGTTGAAGATATATAATGGGCCTTTAAGATGTAAATCCTTGCTCCTCATCTATACCTATAACCTTTAGGTTGGGTCTTTTCATTGTGCCCTGGAGTTGCAGGATGTTTTGAGTTACCAGCTTTATGCATTTTGCATTTTCTTTAACTGTTGAGTCAATGTTTTCTATGGTATCTTCAGCACCTGAGGTTCTTTCTTCTATCTCTTGTATTCTGTTGTTGATACTTGCATCTATGACTCCTGAATTCTTTCCAAGGTTTTCTATTTCCAGAGATGTCTCACTTTGTGATTTCTTTGTTGTTTCTACTTTCACTTTTAGATCCTGGATGGTTTTGTTCAGTTCCTTCACTTGATTGTTTGTGTTTTCCTGTAATTCTTTAAGGGATTTTTGTGTTTCTTCTTTAAGGCCTTCTGCCTGTTGACCCATGATCTCCTGTGTTTCTTTAAGGGATTTGTGTGTTTCTTCTTTAAGGGCTTTTACCTATTGTTCTCCTGTATTTCTTTAGGGAGTTATTTATGTCTTTCTTAAAGCCCTCTATCAGCATCATGAGATATGATTTTAAATCAACTCTTGCTTTTCTGGTGTGTTGGGGTATCTGGGGCTTGCTGTGGTGGGAGACCTGGGTTCTGATGTTGCCATGTGGCCTTGGTTTCTGTTCGTAGGGTTCTTGTGCTTGCCTTTTGCCATATGGTGGTAATTGGTATTGTTGTCTCTGGCTGGAGTTTGTTCTTTCTTTGGGCCTGTAAGCCTGTTCCTTACTTCTCTGAGCTCAAAAGTGAAAGCACTGCTGGGAGATCTCTCTCTCCTGGTGGGCTATGCACAGAAGACTGTGGAGTTTTCTGGCTTCTCAGTGTAAATGGTGGCAGGCAGGAAGACTTCCCTCCCAGTTGCTCCACTGATCTTAGGCCCTGTGTGCTCCTAGCTGGGTCCCCTCCAGAGAGAAGGTGGAGATCTCACCTCTGTGCTCAAAAGTGAAAGCCTGCTGTGAGATCACTCCCTCCTGGCAGGCTATGCACAGAAGACTGTGGAGTCTCCCAGCTCCCTGGTCCAAATGGCAGCAGGAAGACTTCTGTCTCAGCTGCTCTACTGATCATAGAAGGCCGTGGATTCTCCTGGCAACCTGATACCTGTAAATGTTCTATATTCTCTTTTCCTAATATAAAATAATATAAAAACTATGCTATGAAACTAGTGATAATTATATGTTAATATAAAATAAAGAAATATTATGTGATAAAAGAATATGAAAATATAGTAATTAGCTTAACACACACATGAGCAAGCATGGTCATAATAATATACAGAAGTAATATTAATAAAAATCTATGAAATAGGTTGCACGGCCATGCCTTACTTCTCTTACTTCATCTGTTCTCCTTATCTTGAAAAATTACCTCAGCATAGCTATTTATCTGACAGATTGGTCTGGGTTTTTTTTGTTGTTGTTCATTTAAAAATATCTTTATTCTCTTTATTCTTGGGATATTCCTTGGGATTGGTTTATTTATTTATTGTTTTACTTTAAACTCCAGATTTTATTTCCCTTCCAGTCCACCCTCTGACTATTTTACATCCCATGCTGCCTCTCTGCCCCCCTGTTTCCATGAGGATGTCCCCACGCCCACCTTCATCAGATCTCTAAACTCCCTGGGGCCTCCAGTCTCTTGAGGGTTAGGTGCATTTTATCTGACTGAACCTAGAGCCAGTAGTCCTCTGCTCTACATGTGTTGGGGCCTCATATCAGCTAGTGTATGCTGCCTGATTGGTGTTTCAGTATCTGAGAGATCTTGGGGGTTAATTAAGACTGCTGGTCTTCCTATAGGTTTTCCCTCCTTCCTAGCTTCTTCCAGCATTCCCCTAATTCAATCACAAGGTCCAGAACCTTCTGTCCATTGGTTGGGTGCAAATATCTGCAAATATCTGCTTGTTGGGTCTTTCAGAGGGCACTCATGCTTGGTCCCTTTCTGTGAGTACTCCATAGCCTCAGTAATAGTGTCAGACCTTGGGACCTCCCAGTGAACTGAATTCTAGTTTGGGCCTGTCTCTGGTTCTTCTTTTCCTCAGGCTTTTCTCCACTCCCAACCTTGCCGTTCTTTCAGACAGTAACAATTATGGGTTAGAGTTTTGACTGTGGGATGGCAACCTCAACTCTTACTTGATATAACACCCATTCATGTTAAAAGTATTGGAGAGATCAGGAATTCAATGTCTATACGTAAACATAACAAAAGCAAAGCAACAACCAATATTAAATTAAAGTGAGAGATATTTGAAGAAATCCCACTGAAACTGGGGACAAGACAGGGATGCCCACTCATTGCATATCTATTCAATATAGTATTTGAAGTGCTAGCCAGAATAGTAAGACAACAAAAAGAGATCAAGGGGATTCAATTTGGTGATGAAATAAAGGTATCACTATTTGCAGATGATATGATAGTATTCATAAGCGACCCCAAAAACTCCACCAGAGGCCGTCTCCAGCTGATAACTTCAGCCATTTGGGCAGAATTAAAATGTACTCAAATAAATTCCTTTAGAAAAATAATAAAGAGGCTGAGAAATTATGGAAACAACTCCCTTCATAATCATCACAAATAGTATAAAATATCTTGGGGTAACTTTAACCAAACAAGTGATAGCTCTGTATGACAATAATGTCTGGTTTCTCAAAAAAGAAATCATTGAAGATCTCAGAAAATGGAGAGATCTCCCATGCTAATTGATTGGCAGAAATAGCATAGTAAAATGGCCATCCTACCAAAGGCAATCTACAGATTCAATGCAATCCCTATCAAAATCCCAACACAATTCTTCAAAGACATGGAAAGAACAAATCTCAAATTCTTCTGGAAAGACAAAAAACTCAGAATAGCAAAAATAATACTTAGTAATAAAAGAATGGCTGGTTCAATCACCAACCCTGACCTCAAGCAATAGTGACTACAGAGAAATAGTGATAAAAACTGCATGGTATTGGCACAGAGACAGAAATGTTGATCAATGAAATAGAACTGAAAGACCTAGAAATAAAACCACACATGAGTACTTGATCTTTGACAAAGAATCCAAACATATACAATGGAAAACGAAAGTAGCTTCAACAAATGGTGCTGGTCTAACTGGCAATCTATATGTAGAAAAATGAAAATAGACCCATATTTGTCACCTTGCACAAAGCTCAATTCCAAGTGTATCAAGGAACTCAACATAAAACCTGATACACTGAATCTAATAGAAGAGAAAGTGGAAAAGAGACACTTTCTTTTTAAACTCATTGGCACAGGGGGAAATTTCCTAAACAGAACTCCAATTGCTTATGCTCTAAGATCAAGAATTGATAAATGGGACCTCATGAAATTAGAAGGATTTTATAAGGCAAAAGACATAGCCAATAAGACAAATTGGCAACCTACAAATTGGTAAAATTCTTCAATAAACCTACATTCAATATCCAAAACATATAAAGAACTCAAGAAGCTAAAAAAAACCAAAAACAAACAAACAAACAAAAAAACAATCAAAATATGGAGTATAGAACTAAACCGAGAATTCATCACAGAGGAATCTTGAATGGCTGAGAAGCACCTAAAGAAATGTTCAAAGTCTTTAGTGATCAAAGAAATGCAAATCAAAACAACCCTGAGTTTCTACTTTACATCAATCAGAATGGCTTGGATCAAAACTTCAGGCAGCAGCACATGTTGGTGAGGATGTGGAAAAAGACGAACACTCCTCCATTGCTTGTGGGATTCCAAACTGGTACAACCACTCTGGAAATAAATCAAGAGGTTCATCAGAAATTTGGAAATCAATCTACTTGAAGACCCAGCAATACCACTCATGAGAATATACCCAAAAGATGCCCCACCATGCCACAGAGGCACATACTCCACTATGTTCATAGTGGCTTTGTTTGTGATAGCCAGAATCTGGAAATAATTCAGATGTCCCAAATTAGAAGAATGGATACAGAAAATGTGGTTCATTTACACTAGGGAATACTACACAGCTATTAGGAATGAGGACATCCTGAGCTTTGCAGGCAAATGGATGGAACTAGAAAATATCACCCTGAGTGATGTAACGCAGACCAAAAAGGACATGCATGGTATATACACACTAATAAGTGGTTATTAGCCAACAGCAGCAGCAACAGCAGCAGCAGCAGCAGCAGCAGCAGCAGCAACAACAACAACAACAGCAAAAACAACAACATACTGAATACAGAAGATACAGCCCACAGAATTCAAATAGGTCAACTAGCTGAATGGCCCAAGTGAGGATACCTCAGTCCCATTTGGGAGTGAGAAAAAAGTAACCACAATGGGAGAGGGAGTTACCTGGGAGGGAAAGGGAACGGGGATAGAGAAGGGAGGGGAATGGAGAGGGGATCATGATCATGTATTGGGTTGGGGAAAGGACTGAATTCACCAGAGACAGCAGAAAGAATGGAAACATGCAGCCTCAGGAGGTAGGAGGTTGCAGGCGAGGGGTACAGGACCATCCAGAATATACCAGAGACCTGCGAAATGAGAGACTCTCAGAACTCAATGATTGGGACCTTAGATGAAATGCCCTACATTGAAGAGAGCCCACCTCCAGCAGAAATACTGGCCTGTGCTTTTATTCCTGAAATATTTGCTCCATCTCTGTTTCTGAGGTGGTTTGGATAAACCATCTACATCAGTTCTACACATTTACACTTTAGGTTTGATTTTTTTTCGTATTCTGTTGTTATTTTGTTTTGTTTTTAAGACAGGGTTTCTCTGTGTAGTTCTGGAACACACTGTAGACCAGGCTGACCCAGAACTCAGTGAACCACCTGAGTATATCTCTGCCTCCATTCATATGATACTGACTCACAGGGAGGAGCATCTTTTAATTTCAAGAAACTTGTTTCTTATTCAATGAAATCACTTGAATTTCCCAGTAGAGATGCTGGTACTCAGAAAATAAGGTTTTTAGCTCAATAGAGCATAAGATTATAGGGAGAGAAAAGCAAACATTTTTTAATGGGTTACTATTCTGGAGAGGTACACTCTTTTGGGTTTTGTTCCTTCATTTCTGAACATATAAATTTGACCAATTGGTAAAATATTATATTTTGGAAACAGATTCATAACATAAATTACTTTCTGGAAAACCTTTCCTTGACTCTTCAAAATATTACTCAAATAGATTTTGCTTTAACTGTGTTTTCCAAAACCATTCCACCATGTTATCAAGCCATATTCTTATGGTATATGGTGGATGATACAGTAATATTAAAATACTTCATGAGAATCAAGTCATGGCTGAATATTGCCTGTGAAGTGAGAAGTAAATATGCTAGTCAAAGGCAATAATATATAGATTATTATGATAACAGTAGTTAATTTGAAAAAAAACACATTATGAAAAACAAATTCATATCTGGAATAAGTGTCAATTTTTAAAAGGACAAACTCTTCCTCCTATATATGATGAAACTGGTTAAATGTAATTAGCCTGTCATCAAGAGCCTGGCTGGCTGATCCTCCTGGGAAATGTTACCTTATTGGATACTCAGTGCTGGTTTCTGCAGATAAGAGACTTGATGGTGGGATTGGCCCCTCGATGCTAACCTTACCCACACTGTAGATTTTGATACAACTGAATTAGTCAATTACTGTTTCTAGAGCTATGGAAGATCAATAGGTCAATCTTTTTCCTGGGCCTATTTTAAACTATTTCAGCCATGTTTTTCTATTGCAGTTTTAAATTCTGTGGTCTCATATTAATTGTGGGTTAATTTGTTATAAGGTGTAAAGAAGAGATGAAGATTCCACCTTCGGGTGCACACTCAGTTTTCCCAGCTTTTCTTTGTCTTAATAATATGCTATAGTCACCAACATGAATTATCAGCTTTGTAAAGTATCTACAGCATTTGTATTTTATATTTGTTAACTAAATAGTGAAACAAAATAGATGAGGGAATCATTGCTTTGACAAATGAATGGATGCTAAGAAACAAATCCTATAATTCTAGGGTTATCTCTTTGCTTACATATGAATAATGTTTAATAAGAATATGTTTATCACACAGGATCAAATCTAGTTAATATGTTTTGTCAATACAATCTTTATGCTTTATTTAGCCAAATATTTCTTTGTTTCTGAAATGAAAGATAGACATTTCTTTTCTTATCTCTGCATTTCCATAATTGTAAGAATACCACACAGTTCCTGGAATCAATGCTGGCACCATTAGGATGCTGTACATTTTGCAGTTCTTAATTAATTGTGGCAAACACATAGCAGTCTCTATGGCCGGCATCATCTGCATACAGCAACATAATCATTTTTCCTTATAGTAGAGATTGTTTTATGAGTCATAAGTCTTCCCTTGAGGGTGTGGTTATCATCTGATAATCACACCCCTGGGAGATTAAAAACACTTATCTTTGGATCATGACTTGCAGTGCCCCAGAGGTGTGATTATCTCAGGAAACTCACACTCTCTGTCATGCCTAATTGCTTAATTATTATAGCTGTGAGTTCAGAGCACCATATAGGAAGTAGAGTTGTGTCAGCATTTCCAACAAACTACTTATCCAAGAATATATAACTTAGCTTTTTAAGAAGGAGCTCTTAGACGATTGAATCACGGCATTACAGATAGTAGTCTAAGAATATGGTTTTATCAATAAGGTATTTTCATTTTGAATTCCTATTCTTGTAGTGAATTGATCAAAGACAAATTTTATTCCTTTTAAACATATATTCTGGGATGATAAGCTAGAGCAGTGGGTTAAAGTGCTTGCTGCCAAATCTGAGGGCTTGAGTTTAATCTTAGAACACACATGGTAGAAAGAAAGAACCAAATTCTTTTGTCATCTGACACCCACATGCAACATGTGCACACACAATACTGATTCCTGGTCATATTCACACACGTACATACAATAATTAAACTGAAATGCCACTTTTAAGAAAACAACATGTTCTCTGAGGCAGCCAATAAAGTAAAAGTCTTTTAAAAATAAAAAAGTTTAGTCAAGTTAAATAGCAACAATAACTTACCTAATTTCTAATATCCTTGGAAAGGCACTTAAACTTTTCACAGCATTCATAAAGGATTATGGAAATAAAACAAACTCCAAATCGAGAATAGTGTTATATATGTATCAAAACAACCAAATATTTTTAATTCATTTTTTACTTATTCAATTTACATCTTGATCATTCCCTGCCTCCTGATCACCCCCTCCCACAATCTTTCCCCCATCTCCCCTTTCTTCTCCACTGAGCTGGTGGGGACCCCTTGTAGATTTCCCCACGCTGGCACTTCAAGTCTCTGAGAGGCTAAGTGCTTCCTCTCCCACTGAGGCCAGACAAGGCATCAGAACTAGAAGAATATATAGCCCATGTATAGGCAACAGCTTTTGGGATAACCCTGGTTCCATAGTTCTGAACTTTCATGAAGACCAAGCAGAACATCCACTACATATGTGCACAGAGACTTAGGTCCAGTCTGTGTACGTTCTTTGGTTGGTGTTTCAGACTCTTCAGAGCCCCAGGGGTCCAGGTTAGTTGGCTCTGTTGGTCTTCTTATGGAGTTAGTATCCCCTTTGGGGCTCACAATACTTCTTCCTATTTATCCACTCCTTGGCTGTGAATGTCTATATCTCAGTTAGCTGCTGGGTGGAGCATCTAAGAGGACAAGATGCTCCTGTCTGCAAGCATAATGGAGTATCATTAATAATGTTAGGGATTGGTGCTTGCCCATGGGATGGGTTTAAATTTGATCTAGTTTTTGGTTGACATTCATTTACTCTCTGTTCCATCCCCCAATGCCTATAATTGTAGACAAGATAGATTTTGGGCTGAAAGTTTTGTGGGTGGGCTGGTGTCTCTGTCACATGACTGGGGTTCCTGCCTAGCTACAGAAGGTGGCCTCTTCAGGTTCCATATCTCCTAAGTAGCAAGTCACAGCTAAGGTCAACTTCATTGAGTCTTGAGTGGCTTCCTTATCCCTGGTCTCTGTCTCATTGTGGAAATGCATGCCACTTCCTCACCCCTGTCAGTTACAGATTTCTGTTCATTATCATGGCCATCTAGTCATCTTTTTGTCCTTCCCTATACATGATCTTGAACCCTCCCATTCCTTTCCACATTCCTTCTCCCTTCTAGTTCCCTCCCTCAGTCTGCCTCTTATGACACTTTATTCTCCCTTCTAAGTGAGATTCAAGCTTCCTTAAACAAGGTATTCTTGTTTAGTTTCTTTGGGTCTGTGGAAAATAGCATGGGGCCTGTATTCTATGGCTAATATTCACATTTTATATGGAGTTTGAAAGAGCAATTTTCAACTTCATATGGAATAACAAAAAAAAATCATGGTAGCAAAAACAGTTCTTAAAAATGAAAGAACTTCTGGGGAATCACCATCCCTGACCTCAAGCTATACTACAGAGTAATAATGACAATAACTGCATTGTATAAGTACAGAAAGAAACACTGATTAATGGAATCAAACTGAAGACCCAGAAATAAACCCATACACCTATGGACTCTTATTTTTTGATAAAGAAGCCAAAACCATACCATGGAAAACTGAAAACATCTTCAACAAATGGTGCTGGACTAACTGTATATCTACATCTAGAATAAAAATAGATCCATCTTTATTACCCTGTAAAAATCTCAAATCCAAGTGGATCAAGGACCTCAAAATAAACAGAATATCCTAAAATCTCATAGAAGAGAAAGTGGGAAATTCCCTTGAACACATGGGTAGAAAATAGTTCGGACTCTTAGATCAACAATTGCTACATGGGACGTTATGAAACTGTGAATCTTTTGTAAGGCAAAGGACACTGTCAATAGGACAAATCAGCAGCCTACAGATTGGGAAAGGATCAACCCTACATCTGACAGAGGGCGAATATCCAAAATTTTCAAAGAACTCAATAAGTTAGACACCAACAACCCAAATATCCCAATTAAAAAAAAAACAGGATACAGAGCTTAACAGAGAATTCTTGAGAGGAATATCTAATGGCCAAGAAGCACTATAAAATGCTCAAATATTTTCTTAGTTCATAAGCTGTTAACTTTTTAGGGAAGATCAAATAGCTGGGCTAAAACTAGGAAGGTAGATGTAGATAAAACACTGTGGAATTCCCTTGAGCAAGGTTCTTTAAGGCTTATCAATGTCTCATGATAAGATGACAGATATTTCAAACCTGAAAGATTCTTCTTCATGCAGTTCAAGTCATAGGTGATTAAAGATTAAGCTATGTTGTTAATGTAATAATTCCTAAGAGATATATTTGGTTTACTAGCTGTAACTCATCTGAGTTAATACTTTTCCAACAGCAACATCCCTGATATGCTTACAGTTTTTTTGTACATATGAGTTGAATCGAACAAAAAGAATGTTGAGGGCCATCTCATTGTACTAAAGCTAAAAATAACCCTGGTCCTGAATCAGTAGGTAATTTTGCAATTTCTAAATGCCTTTTAGAAGATCTTTACCCAGACCACTTTGTGATCATTCACTATGCCTTGGGTAAGTATATCTCAATATTTACATTTATAAAATTCATGTCTTAGAGTGCTATCTCACAAATAATATAAAAATTAATAATTTTCTATTTTCCATTTCAAACCTTAAAGTTTTGGAATGAGGTTCTTATCTCTCTCTTTCTATCATTCTCTCTCTCTGCATCAGATTTATAGGTATTGTTTTTGTCTAAGCCTCCTAATATAGTGTGCAAAGTGAGAATGCTAAAGCAAATGTAAAAGCTAAGAACTTTTAATAGAACACAAAAATCCCTCTATTGGTGAACTTAGATTAAAATTCCTGTGAGGACCAAAGGGAGGAGGTGGTCTTTTACATACCAGGAAGCGAGACTCAAGATAAAACATGACAAAGTTGTCTTTTCATGGGACATAAATGTGTTTATTTTTATTATGGACATTTTCTGTTAGATAAGCCATACTGTGTGTAACTCTTTTAGCACAATGTAGAGACTAACATGCTTCCTTCATGTTGACTCTGACTTGTAGACTGTCTAACTCTTTTTATTTATTTCTGAGTTTTTGTCTTCAAAAATGCTACTCATTGATGCCTTTTGCAGGCAGACAATATTCAATGTTATGGAGTTATAAATGATTCTATGTTCAAGAGATCTTGATAGGAATTTACATAATTCCTATTAAAGACTCCATTATGAGGAGGGGTTTTCTTTTTCACCCACAAAGAGAAAATTTAACTTGTGATGAACTTCAAGGGATAATAAATAGTAAGAACAATATTTAAAAACATCAAAGTTAGGAAATTTATACTTCTGGGCTCCAAAACTGATTACTATACTAAATGAATCAAAACAGCATAGTATTTTCATAAAAACAGTCAATAGCATATTAATATAATAGAGAGTTCAGAATCAACCTTCACATGAAATAGCTTTCAATAATGGTACCAAGATCATTTAACATGGTAGACAGTGTTTACCCAAGCAAGGATTAGACAATAGGATGTTTGTATAATAAAGAATGACATTGAGCATTTATAGTACATATATTGCTTCATGCAATAATGGATCAAAGAGGAAAACTGTAAAACTCTTAAAATAAAAAATTAGAGAATATACTTTTGCTTTGGATCTGACAATGATTTCTTTGTGTATGATACCAAAATCACAAATAACAGAAGTTAAAGTAGATGAGTCAAACAGTATCAAAAATTCTTCTTAAGACTTATTTTGAACTATGAGTAAAGAGAGTAATTGAGTTTTGCTGTAATTATATACACATACGCATACACACAGACATATATATATAGGTGTATATATACACCTATATATTATATATAGGTGTGTATATATATATATATATATATATATATATACATTACATTACCTACATTATAACAAAGGCAAATACCTAACAAACTGAATTTCAGAAAAAGTCTTGGTTGAACATTTATGTAAAGAGAGTATATAAATGACAAATATATCAGCATTATTGATTCTTGTATTACATGGAATTCTCTCTCTCTTTTTTTAAATATGGGCATTAATATTTTTATTTTTTCTTTTTTAAAATTTTTTGAAAAGGGAAGTAAAGGGAAATAACACTTTATGATAAAATTAAAGATTTACATGGAAAATATTTCAGATAAACACATGGAAAATTACAGAGTAAAGTGGTAGACATGTAAAACATCACTAAATTAATTGAAATATGGGATAGAATCATTTTTGATAGAATTGAAGATTTACATGGAAAATATTTCTGATAAAAATATAGAAAAATGTAGAAAAACATTTTAGAATTGAAAATTATCATGGAAAATTTTATATAGATATAATAATGGTAGGTATAAAAGTATTCCTAGGTTGATTAAAAGTAGAATTATAAACATTTCTGATAAACTTGAAAATTTACATGGAAAATATTTCTGATAAAATTGAAGAAAAATATAGAAAGACATGTTAAAATTAAAGATTATCATGGAAATTCTATAGATAAACTGATAGGCATAATGTTAATTCTAAGTTGATTGAAGGTGGAATTATAAACATTTTCAGATAACATTGAAGATTTACATGAAAAATATTTCTGGTAAAGTTCAAGAAATATATAGACAAACATGTTAAAATTGACTTTCATTTTACATACAAAATCATAGATAAAAAACTCTTTTGAAATTAATTGAAGGTGGAATTAGAAACATTGGTGATAAAGTCAAAGATTTACATTGAAAACATTTCTATAAAATAGAGGAAGTATATAGAAACATATTAAAATTGAAGATTATCATGAAAAATAATGCAGATAAAATGGTAGACATTAAAAACATTACTAAATTAATTAAAATGTGAATTGTAAACCTTTTCTGATAAAACTGAAGATTTACATGAGAAATATTTCATTAGTCTATATCTTTTTTAGTTTTTATTTCATTTATTTATTTATTTATTTATTTATTTATTTATTTATTGGTTTTTTGAGACAGGGTTTTTCTGTGTAGCCCTGGCTGTCCTGGAAATCAGTCTGTAGACCAGGCTGGCCTCAAACTCAAAAATCTGCCTGCCTCGGCTTCCCAAGTGCTGGGATTAAAGGCGGCAGTCCATGCTTTTTTATTAGGGAGTTGAGTCCATTGTTGCTAAGAGATATTAGGGAATAGTGATTGTTGTTTCCTGTTATTTTTGATGTTATTTTTATGTTTGGGTGGGTATCTTCTTTTGGTTTTGTTGGAAGAAGACTACTTTCTTGCTTTTTGTAGTAGTAGTTTCCCTCCTTGTGTTGGCATTTTCCATCAATTATCCTTTGTAGGGCTGGATTTGTGGACAGATATTGTGTAAATTTGGTTTTTATCATGGAATATCGGTGTCTCCATCTATGATGATTGAGAGTTTTGCTGGGTATAGCAGCCTGGGCTGACTCTTGGTTTCTCTTAGGGCCTATATGAGTTCTGCCCAGGATCTTCTAACTTTTATTGTCTCCGGTGAGAAGTCTGGTGTAATTCTGATAGGTCTGCCTTTTTAAGTTATTTGCCCTTTTCCCCTTACTGCTTTTAATATTCTTTCTTTGTTTAGTTAATTTGATGTTTTGATTATTATGTGCCGGGAGGACTTTCTGTTCTAGTCCAGTCTGTTTGGAGTTCTGAAGACTTCTTGTATGCTCATGGGTATCTCTTTCTCTAGGTTAGGGAAGTTTTCTTCTAAAATTTTGTTGAAGATATATACTGGGCCTTTAAGATGTAAATTCTTGTTCCTCATCTATACCTATAATGCTTAAGTTTGGTCTTCTGATTGTGTCCTAGAGTTCCTGGATGTTTTGGGTTACCAGCTTTATGCATTTGCATTTTCTTTGACTGTTGAGTCAATGTTTCCTATGGTATCTTCAGCACCTGAGGTTCTTTCTTCTATCTCTTGTATTCTGTTGTTGATGCTTGCATCCATGACCCCTGAATTCTTTCTAATGTTTTCTATCTCCAGAGGTGTCTCACTTTGTGATTTCTTATTGTTTCTACTTCCACTTTTAGATCCTGGATGGTTTTGTTCAGTTCCTTCACTTGATTGTTTGTGTTTTCCTGTAATTCTTTAAGAGATTTTTGTGTTTCTTCTTTGAGGGTTTATTCTTGTTGATCCATGATCTCCTGTATTTCTTTAAGGGATTTGTGTGTTTCCTCTTTAAGGACTTTTACCTGTTGACTGATGTTCTCCTATATTTCTTTAAGGGAGTTATTTAAGTCTTTCTTGAACCCCTCTATCAGCATCATGAGATACGATTTTAAACCTAACTCTTTCTTTTCCGGTGTGTTGGGGTATCTAGGACATGCTGTGGCGGAAGAACTGGGTTCTGATGTTGCCATGTGGCCTTGGTTTCTGTTGGTAGTTTTTTTGTGCTTGCCTTTCGCCATCTGGTTAAATCTGGTGGTAGTTGGTATTGTTGTCTCTGGCTGGAGTTTGTTCCTCTTGTGGGCCTGTAGGCTTGTGTCCTTACTCCTCTGAGTTCAAAAGTGAAAGCACTACCGGGAGATCTCTCTCTCTCTCTCTCTCCTGGTGGGCTATGCACAGAAGACTGTGGAGTTTCATGGTTTCTTGGTGCAAATGATGACAGGCGGGAAGACTTCCGTCCCAGTTGCTCCACTGATCTTAGGCCCTGTGTGCTTCTAGCTGGTCCCCTCCAAAGAGAAGGTGATCTCACCTCTGTGCTCAGAAGTGAAAGCTCTGCTGGGAGATCACTCCCTCCTGGCAGGCTATACACAGAATGCTGTGGACCAGCTCCCTGGTGCAAATGGCTGCCAGAAGACTTCCATCCCAGCTGCTCCACTGATCACCACTTGGAATTCTCTAAAGGAGCAGAATTGGTAGAATTTACACACACACACACACACACACACACACACACACACACACAGAATTTATTAGAGTGGCCTATAGGCAGTGATACTGCTAGTTCAATGATGATTTTCTACCATTAAAAATTCCAATCATTTTCCAGTCACTGAGGCTTGATGTCTCAGCTGCTCTTTAGTATTTGCTAGAATCCTGAGGAAGTAGGCTGACATGCCAGTAAAGGGCTGGACTTACCAGCCTGACTGTCAGAAAGCAGGTCAAGAGCAAAGAGCTTCCTTCTTCCATGTGCCCTTTGCATGCTGCCACCAGAATATGGGTATCAAATCAAATGTAGATCTTCGCACATCACAATACCTATATCAAAGGTGGTTTTGCTATTTCAAATAGTTTAATTGAGAAAAATCCCTTTTAGATGTCTTCAGCCTTTTTGGCTTTAGTTAATTTCAGATATATTGATCTGTCATCAAGAATAGTCATCATGTGGCCTTGTTGGACATCAGTGAAAAGAGAGGCATTTGGTCCTGTGAAGGTTTGATGCCCCAGTTTAATGGAATACCAGGATGTGGAAATGGGAGTGGGTAGGTAGGTGGGTGGGGGTAATAATCTTATGGAACCAGGCAGATGAGATAGGTAGGGGCTTTCGGCCAAACAAGGAAAGAGGATAACATTTGAAATGCAAATAAAGAAAATATCTAATAAAAAAGAATAGTCATCACAATTCTTAGGAAAATTTAAGTAAAAACTATGATGATCCATAATTCACATTATTTATTAGAATGTCTAGTAAGCAAATGGAAAGCTTATGACAAGAATAAGAGAAATATATAGAGAAAATATAGCTTCTATATATTTTTTAAAGCTGCTTTTTTATTTTCTATATTCTTTGTTTACATTCCAAAGGCTTTCCCCTTTCCCAGTTCCCCCCTCACCATATGCCCCATAAGTTGTCTTCTCCCCACCCATTCCCCACCCCCCCACACCATTTCTTTGTTCTGGTACTATTCTACAAAACTGGATTCCCCTGCATGCAATAAAGACACATGCTCCACTATGTTCATAGCAGCCTTATTTATAATAGCCAGAAGCTGGAAGGAGCCCAGATGTCCCTCAAAGGAGGACTGGATACAGCAAATGTGGTATATTTATACAATGGAATACTACTCAGCAATTTAAAATAATGAATTCATGCAATTTGTAGCCAAAAATGTCATGGCTATTATGGAAACCATATAACCATTTTCTAAAGTGCAAAATAAAATTCTATTTGAAAATACCACAAGTAAACCTATTTATTACTCTGCATGGTAATTAAGAAATAGAATAAAAGTAAAAATAAATGAATTTTTATATGACATAGCAATTCTACATTTAGGTGTGTGTTTGTTCTAGACTGATGCAATCCCTTCATTATTTGCTGTATTGAGGTCTCAATTTTCAATTCCTCAAAATGTGGTTGCATTCATAGTAGCCTTAGAGTTTTTGATTAAGTTAAAACTAAGTCATTAGGCTGAGGACTAATCTCACTGACTAATGTCCTTTTAACAAAAGGAATTTAGGAGAGAGACATTCACAGATGGTAGATAATTCAAAGAGACATGTAGAAGATGGACATACTGAAGTCAAGAAGAGAGCCCTCAGAGAAAGTAAGTCTTCCAAGACCTAGGGCTTGATCTTTTACATTCCAGTATGGTTCAGGAAATGAATGTCTGTTGTGTAAGTCACCCATTCTTCTTCTTTTATTGTGTGTCCTGAAAGCCTGAGAAAACCAATAAAATATTTAAAAGATTTCAGAGTATTCTTCTGCTGATCAACTTGAGCACTGATTTTCAGAGCCAGCACTATTCACAGTAATTATATCAGGTAAGGTGACTAAGGTTGTAGGATCTACCCCGCCTGCAGACACCAAACTCCTACACTATTGCTGATGCCAGGAAGTGCTTGCTGACAGGCATCTGGTATGGCTGCCCCCTGAGAACCTCTGCCAGCACCTCACCAACAAAGATGCAGATACTTACAGCCAACCAACTGAGACCAGGAACCCCAATGGAAGAGTTAGGAGAAGGACTGAAGGACCTGAAGGAGCTGAGGGGGATTGCAACCCCATAGGAAGAACAATAATATCAACTAACCTGACCACTCAGAGCTCCCAGGGACTAAACCACCAACCAAAGGGTACACATGGAGGGATCTATGGCTACAGTTGCATATGCAGAAGAGTGTTGCCTTATCTGGCATCGATGGGAGTCATCCCATTGTTGGCATCCCTTGTATCTGTGGAGGCTTGATATCCTAGCATAAGGGGACACTAGTGCGATTAGGTAGGAATTCGAGGGGGGGAGGCACCTTCATACAGGCAAAGGGAGCAGGGTGGGATGAGGGGTTTACAGAGGGGAAGCCTGGAAGGAGACAAGATTTGAAATGTAAATAAATAAAATAACCAATAAAAATGAAAAAGGCAAAATACAACAAATATATATTTTAAAAGAGAAATGTGAAAAACAGGGAGTGGGTGTAAGGTGGATTAAGTGAACAGATAAACAGGTTTACAGTGGAATACAAATCAGCCTTTAAAAAGGAGACACTGAGCCCAGTAACACATGGATAAAATTTAAGGATATTATGCTATAAATAAGTTCATAAAAGGCAAATTCTCTACCATGCTACCTTGATACAGTATCTGGAGTAGTAAAATTAATAGAGGCTGAGGGTGGTGTGCTGATTGATCGTGCAGAGTTAGAAACAGAAAGTGTTTAATGAGCCGGGCGGTGGTGGCGCAGGCCTGTAATCCCAGCACTCTGGGAGGCAGAGGCAGGCAGATTTCTGTGTTCGAGGCCAGCCTGGTCTACAGAGTGAGTTCCAGGACAGCTAGGGCTATACAGAGAAACCCTGTCTCGAAAAAAAAAACAAAAACAAAAAACAAAAAACAAACAAACAAACCAAAAAAAACCAACAACAGCAACAACAAAAAAAGAAATTGTTTAATGGGTACAGAATTTTAGTACTGCAAGACAAACCCCAAAGCTCTGTCTATGGGATGTCTAGTAACCTGAGTATAATTGCCTACACTGAACTTGCTTGTAAGTTGGGGTGAAACATGGATGGTCATATTCACTACAATACATGCACTTCGTCACCCTTGTAGCACAGGTTTATGTAATGGTCCTTTTTAGCTATTTGAATGGCTGCTCATTTTTTAACACAAAAAATGAGCATTGGTTTGAATGTAGGGTTAGACTATGTTGTTAATGAACTATGGGACATTTTTCTAAGTTGTAAGATCAGATAAATAATGAATAATCGTCAGTATCATAGGTACTGTAAGGCACAGAATCAAACTAAAATACTTGAAATTTTTACTTAACTGAATGACTTGTATTTTTACTTGCTAAACGTAGCAACTGAAATAGTTTTTTGCTTACATTTGATATTTATCATAATATTATTCTTGAAGGGTATATGCTGTTTCGTTGAAACAATATGATAACGTAAATTGGAGTATGAGGAAGTATATATAGAGAAACTCTCTAGGATGTCCAGTTTAAGAGTTAACCTGAAATTTGGAATGCAAATATGGCATAAATGCTTTGATAGCCCAGATAACTATATTTCATGTTTATATTCTGACTTCACATACACTCTCTCCTCTTATGTTTGAAAAATTTGTATCTTTAAGTCTATCTGTATTTATTTTACACACAGAACTTTTTGTGGCTAGATGTGTCTTTAAAACATTTTCCTTTTCTACAAAGTTCAGTGATTTCTTAATCACACACACGAACATACATGAACATGCATGTACATAATCACATTTTTCTACATGACCACTTAAATATAGTATGTGTTGAATTAAATTTTGCAAATTTCTACTTTTATTAATTGATAGTTAATTTCTTTTTCCCTCAGATTAATCAATATTGCTATAATGCAATAAGGTGAGAGTGGAAAACATTTTTAATTTTTCATTAAAACCCTAATCTGGGTCTGGAAAGATGTACTGACTACTCTCTCAGAGCAATCCTGAGTTCAATTCCAAGAAACCACATGTTTGCTCACAACCATCTGTAATGAGATCTTGAAGACAGCTAAGGTGTACATATATGTATATTTTTATATGTATGTGTTTTAAGAATTATATATAATTCTTCAAAGCAATATTAGCCTGTTTTTGAATCTTATGTACTTTGCTATTGTGCACACATACACATTACACTTATGTGTATGCATATATACACAATTGATTATCTATTAAAAATAATTAAAATGTACATGAAATATATTACATATAGTAATGTGCAGAGTTGCTCACACTGGGTTATGGGGAGGTGAAAGTGGTAAAGATGATCTATTGTAAGCAGGAAAATGAAGGGGGAAATGTGGAAAGAATAAGTTTACATGGCAAAGCCATGTGAATATCTGTACCTACAGAAAAGATACAATGAATGCATGTAGTAAAACACACTCCTTGTCTCATAGTGAACAAATGTTGAATTTTAACTCTATTAGATAAATGAGGAAGACACATCCCTAGAGGGTTTCTATTTTTGATGTAAAAATAAGTAAAAATTAAATTAAAATGCATTATGTATTGGGCTGCCTCTTGTAACGCTACTGCACATAGAAGCAATACACTAGACTATTTTTCAGAGCTCCTTAAAAGTTAAGTCCAAACATATTGAGTAAAATGATTGAAATAATTATTTTGGCAGTTAAGCTGGCCATTTAATCTTCCCACCATGGAGCCTTCCCACAATCTGAACTATAGTCAGAGACTAGAAACAGTTTCTAGCTAAAAATTAGTTACTTGCTCATGAATGATGTAGAAATCTGTTTCTTTTGATTAGACTCTAATAAGTCTCAAAGGCAAATGAAGAATGTAGAGTGAATTAACTTCAGAGTTAAACTGAGTTTTCCATTTCAGAGTGAAGTTTGCTTGACCTCATCTTAAGTGGCTGGAAGCTGACCCCTTTCTTGTCCCTGTGTAAGGAAGTTCTGGGGATGATGGTAGGGGAGAGCCAAGCTCAGCAGGAGTCCTGTGGAGATAACTGCCAATGAGATCAGGGGTGAGCCTGACACAGAGAAGAGGCGAGCCTCTGCCCACTTCAAGGACAGTCTCACTGTTCAGAGAAAAGTTGTTATAGAGGGGGAAAAAAAAGATTCCACTAGAAGACAATATAATTATTTCCATTTTAAGTAGATTATCTTCATAAGCTAAAAGGAATAATGTGTTCATTGTTATTATTTGAAGGTAAAATATAATTATTAAAACATAGTATTTATTTATTTACTTGGTGTGTATTTTATTTTCATGTGTGTTTTTTGTTTTGTTTTGTTTCAGGGATGCCAAACCCTAAAAAACCAAGGTACTGTACTTGGTTTGCCCTATAAGAATGTGATAAAAGTAAATGAATGTATAGAGATTGGTTTTGATCCTACATGACTGATGTGCTTATGAGAAAATGAAGCGACACCAGAACCTTGTTGGTCTATCACTTGGGGCCAGTGGGGCATGCCAAACAGGCCCTCACCAGAAACCAAACCTTGGTTCTTAGCCTTGATTTAGGATTTATAAACTCTTCCTTTCTACACAACTGGTATAGAAAGTTGCCTGCTATGAAGAGAATGCTCAGTTTCTATGAGTATTTGTTCAGGACCCATGTTCAGTTTCCAGTACCCACATGGTGGCTCATGAGTGTCTGCGATTCCAGTTCTGGGGATCTCATGCCCCCTTCTGACCTCTGTATATATCAGATATGTATATGGTTCATATGTATGCATGTATACAAAGCATTTATATATTTGATTCAAAGTAAATAAATTAAAATAAATAATGCAATTTTGGCAGAAATGTCATGGGAATAACTCCTACTGATGGGATCTGAAGCCTGTTTTATAAGATAAAGAATTGTAGAAGATGGCTGGGCAGTGGTGGCAAACACCTTTAATCCCAGCACTTGGAAGACAGAAGCAGGCTGATTTCTGAGTTCGAGCCCAGCCTGGTCTACAAAGTGAGTTCCAGGACAGTCAGGGCTACACAGAGAAACCCTGTCTCGAAAAAAAACCAAAAGTAAATAAATAAATAAATAAATAAATAAATAAAATAAAAGAATTGTAGAAAATTGTACCTGGTATAGTTAACTGGACTCCAAACTATGGCCGTGTCATAGGCCTTAGAGAAAAACAAATTTATTCTTCTACTAAATGAACCTAGTAAGAAGTATTTTCCCAAATTCTTATTTTTATTTTATTTATATTTTTATTCTTTAATCTTTTTTTGCAGTCCAGACTTTATCCCCCTTCTTGTTAATCCTCCACTGTTCCACAACCCACACCTCACCCTGCCCCCATTTCCAAGAGGATATCCCTCCCACCCTACCAGACCACCCCACTCCCTGTGACCCCAAGTCTCTCAAGGGTTAGGTGCATCTTCTATGACTGAGTCCACACCCTGAATCCTCTGCTGTACATATGGTGGGGACTTCATGCCAGCTGGTGTACTCCACCTAGATGATGGCTTAGTGGGTCCAGGTTAGTTGAGATTTTGGGTCTTCCTATGGGTTCACCCATCTCCTCATCTTCTTCCAGCTTTTCACTAGTTCAACCACAGGGGTCAGCAGCTTCTGTCCATTGGTTGGATGTAAATTTCTGTATCTGACTCAGCTGCTTGTTGGGCCTTTCAGTGGGCAATCATTATAGGCCCCTGTTTGTAAGCATGCCATAGCACTAGTAGCATTGTCAGGCCTTGGAGCCGCCCCCTGAGCTGGATCTCAATTTGGGCCTGTCAGTGGACCTCCTTTTCCTCAGGCCCTTCTCCATTTTTGTTCATCCAGTTCTTTCAGACAGAAACAATTCTGGGACAGAGTTTTTGGCTGTGGGATAGCAACCCCATCCCTCACTTGCACTGTCTTTCTGCTGGAGGTAGATTCTACAAATTATTTCTTCCCACTGTAGGGCATTTCATCTAAGGTCCCTCCCTTTGAGTCCTGAGAGCCTCTCATGCCCCAGGTCTCTGGTACATTCTAGCTGTTCCCTCATCTCTTACCTCCCAAGATTGCCTGTTTTGATTCTTCTGGCCCTCAGGGGTCCTGTCCCCCACAATGCCTAATCAAGTTCCTCTCTTCCCCTCCCTGTTGCCTTTCCCATCCAGGTCCCTTCCTCCCCCATCCTGTGATTTCTTTCTTCTCCCTCCCAAGTGGGATTGAGGCAACCTCACTTGGAACCTTTGGCTTGTTAGCCTTCTTATAGCTCTCAACCTCCAACTGAGAAACTTCATTTTTTACAGTAGATGATGATTTATATAGAAGATTACAAATGGTCAATGTATAAAATAGAATTTTGAATGTTTAGGTCCAGATAGAACATCTCCCCACTACACAAAAAGGCTCAGGAATAATCAGAGAAGAAAATATAGAAAGATTGCAAGAGCCAAAAGTCATTGATGTATCAGAAAAAACAGCATTTATTTGCTGGACATTAATGACTTTGACAGCCACACAAACTCAGAGAGGCTGGAGATGCACCTATGAGACTTGCACAAATCAAACCCAAGTATTAATTTGGATGGCGTGGGTTACAAAGCCCCACCCCTAGGTAAAGAACTATTGGCAAATGATAGTTTTTGGAAAGGAGCGATTTATTTTCTTCAAATATGTAGCCCCTGAGTTGCTAATAATGCTCCATTATTGGATTGTGCAAACAAGTCCTCAGTCACCCATGGGTCATTTTGTATCTTGAACACATCTGGTCAAGGTGTTGTATAGGTTTTTTGTTTGTTTGTTTTTGTTTTTGGTTTTGGTTTTTTTTTTTTTGAGACAGGATTTCTCTGTGTAGCCCTGGCTGTCCTGGAACTCACTCTGTAGACCAGGCTGGCCCCAGAAATCCACCTGCCTCTACCTCCCAAGTGCTGGGATTAAAGATGTTCGCCACCACTGCCCAGCACTTTGTATGTTTATGATTGTCTCTCTGTCCCTGCTTTGAATGTTGAGCTCTCTGGAATTAAAGCAGCACTGAAGGCCATGAAAGGTAGGCTCTGGAGCAGCAAGACCGAGAAAGAAACCACTGGTTCTGTTGAATCTCAAATTTGACTTCCATTCCTTTTCACTGGTCACTTGTGGGTTGCAATCTGTGGAAATCACCTTGGTAACCGCCAACCAATTGAATTCCCATTCTTCCACCAGCCCTTCTTCAACCCATGTGTAAGACCACACACCAGCTGATCAAAAAAGATGCTCTGTGATTTCACAAACTCGAGAGATGATGACAATTAATCGTTGGTTTGCAGTCTAATCCCTCCTGAGATTATTCTCCAACACTATCACATAAAGACTTCATACCCCAGGCTGGGGGGGGGGGACACACAAAGGGTTACCCTTTTGGAGTCAAAGTGGATGGGGAATGGAGTCAAGAACTCTGCAAGGGGGGACAAGAAGTGGAGCAACTTTGGGGATGTAAATAAATAAAATAATTAATGAATTTAAAGAAAAGCCTGTTAAAACTTCACACCACTGCCTGCCATTGTTCTGTTTCTCCCACTGCTGCCTTCCTCTGCACTTAATGATCTCTGTGGACCTTGGGGGTGTCCCTGCTTATCTTGCTTGACAGAAGCAAAACACATACAAATGAAAAATGGAAAAATACAAAATTCTTCACACTGCATTAAAAAAAAAACTTCACATCACCTTTAGATATGATTGGCTAAATATCCAATACTAATTACGATACTGTATTTTGGTTTTACTATAATTTTTATTATCTATCTTGAAGATCATTAACTGCATGAATTGCAATGGGAAAATATCTTGGAAGATAGGTGTATTTTATTTTTTAATTAATTTTTAATTTATTTACACTCCAGATTTTATCCCCACTCCCCAGTCCACCCACCGAATATTCCATATCCTATGCCTCTTCCCCATGCCCCCGTCTCCATGAGGATGTCCCAAACTCTGACACCCCAACTCACCTGACCTCTCAACACTGGGTCTCCAGTATCATGAAGGTTAGGCGCATCATCTCTGATTGAACAGAGACCTGACAGTCCTCTGCTGTGTATGTGTTGGGAGCCTCATATCAGCTGGTGTATGCTGCCTGGTTGGTGGTCCAGTGTTTGATAGATTTCAGAGGTTCAGATTAATTGAGACTGCTGCTCCTCCTTCAGAGTCGCTCTCCTCCTTAGCTTCTTTATGCCTTTCACTAATTCAACCACAAGGGTCAGCAGCTTCTGTCTATTGGTTGGGTCCAAATATCTGCTTCTAACTCTTTCAGCTGCTTGTTGGGTCTTCTGGAATGCTGTCATGCTAGGTCCATTTTTGTGGGCAGTCCTTAGCCCCAGTAGTAGTGTCAGGCCTTGGGGTTTCTCCTTGAGCTGGATCCCACTTTGGGTCTGTCCCTGAACCTTGTGTATAATCAAAGCACCTTAGACAAATTATCTTAAATTCTTGATTAGAAGTAGCATAAACATATTATATAAAATTTAATGCATCAATGTGGTATTATTGTCTGTTTGCTTTACATGAGTTTCTGTATATACATCCTTGTTACCTAACTCCTCAATTTATAGGAACATACTTTAATATTAATATATTATTATATATAATATACATATGTCTAATATAAATGAATTTTAATAGTTTTGTCCTACTTATACATAACATAGTTAGGGAATGTTTTAACTACTATGTCTACATAAAGAATGATTAGAGTTATTTGTTAAAAGTTTATCTGAGGGAATATGTAAAATAACTACAGAATACAGAACTGGATGGTTTAGTGTCTACCATCAATTCAACAACTCAACAGCAAGTTAGCCTTTGAGAGTTCTACACATATCCTATCCTATCCTATCCTATCCTATCCTATCCTATCCTATCCTATCCTATCCTATCCCATTCCATTGACTTCTCTTCTCTTCTCTTCTCTTCTCTTCTCTTCTCTTCTCTTCTCTTCTCTTCTCTTCTAGATTAATTCCATTATACTATATATAATATTAATTACATTATATTAGATTATATTTGTTTTGTGTATGCATGCATGTGCACCATTACATGTATGGAGAAAAACTTACTGAAGTAGGCTTAATGTTTCTACAGTGTGAATCAGAGAGAAATAGCTCAGGTTTCCAGCTGATCAGCAAGTGTCTACACCTGCTGAGCCACCTTACTAGTCCAAAGCATGCATTTTCAGAATGTAAGGACATTCACAATATTTAAAGTAATACCTAAGTGTGAGTACACGCTTTTCCTAAGACCAGAGATAAAAGGACTTATTATATTTGATAAAAATTAAACAGTACAATGGAATAACATCTTATGATTCATTAAAATGTATTTTGGAATGAAACTTCTACTAGCTATGATATTTGTAGTAATTTCCTAAGGATAAATATTAAAATATTATTAAATTTTAGAATATAATTTATTATCAATATTAGTATTCCAGTGAATTGAAATATTCACTGGAATAATAAAGGCTGATCATGATAATGATATGCCTTGTTTTTCCTTTAGCATTTTTGTGAAGTTTAATTAGTGTGGTATAGATATGGGGTTATTCAGTACAATTGCAAATATTAGGGGTCTATAAATTCATTCCTATAAATTTATGTCAAAAGGGGATTTTCAGATGATCATTAAAATGGAAGTATCTAAAAAAAATTTTGAAATTCTAAAGTCCCCAAAGTACATAGAAAACCTTCAAAAGTTAAAATTCCATGCTAGAATTTTATTTTCCATGAAAATAAATATTTTGCCTCACGTAACTGTCATGTCAGGTGAAACATTGCTTGAGATGGTGCAGTGAAAACTGTAGGTGAAAACTAAATCATCTTACTTAAATAACTTCCTCATTCTGAGTCTCAATTTCACAGTTTTCTTATTTGTAAGTTTGCAATACAGGAAAACAAAATAGAAATCTATAGTCAAATGAGGATCTGGATAGTTGCTGTAGTGTGTGTGTGTGTGTGTGTGTGTGTGTGTGAGAGAGAGAGAGAGAGAGAGAGAGAGAGAGAGAGAGAGAAAGAGAAAGAGACAGAGAGACAGAGACAGAGAGACAGGCAGAGACAGACACACAAAGAGACACACACAAATACATTGATATTCAGAGAGAGACAGAGAGACAGAGACTGAGAGACAGAGACAGAGACAGAAAGAGAAAGAGAGACACACACACAGGAAGACATTGAGATTCAGAGACAGAGAGACAGAGAAAGAAAGAGACATACAGACAGAGAAAAAGACACACAGGGGAAGACATTGAGATTCAGAGACAGAGACAGACAGAGACAGAGAGACAGAGAGATACACACAGAGAGACAGAGAAAGGGACATACATGGGAAGACATGGAGATTCAGAGAGAGACAGAGACAGAGACACAGAGAGAGTCCTACCCTTCAACATTTCTCTGTCCTTTGTTGAGCCTGCTGAGCCTCCTACTCATCTTCCTAGAAATCATCCCCAACTTTCTTCCTGTCAGGAGTGGAACGTGAGATAAATGAACAAAAACCATGATTCAACCAAGATTTCCTTTTCTGTTTTCAGAGTTCCATCATTCCCTTAATACAGTGGCCTGGGCAGAGTTATGTTCCCTTATGATAGGCTCTGTCTTCACAATAAAGAATTAGATTCACCCTTTCCTACATAAACAAATTAAAGGTATAAGACTAAAGAACATAAAGAGATTGCTTAACTCTTGAAAATATAGTCCTTTCTAGATTTTAATGTGTTCCTTCTTATCAAATATTCTTTTTTATCATTTGTAAGATTCCAAGCAATTTGCAGTATATATTTTCACAATGAATTTGATACCCACTTTTGTTTAAGTAAGACTTCTTTACAACTTTATGTAGAGCTGGCTTTCAGATACTGACCAGGAGCAATAAACCAGGCATAGCACACATTATACCTTCCTCTTCCCTGAGGGTCAGACAATTCATGTAAATCTCAATTGATATGTGAAGTATCCTTGGGCTCCTATGTCCGAAAGCAGTTGTGTTGCCGTCACATAAGACAGTGCCCTTTACACTAGCTCAACATACAGGTTATAGGAAAACTATCTTTGTGTATATGTTCAGATGAGAGGCTTGGTTTAGTTTGTACTGCCTTTAATGTAGGTTGATAGGAATGACTAACAAAAATGCCTTAATAGCATCTTTACTGTAATATGCACGAACATAAACATAATTGAATAACAGTAAAAATGCATAGGCACTACGTTGACCTAAATGAAGCTAGAGAATATTTAATCATGTATATGGAAAATTAGGGAACAAGATTTTCAAAATAGTCCCTTCATGGGCAGAAATTTTAGTTTATGGATTAATAAGAGGGTTAGCTTTCAACTTCATATTGCCACATCTTAAGGATTCTTGTATCTGATTTTATAGCCAGAGCGGTTGAAATGACAGCACTGTTAATAATTCATGATGTAGTAAAACAGCCTAAATTGAACTCAGCCAGCAGAGGCAGAAACTGTTTTTATTGATGACATGTTTTCATAGTAAATATAAAATAAAATGAATGTCAAGTAGACCAAGATTATTTTGCGTAAAGTATTGCAATTCAGACTCTGAATAAAACTACACTTGCCTTGGTAAAAGATCTAATTGCACGAATCACCCATTTGTTAAAGAGCAGTGTGTGAGCTTAACTGTTGCTTGTTTGTGTTTGTGTACTAGCATGGCTATTCAGGGCAGGGCATGGGGGAGTTATTTACTCTTTACCTGCAAGTAAAATTCCATGTGACTTAGGTGTTGGCATTGCAACTTAATGAAAACCTTTGTCATATTTTCCCCAAGATCCAAAGGAAGATAGTCAAGAAATTGACTATCTTTATGGAAACATCCTAAAGTTTTAAATGTCATTTTTTTCTTCCATTCTTGTGCCAAAGAATTGACACTCTTAAGTGAATTGAAATCTTACCCCTCAGCCTGAGTGTTTGTTCTTGTTTTTTTCATTTAGGTACTGCTATGCCCCTCCCTTACGTATGAGTACTAGCCTAATGAATTGCATGTTTATTATATTTGGAGATAGAGTTCTTGAAGAGGTAATTAAGAACAAGGCTGAAGGATGGGGCCGTAATAGCATACAGCTAAGTTCTTGTAGTAGTAGTAGTAGTAGTAGTAGTAGTAGTAGTAGTAGTAGTAAAACTAAAGCCCTGAATTTATTCTCATTCACCCAGAAGATAGACTGTGTGATGATGTTATTAGGAGGAATGTATTATGAAGAAGCCTGTGCATGCCAAGAATCAAGGACATAAGAGAAACCCATCATTACAACTCCTTTATCTTGTAAAGCCACCTTCTACATTTATGAGCAAAATAAAACAACGAAAATACCCAACCAACCAACCAAGCAATCATACCAACAATATAAAACAAAACACAACACAACAACAGGACAAAAAACAAAACAAAAGGACAAAAAAGTAATAATCCTGCTGAGCCTGTGGTAATTTGTTATGATAGCTACATCTGCCATCAGACCAAGGAACCTTGTTTACCTCCTCCTCCTCCTCCTCCTCCTCCTCCTCCTCCTCCTCCTCCTCCTCTTTTTCCTCTTCCTTCTTCATCTCCTCTGCCTTCTCTTTCTTCCCTTCTTCCCTCTCATGCTCCTCCTCCTCCTCCCCGTCATCCTCCATTCTCTTCCTCCTCTACCTTCTCTTCCACTACATTCTTATTTTCTCCTGATGCTAATTCTTTGTGTCTGAGTTAGGGAGAGGGTTGTATACATGTGCATATGATTCTGGAGGACAGAATACAACTTCAGGAGTATTCACAAGAACATGGTATACCTCTTTAGAGATAGGGTCTCTCATTGGCCTGGAACTCACCTATTAGACAGGACGGCCTCCCTAGTAATTGAGATTACAATCATCTACCATTACATACAACAATTTTATGAGGGTATAGGGGTATTGGTCTTAATCTCTCATGCTTGCTCTGCCAACCTCAAAGGCAGCAAAGGTATCTCCCCAGCCCTCTTCTTTAAGCCTTACTGTTTTGCCAGTTTTTGCACTTAATAATTTGCTTCCCTTTATTTAACTTCTGCATATTTGTGTCAGAATTTTGCCTAGACATTAATCTCTTTCAAATATACTTTTTAAATATCTATACCTCTGGCTTCCTAATATATTGTGAATTTTTATATTTGAAACTCTACTAACACTAGTAGAGTGTTAACACTACTAGTGTCTAACACTAAATGTCATCTAGTCACAAGTTATTGACTTTGTGTTTACTGGCTATCATTTGTCCCTTCATCTATGTTATATATTTCATATAACAATATGACATATAATTAAAGTTATTACTTAATATCTTTAGTTAAACCTAAATTTATTATATATTAATTAATAACTGCCTGCTAGGATAATTAAAAAACTGTTAATCAGTAGTAATTAGAAAAATTGAAAATTAATAGTGATATGTAGAAATTAAATAAATTAAATTACAGATGAATGTAAGGAAATGCACTGTAGTCTCACAAGCAGCAGTATCTCACAATCAGAGCAATGCTCCAAACAATACAAGAGAAAGGCTTTTGTGAGAAGCAAATGAATCCATTTTATTTTTCAATTACTATGCACAGTACTGTTGACTATTCGATCCCAATATTTCAATATGAATGTGTTTGCAGAGGAAACTAACATAAGCCATATGTAATTTTAAGGAACTAGTGAAATATGTACCTAAACCAAAGGTAAGGCCTACAAACTAACTCATGGCTTCCTATTTTACACGTCTCTTTGATGATAGACTTCTTCATGTGGGACTCACGTGAGCTCACTATTGAACTTACAGGGATAGGAATCAATTCACTCATTTAGAAAGAAGCTATGTAAAAATTTGCCCCAGATTCTTTCCTTAAAATAGTTCCCAGTAGAGAACATTTTCTTTCTAATTATTCTTCTCACTCCAGCTGCCTAAAATCCTTTTTTTTCCCTTTGCTACCATTCCATGAATTATTCTATGTCTGGCCTTAATATAAAATTTCTTGAAACAATGGGCTATCTAGGTATCTCTGGGGGTAACTCTGTCTCCATAGATATACCCACATTTTAATGGAGACTGAATAATATAAAGTAAAATATTAGTAGGCCGAAAAGAACTGGCCTGGAGAAATCTTTCATAGCAATCATACAAATGGATCAAATTGATGATGAACACAGGTTCCACGTGACCTACTTGACACCTCACTTTAATTATGCCATTTTTTCTATTTCATAGCAAGTGTGAAACTTTTTATAACGTTCACAGCACCACTCTTTGCCTACATGAGAGCTGTATCTTTGTCATAAATTATAGTTTAGCCTCTTCTTAACTTCATCATATTTTCTAAAACAAATGGAGTTTATTTTCAATTAATCTAGAATTTGAGAAGCTTCTGATAATTTTCCAGTAATTTTATTGTACTTCTGCTTGTGGCCTCCTTTGATTGATTGTATATCTTCAGTAAGTGTTCCTTCAGTAAGGCATCTGTTTTCTATGTAAGCTATATTTCTCCAAGCACCTGACTTTGTGCTTGCCCACATTAACTGTTTAGATTTCAAAGGATGAGCAAAAGGGTTGGGTTGCTCATTCATAGCACAAGCTTTAGCAGTCAGGGTGGTTCCTTTGTAGACACCAATGTTATGTGCGGATGTTTAGGTATGAATAAATGCACAAATGAGAATGAGAACACATTCCTGTGTTGTTTTGAAGACAAAAAGTGGTGTTTGGTTTCTCAGAACTGAAGTTAGAGGCATTTGAGAGACTCATGACTGCTTAAGTGTTTGCTGGAATCTGAACTCCAGTTCCTATGATTGCCCAGCAAACTCTTTTTACCCTGAGCAGACTCAAATTAAAAGAACAACAACAAATAAATTTGGATGTGATGTATGGGCCAAAGTAAAAACCATAGGTGATCAAGTAAAAGAGAAGAAAGATTACTGTTGTATGCCTGTATCTTAGGTACTTTGTGTATAGCTCAGACATACATAGGAATACAGAGAAGAGCTTGTTTTCTCTAACAAAAAAAATAAAACAGAGATTATCTTTTAGAATAAACTATTTTTATAAAATAACCACTATAGTACAAGCTATACACTGTTGTGGTAATGTAGGTTTGTTTCCTTATTGACTGACTAACCATATTGGAATAGAACAGCTATATCCTGTAAGACTTTAATAAAACAATCAATATATCTATGATTTCAGAAAAGATTTCAGATTTATATCTGCTATCTACAGAATATTAATATGGGCACTGTATTTGTTCCCCTCTTCTAGTAGAATGGCTTCAAAGGATGCCTAGAAGAGAAGCAGAATACTTACCATGACCTAGCTATAATGTAGCTATGCCATGGCCATATCAGTAGAAACTATATGGGGACTTTAATTCCTCTCTGTCTAGCAATAAAGAGAACTTTGACACCAGAGAGTAGCTGTGGGGCTGAGTGGGAACTGTATTAGTAATCAGTCATCATTGTTTCCCATTTATTCTCTGTTATCACAGTGTCAGAAAGAGAAAGGAACACATGATTTGAGTAAAATCCAGTTCCATGATATACAAATATGAAAATATTCTTGTTTCAGTAAGAAATTCCTTAACATGCTAAGAACCAGGAAGATAGTAAAGAAATACCATGATTATGTAAAAACATATCAGCTGACACCAACATAGAGATGGCAGAGAATCTGGGAACATGAGAGACACATGTAAGCATGCTATCATAAACCTATCTCAGAGAACAACTATAAATGTGCTTGGAACTGTACAAAAAAATGACAGAATCAAAATTTCAAAAATATAAGAAAAAAGGACATCTCAACGACAACAGTTACTTAAAATTACTGAAATGAAAAGCCCACAGGCTGGGCTCATTAGCACAAAAGGATAGGCAAGGGACAGAAGGTAAAGTATAGAACAGGAGGGCAGGAGACGTGATCAACTCTGAACAAAAGAGAGAAGGTAAGCCTGGACGCAAGGATGAAAACATAGAAACTTGTGAAATGAAAATACATGTATAACATTGGATTCTTAGGGGGTGAGGAGAAAGTAAGTCTGGCTAAAGAAGAATCCACAGAAATGTCATATAAAAATGTCCATACTTGGCAAGGGACATACACTTTAACACAAACATAGAAATTCCAATGAAGTTTTTGCTGAGAAAATTAAAACTAAATCACCAAATTAACAAATCAAGCTGCCTAAAATTAGGCATAAAAAAAACCCAACCGATTACCTAGAGAATTAAAATAAAAATGAATCACATAAGATTTCCTATGAGAAACAATGGAGTCCAGCAGCTGCACCTCTAAATGGAAGGGAATTAGGCAGATGAACCCTCTATACAAAAGTAAAGTAGAAAAGATCATGGCTGTCAAAAATATGGGTAAAAACAATTAAAGATCAGAAGCCATTAGTTTGAGAGAGATCAGGGGGTAAATGATACAATTATGATTTTAAGAAATGGAAATGTTTATAAAGTGGTACACTAGTACAATTGGCTTTCATTCTTTTGACTTGTCTGCTTATTTCACATTTGAAGCAATAGCTATAACATCATCCTTTGTATTTTTATTAGCTATAACTAAAAGATAATATGTAGGAAAATAAAACAAGGTAATGTTTACTGTAATTAACTCAAACTAAAGGAATAAATACAGTATACTATGAGAAGTTATGCAGATATAGTGTGCTAAAAAGACAAATAATAATATAGGTAAAGATACAAATGCTAAGGTTGGAAATGTGGGCTCAGTTCTTAAGGATAATTTGCACTCTTCCAGAGGAAGAGTTCGGCTCCCGACACCCACTTCAGGTGGCTCATGATAATCTGTTACTCCAACTCTAGGAGTTCTGATCCATTTTTTGCTCCTTGCAGGCACTTACAAACACAGAAACAGACTGAGACAAACATGAATGCTATCATTACTATTTCTGTTACTGCTACTAAACCCCTACAGAAAATTGAGCCTATGATTAATAAAAATGTCCAAGTGAAACTTCAAATAAGATTTAATTAAAATATTGAAATAGAACCTAAATGTTCAATACCATATAGAATTGAATTTAGTTGTAATTAAGTTATTATAAGTCATTATTGAATCAATTAGAATAAATTAAATAAGTTTAAAAAACATGACCTAGTTGAGTAATTTACATGAGTTCAACTGTGATTGTGTAAGCCATATGAGATTAAGCTCACAGGACAAATATTTTATTAAAACATTTATCAAAATAAAGCAGATATTCATATTAGTATACTTAAGAGGGAGGGAACTAACCAGAGCAGGAGAGTGTATTCCACCAAGATGCCTGGGAAATCTTTGTATGTATGTATGTATGTATGTATGTATGTATGTATTTTTGTCATTTATTATGTATGTATGTATTAATACTTCAGATTTTATTCCCTCACTCCATCCACCGTCCAAATGTTCCACATCTCATACCTCCTCCCCACCATTCTGTCTTCACAAGGATGTCTCCATCTCCTCCACTCACCCACCCAACCAAACCTCTAAATTCTCTGCGGCCTGCAGTCTTTTTAAAGTTAGGTGCATCTTCTCTGACCGAACCCAGACACAGCAGTCCTCTACTGTATATGTGTGGCAGGGGAGGTCTCGTATCAACTGGTGCCTGCTTGGTGTTCAAGAATCTGAGAGATCTGGGGGATCCAGATTAATTGAGGTTGCTTGGTCCTCCTAAAGGGTCACCCTCCTCCTCTGCTTCTTTCAGCCTTTCCCTAATTCAAGCACAGGGGCCAGCAACTTCTGTCCATTGGTTGGGTACAAATTAACTGCATGTGAACCAAATAACAGGGAAAAAGAAGTTGTTCAAACACCACCCAAGGGCATTGACAAAAAAGGCAAGGTTACAATTATTGTGTAGGTTAGTGGCCAATGTAGAAACTCTTTCCCCAATCACTTCCCCCCTTTTTCTTGAGGAAGGAGTCTCTTCCTAAATTTGGAGTTCATCATTTTGGTCAGAATGGTTACCACCAAGCCTTGAAGCCTAATATGTTTTCCTTCGGAATGTTGGGATTATAGGCATACATCTCATGGCTTGATTTTTAATTGGCTTAGAGGAATCTTACCTTGGGTTTTCCTTTACTGAATAAAGTGTTTCCCTAGCTCTAGTCAATTTTAGAGTAATCTATTTGACCATAATGTAATGAAATGAAAACCAATAACAGAAAAATTGGAAAAAAAGACCTAAAACATCAGAACAGTTTTAAATAATTTATTATTCAAAACAAAAATCTTGGGGCTGGAGAGATGGCTCAGTGGTTAAGAACACTGTCTGCTCTTCCAAAGGTCCTGAGTTCAATTCCCAACAACCACTTGGTGGCTCACAAAGATCTTAATAAAATAAAATAACACAGAATTTCACCATCCATTCACCTGTTACTCCAATAGTTGGTTTATCCTATGTTCTTTTTTGTTATAAGATATTATATTTACATTTCAAATGCTATCCCATTCGCTCCTTTCCCATCTAAAAACCCCCTACTTGATTCCCCCTCCCCCTGCTTGCTAACACACACACTCCCCCTTCCCTGGCCTGGCATTCCACTACCCTGGGGTAATGAGCCTTCACAGGTCCAAGGGCCTCTCCTCTCATTGATGTTCCACAAGGCCATCCTCTGCGACCCATGTGGCTGGAGCCATGGGTCCCTCCATGTGTACTTTTTGGTTGGTGGTTAAGTCCTTGGGAGCTCTGGGGGAACTGGTGGCTAATATTGTTCCTCCTGGGGGGCCGTAAACCCCTTCAGCTTCTTGGGTCCTTTCTCTAGCTCCTCTGTTGGGGACCCTCTGCTCAGTTCAATGGTTGGCTGAGAGCATCCTCCATTTGTATTTGTCAGGCACTGGCAGGGCCTCTCTGGAAACAGCTATATTAGGCTCCTGTCAGTAAGCACTTGTTGGCATCCACAAGAGTGTCTGGGTTTGGTAACTGTATACGGGATAGATCCCTAGATGGGACAGTTTCTGCATGGTCTTTCCTTCAGTCTCTGCTCCACACTTTGTCTCAGTATTTCCTTCCAGGGGTATTTTCTACCATATCTAAGAAGGACCAAAATATCCACACTTTGGTCTTCCTTCTTAAGCTTCACATGGTCTGTGAATTATATCTTGGGTATTCCAAGCTTCTGGGCTAATATGCACTTATTAGTGAGTGAATACCATGTGTGTTCTTTTGTAATTGGGTTAACTCACTAAGGATATTTTTCAGTTACATCTATTTGCCTAAGAATTTCATGAATTCATTGTATTTAATAGCTCAGTAATACTCCATTATATAAATGTACCACATTTTCTGTATCCATTCCTCTGTTGAGGGACATCTGGTTTCTTTCCAGCTTCTAGCTAATATAAATAAGGCTGCTCTGAACATAGTAGAACATGTGTCCTTATTACATGTTGGAGCATCTTCTGGGTATATGCCCAGTAGTGGTGTAGCTGGGTCCTCAGGTAGTACTATGCCAAATTTTCTGAGGAACCACCAAACTGATTTCCACAGTGGGTGTACTAGCTTGCAATCCCACCAGCAATGGAGGAGTGTTCTTATTTCTCCACATCTTTGCCAGCATTTGCTGTCCCCTGAGTTTTTGATCTACTTTCTAGCTACACTGAATAGACCAGGGATAAAAAGAAGAACAGGAAGATGATGGAAGGTGACACGGAAATATACCATACAGGCCATGGACTCTCGAGTCTCAAAAGAAGATATAGAGATAGTTGTTTTCTAGTTTAACTGTATTAGGAATTTTCTCTTTTTTCCTTTGGTTGTAGCTAACTGCTTAAAAATATTTGAGAATGAAAATATGAAATGCAAAATGAAGCTCCACATCTTCAGAATAGCTACCATAATTGCACAGTTTGAGATGTATAGAATTTGGGTATGATAATTTCACTCTGTAAAATTTTATTTGAAAATTATTTTTTATAAAGTTTTATTAATTTTTTAAATACCCAATAAAATTGACTAACAACAATTCTAAGAGAATTCTGAGAGAAAGAAATAAGCAAAGAAAGAGAGAGAGGGAAGAGAGAGAGAGAGAGAGAGAGAGAGAGAGAGAGAGAGAGAGAATCTGAAATAAAATTGGTTCTTCCACTGTCCTGAAGACTTCAAAAGGAGAGTAAGGACATAGTACAAACATTTAGTGCAAAATGTGACAACTTATACAAAATGGCATAATTCCTCAAAAAGCACAGATTACAACAACTTCAAATAAAGCAAATTTAATATCCCCATCACTACTGAGGAAATTGAATTTGTAATTTGAAAACTCCCAGAATAGTAATTTCAAGTTCCAGATGGTTTCACTTGGAAAATTCTACAAAACACTTATGGAAGAATTAACAGTATCTCTACACGATTTCTTGAAGAAAGGAGGAGAGGATATTTCTTGGTTCATTTTATGAAGATAGGTTGATATTAAACTAAAGGAAGGACCAATGCAAAAAAAAAAAAAACCAAAAAACAACAACAACAACAACAACAAAAAAACACTGTCAATGAAGAACGTCAGCAAAGACCAAAATCTCTGAAGCATGCTAGCAAATAGATATATGCAACATGAAAATATATACCATGACCAAGTGTGATTTGTTTCCATGACTCTAGTTCAGTATTTGAAAATCAATCCATGCAATCTACCATATTAAGAGTCCAAAGAAGAAAGGAACAAATGAATCTACTACTAAACCTATGGCAAAAAATGGTAAAATTCTTTACTGAAAAATATGTCACTCAGAAATGTAGAAATGGAGGTAGGCTTTCTCAGACGCCTTAAACGAAAAAAAAAAATACAAATTATTGCTCAGAATGCCAAAACACAGGGCTTTTTCTCTATATCACACACTGCTTGATACTCCTAACCACTTAAGAAAGCCAAGTGCAGAACTAAAAGGATTAAAAACCAACATAACAAGATATGAGATTGACCTCACTGGTGGGTGTCATAATTATCTAGCTAAAATCCTTAGAGAATGGAAACAAACTTGATAAAAGGTTTATTGTGACATTCTCTGCTGTGTTTCAGGGAATTAGAAGAAGATGGGTTTAGAGATCTGCAGAAGGCAGAAGCCATGGCACCTCAGAGGTGTCAGTATTTTTTTTTTTTTTTTTTGCCTATTATGCTACCAGCATGTCAAGTGGGATCAAATATGTAGCAGTTTATTAAGACCTTGACTTTAAAAGCAGAGACGGTTCTGACCTTCCACTGGTACTGTTTGTTGCAGGACTGAGGGAAGTCACAGGAAATGGCCTTCCCTGGAGTAGATGGTTAGTAAAAGGGGAACCAAGGAAGGCCTGACCTGCACAAGTCAGGAGCAATTTGATGCAGGGAATAAGGACAGGATGTGCTGTTCTGCAATCAAATAACCTTCAAGGTTTAATCCTGTTTATGATCACCCATGAATACCCATTGCTATAGATCACTGTTGCAAATGTGATGCTGCTTAAGGAAAACGAGCTTTCAGCCAGAAAATATTAAGAGAGTCTGAGCAGGTAAGAGGCTGCTGCCTCCCTCCATTTCATGACAAAGGTTTCTCTTCTTCTATAGCTTTAACCACTGGCTGGAAGACTCTTCCTAGGTTTTGTCAACTGAGGACATGACATTCTCAAAAGGTTATTATGTTTGTGTTCAAACATACTTAATGTATTTGGAAAAGGACATCTCATTTATAGCTCCTTAGAGTCTTAAAATGTATTCTCCATTAAAAAAATGCTTTTGTTGTTAAATACATTCAACATCTGTGTTCTTGATGGTTTCCCTCTCTGTTTGGCTATTTTCTTGTTCATATAAAGAGAAAGAAACACGTAGTAGTGAGGGTTTTGGTGGGTTCTGAGTTGGGAAATGTTAGAGCACTTGGGGGAAGGCAAATAGTGATGAGAAAATCTTGTGCAAAAAAGTTTTTCTCCTAAGTGAGTTAACCCAATCACAAAAGAATACACATGAAATGCAATCACTGATAAGTGGATATTAATGAGCCCAGAAGCCCTAAATACTCAAGGCACAATTAGCAAGTCAAATGATTCCCAAGAAGAAGAAAGGAGAGGACCCTGGGCCTGAAAAGATTGGATCCAGTTTTGTAGACCCAGAACAGAGAAATCGTGGGGGGGGATGATTGGGGAATAGTTGGGGGGGAGAAGAATTATGGGACATATGGTGGGGGGGAACTGGTAAAGGGGAAAGCCTTTGGAATGTAAACATAGAATATAGAAAATAAAAATTTAAATAAAAAAATTTTTCTCAATAAAAACATTAAAATAAAAACAATTTCTTATAAAATTTATTTCCCTATGCTTGCAATATTGCTTAAGTTTGAAATGATTTGCAGTTTTTAAAGAAATATCAATTTGAAAATTAAACTTATAATAGATTTCCAAATAACTTTTTATGCCTAAGCAAATATGATAGCTTGAATCATTGCAGGACAAACTTAGTAATTGTACATTTATTAATCATTATGAATAATTAGAGATAGTTTTGCAAAGATTAAAAAATTTTAATAGGATTAATTTTCAATTGAGAGTAAACAGTAACAGTACTTAGTAGAGAGAAGGTGATGTCATGTTTTCCACAGCATGCAAACACACACGGATGGCCTTGAGATGGCCTTTCTATCCACCTGTGCACTCAGACCCCACGAGTTAGTGTGACATCGGATCTTGTCTTCTTTTTTTCTGTTTTCTTTCTTCAGTGACTTCCCCATGGGCACACAAGAAGCTCTGTGGAAGGGAAAAATATCTTTCCTGATAAATAAAGCTGAAGTTGAACAAGACACATATACAACTGTAGGTGAGTTAAAGTAACCACATCTCTGTACCATATATACCTAGAAACTGGAAAGCCCATTTGCTGGGACAATTTATTCTGTTGGATTTTCACCACCTAGAATTCTGTGTACAAAGTAAAGAATACAGGAGATTTGAGAGTTAACTTTTCTTAGTAGGTTGGTTTAAAGAAAATGTATAAACATTCACAGTGGCTCACACCTGCAACCATAGCCCTATTTTGGCCAAACCAAGGCCATTGCTCTGACTTGAGAGTAGCCTTAGCTACACACTGCGTGAGACCCAGGCCTGAGTCACAAAATGAGAACCTGTCTCAAAGGTGAACAAAAGAGAGCAAATGAAAATCCACGAGGGAGTAAACTAATGGTGGCATTACTTTATACAACACGCGTAGGAAACTACCAAATTTGATTTGGTTACTGCATGGAGATAGTCAGAACACAGTTCGTGAGTGCAGTTTGTGAATCTGAGGAGGTGGCTGAGAGCTTATGAGAAAACTCCATGGAAACTAGGAGTCTTGTAAAGTCTGTCCCTCCATAACGTGAATTTGTTCGTGCAATGTGCTTTTGGGCTCCTCCCTTTTGGGGTAGTACTTAGGAGTGGGTTTACTTTAGATTACACATGCTTTTACCCAATATTATTTCATTGATTTTGTTAGTTACTATATACAGACTAGACTTATGTGACCTTGCCCTCATGGATGTATACAACTTGAAGTAAAGTGACTTTCACTTGTGTGACTTCTCTTTTTTATATTTATTTATTGGTTGATTTACATCCCAAATGCTGCACCCCTCCTTGTTCCCCACAGTACTCAGAGTCTCTCTCTTTTACCCCTTCTTCTCTGAGAGGGGTGCTCCTTTTGATACCCCCCCAAGTTTCTGCTACATTAGGCACATCCTCTCTCACAAAAGCCAAACAAGGCCACCCTGTTGGGAAATGAATACCACAGTCAGGCTACAGCTTTAGGGAGAGCTACCTCTCTAGTTGTTGGGGGGCTCACTTGGAGACATATGCAGATAGACAGACAAGACCTCCAGTGGAGGGAGAAGGACACCAACCCATCTACAAAACTTCTGACTTGAAGTTTGTCCTGCCTTAAAGAAATGCAGGGACAAAGATGGAACACAGACTGAAGGATTGGCTAGCCAATGACTGGCCCAACTTGAAACCCATTCGATGGGGTAGCTCCAATCCCTGACATTATTAATGACTGTTATTCTTCATGACAGGAGCCTATCAAAAATGTCCTCTGAGAAGTTTTCCCCAGCAGCTGACTGAAACAGATGCAGATACCCATAGACATGGATGGAAGTCAAGAACTCTTATGGAAGCATTGGGGCAAGGACTGAAGGCCCTGAAGGGAATGGGAACCCCACAGGAAGACCAACAGAGTTAACTAATCTGTACTGCTGGGAGTTCTCAGGGACTGAGCCTCCAATCAAAAAACATATACGGGGTGGAACAAAGCTCCCAGCACATGACTTTTCTTATCCCTAAGAATGCCCTCAGAACATAAATTGATGTATGGAAAAAAATTAGCTATTGCATGAGATTTAGTTCATCTCATTCTTAGACTGTGCTGTTCTAGTTTCACACCTGCAAATAAAGTGGTAAATATGACCATTTATGAAATAGGAATTTTTTCTTATTTGCTGTTGTTTGGTTTAAGTTTTACCACAATTCCCTATATTGATAACTAAAACTGCTTTGTTGAAAAAGTTTATGGTTTGTAAAGTTTATAGTAATTGAATTTTAAAAAGTCCATGGTTATCAAAATTAGTAGTTATCAGAATTAAATGGATGTATCTACATTATGTCAAGGGGAAGTAACCAGAATTCAAACTGAATCTTCCTTATTAATCTTTATAATGCTTTACTTTTTTATTTGCTAATTAACTTTTGGAAATTTTGATTTCATTTTTAATAATTGCTTTAATGATAAAAATTTTTATCATTAGATGCTTATGTGTGTTAATGCTTGAATTTTATTATTTAATTTTCACCTAACTTTAAAAAAAAAAATCTGACCTAAAATCAATTAGACCACCATGGTAGCCCTGTCTTGTCTTTGGAACTGTAAACAATGCTTGCATCTGCTACCCTTAAAATCTTAATTAGTACTTAAACTACACAAAGAATCAATGTGATGTCATGTCTAGACAACATGTAAATTAATATGAAAGCACATGATTTACAAACTCCATACTAATACAAATTAATCTGAATTAAGCTTAATCTCTAGTTATTAACTGATTAAGAGTTCTGCTGGTGACTGTAGAGCAGTGATTTCCATCTGTGATTTTGTGGGAAGATATAGCCACAAATAACAAATGCAAAGTGGCTACATGTCTGTTCCTGGGCCTGAGGAGCTGGAGAAGTAAAACTGAAATATACAGTCTAAAAACATGTAGGAATCTCTCCTTAAGTGTCATAATTAACTTTTGGCAAAGAGGATGTTTCAGGCATGTTGACTCTGGCTGTGACTGGCACACCATCTCTCTTAGAAAGTGTGTTCATCTGTTCAGAGGGAGAACTTGTTCTTGCTTTGAGCAAACATCAGATCAAAATTGCCAATATGTTCTTTCTTTTTGAGCAGAATTATTACAGTTTAATAGGACAGAAAGACACACGGCTATTGGCCACTCCCATGAAAACTTCCTGGACATTGAGCTAACGGTGCTCTCTCTTCTATAGACAAAATCAACAGGTAACTAACTGCTTTCTGACCAGATCCGTTCATGATTCCATCATGCACAAGTACTGGGCACATGAGGAAAATGTTTTATCTGTCCCTTTCTCGAGCATATTTTCTGTGTTTAAATATTGTTCAAAATTACGTGTGCAACTATTTAAACACTGTGTCTCCTCCAATTTTGATTCTTTAGTTTTGTTTTTGTTTTGCTTTGTTTGATATTTTGTTTCAATTTGTTTTTAAAAATATTTTCTTCAGGAGGAAAGCTCCTTCCCATAAACTCTGCCTGCACCACATTAGAATTCTAAAAAACTCAGCATTGAAATCTGCAGAATATAACACGAAGGCTGGAATGCATTTCCACTATCCAGGATTCATAACTATATTCATGTAGTTCTGATAATTAGAATATAAGAACAATTGTAATGCATTATAACATGTTTTATTCTTTTTGATATGGTATTCATGCTAAACTTAGTTTCCAAGAAAACTCTATAGTTTATGTTGGAGAAATATTCTGAGTGCTTTATGGCAACAGTATAGATAAATTTGATAATTAAAAAGCAAGTATGTGATAGAAATGGAGGGTTGATGTATTTATATGAACTCTTTCACAGACATCCTACTCATTGTCATAATAACTGAGGCTGTCGTGACCATGGTTTGTGCCTCACATGAAGCCCTAAACAATTCTGACAGGCTGCAGCTCATTAAGGGACAGTCATTTTGTTGAAATGTCTGTCAGCTCACAGGGATGCACCAAGATGAATAGGCCCAAAACAATAGGCCCATTTGTTAGAGCGGTAGCTTCTCTAATACATGATGAGACAATCAAGCCAAGCTCCCTTCGCCACAAAGACATAATTAATCAAATGGACAAATGGTTCAAAAATTGCTCTAGTATATTCTGTAGTGGACAGAGGTTTCCATGGAAACATTGGCGTTTGCATCACAGTTAATGACCATTCTGTACAATGAAGTCTCCCTCTGCCTACTCTCTCCTGTACTCCCTCTCCACGCTGCCTCTTTTCTGCACTTTTCCAACCATTAAAAACACAACCTAGAGAAAACAAACAAAACAGGGAGAGTGAGAAAATATAAAGAAGAACCTTGAGATTCTGCATTCTCTCTATAAAAAACTATGAATCTAAGTGTGTTATTTAAGTACTTATAAAACTAATTATGACTTTTTTTCTTTTGGTTTCAAACTAAAAAAAATGTATACATAGGAAAACTGGTCTGAAATTCTGACTCTCAATGCTCTCTAATAAATATGGTGGCTTATCTGGGAGTCTGTAAAATACTGCTTAGATTATTACAGTGATTTGAAATATATTTGATATAATTAAATTATAATATACAAATATTAAAGGAAAATTCTGTAAAGTCTGTCATCAAGGGAGGATTTAAACTTCATTTTCTGGAGCAGAATATGTAAGTATTAATCAAGATGACTTTGTTACTTTATGTGCAAAATATCTTTGATTAATATTTAATCAAGTTAAAGGTAATCTCATTTTGACACTTAAAAGAGCACACTGGTATTAGAATCTCCACTTTCAAAGTTGGTTTTGTTACTGTGCAGAAGTATACGTTTTACACATTGACCTCCTCTTTTACTTACAAAATAAGCTCATCGAAATACTACTCCTTAATCAGAAACTCTGTCTTGAGAGATGTTCTGACAAATGCTATGCGCTTATACTTCTTACAAGTTGAATTACAAAATATTTCAAATGTCAACACTATTCTGAGATTTTAGGGATTCATGCATATTTGAAAAAGCAACTGTTCTTTTGCAAATACATCCTGATTGCTTATTGAAATGCCTACTTGTTTTGTTATTTCTCTTTTACTTGGTCTCTGTCTGAGAAGCTGAGAGGTTATGTAGAATCTTTTAACACTTTTACCTTTCAATTTAGCTCTGCACTCTTAAGAGCCACCACAGTGTGGGTTTTTCTGTGTGGGCCATAAAGAGGGTGATGCAGAGAGAAGTAGGAAGCTGAGAATAAGTGCGAGCTGAGGAAAAATACAGCATTCATGCCGAGGTATTTCCTGACACACAGAGAGATAGACAGAGAGAGAGGCAGAGAGAGACAGAGTGGGACAACATAGAGACAGAGACACAGAGAGAGTCACACAGAGAGATACACAGACAGAGAACAGAAAGACAGAGACAGAGTAGCACAACAGAGACAGAGAAAGATAGAAACAGAGACATACAGAAAGACACACAGAGATACACAGAGGGACAACAGAGACAGAGAGACAGAGACACACAGAGAGATACAAAGAGAAAGACAGAGAGATGGAGAGAGACAGAAAGGGACAACAGAGACTGAGACAGAAACAGAGAGACAGAGCGACAGAGAGACACACACACACACACACACACACAGAAAGGAAGGTTTTAAACAAATTAAGGATCCAGGTTACTATTTCAGCCATTACATAGAGAACTGGTTTTAATGTGCATTTATGGAAGTTGAAAGACGGTCTCACAGTTAGAGTAATGAGTTTCTTATCTATCTTTTTCTTAGTTGCTTGCTTTCAAGGAGCCAAGAAAAGATGAGCCATGACCAAGGGTTCATAGACAGGTGTATGGAAGTCCATGAATCAACATTTTTCTGCATCAAATATATATTAAAATTTGTCCTATTGTCCTACAGCCAACTGAGATTGAATGTTACTTTGTAATTGCCTTTTAAAACTTTTTATTGACTATTTGGATATGTAAATATTTTCATTATTTCAAGGTTTAGCTCTACATAATATGGTATCTCTTTTATTCACTACCATGAATAAAGAACTAACACACACAGACACATGCAAACACAAACATCACATACAAATGCACATATACAAACAGACCCCCCTCAACCACTACCACATACACACAAACATGTGCAGAATGCACAACACACATATACAAACACATGCACGTATACATATGTGTGTTCAACTCAGCCATCTGGTAGAGACTTCAGCCATAAAGGAATCTTTTGAGCAGATATTGAAATATAACAAACCTAGAAAAAACACACAGTATGTAAACCTAATGCGCAACTGACCAAAAATTTCACCAAGCAAACCATTGCCAGAATCTCAGAGCTTCTGAACTCCCTCCATTACTTACTGCTTTGACAAAGACAACCACTATGTGCACTTTAAACTCTGGAGTTTAACTTTACTTGTATTAAATTGTAGATTATAAACACAGTGATATATATCTATATATCTATATATCTATATATATCTATATATATATCTCTATATCTCTATATAAATATCTCTCTCTCTCTCTATATATATATATATATATAGAGAGAGAGAGAGAGAGAGAGAACCTGTACATCCCATATTTCTTCCCTTTTGAAGAATAATTTTGTTGTGGATGGAAAAGGCAACTTTATTTTTCTTTCAACATTGTACAAATTTCAAAGATTTTTTTCATCCCACTGTCTCTTACTTAAAGAACTCCTCATAATAATTATGCCACAGGTGTCAATTTTTTTTACTACATTCATCTCTTTTTTATTGGATATATTCTATATTTACATTTCATTTCCCTTTTTTTTTGTTTCCCCACCCCCCCTAAGGTCCCACATGCCCTTTTTCCTCCCCTTGCTCTCTCATCCACCTCTTCCCACTTCCCTGTTCTAGTATTTCCCTACACTGATGCTTTGATCCTTTCAAGCACTAGTGTCCATTCCTTTCTTCTTGTCAGACATCATTTGGTATGTGAATTGTGTCTTTGGTGTCCCAAGATTCTAGGCTAATATCCACTTATCAGTGACTGCATACCATGGGTATTCTTTTGAGACTGGGTTACCTCACTTAGTATGATGTTCTCCAGCTCCAGCCATTTCTTTAAGAATTTCATGAATTCATTGTTTCTAATGGCTGAATAGTATTCCATTGTGTATATATACCACATTTTTTGTATCCATTTCTCTGTTGAGGGACATCTGGGTTATTTCCAGCTTCTGGCTATTATAAATAAGGCTGCTATGAACATATTGGAGCATGTATCCTTATTGCATGCTGGGGAATCTTCTGGGTATATTCCCAGAAGTGGTATGACTGGATCCTCTGGAAGTATCATGTCCAGTTTTCTGAGGAACTGCCAGACTGATTTCCAGAGTGGTTGTACCAGCTTGCATTCCCACCAGCTGTGGAGGAGTGTTCCTCTTTCTCCACATCCTCGCCAACACCTGATGTCTTCTGAGTTTTTAATCCTAGCCATTCTGACAGGTGTGAGGTAAAATCTCAGGGTTGTTTTGATTTGCATTTCTCTAATGACTAATGATGTTGAACATTTTTTAAGGTGTTTCTCAGCCATCCGAATTTCTTCAGGTGAAAAGTCTTTGTTTAGCTCTGTACCCCATTTTTGGATAGGGTTATTTCCTTTTCTGGGGTCTAACTTCTTGAGTTCTTTGTATACGTTGGATATTAGCCCTCTGTCAGATGTGGGGTTGATGAAGATCTTTTCCCAATTTGCTGGTTGCCGATTTGTCCTTTTGACAGTGTCTTTTGCCTTACAGAAACTTTGTAACTTTATGAGGTCCCATTTGTCTATTCTTGATCTTAGAGCATAAGCCATTGGTGTTCTGTTCAGGAATTTTCCCCCTGAGCCAATGTCCTCAAGGGTCTTCCCCAGTTTCTTTTCTATTAGTTTTAGTGTGTCTGTTTTTATGTGGAGGTCCTTGATCAACTTGGAGTTGATCTTAGTACAAGGAGATAAAAATGGGTCGATTCACATTAAAGGCTATCTTTTTTCCACTGGATGTTTTCAGCTCCTTTGTCGAATACCAATTGGCCATATATGTGTGGGTTCAATTCTGGGTCTTCAATCCTATTCCATTAATCTACTTCCCTGTCACTGTACCAATACCATGCAGTTTTTAACACTACTGCTTTGTAGTATTGCTTGAGGTCCGGGATATTGATTCCCCCAGAAGTTTGTTTACTGTTGATGATAGTTTTAGCTATCCTGGGTTTTTTGTTATTCCAGATGAATTTGAGAATTGCTCTTTCTAACTCTATAAAGAACTGAGTTGGGATCTTGATGGGGATTGTATTGAATCTGTATATTGCTTTTGGCAAGATTACCATTTTAACTATATTAATCCTGTCAACCCACGAGCATGGAAGATTTTTCCATTTTCTGAGGTCTTCTTCAATTTCCTTCTTCAGAGACCTGAAGTTTTTGTCATATAAATCTTTCACTTGTTTGTTTAGAGTCACACCAAGATACTTTATATTGTTTGAGGCTATTGTGAAGGGTGTCATTTCCCTAATTTCTTTCTCGGCCTGCTTATCCTTTGCTTATAGGAAAGCTATTGATTTGCTTGAGTTGACTTTATAACCAGCCACTTTGCTGAAGTTGTTTATCAGCTGTAGGAGTTCTCTGGTGGAGGTTTTTGGGTCACTTAAGTATACTATCATATCATCTGCGAATAGTGATAGTTTGACTTCTTCCTTTCCAATTTGTATCCCTTTGACTTTCTTATGTTGTCGAATTGCTCTAGCTAGTACCTCAAGTACTATATTGAAGAGATATGGTAAGAAGGGGCAGCCTTGTCTCGTCCCTGATTTTAGTTGGATTGCTTCAAGTTTCTCTCCATTTACTTTGATGTTGGCAATTGGTCTGCTGTATTGTTGACTTTAATTTCTAAGTGAATGGAGTTCTATTCAGAAAGTTCTTTCCAATACCTATATCTAAGATAGTACTGTGTACTTTATAATAGTTCATTGTTTCAGGTTAAGGCCTTTGATGCATCAAGAATAAAACTGACTATTAATGCTGGTGAGGTGCATAAAAGGGGGCCCCCTCATTCAGTAGAGGTGGGATTGAAATCTGGTGGAACCAGTGTGGAAGTAAGTATGGGGAATTTTGAAAAAGCAGAAAACAGACCTATCACTTGAGCTATCTGCACACTCTTTAGGGTATACCTAGAACACTAGATATCCTAATTCAGATACTTTTGCAGCTGTGTCAATTGCCATTTTATTCACAAATCTAAGAAATGAAAACAATTTATATGTCTTTCAAATGTTAAATGGTGGATAGAAATATGCAACTCATGATGGATTTTATTTTACATATGAAGGAGAACGAAATCATGAGACTTGCAGGTAAATGGATGAACTTGAAAATGTTACATTGTGTGAGGTAAGATGTTACATTGTATGATGTAAAATGCTACGTTGTGTGACCTGGAAAGATAAGCCCTGAATATTTTCTCTTCTTTGTAGATCCTAGTTCTCAATCCTTAGATGTAAATATAAAATCTAGACTAACTGCAGCAAACACACACACACACAAAAAAAAAAAACCCATAAGATTTGGGGTGGAAGAAGGACCTCTTGAGAGAGGAGTAGTAGGACAGAAGTGTGCTGAGAAGGAAAACACAAGAGACCATATTACTGAAGATTGTAGAAGTCACTGGGAAACATCCTTTTATGACCTCACTTAAAATTATATATACATATATATATAGTTTGTGTGTATATATATATTGTTTGTGTGTATGTGTAAAAATATACTAAACAATATTAATGCACATATGTTCAAATGTAGTTTTGTCACATTTAATATTATGACATTTAGGTGTCACATAAAAGGAGTGATAATGTTCCTCTCAAGAGTAACACAATACCTAACAAAAACCAGGGCTTTCCTTTGATTTTTATTTTTATTTTTATTTTATTTATTTATTTATTTTTGGTCATAAGGCTCCAAAAACCTCCTGAAACAATATGGGCTATTGACATTGCCCTTCAATGTCTTTCAGAACTTGAAAATAAGATCTCTCTCTCTCTCTCTCTCTCTCTCTCTCTCTCTCTCTCACACACACACACACACACACACACACACACACACACACATATATTCCAACTTAGACTGTTTCACTGTTCTCAGATATTCTGACCTACTTTGGTTCGGTTCAGTAGTGCCTGGGTTACCCTTCTCTGTCTGGCCCTTTTCTATCCTAGCCTAGCCTGTCCTGTCCTGGCCCAGCCTAGCCTGTCATGTTCTGGCCCAGCCTTGCCTAGCCTAGCCTGACCTGTCCTAGCCTATCCTGTCCTGTCCTGTCCTGTTCTAGCCTGTCCTGTCCTGTTCTAGCCTGTCCTGACCTGTCCTATCCTATCCTATCCTATCCTATCCTATCCTATCCTATCCTATCCTATCCTATCCTATCCTATCCTATCCTATCCTATCCTATCCTATCCTATCCTATCCTATCCTATTGTATTCTGGCCTGGCCTAGCCTAGCCTAGCCTAGAATGGCCTGCCCTACCCTATGCTATCCTACATTGCTCATTTTTTCTCTTTGAATTTTATTTTGAGAAGTTTCTGTTTGCTTATGCTCAAGCTCATTGACTCCCCAAGCTTGTTAAAGTTAAAACTGCTGATGAACTCATCAAAAGTAGACTTTATTTTTGACACTTTGTCTTTCATTTCTAGCCTTCCTTTTTTTATTCTTTCTAACAGTTTCCATCTCTCTGTTGACATTCCATCTGGTCTTACATGTTGGCTATATTTTCTATGACAGCCTTTGCCATAGTAAACAGAGTTATTTTAAAATTTTTTAAAGATGATTTCAATATCTTTTTTATATCTCTGTCTCATTCTGATGGTTATTTTGCTCCTTCAGATCATCTGTATTCTTGTCTCTTGGCTTACCTTGCAAGTGGTATAACCAGATTCATGTTTGCTTCTATTATATAGCAACTACTAATAAAAGAAAGGTTCTCTATGAAAATTTGTATTAATCTAATGTGAAGTTCAGGACCTTTTAATGTTTAATTGTGGGAAGCATCAAACTACCATGGTGAGTTTGACCCAGTACCACTTGGCTTTCTTTTTTCCCATTGTAGATCTCATTAGAGAGCCTAAGTTTTGATAATCTCTGACTCATAATCTAGGTACTATTTTTGGAAGTTGTTACTGCTGTGGCAGGTGACACAATGGAAGGTGAGTTCAGTTTTCTGAACTATTTTATCCATAATATTTAGTCTATTCTAAAGATCTGTGTCTGGGAGCAGCTGTGTAATACTTTGCTACTTGTACATTGTCTTCTGGTCCCTTCTCAGCTCCATTGGTCTTGGTCTTTTTCCTTGATGTTCTCTTCCCACAATTCCTCAACCCCTTTATATAATACAGAAAAACTTTTATTCCAGAAAGTAGGTCAACATATAATGAGATCTTTCATTCTTGATGTTGATGTTTGTTCAAATTGCAAATCAAGAAGAATTTCCACAATACTTTCTACTCTCTTGCTTGGGCTACTGGGGAGTTTTCTCAGATTCTCCAGGAAAAATTCACTGGTATTCCTATAAGAAAAAGCTTATGGAAATCTGACAGCCACCCTCAGAAATTCCTATCCCCACTTAAGAAATATACAATTTCAACCACATATAGTACTCACTTGGTAGGTAAGTAATCCTTAGCTGAGTTTCTGATCATCCGTCTTACATTGTTCAGTGGAAGCATTTTCCACTGCTCCTGCAGATAACAATCACCTCCCACTGCCTTACAATGATGTTACATTGTTTTTCAGCAAGAGACTTAAAGAGTAAAAGCAAGAAGGAGTAAGAGAGACACTTCAACATAGGAATGGATACAGAAAATGTGGTACATTTACACAATAGAATGCTACTGAGCTATTAAAAACAAGGAATTCATGAAAGTCATAGGCAAATGGATGGAAGTAGGAAATATCATCCTGAGTGAGGTAACCCAATATCAAAAGAACACACATGGTATGCACTCTCTGATAAGTGGATATTAGCCCAGAAGCTTGAAATACCCAAGATACAATTCACAGACCGAATGAAGCCTAACAAGATGGAAGATCAAAGTATACTTTGTTCTTTCTTAGAAAGGGGAACAAAAGACCAATGGGAGGAGATACAGAGACAAAGGGTGGAGCAGAGACTGAAGGAAAGACCATTCAGAGACTGTCCCACCTGGGGATCCATCCCATATACTGTGACCAAACCCAGACACTATTATAGATACAAACAAGCACTTCTGACAGGAGCCTGATATAGCTGTCTCGTGAGAGGCTTTGCCAATTCGTGACAAATATAGAGGCGGATGCTCTTAGCCAACCATTGGGCTGAGCACAAGGTCCCTAATGGAGGAGCTAGAGAAAGGGCCAACGAAGCTGAAGGAGCTTGCAGCCCCATAGGAGGAACACCAATATGAACCAACCAGTTCCCCCAGAGCTCCCAGGGACTAAACCACCAACCAAAGAGTACACATGGAGGGACCTATGGCTGCATATGTAGCAGAGGATGGCCTTGTTGGACATCAAAGGGGAGAGAGGCCCTTGGTCCTAAGAAGGCTTGATGCTCCAGTATAGGGGAAAGCCAGGACAGGGAAGCAAGAGTGGGTGGGTTGGTGAACAGGGGGAGGACAAACCAGGAAAGGTGATAACATTTAAAATGTAAATAAAGAAAATATCTAATAAAAAAAGAAATAGAGTCATCTTAGCTCATTGAAAGAGGGGTGACTTTCCTTTGTTTTCTGTGCATCTTAGATGCTGTGTCTCTTGTTCTCAGCAGTCTTATTTTTCAGGTTTTTAAATTTTTATCAGCCATTTTCTTTATTTACATTTCAATGTTATCTCCTTTCCTCCTTTCCCCTCCAAAAACTCCCTATTCCATTCCCCCTCCCCCTGCTCACTAACCCACCCACTCTTGCTTCCCTGTCCGGTCATTCCCTTACACTTGGGCAATGAGCCTTCACAGGTTCAAGGTCCTCTCCTCTCATTGTTGTCTGACAAGTCCATCCTCCGCTACACATGTGGCTGGAGCCATGGGTCCCTCCATGTGTACTCTTTGGTTGGTGGTTTAGTCCCTGGGAGCTCTGGAGGTACTGATTGGTTCATATTGGTGTTTCTCCTATGGGACTGCAAACCACTTCAGCTCCTTAGGTCCTTTCTCTAGCTCTTCCATTGGGGACCCTGTGCTCAGTTCAATGGTTGGCTGAGAGCATCCCCCTTTGTATTTGTCAGGCACAGGCAGGGCCTCTCAGTAGACAGCTATATCAGGCTCCTGTCAGAAAGCACTTCTTGGCATCCAAAATAGTGTCTACCTTTGGGGCCTGTATATGGTATGGGTTCTAAGGTGGGGCAGTCTCTGGATGGTCTTTCCTTCAGTCTCTGTTCCACAATTTGTCTCAGTATCTCTTCCCACAGGTTCTTTGTTCTTCCTTCTAAGAAGGACCAAAGTATCTACACTTTGGTCTTCCTTCTTGAGCTTCATGTTGTCTGTGAATTATATCTTGGGTATTCTGAGCAGTCAGTGCTAAGCAATTCTGGATCCAGGCCTTTTCGAACCCTCCCCTGAGGTTCCATTTCTCTTTCAACCACTTATTCCTAGCTCCAATGAGTAGAGAGACCTATATGGCCTGTGTTTGATCTTATTTGTATAAATGTTAACAAGGTATGGAAAACTAAAAGGACTCATATGAACTTTGTGACCCTCATGGTAATTCTTCCTAGGAAATTAAAAGGATATGGAGGTTTTCCGCCACTAGACAGGGTACTCTGAAATGTGCCAAAATCTTCTGTTGGCAGAACTGGTGCTCACCAAACTTCTTCGTTCAACTTCCTTTTCTCTTTGAAGTGCAGCCCTTATCAGTTTTCTACGAAACCCCAGCTGAACCCTCCATATCATCCAATTGCATCCTTCCTGGGTCAGCCCCTGTTCATATGTAGTATTTTCCTGTAGGCTCTAATCTTTTCTTAGATCTTGGACCAGATGGCTGCCCCGTAACTTCAACAAGCCAATGGGCTCAAGAAAAGTTGAGAACTTGCTATTGTGCACATGCCTTTTTATATCAGTGTGAATTTTGAAACACGTAAATGTTTTACTTCTTCACACATTTGAAGAGGAAAAAGAAGAAATCTAGGACAAACTGGAACCTACTCAAAACTCTTGGGTGTGGTAAGCATACTATTTAAAAGGTAAGGCAATAATCACTCCCCATATATTATTAATAACAGTGGTACATTAGATACACATTAGACACAATATGAAGAATTGTCATGACTGAAATTCAATTATATAAACCTCCTTTTTGCTGATAATAGCAATTGGAGAGTGTCCATATTCCGATTTTAAGGAAATCTATGGTAGAATTGTTTGCAGAAGCCAATGAAATTTTATGGTGGCCAGTGCTTGCAAAGTTTGAATTAAGCTGCTCCTCTGCACAGGAGTTTCATTTTTATTTATGGCTCATGTTAACAGCTTTTCTACCTTGGTTCTATTTTTAGTCATCCAACAGTAGAAATTGGTGTTCAGTGTTTATTACTTCAAGAATTCTTTCGTTGAACTTATAACTGTTTTATTTGTGACAATTTTCGGCTAAGAATTTATTCTTATTTATATATATATATATATATTCATGCACATACTTTTATTGCAACTAGTTTGTATGCATGTGTGTAGTTATTCATGTCTATTTAATATTTTCTGTTTTGTCATCATTTATCCACCTTGAACTTGTCATATTTTATGCATTATGTGCATCACTATTTATGTACATCACATCTTCAATAAAATATATCTTGAATGTAAACCTGTTATAGTTTGTGGGAATATGGTAAATTCTATTGTTTTGAAGAGAGACTTTAAATGAACAAAACTAAGTATAAAGTAAACAGTTTTTCACATTTACTCATTGGATTAGTTGAAAGCTAAAACAAGAGTGTAAATATTTGATGCTAAGAATTCTGCAGCTTTCCGAATGAGAACCGAGTGATGTGCAGTTAGAAAGTCTCCTCCTGTCACCTCAGGCTTAGGTGAGAACATTAGGTTTGAGACATGAAAAATATTATTTGCTTTTGTAATATACAGAATATTGTCAAGTTAGTGAGTGAAATTAATAAATGCATAGTACAGAACTAGACACAATCCTTTCTGCTAAATTTTCAATCAAATAGGCCTATCTCATCAGAAGCAATACTGTAAGCCAGAACCTTCTGTGTAGTTCTTTTGACTTTTCTTTTCTCACATGCATCTCTAGTAAATAAAGTAGTTGCATTAATACACTTTTCAGGTATAAAAGGAGCAAGAGAAGGAGGAACCATCTAAACTCGTTAAACAAGTCAAATAAACATATATTTGGACAACTAATTTGCTCTAGTGTTTGGGTAAAAAAATTGCTTAAATTATCTCAGTTACTGCTATGAGAAGACGAAAATTGAGGCTTTTACTGACAAGTAATATTGGCATGAATTTACACATTTATTCAAGGGTAAGATACAAATAAACTATGGCAATTTCTGAGTGATCTTTATGTCATGAGAGAGAGAGGTGTGGAAAATAGTTGTTACTTACAGGGTTTGTGATTGCTTCCAGGTTCCCACACAGAGTTTTCTTTTCTTCCTTTTTCTTTTGAAATCTTACATATCACTAAATAAATAGAATTTTGGGGGTCACAAAAATTCAAGATTAAGGAAACAAACATCATCAAACAGAATGGCAGAGAACGCAATTATTCATTAAGAATCTTTGTTACTATCTTGGACATGTCTTTCTATGACATAATCCCTTAAGATAGAGGACAGATACAGGATCAGATATTGGTGTAATGTGCTGAATTTTGGCTGCAGAAATGAGGGGTAAAATATTTGTCACCATGGGGATAGATCCATTACTGCACTTTTGAAAATGTCAAGGGTACATTTGAAAAGCAGTAGCAATTTTCTCCCTTTTTTATAAAGATAATTCTCTGTTTGTACTTCACACATCAGAATCTGTGACTTAATAAAAAAAACCTCTTTTCATGGTTTTAGGATAATAATTCCAACTTTACATGTATTTATATACATATATAAAATTCTCCCTATCTCTCTACATGTGTGTTCATGTATAGAATTTTAAGTATATAAATTCCAAGGAACCCAAAATAGTTTTTATTACTGAATTAATACTTTTCTTTTCATTTTTATGAGCTTGATTTTATAGGAAGGTGATGTTTGTTATTCCTTAAATGTTAAATTGTCGATAAACCAAAGCATATTTTAATATAGTTGCCTTTATTGATTCATAAAACCTGGTTTTGGCGTTGGGTACTAAAATAATGAATGCTGCTGTCTCCAGATACAAAGGTTAATTTTTCAGTATATTTCATAATCTATGGGAGGAGAGACTAGTAGATGTTCAGTAACTACCAGCATTAGACTAACATTTCTATCTCCACACAAGGAATTAAAAGCACCAATTTCTAATTTTTAAGAAAATGTTTCAGAAAATTATTTCTATCAACACCATTAAAACATTCAATTCAGAACTAGTAAAAGACCAAAGTGAACAATGGCAATTCTGTAATGTATATATTTAAAAAGCCTTTACATTTCTTTATTTCAAGGAATACTTGCATCAACTGTTGGTCTAATAAGTTCTAGCTGCTTTTACAGTAAAACATCCCATTTACCTAACATCTTAAATGATGACTTCTAAAGAATTCTTTTATGTTTTTACTATAAAGGACAGGAAAAAAAGTAAAGTTGGTGGAATATTTTATAATTTGAAAAGTCAATTCATTAATATTTGATTCTATGGAAATGTTTGCAATTCCCAGTGCCTTGTCAAACTAGTCATCATGTTTGATTATGGCTTCATTTTTAGTGTGCTTCACTTTTTACTTTCTAATCGTGCTATAATCAACAGACCCAAAGAAGCCAAAAAACAAGGAGGGAACAAGGGAGGCTGGCTGAGTATCTCTCTGAGGGAGAAATGAAATAGATATTGGATGCCAAAGGAAGGAGAAAGCTGGGAGGAAGAGAGGATGGGAAGGGGAAGCCGGAGACCTCGAACCAAGATTCCTAGCAGTGGAGCATATGAATACCGAGATGTCCACTTACTGTAGACAAGCAGGACTCCCAGTGGAAGGATAAGGACAGCAAGCCCCTCACAAAGTCTTTGACACAAAATGTGTCCTGAATACAAGATGTTCAGGAACAAAGATAGAGCAGAGACTTGAGGGAATGGTCTACCAATGACTGCCACAAATTTAGACCCATCCCAGGGGCAAGAACCAACCTATGGCACTACAAATGACACTTGTTAGCTTGCAGACAGGGACCTAGCATAACTGTATTCAGAGATGCTCTACCCAGCAGACAATGGAAGGCGATGCAGAGATAGAAGACCCAAACTCTAGGTTGACATCATGGAGTCTTAGGGAAGAGTTGAGAGAAAGATTGAGGGACACAAAGGGGATAAGGATGCCACAAGAAGACCAACAGAGTCAACTAACCTGGACCCTTGCAAGCTTCCCAGAGACCGAATCACCAACCAGATCTATGGACCCTGCACATGTATAGTAGATGAGCAGCTTGGGTTTCATGTGGCTCCCCCAAACTGGAGCAGAACCTTACCCTGAGCCTGTTGCCTGCCTGCCTGTCTATCTGTGGAACCTGCATCCCTAAATGGACAGACTTGTCTGACCTCAGTGAGCGAGAATGAGCAGCGAGTATGTGTGAGTGTGTGTGTGTGTGTGGGGGGGGATATTGACACCCAGAGGGGTTTTCCCTTCTTAAAAGAGAAAGGGAAAGAGGAATGGGGACAAAACTTGTGTGAGGAGGAGAGGAAGGGCTGATAACAGGTTGTAAAGTGAACAAATAAATGATTTTTAAAGTTGTTCTGAGATTTTCATGTATGAGTACTACACGTATGATTGTTGTCCATGTCATAGTCTAGGATTGCCAGGCTGGTTAAACTAGAGGATATTTATTGTGGGATGATCCAGGCATCTGATATCTTTGTATTATGTGTTACAGCTGAAATCATGAAAGCGAGAGTGGCAGGATGCTTACTAAGGTCCAGTGGTGGGAGTAAAACACACCACATTTCCTCTCTGACATGTCACGTTGAACGGCTCTCCCTTTACTATCTTTCGTCTAATATCTGTTAGTCTAATAAGTTCTACTGCTTTTCCAGCAAAACATCCCATTAATCTAACAGTTTAAATAAGAATTTTTAAAAGAATTCTCTTATATTTTTATAGGGACAGAAAAGAAATATAAAGTTAGTGGAATATTTTATATTTTATTTGAAAAGTTGCCTCCCTTTACTGTCTTTACTATAAAACAGCTTTTAAGCCTACAATGGAGGCAGTTTGGTTCTTCATTTTAAAAAAAAAGGTAATTAATTAATAGTCCTAATTTTATTTTTGATGTATTGAAAGATGCTCTCAATTTGGAATTTGGTCATCCTGCCCCTCCTGTTAAACACTGAAATTACCTTTCTATATCACCAAGTCTGCCTCCCAGTACAGTAATAATTTTCAAATTTGAATTTTTACTGTCTAAAATAATACTTTGACAATAAACCTATACTGAACTACTTATAAACCATAATTTACAATGATTAGCATTCCTGTTGAGAGATGTTTTCTATATATTTCTTTATGTACATAAACGTGTGTTTTCACATAAAAGAGGGTCTTATAAAACAAAATTCTCATGCAAAGTGAATTAAAAGCCATAAAAATACCTCACAGCATACTGGATGAAGAAAATTGAAAAAAATTCCCTAAAATTACTGATGAGATAACAGCACACACTCTTCTCCTCTGTATGTGGTACTTGAACTTTGGGCCGAGCATTCAGGAAAGAAATATAATCCAAAGGCATTTGAATGCATGATGTAAGATCAGCACTGTTAGCTACCAGAAATACACATTGGAACTGCACAGATTTCCTATCCTTTCCCAATCACAATGGATATCATAATAACATAATGACAAGAGTTGATTAGGATGCAAGTGGAAGTTGTCCTTTGCCTATGGTGGGAGGAATGTCAATTAATACAACTAATAGAGAGAGCAGTATAGAGTTTCATAGCCCTATAAGATAGAACCGGCATATGAACCGACAATATCATATCTGGATATTTTTCTAATGAATAACATCAGCATACAGAAAGGTACTTTCACATTTGTGCTATTGAGGCAAGCAGATGAGTGTAGTAAGAGAATGTCAAGCAGTCATACATACACATGCACACACAGAAGCACCAGTTTGCAGTCACATGTACCTGCAGAGCAGTGGAATATTCATAAGACACAATAAATTATGTCACTTAGGGAAAAACCAATGGATCATGGAATATCATGATTAGTGAGACAAGCCAGACACAAAGTGCAGAAAGAGAGCTATCTAATATTTTCTGTCTGTGAATAAACATAAATTCTTGAATTTTGACTCAAACCCTACATTAACATAATGTATTACTGCAATGTGTTCTGTTTATCAAATAAGGACTATTCTTACCTTTTACTTATTTCTAATTTCTTTTGTTTTTTTTTAATATTTTGCTGCATAATTTAGAGTATTTTATTCCAGCAACAGGAATAGAAACTAAAACATTCACATAACTTGTGGCACATTTTGCTTATTCAAAGTTGATGAACACTTGAATATTTTGTTAGAAATTTCATAATCTATTGACTATCTTTTATATATCTTCAGCTACTTTAGGAGTTCTCTTAGTATATAATATTGAAAAATGTGTATCTCCTTAGTCATGATTAGATATGTTTGTTTTACTTTGCTTTTAGCCGTGCTTGGCATAAAGCCTCACTTCAGGTCTAACAGCATGACTAATTCATGTTAATAGTATAGTGGGCAGAGTGCAAGAAATACAATAACTAATAAATGTTGTTCAATACATAACTGAATAAGCTTCTCTATGGATAGAATTGTGGATTCTTTTCTTAGAATTCAAGTTAGATACCTGGTGAAGCAATGATTTCTGCTTATTAGAGCTACCTAGAATCCAAGCAGTACTCAGGAGACTAATGATGAGTATTGACTTGTGCTGGAGAATGGCTTAGGATGCACAAGGAGTATCAGGCCAATCAGGCTAATGACCAAGCCCCAAATGCAAAAGTAAATGAATATATAAATAAATAACACACAACTAAACTCAGTATCTGCTACATCTATTGTTTAAATGCTCCCAATTGTTTTACTGATCATTGTAATGGAATAAACATTTTTGTTGGTTTCCTATTTCTTTCTGCTGCACACAAGGCCCACTATTTTATTGTTTTTTAAAGAGAATTATTATGCTGATTAGTAATAATGTGTGAAGAAATGAGAAGGCTTTCATATTACTATACTTTTTTTTTTCAGAACACTGCATGAGAGAAACCAATTCTTTTATTGGGATTGACTCAATTAAGCTGTAGGATGTCTTCACACCCATTCAAAAGCTGAGTTTTATTTATTTAAGCATACTATTACTCTGTTCTCTTTTTATTCCATATGTTCTCAAGGCTCTAATGTTCATGATTTGCATGCTTTGAGGAGATATACACTGATTCAAAACCTTTCAACATTATTATTAGTGGGGTGGAAGAGAAAGCAGGCAGCAGGAGGAACAGGCAGTATTATTGGGAAAAATGCAAGCTGGCAGTTTAGCAGACCTGAGCTATACAAGGGTAGACATTGACAGAGCTGGCCATGGGGTGGTTCTCTGGTGTGAGAGTGATCTCAGAGCTCTGGCTTGGCAAAGCTAGCCCCGAAAAAGAGATAACTGGTAGAGCTCAGGCTGGCGAGAGTGTGATCCTAAGAAGGTAAGCATGTTTTTTAAAACTACACGCAACAAAGACAACAAAAATTATAGTTATTTATGTTATTATTATTATTTTTTCTATGTCTATATTTATGTTTACATTTTTACAATTTCCTTTTTATTTTATTTGATATACTCTTAATTTACATCTCATATGATTTCCCCCTTTCCAGGCTCCCCCTTCCCCACAAGTTCCATAAGCCCTCTTCCCTCCCCCTGCTCCCCCATTCACCCCTTCCCTCTTCCCTCTTCTGGTTATTTCCCTACACTGCTGCATTAAGTCTTTCCAGAATCAGGAGCCTTTCCTTCCTTCTTCTTGGACATCATTTGATATGTGGATTGTGTCTTAGGTATTCCAGCCTTCTAGGCTAATATCCGCTTATCAGTGAGAGCATACCAGGAATGTTCTTTTGAGACTGGGTTACCTCACTTAGGATGATGTTCTCCAGCTCCATCCATTTGTCTAAGAAGTTCATGAATTCATTGTTTCTAATGGTGGAATAGTACTCCATTGTGTATATTTTTTTTTGTATCCATTCCTCCCTTGAGGGACATCTGGGTTCTTTCCAGCTTCTGGCTATTATAAATAAGGCTGCTATGAACATAGTGGAGCATGTATCCTTATTGCATGATGGGGAATACTCTGGGTATATGCCCAGGAGTGGTACAGCAGGGTCCTCCAGAAGTATCGTGCCCAGTTTTCTGAGGAACTGCCAGAATGATTTCCAGAGTGGTTGTACCAGCTTGTAATCCCACCAGCAGTGGAGGAGAGTTCCTCTTTCTCCACATCCTCACCAACACCTGCTGTCTCCTGAGTTTTTAATTATCTATGTTGAATAGGGGGAGTGAAGTAGAAAAGACAAGGGGAGAGAAAGAAGAGGGAGAGGGAGGAGAGAGAAAGAAAGCAGAACAGAGACAGAGAGAAATACAGAGAGAGACAGATGGAGGAAGAGGAGGAGATCGCAGATGTGTACACACAAGCCCTAGCAAGCATGGAGAATCAGATGACAATTTCATGGAGTCAATTCCCTCCTTACATCTTGTAATGTTTCCAGACATCATATGTGAGTCATCAGGCTACAGGAGATGTAGTTTTACCTGGTAAGCCATCTCACTGGCTCTTAACACTGACTTTTAGCTGAAACATGTGCTTATTTGTTTTAGGTAATATTTGTATGTGTGTTGGGGTGTGAGATTGGGAGAGTTGAGAGAAACCATAGTGAATATGGAAAAGTCCATGAAGTTTTGAGTGAATGTGTATTGTTTGACATGGACAAAGCTGCGTCAAAGACAAACAAAGCCTTGGACTGGGAAATTGGCAAAGGCTCATCTGGTGAGGACCAAGGTCAGAGCTGGCAAAGCCTTCTCTCCTTTGAAAGAGAGCCTGTACAAAATGTAATAACCACAGCATCCTCCTCTCAGATTTGTTCAGCTTGAGGCTTTTGGCCTACAGGCACCTCCTGTGGAGACTAGCTAACACTCCCACCGCTCCACTCTCCTCCGAACCCTGTCAGCCTGGACATAGTTCTCTGAGATTTCTGGTTGCAGAAATAGTCAGTGTGATGCCGGGCGTGGTGGTGCACGCTTATAATCCCAGCACTTGGGAGACAGAGGCAGGCGGATTCCTGGTCTACAGAGTGAATTCCAGGACATCCAGGGCTACATAGAGAAACTCTGTCTCAAAAAACCAAAAAAAAAAAAAAAAAAAAAAAAAAAAAAGAAATAGTTAGTGTGGCCCCATTAGAAGACTCATAGTCTGCTTGATGTCAGCTTTTCCATACAGGTCTGTGTGTCTACACTTTGTTTCCTTTGTTCCCTACTGAGGTTTCCAGTATTAAAGTGCATTGGACGCAGTAATCTATGTTAATTGTGTCCCGTCAAGAGCAAACCCAAACTTCATTTGGAAAATTAAAACTATTCCATGCCTGAAGAATGATTGATATGGGTAAAAAGAGAATGAAAGTCTTAAATGAACCAAAAATGAAGAACTATCAAACGTCTCCTGATGGATATGAATTAAGAAGCAGCAAACAATTACTAAATAGGGAAATTTTTCATAAAATTATTCAGTCAAGTTATATTGGCAGGAAGCTAAGACCTTTGTCCTTGTATTAATTTAAGAATCTAACATATTTCAGTAGTTTAAAATTATGACAAAGATACTAAAAATTGGAGCCCATGAGTATTATTTTTGTTCTTTGAGAAATAATACATGTCTAATTTTTTAAAAGTATGATAATTTGCTGTAAATTTTTTCTATAAAATACAAATTTACGAGCTTAGTTCCATTTTATATTAGTTAGTAAACTTTCAGCTTCTCTACTGACGGTTGTTTTGTTGCTTTTAGTAATATTTTGATAACTATAATGTCTAAGATTATAATAAAAGTGCATTTATGTAATCTACTGGGGAAATGGCTCCATTAACCTATACAGCAAATTCTGATCTTCATGTTGTCAAGACTCTTCACAAACAAGTGCTTGAGTTTGTTCTATGTCTCTTTAAATGATTTCTAATGCTTTTTATTTGACACTTTTGCAATGTTTTGTGTGAAGATTCCCATGAGATTGGTATGAAAGCACATTGAAAATGTAAGAGTTCTAAAATCAAGGACCATTACAGCAAGAGAACATTAATAGTCTTCTAAGAGTTTATACAATTAAACCAATACTCAGTTGTCCGTATCAGAGCTACTTAAACTTTTTTCCACATATGACCACTTTTGACAATATGCATACAAATGAAGCATTTTTAATAATAAATCTCATTTATCTTATAATAGATCTTTGATGCATGTATATATGTATTTACTATTTATTAAAGATACTTTGAATACTATCATAGTGGATGTGCTTGCTTTTTTATACAAAACATTAAATCTTGGCTGGGCATGTAATACTACAGGACATATATCATCTTCAGTGTCTTTCAAAGTTGATTAATATTGCAGTTTTAATTTAGAAAGTCTCTCATGGGCTCATGTGTTATGACATTTAATTCCCTGGCTAATGATGGTAGTTTGAAAAGTTGTGGAAATTTCAGTCTTGTAGTCATTGAGTTTGTGGAGTCAATCCTTTATAGCTCAAATCTGTATCTCTTCTCCTCTCTAATTCTTGACTCCCATAACAAATGACCATACATCTCATATTCCTGCTGCTAAACTTTCCTACCATAATCAACTATATCCTCCAACCAAGTTAAAACAAATTGTCTTTTGCTTAAGCTTCTCATTGTCCTAACAAGAGAAAAAGTCACTACTATTATTACCATTTTTATTTCATTATTGGAAAAACTGAGCAACTCTTTTGTGGCAGTGCCTACTGCAAAATAGCTGAGTGGTAGAACATACATGGTGGTTATCCTTCCAAACTCACAGCTCTGTCTTGCTCATTCTGTTTGCTTAAGAAGGGATGTGGCTATGTAGACCAGGCTACCCTGGAACTATAGGTGAATGCCTCAGCCTCCTGAGTGAAGAGATGATAGAAAGGTGCCAAGACACCTGACTCAGAGTCTATATTGTGTCCTGGAGGTTAACATTGTTTTCTAACTTGTTGAAAACAATCAGCACATCTAAATTGTCTTGTTTGGTCATTTTTATGTTTCTATATGTATGCATCTGTAAAGACACATAAGAACATTTATGTGAATACGTGTGAAAGCCAGAAGACAACAGTCACAGTCCATTTTCTTTTCCTTGTGAGACAATGTTGCTCATGCCAAGTAGTGGCCAGCGAGCTCAAGAGATCTGCTTGTCTCTCTGTCTTGTCTCATGTGGTTTCTGGGGAACATCAGTTTGTATGTTTGATCTGAGGTTTTACCAAGCCTGATTACTAGAAATTTTTTCTTGCTGTTTTTCTCAATTGTGTGTAATTGCTTTTTAAATATCTCTAATGCTATTTGGTTAAACTTTTTCTTCACCAACAATGTGAATAATTCACAAAATGTATACTTTTCCTGAATGAAATGGAATCCAGCTAATAATATGTTTGGAAAATTAGTTTTGATTGAGTAATATTCACCTAAATAACTTAATATTTACCATTTTAAGCATCCTAAATATAATTCTAGTTGTATTGCTTACTATAAGAGATATTGGCATGCATTTTAGCTGTATTTAATGGAATATTGCTGAATACAGGATATATGTACACAAATTATATGCATACATTTTGTGGTGTCTACTTGTCAAAGTGGTATTAAGAGACAAATGGAAGGAATTAATTTGCTCTATTGAAATGCACTGTACAGTGTATTTCAAAAATACTGTACAGTGAACACACATGGCTGATAGCCCAATTTGCTTTCTATTGTTATGGCAAACGCCATGACAAAAAGGAACTTGAGGAGGAAAGGGCTTATTCCACCTTACACTTTTAAATCTGCCACTTAGAGAAGTTTGACAGGAAATGAAGCAAGGCAGGAACTGAAGCAGAGATCCTGGAGGAGTGCTCATTACTGGCATGGTTCTTATAGCTCGTTCAGTTTGCTTTCTTATATGTCTTGAGAACATCTATCCAAAGGTAATACCACCCACAATGGGCTCAGCTCTACCACAACGGTCATTCTTCAAGAAAAGGCTTCAGTGACTTGCACAGAGACCAGTTTTGTGGAGGTGGTTTCTCTATTAAAGGTCCCTCTTTCTAGATGGCCTTAGCTGTGTCAGGCTGACAAATAAACAACAAAACTTATCAGCACAACTGATATCACAAATCCTGCTATCTGTCTCTTATTTTATTGAGTTCTAGAAATATTGATCTTGCATAAGACATATCAGTTGGTGTATTAGTCTGGGTTCTCTAGAGTTACAGAACATATGGGCAGTCTCTATGTAGTTAGGGAATTTGTCGATGACTTACAGTCTGTAGTCCAACTCCCCAACAGTAGTCAGCAGCAGCTGTGGATTGAAGTCCAAGGATCTTGCAGTTGCTCAGTCCCAGGAAGCAAGCCGGCAAGGAAGAATGAGTCTTCCTTCTTTCAATGTCCTTATATATGTCTCCAGTAGAAGGTGTAGCCCAGATTAAAGGTGTGTGTATCCATGCCTTTAATCCCAGATGAACTTGAAATCTGGGATTAAAGGTGTATGTCTCCACACCTTTAATCCCAGATGACCTTGAACTGGAATCCATGCTTCAAGATCTCCATGCTAAGTCCAGGTCAGAAACTTATATCTCTGAGCCTCTAGATTAGGATCATAGGTGAGCCTTCCAATTCTAGATTGTAGTTCATTCCACATATAGTCAAGTTGACAACCAGGAATAGCCACTACAGTTGGCTTGCCTTTGTTTGATGCTATGTCTTTTGGTGTGCAGTTTTTAGGATAGACTGCTCGTGCTGTAAGTTAACTATTCTTCTGAAGATGTATTACTGGTCCCTGGGGTATATAAAAGGTCTGTACTATAAAGATTCCTCTGTAAAATGGAACCTATTATGATAAAATATTTCATATTCTATTTTCCTTTGATATCATGAGAGTAATATGGTAAAAAAAAGAAGCATCTTATATGTTTACATAGACATCTTAAGGTTAATATCACATTATTTTCTATGCATAGATTATAAATATTCATTTTAATAGTTTTCTGTAACAAGTCTTATCTATTATTTAAATTATCCCAGAGTGAAATTTTAGTAAAGCAAAATGTACACAAACTAATTTATATTTACTAACTTATAATACTAAAGGGAGCATGAAATATTAAACAATTTCTTAGACCTTACACCTATAAATACTTTGCTCTTGATGCAAACTCAGACATTGAGAAAAAAATGGTCAGTATAAACATAGAGCCCCCATTTACCTATTTCATTCTTATACATGAACTAAAAGTGCTGTAGTATCTTCAGCTGAGATTAAAAAAATTTTTCTTAGCTTTGTGTAACTTAGATTTTCAACAGATCTTAACTTGAAGAGACTGGTGTGGAGTTGTTTGCAGAGATTCATCAGCAAATTTTCCTCTTGTGTCCTCTTGTGTCAACTAATATCTCCTTTAGATTGCATACATTCTTTTTTTATTGGATATATTCTATATTTACAATTCATTTCCCTTTTTCTGGTTCCCCACCCCCAAAGGTCCCACATGTCCTTTTCCCTCCCCCTGCTCTCTCATACATCCCCTCCTACCTTACTGTTCTTGTACTCCCCCACAATGATGTTTTGGTCCATTCTAGCACCAGTGTCCACTCCTTTCTTCTTGTGAGACATCACTTGATATGTGATTTATGTCTTTGGTGTTCCAAGCTTCTAGGCTAATATCCACTTATCAGTGACTGTATACCATGGGTATTCTTTTGAGACTGGGTTACCTCACTTAGTATGACATTCTCCAGCTCCATCCATTTCTCTAAGAATTTCATGAGTTCATTGTTTCTAATGGCTGTATAGTACTCCATTGTGTATATATACCACATTTTTTGTATCCATTCCTCTGTTGAGGGACATCTGGGTTCTTTCCAGCTTCTGGCTATTATATATAAGGCTGCTATGAATATAGTGGAGCATGTATCCTTATTGCATGCTGGGGAATCTTATGGGTATATTCCCAGGAGTGGTATGGCTGGGTCCTCCGGAAGTATCACGTCCAGTTTTCTGAGGAACCGCCATACTGATTTCCAGTGTGTTGTACCAGCTTGCATTCCCACCAGCAGTGGAGGAGTGTTCCTCTTTCTCCACATCCTCGCCAACACTTGATGTCTTCTGAGTTTTTAATCTTAGCCATTCTGACTGGTGTGAGGTGAAATTGTAACTTGATGAATAGCATTGTCTTCCAATAATCTTTATCCTTGAAAAATTTTACTACAAATTCCCCAGGGATAGAGACATACCACTGTATCTCTACCTTTGTCTTTGCATGTGTACATTTAGAATACAAGACCCATTCATATTTCAAGGAGCAGTAGACCCTGGTCACTGAGGAGGCTGGGCATCTATAGAAAGATCATCTGCTTTGTTTCTTCCTTCTCAAGGTTGCATCAGACATAAAAAAACATTATCATGTGTTGTACAGAGTAGAAAGAGGATAGATTTTATTCTGTTTTTCACACTTGCATAATTGTAGGGACTGGTCAATCTGAAATGCCCAAATCAAGTTGGGGAGCTGCACAGCCAAAAAACAAAACAAAATAAAACAAAACAAAACAAAACTTTCAGAATTTTGGTGGAATTTATTCTTTGAGAAAACTCTATGTTTTGTTCTCAACTGTCACAAAATTGGATGAGACCACACAATTTTACCAAGATACTCATCTTTAAAATCCAACTAGTTTTAGATGTTAGTCTATCCTTCACAACACTGATAGTAACATTTGACTAAAAAATCGGATAGTCCGCTACAGTACAAAAAACTTACTGTCATTAGAGTATAATTTCGCAAGGGGTTAAACACCAAGGTACAGATATCCAGGGGAATCTTTATCTATTTTACTTGTTTTTAAACTGCTTTCCTCAGATCTGAAATGTAAACATCCATTGATGAACACCAAATCTCTGCATGTTCCCCTACCACCAGCAGGGTTACTGAGACCAAATCCTTCTTAAAAAATAATTCAATGAAAGAGTTAGATCACATTACCTCTTGGTAGATACTAAAATGGTAGTTTTCTATAGACGTCTAGGATTCGAAAATGTGACCATCATTTATTCTACTATCAGTAAATTTGTATGAGAATATTAGTGAAAATCTGATTGCATACACTCCTCTTTTTTTTTGCTTTTTTTTAAATATTTTATTTTCTATATTCTATGTTTACATTCCAAAGGCTTTCCCCTTTCCCAGTTCCCACCCACCATAGTTCCCATAGTTCCTCTCCCCCCCCAACTGTTCCCCAATCATTCCCCCTCCCCCCTCGGTTTCTTTACTAAACTGGATGCAATCTTTACAGGCCCAGGGTCCTCTCCTCTTACAGCAAGGAAAATCTTGCCCCTATGCTTAAGGTAGAGAGACTATAGATTTTTATCCTAGGTTTCAATTTTTTATTGCCATATAAAAGTAAATGAAATAGCAGATATTAAGGAACATTGTTCAATACAGAGCTTGCTATTCAATTACTTTTTCCACAATAAAATAAGAATTTGGGTGTGTTAGCCTTGTCTGTCTCTCTCTCTGTCCATCAGTCTGTCTGTCTGTCTATCTGCCTCTGTGTGTGTATTTGTATGCGTGTGTGTGTGTGTGTGTGTGTGTGTGTGTGCGTGCGTGCGTGCGTGCGTGCGTGTGTGTGTATTTATCTCAAAACAAGAAGGTTGCAACACAGCACCCTGTTTTTCAATTCACATCAACTGTTTCAGAAGAAGTCAGAGGTAGGGAAGGGATCTTAGAGTCTCTGGTTTTAGTCCAATGTCAGTGTCCAAAGCCCAAGGTCACAGCATTTCAGAACACAAAAAGCCTTTCCTGAGATTAATGGCAGGGCTGAGCCAGAGATGACTGAAGGGGCACCCTGTGGCATGCTCATCTATCAGGGATTTACTCTTTGGCTAATGATAGCAATAACAGTTTTTATCTGACAGACTCAACTGGGCATCTGGGATGAGAAACTCTATATGTGAGGTGGGATTGTATTGGATCTAAACAATTTCTTGTGCTACTGTCTGGGTTGTCTTCCCAGCATCTGCCAGTGAAGTTTGGGCTTGAGTTTTAAAGGGAAATGTAATCATTTCCAAGGAGAAATGTATAACACACAATTATATCAAATGAATTGTTCTGAAACCTTCATCTTTACAGGGCCATTGTTCTTGTACATTAGCAATTTGTAGATGTGTGTAACTGTAAGCGAAGTGAAATTCATTTCATCTAATTAGACTGTTATTCATATCACTTCCTTGTGCTCTCAATTTCCAAATGACATTGTTTTAATGTTTTTGTTCTGTCACAAAATTTATTCTCACAGGAAATATATTAAATACTGATTAACAAATACTGGCACTTACAAACTTACCACTATGTTGTAATCACTGTTAGCAATACCTGTTTTTCTGATATCCTTAATATATTTTCATACATGTTAATTCATGCCCACATATATGAACACCCACATTGTGAGTGTGTATGATCAAACAATAAAACTTGGAGATGCTTTTCTTTTGTTTTTTAATTTTTTTAAATTTTTTTCTACATTCTTTGTTTACATTCCTGGTTCCCCCCTCCCCATAAGCCCTATAAGCCCTCTTCCCTCTGCCCATTTCCCAATCACTCCCTCCCATTTCTCTGTCATTTCGCTTACAATGCTGCATCAAGTCTTTCCAGGACCAGGGCCCTCTCCCTCCTTCTTCTTGGAAATCATTTGATATGTTAATTGAATCTTGAGTAATCAGAGCTTCTGGGCTAATTAATATCCACTTATCAGTGACTGAATTCCATGTGTATTCTTTTGTGATTGGGTTACCTCACTTAGGATGATATTTTCCAGATCCAACTACTTGCCTGTGCCCAAGACCTGGGCAGCTCTGCGGGTTGTCTGTGTGCCAGCCCTGTCATGGGTCCTTTGCCCTGCAGATTAATCTACACTTGGAGGGGCTCCCTGCTGCCATCTTTGCTCCCAGACAGACAGGACAGGCAACACCAGATACACAGAGACAACCCTGAGATTAACATTGCTTGGGGCAAGGCACACCAAGTCTCCAATGGCACCCAAGAGTAGGGCAGCCCATCAGGAATCTGTGCCAGGCATCTTAGTTAGGATTTCACTGCTGTGAACAGACATCATGACCAATGCAAGTTTTATAAAAGACAACATTTAATTGGGGTTGGCTTACAGGCTCAGAAGTTCAGTCCATTGTCATCAAGGCAGAAACATGGCAGCATCCAGGCAGATATGGTGCAGGAGAGGCTGAGAGTTCTACATCTTCCTCTGAAGGCTGCTAGTGGAAGACTCACTTCCTGGCAACTAGGATGAGGGTCTTAAGCCCACACCCACAATTACACACCTACTCCAACAAGGCCACACCTCCTAATAGGGTCACTTCCTGGGCCAATCATATACAAACCATCACACCAGGGGAAACCAGTCATCCAGAGGAGCAGAAAATGCCTTACAGGCTTACAGGAGGTTCAAGCACCAGACAGTGACAACAGGACCAACTAACATCAGAGATAACCAGATAGCAAAAGGCAAACATAGGAACATTACTAACAGAAATCAAGGCAATATGGCAGCATCTGAACCCAATTCTCCAACAACAGCAAGTCCTGGATACCCCAACACACCAGTAAAACAAGATTTGGATTTAAAATCACTGCTCATGATGCTGTTAGAGGAATGCAAGAAGGACATAAATCTCTTAAAGAAATACAGGAGAAAATGAATCAAAAAGTTCAAGCCCTTACAAGGGAAACACAAAAATCATTTTAAAAAATTCAGGAGAAGATGGGTCAACAGATAGAAGCCAACAAAGAGGAAATGCAAACATCACTTAAAGGAATACAGGAAAACTTGGATCAACAGGCAGAAGTCATGAAAGAGGAAACAGAAAAGTCTCTTAAAGAATTATATGAAAACACAAACAAACAAGTGAAGGAACTGAGCAAAGCCATCCAGGATCTAAAAAGAGAAGTAGAAACAACTAAGAAATAACAAAGGGAGACAACTTTGGAGATATAAAACCTTGGGAAGAAATCAGGGGTCATAGATGCTAATATCAACAACAGAAGACAAGAGATAGAAGAAAGAATCTCAGATGTTGAAGATACCATAGAAAGCATTGACTCAACAGTCAAAGAAAATGCAAAGTGCAAAAAGCTTGTAACCCAAAACATCCAGGAAATCCAGGACACAATGAGAAGACCAAACCTAAGAATTATAGGTATAGATGAGAATGAAGTATTACAACATAAAGGGCCAGCAAATATCTTCAACAGAATTATGGAAGAAAACTTCTCTAACCTAAAGAGAGAGATGCCCATGAACCAGAAGCCTATAGAACTCCAAACAGACTGGACCAGAACAGAAATATCTTCTGTCACATAATAATCAAAACTCCTTTTTAAAATTAATTCTATTTTATAAAAACAATTATTTCATTAATTGTCCTTATTTTAAATAACTTGAGAGCTTACACCATTTAGTAATTATATTTAACCCAGTCCCTGATAGACACCTTTCAGCCTCTTGAGGAAAACTGTGATAAGGACTGCATTGTAAATTTAGTATCAACCCTTAAAATTATTAATCATAACATTTCTGGGTAAAAGCATGTAGGCATTTGATAATTTAATAATGAGAATTGCGACTTCAAATGTAGTCACTAAAATAATGACACAATGTATAGCCTGTATATAAATGTTGAAATAAGATATTTGATAGTGAACAGTCAACCAAAAAAAGATAAGGAATAAGAGAAAAACAAGTATAAACTATAAGATATTTCTTAACCCTTCCCATTCTCTTTAGCAATTTACATTAATAACAATGAGTAAGTAATAAGTATGTCTCACATACATTGAAAATTCATTGTAACTATTTAATAACAATACTTCCTGCTATATAAAATTTATTAAAATAGCCATTATAATTTTTATATAAACAATGTGACATTAGAATTAAAATATATGCATATATATTAGTTACTTATTTTATACTATATAACTCACATGGCACTGAAGGAAATAGAAAGAATATGGAATACTTTATCATAAGTAAGATTATTTTTTTTTACTTAGTATTGATTTTTTGTGAATTTCACATAATGCATCCCAATCTCACTCATTTCTCTGGCATTCCGTATCCACCCTCTGCCCTTGCATATTCCTCACACACAAAAAAACCAGAAATAAAAATAAAATAAAACAAAATTCTCCATGGATGCTTCAGTGTATCACACCGGTATACCATTTTTCTTAAACACCTTGACTTGCAAATGTTCCTTGCAATGAGTCACTGGTCTGATTAGAGGACTCTTGTTTTTTGCTACATCATTGTGATATCATGGGATGGGGGATTGGTGGAGGGTTAACCGAGGGAATGGGGGATATCATTTGAGATGTAAATAAGTGCAATGTGTTATAAAAATAGAGGAGCCTCACCTGGACTTCTCTCCAACAATAATATTGTTTTCCTATGTTGTAGAGATCCTGCAGTACTGGTTCTGCAGGATTAGATTCTTCACAGGCTTCAGCAGTTCATTCATGGGGTAGATATTGCTGTGAACCAACTCTAAACCATGGATGGTAGCTGAGTTGGTCAACCTACCAGCTTTCATGCACCCATACTGTCCACCCAGCTCCCTGCATTTCTCTACCTATTGCCAGGACAGGCCTTGAACAACATGGGCCAGCTCTCTAGCACTGTCCTGGAGAGGAGGAATATTTTCATTAAAAGCCTTTAACATGTGTCTTGGCAATCAGTAATGCATCTTCAAAAGTGTAACTAACTCACAGCAAGAGCAATTTAGAATAGGGTGCACCACAACTCATTACATCAGCAAAGGCCTTACCAATTGATGAATCTTATGCAAAACCAATATTTATAGGACTTAATAAAGCACAAGGAAGAAAGCCAAGATTTGTAATTTCAGTCATCCTGGTTAGTTTTTGTCAGCTGGACATGGGAGAGATCATCTAGTTAAAGGGAACATCAGCTCCACAAGATTAACTTATGTGCAAGCATGAAGGAGGTCTCAGCCCACTCTAAGTGGGGTTCCCCTAAAAAGGTGGGCCGAATATATATATATAAATCAGGCTAATCAAGTCATTAGGAGCAAGTAAAAACAGCATTCATCCATGTTTTCTGCTTCAATTCCTGCCCTGTTTAAGTGCCTGCCTGACTTTCCTTAATAATGGACTGTAATGTGCAAATGTCAGGTGTTATAAACCCTGTTTTTTCCCAAGTTGCTTCTAGTCATGGTGTTTGTCATAACAATATAAAAACAAACTAAGACATAGATCACACACTTCTGTAAAGCAAATTAAATTTTCCATGCAGGAAATTTAAAAAAAAATGGAGAACAGATATTTAGAAAAATAAAAGATAATTCAGTAGTGTGGGAAAAGGAAAAAGATATCTGAATTCTTATCTGCTGCTAGTAATGTAGATATAAAGATAATGGACAAAGAAAAAAAAAGGATAAAATTGGTGATCCAGACAAGTCAAAGTGTTTGAATGCTTCCAGAATGAGAGAAGAAGAGAGGAACTCTGTAGCATATAGCTATATAGCTTTTGCTACCCTGCGTAAACTTCAGGTGTAAGGCTAAACCAGCCCCCACCCAGAGAATATTGCATCCAAGGATAAAAAACATAGACACACATGTTGTTCAAGTTCAACCTGTCTTATTGGCTAAATTGCTGGCATTACTAATCTCCTGCAGCTAGCGTGCCCGTCCCAATACTCTTAGCTAACCAGCTCTCAATCTGCCTTAGCTTCAGTTGCTCAGGTACCTTTAATCTCAGCTCAACTCCAACCTCCTGCCTGGAGAAAAGGCCTATGGCCACTCTATGTGAGATCTCACAGGACTGGTTGGCTTTTCTTTCTCAGAAGCAAGGCAAAAACCCATTTCCTCTCTTCTGTGTCTCTCAGCTTGACTTGGGGACCCAGAAGTCCTGCCTAGTCAACCCAGCCAATTCGCCAGTAGTATCTTTACTGATGGATCAAGAACCAATAGAGGAGCAGGATCTTGACACCAGAAGCACTCTCAAAGAGCTTCAAGTAGAGGTGTCACATTGATCAAACTAATAACCACTATGCAGGATGACAAGTGCTGTGACTATTCAGATAGCATTTGCTATTGATCAGATACCATAACAAAATATCCATGATTAGGAACTGATTTTATTATGAAGAGCACTGTGCTTTACATTCATTAATTTATTGTGTTGAAGGAGGTGCTCTTTATCAATCTATCTATGTATATATCTATCCATCATCTATCATCTATATATATGTTTATGTATTTAAAAGTGTGAAGAGTCAATCTTTGAATTTTGAAGGTAAGAATTACAGCCCATTGTAATATATGGCAAAGTTGTGAATTAATACTGAAGCATTATAGATTGTTGCACAAGTATTTGTGCATAGAAATGCCTTCAATCAGTAGGATGATTTATGTATTTATTGTTTGCCTTTTTCTAAGGAGATATGGATAAATGTCTATTCAGCTGAGGTAAGGCAAGGTCACACCAAAGAAACCCATCTACCAAAGCCTAGTTGTGTGATCAGGGAGGGTTTTGGAGTTACTTAGAAGAGTGTGGGTGACTCAGAGGCTTCTATATAATAGCAAAGCCCATACAACATAGATAAATACCATTGACAGGTATTTCAGTGGAGTTTTCTATGCACTTTGAAAGCATCAATCAAAAAGATCATCTGTTCACAAACCAATTGTTTACAACTTGCATCACTTTGAGAAGGAGACTGTGAGAATTTTGAACACTTTATTTTTTAAAGATGGCTGAATCTGTATTGTTAGCCTCAGTCCTTTCCCTAGGACAAAATGTTTCTGTCAAGATAAAACAGCTATACAATATCATTCATATTTACATATAAAAATAATATTTGAAAGTAAGTTAAAATTTAAAATACTATCTCACAAAAAAATCTGTTATCATAAAGTACTTTAAAGGTTTCTGCTCTAGATACTGTTTGTACAAAGATTAGTAAGGGGTGAGAATAGTTTCATTCATTTAAATCTAGTTCTTCAGCAGCCATGGAACTTAAGAAGTTGCAATCAAAAGATGATCTTCCTGGAAGCCTCTGCTGAGAACAGTCATTTTAGAGAGACTTTAAGACAAAGTCATTGACTGCTTCATAAATACCCTTCTCTGTCATGAACACCATCTGCATAATTGCTCTGAGATATTCTTCATGCACATGAGTACTTATCATTCATTCTTCTATGACTTCTATAGAATATCTTACTTTACCAGTGAATAGTTGAATGTAAGTGTTTTTCTTAACTAGGAGTTAAATGAGACTCTTTCATTTGCTCATAATGAAGCAATTATTTGGTTCAAAGCTGTTACAGGTAACACTGTAATGACAGGGAAAAAACCTTAGCTTTTACTTTAAGATCTTCTGATGCTACAAAAAAAGATTACTTTGATTATATAAGCATATAAGTCCCCAAATACATGCATCGATATGATTATGCAAGACTAATGATACATTTCATAAAACTTCCATAATTGGTTGCAAATCTAATTCTCCTTCTCTTTGGGGAGTTGGACATTTTGATCGAAAGGACGAGGAATTCTTTGTAAAACCATAAACTCAAACATTATCAATAACTCAAATATTTTCCTGTCACAGAAATAGTAACAAGGCCGAACCTCAAATTGTCAAACTTCACTCTTTAAGCTACATGACTGTTATTTTTAGGAATGCCTTAGAGAGTATTGATGGAGGTAGATGCAGGTAGAATCTGTATGCTCCTTCATAGAGGCCCTCAAGTAAAATCTAGAGAACCACATACAAAAAAAAAAAAAAAAAACCAAACCAAACCAAAACAACAACAACAAAAAAACTACAGTGCAGAGATGAATATGACATCATATGTGTAGGAAGAAGTGGAAGTGGTAGAGTGACTTAAGTTATCTTATTTACTTCATAACTGGAATTTCCTCCTTATTTTTATCACCAAGAAATAGTTAATATTTCAGAATACCTCAGAGAAGAGTGCAGTGATGTGTTTCTGTCAACCATATTTTTCAATATCTACCCTTATGATATTAGTATATGACCTTAAATAATGAGTTTTTACTCTGCTGAGCTTTAGATGTTCATGATTTTAGTATTTTCTATCTGTCTCAATTCTCTTCTTGATGCAAAATGAACTATGTTTTCCCCACCCTTCCTATTTACCATGAAAACACACAGAGAGAAAACTGTTCCCTGTTTGAATCTCAATATTAAATTTAGGCTAAAATTTAAAAATTTGGTCAAATAGCTAATTGAGGACTAAAATCACCTTCTAGAAAAGATTACCAAGAAAAGATTAAACTCCAAGTATTTCTTTTTTTAAAAGATGGGACAGTTTTTATTACATATATATTAATTAAATATATGTGTATATATATATATATGTATATATATATATATAATTTTGCTGGTTATAATATATAGTTTATTTTATTGGTATGTATATATTTTACTGGTTATTTTATTTATTTGCATTTCAAATATTATCACCCTTCCCAGTTTCCCCTCCATAAATCCCCATCCCCTCCAACCTGTGTCTATGAGAGTGCTTCCATTCCACCCACCCACTCAGGCCTCACCACCCTAGCATTTGCCTACACTCGGACATTAAGTCTCCACAGGACCAAGGGCATCTTCTCCCACTGATGCCAGAAAAGGCAATCCTCTGCTATATATGCAGCTGGAACCATGGGTATCCATGTGTACTATTTGGTCGGTTGCTTGGTTGGTCCCTGGGAGCTCTTGTGGGATGGTCTGGTTGGCTCTTTTTCCTATGGCAATGCAAATCACTTCAGCTCCTTCAGCCCATCCCCTAACTCTTCCGTTGGGCTCCTAGGGCTCAGTCTTATGGTTGCCTGCAAGCATCTGCATCTCCAGTAGAGTCCCTCAGGATATAGCCATAACAGGCTTCTTTCAGCAAGCATTTCTTGGCATCAGCAATAGTGTCTCAGGTTGGTCTTTGCATATGAGATGGATCCCAAGGTGGGGTAGTCTCTGGATGGCCTTTACTTCAGTCTCTGCTCCATACTTTGACCATGCATTAAAAAGAAATCTCCACTGAAGAATCTCAAATGGCCTAGAAGCACCTAAAGAAATGCTCAACATTCATAGTAATCACAGAAATGCAAATCAAAATGACCCCAAGAGATTCCACCTCATAACAGTCAGAATGGCTAAGATCAAAAATTCATTTAACACCAGATGCTGGCAAGGATTTAGAGAAAGAGGAACATTTTTTCACTGCTGGTGGGATTGAAAGCGGGTACAACCACTTTGGAAATCTGTCTGGCAGTTCCTCAAAAAATTGGACATAGTACTAAGTGAGGACCCAGCTATACCACTCCTGGATATATACCCAAAAGATGCTACAATATATAACAAGGACACATACTCCACTATATTCATAGTAGCCTTATTTATAATAACCAGAAGCTGGAAAAAATCTCGTTGTCCCTCAACAGAGGGATGGATACAGAAAATGTGGTACATTTTACACAGTAGAGTGCTCCTCAGCTATTAAAAACAATGACTTCATTAAATTCACACGCAAATGGATGGAACTAGAAAATATCATCCTGAGTGAAGTATCCCAGTCACAAAAGAATACACACAGTATGTACTCAATGATAAGCGGATATTAGGCAAAAAAACTATGAATATCCATAATACAATTAGCAGACCATATGAAGCTCAAAAAAAGGAAGACCAGAGTGTGGTTGTTTCAGTCCTACTTAGAAGGGGGAATTAAATAATCATGAGTGGTAAATGGAGGGAGGGACCTGAGAGGGAGAGATGAGGGGGAGGAAAAAGGGGAACAGGAACAGGCATGGGAGGAGAGTGGGGAGAAGAAGAGGGTCAGAAAATTGAACAAGGGTGTGTAGAAGTGAGGGATGGGGAGCTGGGGTTAGACACTAAAATGTCCCAGATGCCAGCAAAGCAAGAGGACCCAACGGGACAACATTAGCTGAAATACCCAAGAAAGGAGAGAGAGAACTTGTAGAGACCACATCCAGAGATTAGGTATGGTCCTTGGTTGAGGGATGGGGCCACCCGCCCATGTCAAAAATATTAACCCAGAATTGCTGCTGTACTCATCTAAGTATTTATAACTAATTTGTCTTATAAAGTATTATTGTAAGAAAAATATTTTATAAACTTTGGTATCCACACTTTCGATTTTGCTGATGTCATGTAATATGTCAATTACAGATATGTACAAATCACTTAAAATTCTAAACAGAAAAAAATAAATGGTTATGAAACAAGATCATACTCAGGCAATTAAAGAAACCAAAAGGAAAGAAAGAAAATTATGAATGGCAGACAAGTCACACTCAGAAGTAATGCTATGTGCCTCAAACTTCAACAATGACTATTTAAATAGGTTGCTGTGGCATTGGCCATCATATTAGAACATTCTATGTACCACATGCTGCCTCTTAGAAATGGATGTAACAGATTGTACATTGATTTTCTGCTTTATAATTTAATATTTATCAGTTTTATTATTCTATAGATATCTTTTCAAAAAATGACAGTCTATGCTTACATTTTTTTAAAAGAATCAATGACAGCGTAAACAGGAGTCATAGTAAATAAATAGCCTTACTTCTTTAAACCTATTATCTCTAAATATATACTCATATATACATTGCAATTTTCTGTACTGTACTGTTTAGAAGCCAAACATAGTATATACACATGAATAATAACAGAATATAAATTCACATTTGAAAGCAAAATCTCATCTAACTTCCTATGAGGCTCAATTACTTTCTCTGACTCTTCAAAATTTCATATGGAATACAGATAAGTATAAAAATTACTAAGTGTATGATTTTTCAAGGCATTTGAAGAAATTTCAGAATCCCAGTGAATATTCCAATGCTATTAAATTTTACATCATCAAAAGATTCACTTAGTTTTGCTGGAGTAAATCCACATGATCCTGACAATGCCATGGCTTTAGTTTGCTTTCTTGGTATACCTATTGTCTCTCAAAGTACAATGTGACATCTGATGGAGTTCAGAGCACCAGGATAACATCAAGGCCATGATTTTGAGTATTAATGGCAACCTGAAAGATTCTATGGGGGAGCATTTCATTTTCATTAATTCCTAGCAAGAAAGTCAGATTTTCTCTGGACCCTTGAGATTCCCTCAAACACTGGACTACCAAACAGACAGCATATACCAGATGATATGAGGCCCCTAGCACACATACAGTAGAGGTCTGCCAGGTCTGTGTTCATTCAGAGATAATGCACCTAATCCTCAAGAGACCAGAGACCCCAGGGAGTTTAGAGGTCAGCTGGAGTGGGGCTGGGGGCATCCATGTGGAGACAAAGGGGTAGGGAGTAGGTATGGAATGTGGAACAGTCAGAGGGTGGATGGGGCGGGGGAATAAATTCTCATTTAAAAAATAAATTAATTAATTAAAAAAAAAGAAAAGAAAGTTAGATTTTGAAAACAGATGTCACCTGAGGCACAAGAACAATTGATCACGGGACAGAGAAGGCTACTTGGCTTTTGAGAGATTTAAATTTGTGCGATATGCTTTTATTTTTCAGAGAACATAGACTCTCTTCCATTCTTTACTATTCACCCTTCCATTCTAGCTTCAACGTCACCATTAACTGTTCTCTTTCTCTAGCCTCATACTGCTCCCAAAGACCCTTCCAGCACCCAGTTCTCCCTTGCAATATCTCTTGGAATTTCCTTGTTAATATTTCATTTAGCTTTTCATTTCACTATTTCATACTGCAGTCAAATTTGAGATGTTGTAGAGCTGGCCCATACTCCCTGGTTTATGTGCCTGATTTGTTGTACAAACACTGAAAAGGCTTGTCACTCCTTCCATCCAACAGCTGTGGAGGAGCAGTGGAGGATGCACACTTGTTAGCATATGTACTACGTTGCTAGAAGATCTGCTAATTGTCATAGATGAGGGCATAAGAGGAAAAGAGAATAACTTTCTAATATAGTCTGGCTTTAAGTTCTAGATTTGGACCTAATAAAAGTCAAACAATATTTGACACTAAAAGTTAAATTCATAATTATAAATGGGAATGTATCTGAACAACTTTCTCAGATCATGTACATGAGAATCAAGAACTGAGAGATCAAAAGGGCTTATCTCTTAGTATTCTGAAGTGAACTACTGGATAAAATTTTTACATTTGTTTTTCTACAACAATGCTATAAGTTTTTATTATAACTCAAGAAATTAGAGATACTCAAAGGGATAGTAAAAGTAATATTAATTCTTTGTGATAAAATGAGTGTAAATGCTTAAAAGAAAATAAATTACATATTTTCATCATACTGTCAACTTAGAATTTTGAGTCATTAGTAAAGGCTAATGAAGCCAAAGCAGTGTGTTTCCAACATTGATTTTGAGAACATGTGAAATGGCAAGACAGTTATGAATCTTTGAGCTTTTGGAGACATGCTAAAATGTAGTAGTGTTTGATTTGGTTTTGGTATTGAATATTAGACCTCTGGTTTTATTACTGACATCCAATCTTAGAAGTTACATTCACCTCAAAGAACATCAAGACATTGTCTTCTGTAATGTTAGAAATGAAATATGCTGAAAGATTCATGTGAGGCCTGACTGTGAATCCTGCTCTAAGCAATTCCTCAAACACTTCAGATGCTTTCAGAAAGAAAAATTTGGACATTCTATGAAATAAAAATAAAACACCTTTAAAAAAAGCATCTAGCATATGAAATGAGAGAGAAAATGTGGTTATGTACATATTGGGCTTTTACTCAACCATCAAGAAGAACAAACTTCTGTCATTTATGGAAAATAGATGAAGATGAAACTCATCATGTAAAGCTAGCTAAACCAGACTCAAAAAGAAAAAGATCACATATGTTTTCTACTGTGCAGAATATGGATTTTAAAAGTAATATATGAAATTGCAGATGGGATAGGTAGAGGAAGGCAATCAGACTTGGTGAGAAAGAAGAGAGTGTAATACAGCCATTACTCTGATCAAACAGTATAATAAAGAAATATGAAAATGTCATAAAATTATTGTTTTATGGAGCAAATATATACTACAAATCTAAAAAAAATGAATTATACTTTTCAAAAGAGTTCTGTATACAGTCTAATGAGAATTCTTTTGGGAGAAGGTACAATTGACCTTGACCAATGTTACACTTATGTTTGATTGAAGATATGTGGCACTGTATTTGTTTATTATACTTCATTCAACAAAGAGATTCATTATCTTGTCATTCATTTTACTTCAATCCATTTCGAATGAAGGTAGCCCCAACAATGTCTTTCCTTGCAGCCATGTCAGCTGTTTCAAATGTGTTCAGTGGCACTAAGGAATGTTGTAGGTTTGCTTTCATGCTTAGAGATATGAAAAGCCCATTTGAACAGTTAGAATAGAGGAGAACTCATTCCTGTTTCCTCTGCCTTCTCTTGTGTGTTTGGTATTTATCACCAGACCCTGTGAGCTCAGCTTGCTCTGCTGTCAAATGGATAAATACAATACCTTTTTTTGTGCACATTTTCAAAGGGTTCACATATTGACTGTAGATGTAGCCATTGAGAATAACATTTAAAAGGGATTAGTACCATTATTATTTTCATGATAAATGAGAAAATTGCTCAAGGAATCAAGTAAAAGTTAAAAAATAAATAAAAAGCAAAGGAATTGGGAGACCATGAAAGCAGGAGGAGTGGACAGTTTTGTAATCTGAAAAATGGTAGACTGGAAATGTTGAAGATTTGAATGTGAGGACATGGTGACTTCTTCATAGCATCACATCTTCTGGTGAATGAACAACAATTATTCTAAAAATATGGAAACAAAGTTTGGTTTGCTAAAATTATTAGATGATTCTTTGGGCCATAAATTTCCCATAAGCATAGATTACAAGTTGGAAACACGAACCCCAACCAAAAAATCCTCAAATTATTTCTCTTAGCACATTTAAAGGTAAAATATATTGCTTCATGTTTAGCTAGATAATTTGCAATAAATAATGAAATTTTTTAAAAGCCAATTAATTAGTTTTAAAATAAATTCATCATATTGCTACCATGACTCATCTTGATTGTCAACTAGATGACATTTAATCATCATACAAACAACCCTCTGGATATGTTTGTGAAAAATTACTTCATGACAGATTTGGTAGTAAGATTCACTTTAAATGTGGTGGATGCCATTCCATGAACTGGTTTCCCAGACTATGTAAAGAAGAAAGCTTTTCTTGACTTTTTTTTTTTTTTTTGGTCTGTATTATATGAGGAATAAGGAAGAGTCTAGGATGGGGGAACAAACTTGAATAATATAAACAGAACTTACTGAGCTATGTTGGTGGGAATGGTGATAAGTGGGGCCTTGCTTATGAGCTTTCAGAATGGAAGTAACAATGATATTCTGCAAAGAATATTCCTGCGCTCTGTCCTTAGCCTGAGGAAATGAGTCAGATTGACTTTAAAGACAATAGACAAGTTTGTTTAGTGGTAGAAATTTCAAGAGAGAGTATCATTGGCTTGTGTCATTGTTACTGTTCACTGCTTTGATTATGCTCTACAATAAGACAGAATAATACTGAAGGAAATATAAAACTGTAAAGTTTAGTTTATTTTTTATTCGATATAATCTTTGTTTACATTTCAAATGATTTCCCCTTTCCTGGATCTCCCTCCCCAAAAGTCCCATAAGCCCTCTCCCTCTTCCTGTTTGCCCATCCACCACTTCCTACTTCCCTGTTCTGGTATTCCCCTACACTGCTGCACTGAGCCTTTCCAGAACCAGGGGCTCCTCGGTCCTTCTTCTTGGACATCATTGGTCTGTTGATTGTGTTTTTGGTATTCCAAGCTTCTAGGCTAATATCCACTTATCAGTGAGTGCATACTATGAGGGTTCTTGGAAGACCCTTGAGGACATGGGCACAGGGGGAAAGTTCCTGAACAGAATAACAATAGCTTATGCGCTAAGATCAAGATTTGACAAATGGGACCTCATAAAATTACAAAGTTTCTGTAATCAAAGGACACCATCAAAAGGACAAAACAGCAACCAACAAATTAGAAATAGATCTTCACCACCCCTATATACGACAGAGTGCTGATATCCAATATATATAAAGAACTCAAGAAGTTAGAACCCAGAAAACCAAATAACCCTATTAAAAAATGGGCCACAGAGCTAAAGAAAGAATTTTTACCTGAAGAACTTCAGATGGCTGAGAAGCACCTTAAGAAATGTTCAACATCTTTAGTCATTAGGGAAATGCAAATCCAAACAACCCTGAGATTTCACCTCACACCAATCAGAATGTCAAAGATTAAAATCTCAGGAGACAGCAGGTGTTGGCGAGGATATGGAGAAGGAGGAACACTCCTCCACTGCTGGTGGGATTGAAAGCTGGTACAACCACTCTGGGAATCAGTCTGGCGGGTCCTCAGAAAACTGGGCATGACACTTCTGGAGGACGCTGCTATTCCATTCCTGAGCTTATACCCAGAGGATTCCCCAGCATGTAATAATGATATATGTTCCACCACATTCATAGCAGCCCTATTTATAATAGCCAGAAGCTGGAAAGATCCCAGATGTCCCTCAATGGAGGAATGGATACAAAAAATGTGGTATATACACACAATGGAGTACTATTCAGCCATTAGAAACAATGAATTCATGAAATTCTTAGACAAATGGATGGAGCTGGAGAACATCATCCTAAGTGATGTAACCCAGTCTTCTAAATTTTGGTTTAAAACATTATGTGGACAAGTTACAAGTTTCAGACTAAGACAGGGTAGATGACAAGATAACTAGGGAAGATATCAACATAATTAAAGAAAGACAAGGTACTCTGTACTATTAGAACATGAATGATGCACTGAGGGAAAGACTAAACCATTTATGTTGCCACCTTTTAAAGATGAAATCTATATGAAAAGAGAGAGCCTGAACTGAGAATGTGCCTGAAGGGCTGGAAAGATATCGATGTGAAAATGTCTGCTTTCTTTGGAGACTCACTTGTGTCATGTGATGGTTTTCTGGAATCTGTCTTATGAGAGGATGCCTTTGCTGAAGCAGACAACCTGCTGTTTTTCTGGAACCTTCTTAGAAAAGAGACATCTGAGATGTTGCGAGAGCAGATGCTCGAGAGGACACGTTTGCAAAGTGTTTAAATATAACCTGACAGAGGATGATGTAATGTGGCATTGCTTCATCTTGCCATGTTTTTCTAGTTTTTGTTTGTTTTTGCTGATGCTGACCTTTGCTAACAGCACTGTGGCATTGGTTTGCCTTACCTTCTTTGCTGGTCATCATTTGTTGTAACTTCATAGAGAGAAACACAACAAAGAACTTCTGGTGGTATTCTGGGGACTCAGACTGACTGGCAGAGAGCCTTGATGTTTCTTCTGGATCAAGTTGCCATTGCTAATTTGTGAGTGGTGTTTGCCAGTGGGTGAGCTACCACTGCTGAAAACTGAACTGCTGATATCCTAACAATGCAGATTGGATTTGCCCCAAAGAATTATTTCTCAACAGGTCCACATTCTTCTTTGTCCCATTAACTTTTCCTTTCCACTATCTCTTGTAGGTGGTGGGTTAAGAGAGAGTTAAAGCATTTAAACATTTATTTAGGAAGGTTTTGACAAATATAAGCCCACAGTTATGGCTTAAATTTGATGTGGATGAAACTGGAACACATGTAGCTGAGCAATGAAACCAGGTACAGAAAAACACATGCCATGCATTCATTCTCATATGCTGATCCTACTTTGGACCTCCAAATTTCTGTGATTAAGTATATGTCTCTTAAAAGCAGCATATAAGAAAGAAAGCATGAGAAGTGGAGAGGAGGGTATTTCAGGGTAGTGTAGTAAAATACATGAGGACAGATGAATAGTAATCCATTTTGTAAATGAATCATATTTTCTGTACCCATTCTTCACATCCTCACCAACATGTGCTGTCACCTGAGGTCTTTATCTTAGTCATTCTGGTGTAAGGGGGAATCTTGGAGTCATTTTGATTTCCATTTCTTTGATCACTAAGAACTTTGAACATTTCTTTAAGTGCTTTAGATATATAAGTAACATACGTTTTTGGATTTGCCAATGAGCACTTTTCTCAGGGTATTATGTAAGGAAATTTCTGATCTAATCAAAGCCCTGTTGACTGACAAATTTATAGTTTGAAGAGATTTTGGAAGTCAATAGAGATACTGAATATAAAACAAAGTTGGAGGAATGTCTTCCAGGGGCATGACTTTGAGGGGTATAACTTGTTACGGATATTGTCCTGTTGTGTTCTGTTGGCTGAATAACTGACTGGCATGTCATTTACTTTATGTAAGATATATGTAAATACAACTTTTATTTGCAAGATGTAACTGTTAGCTGTAAAATATGCCTACCATTTTTATTTCTTTCTAAACTCTGGCTGGATGATTCAACTGAACTCTTTTGGGTCAAACTCCTCTCCAACATGACTGATTCAAACTGGATTCTCAGCTTCTGACTGAATTGCTCTAGAACAATTCTGACTATCTGTTCTAATCTTCCAAACTCCTAGCTCAGATTCTCATCCCAGCCCTAAGATCAGGTAGCACTGGACTTTCAAATGCCTAGGTAGGCAATGCCTGAGTACTTAGCTTGAGAAAACCTCAGATAAAGGAAACGCAACCATCAACAACCTTTAGAATTAGCTATTGATATTGAAAAATTGAGGCAGGATACAAAACCATGACAATTAAGAACATCAGAAGAAAAAGGAGCTCCTGACCACTAATAGATGAAAATCTAGAATATCACAAAGCATCTTAAGAACTAAATACAAGCCTTAAAGCCCTGGGATCCATGTAAGCCAAGGATTAATTGAATTTTTTGTCTGTGTTATTATCTTGTACATCTGCAAATATGGAAAGTGCACCTAATATACTATTTCTATTCTTATTTACAGAAGAAATGCATCTTGTTTAAAAATAAGAATCCCAAATTTTTAAATATATCTTTTGAAATCTTTCAAAGAATATCATTTGAGAACTGTCCTATTCTGATGCCATTATTTTAAGGATGCTTAAATGTAGCACTTTCCGACACTGGACACAGTGAGCGGCTGGAATCAGGTGCGTGGCCAGAGTTATAGCTTAGCTTAGCTCTGCAGGAGATCCGGGCACAGAAAGCTCAGCTGCGGGTGCAGACTACCGGCCGGGACCAGCTCTCTGAGCGGACTAGCAGCGAGGGGCCACCAGGCCGCCTCAGGGCACAGCTTGGCACTCTAGCAGCTGGAGTCAGGGGCCTGGACTCAGAGCGAGCATAGTCCAGCACAGACAACGCAGCCAGAAGGGAGCAGCAGAGCCGGGTACAAGCAGCTCAGCCAAGGCCACACGGTGCTTTCAGCAGGGGCAGCCATCTTGCCCCAGACCCCTGCACGCAAACAGCGGGCACACTGGACGCAGTGAGCGGCTGGAATCAGGTGCGTGGCCAGAGTTACAGCTTAGCTTAGCTCTGCAGGAGATCCGGGCACAGAAAGCTCAGCTGCGGGTGCAGACTACCGGCGGGACCAGCTCTCTGAGCGGACTAGCAGCGAGGGGCCACCGGGCCGCCTCGGGGCACAGCTCGGAACTCTAGCAGCTGGAGTCAGGGACCTGGACTCAGAGCGAGCATAGTCCAGCACAGACAAGCTGCCAGAAGGGATCTGTCTCCTGGGGACAGGCGTGCTGTGCTTTCAGCAGGGCGCCATCTACAATAAGACCAACTAACGCCAGAGATAAAGAGATGGCAAAAGGCAAACGTAGGAACGTTATCAACAGAAATCAAGGCAATATGGCACCATCTGAACCCAATTCGCCAACCACAGCAAGTCCAGGATACCCCAGCACACCAGAAAAACAAGAGTTAGATATAAAAGCACAGGTCATGATGCTCCTAGAGGAACACAAAAAAGACATAAACAAATCTCTTAAAGAAATGCAGGGGAACATCAATAGAGTAGAAGCTCTTACAATCCAAACACAAAAAAGACTTAAAGAACTCCAGGAGAATATGGGCCATCAGACAGAAACCAATAAAGAGGAAGTGAGAAAATCAGTTAAAGAAATGCAGGAGAACTTGAAACAACAGGCAGAAGTCATGAAAGAGGGAGCACAAAAATATATTAAAGAATTACATGAAAACACAAACAAACAAATGATGGAACTGAGCAAAACCATCCAAGATCTGAACACAGAGGTAGAAACAACTAAGAAATCACAAAAGGAGGCAACCTTGGATATAGAAAACCTTGGGAAGAAAACAGGGGTCGTAGATGCAAACATAAACAACAGAATACAAGAGATAGAAATAAGAATCTCAGATGCTGAAGATAACATAGTAACCATTGACTCCACAGTCAAAGAAAATGCAAAATCCAAAAGGCTTGTAACCCAAAACATCCAGGAAATCCAGGACACAATGAGAAGACCAAACCTAAGGATTATAGGGATAGATGAGAGTGAAGATCTACAACTTAAAGGGCCAGCAAATATTTTTAACAAAATTATGGAAGAAAACTTTCCTAACTTAAAGAGAGAGATGTCCATGAATGTACAAGAAGCCTACAGAACTCCAAACAGACTGGACCAGAACAGAAACACCTCCCGTCACATAATAATCAAAACCCCAAATGTACTAAACAAAGAAAGAATATTAAAGGCAGTAAGAGAAAAGGGCCAAGTAACATATAAAGGAAGACCTATCAGAATCACACCAGACTTCTCTCCAGAAACCATGAAAGCTAGAAGATCCTGGGCAGACCTCATGCAGACCCTAAGAGAAAACAAATGTCAGCCAAGACTACTATACCCAGCGAAACTCTCAATCAACATAGATGGAGAAATCAAAATATTCCATGACAGGACCAAATTTACACAATATCTTTCCACTAACCCAGCTCTACAAAGGATAATAGGAGGAAAACTCCAACACAAGGAAGGAAATGGCACCCAAGAAAAAGCAAGACAGTAAACTTCTTCCATCAAACTCAAAGGAAGATAACTACTCAAAAACAAAAATAACATCAAAAATGTCAGGAAGTAATAATCTCTATTCCTTAATATCTCTTAACATCAATGGACTCAACTCCCAAATAAAAAGACATAGACTAACAGACTGGATACTGAAACAGGACCCTACATTTTGCTGCTTACAGGAAACACACCTCAGAGTCAACGACAAACACTACCTTAGAGTAAAAGGATGGAAGACAATTTTGCAAGCAAATGGTCACAGGAAGCAAGCTGGAGAAGCCATTTTAATATCAGATAAAATTGACTTTCAACCCAAAGTCATCAAAAGAGACACAGAAGGTCACTTCCTGCTAGTCAAAGGAAGAATCCACCAAGAGGAACTCACAATTCTAAACATCTACACTCCAAATGTAAGGGCACCCTCATTTGTAAAAGAAACCTTACTAAAGCTCAAAGCACACATTGCACCTAACACAATGATTGTGGGGGACCTCAATACTCCACTATCTACAGTGGACCGACCAGGAAAACAGAAACTAAACAGAGACACAGAGAAACTCATCGAAACTTTGGAGCAATTGGATTTAACAGATATATATATATAGAACATTTCACCCTAAAGCAAAAGACTATACCTTTTTCTCAGCCCCTCATGGTACCTTCTCCAAAATCGACCATATAATTGGACACAAGACAGATCTCAACAAATATAAAAAGATCGAACTAATCCCATGCCTCTTATCAGATCACCATGGAGTAAGAGTGTTCTTCAATAGCAACAAAAACAACAGAAAATCCCCATACGCTTGGAGGCTGAACAATATTCTACACAATGATACCTTAGTCCAGGAAGAAATAAAGAAAGAAATCAAAGAATTCTTAGAACTTAATGAAAATGAAGGCACAACATACCCAAATCTATGGGACACAATGAAAGCAGTGCTTAGAGGAAAACTCATAGTCCTGAGTGTCTCCAAAAAGAAACAGGAGAGAGCATATACTAGCAACTTAATGGCGCACTTGAAAGCTCTGGAACAAAAAGAAGCAATTTCACCCAGGAGGAGTAGAAGACAGGAAATCATCAAACTCAGGGCTGAAATCAATCAAGTTGAAACAAAGAGAACCATACAAAGAATCAACAAAACCAGGAGCTGGTTCTTTGAGAAGATCAACAAGATAGATAAACCCCTAGCCAGACTTACTAAAGGGCACAGAGACAGTATTCAAATTAACAAAATTAGAAATGAAAAGGGAGATATAACAACAGAAACTGAGGAAATTCAAAAAATCATCAGATCCTACTACAAAAACCTATACTCAACACAACTGGAGAATCTGGAGAAAATGGACAATTTCCTCGACAGTTACCAAATACCAAAATTAAACCAGGATCAAATAGATCGTCTAAACAGACCCATAACCCCCAAAGAAATAGAAGGGGTCATAGACAGTCTTCCAACCAAAAAGAGCACAGGACCAGACGGTTTTAGTGCAGAATTCTATCAGACCTTCAAAGAAGTCCTGATACCGATACTCTTCAAATTATTCCACAAAATAGAAACGGAAGGAACACTACCCAACTCATTCTATGAAGCCACAATTACCCTGATACCAAAACCACACAAAGATCCAACTAAGAAAGAGAACTACAGGCCAATTTCTCTTATGAATATCGATGCAAAAATACTAAACAAAATACTTGCCAACCGAATCCAAGAACACATCAAAATGATCATTCACCATGATCAAGTTGGCTTCATCCCAGGGATGCAGGGATGGTTCAATATACGGAAATCCATCAACGTAATCCACTACATAAACAAACTCAAAGAAATAAAAACCACATGGTCATCTCATTGGATGCTGAAAAAGCATTTGACAAAATTCAGCATCCTTTCATGCTGAAGATCCTAGAAAGAACAGGAATTCAAGGCCCATATCTAAACATAGTAAAAGCAATATACAGCAGACCAGTAGCCAACATCAAGGTAAACGGAGAAAAACTCAAGCAATTCCTCTAAAATCAGGGACTAGACAAGGCTGTCCCCTCTCGCCATATCTCTTCAATATAGTACTTGAGGTACTAGCTAGAGCAATTCGACAACAGAGGGAAGTCAAAGGGATACAAATCGGAAAGGAAGAAGTCAAACTATCACTATTTGCAGATGATATGATAGTTTACTTAAGTGACCCAAAAACCTCCACCAGAGAACTCCTGCAACTGATAAACAACTTCAGCAAAGTGGCTGGCTATAAAATCAACTCAAGTAAATCAGTAGCCTTCCTATACGCGAAGGATAAGCAGGCCGAGAAAGAAATTAGGGAAATGACACCCTTCACAATAGCCACAAATGATATAAAGTATCTTGGAGTGACGCTAACCAAACATGTGAAAGATTTATACGACAAAAACTTCAGGTCTCTGAAGAGGGAAATTGAAGAAGACATCAGAAAATGGGAAAATCTTCCATACTCGTGGGTTGGCAGGACTAATATAGTCAAAATGGCAATCTTGCCCAAAGCAATATACAGATTCAATGCAATTCCCATCAAAATCCCAACTCAGTTCTTCATAGAGCTAGAAAGAGCAATTCTCAAATTCATCTGGAATAACAAAAAACCCAGGATAGCTAAAACTATCATCAACAGCAAAAGAACTTCTGGGGGAATCAATATCCCGGACCTCAAGCAATATTACAGAGCAGTGGTATTAAAAACTGCATGGTATTGGTTCAGTGACAGGGAAGCGGATCAATGGAATAGGATCAAAGACCCAGAATTGAACCCACACATCTATGGCCAATTGATCTTCGACAAAGGAGCTGAAAACATCCAGTGGAAAAAGGAAAGCCTTTTCAACAGATGGTGCTGGCTCAACTGGAGGTCAACATGCAGAAGAATGAGAATTGATCCACTCTTATCTCCTTGCACTAAGCTCAACTCCAAGTGGATCAAAGACCTCCACATAAAACCAGACACACTAAAACTAATAGAAAAGAAACTGGGGAAGGCCCTGGAGGACATTGGCTCAGGGGAAAAATTCCTGAACAGAACACCAATTGCTTATGCTCTAAGAGCAAGAATAGACAAATGGGACCTCATAAAACTACAAAGTTTCTGTAAGGCAAAAGACACTGTCAAAAGGATAAATCGGCAACCAACAAATTGGGAAAAAATCTTCACCAACCCCACATCCGACAGAGGGCTAATCTCCAATGTATACAAAGAACTCAAGAGGTTAGACCCCAGAAAACCAAATAACCCTATCCAAAAATGGGGTACAGAGCTAAACAGAGACTTTTCACCTGAAGAAATTCGGATGGCTGAGAAACACCTTAAAAAATGTTCAACATCACTAGTCATTAGGGAAATGCAAATTAAAACAACCCTGAGATTTCACCTCACACCAGTCCGAATGGCTAAGATTAAAAACTCAGAAGACATCAGGTGTTGGCGAGGATGTGGATAAAGAGGAACACTCCTCCACTGCTGGTGGGAATGCAAGCTGGTACAACACTCTGGAAATCAGTATGGCGGTTCCTCAGAAAACTGGGCGTGATACTTCCGGAGGACCCAGCCATACCACTCCTGGGAATATACCCAGAAGATTCACCAGCATGCAATAAGGATACATGCTCCACTATGTTCATAGCAGCCTTATATATAATAGCCAGAAGCTGGAAAGAACCCAGATGTCCCTCAACAGAGGAATGGATACAAAAAATGTGGTATATATACACAATGGAGTACTAGTCAGCCATTAGAAACAATGAATTCATGAAATTCTTAGAGAAATGGATGGAGCTGGAGAATGTCATACTAAGTGAGGTGACCCAGTCTCAAAAGAATACCCATGGTATACAGTCACTGATAAGTGGATATTAGCCTAGAAGCTTGGAACACCAAAGACACAAATCACATATCAAGTGATGTCTCACAAGAAGAAAGGAGTGGACACTGGTGCTAGAATGGACCAAAACATCATTGTGGGAGAGTACAAGAACAGTAAAGTGGGAGGGGGTGGATGCAGGAGCAGGGGGAGGGAAAAGGACATGTGGGACCTTTGGGGGTGGGGAACCAGAAAAAGGGAAATGAATTGTAAATATAGAATATATACAATAAAAAAAATCAAAAAAAAAAGAAAAAAAATGTAGCACTTTCCTTTGAGAAGCCTATACTCTCTCTAGCATGGGCTATAACATCATTTTACTACATGCTTATTTTCCCTAACCTCAATATCAATAAGAATAAGTATGTCTACACTTTCTTTAAAATTTTTCTTAATTTAATATAACATGCCATAGACAAACAGAAGATAACCATCACAACAAAGAAAACACAACACATTCCTCCTTCCTGAAATTTACTAATTTTTACCAGAGATTTATCACTAGTTTTTGGACTTTTTACCTTTTGCCATTTTTTCCTCACTTTTGGATTTAACATCTCCCATTTTAGATGGTCCGGGAATAAGGAAGTTCTAAATAGGAGTTATGTTTGTTTCATCGTGTAAAACTTTAAAGACTTGGATCTGTTAATTGTTGATAAAGGAAAAAAACTTAAGAAATTGGAATCAAGAAGACATATAGTGGTTTCAAACATTGTAAGTTAAGTATTAGGGTGGCAAATATGTATATTAAAAAGTTAATCCAGGGCTGAGATATAGAAGTAAAGAAAAATAATAGCCAGAAAGGAAAGATCAATGGAATTCAAGTGATAAAATAATAATCATTAGATAAGTCTAGTAGAGAAAAGGAAAATATATGAAAAGAAATGTTAATAATATCCAAAGGGATTTTCAAAGAAATAAATAGGGATTATGTATATACTAATTAACGAGAGGATAATGAAACCCACAAAGACTTTGAAATGCCTATGATATTGACCTGCTTTCTAAAAATCATCTTTTAATAACACATAAGTTTTTAAAGAAGACAAGGTAGGAAATTGAAGCTGAAGTAATTAGGATAGAATAAAGATCTCAGCAAACAGGAGAGCCAGGGGACGGGTCATTTTTGTCAAGTATTTTGCTTTTCTACCACAAAATTTAGACTCTTGACTAATACACACACACACACACACACACACACACACACACAGGCACACACAGGTACATGCACACACATGGACATGCAAATGCACACACACAAACACACATACATACACATACATGCACACACACCTCCCTCCTCCCACATACACATTGATTTGATGCAACATTTTAAAAAAATAATGAGTGATAATCTATTCGGAGAGCTTGCTTTCCAGTGATGAAGAGAGTGTTATTTATTTTCATAGGTATCTCTCTTCAGCATGAAATAGAAAAACCATAAGCAAATAAGGGTGTTTTCTTAAAGGGAGAGTACCTGTCACCTCAACTCAGTGAAAGAAATAGACAAATCCTAAGGTAAATATTGGAATATGTCCAAAGGATAAGTGAATTAAGAAAAGCAAGCAGTATGATTTGCAGAGAAAAAAAAATGCCAGGAAAATTTAATTGCTTTCCCCCCACCCCCACCTCGTGGATCAAATCATGAGATTAACAGATGAAAGCAGTCATGGATGTGCAGTATCTCCATTCCAGTACAGCAAAGTGATCACATATCTCACAAAATTTCACTTAAATATTAGCTTGAATCAGCTTAGATAGAACATTTTTTATTATTATTATTATTATTATTATTATTATTATTATTATTACTAATGTAGCCTAAAAATCCGTTACGGTTTCACATGAAAGAACAACTTTTCTAGGCAGGAGGAGGAATCCAGGGGACTGCCTCAGAGGTTAGTGGCAGGTCTAGTTATTTTAAAGGAACTCATTAATGATGGTAACAAGAAAGCAAAGAGGATGCTGATTAAATTTAAAGACTACACAAAGTTGAGTGATATTGTTCATATCTCTAAGCTCAAGAAGCAATACCAAGCAGTGAGAATGTTTAATTTTTTTGGCAAAATTTTATGTCAACTCATTCAAATGGGAAAAATATTCACCAGGGGAAAAATATTCTTAAAGCACATAGAATTCTGAGGCAAAGGGTACATGCAGTAGCTGTAGTAGAAATGATTAGGCATCACTTATTTTAAATACATGGGTCTGGATGTGCTTTAGAGTTTGGGACTCCTTAGACTTTTAAATATTTGTATATCCATAATTTAAAAATTATTGCAAAACATCATATTAGTCAATATTTCATAAAATTACTAGACCAACAGTCTAAAGATACTTTCCTTGCATGACTACAGAGTGCCTGTACTTTGTACTGAGCAATCACATGACCTTAGTGCTATTTCCACTTTGTGGTGCTATGTGTATACTAAAAAGGTATGGAATTTGGAAGCAATTTGGATTTGTGCTTTCAAGTTAGAAATAGTTTCATGTTACTAAAATTAACTAACTTACTGACTTTCAAATTAAGTAAAATTCATCTATAGTTATGACATTCAAATTAAGTAAAATTTATCTATAGTTATAATATACACTAGCTCTCTATATTTGTTTCCTCATAGCTACCACTTTCCATTTTCTGACCTTCATGTCTACTTCTTCCCTCAGATTCATACATCCCTGTGTGATTATCGAGACTGGTGTTCTATGCAAGAAGCAGTCGAATGTTTACTTTTCCACCATATCCCAAAACATTTTCAAGCCTAATTCAAGTGTCATACACTTGTGTTTTAAGCATTCTTTTATCTGGGCACAGAGGGTAAGATTCAGTATCACATTTTCTTGATTTTGAGTAATACACTAAGAAAAAAAATCACAGTGCTCCAGGAATAATGGCAAAGGGATAGCCACGGCAACATGATGTTAGCATCAGCGGATTGACCCAAGAGGCTAGCTCTGTCTTTAAATAAGTTTCATTTGTTGATCAAATCTATTGCTATTGATTCATTTTCAATATAGTCACAATTTCTTTATAGTCACACAAGTAAATGGTGAGATATTATAAAGAGAATAACCAAAAGATGATTTGAAAGGGTAAAACCTTTACAAATAATTTCATATCAGAAGATACTACTAAAAAAACATTATATGTTAGCAGGGCATATTTTTAAAGCATCACTGTGACTCTGAAATGAATTTTCAAATGAAAGAGTAATCAATATTTGGTATTTAAAATGGTAGACACAAGGTGATTCCAGCCTCATATTATGGTATATAAACAAAAACCCTGTAGGAGGTTTAAGGAGATTTTACTTTTTATTAAAATAGTTATGTTTATGTAATTGCTAATAGCTAAGCTATCTTTAATTTTATTTTCACATTTCTCTGGATGTTTGAAATACTTCATCCTCATTTTTATATAAATTGTATATAGTTCAATATGTAAATTTGAATGCACATTACGTGAGATGAACAGAGAGCAGGAAAAAGGCAGCAAAAATCAAATATTAATCATGTAAGGTAAAGCTATGGGTATTTTTAAAGTAAACAGAAAGAATATGAAGGTATTGGAATTTAATAACTATGGCAGTTTGGTATAATGTGAAAGCATTCACACAAAATATGCCTTTAGCATTCATAATTTACTTAGTAGGAAAAAGGAATTAAGTTTATAGTAAAAGTGCACAAAAGCTGGAAAGTTTGAGCTCAGATTGGTATGTCCGTTTGAAATGTCATTGAAAGTATGGGAATCTTTTGATGGTTTGTATATACACAATAGTGTTTATATCCATAAAGTTTAAAGTAGGCTATTTGCAAGAAAAATCAGAGTTTTGTGAGCAAACTTATCATTATGTTTTTAACATTTAATGTTATGTAAATGGTTTGGATAAGATGTAAGAATATATTCAGGTCCTGTTTAGACAGACATGTTGACAACACATCACGGGTAGAACATTTTACATCTATAGGAGATACAATTTCCAAGAAAACTTGTTCTTTCAGGTCCCAATCTAAAGAGTTAAATTTTTTTTTAATGTAGACACTTGAAAATGTTTGTAGTCTTCCACACAAACTATTAGCCTAAAATGTCAGTTAATTCTTTTTGTGATAAAAGAAGTTCAATCTGTGTTTCTATCTCATCCTATATAATGTGAGATATCCATAAACTTGTTCTTTTTTTAAATGAATTGGATATATGCATTACATAGAGGAAAATTGAGAAGTTGTGTATAGAAGTCAAAGCTTCCTTGTGTTTTAGAGTCTTTATCAGGGTAGAGAAAGTAGTGATGTGTATATACTGTAGAATATGGATCTATTTATTTTGCCTTTACCTAAGATCTTGATTTTGCTTCGAGTCTGTACACATCTCTTCTAAGAATGACAGCAGGAAAGTTACCATTCTAGACTAATGGCTTAGAAAATAGGAATATGACAACTGTCACTCTGCAGGAGACAACCTTTTTGAAATATGCAGTATGTAGGGTGCTCTGAGTGCCACCATTGCTGAATCACACAATCAGAATAGCCACAGGACTATATTCCTTTCCAAACTGGCAGATTACTTTAGTGAAAATACAAAGAAATTAGTTTCTTTTTTTTTTTTTTGGTGGCAATTTTTCCAACCTATCTTTTATCCTATATAAATATTGTCATATACATTTAAAATACCCGAAATGATAGTATGAGTCACTTATAAGTGATCAAATTGTCACTATAATGAAGAAGTTTATCATATCCAGAAGTCGTAACTTCCATTTTATCCTAAATGAAGTACAATATTACCTATGACCTTCATGGCATAGCTCTAGAGCTGATTCCTCATATCTGACACATTGAACCTCTGACCGTTGTGCTTCCAACTTCTCACTCTCAGCTTGGTAAGTACCATTTTGTTCTTAATTGCTGTAAACTCGAATTTGAAAGAATTCAGATGTGAATAAGTACACAAAATACTTCCTTCCATTTGTATGTCTACTTATTTATTAGCATAATTTCCTCTAGAAAATGCTAAGATCTTATACTTTGCATGGCTTAATGTTTCATTTTATATATACCTAGTTTCCTATTTCAATCATCTGTTGCTGGATAGTTGGGTTGTTTTCATATCTTTGATATTGCAGAATTTCAGTCAAGATGAGAATCTAGGTATATTCAAGAATAGTGATTTGTCCTCATGTGAACATATATGTAAGAGAAGTTTCTTGATATATTTATTACCCAGAGGGGTTGGATTTCATAGTTTAGATCTGCATTGCTGTGTCTATCATATTCTTTCTTAATATTTACCTCATCTATTCCAAAGCTATTTATTAATTTTCTAAATTTCTCCAGATATCTAATATTTTACTTTCATGATCAGGAACAACAGACTTTATTTTTATTTATTTAATAATTAAAGGCACATGGTCAGTTTTTCAAGTTTGAGCCCTGATTATTTTATGAAATTTTTAGAATCTCTTGTTCTTAGGGTTGGGGTAAGCTCACCCCAAACTGAAACATAGACAACATTAAGGAAGTGATCCATGCAGACCATTCATTTGTGGTTTTAATCTACATTTACATGAAAACTTTCTCTTTCCAAGTGTTAGCAACTGTGGCAATGACTAAAGTTTCCTTAAGAATCTTAAGACACTTCATGATTCTGGACGATCTGAACATATCCACTCATTCTATTCACTTACCTACAATGTACCACTAATGAGGCTCTGCAACTGCTTTCAAAACAATGAAAATGGTTTTGTTTTTAGGAGTTCTTATCACATTAAGAAAGTAATTTATGAAATACAGAATTCAACCCAGAAAACAAAAATTTAGCTTGTACCATCTTAAAAAAAACACAAATTGAACAAAGCATATGCAATTTACTCTACTTTAATCAGATGATAAATGAAACCAACCAGGACAATAATGATTCATGTTTTAAACAAATGATATGACAGAGATAGATATTATTTATATTTCCATTAAAAGTTACCAATAATTACTCATAATTATGCATAAATTATAGGAGCATACTCATGTATATAAGATGCATATCAAATAACCATAACTGGAATTCCAAATTGGTGTCTGATAACTTATTCCAATGGAACACATTGTTTCCTTTCTTAAAACAGAGATCTTTTCTTAGTACTCATTTCCAGTTGGATGTTTTAAATAGACATGGCAATAGAATGCAAGATGAACAACTTTTATAGTCCTCTGTTCCCCCAAACGTTCTTCTATCCTTTATGTAGCAACCAATGCTGTATTTTAAACAAAATTTAGCATTCTTATTTAATACTACCTTTAATGTCTTTAGTGCCAACTCATTAATGAAGTTCATAATTTTGACCCAAATCTCATTGTTCTCAGTGAAATTCTCAATGCACAATGTACATATTTCATACAATTATGACACTTTTCCTTTTTTCTCTTACTAGTAAACTTATTTAGCCCTGATACTGACAAAATAGAAACAACATTCTTTAATTGATAAATATATACAAATTAGCTTTATATCTTAGGAAAGTATTAAAGTTTTCATTATAATATTTTATATTTTTAATGCTCAGCATTTGCTATTTCAATGAAATACATCACTTTGTTTTTGATTATCTATAAAATATATATTATATATATGGATATAGGTAGATAGATAGATAGATAGATAGATAGATAGATAGATAGACAGATAGATAGATAGAATTCTTTAACTAATACTAAATGGTCAGTCCTGAAATCATACATATTAGTAACTGTATACAAACAAAGGAGATTAGTAACTTTCTTGATCTTAGCCATTGTAATTGGGGTAAGATAAAAATATCAGAGTAGTTTTAATTGAATTTCTATAATGAATAATGACATTGTAGATTTATAGATGTTTCTTAGCCATAAGGTCCCACTTTTTAGATACATATCCACCCAATTCTTTTAAAACTTCAAAATGATATTTTATCACATATATACAAATATACACAGATTTAAATAAATACTAAACAGTTACCACAAGGGATTCTCTAGAAATAGAAATGAAGCTGTTGTTTTGGTAACTAGAAAGAGTTTTTTATTTAAAAAAAATCTTCTTTAAATGTTTGAGGCTATAATATAGTTACATCATCCCCCTCCCATTCCCTTTCTTGGCTCTAAACACTGCCACATACTACATCTTGCTCTCTCTCTCTCTCTCTCTCTCTCTCTCTCTCTCTCTCTAATTTTTGTCTCTAAAAATTTATTGTTGCTATATATATATATATATACATATATAAACATAAATATATATGTCATTCAAATGATGTTATATATCAATTAAAATGGTACCTATGAACTACAGTAACAACCAGAATGGGATACTAACCTTAAAATCTGTGCAATACTGGCATGCATATCTTGGTAGTAACCAACATCTCTCCAATTGGACTTAAGACCTCATCAGAAAGAGGGAAATTTTGTATGGTACCAGAAACTGAGCTGTATACCAAGGAATTGTGCAGTCATGGGTCTTAAAGGAGACTCTACAAAAACCTCATTATTAAACTATCATAATCCCTAACTACATACTAAACATATGCTCTAAAACCACAAATAAGCACTGTCTTTACCCCTCATGTAGGAATCATTCCCTTTGGATATCATTATATAAATACACAGTCAATCAAAATGTAAATATGTGGAACCCATCCCCACCTTATACATATAAAATATAACTTCTTCAAATAAAACTCAGAATTTATTGTGTAAGAGAGGTTAGAAGTAATGAAGATACAGTGAAATGATTTTCTGTGAACTCATGTCTCTTAGTAATAATAGTTACAGCCATAAAGCATCACAAATATGATTCATTAAACATAAGTTGAAGGAGGATTATATCAACTTTGATGGTGGAAGATTTATGAAAGCCTAAATTTACACAGACAACTACAGACAAAGAACTCAGGGTTTGAGTAATAGTTTTTTTCAGAGTTCAGCATACCAATTGATTATCCAATACCAACTGGTCATCATGAAAATACATGTATACAAATAACTTTATACTAATGGGATATGTTTTATTTATGTATTTAAAGACATATATTAGTATGGAAGAACAATGAATAAAACTATACCTTTGAATCTATGAACCACAACATGCAGAACTTTTGATTGTTTTTCTCTGGAAGTTTGGATGGTGCTTCCTAGTAAAGGAGAGCTAATCCTCAGAGAGGATGCTTTCAGGTCAGTTATAGCTCATGGGCTTTTTATACTTGTGTCTAAAGTATGCAATTTCTTAATCACTAAGGACTTACTCTCAACCTCTGGTGGTGGAGCAAAGTAATAGTATTACCTCATAATGTTTTCGGGGGGTGTTCTTAAACATTTCTGACCAACAGCTCAAGAGTGCCTATCATGCTTAGCATTGAGTTTTTGCTATATGGTCTATGGCTCTTTGTAGGTACACTGTCAGTCCAGATAAGAAATTTTATTTAGCCAGGCAATCCTGGTGCATGCCTTTAATCCAAGCACTTGGGAGGCAGAGGCAGGTGGATCTCTGAGTTCGAGGCCAGCCTGGTCTACAGAGTCTGTTCCAGGACAGCAAGGGCTATATAGAGAAACCCTGCCTCAAAAAAAAAAAAAAAAAAAGAAAAGAAAAAGAAAAAGAAAAAAAAGAAAAGAAAAGAAAAAAGAGAAAGAAAGAAAAGAAATTTTATTTAAACTACAGATGTTGTATATTTATATACTAACATATTTATTGCAAAAAAATTTTTTTAAAGTTCATGCATTCATTTATTGAACATTATCTAGAGTTATTACTTGTCTTAGTCATTGTTCTGTGACCATGGGAATGCTTTTTTTTGAATATTTTTTATTTTCTATATTCTATGTTTACATTCCAAAGGTTTTCCCCTTTCCCAATTACCCCCCACCATATGTCCCATAATTCATCTTGCCCCCTGCTATTCCCCACTCACTCCCCCCCCCCACGATTTCTCTGTTCTGGGTCTACAATACTGGATCCAATCTTTACAGGCCCAGGGTCCTCTCCTTTCTTCTTCTTGGGAATCATTTGACTTGCTAATTGTGTCTTGAGTATTTAGGGCTTCTGGGCTCATTAATATCCACTTATCAGTGATTGCATTTCATGTGTATTCTTTTGTGATTGGGTTAGCTCACTTAGGATGATATTTTCCAGATCTAGCCATTTACCTACAAATTGCATGAGTTCATTATTTTTAATTGCTGAGTAGTATTCCATTGTATAAATATACCACATTTTCTGTATCCATTCCTCCTTTGAGGGATATCTGGGCTCCTTCCAATTTCTGGCTATTATAAACAAGGCTGCTATAAACATAGTGGAGCATGTGTCTTTATTGTATGCAGAGGAATCCTCTGGGTATATGCCCAGGAGTGGTATGCCAGGGTCCTCTGGGAGTGATATGCCCAATTTTCTGAGGAACCGCCACACTGATCTCCAGAGCGGTTTTATCATTTTGCAATCCCACCAACAGTGGAGGAGTGTTCCTCTTTCTCCACATCCTCGCCAGCACCTGTTGTCTCTTGAGTTTTTAATCTTAGCCATTCTGACTGGTGTGAGGTGGAATCTCAGGGTTGTTTTGATTTGCATTTCCCTGATGACTAATGATGTTGAACATCTCTTAAGGTGTTTCTCGGCCATCTGAATTTCTTCTGGAGAAAATTCTTTGTTTAGCTCTGTACCCCATTTTTTGATAGGGTTATTTGGTTCTTTGGGGGTCTAACTTCTTGAGTTCTTTGTATATATTGGATATTAGCCCTCTATCGGATGTGGGGTTGGTGAAGATCATTTCCCACTTTGTTGATTGCCGTTTTGTCCATCTGACAGTGTCCTTTGCCTTACAGAAACTTTGTAATTTTATGAGGTCCCATTTGTCAATTCTTGATCTTAGAGCATAAGCTATTGGTGTTCTGTTCAGAAACTTTCCCCCTCTGCCCATGTCCTCCAGGGTCTTCCCAAGTTTCTTTTCTAATAGTTTCAGTGTGTCTGGTTTTATGTGGATGTCCTTGATCCACTTGGAGTTGATCTTAGTACAAGGAGATAAGAGTGGGTCAATTCGCATTCTTCTGCATGTTGACCTCCAGTTGAACCAGCATCATTTGTTGAAAAGGCTATCTTTTTTCCACTGGATGGTTGTGGCTCCTTTATCAAAGATCAAATGACCATAAGTCTGTGGGTTCATTTCTGGATCTTCAATCCTATTCCATTGATCTACCTGCCTGTTGCTGTACCAATACCATGCAGTTTTTAACACAATTGCTCTGTAGTACTGCTTGAGGTCAGGGATATTGATTCCCCCAGAAGTCCTTTTATTGTTGAGAATAGTTTTAGGTATCCTGGGTTTTTTGTTGCTCCAGATGAATTTGAGAATTGCTCTTTCTAGATCTATGAAGAATTGATTTGGGATTTTGATGGGGATTGCATTGAATCTGTAGATTGCTTTTGGCAAGATGGCCATTTTTACTAAATTGATCCTGCCAATCCAGGAGCAAGAAATATTTTTCCATCTTCTGAGGTCTTCTTCAATTTCTTTCTTCAAGGACTTGAAGTTCCTGTCATACAGATCTTTTGCTTGTTTGGTTAGAGTTATGCCAAGGTACTTTATGTTGTTTGTGGCTATTGTGAAGGGTGTTATTTCCCTAATTTCTTTCTCAGCCTGCTTGTCCTTTGAGTACAAGAAGGCTACTGATTTGCTTGAGTTAATTTTATAACCAGCCACTTTGCTGAAGTTGTTTATCAGCTGTAGAAGTTCTCTGGTGGAGTTTTTTGGATCACTTAAGTAGACTATCATATCGTCTGCAAATAGTGATAGTTTGATTTCTTCCTTTCCAATTTGTATCCCTTTGACTTCCTTATGTTGTCTAATTGCTCTTCCTAGAACTTCAAGTACTATATTGAAAAGATATGGAGAGAGAGGGGAGCCTTGTCTAGTCCCTGATTTTAGTGGGATTCCTTCAAGTTTCTCCCCATTTATTTTGATGTTGGCTACTGGTTTGCTGTAGATTGCTTTTACTATGTTTAGGTATGGGCCTTGAATTCCTGCTCTTTCCAAGACTTTTAGCATGAAAGGATGCTGAATTTTGTTGAATGCTTTTTCAGCATCTAATGAATTGACCATGTGGTTTTTTTCTTTCAGTTTGTTTATGTAGTGGATTACATTGATGGATTTCCGTATATTGAACCATCCCTGCTTCCCTGGAATGAAGCCTACTTGATCATGGTGAATGATCATTTTGATATACTCTTGGATTCTGTTGGCAAGAATTTTATTTAGTATTTTTGTGTCAATATTCATAAGAGAAATTGGCCTGTAGTTCTCTTTTTTTGTTGGATCTTTTTGTGGTTTAGGTATCAGCATAATTGTGGTTTCGAAGAATGAGTTGAGGAGTGTCCCTTCTGTCTCTATTTTGTGGAATAGTTTGAAGAGTATTGGTGTTAAGTCTTCTTTGAAGGTCTGGTAGAATTCTGCACTAAAACCATCTGGTCCCGTACTTTTTTTGGTTGGGAGGCTTTCTATAACCCCTTCTATTTCTTTGGGGGTTATGGGACTGTTTAGCTGATCTACTTGATGCTGATTTAATTTTGGTATTTTGTATCTGTCTAGGAAATTGTCCATTTCCTCCAGATTCTCCAGTTGTTTTGAGTATAGGCTTTTGTAGTAGGATCTGATGATCTTTTGAATTTCCTCCATTTCTGTTGTTATATCCCCCTTTTCATTTCTAATTTTGTTAATTGGATAATGTCTCTGTGCCCTTTGGTTAGTCTAGCTAAGGGTTTATCTATCTTGTTGATTTTCTCGAAGAACCAGCTCTTGGTTTTGTTGATTCTTTGTATGGTTCTCTTTGTTTCTACTTGATTGATTTCAGCCCTTAATTTGTTGATTTCCTCTCTCCTACTCCTCCTGGGTGAGTTAGCTTCTTTTTGTTCCAGGGCCTTCAGGTGTGCTGTTAAGTTGCTAGTGTATGCTCTCTCCAGTTTCTTTTTGCAGGCACTCAGGGCTATGAGTTTTCTTCTTAGCACTGCTTTCATTGTGTCCCAAAGATTTGGGTAGGTTGTACCTTCATTTTCATTGAAGTCTAAAAAGTCTTTGATTTCTTTCTTTATTTCTTCCTTGAACAAGGTGTCATTGAGTAGAGTATTGTTCAGTTTCCATGTGTATGTGGGCTTTCTGTTGTTCTTCTTGCTATTGAAGACCACTTTTACTCCATAGTGATCCGATAGGAGACATGGGATTAGTTCGGTCTTCTTGTATTTGTTGAGGTCTGTCTTGTGACCAATTATATGATCAAATTTTGAGAAGGTACTGTGCAGTGCTGAGAAAAAGGTATATTCTTTTGCTTTAGGATGGAATGTTCTATATATATCTGTTAAATCCAATTGGTCCAAAGCTTCAATTAGTTTCACTGTGTCTCGGTTTAGTTTCTGCTTTCCTGATCCGTCCTTTGAGGAGAGTGGAGTGTTGAAGTCACCTACAATTATTATGTTAGGTGCAATGTGTGCTTTAAGCTTTAGTAAGGTTTCTTTTACAAATGAGAATGCCCTTACATTTGGTGCATAGATGTTCAGTATTGAGAATTCTTCTTGGTGGATTTTCCCTTTGACAAGCAGGAAGTGACCTTCTGTGTCTCTTTTGATGACTTTAGGTTGAAAGTCAATTTTATCTGATATTAGAATGGCTACTCCGGCTTGTTTCCTGGGACCATTTGCTTGTAAAACTGTCTTCCAGCCTTTTACTCTAAGGTGGTGTTTGTCTTTGACACTGAGATGTGTTTCCTGTATGCAGCAAAATGTAGGGTCCTATTTCCGTATCCAGTCTGTTAGTCTGTGTCTTTTTATTGGGGAATTGAGTCCATTGATATTAAGAGATATTAAGGAATAGTAATTATTACTTCCTGACACTTTGGGCATTATTTTTTGTTTGTTTGTTTGTTTGTTTGTTTGTATTTGAGTGGTTCACTTCTTTTGGGTTGGATGTGATGGGGTTTCTATCTTGTTTCTTCTGGGGTGTTGTTTCCCCCCTTGTGTTGGTATTTTTCCCCTATTATCCTATGTAGGGCTGGGTTTGTAGATAAGTATCGTGCAAATTTGGTTTTGTCATGGAATACCTTGGTTTCCCCATCTATGGTGATTGAGAGTTTTGCTGGTTATAGTAGTTTTGGCTGAAGTTTGTGTTCTCTTAGGGTCTGTATGAGGTCTGCCCAGGATCTTCTAGCTTTCATGGTCTCAGGTGAGAAGTCTGCTATAATTCTGATAGGTCTTCCTTTATATGTTACTTGTCCTTTTTCTCTTGCTGCCTTTAATATTCTTTCTTTGTTTAGTACATTTGGGGTTTTGATTATTATGTGACGGGAAGTATTTCTGTTCTGGTCCAGTCTATTTGGGGTTCTATAGGCTTCTTGTATATTCATGGGTATCTCTTTCTTTAGGTTGGGAAATTTTCTTCCATAATTTTGTAGAAGATATTTGCTGGCCCTTTAAGTTGTAGATCTTCATTCTCATCTATCCCTATAATCCTTAGGTTTGGTCTTCTCATTGTGTCCTGGATTTCCTGAATGTTTTGGGTTACCAGCTTTTTGCATTTTGCATTTTCTTTAATTGTTGAATCCATGGTTCCTATGGTATCTTCAGCATCTGAGATTCTGTCTTCTATCTCTTGTATTCTATTGTTGATATTTGCATCTATGACTCCTGATTTCTTCCCCAGGTTTTCTATCTCCAACGTTGTCTCCCTTTGCGATTGCTTAGTTGTTTCTACTTCTGCTTTTAGATTCTGTATGGTTTTGCTCAGATCTTTCAGTTGCTTGTTTGTGTTTTCCTGTAATTCTTTAAGGGATTTTTGTGTTTCCTCTTTTATGATTTCTACTTGTTGACCCATGTTCTCTTGTATTTCTTTAAGTGATTTTTGTTTCTCCCCCTTATTGGGATTCATTTTTTGCTCTATATTCTCCTGGATTTCTTTAAGTGGTTTTTGTGTCTGCCTTGTATGGGCTTCTAGCTTTTGATCTATTTTCTCCTCTATTACTTTAAGAAATTTATCTAAGTGATCCTCAATCTGCATCTTTACCAGTGATTTTAGATCTGAGTCTTTTTTTCTGGTGCTTTGAGATATCCGAGATTTAATTGTGTTTGCCTTGTAAGGGCTTCTAGCTTTTGATCTATTTTCTCATGTATTACTTTAAGAGATTTATCTAACTGTTCCTCTATCAGCAACCTGACCAGTGATTTTAGATCTGAGTCTTGTTTTTCTGGTGTTTCGGGGTATCTAAGATTTATTGCTGTTGGGGAACTGGGTTCGGATTCTGCCATACTGCCTTGATTTCTGTTAGTAACAATCTTAAGTTTGCCTTTTGCCATCTGGTTAACTCTGGTGTTTGTTGGTCCTGTAGTTACTAGCTGGTGCCTGACCCTCCTGTGGGCTCGAAAGGCTATTTTCCAGCATCTGGGACACCTGAACCACTGCCCTGTAGGGCTCCTGCTCACAGATTGCTGACAGGTGGCCTGAGTCTCCTGAGGTCTTAAACTCAGAATATCCCAGGTACTTGGTTCCGCCTGTTGGGCAGCTGCTCTACACTGCTCCTGCTCAGGGTTTGCTGTCTGGTATCCTGTTACCCCAGGGGTCTTAAAGTTGGGATATCTCAGTTATCTGGTTCCGCCTGCTGGGTCTGAGCACCTGGCAAGCTGGCTGGGTCTGGCTTCCCCGCCACCAGCTGGATGGGAAGCTGCAGGCAAGATGGCGCTGCCTGCAGGGCGTTCGGGGTCTGGTCTGAGAGACCAGAGCACAGGCACGGCTGATGTACCCCAAACTGCTACTCTGTGCACAGCTCCCGCTCCAGACCTGAGTCCCCGAAGGTCTTAAACTCGGGCTGTCTCAGGTACCTGGATCCTCTGGCTGGGTCTGAGCACCTGGCAAGCTGGCTGGGTCTGGCTTCCCCGCCACCAGCTGGATGGGAAGCTGCAGGCAAGATGGTGCTGCCTGCAGGGGGTTCGGGGGTCTGGCCCGCGAGCGCAGAGCGCAGGCACGGCTGCTGTACCCCAAACCGCTACTCTTTGTGCAGCTCCCGCTCCAGACCTGAGTCCCCGAAGGTCTTAAACTCGGGCTGTCTCGGGTACCTGGTTCTGCCGGCTGGGTCTGAGCACCTGGCAAGCTGGCTGGGTCTGGCTTCCCTGCCACCAGCTGGATGGGAAGCTGCAGGCTATTGCAATAATTTTAAGAAATAGTTAATATTACTCTTTATTATTTTTGAAGACATCCTTACAGTTTTTCTACCCTTCTCCTTCATCTACATTTACCTTTCTCCCATCCTCAAATGGAACATGACTATTTCCACATTTACTCCTTAATATAACTTGTAACCTGCTATTCTCCTGTGTCTTGTTCAATCTTGAAAATGGTTCCTGTTTCTTCTTTAGTTTCTGCAGTTACTAAGGAAATATACTCACTTCTAAAGATTATATTTATGCCATTAGCCAGAGGTTTTATTATTCTCATATGCCTATAATTCATAGACTTTGTCTTCTTATAGTGTTTTGAAGTTCTGGAATATTTCTTTGTGTGTGTGTGTGTGTGTGTGTGTGTGTGTGCGTGTGTGTGTGTATGTGTATTTCAATAATACTTTTTGATTAAGTGATTCAATTGCTCAACTTTATTTTCAAGCCTTGATATTCTATTATCATCTATTCTACTTACAAGGCATCTCCTTGAGTTTTCTAACAGCATTATTGAGTTTTCAATTCCATTTTCATTTCAGTTTGGTTTTCTTCTTTTCATGGAACTCAATTTATTTTTCAGATTCTGACTACTTTTTTTGTTTTCTAATTCAACTATACATTTGTCATTTCTTAACTTCACTGAAAGTTTATTCTTATACTCCTTAAAATTTATGACTTTGTTCATGAACATTTTAAATTCCTTGAATGATTGGTCCATGTTTGTGATTGGTCCTTTAAATTCCAGACCATTTGGTTCTTGTAGGTAATTACACTTAGAGAAAATTTCTCAAGTGTTGTTATTGGGGGCATTTTATCTTGGCTTTTCATATTGTTGTGTTTGTGGGATTCTATTTGCATCTGTTTTGTCAAAGTATATTTATTTGTTTTTAAACTTGGTTAATTTACAATCTCAATTGAAGATTTGGTATGTCAAACTTCAATTATTTAATATTAATTTTTTAATTGAATGACATGATTTCTTCAATTCAGATGTAACCAATTAAGTATGAGAATGAGATGTCCAGTTAGGTCTACCTCAGCTCCTGAGCAAGTTACAGTACTCAAGGTATTTCTAGGAGGATAAGAATGACATAAATAGTCTAGAATCTGGAGCAGACATATGGCTAGACTAGTGAAGCTATGTTCTCAGAATTAATTATGCCTTGGGTAAGAGATGGTGTTGGAGGCTTATCAGACTGGATGAAAACAACTGTTTCAGGCCCATAGTAAAATTTGTGGAAATGTACAACTGTAATATTAACAGCAAGAATAAATATAAACAAATGAATGCTCACTTCTTAACAATATTAATTAACTAAATTGTTTTTAGCTAAGAGTTTAAAATGTTCATAGTGTTAATAGACTATCTTGACTTATGGGCATATATTCTTCATAATCATATAAAATATGGATATTAGATTAGGCTGTCACATGTACCATTCTTCAATAAATTAATGGATTTTGGAGCATAACAAATCTCAATCTATTTGCCTATTTGCTTGCAAACTATGTTAAACTGGGCAGATGCTGAGGCAATGGCAGTATAAAATTCCTCCTGCATATGTATTCCTTCATTAAGTTATGAAGAGGCCAAAAGAAAACAATAACTGAAGTGTAGGTTTTTCGTGTTTTAAATCATAGCAATAATCAAAATCAGTCATTTTGTTTTTTACCAGCTCTTTGAAAATTTCACTCAATAAGTTTTGATAAAATTTATCACCCTAACTCTTCTGTATAATAGTGACAGATACAGATTCAAACTTGAGCTTTGAACCCAGTAAGGAAGTGGTTGGTTACTTCTATAAAGTTTGTGCCATTCTTGCAGCAGTGGCCATAACCTGCATTGTAGCACACAGGACACAGTTAGAGGGTTTGGAGATGAACCATTTATCTGAAAATTCAATCTAAATATTCACAAAACAAAACAAAACAACAACAAAAACTAAGTGATGTTTATGTTTTTGACTTTTGGTTACTTCAAAATTATGCTTAATTTTGATACAGCACACAGAGCCAAAGAAATTAAATGAGGAAGGCCCAAGCAAGGATGCTTGAATCCCACTTAGAAGGGGAACAAAATAGTCATTGGAGGCAGAGGGAGAGAGGGACTTGGTGGGGAAGGATGAGGGCAATAGGGGGACAGGATCACGGATGGGGAGAGATAGGAGTGAATACCAGTGGGCCAGAAAAATTAGTGAAAATCTAGAGCTACCAGAGGCCAGAGTTGGAGGGGGGAGATTTTCCTAGGAAATCCCAGAGACCCAGGTTGAAAGAGGCTCTCAGGAGTCAACACAGGTCACCTTAGCCAAAATGCCCAACAGTAGAAATATGGAAGCTGAAGGGACCACCTCTTAAGGTAACCAGACAGGACCCTGTATGGAGGGATGGGGACCCCAACCCAATTACAACCAGTGGCCGGCCATTTGAGACACATCCCATCGGAGGCACCAATCCCTCTGCTCTCTTGTGCTTACAGACAGGAGCCTAGCAAAGCAGCCCTCTGAGATACTCTACACAGCAGCTGATTGGGACAGATGCAGATAGTCACAAACATTGGATGAGATCAGGGATTCCTATGGAAGAGTTAAGGGAAGAAATCCCTCAAGGAGATGGCAGCCCCACTAGAGGATCAACAGTGTCAACTAACCTGGACTCCTAGTAGATCCCAGAGACTGAGCCACCAACCAAAGAATATGCAGGAGATGGTTCGAAGCCCCAGCACATGTGAGTCCCATTGGGAAAAGATGTGCCTCATCCTGCAGAGATTTGATGCTCCAAGGTCTGGAAATAACAAAGGGGATGGGCTGCCCACTCAATGATCATGGAAAGGGGAGAAACTTGGGGGGGGGGATAAAGGAGTAGCATTTGGAATGTAAATAAGTAAATTAATTAATTAAAAGTAATTAAGTAAAACTTATTTTACTACTATCATACTTAATTAACTTGGAATGTTGATACAGAAATAATACTTGCCAGTCATGTAAAATGCATGTTTAATGTAAATACATTAAATTTTACACTTTGAAGTCTATTTAATATTATATGAATCAAGATACTTCCTAAATCATTGAGTGTCCTCAAAATTGTGTTTGTAAATATTTAAAATTATTATGCATGGTCTGTGCAATTTATTTGTATAAATTGTGAACACAATGGTATTTGATTTTATTTAGATAGCTTTGATTCAATTTGCTTATTATTATTTATACTTACTCCACTACTACCTATGAAAATAACAATTAAGTTGACACATTTTATTTTCAATCCCAGTGAATCTACAATTCTAGATTCTAAGACAGTATAATCCATTAATCAGAAATATGAAGATGTAATTCTCGTGAGAACTCATTCAATGGAGAATACAAGATGTGATCATAGATAAAGTTAGTTATAAAAGCCTTCCTTGTAAAGTATAGTGCAGTGGTTTATGTGGCTCTGCAGCATTGATTTATGGTACTGAATTGAAAAGAAAAGTATTACCAAGACCTGCTTAAAATTTCATATTGAATATGTAACAGAATTTATATTACACTTAGGGCAAATACATTCTTTTTTTTCTCTGTTTTTTAATTTTTATTTTCTATATTCTATGTTTACATTCCAAAGGCTTTCCCCTTTCCCAGTTCCCCCCCACCATACGTCCCATAATTCCTCTCCCCCCAACTATTCCCCAATCATTCCCCCTCTCCCCCACGGTTTCTCTACAAAACTGGATCCAATCTTTACAGGCCCAGGGTCCTCTCCTTTCTTCTTCTTGGGAATCATTTGACTTGCTAATTGTGCCTTGAGTATTTAGGGCTTCTGGGCTCATTAATATCCGCTTATCAGTGATTGCATTTCATGTGTATTCTTTTGTGATTGGGTTAACTCACTCAGGATGATATTTTCCAGGTCTAACCATTTACCTACAAATTGCATGAATTCATTATTTTTAATTGCTGAGTAGTATTCCATTGTATAAATATACCACATTTTCTATATCCATTCCTCCTTTGAGGGATATTTGGGCTCCTTCCAATTTCTGGCTATTATAAACAAGGCTGCTATAAACATAGTGGAGCATGTGTCTTTATTGTATGCAGGGGAATCCTCTGGGTATATGCCCAGGAGTGGTATGCCAGGGTCCTCTGGAAGTGACATGCCCAATTTTCTGAGGAACCGCCAAACTGATTTCCAGAGCAGTTTTACCATTTTGCAATCCCACCAACAGTGGAGGAGTGTTCCTCTTTCTCCACATCCTCGCCAGCACTTGTTGTCTCTTGAGTTTTTAATCTTAGCTATTCTGACTGGTGTGAGGTGTAATCTCAGGGTTGTTTTGATTTGCATTTCCCTGATGACTAATGATGATGAACATCTCTTAAATTCGGCCATCCGAATTTCTTCTGGTGAAAATTCTTTGTTTAGCTCTGTACCCCATTTTTTGATAGGGTTATTTGGTTCTTTGGGATCTAACTTCTTGAGTTCTTTGTATATATTGGATATTAGCCCTCTGTCGGATGTGGGGTTGGTGAAGATCTTTTCCCACTTTGTTGGTTGCCATTTTGTCCTTCTGACAGTGTCCTTTGCCTTACAGAAACTTTGTAATTTTATGAGGTCCCATTTATCAATTCTTGGTCTTAGAGCATAAGCTATTGGTGTTCTGTTCAGGAACTTTCCCCCTCTGCCCATGTTCTCCAGGGTCTTCCCAAGTTTCTTTTCTAATAGTTTCAGTGTGTCTGGTTTTATGTGGAGGTCCTTGATCCACTTGGAGTTGATATTAGTGCAAAAAGATAAGAGTGGGTCAATTCGCATTCTTCTGCATGTTGACCTCCAGTTGAACCAGCACCATTTGTTATAAAGGCTCTTTATTCCACTGGATGGTTGTGGCTCTTTTATCAAAGATCAAGTGACCATAAGTCTGTGGGTTCATGTCTGGGTCTTCAATCCTATTCCATTGATCTACTTGCCTGTTGCTGTACCAATACCATGCAGTTTTTAACACAATTGCTCTGTAGTACTGCTTAAGGTCAGGGATATTGATTCCCCCAGAAGTCCTTTTATTGTTGAGAATAGTTTTAGCTATCCTGGGTTTTTTGTTGCTCCAGATGAATTTGAGAATTGCTCTTTCTAGATCTATGAAGAATTGAGTTGGGATTTTGATGGGGATCGCATTGAATCTGTAGATTGCTTTTGGCAAGATGGCCATTTTTACTATATTGATCCTGCCAATCCAGGAGCAAGAAATATTTTTCCATCTTCTGAGGTCTTCTTCGATTTCTTTCTTCAAGGACTTGAAGTTCCTGTCATACTGATCTTTTGCTTGTTTGGTTAGAGTTATGCCAAGGTACTTTATGTTGTTTGTGGCTATTGTGAAGGGTGTTATTTCCCTAACTTCTTTCTCAGCCTGCTTGTCCTTTGAGTACAAGAAGGCTACTGATTTGCTTGAGTTAATTTTATAACCAGACACTTTGCTGAAGTTGTTTATCAGCTGTAGAAGTTCTCTGGTGGAGTTTTTTGGGTAGCTTAAGTAAACTATCATATCGTCTGCAAATAATGATAGTTTGACTTCTTCCTTTCCAATTTGTTCAGCTTCCAGCTTCCTTTCTATTTGTTCAGCTACCAGCATCCTGACCAGTGATTTTATATCCAAGTCTTGTTTTTCTGGTGTTTTGGGGTATTCAGGGCTTCCTGTTGTTGGCAAACTGGGTTCAGATGCTGTCATGTTGCCTTGATTTTTGTTAGTAACGTTCCTTCATTTTCCTTTTGCCATCTGGTTATTTCTGGTGTTAGTTGTCCTTGTTGTCACTGGCTGGTGTTTGAATCTCCCACGAGGCTGGGCTCACCTGTTTTTTCTCTATTGGTGATTATGAGTGACAGCTGCTCTAAGGGATCATGAGCTGGCTGCTACCTGCTGCCTAGGTGCAAGGCTGGAGGGCGAGGGGAAGTCCCGCAGAGCCTCGGTGGAGCTGGGCCTGCCTTGTGGCGAGAGCCTAGCAGATCCCCCCCCCCCCCGTGACGGTAGCCCAGGATGGAGTCTGTCTACCTGGGCCTCTCCAGCTGTGTCCTGGTTGCAATATGGAGGCCCGCCGCTACCGCTGCTCTAGGGGACTGTGAGCTGGCTGCTGGGGAAATGCATTCTTATTTGATTTGCTTCTAATTGTTACATTTCAAAGATTTATTTATTTTTATTTTATGGAGATTGGCATTTGCCAACATGTTTGTCTGTGTAGCATGTGCACGAAGAGTCCATGGCTGCCAAAAGGCGGCATAGTCTTTGGAATTAGCATTAGAGTTGGTTGTTGCCTGCCATTTTGATGCTCTGGAAACTCAGTGAGTTCTCTTAGTTTTTGAGACGTATTTTCAAAGCTGTTACTAATAATTATAACAAAATAAGAGCAGTTTTATCTACTTTTTATGAGTATTTTCTTGTATTCCTCTTTTGACAGCTCTACAATTATAGGTGTTGATATTCTTCTGTTTGGGTGTGAAAAGCGAAAGGATTATATATGCTTTGTCCTTATAAATTTACTTTCTAAGTATATTATAGAGCAGAACATAAATCTAATTAAGTGCATATCAAAGTTTCATACTTTCAATTTTCATGTAAAGTATTTTAAAATTAAAAACTAATATTCATAGAAAAGTTAACATAAAGTAAATTACTACCATATGTGGTACAGCTTTTGTCACTTTTGCTTTATCAAATTTACTCTTAGTTTTTACATACTTTAGAAAATACTCTTCTTACACAAATACAAGTATTAATTAATTAATAATTAATTTTGGATGTACACGTATAAGTGGCTACTATTTAATTTGTCATGCATGTTGAAATTTTTTAATTTCTTCATGACTTTTTCTTAATAGATATTTTAAACAATCACATTTGGAACTGAGCAAAAAACCATACCACTGTTAACCCCATTATTTTTTGTGAATTTAGAAATTTTTTCATATAAATGCTTGTTTAAATAGAGGCATGATTTGGATATTACTAATATTTCCTCAGAATTATATTTAAGTTATATACTCTTAAGAAGGATGTTCCATAAATCATGCTGGCTGCAGGAGACCACCCTGGATTTCCTTGAGCTTCTTGTCAAAATGGCTCAAACATGGTATGCAGGGTATGGTGTAGAGGACACGGTGAGCATATGGCAGAAAAGAAGAGTACACACTCTTATGCACTGAGAAAGCAGATAATGCACAACGGGACCATTATTCTGGTGTAGGGTGGAAGCAGGCTTTATATTATTTTTAAAGTTTCTAGAAAGACAGATCTTCTGGGGGTATTTGTCTTATCTCTTACATGGACAGACTTGTTTGGTTTGACCTTTAAAAGGGCAGAGGGATGACTTTGCTTTTTATTAGAAATCTTTCTACTACACAGTAAGGTCAAGGGATTATAGAAACAGGGTTAGTTCTTTACTAGAATTTACAAGGCAATAAAGAATTCCTTGTTTCCTCCTATGGCCAAAACCATGAATCAGGTCCCATTTCTGTAACCAGTAAACAGTCTTGTATATTCAATCTTAATGTCCAGTCCTAACGTCTTCTAATTCTGCTTCCTAATTTGTTAGCAGTGTTTTCTTATTTTTCAGTTATCTATTCCTATTTGTTAAACCTGTCATAGTATCTTTATCATGTTTACCTTTTCTAATTGGTTAAGTAGGGTTTTGATCATTTTTTTACTGTAAAGTTACTGTATTTTTACTGTAATTGTTAAGCAATATATAAAATTGTCCTGTTTCTTTACAAATAATGCTGTATTTTATTAATCTAGTTTCCTTAGATAAATCCCTGTAACTGTTTCTAAAAAGGCTACTCTTCTAGTTATATTATTCTCCATAAGTTTAATTGCTGTCACTTATGTAAAAAATACTTCTTTATTCACAGAGATAAAATCATGATGAACTCAAAAAATTATTTCATTTATCCTTAATAATTGATTAATGATAAAACCTTTCTAGATTTCTTGACAAAGCCTCTCCTTAACATAGTACCTTTTGTATCCTTTTGACATCTGCCTACCATTTTTTAAAACTTAAATGTTTTTATGTAGTGTTATAACAAAATGATTTAGCTTTCTTACTCTGTGTTAGAGTGCTTCTGTTGCCAGAAAGAAAGAAGGAAAGAAAGAAAGAAAGAAAGAAAGAAAGAAAGAAAGAAAGAAAGAAAGAAGAGAGGAAGGAAGGAAGGAAGGAAGAGAGAGAGAGAGAGAGAGAGAGAGAGAGAAAGAAAGAAAGAAAGAAAGAAAGAAAGAAAGAAAAAGAAAGAAAGAAAAAATGAGGAAAAACTCATCTTAAGGTAGAGGGTTAATTTCTTTTTATGTGTTTCAGTCTATCATAACTAAAGGCAGAAACCTAGAGGCAAAACCTGAAGTAAACAACATGAGGGAATGCTGCTTATTGGATTGCTCTTCCATGGTTGGTAGAGTTCGATTAGTTATATAACCTGGGACCAACTTCCCACTGGTAGCACCATTCACAATGGGCTGGACCCTCTCTTATTAATGAACCATCAGAAAATGTCCCATCGGTGTGCCTACAGGGCAAATGATGAAGGCAGTTCCTCAATTAAAGTTCCTTGTTCTGAGATGACAAGAGCTTATGTCAAGGCATCAAAGACAAACCTGCTTATTTGACAGCTTAACAACACATACACGAACACATCACTATTAAATGATCTTTTCTTTTATTGTTTATCCCTGATGTCTCTGGTTAATATTAATGGTGCAATAGAAGTCACAGTCCAAATTTTTATAAGTCCTATGGTCTTTAAAATTTCCATCTCTTAAAAGGAAAGTCATGCCAGGAAAAAGCTATTTTTATCTGAGAATTCTGTTTTTAACTTTATGCCATAAACTTCCTTATTTTAAATGCATAATTCATAGAAGTTTGATAAATTTGCCAAGTTGTGCAACCATCAGTTCAATCTAGTTTTATTCTAGGAATATATTACTGTACTCATTTATATGAATTTAATGCACCCCTCCCTCTTAAATACTAATCTATTTTCTAGATCTATTGGTTTGCTTTTCAAAACTTTAATAGTTAATAAATACCTGCTGTTTTGTGCCTGACTTCATTCATATAGGAATTTATTGAGGATTATAATGCTATAACATTAATGCTGCTTTTTATCTTAATTTATTATTCTCTCATACATTATATTCTGTGCAGAGTTCCTCCTTCCCCCATTTCTTCCAGTTCTTCCTGCCATTTTCTGATTTCCCCAGAACTACCCTCCTGCCCTTGTCCCTTCAGAAAAGAGCAGACCTACCAGTAATATCAGAAAAACACAGAATAACAAGTTACAATAAAACTAGTCACGAACCCTCATGTTAAGTTTGGAAAAAACAATCTGGTAGGGGGAAAGGGGCGAAAGGGCAGGCAAAATAATCCGAGACAACTTCCATGATCACAGTTAGGTGGCCTACAAGAATGCCAAGCTATACAACCAGAAAATACCTTCAGATGACCTAGTGAACACCCATACAGGTTCCCCAATTACTGTAACCCACCATGAGCGTTGTGTAGGCCCTGTGGGCTCCTTTCTCATAGTGTCTTCATACCTTTTCGCTTCTACAATTCTTCCTCCCCCTTCCACGGGGTTTCCTGAACTCCACTGTAGTGAGAACTTGGGTTTCTTTAAAAACTCAGAAATATAAGAATAGGTTTTAGTTTTAATCCCTATTGTGGGGTATGGGATGCTTTAGATCACCCCAGCAGATGGCTATGAATTGGTTCATGCTATGCCATAAGCATGGTTTTTCAAACTGAAGATAGGTTCTGCTATTAAGTGACATTTGGAATTATGGGAACGTTTCAGAGGGTATGTAATGGTTAGCAACTAGAGTGGTGGTGTTGGTCATTGTTGGTCAGTTGGGAGGGATGGTGACTGTTTGATAGTTTGATAGTAATTGTAGTTAAAGGAGAAATAATAAGAAAGAATCCAAGGATCCCTTTCTCTCCTACCTACTGTTACAGCATTGATGGGCAGAATAAAGGTAGAGAAGATTGGAAAAAGGAACCCACAAAGTAGACAGAACTCTAGTTATAGTCCTCCCAATGTTTGTCCGTGGGTCCTTGCATCTGCTGCCATTATTTACTGGATGAAACCCCAAAGATAATGACTGGACAATTGGTGCAAAACTATAGATAAAGTAGTATATAATTAGCAATCATTTTATTGACTTTTGTTTTGTTTGTTCTGGCCACTTATATTTGTTTCTATGCTAGTACTCTGGGCTATCCAGCATCTAATTCCTGGCTAGTGTCATATGTTAGTTTCTTCTCATTGAATGGACCTCATGTCTGACTAGCCATTGGTTGGTCACTCAAAAGTTCTGTGTCACTTTTACCCCAGCAAATCTTGCCAGCAGAATAAATTATAGAAAGTTTTGTGGCTGTGTTAGTGTCTCTGTCATGCCACAGGAATCTTTGTGTGCTTATAGAAGATGGCTAGTTGAGGCTCTGAAACCCTTTAATAGGTTTTGCTAGAGTCATCCTCATAGATTCCCGAAATAGTCCACTTTTGCCCTTCAATTGGTCCCCACCCAGTTCCAGTCCTTTCTCCTAGTATTCTCTCCCTCCATCTCATCATCCCTTCCCCGCTTTGCCCTCATATTCTCATTCTCACCTGCATGAAGTCCACCTATTAAAAACTACTCCTTTTCCCTTCCCAAAGAAACCATACATTTTCCCTTTGAGACTGACTTGTTACTTAGTAGGTTGTAGAATGATTATCATCTACATAACAGCTAATTATCACTCATAAGTGACTACATACCATGTCTGTTTTTCTGGGTTATCTCTCTCAGAATGATTTCATTTCTAGTTTCATCCATTTGCCTGCAAATTCCATGATGCCATTTTTTTCTCTAACAGGTAAATAGTGCTCCATTTTGTAAATGCACCACATTTCCTTTATCAATTCTTTGGTTGAGGGACACCTAGTCTATTTCATTTCTGGCTATTATGATAAAGCTGCTATGAACACAGTTAACAAGTTTCCTTATGGTAAGATGGTTGCATCCTTTGGGTATATGCTTAGGAGTCAAATATCTTGATCTTGAGCTAGATAGAATACCAATTTTCTAAGGTACCACCAGACTTATATTTATGTGCCTATACAAATTGGCGTTTCCACTAATAATGGAGGAATCTTACATTTGCTCCATGTCATTGCCAGGAAAACATAATGCATATTTTATTGTTGATCTTAGCCATTTTGACAGTTGTAAAATGGAACTTCAAAGTAGTTTTGATTCGCATTTCTCTGATGACTGAGAATGTTGAAAATTTCTTTAAGTGTTTCTTGATTATTTGAGAATTTATTAAGAATTCTCTGTTTAAGTCTGAACACCATTTTTAGCTGGATTATTTGGTTTGATAGCTAGTTTCTTGAGTTCTTCATAAAGTTAGACCTCTGTTGGATTTGAAGCTGGTGAAAATCTCTTTCCATCCAGTAGGTTGTTAATTTGTCCTATTGGCAATATCTTTTGCCTTAAAGAAGTTTTTCGTTTCATGAGGTCTAATTTATTATTTGTTTTTTTCCTTCAGTTTTTAAGTAAACTACAACGTTTATTTGTTAATGATAGTCCCTGTGCTATTGGTGTTCTATTCAGGAAGTTTTCTTCTGTGATAATGCATTTGAAGCTATTCCCCACTGGCTCCTTTACAAGTTCAGTGCACCTGGTTTATGTTGATGTATTTGGGCCAATTGGACTTGAATTTTGTGGAAGGTGATAGATATAGATTTACTTACATGTTTTTTACATGCACACCTTCACTCAGACCAGCACCATTAGTTGAAGATGCTTTCTTCATTTCAATTGTATTTTTATGGCTTCTTTATCAAAATCAATTGGGCACAGGTATGTGGATTTATGTCTGTGTAGAGGCATTTTAACCCAGAAAATGTTTTCCCTGGCAAGGAATCACAGTCAAAGACTTTTTGGGTCTATTTGATCTGGCTGGAATGTAGACACACTCTGGATTACAGTATGATCTGACTGGAATACAGGCATGTCCTTACCATACACCTTTAATCCATAACAATGAAGGGAAGCCATAAATGAAAGTGATGTCTAATTGACAGGCAGACAAAGCAATGAATCAGAGAAAGAAAGTTATGACAGAATGAGTCAGAAATTGGATATGCCCAACTCTCACCAGAAGAAATAGGAAAGAGAGGTTTCTGTGGAGCAGAGCAAGAACCCAAGGAGCTGAAGGGGTTTGCAGCCACATAGGAACAACAACAATATGAATCAATCAGTATCTCCAGAGCTCCCAGGGACTAAACCACCAACCAAAGAGTACTCACAATGGGACCCATGGCTCCAGCTGCATATGTAGCAGAGGATGGCCTTGTTGTACATCAAAGGGAGGAGAGGCTCTTCGTCCTGAGAAGACTCAATACCCCACTATAGGGGAATGCCAGGACAGGGAAGCAGGAGTGGGTGGGTTGGTGAACAGGAAGAAGGCGATGTGGTAAAGTGTTTTTTTGGGGGAAACAAGGACAGGGAGTAACATCTTAAATGTAAATAAAGAAAATATCTAATAACAAAATATTTTCTGACTAAAAAAGTAAAGAAAAGAAAAGATGAGTGTGTGTAGCATTTTTAGTGAGACAGTTTTGTAAAGACAAGTGGTATAAAAAAACTAGACACAGGTGAAGACAAACTGAGCCAGAGAATTAGAAGAAGTCAGATTAGAACATATTGCTAAGAATGGATCAATATGCAGTCTTCTACATGCTGACTGCCAGTTTAATCAGTACCACTTGTTGAAAATGCTGTCTTTGTTCCACTGGATGGTTTTAGCTCCTTTCTCAAATATTAAATGACCATTGGTGTGTGGGTACATTTCTAGGTCTTCAATTCTATTCCATTGAATTACCTGCACTGTACCTACACAGTACCAATACCATGCAAATTTTATCACTAATGCTCTATAATACAGCTTGAGTTCAGGGATGCTGATTCCCCTATTATTGCTGAGAATAGTTTTTGCTCTTCTTGGTTTTTGTTATTACAAATGAATTTGCAAATTGCTCTTTCTAACTCTATGAAGAATTGAGTGGGAATTTTGAAGAGAATTGCTTTGAATGTGTGGATTACTTTCACCAAGGTGGGCATTTTTGCTGTATTATCCCTGCAAATCCATGAGCATGGGAAAATTTTCCATCTTCCAAGATCTTCTTTGATTTCTTTCTTCAAGAGCTTACAGATTTTTTTTCATACAGATCTTTCACTTACTTGTTTAGTGTCACACCAAAGTATTTTATATTATTTGTGACTATTGTGAAGTATGTTATTTCCTGAATTTCTTTCTCAGCATGTTTATCCTTGGAGTAGAGGAAGATTATTGATTTGTTTGAATTAATTTATATCCAGCCACTTAGCTGAAGTTGTTTATCAGGAAGAAGAGTTCTCTGGTAGAAATTTTAGGGGTCACATTAAGTATACTATCATATCATTTGCAAATAAGTGGTATTTTGACTTCTTCCAAAGATCAAGTCAAAGTGGATCAAAGAACTATACATCAAACCACTGAAACTAATTGAAGAGAAAATGGGGAAGTGCCTCAAACACAGAGGGAAAAATTATTGAACAGAATAACAAAGGATTATGCTCTAAGATCAACAATTGACAAATGGGACCTCATAAAATTGTAACATTTCTGTGTCAAAGGACACTATCGATAGGACAAAACGACAACAATCAGACTGAAACAAAGATCTTTACCAAACCTACATCTGATAGAGGGCTAATATCCAATATATACAAATAACTCAAGAAGCTAGACTTTAGAATACTAAATAACCCTATTAAAATAGGGTACAGAACTAAACAAAGAATTCTCAACCGAGGAATATTGAATGGCTCAGAAGCACCTAAAGAAATGTTCAACATCCTTAATCATGAGGGAAATGCAAATCAAAACAATCCTGAGATTTCACTTCACACCAGTCAGAATGACGAAGATCAAAACTCAGATGATAGTAGATGCTGGCGAGGATGTGGAGAAAGAGGGACACTCCTCCATTTTTGATGGGATTGCAAGCTGATACAAGTCCTCTGGAAACCTGTCTGGTAGTTCCTCAGAAAATTGGTCTAGTTGAAGATCCAGCTATACCGCTATTGGGCATATTCCCAAAAGAAGCTCCAATATATAACTAGGACACAGTCTCCATTATGTTCATAACAGTCTTACTTAGAGTAGCCAGAAGCTAGAAAGAACCCACATGTCCTTCAACAGAGGAATGGATACAGAAAATGTGGTACAGTTACACAATAGAGTACTACTCAGTTATTAAAAACAATGACTTTATGAAATTCACAGTCAAGGGGATGGAACTAGAAAATATCTTCCTGAGTGAGGTAACCCAGTCACAAAAGAACACACATGGTATGCACTTACTGATAACTGGATATTGGCCCAAATGCTCTGAATACCCGACATACATTTCACAGACCATATGAAGTTCAAGAAGAAAAACAACCAACATGTGGATGCTTCACTGCTTCTTAGAAGGGGACACAAAATACTAACACTAACGGGAGGCAAAGGTGGGAGGGACTTGGTAGGAAAAGAGGAGGGGGAGGGGGAATAGAGGTCAGGATCAGGTATGAGAGGAGACAGGGATGATATACAGAGGGTCAGGAATTTAAACAGAGGTGTGTTGCAATAGGGGATGGGAATTGGGGGTAGCTACCAGAAAGTCCCAGATGCCAGGAAAGCAAGAGGCTTCCAGGACCCAACAAGGATGAGATTAGCTAAAATGCCCAAAAAAAGGGGGGAGGGAGAACCTGTAGAGACCATATCCAGAGGTTAGGAAAGGCCCCGGTTGTTAGAGGGGGACATCCACTCATCTCTAAATTGTTAACCCAGAAGGTCTCTTGTCTAAAGGAAATTCAGGGACAATTTGGAGCAAAGACTGAAGGAAAGGCCATCCAGAGACTGCCCCACCTGGGGATCTATTCCACAGACACCAAACCCAGACATAGAGATTGAGATTGCCAATAACTGCTTGCTGACAGGAGCCTTTTATAGCTGCCTCCTGAGACAAATACAGAGGTAGACGTTTGCAGCTAACCTTTGGACTTAGCACTGGGCCCCCAATAGGGGAATTAGAGAAAGGACTGAAGGAGCTGAAGTATGCAACCCCACAGGAACAATAGCAACCAACCAGACCTCCCACAGCTCCCAGGGACTAAACCACCAACCAAAGAGTACACATGGAGAGACCCATAGCTCCAGCTGTATATGTAGCAGAGGATGGCACTGTCATGCATCAATGAGAGAGAGGCCCTTGGTCCTGTGGAAGGCTTGATGGTAGGGGAATGCCAGGGTGATGAGGTGGGTAGGAGGGGGAGCATCTTCATAGAAGCAGGGACAGGGGGTTGGGAGAAGTGCATTCTGGAGGGGAAATTGGGTAAGGGGGATAACATTTGAAATTTAAATACATAAAATAAAAAAAAAAGAAGCATATTGCTAGAGTTAGTATGAGGCCAAGCAGATCAATTCAGTGACAAGCCGAGAGACTTGTAATTAGTTTGGATAAGTTTTGTTGATTTTATCAAAGGACCAACTCTTTCTTTCACTGACTTTGTGCATTGTTTTTTGCTTCTATTCTATTGAATTCAGCATTCAGCTTGATTATTTGCTGTCCTCTACTCCTCTTGGGTGTATTTATTTCTTTATGTTCTAGAGCTTTCAAGTGTGCTTCTAAAAGTGGTAGTCTGAGATATCTCATTTTTTTTATGTAGGCACTTAGTGCTATGCTCTTTCAACTTAGCACTACTTTTTATTGTGTCCCATAAATTTGGATATGTTTTGCATTCATTTTCATTGAATTCTAAAATGTCTAATTTCTTCATTGTTTCTGCCTTGACCCAGTAAGAGTTGCTCCCGTTCCATCAGCTTGCAGGCTTTTTGTTACTGAAATCCAGCATTAACCCATAGTAGTCTTCTAGATTATGAGTATTATTTCAATTTTCGTCAATTTTTGTGTTTGTCGTCATGCTTTGTGAGCAAGTTTGTGGGCGGTTTTGGGTAAAGTTTCATGAGGGTTGAAAAGAAGTATATTTGCGTTTAGGTGAAATGTCCTGTAAAGATCTGTTGTTAGATCCATTTATTTCATATGTCTTTTTGTGCCAATACGTCTCATTTTAGACTTTTTGGATGACTTTGTCTTTTAGTATCAGTGGGTACTCAAGTCTTACTATCAGTGTGCAGGGAGCAATGTGTTAGTAATATTTCTTTTGCAAACATATGTCCTCTTGCGCTTAAGACATATACATGTTAAGAATTCAATCATTATGCTGTTGTGGGTTTTCTTGGATGGTTTGACGTGTCCTTCCTCAGGTCTTTCGATTAATTTTTTTTTTTTGGATTTGCTTTTTTTGTGACAGGGTTTCTCTGTATAGCCCTAGCTGTCCTGGAACTCACTCTGTAGACCAGGCTGGCCTCGTACTCAGAAATCCGCCTGCCTCTGCCTCCCAAGTACAGGGATTACAGGTGTGCACCACCACCACCCGGCAATTAATTTTGATTTAAAGTCTCCTTTGTTAGATATTAAAATGGCTATACCAACTTGCTTCTTAGGTACATTTGCTTAGAAAACCTTTTTTCCAACCCTTTACTCTGAGGTAATGTCTATCTTTGATGGATTTCCAGTATGGTTGTACTAGCTGGCAGTCCTACCATCAATGGAGGAATGTTCCTAGAAAGTCCCAGATGCCAGGGAAGTAAGAGGATCCCAGGACCCATAGGGGATGATATTAACTGAAATATCCTACATAGGGGAGATAGAGCCTATAGAGACTCTATCTAGTGGTTAGGGATGGCCCTCAGTTGAAGGATGGAGCCACCAACCCATTTCAAAAATATTAACACAGAGTTGCTCCTGTCTATAGGAAGTATAGGGACAAAGAATGGAGCAGAGACTGAAGTAAAGGCTCTCCAGAGACTGCCCCACCTAAGGATCTATCCTATCTACAGGCACCAAATTGAGACACTATTCCTGATGCCAAGAAGTGCTTGCTGATAGGAACCTATTCTAGCTTTCCCTTGAGAGGCTCTGCTAGAGCCTGACCAATACCAATGTGAATGCTTGCAGCCAACCAACAGAATGAGTATGAGGACTCCAATGGAGGAGTTAGGGGAAGGACTGAAGAAGCTGAAGGGGTTAGTAACCCCATTAGAACAGTATCAAGTAGTCCGATTCCCATAGCTCCCAGGGACTAAGCCACCAATCAAAGAATACACATGGAGAGACCCATGACTACATTTGCATATGTAGCAGAAGAAGGCCTTATCTGGCATCAATGGGAGGGAGACCACAAAATAGGGGAATGTAAGGGTGGTGAATCGGGAGTTGGTGGGTGGGGAAGTACCCTCACAGAATCAGAGGGAGGCCGATGGGATAGGGGATTTTCAGAGGGGAAATTCAAAATGGAGATAACATTTGAAATGTAAATAAATAAAATAACCAATAAAAATTCATTAAAAAATATTTTCTGCACTTTTGAGCTTGAATTCTTCTATTTATATTAATTTTAGATTTGGTCTTTTTACAGTGTCCCAGGCTTCCTGAATAGTTTTTTTTTTTTTTTTTGGTCAGGAATTTTTCAGATTTAACCTTTTTTTGACCAGTGTATCTATTTCTTCTATTGTATATTCAATACCTGAGAGTCACCCTTCCTTGTATTTTGTAGGTGGTGCCTATGTCTCTGTCTTAGTCAGGGTTTCTATTCCTGCACAAACATCATGACCAAGAAGCAAGTTGGGGAGGAAAGGGTTTATTGAGCTTACACTTCCACACAGCTGTTCATCACCAAAGGAAGTCAGGACTGGAACTCAAGCAGGTCAGAAGCAGGAGCTGATGCAGAGGCCATGGAGGGATGTTCCTTACTGGCTTGCTTCCCCTGGCTTGCTCAGCCTGCTCTCTTATAAAACCCAAGAATACCAGCCCAGAGATGGTACCACCCACAAGGGGCCCTCCTTCACTTGACCACTAATTGAGAAAATGCCCCACAGCTGGATCTCATGGAGGCACTTCCCCAAGTGAAGCTCCTTTTCCTATGATAACTCCAGCCTGTGTCAAGTTGACACACCAAACTAGCCAGTACAGTTGACCCCTTGTCAACTTGACACACCAACATATCACTATTAAGCCTCAACCCTTACTTTCTTATTCATCCCCAAGATCTCAATAATGTAAAAAGTCCCACAGTCTTTACATATTAAAAGTTCAATCCCTTTAAAATGTCCAATATCTTAAAATTCAAAGTCTTTTAAAAATTTAAGTCTCTGAACTGTGGGCTCCACTAAAATACCTTCGTTCAAGAGGGAAAAATATCAGGGCACAGTCACAATCAAAGGCAAAACTCAAACTCCAAAGTCTGGGATCCAACTCACGATCTTCTGGGCTCCTCCAAGGGCTTGGGTCACTTCTCCAGCTCTTCCCGTTGTAGCACACACCTTGTCTTCTAGGCTCCAGCTGCTTGTACTCCACTGCTGCTGCTGTCCTTGGTGGTCATCGCATAGTACTGGCATCTCCAAGCCTCAACTCTTTTGCATGACCCCTTCAGTCCTGGGCCATCAATTACAACTGAGGGTACACTTTCACCAATGGCCTTCCGTGGTCTCTCAGCGTACCAAGCCTCAGCTGTTCTTCATGATGCCTTCATGCCTTCAAAAGCAGTACCACCTGGGTGACTCTTACACAGTACCAAGTCCTGCTACAGCACGAGGCACAACCTTGGCTATCTGGAACACACTCTCTGTGCTCTCAGAAAACACATTCCAGAAGATTTCACCTCAGTGATGCTGGTCTCTTCTTACTCACCGCTAATTTCTTAGCTCCAGCTAACCAGCATCAATAGTCCCAGTAACACAACGGCTCACTTTAGTGGTTCTGGTATCTTGTTACTCACAGCTGATTCTTCAGCCCCAGCTAACCAGAACCACAGAGTCTTCATGGCCCTGATAAGAGTCTTTAATTTTCCCTCTGAAATTTCACAAGCCAGGCCTTCATCTTCTGCACTGTTCTCAACATAATCTTCCAAGCTCCTCCACAATATCTCAGAGAGGTCTCATCACTGAATGGACCATCTAGCCCAAAGTTCCAAAGTCCTTCCACAGTCCTCCCCAAAACATGGTCAGGTTGTCACAGGAATACCCCACTACGCTGGTACCAATTTGTCTTAGTCAGGGTTTCTATTCCTGCACAAACATCATGACCAAGAAGCAAGTTGGGGAGGAAAGGGTTTATTGAGCTTACACTTCCACACAGCTGTTCATCACCAAAGGAAGTCAGGACTGGAACTCAAGCAGGTCAGAAGCAGGAGCTGATGCAGAGGCCATGGAGGGATGTTCCTTACTGGCTTGCTTCCCCTGGCTTGCTCAGCCTGCTCTCTTATAGAACCCAAGAATACCAGCCCAGAGATGGTACCACCCACAAGGGGCCCTCCTTCACTTGACCACTAATTGAGAAAATGCCCCACAGCTGGATCTCATGGAGGCACTTCCCCAAGTGAAGCTCCTTTTCCTATAATAACTCCAGCCTGTGTCAAGTTGACACACCAAACTAGCCAGTACAGTCTCCTTTTCCTTTTTTCTTTTACCTACTCTATCTCCAGAATTCCCTTAGGTGGCGTTTTCTTTATTCCTTCTGTGTCTACATTTAGGTCTTCATTAGTTTTATTCATTTCCTTCAACTCTGTTCTTTCTTGGCTTTCTATAAGGGATATATACATTTCTTGCAATCTCTCTGTCTTTGATGTCTTCAAGAGATTTAGTCATTTCTTCTTTAAGGAGTTATATCATCATCTAACATTTGATATGAAGGGTTTTTCTTGTGCTTTATCTGTCTTGCAATATCCATGGCTTTCTGTAGTAGTATAGGTGGGCTCTGTTGGTGATATCTTGCCCTGGCTGTTGTTGATTGTGTGTGTTTTTTATTAGATATTTTCTTTATTTATGTTTTAAATATTATCCCCTTTCTTGCTTTCCCCTCCTAAAACACCCTATCCTATACCCCCTCCCCCTGCTCACTAAGCCACCTACTCTTGCTTCCTTGTCCTGGCATACCCCTATATTGGGGCATCAAGCCTTCTCATTATCAATGGCCTCTCCTCCCATTGATGTCCAACAAAGCCATCCTCTGCTACAGATGTAGCTGGAGCCAAAGGTCCTCTTTGATGGGTTAGCCCCTGGGAGCTCTGGTGTGACCGTTTGGTTCATATTGTTGTTCCTTCTATTGGGCTGCAAACCCCTTCAGCTCCTTGGGTCCTTTTCCTAGCACATGGATTAGGGACCCTGTGCTCAGTTCAGTGGTTGGCTGAGAGAATCCACCTCTCTGTTAGTCACGTTCTGGCAGAGGCTCTCAGGAGACAGCTATATAAGGCTCCTGTCAGCAAGTGTTTATTGGCATCCATAATAGTGTCTGGGTTTTGTGACTGTATATATGATGGATTCCCAGGTGGGGCAGTCTCTGGATTGTCTTTCCTTCAGTTTATGTTCCACACTTTGTCTCTGTATCTCCTCCCATGGGTATTTTGTTTCCCCTTCTAAGAAGAATCAAAGCTCATTGATTGTGTTCTTATGCTGTTATATAAGTATCTGGTTTTGGCATCATGCTCTACTTTCAGAGTGTTTCTTGGTTGAATGATTACTTTTTTCCTTGGTTTTGTTTTATCTCTGGTCTTCTGGACTTTGTGGCCTTTAAGCAAGTGTTCTACACCTAAGTGGGAGGTTGGGACATAGTGAGGATGAAGGGAGGAGGATTAGGTATATGGTTGTGGGGGCAGGAAGGACCACTGAGAGATTGCAGCAGGTATATAGAAGGATAGCGTATCCAGAGTTCTGATCACTGACATGGCTGGTGGTCCAATAGGGAATCTCGGCAGAAGTGTGCCTACCTGCTCTCTAGCTGAAATGGGCCATATTTTATCATGCAATGTTGTTCTGAGTTGAGGATGGATCCCAGAAATGGGCACAGGAAGTGGAGGGAGTGTGGAAGTTTGTGAATACAGGAACCAAGAAAGATAGAAGTTTCTAACTTTTCTACATTAGTTCTTATGTTTCTCTCCCAGTCTAGTTTTCTCTTTTTACAGAAGTCTTTATTTCTCAAAAGGTTTCAATTTCAAGGAACTCTAACATGTTTCTTATTTATTTATTTATTTATTTATTTATTTATTTCATTTTTTATTTTTCTATTTCCTCTGGTTTGCTCTCATTTACCTAGTTTCTTAAAGTAAAATATTTTTATTGAATATTTTCTTTATTTATATTTCAAATGTTATCACCTTTCCCAGTTTCCCCCTTCCTGAAAACTCCTTATCCCTTCCCCCTGCTTCTATGAGGGTGTTCCTCCACCCACCCACCCACTCCTGCCTCCCTGTCTTAGATTCTCATACATGGGGGCATTTATGAAGTCTTCATAGTACCAAGGGCCTCTCCTCCCATTGATGCCTGACAAGGAAATCTTCTGCTACATATGCAGCTGGAGACATGTGTACTCCTTGGTTGGTGGCTTAGTCCCTGGGTGCTCTGGTGGGTCTGGTTGGTTTACATTATTCTTCCTATGGGGTTGCAAACCCCTTCATTTTCTTCAGTTCTTTCTCTAACTCCTCCACTGGGGAGTCAAACGTTTGGCTGTGAGCATCTGTCTCTGTCAGGCTCTGGCAGGGCCTCTCAGGAGACATCTATATCATGCTTCTGTCAGTAAGCATTTCTTGGCATTAGCAATAGTAACTGGGTTTGGTAGCTGCATATGGGATGAATCCTCATCTGGGGCAGTCTCTGGATGGCCTTTCCTTCAGGCTCTGCTCTACACTTTGTCTCCATATTTGCTCCTGTGAGTATTTTGTTCCCCTTTGTAAGAAGAACTGAAGCAACCACACTTTGGTCTTCCTTCTTCTTGAGCTTCATGTGGTCTATGGATTTTATCTTGGGTATTCTGAGCTTTTGGTCTAATATTCACTTATCAGTTAACACATACCATGTGTGTTCTTTTGTGATTGCATTACCTCATTCAGGATGATATTTTATACTTCCATCCATTGGCCTAAGAATTTATCAAACTTATCATTTTTTAATAGCTGAGTAGTACTCCATTTTGCAAATGTACCATATTTCCTGTATCCATTCCTCTGTCAAAGGATATCTGGGTTCTTTCTAGCTTCTGGCTATTATAAATAAGACTGATATGAGCATAGTAGAACATGTTTCCTTGTTATACATTGGAAAATCTTTTGAGTATATGCCCAGGAGTGGTACAGCTGTGTCCACAGGTGGTACTATGTCCAATTTTCTCAGGAACCACCAGATAAAATCTCATGTTGCCAATTTGATACCTTACCTGATGCAGGTCTATGAGGATATATTCTTTTTTTTTTTGAGGTTTTAATCTTGCATCATATTTTTTATTGTATATATTCTATATTTACAATTCATTTCCCTTTTTCTGGTTCCCCACCCCCAAAGGTCCCACATGTCCTTTTCCCTCCCCCTGCTCCCGCATCCACCCCCTCCCACTTTACTGTTCTTGTACTCTCCCACAATGATGTTTTGGTCCATTCTAGCACCAGTGTCCACTCCTTTCTTCTTGTGAGACATCACTTGATATGTGATTTGTGTCTTTGGTGTTCCAAGCTTCTAGGCTAATATCCACTTATCAGTGACTTTATACCATGGGTATTCTTTTGAGACTGGGTCACCTCACTTAGTATGACGTTCTCCAGCTCCATCCATTTCTCTAAGAATTTCATGAATTCATTGTTTCTAATGGCTGAATAGTACTCCATTGTGTATATATACCACATTTTTTGTATCCATTCTTCTGTTGAGGGACATCTGGGTTCTTTCCAGCTTCTGGCTATTATATATAAAGCTGCTATGAACATAGTGGAGCATGTATCCTTATTGCATGCTGGTGAATCTTCTGGGTATATTCCCAGGAGTGGTATGGCTAGGTCCTCCGGAAGTATCACGCCCAGTTTTCTGAGGAACCACCATACTGATTTCCAGAGTGGTTGTACCAGCTTGCATTCCCACCAGCAGTGGAGGAGTGTTCCTCTTTCTCCACATCCTCGCCAACACCTGATGTCTTCTGAGTTTTTAATCTTAGCCATTCTGACTGGTATGAGGTGAAATCTCAGGGTTGTTTTAATTTGCATTTCCCTAATTCCTATTGATGTTGAACATTTTTTAAGGTGTTTCTCAGCCATCCGAATTTCTTCAGGTGAAAAGTCTCTGTTTAGCTCTGTACCCCATTTTTTGATAGGGTTATTTGGTTTTCTGGGGTCTAACCTCTTGAGTTCTTTGTATACATTGGAGATTAGCCCTCTGTCGGATGTGGGGTTGGTGAAGATTTTTTCCCAATTTGTTGGTTGCCGATTTATCCTTTTGACAGTGTCTTTTGCCTTACAGAAACTTTGTAGTTTTATGAGGTTCCATTTGTCTATTCTTGTTCTTAGAGTATAAGCAATTGGTGTTCTGTTCAGGAATTTTTCCCCTGAGCCGAAGTCTTCAAGGGTGTTCCCCAGTTTCTTTTCTATTAGTTTTAGTGTGTCTGGTTTTATGTGGAGATCCTTGATCCACTTGGAGTTGAGTTTAGTGCAAGGAGATAAGAGTGGATCAATTCTCATTCTTCTGCATGTTGACCTCCAGTTGAGCCAGCACCATCTGTTGAAAAGGCTATCTTTTTTCCACTGGATGTTTTCAGCTCCTTTGTCGAAGATCAATTGGCCATAGATGTGTGGGTTCAATTCTGGGTCTTCGATCCTATTCCATTGATCCGCTTCCCTGTCACTGAACCAATACCATGCAGTTTTTAATACCACTGCTCTGTAATATTGCTTGAGGTCAGGGATATTGATTCCCCCAGAAGTTCGTTTGCTGTTGATGATAGTTTTAGCTATTCTGGGTTTTTTGTTATTCCAGATGAATTTGAGAATTGCTCTTTCTAGCTCTATGAAGAACTGAGTTGGGATTTTGATGGGGATTTCATTGAATCTGTATATTGCTTTGGGTAAGATTGCCATTTTGACTATATTAGTCCTGCCAACCCACGAGCATGGAAGATTTTCCCATTTTCTGATGTCTTCTTCAATTTCCCTCTTCAGAGACCTGAAGTTTTTGTCGTATAAATCTTTCACATGTTTGGTTAGCATCACTCCAAGATACTTTATATCATTTGTGGCTATTGTGAAGGGTGTCATTTCCCTAATTTCTTTCTCGGCCTGCTTATCCTTCGTGTATAGGAAGGCTACTCGAGGATATATTCTTTCTGAGCTGCTTCTGCACTTACTTTTGATTTCTTTATGATTTTTTCCCTCATTCAGTTAATGTATTTTTAAAATTTCCTTTTATGATTTCTTTTTAAATTCATGGATAAATAAAGGTTGCATTGCTTAATTTCTACTTATTACCTCATTTAATGAACAGATTTATCACCAAGCTCTAATTTTTTATTTATAAGATTGTAAATTTTTAAATGTTTTCAATCTATTTCTGTTTCTTATGTGCTTGTTCATGAGAAAGCTGAATGTCAGCACAGGTGTATGTTTTCTTTACATTTCATAAAAAATTGTGACTATTAGGTAAATTTCTCTATGGGTGTCAGTCAATCAACTTCTTTGATAGTGCTGTCTGGGTCTACTGTTTTGTACTGTTGCTGAAAGTGCTATTTTTGAGAGTAACAACCTCTAATGTTATTGAGATTGCCTATTTCTTCCCTCAATATTGTCATTTTGTGCTTTGTGTGATTGGATACATTAGCATCAGCTGAAATCATTTGTATAGTTACATCTTCCTGAAGAACTGGTATTTCTTCACAGCCCACACTTCTTTGGTTCTACAGAGATTCTTTTTCTTTGAAGATAATTTTGCCTGACATTAGGTTGTTTATTCTAGTTCTCCTGTAACAACTGTTTAACCATCTGCATTTTGGCTAGTCAAGCAGTTTATTGGCTGCATTCTTTTAACTCTGAACAACTCATGTACTGTTTTCCTGTTAACAATAGCAGATGCAGTGAAAAGAGACAATTGGTGACTGTATTATGTGTTCACGGCAGTTCTATCCACAGCAGCTAAGCTTTGTAACAAGCCTACATTTACAATATCAGGTGTATGTAGAGAATGAAGAATGGCAAGTTTGATACTACTCAGACATTAACACGAAATCCTTTCTTGAGTGACTCCACGAATTTGAGCCACCTTGTAAAATAAAATTGGTCAATTACAGAAATACCAGTAATATAGATTCTCATTTATATGTGCAGTCATATAAAACAAGCCCACTGCGGAAGCATCATGGTGGCTACCGGAGTTTTAGATAGGGGTAAAGAAAATTATGAGTTATTTTTATTAATACTAGTAATAGAAGTAACAGTCACTTCCTTAAGTTTATGACTCATAATATGGTAATTAATTAGTAATGCTGTAGTGCATATTTCAAAATAACTTCATAATTTCTCATCACACAAAGTGATATTAGAGATAGTGGACATGATAGTTACTTTCTTGTGAATTTCACATCTTGCACCTCAATCCCACACATGTTTTTATCACTCACTTCTTGCTCTTTACCCTTGTAATCTCCCCCTTGAAGAAAACAAAAATAAAAATAATATAGAAGCCGGGTGTGGTGGCGCACGCCTGTAATCCCAGCACTTGGGATGCAGAGGCAGGCGGATTTCTGAGTTCGAGGCCAGCCTGGTCTACAGAATGAGTTCCAGGACAGCCAGGGCTATACAGAGAAACCCTGTCTTGAAAAACAAAACGAAACAAAACAAAAAAAGAAATGGTAAAAAATAATATAGAATAAATGATCTCACCATGGAAGCTGCAGCATGCTCACTGTGTGTCATACAATATACTTGTTTGGCCTACCAGTTTTACTTGCAAATGTTCATTGGAATGAGTCATTGGTCGGTTCAAGACCTCTGGCTTCTGTTACACTATCAATACTGGATCCTACTATGGACTCCTCTCAGATATCCTGATGAATATGCTTGGCCCATTGGAAGTGACAGTATTAGGAGAGGAGGCATTATCAGAGGAGGTGTGGTTTTATTAGGAAATATGTCACTGTGGAAGCAGGGTTTTGAGGTTTCAAATATATGCTCAAATTTGGCCAGACAGGCACAGTCTCCTGGCTGCCTGCAGAAGACAGTCTCATTCTTGCTGCCTTTGGATCAAAAATGTAGAAATCTCAGCTCTTCTAGTATCAAGTCTGTCTACACAATGCAATGCTTCCACCATGATGATAATGGATGGACCTCTGAAGCTAAGACAGTCCCAGTTAAATGCTTGCCTTTATAAGAATTGCCTTGGTCACAATGTCTCTTAAGAGCAATAAAATTCAAACTTAGACCCCTGTTGTTTCCATGTGTCATGGAGATCCTGCAGTTTTAGATCTGTAGGACTGGCCCCTTGATGTGTTTCAGCAGTTCATAGGTGGTAGGTTTTCAAGTGGGCCAAATCCAAGCCCAGAGTCTGTCACTAGGTGGTAGCTGAGTTGTTAATCCCACCCACTCTTTTCACTAAAACCACCAGAGCAAGCTCTTCTGCTTTGCCCTGGTGATAGCCAGGGCTAGCTCTTTACCAACCTCCAACATGAACATGTCTGTACCAGGTGGCAGCCAGGACCCGGGATATCTGCATGGTCTTTGGTGGTGACAAGGGCCGTGAACTCCTATTGCTCCAGTGCCATGCACACAGAGATGGCCCTCAACAGCATCACGGGACAAGACACTGCCGTGGCCTCAGGTAGTAGCACAGGCTACTCACAATCAGGCTGCTCACTACTGTCACCTCCTGTTTCCAGTTCTGCCTCTCTTTACACTAGACAAACGTCTCTGCTTCACTTTCTCTTCAATCTTTCCATCACATTTTTGTTCATTGTAGTGCCGCCCACCCATCTGGACCTCATGGCCATCAGTAGACCTCTGGGTGTCTTCTGCCTTCCCTAGCCCCAATACTGCCTGCATGGCAGTGTGCAGGGACCTCTCGGGTGTCTAGATATGCTACTTTGATTCTATATTGTATTGATAAATCAAGATGATCCCCAAGTATATAATAATAATAAGCTATTTTATAATTTTACAATGATAATCTAACTAAACAAGTAATTCATCTTCAGTAATAGTTTTTGGGGTCCCTTGATGTGTTCCAGCAGGTAAATGCAATTAAAAGTAACATACAGAATTAAAAAATATTTTAGTGTCCATTGCTTAGTTAATGATGTTCTCAAAGGACATTAGAAACAGCAGAAAATACAAAAAGATAAAAGTAATTACTCTTCACTAGTATTATGATGCATTTAGTGTTTGTTCTGTTTATTTTGTAGTATGCCATTTTCAGAAACTTATATAAAATTAAAAGTATTTATAATTTTAGGACTTTACATATATTATTTGTTGATGTGATACATTTTTATATGTAGCATTATGTCCTATAAATGTTACTTGGAAATATTCCATTTCACATACTAATTAATACATTAGTATAAATGGTTCATATATTTAGATTTTAAACAAAATTTCTTATTGAGATACCTACTTCTGCATTCATAGTTAGACAATACTCAAAACATGGAAAATGAGGATCAAAGTAACAATCATAGTATGTCTATATATATATATTTAAGTATACGATTTCCATTTGATTATTCTTATTCTGTAGCTAGGTAGAAGCAAAGTACTATTAATCAAAACACATGATACAATATCTGAAATAAAGTATGTGCAGTGTGTATTGCCATTACAAATGAACAATTGCAAAACTAACCCAGTATGGCTAGAAAGTACTGTGGTTATCCTCCAGATCTGGTTCAATGTCTTCCAGACACCACCAGTCAGTTGTGTGTAGGAACTCAAAGCAGTATGTGCAAGACTCGTACAGTCTCAAGAAAGAACAAATTCTAGCACTCACAATGAAGATGGGCATGAAGTCCCACTCTTAACTGAGGAGCTATTGACCACTCATAGGTTCTGGGAGAGGGAGAGTCAGTTTTGTTTATTTGCTGTATTTTGTTCTCTTTTAATGTAGCCCCTAGTATAGTGATGACACTTCATTGGAAGGCAACATATCCAAGAATATATGTAACATCAAGGTTTTTTTCTTTTTTGGTAGCATAAACTGGACCTAGTTGTGTTATTTTTTTTAAAAAGAATAAAAATGATTACATAAAGTAGGTGGATAGGAAAGGCATAGGATTTGCAAACATTTGGAGAATTGTAGTTAATATAACAAAATAGATTGTTTAAAATTCTCAAAGAATTAATAAAATTTTAATAACATAAAAAATTAAGAAAAGTTTTATACTGTATCTTTAAATTCTACACTTATTCAGGAAAATCATTCAATGTGGCATATGTTAAAAGTGGATAGTTAAATTAAAACTTAAGTCAGTCACATCTTAGATTATTATTTTAATATAGAGAAGTAAGTCTACAGATTTCTAATAACATCTGCAACATTAGAGATGTGATATTACTCTGTAGGAGTAAGGTCTTTGGTGTACTTAACGTCTGCCTTAATCTGTTTTTTCTTGTTATAACTTAATGCCATAGACTTCAAAATTTATAAGAAGTAAAGTTTACTTTGATTTCAATTTTTGTAGGCTGGGAAGCCCAAGGTCTAGAAGTTGCATCCGGTGAAGCTTTACTTGCTATAAAGTACCATGTAAAGATTATTGTCCATTATCAACTTGATAGTATTCAAAATATACAGCAACTGAACTTTTAACATTTCTAAGTGGGTGTTTGCAAAAGATTAAAAATAGAGAGAATTTACAGTGGGTATGAGAGAAGATATCCCATTGGCTAGGGACCTTAATTGAATAAAAAGTAAAAGCCAATTGAATACCAACATCTGTTTCTCTGATTCATGGTAGTGAATACAATGTGGCCAGATCTTTCAAGTTCTTCCTCAAAGGGTTTCTCCACCATGATAGACTATGAACTACAATTCTAAGCAAAAGTCATGCTTTTCTTATGTTAGATGATTTTGTCAGGTATTACAGGGCATTGTTTGGTGATAGCCATACACAAAATCAGAGTGAGAGCCAACCTGACTTCTACAAATACACACACACACACACACACACACACACACACACACACAAACACACACACATAGAGACATATGGCAAGACAATTTTTAGCTTTTCTAAAAAGGGATTTCTAAAAGATTAAAAATAGAGAGAAGTGACCCTGGGAATAGGTGAAAACATCCATTAGCTAATGTGTGTGTTTGTGTGTGTGTGTGTGTGTGTGTGTGTGTGTGTGTGTGTGTTTGAGACTGGGTCTAAGTAACTTTCTTTCTCCTAAAAATAGTTGTATAGGCCAGGCTGGCCTTGAACACTTAGAGAGCCTCTAGCTCCTGCCTCCCTAGTGCTGGAAGCAAAGGTGTGTACCACCATACCTGAGACAAACATATTTTTGATATAGCTCATCAACCAATTAATAATTTAATTGATCTTTCTGTTGATGAGGATTAGCTTTAACACCTAATAACATTGTAAGTGTTTTACATGACCTCCAATTTAATGAGTGGACAGAGATTTTCTGATAAGGATATTAAAAACTATAACGATCTATCTTTAATGAATATTTAAAGATATGCTTTATTTTATTATGATTTTGGTTATGAGAAAATAAAAAGTCATATCACTTCTAGTTACTGTGGTGAGGTTAGTGGAAGGAGGTCATAAGATTATCCCTGGACTGTACTGATGGCAGTGGGGGTTTAAACAAAAGAAAGAGAGTTAGGAAGATAGCAGGGAAGACACCCAGAGACTTGCCCTCAGCCACACAGAGGGAGGAGGCCAGGCCACAAACCTACTAAGACCTGCCTGATGCCACCCCATGCAGTGTAGTTGGGGGGGGAAGACTTCCATGGACCTGCCTAAAGCCATGTCATGTAGAGTGGGATACTATGAAGTACCTAGAAGTCTACTTAATGGACTGAGAACATCACCCAAACCTACCAGCTGCCTGACATTACTACTGTCCAACTGTGTAGTAGTGAGATGGGAGAGAAGTGGAATAGTTTGAGCACTGTGAAAGGGTATAGAACTGAAGTGGAAGGGATGTGAGGAATAGCCTGTTTCAAGTAGCCAGTACCATCATCAGTGCCTGAGGCTATGGTGAAGTCCCAGACGGTGCTGCCATGGAGGCCCATTTCTACTTCTGTGGCTATGCAGCGGCAAGGTTCAGTGTCAATGTCCCTGACTCATATTACTTTTAGAGACCATGGGGCTGTTCCTGGTCTGAGTAGCTACTGGGGACCATGTGTATGTCCAGGGTCTGTGCAGCATTGGTCCTGCCCCTCACTGGCTGCTGTGCCCTGGAGAGGTGGCCTCATCTCTCAACAAAACAGCATTCAGAAGAGTGGGTCCTGTGCCTTGCCCACGCTGCACGGTGGAGATGGCTCTGGTCGTGGGAGTGCTAGTTAGCTTGGGGCTGCCACCTCAGTCAAGAGAGATGACTCCAGGATCATGAGAGTGAGTGAGATAACCTTGTCCCTTACAATCTATAGCACTCTGGAGAGTATATCTAGTCACTTGCCTGGTGACATAGTAGAGGTGGCCTTGGTGGAGGCACAAGTAAGCCAGCAATGTGGGAATGGACATAGGAGAGCTAGCCTACCCATGCATTCACTGTGAGGTAGAGTGGGTATATAGTGTCATGCCCCCACCCCACCTGTGATAGTTGGGAGACCTGACTCCAAGGTCATTAAAGCACAACATCTGGGTCCTGCCCCTCAATGATGGAAGTTCGAGTCCTGTACCTCTCCTGCGTAACACATTGGACCTGGCCCTGATGGCAAAGGCACAGGTGAGCCAGGCCAAAGGGTGTGAGAGCAGGAGAGCTGGCCCAATGCCTTGATGGCTGCAGCCCTTAGGTGAGCGCCCACCCTCTGTAGTTCAACTTGGCAGCATAGTGGAGCTGGCTCCTGCACCGTAAGTTAGTGGTAAGCCAACCCGAGGTCATGAAATCAGGAGAGCTGCCCCTACCTGCCCTGTTGGTGGCATTGAGTAGCCTAGCCAGAGTAGTGTGGAAGAGCATGATCTGGTGGTGTGGCTAAGGGAGGGTCAGTAGCCTGACCACTTCTGCTATCACCCATGCCAGATTCAGAGCTTTGAGTTTGCTCACCTCAAAATCTACACCATCAGTAAACTGTTGGGACACACGGAAGGGCAGATTCTCTAGATCCAGAGCTTCAGGATGACCATGACACAGGGCCTACACAGGATAACATGGAGGACACTGGCTGAGGATCCAATATTGCTATTGCCACAGAAGTCAGACCAAGGAGTCATTGCCATGACCATATGAATGTGAAAATGTGTGGACTGAGGTGTATGTTGTGGACACACTGTGACACCCTAGAGCATCAATGATAAGATGTTCTCTATGCTTTGTTTGTGTGTTTGTTTTTATTTGGGGGAAGGTGTGTTGGGGGAAGGGAAGGGGGTGAATATGAGGGGATGGGGAGTTGAGTGCACCTGGAGTGTATGATGAGAAACTTACAAAGAATCAATAAAATGTCTGTGTTTTTTTAAAAAGTCATATCTTAGGTAAAAAATAGAAAAAAAAAGAATAACCAGAATCTATAAATAAAATACTTAATCAGACATAAAAATCTAACTGGAAAGATTTATAAAAGTATTTTTCCATTGTAAATATCTGTTTAATGCTCACATTTACATATGTGATTATTAGGACTGGAGGCCCCATAATGGAAATAGTGAAGTGATTACAGAGAAAATGTTCTGAACCCAGAGAGGATGATTGAAAGTGAATTAGTAATACACACACTGTAAGGGAAATCAAAATCACATGAGAACAGCAGAGCCGGGGCATTTTAAAAGGTCAGGTGACAGCACGAATGTCTGAATCATCTAAGGGCTGAAAATTATTCATTAAAAGTAGTATCTTGGTCACAAAGAAATTGATATAACAAATAATAATATCAAGTTAAGGAAGATATTGTTGTGCTGTACCTTTCAATGCCTTTCACCAGGCTGGGATGTAGTTCTGTATGGAGCTCATATATCATCCAGGGCTTCCTTTATACTCCCTGTGAGAATTTGCATCATGCAAGTGTAGCCTGGCTCTGGTCTTTAGCAGTGGGACATTGGGAAGGGATCAGGCCATCAGCTTGGACCCTCTCTGGCCCTGTGGCTTCATGAATAGGGCTGAATGCACATAAATGAGCAACACTTGTTTCTTACCATGTGATACCCTAAACCTCCCAACTCTTCCAGCACAGAGGTTATCACCATAGACCGCCCTAGGGTTTAAAATGTAATCAAGAGCCAAAATAAACTTCTTTCCAACAAACATTAGTCTGGCATTAGGTGGTATGCATGCTGGGGGAGAAGCTGGGGTTTGATGTCCCTCCTCAAGGTGTTCAGGCACCACTACAAGCCAGGCTAGAAGGATAAAGCAGAGTCCTGAATGGGTGGGGTCTGCATCATCCTGGTCAGGCTAGGAGTAAGTGCTGGGGGAGAGAGAAGGCCTTCTCAGAGGGTCTCAGTGTTACAGCTCTTTTAGATGAGGACCTTCCCAGACCATCTTTACTGAAACATCTCTCCCAGACAATCATAACTTGTGCACATGCCTTTATTTTAGATGAACCAAGAATCTGTATGGACCTTGGAGAGTAGGAAGAAGAATCATCTACTAACATTAAAAGTACTGTGAATACCTTTTATTGTTTGATTGTTTTTGTTTTTATTTAGAGGTACTTGCTGGGAAGGTTTTTATAAAGAACACATGAAATTGAACTTGCAAGTATGCACAGGTAGAGGGTATGGGGGTTTAGGAAGCCCAGACAAGTTCAGAGTAGGTGAATCTTGTGGGTAATAGAGAGTCATCCATTTGCACCTAGCTTAGAGAGGCCTTCTAGTCACGAGAGACTAAGACCTTAATTAGCAGCATTTGCTCATAGTGTTGGTAGTTTTAGCAACAGAAAATGGATCATTTCAAGTGGTTAAGATAGAACTACTTAGCTATTTGTAACAATGGCAACATTTCCACCATTCTTCTGAGAATAATTGTCCTTGAAAACTCTAGAGGAGATGCATAGAGAAGAATTGATGCCTGCTCTACTTTCTACTCTGATGTTTGAATGTAGTGACTCCTCATTACCTGAAGTTAGACAGGGTGATCTAAGCACACCAGGACAGTGGGATAGGGCCGAAAATGTCATGTGAGTTTTTCTTTGGTTTAGGAACCTGGGTCAAGAGATGTACATATTTTACATATCAAAAGAGACCAGGCCTCCAGATTTTTCCCAGCATGTCTCAGTCCCTACATGACACACCCTTCCCCCAACCCTGAACTTACTAGCCAAGTTGCTGGGCTGCCCTTTCCCCAGCAACACTTTTCTATATAATCCAGACATTTTGGTCTCTCTGTCTACGTGTGTGTCTCCCTTTCTTCTTCTCTCTGTGTCTTCTTTCCTTCTCTCTCTGCACATGCACATGTCTCTTTCTCTCTTTCTCTTTCCCCTTATCCCTCCTTTCTTCCCATGGTGACTTCCCTGGCCTTGGTCCTTGTGACTCATGAACATGCCCAAGAGCAGCTTTCTAATGAACCTGTCTATATATAAACTACTCTGGCTTGAACTGACTCATTTCACCAATGGAGAAATAACCCATCAGCTTTAGCATTTGAATATTTCTGGTCTCACTTCTTCCACATGACATAACTGGGAAATGTAAGCTTAGATCTAGGTTACACAAATGGAAAGCAATAATCATATGGTGGACAAAGGACAACTTTGTGGACTCGGCTCTCTTTCGACTATCATGAGTCCTGGTGATAAGTTCACATCATCAGGTTTGGCAGCAGGCATGTTTAACTGTGAAAACATGTCATCAGTCCTTCAAAAGATTTGTTTAAAATAATCAAGCGAGTCTGGGAAGATGGTTCAGTCTATGAAATACTTATTTTATAGGCACAAATCTCAGAATTCTGATCCTCACATAAAAGAATCAGTACTGTAAGCATATAACTGTAATCTCAGTTTTGAGGCTATTTAGACAGTTGGCTCTCTGGAACTTGTAGGACAGCCAGTATAGCTACATAGGTAAACTCCAGAGAGAGAGCCTGTATAATATATATATAGAGATAGATAGATAGATAGTTAGATAGATAGATAGATAGATAGATAGATAGATAGATGATAGATAGATAGAGATGAGATATAGATATAGATAGATATAGATATATAGATGTATAGATGTATAGATATATAGATATATAGATATAGATATATAGATACATAGATGTATAGATATATAGATAGATATGGTTGAGAAGTCATTAAAGGCAACACTACATCAAATTCAGGTCTCATCATGAATACCCATATATTTGCATGTATCTATGTAAACACATGAGCACACACACACACACACACACACACACACACACACAGAGACAGACAGACAGACAGACAGAATAATCCAACCCAACCCAACACCAACCAATCCAAAAACAACAAAAAGATCAAAATTGAATCATCTGTCCCTGATTTTAGGAGTGATGCTATTACTATAGGTAATCTCACCTTGACAGAAAAGTCAGATGAAAACCTTACAAGCACCTTTGAGCAATCTGTTAAGAAGACAGTGGTGAAAACTGACAAGCTTGAAACTTACCTTAAACTGTTTCAGACCACCATGATCACTGTGACGATCTGAGAAGTCACTCAAAGCAGTTTCATATGTTTTGAATTATCTGTGCTATAGTTTCCACTTTATGTAAAAACAAAGATCAGAATAATCCATGACTAGACAGAATTCCCAGCAGATGGGTCATGTCTAGTTTCACAGACACTGGTGCAGAAAGCAATAATGGCTAAAATGTAAGTTCATAGCAACACTGTGAACGTCATACTAAGTGAGGTGACCCAGTCTCAAAAGAATACCCATGGTATGCAGTCACTGATAAGTGGATATTAGCCTAGAATCTTGGAACACCAAAGACATAAATCACATACCAAGTGAGGTCTGACAAGAAGAAAGGAGTGGACACTGGAGCTAGAATGGACCAAAGCATCATTGTGGGGGAGTACCAGAACAGTGAGGTGGGAGGGGGTGGATGAGGGAGCAGGGGGAGGGAAAAGGGCATGTAGGACCCTTGGGGGTGGGGAACCAGAAAAAGGGAAATGAATTGTAGAATATATCCAATAAAAAAAAGAAAAAAAATCTAAAAAAAAAATACTAGTAATGAGTGAGAAAATGAAAAAGTACCAAACACTTTCTAAATTGTGGAAACATTTAAAAAATACTACAAATATAGGAAACTTTAATTTAAAGAGAGCAAACAAAGAACATAAACAGAGATTAAAAAATATTATGTATAACAAACAGATGATACAGGGTAAAACATATTAAAAAAAGTATAATTGCTTTAGCAGATAAGTGTGTTTTCTTCTTAGAAAATGTCAGCATCCCCACAAACTTCAAATGCTGGGGTGATTGCAGTGGGGAATTATACCCATTAATAACAACAGCAAGAACAAAAACCAAATTAGAGCAGATGTTCAAAAATCAAGCAAGTTTGGTTTGTAAGAGTCAGTCCTCATAGAGTATAAGGATGCAGAAACCCTGAAAGGAAGGAAGAAAACTATTTTAGTAATTATGTGTCTATGGTAATACTAATTTAAAAGTGTTTAAAGACATAAATCTCAGACCCAGTCAGATGTGTTCTTGGATTTGGTTGGCAAGAATTTTATTGAGTATTTTTGCATCGATATTCATAAGGGAAATTGGTCTGAAGTTCTCTTTATTGAATCTTTGTGTGGTTTTGGTATCAGCGCAATTGTGGCTTCATAGAATGAGTTGGGTAGTGTTCCTTCTGTTTCTATTTTGTGGAATAGCTTGAAGAGTATTGGTGTTAGGTCTTCTTTGAAGGTCTGATAGAATTCTGCACTAAACCATCTGGTCCTGTGCTGTTTTTGTTTGTTTGTTTGTTTGTTTGTTTTGTTTTGTTTTTTGTTTGTTTGTTTTTTGTTGGAAGACATTTAATAATCACTTCTGTTTCTTTAGGGGTTATGGGACTGTTTAGATGATCTATTTGATCCTGATTTAATTTTGGTATTTGGTATCTGTCCAGGAAATTGTCCATTTCCTACAGATTCTCCAGTTGTGTTGAGTAAAGGTTTTTGTAGTAGGACCTGATGATTTTTTGAATTTCCTCAGTTTCTGTTGTTATACCTCCCTTTTCATTTCTAATTTTGTTAAATTGGATACTGTCTCTGTGCCCTCTGGTTAGTCTGGCTAAGGGTTTATCTATCTTGTTGATTTTCTCAAAGAACCAGCTCCTGGTTTTGTTGAATCTTTGTATGGTTCTCTTTGTTTCTACTTGATTGATTTCAGCCCTGAGTTTGATGATTTCCTGTATTCTACTCCTCTTGGGTGATTTTTTTCCAGGGATTTCAGGTGTGCCATTAAGCTGCTAGTGTATGCACTCTCCAGTTTCTTTTTAGAGGCACTCAGGGCTATGAGTTTTCCTTTAAGCACTGTTTTTATTGTGTCCCATAAATTTGGATATGTTGTGCCTTCATTTTCATTAAATTCTAAAATGTCTTTGATATCTTTCTTTATTTCTTCCTTGACCAAGGTGTCATTGAGTAGAGTATTGTTAAGCTTCCATGTGTATGTAAGCATTCTGTGGTATTTGTTGCTATTGAAGACTACTCTTACTCCATACTCATGTGATAGGAGGCATGGGATTAGTTTGATCTTCTTATATCTATCTGTTGAAGTCTGTCTTGTGACCAATTATATGGTTGATTTTGGAGAAAGTACCATGAGGTGCTGACTTTAAATGGCTGAAAAGCACCTTAAGAAATGCTCAACATCATTAGTTATTAGGGAAATTCAAATCAAAACAACCCTGAGATTTCACCTCACACCAGTCAGAATGGCTAAGATTAAAAACTCAGGAGATGGCAGGTGTTGGGGAGGATGTGGAGGAAGAGGAACACTCCTCCACTGCTGGTGGGATTGCAGGCTGGTTCAAGCACTCTGGAAATCAGTCTGGCAGTTAGTCAGAAAACTGGATATGATGCTTCTGGAGAACCATGCTATACCATTCCTGGGCATATATCCAGAGGATTACACAGCATGTAATAAGGACACATGCTCTACCATGTTCATAGCAGCCTTATATATAATAGCCAGAAGCTGAAAAGAATCCAGACGTCCTTCAATGGAGGAATGGATACAGAAAATGTGCTATATTTACACAATGGAAGATTGCTTAGCAATTAAAATCAATGAATTCATGAAATTCTTAGGCAAATGGGTGGAACTGGAAAATATCATCCTAAGTGAGGTAATTCATTCACAAAAGAACACACATGGAATGCAGTCACTGATAAGTGGATATTAGCCCAGAAACTCTGAATACCCAAGACACAACCCACATATTAAATCATTCCCAAGAAGAAGGAAGGAAAGGGCCCTGGTCCTGGAAAGTCTTGATGCAGCATTGTAGGGGTTTACCAGGACAGAAAAGTGGGAGGGGGTGGTCAGGGGATGGGCTCATGGAAAAGGGCTTATGGGACTTATGGGAATGGGGGAACCAGTAAAGGGAAAATCATTTAGAATGTAAACAAAGAATATAGAAAATTAAAAAAAAGAAGATTCCAGGGTCAGTTCTCTTCTTTTATATACAGACTTTAAAGAATTTGAGATAGAGTAGCTAGCTACTTTGGCTTGGGTTTTCAACAACCCTTTGTAAAGTCTGTCTTCATCTAAGTTTCTGAGTAACTGAGCATACTTGTGAAAATCTCCTGGACATTATGGTAAATTTCTTCTTCCTTTTACTTCCAGTTCTGCACTGCTACCAGGAAAGCTCTAGGAAGATTCAATGAACTATTGATAAGTACACATTATCAGTTTTCCCCCGGCTCCAGAGCTGTCTTTCCCCACCTTTCTCAGAAATTTCTATAAAAGAAATTCTTGTCAGTTACACTTTAAAAATTAGAGATGTGCCACCAAACACTGCTGATACCCTCAAAGGTAGCAGTTGATAAAAGTAGAGATGAGACTTGATAAATAAGAACTTTTACCCTTACTTTTCTAGGTTACAAGGAAATAAATGATTTTTCTAGGACTTTGTAACATTAAGGAATATTCACTCATGCAGGATTTCAAAATGAGAGTGAATCATGTAATAGATTATTATCTCATATCACTTTAAAACTCCTTACTCACCTTTCCTAGACAAGCTGCCTTTAACAAACCACATTAACTCAGTTCTCCCCAAGTGTTGATATCGTGGTTCCTTACTTTTTATCTTTAAATTCATCAATAAGGAAAGGGAATTCATTTAGAGAGTACCTTTCTATATCACAAAATGCTGGAAAAAATATATTACAGATATATATTCTTGTTCTTAGAGCATAAGCCAATGGCGTTTTATGCAGGAAAATTTCCCCTGTACCCATATGTTCAAGGTTCCTCTCCATTTCTGATCTATAAGCTTCAGTGTATCTGATTTTATGTGGAGGTCCTTGATACACTTGGAATTTAGCTTTGTACAAGGAGATAAGAATGGGTCAATTTGCATTTTTTGCATGATGACCTTCAGTTGATCCAGCACCATTTGTTAAAAATGCTGTCTTCTTTTCCATTGGATGTTTTTACCTCCTTTGTCCAATATCAAGTGACTGTACATTGTGGGTTCATATCTGGGTCTTCAATTCTATTCCATTGATCTTCCTGCCTGTCTCCATACCAAAACCATACAGTTTTATCACTAAAGAGCACTAACTGTTCTTCCAGAGGTCCTGAGTTCAATTACCAGCAACTACATGGTGGTTCACAAAGATCTTTTATGGGATCTGATACACTCTTCTAGTGTGTATCTGAAGACAGCTACAGCATACTCATATAAATAAAAATAAACAAATATGCAACTAATATTTTAATGTTTGGTACTACTTGGGTACTATCCTGTTTTTTTGACAAATTTACATAAGCTATACTTGTCTGAAAGAGGATCTCAATTGATAAAATATCTCTATCAGTTTGCCTGTAAGAAAGCCTGTAGTATAAGATAGGATGAATATGATAGGATCCAGCTCATTTTGAGCTGGACAGGCAGTCCTGTGTTGTATAAGAAAACATGAGAAAATTTTATTTGCCCTGGGGAGAAAGGAAGTAAGCAGTATTGCATTATTTATCTATGATTGTTTATCCATTTCCTGTCTTCAGGTGCCTGATTGGAATCCCTGCCTTGGCTTACTTAAATGATGAAGTTTTACCTAAGAGTTTCTCAATAAAATAAACTCCTACTTACTGCATGTAGGGTTTAGACATGGAGTTTTATCACAGAAATAGAAACCCAAATTAAGACAGAAAAGAAAACGTGATTATTGTTTTCTAATTTACAAATACACAAAACTCATTTCAAGATTATTGGAAATGAAGGCATACAAAAGGAATTATAATTTCTTTTAGATAAGAACACAGATATCTTCTTGACATTTAGTATATACCTAAAAAACTATTAAATGGACTGCAAAGTACAGTTATATCCTAGAAAGAAGTCATATTCTCTCTCTTTTAGAATTCTAAGGCTACAGAGTCAGGGCAATTCTGAGATTCAGTCTGGAATGGAACTTATATTTCTGTACTTTCTGAGTCTATATAAATGGACATACTGAACAGATTCTACTTCAAATGCTCCTTACCCTCATACAAACTGTGCACATGAAGTTTGCTTCTGATCGTACCAACCCAAGATAAGATGTAAAAAGGGAGTTAAGTTAAAGATTTATCAAGCAACTCGATATTAAAGCCACGCTGCAGTTTGTATATCCAAGAGAAGAGCTAAATATAAACAATAGAGGAAAGGAGACATAATATTAAGTGTTCTTGAGAATACAATCCAGCCAGAATTTTAACAGGATTGCTAAAAGGAGAAGGCAATTGATCAACTACTAAATAGCATAGAAAAATACTATTCAATACCTTCTATATTAAATCTACCAACACCCAATAATCTTATAGCCCAGTGTTGTAATTTTATGGTATTTGTTTAATAGAAACACACATGTCTGTCTGTCTCTGTGTCTGTGTCTGTCTATCTGTCTCTCTCTACACATTTACACATAGATGTTCTTTGATATTTAGAGAAGGTTCAAGGCAGTGCTATATCTAATTAACTAATGATATACATATACATATATATATACACATATGCACATACACATACATACACATATACATATATATACATATAGATTCAGACAGACAGACACACATCTATCTAACTCTATCCACATCTATCTATTTCTATCTATATCTATGTCGTCTATATCTATAATCTATAACTATATCTATATATGTCACTCAGTCCCAGAGATTTTATATTATTTCCCCGTAAAGGATGAAAACTCGGCAGTGAAGATTGATTTTTCTGATTCTGTTAGAGAAGAAGAAATATAGTATGGAAATGTGTCTTGAAAATCCTACCATGTATTTGTAAAGCTTAATTCCAGCTGTAGAAATTGATGCTATAGAAGCAGATTAGGTCCAGATATATAACCATTGTTTATCTTCTGCATACCAAAAGAGTTTGAAAACTGAAATTATACATTTTCAACTTCTGTATCCATGAACTTAAATAAGTGGTACATTTTTAGAGCAGTCATTTTAGTACATCACATAATGATATGCTATCATGGTGACATTAGAGAAACATTTGTAGTCCCATTTCATTAATACATTTTGCCCCATTTTGTCAGAACTATGGTTTACTCCTTTACAAATAAGTATAGAAAGACTAGTTTTCCTTTTACTTTCCATTTTAATCAATTGTAGCAATAGAACAATATTTTCTATCTATTGCAAAGACACTTCTTTGGGACGAACTGCAGTGATATTCGTTCTGTAACACTGCAAAGAAGATTTTTTAAATGAAATGTTAAGAATTAGTTACAATGGAACTGTCAAAAAGTCTAGAAGATAGAGGAGAGTAAAGGCTGTGGGGTAAAGTTCACAGGTCCCCAAGACTGAGAATGACAGAAGTCTAACTGACCAAGCTCCTCCACAGACATTAATGTTCATATCCCTACTTTGTTTTCCAGACTTACAGTGTTGCCAACCAGCAAAGTTCCTAGGCCTCCCCAAGGGTGCCTGCCTGCACAGCAACCAGAATAGGAAGTGCATTGGGACAATCATGACCTTTCAGGGAGAAATTTACTTTGTCCCTGGAAATTAATGAGCATTCTTTATTCAAAGACACTGTCCCTCACTCCTTTAATTCCCATATAAACTGTGACTTACTGACTCACAACATGGTGTTATTGTTTTTTTTTTTTTCTCTCTGATCAACTTTCTTCTTTCTTCTATGTCTTCATATTCTCTGCTGTCCTCATTTGTGCTTGAAGGTCCAACCCATACAACAAATCTGTGCTTTTCATAACATTAAACTCATTTTATTTTCAATAAAATTGGCATTCATAGGGCTCATATGTTAACTCAAGGATTGGCTTAAACACTGATAATTCATATATCTTCAAGTCAGACACGAAATCTTTAATCATGGCTAAATAGCAGATGTTTTGTTAACTGGGCACCTTAAATGCAAATTTCCTCTTACAATTAAAAGACACTGATAGTTTAAACCTTATCTGGTCTCGATAAGCAAAATCGTGTTTCCTTGCTCCTAGCACCGCTTGTGGAAGCTAAGTATGCTTCCAAGTTTCATGGGGCTATGGCTTTGAGAGTACAAAGTAGTGACCGTAAGTCAGAGCCTGCTTTTACTGGTAGAACAACTCTCACTGTCTTATCTGCATCTGTTATGAAGAAAAATATATTACTGTAGATCTTTTAAACCCAGACTAGACATTTGAACTGTCATTTTCACCTCTGATTTCCATCAAGGTTCATAAAGCTTTTAAAGGCACTCAGTAATGTATCCTGTATATCAAGATCCACAAAAGGCACCCTTTCTGTTCTACAGGGGTGAGAGGCAGAGCGCCGGACTCTTTGTAGTCCACAACCAGGGAGTTCAAAAGCACCAACAAAGGACTTTTATGCAGCCAAGGACTTTTTTCTATGACTTTTATTCTGAGCAAAATGTATTCAGCCAAGAAAGAATGGAAAATGTGGTCTTAAAATAATTTTCCGTGGCAGAAACTGGATTTCAAATGATATAATGAACTAATGTGAGGGAAAGGGAAGGAAATAATTAGCTCAAACAAGGCATTTGATAGAGTTAGCAAAAAATAATTGATATACATTTCATGCAGCTCTTATAAAAAGGACTATATGGGTAAATTAACAGTCTTGATGGTTCTATTTGAAAGTGTAGGTGCACGTTAAATATCAGTGTGACATCTTATACATAGCTAGATTAATTTTTATACTTTTGTCTCTTTATAAACCAAAGACTACGTTATTTTAATAGCAGAATTCCTATTTTCCATTTAGAACTGCAATTTTCGTACACACATCTTTTCTGTGATTTTACAGAAATGCCACAAAATTTCTAAATTATGACAATGAACCTGCAGTATGTGAAACATTCAAACATAAGTTTAATTATATTAAGAATTAAAAAATAAAGAATTCATCTACCTGCTTTTTGAAAAAAATGTAAGTGGAAGTTAATGTCTGCTATGCTGATATACACCTGTAATTCTAGAATGCAAGAGGTGGAAGCAGGATTTGCAGAATTTCAAGGTCATTTTGGGTCACACAAGTGTGTATCTCAAAATTAGTAGCTAATTGAATATAGTTAACAGAAGTTCCAGTCATTTATTTGGTTGGGCATGGAATTGTGTTGATCAGTCCATATTCCCAATGCAGACATGTGTGTGTGTGTGTGTGTGTGTGTGTGTGTGTGTGTGTGTGTATGTATGTATATGTATATGTATATATTGCATTGCAGTGAGTTAATTGCAGAGACCGCATACAGTTATGGTCCTGCAAATACTCATTTTGCATGACTAGTGTTTTGGGTATGTCATTAAGTAGCTTTGCACCCCTACCTGTGCTTCAGGCAGAAAGTTACAAAAGAGTATACCAAAGTTTAAAATGTGTAAAGCATGACTTAACTGGGTTTTGTTTCTAATGTCAATACGTTTACTCTTAGATTAGGGAACGGATCATAGTTAGCAATATTTAATTTTCCATTGATAGGCTTATAGGCTGAAACAATCAGCAATTAATAACTTTACTGTTTTGAAATACACTGCTGTAGACTTGTATAAGTGGGAAATGAGAAGGTTTGGATTGATATTTCTATTTCTTCATTGGATATTGAGAGAGTATTACTCACATAGTATTAAAAATACTTTTGTTCTTTTGAGACATTTTATTAGGTTATAGAAAGTTTATAAACAGTAAGCAAATTTTATTCTCATTTAAAAATTTGAGAGACAACATATTAAATCCAAATGAGTTAGAAGGAAAAAAAAGGCTACTTAAATGGAATCATTTGTGAAGAATTTAGGATTATTTTGCAACAATATTATCAGTAGGAAAAACATGTTGCAATGCTAAAGTGTCTGATGCAGTTAGTTCTCATAAATCTTAAACAATTTAAATTTATAAAAGTTATAAAAATGTGAAAATAAATTAAAAATTCAGACATTCACATTAATCAGAACTAAAATGTATAAAACTCAATGAACTTAAAACACACTTAGAATAGGCATCAAACTAGTAGGCATTAAACTATTAAAAAATAAAAGTTTAAAGATATAAAATTTTTATAGAAAATATTTTGAAAACTATTTTAACATTTTTCTTCTGTTCAATATAGTGTCTATTTAGGATTCTACTAATTTAAATACTATTCATTAATTGAAATATAATTAACTCTCGAATGTTGATCATGCTATATATGTAGAAATGAATTCTATCTTAATGGAGCTGTTTCAGTCCATCACAATTATCATAATAATGTTCATATGTTAAATGAAAAATTAAAAACCAAAACCAGGATAAAAGTGAGTCTGGACATTCTTCTAAAACAAAGATGATAAAAGAAACTTGCTGTGAAGCTTAATTTAGTAAAACTAAGAATACAGTCAAGTTGCAATGTAAAATAAATATACACTTAAGAAACTGTAAGAATATTCATAAACACAAAAATTTAAATATGTCTATATCAAGAACTGTGTACTCTATCCTGAGACCTGCCACTGATTCTCCCTGAGACTTCCTGAGACTTGTGTACTCCTAGAACAGTGACTTCACCCCTGAAAACACTGCCTAGACACTATCAGTACAACTGAAGCTGATTAATAACATAAAATGATGTTTGGTTGCAACTCAATTGTCAGAGAGAATAGAATCAACATTCATTTCAACTTTTCTGTGTCTCTCTCTTTTCCTCTCTCTGGTTCACACACACATCTACATACATACATACATACACACACACACACACACACACACACACACACACACAACAACACATGGCTTTTGTGACTTTGATCCTAAAGCCATATTGTAGAGAAACATGGTCTTATGATAGAACAATTGTCTACTTTATCAGATATCTATATGTAACCTTAACTTTTTTGATACTAATGTAGACCTTTCCTTTACTAATGTGGTACTGAACCTGAAGGACTTCACAATGTTTAATGTGGCAAAATGCTCTCTCCCACATTCCGGAAATCTCTATACTTCCTTCTTGGTGTAAAAATAGAATTACTGTGGATCTGTTTAAATGGAAATCCTTTAGGATTCCTTTTATATTTTGTCCATAAAACATATTTCTATTTTTTCATTACGACTTTCCCTAGTAACTAAGGTATAGTCGCAGCTACTACAATATTATTTATTTATAATTGTTTATGCAATATATTTGGTCCTATTCTTTTCCCCTCCCCTCAAACCTTCAAGATCCTCCACAACTTCCTACCTATCCAACTTCATGTGTTCTCTTTCTTTAAAAGCAATATAAATGCAGAACCTTCCAAAACTCAAAAAAAAAATCAAAACATAACTAACAAAATCCACAAAATGGAATATATTTTGTGTTGGCCAACTACTTCCGGGCATGAGGCCTGCATTGCAATGTGATTGATATACAAAGGGCCTCTCCATTGAAGAAAACAGATTTTTTTCTTTCTCAGAAACCATCAGTTACAAAAAACTTCTTGGTTAATTGTGGGACTTTTGTCCATTTCCTCTGCTCAGTGCTGGAAAAGTGGTTTAAACTTCTGCAGGTATTAAGCATGTTGTCACTGTCTCCATGATTTCATATGTGTATTAGGCCTTTTGGGTATGGAGGACAGGGTTTTGATTCAGTCATCTATAACCTATGACTCTTATAATAATCTTACCATCATCTCTTCCTTCTGAAGAGTTCTTTGAAGCTTGAAGAGATTGGTTTGATAAAGAGATTCCATTTATTACTGTGTGTTCCAAAATCTCTCACTCTCTGTACATTGTCCAGTTGTAGGCCTCTGTGTCAATCATCTAGCACACAAAGAAGCGTCCCTGATGAGGATTGAGTGGTACACAGTTCTATGGGTATATCAGTAAGTCACTAAGGGCAATTTTATGGCTACATTACTTTAGCAGAAAAAGTGGTAGGTTTCTCCTACGGCTCATGACTTATCTACACTTGGATTCTTGGTCATTTTGGCTGTATCAGGTATGGGTTCCATCTCACTCAGTGTGATTTAAACCCAATCAAAAGTGATGTTGGAGTTAAATTCATTGGCACAGGAAAGGATATTATGAACAAGACAGCTAAGGCACAGGCTTTAAGACTAATGATTAATAAATGGAACCTCACGAAGCTAAAAAGTACAGCAAAGGACTCCATCGTTCAGGCAAAACGGCAGTCTACAGAATGGGAAAAGATCTTTTAAAAAGCTGTGACCTAGTTTTGTGAGCATGCTATGTTCTGCAGAGACTTAAGGTTAAGATGAGGATTTCTCTGCCTTGAATGAATACATTTCTGAAGTGAACCTCAATTATGGTTTTGACTTGGTGGCTTCTTCATAAACATTACAACATGAAGAAAAATACTAAATATCCAAAATTTAGAATTTGAACAACTTTTCAAAACTTTAAGCTAGTTTTCTGATTCATAAAGTGAGCACTTAATTAGATTGAAATCTGTCAATCCCAGTGACTTGGTATAGTTGCAATTCCAGGAAAAATTATAGCAAATATGCTAATAGAAAAAAGCTAATGTCTGTTAGAAGGCAGTGATAGAGCTCTTCTGAGGACATTTGAGTTCTAGCCATGTTTACTATAAATACAGCATTAGAAATATTCATTTTATATAAAAATTAAAGTTTATAATATAATATATTGATACTAGTAAAATTCAAATACAAAATTTTGTTATGTTAATTACTTTTTTAGTTTCTTGATATATTTATTAAGTCAATTTTGAATGTATTTGTTTTTGCACATGTATCATTTTATATAAATAACTCTTTCTCTTTAAATCATTAAACTTTAACATATAACATTCCCAGTAAATTTGTCCTCAATTTGGACTAACCATAAGGATGGAAGTCAATGAATGATATTCTTTTAATAAACTTCACTTCAGCCCTGATTGAATTCATATGCTCTCTTTCCTTACTACTGACCTCAAACTCTGATTTTATGCATGGTTGTGAAAATAGGTATAGGCATTGCCACTTGTTCCAATTCTATCTCTCGCTGTGTCTCTCGCCTTCTTCTTCTGTTCATTCATGAATTTTTGGTGTGTATGCAGATGATTAAAATGTGTTTGCATGTCTATGTATAGATAGGCTAGCTTGTGCTTGTTCACATGAAGACCAGAGGTTGACTTCAGGCATCTTCGTCCCTCACTCTTCACAATATTTTTTTTGTATTAGCATTTCTCATTGAACCCGGAATTCTCCATCAACCTTATGGGATGTAACAGTCTCTGTTCCTTCTTCATCATTGGAATTACTACTATGCTTAAATTTTATATGTGTGCCATGGATCTAAAATCCATGTCCTCATGCTTACATAGCAAGCACACTATCTGCCGAGTCATCTCACCAACCCCAATGTAGATTTTTTCTTAAAATATGTTAATCTATATTTAAAATAAATTCTTCATTTATACTTGGAAATTACTGAATATATTCTCCTATTTCACAAGGTTTTTTTTTTAATTCTATTTTTGATATGTGTATAATCTTCTTAGGCATGGTTTCCATTATCCTTCTATATACTTCTATAGTACAAAGTATCAGAAAGGCCATCAACACTTCTCCTGAGAGTAGAACTGCATTTTGCAATTTGCTAATGAGTAGAGCACAAAATAGCAAGAGGAGACTTAGCACGACGCCTCATTATCAAGATCTTCCTTTGTTACTGGTTCACTTAGGATTTTTTCACTTTTGCCATTCTTAGGCAGAAATTCATTAGATAATAATTTTACTTCTAAATAGCCTTTGATTTTTTTAAGCCACCTATCACTTGTTATGTATTCATGATGCACAGTACGATAATTTGATTGTCAAACTTAATGCATATTTTATTGGACCACTCACTACAGAAACTTCAGTTGAGTTAGGATGTTTGCTTATGTATATCAGATGAATAACAGAACAATAGTATAAAAAAGAAAGTTCTTTTATTATTTTGGTCTTATAATTCAGAACCCATCTCAAGTATTTCTTTGCTGATGAAGCTTTTTTTCTTCTTGAGACTTTCCTTATTTCCCTCCGATTCTAGAATTCAACTTCTTTATTCTCCCAGAGCACATTATACAATATAGTCTCTCTTTTTTCCTTTTTTCCTGCTTTAAATGGTATTCACAGACTGGAACATGGATATAGGCTTACATTTCTATGTACTTCTCAGACCTGCCTGGATCTCTATTCAAACATACACACACACACACACACACACACACACACACACACACACAATTATTCCATCATGTGGATGAAGCTTCTGTATGAACGCCCCGCCCCCCAAAGTCTGCTTGTTTCACTGGATTCCATTGCTCCTTTAGCAGTTAAACTGAAACTTCTTTCTCAACTGTTGTTGAGTGTCAATTAGGGCTTTAATTTGATAGTCCATGTAGTATTTCTGATGACATCTTTGATTTCTATTTTATTCACAGATGTGTATATTTTTGAGAGGAGAAGTGAGGGCATGAAAGTAAGAATGTTATCCCATGGATAGTATGAAAATCACTTTGAATCCTGGTCACAGAATAGGAACAAATATACACATGAGATTAATTAATTCATACAGTGTGCTCTTCTCGTAGTAGTTAAAACAACTTTCTCTCATGTTTCATAATTTCTAGGTATTAAATCAAGCCATGGATTCAGATAATCAATGCATGCATTCCTTCATTTCTCTGCTATACATGAACATATGTACCTTCTTAGGTATGTTTTATTCAGAAACAGCAATATTACTCCTCCTTATTAACCATAAGTGCCATCTGTATTTTAATGAGTTACTGAGATTAAATATAATGCCAGTCTTTTGCCTTACACATGTTTTCTGAGAAATTGCACCTAAGTTAATTCTACCTGAACACTTGGAATCAAGGTAATACAAAATACTGTAATTTTTTAAACCATTCTATGTTGCCACAGTTTTCTTCTTGCGTGTTTGAGATGGTTCTCAAAGCCATTGTGACAGGGATCTTAGAACCAAACAGAACTGCAAACTGTCTTTCAGCACTCTGCAAACTCACATCTTTCACTGTTATGTAAAATTTGTCCCAACATTCTGCCCAGCAAGATGGCAATCATTAACAATATGTTTCTCTCAGCTATTGCCACAAAGCTATTATTCACAGAGGGTTACAACCGAGTTAATTTTTGGAGAGAGCTGTTGAGAGAGGCCAAGAAGTGCAGCGTTTATCAACACCGCCTTTTCTCCTCTTTGTAATTAGTGTGGAAAGGTTCCAAACAGGAGTCAGCCCCACAGAAGTCTGTGCTTCACAAAGCGAGGCTTGTTAACAGACACAGGAAACAATTTTATTTTCCAGAATAAACAACTGCATCACAAAGCCTTTTCATAAGCGGCACAATCTTATTTACTCCACTCCTTAACTGTTGAATGCTGTTTATATGCTTCTGTGCTTTTTCATTAAAACTTAAAAGGGCTATTATTCTGACTCAATGTAGATGATAATATGTTCGTAATGTTGCCCGCAGTAGGACTGTAGACTTCCCCAGTGATACATTTGCTTTTCAATTATTTATTTTTATAAATTTCCCTTTACTGTTTTGTTTGTTCTTGATGCATGAATGCTCCTTTAAATTTCACAGCCTACTGTTAAAATTTTGCAATAGGTCATGTTGATGTTTTCAAAATATCTGTTCACTACCTTGTTCATAAAACTTAGCTTATGTTGTATTTCTGTTTTCTTCCAGTTAAAACAGCTAGCCTAAGATGTTGGTTATTCACGTACATATGTGTGTGCATGTGTGTGTTTGTGTGTGTGTGTGTGTGTGTGTGTGTGTGTGTGTACACAGTTACAGTGAGTAAACATAGCTCACAACTGAGTATCTTGTGACTTTGCATTAGTTGAATGAATTAGAGAAATGTATCTGTCTTATCTCAAAAACCTGGCTTTTTCTCTTAGTAGCTACTACATAGTAACCTGGGCACTCGACTATACATTTTGATTTTGTCAAAGCATATGGTCTTAATCTTGGATTTTCCTCAAGTCGCTGAGTAAAAATGTGTAAAATTAAATTTCAATTTAAGGAAATGAAATACGTCCTAAAGTTTTTTTCATCTTTCCCAAATGCATTGGGTACTTTAGAGCTTAGTTGTCCTTGAACAAAAACTGACAATATTTCTCTACTCACACCAAGTAATATGGAAAGGAAGGTCATTTAAATGAAGCTTGCAGAAATATTCTGAAATGAAGTCATAGTGGTATTGCTACATTATGATTAATTTCTTGTTAGAAATTTTTATTCAGTGCTTTGATTTCAGGGAGAGGAATAAGACAGTCAAGATAACCATATTCTCTTGATACTTTGATGCTGACACTGTGTACTTAGGCAAAAATTTAGAAATTTTTATTTTAAATGTTTTTCTACTAAAGCCAGTGAGGGTAGTTTTGTAAACAATAAAATAATAATTTCTATTTAGTATAAGCATCACTGAACTCTTCTGTGTAAAATAAAGCTTGCCAGAAAAAAAATGTTTATTGATAGCCAGATGAAAATGAACAGAAAGATACTAGAACAGTCTACACATTACTTTCCCCTATGATTTTAGGTGATCATTAATGCTAAAAGTCTTCTCTTCCTCTTCCTCTTCTTCTTCTCTTGTTCTTCCCATCTTCCTTCTCATTTTCCTCTTACTCCTTCTTCTTCCTATTTTTGTTCATCTTGTTCTTTTTCATCTTTCTCCTCCCCTTTCTTTCTTCTTTTGCTTTAGAAAACAGTATCATGATCTTCTTGCTACATACAAAACCTAAGGAAATTTTTATATAGAGAAGTACAGATTAGCTAATGGCTATACAAACATGTTAAAATTAATATTCACATACAAATAATTGCACACATTATTATTTACATTTTTATAATTGTTTCTGACTATATATTCGGAATATAGTTAATTATCCTGGTGTCATGTATATGCAGTAAAGGAAAACAAAAATCTTACTCAAAGAACAAAGTTTAACAAGAACACTACCAAAACCTTTTATTTACTAATGGTACATGTTCAGAATCCTTTTTCCTACAAAGAAACTCAGTTACTGCAGCATCTCCTTTAACTGGTGCTGACTTCTGAGAAATTACATCACTGTGCACCGATATCTATCAAAGGTGTTCCTCCCATTGCAAAAAGATGACATTAAACTAAATAAAAGAATTTTTCACAATGAAAGCAAAAATCTCACACCTCAGGAGTTTTAATGTGCTCTAAAACTCTCCAAAACAAATTGCAAATTCTTCAAATATTGTAATATTTCATATATTTTCATGATGTTGACATCTCCACCTATTCCATGTTAGATTCTGACTTCATCTAATGAACAGTTTGGGATTCCCTTACTTAGTTCTTTAATATTCAGCTTTTGTGAATACATATGTTCATACATTTCTGTGTGAATATGCATGTGAATGTTTGAATCATGGTAGAAAACTTTTCTTTTTTAGTTTCCTGCCCTCTTGTAGATTTTTATTATTTCTTAATTACCAAAATCAATATGCAAGAAAGGAGTGAAACAGAGATCTAGGCTTATTAATCATGCCTTTTCAAAATTCCAAGCTACAGCAAATGAAGAATACATCAGCATTGCACCCAAAGAAACACAGAATTTATAAAGATACTGTTCCTCATTCTCAGATTTCATGTGTAAATTGCCAAGCTTAGTACTTGGAACTGGACAGTTATGTTTCAAGCATCCTTTTTCAATAACATAGCACATAGATTTTTGCATACTATTAATTTATTAAATTTTGAAACTTTGCAGAAATGATCATGATCTGGTCTTAATGTTGAAAACAAATGAAAGAGCAAGTAAATTTTTTTAGCCCCTATACTCCTGTGGGGGGCTCCTGGAGCTAAATTTTAGTAATGTGAAAACATTAATTTATTTAAATTCCACATTAGAAGGGCAATCCCAGGTGAAAGTCAAGCACTGTGTATCTTTAACATTGTCACAGTGGAGGGGTCATAGATGAAAGAGATACACAGAGAATGCACCACCTAATGCTCCTCCCTGTACCATAGGATTCCCTTACCTGTAGTTAGCCTAATTAAACCGGATAAGGGACTGCTCTTAATTGGCTCCCTGCTCTATTAAGTAATGCAGATTTTTCTTTTCCTAGTTGTATAAGGTATTTCTTTGGCCACACTCCATGTACATGGAAACTGTGCACTTTTACATTTTCATGCTTTTGTTTCTGTTTCCTTTGAAGTTAAGAACACCTTTATTAGTTACGTTGTACTTTATATAATGATTCAGATAAAGCTTCCCCAAATAACTAACAGCCAAATATTAATGTTGCTTGCAGTAATTGTTTACATGATATATAAAATACTGTAACAGTTATACTCAGTACTTGAGGACCTACAATATGTCAGGGCTGTGATAAATGTTTTATTTGATAATTTTTATTGACTATTAAAACTCCATAGAAAAATTACATTGTCTTACATTTTCTAAAGGTTTAATAAACACTGATTTATAACTTCGGTATAATAAACTATTAATGTGAGAATTGTTGCTCCACATAAATTCAAAATAATTGAATAATAGAAATAAATTAAAGATATTTCCACATTTGCATTTTCTACAAAGAGCTTGATGATGCTCTGGTCAACAAATAGTCTTACTTCACTTTTATTTGCTTAAAGATTAAATTATTCTAAGTCAATAGAGGGTTAGTTATATGATCTATATCATTTATTCGGAATTGGATTTCAAGATGGTTTCACATTCAAGGACCATATTGATTTAACACAGGAGAAATTTGAGCCAATTGCTAACTGTATACTAATATTACATTGTAAACATCATGTGCCTTGTTGGATTGGATCTTTCCAATTGCTTATGATACAAAAAATGCATTATAGGTAAAATCAAGGATGATAAAATAGGCTAATGACACTCTGAAAAACCCCCTTCAAAAATAATGTTTAGTACTTTATTTTATTTTACTTTTAATTCAATGATAAATGAAATCAGCCAAGGGAAATTTGTTGCAACATATTAACAAAACTATGTATACTTACTGATGCTAAAAACTTAGAAATATAGGTTAAATCATTAGGATCCTTGATCCTTTAGTTTTTCTTCCTTAAAAGATTTATTTTTATTTTCAGTTGTCTATATGATCATGTGTCTGCATGTGGATATGTGCACATATATGTAGGTACCTGCAGCACACAGAAGAGAGTGTTGAATACTCTGAAGCTGAGGCTAGGTGCATATCAGCCACCATCCTGGGTACACAGAGCAGAACTTGGTTGTCCTGTAAGAGCAGTTACGACTCTTAAGTGCTTGGCCACCTCACCAGACAAACTGTTTTATATCTTATGAGAACATCTGTCCTCCTCTTGAGTAATTCTTTAATGTATAGCAATTCTCTCTCTCTCTCTCTCTCTCTCTCTCTCTCTCTCTCTCTCTCTTTCTTTCTCTGTATGTGTGTGTGTGTGTGTGTGTGTGTGTGTGTGCAATTTTAGGAAATGATGAAATAGAGCTTGCAGCTATAACAGGGTAGGGAAAAATCTAACAGCTAAATATGTTTACAGAAAAATAAATAAAACAATAAAGCAAATGAAATGCAGACCCCAGGAGTGAGAAGAAAGTAGCATTTGCAAAAAAACCAAACAGTCAAAACAGAAAACAAAAACAAAAACAAAACAAAATTGGATGTGGGAAAAGGACCGGAGCCCTGAGAGCCAGCAGAGAGAATGGAAATAAGCAACCTCAGGAGGTAAGAGGTGTGGGGGGGGTACTCCAACATGTATCAGAGATCTGGGAGGTGAGAGAATGTCAGGACTCAAAGGGAGGGATCTTAGATGAAATGCCCTACAGTGGGCAGAGGGAATGTGTAGAGCCTACCTTCAGGAAAAAGACAGGGCATTAAGTGAGTGATGGGGTTGCCATCCCACAGTCAAAACTCTGACCCATAATTGTTCCTGTCTAAGAGAACTGCAGGGACGAAATGCAGCAGAGCCTGAGGAAAAGATCCAGAGTCAGGCCCAAAGAGGGATTGAGCTCAGGGGAAGGATTCAAGGCCTGTTGCTATTCCTGAGGCTGTGAAGTGCTCACAAAAAGGGACCTATCAAGACTGCCCTCTGAAAGACCCAACAAGCAGTTGAAAGAGTCAGATGCAGATATTTGTACTCAACCAATGGACAGAAGCTGCTGACCCCTATGGTTGAATTAGGGGAAAGCTGGAAGAAGCGGAGGAGGACCAGCAGTCTCAAATAACCTGGACCCCTTAGATATCTCAGATACTGGAACACCAACCAGGCAGCATATACCAGCTGATATGAGGCCCTCAACACATATACAGTAGAGGACTGCAGTGTCTGGGTTCAGTCAAAGAAGATGTACCTAATCCTCAAGAGACTGGAGGCACCAGGGAGTGGAGAGCTTTGGTGGGTTGGAGGGTGGGGGGTGGGGATATCCTTTTGAAGCCAGGGGGTGGGGAGGAGGTATGGGATGGGGAACAGTCAGAGGGTAGACCAGGAACGGGATAAAATCTGGAGTGTTAAAAAAAACAGATTAGATAAAATTTAAAAACAAAACAAAACAAACAAACAAACACATAATGTTTTAGTAACTCTGAGGCATCAGAATTAAGGAGCTTGCAGCCCCAAAGGAGCACCAACAATATGAAAAACCAGTACCCACAGAGCTCCCAGGGACTAAACCACCAACCAAAGAGTACACATGGATGGACACGTGGCTCCAGATGCATATGTAGCAGAGGATGGCCTTGTTGGACATCGAAGAGAGGAGAGGTCCTTGGTCTTGAGAAGGCTCAATGCCCCCGCATAGGGGAATGCCAGGACAGGGAAGCGGGAGTGAGTGGGTTGGTGGCAGGGGTAGGGGAGTGGGATAGGGTGTTTTCAGAGAAGAAACCAGAAAAGGGGATAACATTTGAAGTGTAAATAAAGAAAATATCTGAAGAGAAAAGAAAAAATTAATGTTTTGATCTGTTCCATATACTATCTGACAAACCCAAAGTACTAAACTGTCATTACTTATGTAACATGAGAACAGTTTCTAACTAGGAAACTATTTAAGAAGAGGAGAAGATATGTTTTTCTTTATTTCTGTTAGTTTTATTTTAGTTTCTCATTATTTTGTAGGAAGTAAGTAGACACATTCAGGATCAAATAACCCCAGAATCATGCTACCTTTCAAAAGCAATGCCAAATAATTCTGTATAATATATTAAAGTTATTAAATACTTTATAATATACTTAAATATATTAAGTTATTAAAAACTGAACTTTTATGTATCGTTCTATTTAGTCACCTAGAATATATTAAAAGCCTATTACTGACTAGCCACATATCTATTGTACTACAACAACCAATAATGCTCAAACTAAAGTTGAGCCATTTGCAAAGATCATCAACATTCATCACATACTTCTTATATGACATACTTATTTTTAGTGCATGGTCATATTTGTAATAATTCTAAACACATGAAATTCAAGTAAAGTAACTTAAAGTCAATATATAGGGCTGTTTTACATTTACTAGCAAGTCTTCTTTTAAATGCACTCTCCCTACTATGAAAGCTGTATTTCTATATGTTACTGATATGAACCAATTAGAAGTAATAAAATAGAATTCATCTAAGTAACATGTCTAAAGTAACACCATTTATAAATTTAATCAAACAATCCCAGAGAAGATATGTTATATTTACATATGTTTATATTATATACTACATGTTTATACTATATTTGTATTGTATTTATTATATATTAAATAATTTATTAAGCATAAATTTTTGTATAATTTAGGTGTCATACTCACCCCTTTTCTATGCCCCAAGCAATTATGATCCAATTGTTTCTTGCTGTTTGAGGGAAGATCAGTTGTAGGAGTCCAACAGATAAATCAGAGATGCTCACATTTCTTATAAAATCTATCCTTCCACACAGATTAAATCATAATGAATCCTATCTAACACTTAATGCAGCATAAATGTCATATAAGCACATTTTATATGTGTTACTTAGGCAAATATATAAAATTTACACATTTTTAGAAGAGATTCAGTCACTATTGACCTAACTTCATTGACAGAGGGGTAACTGGAAGAATTGAAGGTTGCAGATCCTACACACATGGAAAACTGACTTGATATACTATTTACATAACAGCTTTTAGTGTGTACTTTATTATATATTTGATTGTATTTTACCCCCAGTTTCAAAAGAAGAACAGTAGGTTAAAAGCATGTATGATTTTATCTTTTATATATAACCCCTGATTTTCCTAACATAAGATTCAATGATTAACAAAACTCAAAAACCCATTATCTACAAACAAACAAAACCCAAAACTCACCTTAGGTTATTTATAATATACTTTTATTTTTATTTATTTATTTATTTATTTATTTATTTTAAAATACTCTTGATCGCTTAGATCTTTTGCCTTCATTATTCTTTATCCATAGTTTATAGTTGGTAGGATCATTCAATTGAAGTAATACAACTAATACCTTTTTTTTTCCTGTCCACTGGAATCAGTCAGTGGAGAACAAATGTCACTATTCCTTTCCAGAGCTTGCAGGAAGCCTCTTACAGACATCTATGGCAGCTTTAAAAGAGTCTTGTTAGTTTCATTCTAAATTCCCGTGGTCTTATATGTTCAAGTTATCATTGAATGTATTGCTGCTGCGAGTCAGTTGATATTCCTGCTTTCTACAACTTGTAGAGGTTGTTTGCTTTACCAATTTGCTGTATTCTATTTTCAGCTAAACATTATATCTCATTCAATTCTCATAAGAATTTGGAAATAATTATTCTGGGGTACTTCTAATTTGTCCTATTAAAATGATTAAATTGAAACTCACACCTGGCCTTTAAACATATCATAACCTTTCTGTGTTCCTGATTTCAGTTTTTGATAGACCATGAGCATGAATAATCAAATGAGAATTTAAGAAAAACTGTAACATCTATCCTCAATACACCCAATGTATGTTCAGGTACTGATAAATGTTTCAAATTCTAAGTTTAACATCAATAACTGAGAAAATGCTGCCTTTACCTTATACCTTTTCTATGAGAAACCTTTTTTTGAATAAGCAAACTACCACCAGTGATCTGCTTAAACAACTTATGTGTGCAATGTCAGCTTCTGCAGCTCAGAGATGCTGATGGCCAAGTTCCTTCCCTCACAGGTTCAAGTAGTTGGTCAGGGTGTTTTCTGCTTGGGATCTTAGATTTTCATTCAAGTTGATTCAAATCTTTAAACCAGCTTGGCATGTAAATGAGGATTTTGTTCTTTTACTCTTAATAGCCTTCCTGTGTCTTGTCCATGTGTCATCTCTACCAAAGGGCTTATTTTGGCTTGCAATGACAGAGGCTTTAGTTCATGATTACCTGATCTGATTGCTCAGCCTGTGGCTGAGGGTTCATTACATGGGAGGAAAACTGATTACCTCATGTGCTGGGAATCAAAGAAAGAAGACAACATAATCCAAATACCTTTCTTGAGGCATGTCTTCCATTACATTACTTTGTCTAACTGAATCCTTCCTTTACCTCTCAATACTGCTGCAGGATTCAGACAAAAGATTTTAACAATGGGCCAAACCTGGCCCTTTGTTCAAGAGACAAGTTAGAATTCTCGATATCACGATTGCCAGCATGAACCAAATTTAACCTATACTTTCCACCACTTGATTCTTTGTTGATGGGGCTTTCTCACATAAAATATTGATCGTGCTTCTTACCTAAACTAAACTTTAATTTTGCTTCTCATCACTCTTGAATTAATAAAGGCAGTATGGGTAGATGGGTGGCTGGACCCTAGCTATCTCTTCAGCTATATTCTCTACTAGATTTGCTTGACTCTGTACTTCAATTAAAATGTGTTTCTATTGTTCCAGTTTAGATGTCATGCTCCCTATTGCCACGGGTATGGAGTATAATCTGATTCTTCTGCCTGGACCTATCTTCTCTGCCTTTTTAAATAGTCGTAAGAGATCATTCTTCAGATCTTAGATGAAGTATCACTTTCCTAGACTGAGTTCCCCTTTTATGGATATCTTTGCACTATATAATTTTTTCATAGCACTTTCAAGGCTGAAAGTTCTTTGTGTTGTGAAGTAAATATTTCAGTCTTCTCTCTACCAAGCTGCTTAAGACAGAGACCAATTTGAGTTTTTGCTCCCTTGTGTATTCCTAGTGCTAGGACAAGTAGCTAGCATAAACTCAACGAACATATGCTGTCTGACTAAAACCGTTTAGGTTTTTGAAGTGATATCATTTGCATTACTTTTGTAAAGAAATATGATCTTTTAAATATAAATAATCATGCCTCTATATGTTTATACTTTATCCTTGAAACAACAAATTTTTTGTTTTCATTCTTTAATATGATATATATAGGAATGTAGTGAAAATAATAGTGTTTGAAAAACTGTCTTTTTATTGAGAGCAAGGCTTAGATTCAGGACAATTTAGAACAAATTGTTTAAACTTTTACATTCATATGAGACATGAACATTTAAAAGCATACTAAAGTATGTGCTGAGATGTTTACATACTGCAAAATTCTAAAATATATGTAAGCATTAAAATTTGAAGACAGAAAAAAAATTTAAACATGGGGCAAAATCCTGATGAGTTGAAGTCCTACAACATATAACAAACCAGATGTCTGTATAAAACTACCCAAGATCAGTTAGGTCAGAACAGGAGGACCTCTGAATTCTTGCCTTTTAACTTAGTAAAAAATATGTTTTCTAAAAATATATATTCTTGAATTATTAAAAGATCTTCATAGTTAAAAACAAACAAAAAAAGCAAAAAAAAAAAAAAACCAAACATACCAAGATTGGCCAATTTGTAGATCATAAAGGACTAGGGGTCCTCAGTCCTGAATGTTACATCTATATCATATCTGTTACTCTCTTGACTTATGGATCAACTCAGAAAAGAGGACAGAAAGACTAATATCATGAGGTGTTCCAGACATATCAGGCATATATATATATATATATATATATATATATATATATATATATATATATATCAGTGTATCTGTGTATGTATGTATGTATGTATGTATGTATGTATGTATCATCTATCTATCTATCTATCTATCTATCTATCTACCTATCTATGATCTATCATCTATCTATCAATGGCTGTGACTACATGCACAAGACCTGAATAAGATCAAGCTAGACTTAATTCCAACCAGATAACAATGAAGTCCCACTTATAGTTGAGGTGACATTGGCAATTGATGGTTACTAGGGGAATTAGTTATCTTTAGGAAAATGGTCCTGAGAGGCTATCTGTGATTAGAATTGACTCTTTGTCCAACTTAGGACCAATGGTTAAACTCGCAGTCCAGCTTAACCTCCATCACCCACTGATTTTCTTATGCTCCAACATCATAGATATCATGGCTCTTGTTTTGTCTGTTCATACTCATAGCACAACTGAACTAGCACAGACACACACACACACACACACACACACACACAAATACCCTGAGATTTTGTTGTATACACACCCGAGGAGACAGTGTCTCTATCCCCCTCCAACATCACGTACTGGCTAGATTAAATCACATAGCAATATTTTAAATAGTGTATAAACAAAAGGATTGTTAGAAATGTCATCCCCTTAAACTGTTACTGAGGCTGTGGAGCCCTCACAAAAAAGGGATCTATCATGACTGCTCCATGAAAGACACAATACACAGCTGAAAGCGTCAGATGCAGATATTTGCATCCAAACAATGATCAGAAGTTCCTGACCCCTGTGATTAAATTAGGGAAAAGTAGGAAGAAGCTGAGGAGGAGGGTGACCCTGTAGGAGGACCAGCAGTCTCAATTAACCTGGACCCCCAAGTTCTCTCAGACACTGGACCACCAACCAGTCAGCATGCAACAGCTGAGATAAGACCCCCCCCCCAACACATAAACAGAGGACTGCCAGGTCTGGGTTCAGTCAGAGAAGATGCACCTAACCCTCAAGAGACTGGAAGCCCCAAGAAGTTTAGAGGTCTGGTGGGGTGGGGTAGGGGAGTGGGGACATCCTCGTGGAGACAGGGAGGAGGCATGGGATGGAGAACACTCAGAGGGTGGACCAGGGGGAAGAAAATATGGAGTGTAAATAAAAATATAAATATTAAATAAAATTAAAACAAAAAAGAAATGTCTTCCCTCCGAGACTGAACAGAAGGCCAGATCCTTTCTAAAATACAGTGCCCAAATAATAGGTGATAGCAAAAGTAAAAATTGACTTTTCAGAGAAAGCTGAATAGGTGTAGAGCTGACCCTTCTTAAAAATGTCATTTTAGTAAAAGACATGTCTGTAAAATGGCTGCATTGTACTTTACCTTGTAGGAAAATCTTTTTTGCTTTATTTTTTGAGAGACAATAAGAATGGAAATAGTCATACTATTACATACATAGTTAACACTTCTAGCTATGTATATCAATGAAAACCTACCATGAGAAAGACAAACTTAAATATTCATAAAACCAATGCTGCTAGTTGGACTCAGGAAATTGTATTTATATATTTATCTAGTTTCACACACACATAAAATTAAAAATAAGAGTATTAGAATTAAAAATTAAAAAGAACCTTGTTTTTTGTTTTGTTTTGTTTGTTTGTATGTTTTTTGTTTGTTTTTTTTTTTTTTTTTTTTTTTTTTTTAGTTATTTTTATTTTCTATATTCTATGTTTTTTTGTTTGTTTTTTTAAGACAGGGTTTCTCTGTGTAGCCCTGGCTGTCCTGGAACTTACTCTGTAGACCAGGCTGGCCTCAAACTCAGAAATCCGCCTGCCTCTGCTCCCAAGTGCTGGGATTAAAGGCGTGTACCACCAATGCCTGGCCTAAAGAGAACCTTGTAATCAAAGAAATGAGTATATTGTCAGTATTTAAAAAAAATAGTAAATCTGAGCAAAAATGAGACATTAGCTTGATAACTTAAGTAAAACTCATATATTTTGAACTAATATGCCTGTACATATGCCCAGACAGCTGTACACACCACACACACACACACACACACACACACACACACACAAGCACACACATATGTATTTAGGAAGTTTGTTGCTAAATTAATGCAGTAGAGTTTTCTTTGTTTTATCAGCATTTTGGTACAAACTCATGAATAAACCTTAACATACCAAATATTTAGAAAGTGGCAAAAGTCCTTAAAATATACTAAACTCATCTTCAAATATCATAATATCATGTGATATCACGGGTTTATTTATTTTTTTATTTCTGCCTGAGTTTACTGTTCATCAGATACACATGCAGCCTACATCAAAACTTCTTCACAAAACATGTATGTGAAGCACAATTCAAATCACAAGCTTCTTGTTCTGAGCACAGCCTCTGTCCACAGATACTTTGATCCATGTCTCTCTCTCATTTCTGTACTCTTCTGAGTGGTACTGGAGTTGGGTAGAGTCATTGGGAAACTCAGATGGCCTGCATTGCTTCTGAGCTTTGCATCTGACAATGGCATCCTGTGAGAACACTGGGTTCTGACTCCCAAGTGCTAGGACTGAAGGCTTGTCAGCATACCTTACTGTATAAAGTTTATTTGAGTTCCATGTAATGTGGATATTTTTCAATGGGTCTGTGAATTCTAGATGATTCTATGTTAAGTGTTTTAGATGTGAAATGTGGGAAGCAGAAGTGTATACCACCCAACTTGTGATTTTCAAACTAGTAAATAAACTGCATCTTTCCTCAATTCCACAAATAAGGACATAAGTACATAAGTACCTTAGATAAATATAGTGATGTCAGAGTTGACAGAATGTCTCATGTGTCAATCATCCAGGGTGGGTAGCAAACAGGAGATGAAAGTAACAACATAAATGATACTCCCAGAAGGGTCAAAAGAGCTGGTTTGTATGAAATTCATTTCATGATATAGAATTAAAATGGCACATAAAGATCATGCCACAGGATCTAGAATAACAAATGGTGCCATGGGTTGTTCATTATATACTAGGTTTCATGTGTACTCTTTGCGGTATTGACTTATTTCATAAGTCATAGTTTTCATAAAGATATAATAAATTTGATAAAGATAATCTACTACTAGAAAGTAACATACAGGGTTGATACATTATTAAAAACAAATTATCCTTAAGAAATCTATGTCTAGTATTCAGTGGAAAGAATACCATATCCTAATAAAATCTCCATGTTCAGTAACAATTATTCAATATTTTATAGCTTATATTGAAGTTCTGTGATCAAATGATTAATGATTTCTACCCTTATGTATCGAATTTTTTAAAGTATTATGTACAATAAAAACTCTTCATGCCCATTGAAATTTTTGAGTTTTTTCCTTTAAGATTTACAATAGAACTTAATTTCTATCATAGACTCACAGCATTTATAGATTTATAAATTTATAAGCGAGGTGATTGGAGAAGCAATCGTTAATATGGATCCCAAAACATTATTTGGATTCAAGATAGCTCAAACTTTTGCGTTTCTTTACTCCAAAGCAACCACGAGTGTGTTTACACAACCTTACAGGATATTTATGCAGTAAAGACTCATCAATTCAAGCTGCCAAACCCAGTTTAATCCTATTGTAATCTCCATATCATATAAATTTAGGATGATCAAAGCAATGAAGTTTCCGTGTTCATAATCGTTTATGGAGTGCTTGTGACAATATCTCTATTTTCTTTAAAATAACTTAGTTTCCACAGATGAATGAAGCTATGCTTCCTATAAAAGCTCTCCATAGACTCTGATCTACTTAAAAGCTTCCACCAGGAGCCACTATGTGTAAAAGTTGTGCACAATCGTCTTTTCACATTGTTTCAGGAGAATGGTGTGTCTAAAGGAAATGCCTCAGATAAGCATATTTCCAGGATATGAATACATACAACCTCCCAGTGACTGTGAGGGAAGTTTTAATTCCCACCACATAATGGTCCATTTGCCTGGAGTGTTTCAGAATGGTTCAATAATCACCAACCATGTGTGTAGTTTGTTGAATTATTTAAGCTTATTTCCAGGGGGAAAAAAAGACAGGGAGGAGAGCAACTGATTCAATGCAAATGAAAAGCTTTCGAAGCTCCCTATGGTGAAGATGTGATTACAGTCAGACAGTTAATAACCTAGACTTAGAAAAATCTGAAGGTTTTAAAACTGTCTGGCCAGTCAGTAAATGAGCTTTTTCCACACTATCGACCAACTGCCATGCGCTGTAATGGCTTCAGATCTGTTTGGAGTTGGAGTGGACCCACAAATGAAGCAAGAATACCACCCTCTGTACTTTTGATGATTAAGAAAGTAGTTTGTAAACCTCAATGGTTTTCTTTGGATTTGGGATTGAGTCTTCAGCACATACTGTTTATAGAGCCAGGCAGTGAACACTATTTTCTGAGAACAAGCAGAGAAAACGTCTGTTGTTGATTTTGAAAACATGGCAGTATTGGCTTACAATTCTTTATTTTATTACATATTTTCTTTATTTGCATTTTAAATGTTATCCCCTTTCCTGGTTTCCCCTCTGAAAACACCATATCCCATCCCCCCTCCCCCTGCTCATCAACCCACCCACTCCCACTTCCCTGTCCTGGCATTCCCTTATGCTGGGGCATTGAGTCTTCTCAGGACCAAGGGCCTCTCCTCCTTTTGATGCCCAACAAGGCCATCTGCTACTACATAAGCAGCTGGAACGATTTGTCCCTCCATGTGTACTCTTTGGTTGATGGTTTAGTCCGTGGGAGCTCTGTGGCTACTGGTTTAGATTTCTTAAAGTGACCATTGCCCCCCACCTCTGGATACTCAGTGAATGTGTTATAATGAAAAAAAATCTGATGCCAGAAGAACTTAGCAATAGTATTAGATTTGTGTGTGTGTGTGTGTGTGTGTGTGTGTGTGTGTGTGTGTGTGAGAGAGAGAGAGAGAGAGAGAGAGAGAGAGAGAGAGAAGGAGTAGATCAATTTGAATCAGAACTTGGAGGCTAAGACTTTAACAGATACTAAAAATATACAAAAAGTAATAAAATTTAGAGATTAGGACTTTCTTTTAGTCACTACCACAGATCCATTTAATCCATTTGTGAAACATTTTACTTTTAAAAATGTTCATTTTTAAATCTTTTCTGAAATTTAGTAATTAGGCAAGTATTTGCTTGGTTCAAGTAAAACTATCATTTATATAGTGGTCAAAAAATTGTTATGAAATCTAAAAAAAATAAATCCTTTTCTAAATTGAATAAAAGTGACTATATAGTATATCATAAGCTCTGGGGATGAAACTTTCTTTTTTAGCCTGAAAATCTGCTTAAGAGTCTTTTAGTTTCCTGAAATTGTATATGTTGGAAATTTCATACTTTTTTTTTTTTGCCAGAGGGAAGTGAGAAGAAACTAGTTTTAAATATATAAGTCTAAAGTCATTTTGATGCCCTTCTGTAGTCATGTTATTATTGAAATTATAATAGTTATTAAAACTTCCTAAGGCTCCGTGCCAAGATCTATGGCAGTGTGCAAGAATGTTGTTTCAATAATGTGTGTTTGTTTGTGCATGTGTTCATGTGTGCATGTGTCTGTGTATGCATATGTGCTTTCATTTAAAGAATAAAATCTAAAAACTATAGGTGCAAATAGAGTAATTAAAAATGGGTGTATTTTTTGTCATAATTTGAAAATAATTTCTTGTCCTCAGGCCTGTGATGAATTTTCTTCTACATCCAACATATCTATAAAATTTAATGAGTCTTTAAAGCAAAACAGTCCAGTATTTACTTCACTTTGGGGCATTGAAAAACTTAGCAATCATGCTAAAAATTCTTTAAATTAGAAAAGATTAGAAATTTGTATTTGTAGACAAATACAAATTTAAATATTCTCTTTAACACAACCAGCAAGATTTTTAGATTAAATGGTCAACCCTTCAAAATGTGTCATTATAGTTCAATTACTAATAAATTTGACACCTTGACTTTAGCCTGCATTCCTTGCTTGCTGCTGTGCTATACCATGGAATCCCTTAGTTACTTGGGATGAATAAAGATTTACTATTAAGCAATATATAAAATAAAGACAATCACTTTTATCCTATTTTTCCCATTTCTTTTGCTTTGTTTTCTTAAAAACATATTTTTTAAAAGCAAGTAAAAAAGTATGGGGAAAGGTGATATCATCACCAGGAACCTCATGATGTTTAATTTAATTTACATTAAATATATTATAATTAAAATTTCAATAGCTTTTACTTTTGTTGTCAAGAATTAAAGCTTTTGATTTTGTCAAACTTATTAAGTATAAATATAATAGGGAGAAAGGACCTTTTGCATTGAAAGGAATAATTGAAAATATAAATCTGCTTTTATACTGTTTAATGTATTCTATTTTTAAACATTTCTTTTAACCAAAAAAATTTGATATCAGGGCCAGTAATCTAAATGTCATAAATAAAATTGCTAACTGAGTAGTTATGTTTCTATTTGAAAGTGCTACATAGTTTCTTCTCTCCCATGTTTATCAGTATTGTAATTATATACACATGTATATATTATGTATAACATATGCATACATATATAATTGTGTTTACATACATGTATGTTTTCAAACATTGAAAATACTGATAAGTCTCTAAGTATACAATTGTAGTCAATAGTACAGTAATATATTCTATATCAAACTAGAAATATTGCTCACATGGATGACTTGAAAATAGAATTGTTCTAAACAAATTACAGATCCATGTGAAGAAAATATTGAATAAAAATGTACGTCCCTGTATAATGTCAAAGATTAGCAAAATATATATTAATCTCAGGGATTTAAATTCTGATAAATCTCAAGGAAAATTTTGACATCACAAAACAATGGTATTCATATAATAAACTGACTGATGGATGGATAATAGATACAAAGAAATATGCATGCATGCATGCATACCTACATATATTTGATGATAGACTTTTAAATAACCGTACAAGATTACCACTCATGAAAACAAAAATGACAAATAATAAAATCACTGTACCATTGATATATTAATTGTTTCAATATAAATCGAAAATAGCCTACCTTATAAGGTAAGGTAATTTCCAAAATTTCAATTTTTTTGGTACAAAGGAATTTAAGTAAATGAAAGAGAAGTCTCTACAATTACTGTAAACATAAATGTTTGAACCAGTGATATGGACTACACAGGTAAGTATATTTTCCAAAAGTTAATATGTGTTCATTTGTGAAATATTGGTTTGCTTTAATAATTTCTACAAGATTAAAGCTACTATTTGACAGTGTTTCAGAGAATTAGATAGCATGAGTGCTATCAAATTATCTAAAGAACAAGAGACCATATTAATATAATTCTTACAAACTCTATTGATCAAATACAATTATACAATTTTATTATGTATTTATTTATTATGTGGACTAAACTTGCTCCCCTGCAATGAACTTAATATCTTTTTATTAAATACCTGCATTTTGATCTATATAATTAAATTAACCTCAATCTTTATTTATTTGCTTTAGTTTCCCAAACAAAATAAATTGATGGAAAACACTTTAGTTAATTGTAATATATTTCAGGATTTGATTACAAAGCACAGGTATGCATTATTCCTCTTTGTGGGTTTTAACGTTCTGCATCATTGGTAGGACAAAATATCTTTCAAGAATGAAGATTAATGACAAATATGCATTCCAGCAAGTTCAGGGAATGAAGACTAAAAATAGAAATAAAAACTTGTCTAATTTCTTCATCCAGCCTACTATTGGTTAAAAAATGGAACTGGCATTGAGGGTGGGTGGTGTTGAAGATTTTACTAGCTTCCTAAAAATCCAGAGATATGAGAAACTCAATATAATAAAAAACAAAATTTGACATCCTTAACCCTAAACCAGTGAAGGAATAAGCTGAAGTAATACTACTGTAGGATTTTGTTTAGCATTTTGTTTTTAAAAGACTAAAAAAAAAATCTATATTTGAGAAAATGAAACAGTAAGAAGCTCACATGCTTTGAGCTTTAAAATGGATCGTTTGGCTCGTTCTTGTGGGAAAGTCCCTATCAATAACAGGTGTGGCTTAACCACATCACATTAAAGGGCAAAGATGTTCATTAATAAAGAAAGGAAGAATCTAGAACTGTAAATCAACAGGGCCTCCTGGGGAGTTATATATTAGGCAGTAATTAAATAATAGTTCGTGTTGCTTTCTTTCACTGGGAATTACATCCTTTCCCCCCTCTTCTTTGCTAAAGCAGAGACATCCATTACGGTGAGTAGCTACAACACTTGTCAGATCCAATCAGCCCCATCGAGCTGAAGAACAACTGAAGTGTGCTCTCTGAAAGCAGGGCTTCTTCTCCCCCCAAAGCCCACTGTCCTTTCACGTGCATGCCTCAGTCAAAAGGGATCACATCACCTAATGAAGAAAAACAGAAGCATATGGTAGTAAGGGGGCCCAGCAGGAGATGGCTGAAATGCCAAAGCTTGCACATAAACAAAATATACGCAAACACGAGCGTTCATAGACTGTCGGCCGCAGCTCCAGGAAATAATAAGCTTACAAAGGAAGACAGAGTGTACTGTGACTGCAGTTACCTAGCGGTCCGTATTTTTAGCTTAATGTTTTATGGCTCTATAAAGTAGTGCACCAGGGCAGCCTAGTCTCAGGTAGTTAATTATGCATAAGCAATAACAAAGTTCGACTCTGCTGTATAATTTTGAGCTGCGTATTCTTCACAGTATGCCTTGCTCATCCCCTTCTGCATTCTTCCACCTGACAACTGAGTTGCAAACTGTAAGTGACTTTGATGCTGCCTGCCTTTTCGCCATTCCATCGCCACGCAAGGGTGGATACTGGACGAAGTTCATCAGTGCACTCTGCCATTCAACGCAGACGTAAGCACACATACTTCCAGAGGTGCTGTGCTGAACATTTGGCTGTGCATTGGCACATTCTTCCTGATCGTTTCTTCCAAATTTCTCTGTGCCACGTTAAGGATCTTAATCAAAACCCTTTCTTCCCGAAATGGCTCTGAAGCAGGGATGTGGCCGTCCTGCTACCCTGGTCATTTGGCAGTGGAAAACCATTTTGTCCACTTGGGACCTGATTGTTTTTGTGGTGCGACAACTCTAATATCACCATTCTGTATCTAAGCCATCTAACTTTCCTTCAAAATATTCTTTTGTTGTGAACATTTTAATACTCTGTTTTACTGCTATTTATTTAGCATTATAATTTTATTTAGTTCATAATATAATAAATCTGACTTGTAAAGTCAGAAATTATAGAAAGGTCATATGTAGACTGGAAATACAACTACATGTAATTTATATTCTAATGCTGCCAACAGATTTAATTTCCTAAAAAAATGTTAATCTGACATAGGGTTTCCTGTTGGTGGCTGTATTGAGGAAAAGAAAAAAAACTACTTAAATAGAAGATGTTTTCATTGAATTTTAATTTTTTAAATATTCATATTCCTAGTTTAAATGAATATTTTCTTACCTTTAAACATGTATCTTCAATGGTCAATTTTATCCAAAGTAAAAGTATCTGTTCCTTTATTGCTCTTGTAATTAATATGAAAACAGGCAACATGGTTTTAGTCTTTAAAAAAAATCTTTTATTAAAAGTCAGCATGGAATTGCATTTTTGTCTGAGATGTAGAATCTGTCTGAAATAAAGGATATAGATCAGTTATGAGATGAAAATCTGGGAGGATATCATTTCTTACATTGATCTGTTTGCTTCATTATTTTAATAAAAATGAATAATTGACCACTGTGATCAGTTTGCCCCCTTTGGAAGTTTTCTGAAGCCACATTGCTAATTAACCTTTAACATGACTATAATATTAGGGCTAACCTTGTCATTGAGCTAAACAACTAGCCTAAAGGTTTAGAGCAGCACGTGGGCAAACACCTCCATAAATTATATTTTTAGGACTTATTGTCCTCTTTCTTTTGATTCCATCCTCAAATTTCTACTTTCAATAAGTGGGGAAATCTGAAAACATACAATTAGTTAATTTCAGCTAGAATGAACAAAAACTTTGAAATTGTCACAGATGGCTCAAAATGCCAGCAGAGCTCAGCTGGGTGGCTTTTTCCTAGGTCTGGAAAGGGCTGTTGGAAGAGTTTTGAATCCCCCCCCCACATACACCCACTCCTCACTGCATGTTTCTTTTCTATGGACAATATGAAGATGATGGAGATATTGCTTATAAACATTTATGTCCTTCAGATGGTTAAAACAACACCTCTTGGCCATATGAGTCTCAAATGTCCTTTTAACTACTTAATCAACAGCAATGCGGAGCCAGGTTACAGACATGCCTTGAATCTATCTGAAATGCCTTTGGTTCCTGTGCAGTTGTGTTTATAATTTATAATAAACAAGGTTGATCCATAGGTTCTTGGCCAGAGATTTGTGGGGACATCTGAACTATATAGTTACTGTAGTAATTTTGAAAAATTAAAAATATATATACTTGTACAATTAATGTGACCATTTTTAATTCTGCTTTGGTAAGAAATTACTGGAGAAGTCAGTAGTGTGAAGGAGAGAGTAAGAATTTTGGAGCACCATGCAAGAGAGCTGAGTGATCACTTCCATTCTAACATGTAATAAAATCTCCACAAATAAAAGAATGGGAACATTTTATATCCTCCTCACAATGCTTATTACATCCACAAATATAATCAATTTCTTAAAATTATATGACTGAATATTTGACTATTGGACAATCATGTCATCACAATGGTGTCAAAATATGATTATAAATATTTTAAGAAACTAAAAAACTGATATTTTTTTAAAGATGCTTATCTATAACACTAAGGGTTTTTAAGTAAAATTGAGCTACTAAATGCTGTTTCCTAAACATGTACATTTTCAAAATTGTAATTGAATTTATTTGGGGAGTTACATGTAAGTATTTCAATGTTCAGAAGTATATTGACAAAAAAAGAGTTATTGCTTTAAAGGTTAATATTGTGACTATAAACTTACATGTTTCAAGTTATCTAAAATATTAATGCAAATAGAATCCACCCTTTTTACATTACTAAAATTTTACCATATCCACTGGAATTTAAAAACACCAAAACTCTTCATATCTTTTTTGAGCTCATGAACATGGAAAGACTAAAAACAACCATCTATAGGCAAGTGGCAGAATTCACCTGATCAACACATTTTAGATATTCCACAAAGCTCAAGTGTTTTTTTAATAACCAAGAAGTAACTTCTCATATTCTTCTTTAGATAGAAATTATTTCTTCAAATTAAAGTCATGTTAGTGTGCTTCACCGGGCAGATGTATTATCTAGAAGAAATCCTCCTCAAAACTTTGAATGAAACCCTGTTCAGATGGAATGAATGCAACCTTGGGGTTTCTTTGTTTCTTCTCCTCCTCCTCCCTCTCCTCCTCCTCCCCCTCCTTCTTCATTTGGATATTTTTAGTAGTAAATCAAATGTGTGATGAAAAAAAGCAAAGGATTGGTGTGTAGAAAACAGGAGATAGTGTCTGTCTGACCAATGAAAACGAGTCAATTAAAAATTGATAACTTTGTAGGTACACTAGGTTGTTCACGAACCTCATACAGTAGTGAGGGGACTCTCACAATCACTAGATCTCTGGCTGAATCATTTTTACACAGGAGAAAAAACATAAGCAAGATACTCAGGATTATCTCAAGTCATCATGATTTCTCAGATTTCTACATGTTCACCACACTTCTTGCCCTTCCATGTCCTTTTTATTGACATTTGTGTGTTCTGCTTTTGCATAGTAAACTATGCTATTATTGAAAGTTGACTCCAAGGCTTTAGTATCTAGAGTATGGTGACATAAATGTAATTAACCTTATGGATCGGATGTCAATAAGTAAGTTGAATAAGCATAGCAATTTATCTCCCTACAGAAAATGTTTGGATATGGAAATGGAATAAAGATATTACATTTGACTGGTGGTGTTATCAACAAATATTTTTACACCAAGGTGTCAAAGGGGGCAGTATTGGATGCATATGAGTACAAAGAACACAACACCATGTGGGATTCGGAAGTATATGTGACATGATATTTTACTTTATATTTTAGCAATAGTGTCAAAACATTTGGGGCTTCATTTATTTTTAAACTTAGGTGTTTTAGCAGTGACATATTTGCAAAGCTCCAAATATCAGCTCCCAAAAGATTTGCTTTTTATATTCTTTCTAACAGCATACATTATGTGGCTAATTGACAGATATTTCAATTAGGCAACTCAGTTAAATATTGTTTGGATGGAATAGCTGTAAGGACTGACAGTTTGGCACTGTGTTCTGAAGGGCTTGGCATGCTGTTCTCAAAACAAACAAAATCACCCACAGCATCAATGGCAACAATACTACCCGAAGGGTCTGCTACAATTTATTCCTTTTATGGATTCTGGTTTCATACTCATACTTTTTCCTTTGACAGGTAAATGGCTGAAGATAGAAGATAGAAGACGATAGATTTTACATCCAGCCCAAGAGGATTTGACTATTCCATTGAGCAGGCTCGGGTCAGCTAAGTCCTTCTCTTCAAAGCATCATGGGTGTCTCTGAGCATCATTGCAAGCTAGTCCTGGCAGTAAGCCAGGCTTCAAAAGCCTTTCACCACAGCTACTGACTCACTAATGGGCAGCTGCAGGCTTTCTGATTCTCCTTTCGTTTCATGTGTTCATTTGACATAAATTTAATTAAACCAAATCTGGTGTTAAAGCAAGATGAGATAAAAGTGATATGTTTCAAATTAAAGAACTGTGAATGATACAGGAAATGGAACTATGCTTTTTTTAAAAAAATCTGTTTCTGTAAAATAATGTCAATTTCTGTAAGCTCACTACTTAAAATTGACAAAAAAAGATTTTTTTAAAAAAGGTATGAATTATTGAGAATAATGTACAACCAGGGTTTGAAGGTCTTGGCCCCACATTCTCTGTAGTCAAACCCTTCATTGAATTCTTACTTTTCTTTCATTCTTACATGTCAGGTAGGTACCTATTCACAGGGTATAACCAAGCCTGTCCCTGCATTGGCTATATGGGGTATATTTGCTACACATCTCTTAATCACAGAATAGCAGAGGAAAAGAAAAAAGACTGTATGTTAAATATATAAAAATCATTTTTCAAAGGTCTCTTGATTTTTTACTTAAGGCTAATGAGGCAATTGTAGGAGTCAGAAAAGGCTGTTACTTTTAAAAACAGAAGAAGAATGATGTTTTAGAAGGCACTGGGGTTGTCTTCTTTCTTCTTTTAAAAAATATGTGACCACTAAAGGAAATTTCAAACTTCATGTAGACTACAGGAACTAAGAAAGCCTTACCCTCTTCCTGTTGGTGCACATACCAACATTCTGTCATCTGTTGCCGCCAGAAGCACATTTCTCCACCCCTGGAGAAATTCAATAATCTGAGCAACTGTGCATCAGCAAACCAATGATTGCACAGTCTTGCGGGAAAATCTCTCAAAAGGTGACCCAAAACTGAGCAGAGTAGGCAAGAGCTCCTTAGGAGGACATCAGCATGGGTTCAAACCTGTGTGGGGGCTTGGTGACTTTTGGGCACAGTGTATCTAAATTCTTCCACTGCAAATGGTGCCTGGCTTCTCCTTGATACTTCCTTTATATGATCCTTTCCTGTAGACTATTGTGTAGCTCAGATTCTTAGGTGAGAATCACCAAATCTTTTCATAAAGACATAGTGTTAAAAACTGCATGGTATTGGTATAGTGACAGACAGGTGGATCAATGGAATAGGATTGAAGACCCAGAAATTAACCCACACACCTATGGTATCTTGAACATTAACAAAGGAGCTGAAAACATCCAGTGGAAAAAAGATAGCCTTTCCAACAAATGGTGCTGGTTCAAGTGGAGGTCAGCAAGCAGAAGAATGCGAATGGATCCATTCTTATCTCCACAAACTAGGCTCAACTCCAAGTGGATCACGGACCTCCACATAAAACCAGGCACAATGAAACTAATAGAAAAGAAACTGGGGAAGACCCTTGAGGACATGGGCACCGGGGGAAATTTCCCAAACAGAATACCAATAGCTTATGCTCTAAGATTAAGAATTGACAAGTGGGACCTCATAAAATTACAGTTTCTCTAAGGCAAAGGACAAAATGGCAACCAACAAATTGGGAAAAGATCTTCACCATCCCTACATCTGACAGAGGGCTAATATCCAATATATACAAAGAACTCAAGAACTTAGACCCCAAAGAACCAAATAACCTTTTAAAAAGTGAGGTACAGAACTAAACAAAGAATTTTCACCTGTAGAACTTCAGATGACTGAGAAGCACCTTAAGAAATGTTCAACATCATTGGTCATCAGGGAGATGCAAATCAAAACAACCCTGAGATTTCACCTCACACCAGTCAGAATGGCTAAGATTAAAAACTCATTAGATAGCAGGTGTTGACAAGGATGTGGAGAAAGAGGAATACTCCTTCACTGCTGGTGGGATTGCAAGCTGGTACAACCGTTCTGGAAATCAGTCTGACATGTCCTCAGAAAGCTGGGCATGACAGTTCCAGAGGACCCTGCTATACCACTCCTGGGCATATACCCAGAGGATTCCCTGGCATGCAATAAGGACACATGCTCTACTATGTTCATAGCAGCCTTATTTATAATAGCCAGAAGCTGGAAAGAATCTAGATGTCACTCAGTGGAGGAATGGATACAGAAAATGTGGTATATTTATACAATGGAATACTACCCAGCAATTAAAAACAATGAATTCATGAAATTCTTAGGCAAATGCTTGGAACTGGAAAATATACTAAGTGAGGTAATTCATTCACAAAAGAACACACATGGAATGCAGTCACTGATACGTGGATATTAGCCCAGAAGCTCTGAATACTCAAGAAACAACCCATTGTGTAGATATACCACATTTTCTGTATCCATTCCTCTGTTGAGGAATATCTGAGTTCTTTCCAGAATCTGGCTATTATAAATAAGGCTGCTTTGAACATAGTGGAGCATGTGTCATTATTACATATTGGAGCATTTTCTGGGAATATGCCAAGGAGTGATATAGCTGAGTCCTTAGGTTGTACTATGTTGAATTTTCTGAGGAACCACCAAACTGATTTCCACAGTGGTTTTACCAGCTTGCAATCCCACTAGCAATGGAGGACTTCCTCTTTCTCCACATCTCTCAAGCACTTCCTATCCCCTGAGTTTTTGATCTGGGCCATTCTGACTGGTGTGAGGTAGAATCTCAGGGTTGTTTTGATTTGCATTTCCCTGATGATTAAGGATGTCAAATGTTTTGTGTTTCTCAGCCTTCTGCTATTCCTCTGTTGAGAATTCCTTGTTTAGTTCTGTGCCCCAATAGTGTTATTTGATTCTCTGTAGTCTAACTTCTTGAGTTCTTGGTATATATTAGATATTAGCCTTCTGTCAGATGTAGGATTGGTTAAGATCTTCTCCCAGTCTGTTGCTTGGTTGCCATTTGTCTTATTGACAGTGTCCTTTGCCTCACAGACGCTTTACAACTTTATGAGGTTCTATTTGTCAATTTTTGATCTTAGAGCACAAGCTATTGGTGATCTATTCAGAAAAATTTCTCCTGTACTCATGTGTTCCAGGTTCTTCCCCACTTTCTCTACTATTAGATTCATTGTATCTGGTTTTATGTGGAGGTCCTTGATCCCCATGGAATTGATTTTGTACTGGGAGATAAGAACAGATCAATTTGCATCTTTCTACATCTGCCAGTTTACCTAGCACCATTTGTTGAAAATGCTGTCTTTTTTCCACTGGATGGTTTTAGTTACTTTGTCAAAGATCAAATGACCATAGGTATAAGGGTTCATTTCTGGATCTTCAATTCTATTCCATTGATCTACCTACCTGTCGCTGTACCAATACCAGTAGTTTTTTATCACTGTTGCTCTGTAGTATAGCTTGATGCCAGAGAGGGTGATTCCTCCAGAAGATCTTTTACAGTTGAGAATAGTTTTCACTATCCTGTGTTTTTTTTTATTCCAGATAAATTTGAAAATTGCTCTTTCTAACTGAATGAAGAATTGAGTTAGAATTTGATGGTTATTGCATTGAATCTGTAGATTGCTTTAGGCAAGATGGCCATTTTTACTATATTAACCCTGCCAGTCCATGAACATGGGATTCCATCTTCTGAGATCTTCTTTAATTTCTTTCTTCAGAAACTTGAAGTTTTTGTCATATAAATCTTTCACTTGCTTGGTTAGAGTCACACCAAGGTATTTTATATTATTTGTGACTATTGTGAAAGGTGTCATTTCTCTAATTTCTTTCTCAGCCTCTTTATCCTTTGAGTATAGAAAGACTACTGATTTGTTTGAGTTAATTTTATATCCCGCAACTTTCCTGAAGTTGTTTATCAGGTTTAGGAGTTCTCTGGTGGAAGTTTTGGGGTCACTTAAATATGCTATCATATCATCTGCAAATAGTGATACTTTGACTTCTTCCTTTCCAATTTGAATCCCTTGGCCTCCTTTGTTGTCTAATCACTCAGGCTAGGACTTCAAGTACTATATTGAACAGGTAGGGAGAGAGTACACCGCCTTGTCTAGTCCCTGATTTCAGTGGAATTGATTCATGTTTCTCTCCATTTAGTTTGTTGTTGGCTACTAGTTTGCTGTTTATTGCTTTTACTATGTTTAGTTATGGGCCTTGAATTCCTGATCTTGCCAAGACTTTTATCATGAAGGGGTGTTGGATTTTGTCAAACGCTTTCTCAGCATCTAATGAAATGATCATGTGTTTTTTTTTCTTTGAGTTTGTTTATATAGTGGATTGCATTGATGGATTTCTTTGTATTGAATCATCCCTGCATCCCTGGGATGAAGCCTATTTGATCATGGTGAATGATCATTTTGATGTGTTGTTAGATTCAGTTGGCAAGAATTTTATTGAGTATTTTTGCATCGATATTCATAAGGCAAATTGGTCTAACGTTCTCTTTCTTTGTTGGGTCTTTGTGTTGTTTAGGTATCAGAATAATTGTGGCTTCATAAAATGAATTGGGTAGTGTTCCATCTGTTTCTATTTTGTGAAATAGTTTGAAGAGTATTAGTATTAGATCTTCTTTGAAAGTCTGATAGAACTCTGCATTAGACTCCTCTGGTCATGGGCTTTTGTTGGTTGGGAGACTATTAATGCATGCTTCTATTTCTTTAGGTGTTATGGGATTGTTTAGATCATTTATCTGATCCTGATTTAACTTTGGTACCTGGTATCTGTCTAGAAAATTGTTCATTTCATCTAGATTTTTCACTTTTGTTGAGTATAGGCTTTTGTAGTAGGATCTGACGATTTTTTTATTTCCTCAGTATCTGTTGCTATGTCTCCCTTTTCATTTCTGATTTTGCTGATTTGGATACTGTCTCTGGGACCTTTAGTTAGTTTGGCTAAGGATTTATCTATCTTGTTGGTTTTTTTTCAAAGAATTAGCTCCTGGTTTGGTTGATTCTTTGTATAGTTCTTTTCGTTTCTACTTGGTTGATTTCAGCCTTGAGTTTGGTTATTTCCTGCTGTCTATTCCTCTTGGGTGTATTTGCTTCTTTTTGTTCTAGAGCCTTCAGCTATACTGTTACACTGTTAGTGTATGCTCTTTCCAGTTTCTTTTTGGAGACACTCAGAGGTATGAGTTTTCCTCTTAGCACTGCTTTCATTGATTCACATAAGTTTGGGAATGTTGTGCCTTTGTTTTCATTAAATTCTCAGAATTCTTTAATTTGTTTCTCTATTTCTTACTTGACCAAGTTATCATTGAGTAAAATGTTGTTCAGTTTCTATGTGTATGTGGCTTTTTGGTTTTTTTGTTGTTATTGAAGACCAGCCTTAGTTCATGGTGATCTGATAGGGTGCATGGAATTATTTCAATCTTCTTATATCTTCTGAGGTCTGTTTTGTGACCAAATATATGGACAATTTTGGAGAAGGTAGCATGAGGTGCTGAGAAGAAGGTATATTCTTTTGAGTTAGAATAAAATGTTCTATAGATATCTGCTAAATCCATTTGTGTCACAACTTCTGTTAGTTTCATTGTTTCTCTGTTTAGTTTGTGTTTCCCTGGTCTGCCCGTTGATGAGAGTGGGGTGTTTCCCACTATTATTGTGTGGGGTGCAATGTGTACTTTGAGTTTTAGTAAAGTTTATTTTATGAATGCGGGTGCCCTTGTATTTGGAGCATATATGTTAAGAATTGAGAGTTCATCTTGATATATTTTTCCTTTGATAAGTATGAAATGTCTTTCCTTATCTTTTTTGATCACTTTCCCTAATTCAACAAGGGTCTGCTGCTTTTGTCCATTGGTTGGGCGCAAATATCTACATCTGACTCTTTCCGCTGCTTGTTGGTCTTCCAGAAAGCCAGCCCTATAATTTTAAAATTTCTAATGGGACTATTTTTGACTATGTTATGACTGTGTTTGAGGAAAGACATTGCACATGGAAGCCATTCAATTCTCTAATGTAACTGCTTAACATTTCACTAGCCTATAGAGGGAGGGATAACCCTGGATTCATTGTTCCCTTTAAAAATGAGTTTACTGAAACTCACTAAAAGTGAGCTTACTGAAATGGAAAACATTCAAATTTCACTTAGAAAATATTTTTTAATATAAAAATTAAAAAAAATATTCTCCTTTTGGTTCTTTCAGTCATGATCCTAAGTTTATGCTGGGCTATTATGTGTCACTGCTAATGTCCTCCCTCTCCATCTGCCTGCTTTTCTTCTCCTTCTTTCCTTCACCTTTTATTTCAGTCTATTGTCCCCAACCTCTAGTCATCATTAATAACTCCCTCCCCACTTCCCCCCTCTCCCTCTATTCTTAATAAGCTTGGAATTCTTAATTAATTATATTTAATAAGAGATAGCATAGATCTAAGAAGGTCTAAATAGCATTTGGTAATTTAACCAGGATAGGTAATAAAATTGATTGGATGAAATATAATTTACAATGTTTATAATATTAAAATATTTTAAGAATAACAAATATTAAAATAGTTAAAGAATAACAAATATATCATAATAAATATAACACAACAAGATAGCTGTGAATATTATTTTCTCCCCAATTATTAGAAAATATTTAGTTTTTATTTTAATGTTGTATTTTAAATAATAATATATAGCAATATTTTTCATTCTTAAAGTATTATATTTCTCTTTCCAAAATAATTTTGTTCAATATGTTTGAAACCTTTTCAAATATACAATTTTTCAAGACATAATGTTTATATTTTTTCTATGTATTAACTACAAAGTATTTAAGCTTTGAGTCAAGCACGTTAAAATGTGAATAAAATATGATGTTCATAACAGCAAACATTTGTGTCCTTACTGTGAGACAGAATCTCTATAAAGCATAGTTAACTGTCGAGGGAGAGGAAATTCCAAGTGTGACACCAGTGATTTTCATTTCAAGATTTTTTAAAAATATTTTTTAATTTTTGTTTTTTAATTTATTTTTACTGAATATTTTCTTTATTTGCATTTCAAATGTTATCCTGTTTCCTGGTTCTACTCCATGAAACCCTATACCATTCCCCTCCCCATGCATTTATGGGGGTGTTCCCCCAACCAACCACCAACCCACTCCTGCCTCCTGGCCCTTGTGTTCCCCTACATTGGGACATGGAGCCTTCACAGAACAAAGGGCCTCTCCTTCCATTGATGCCAGACAAGGCCTTAACAGTAACCAAACCTTTGACAAGCTGGTATTCAGGAATTATTCAAATGAGACTGAGAAATATTAATTCCCCACTTTCTAACAATGCTGAGTAGAAAACTATTTAAAAGTCACACATGGAAAACAGAGTTCAGAAAAGGAGAGGAGAATTTAAATTTGCTGTTTTTAGAAATCAGATTTTTAAAAGTTCCCTGTGATATTTTATCCAGTATGTGATCTAACATATCTGTAGTAGTTAGCATTTGGTTTAATGTCTTAGCAACACTTATTGAGAACTAGAACTGGAACATGATTGAAGTGTAGTTTTATTCTTGGCACAGTCAATGCCTTTCCTGTTAAGAACATTAGGAATATCGGTGGATTGGTGCTTGACTTAGTAAACTTCCCCACATATAGATGGTAGCAAAAGGGCTTGGTTCAGGTAGGGCAAAAGAGGATAATGCAGGATGAATGTGGCCGAACTACAATAAACACAAAATGCCTACAATCTCAATCTACAGGCCTCATAGAACTAAATAAAGGAGGACCCAAAGGAAGATTTCACTCAGAAGAGGACATGAAATAATAATTGGAGGTGATTGGAGAAAGGGAAGGGGTGGTAAGGAGGCAACAGGAATGGCAGTCAAGTGTGGGAGGAGGAGGGCTGGAGAGGACTGGGAGAGAGAACAGAAAGCAATGGTGAGGGCTATTGACAGGATTGGAGAGGCTCCCAGGAATCTAAAGGGGGACTCCAGCTGAGACTCCTAGCAGCTGGGGATATGGAGAATCAAGTGGCCACCTTCAGCAGCCACATGGGACATCCAATGAAGGGAGGAGGATACCAAGCCATCCACAAAACCTCCGACTTATAATTTGTTCCTGCCTACAAGATGCATAGGGATGAAAAAGGAGTAGAGATTGTGGGTATGTCTACCCAATGCCTGGCCCAACATGAGACCCATTGCAGTGGCAAGAGCCAGTCCCTGAAAGTATTAATGATATTTTGCTGGGCTTGTAGACAGGAATCTAGAGTGATTATCTCCTGAGAGGCTTCATTCAGCAACAGATGGAAACAGATTCAAAGACCCATAGCCAAACATCAGGCATCGTTCAAGAGGTCTTGTGGAATAGTCTGGGATAGGATTGAGTGAACTGGAGGGTCAAGGATACCACAAGAAGACATAGAGTCAACTAACCTGGGACCATAGTGGCTCACAGACTGAATCACCAACCAACCAAAGAGTATGTTTGAGCTGGACAAAGGCCCCTATACATTTGTAACAGATGAGAGACCTGGTCTTCATGTAGGTCCCCTAACAATTAGAGGAGAGTGGGGCTGTCTCTGACTCTATTGCCCATCATTGGATCCTCTTCCCCTATTTTATTGCCTGCTTCGGGCACAGTAAGAGTGGATACACTTAGACACACTATGACTATTAGGGTCCAAGAATCACTGAAGGAAGAACCCTGGCTCAAATAGTGTGAAAAAGCAAGCAACATTTATTCTGCAGAAATTACAAGCATGCAGGAGTTAACCATTCATTCACAAAATGATGATGACTTGAGGGAGGGGCTTATAGGCTCTCTTTTATGCAGGGCTAGAGGAATTTTCCAGAACGGTCAGGGACCCTTTAATATCATCGGTAGAAGCAATTCAGTGACATTAGTACAATTTTTATTAGTTTCTATGATAGTTTCATTATATTTCAAGAGTCCTTGAAGAATTTCAGTGACTCCTTCTCTTTTTGCCTTGTTAACTCCTCCAACTCGGTGTACCAGGAGCTGCCTCATCTTCAGACTCATCATCAGTGGCTTTTTCTGAGGAGCCCGGTATATTTCCCAGAAATTGAAATGTATATTTTCAAGATTTTTGACGTCTTATTACTTGATGTCTTGTGGTGTGGTGGTACTCAAGGAGGTCTATTCAGGACCCAACATGGACGTCAGCTGAAATACACAAAGGGGAGAAAGAACCTATAAAATCCATATCCAGTGAATAGGTATGGCCACCGGTTAAGGGATGGGCCTACTCCGCCCACCTCAAAAATCTTAATCCAGAATTGCTCCTGTCTAAAGGAAATGCAGGAACAAAGAGTAGAGCAGAGACTGAAAGAAAGGCCATCCAGAGACTGCCCCACCTAGGGGTCCATCCCAACTGCTAACACCAAACCTAGACACTATTGCTGATGCCAAGAAGCCTGTTATAGTTGTCCCGAGAGACTCTGCCAGATCCTGACCAATACAGTTGTGAGCGCTCAGAGCCATCCATCAGACTGAGCATGGGGATCCCAATGGAGAAGATAGGGGAAGGACTGAAGAAGCTGAATGGGTTTGTAGCCCCACAGGAAGAAGAATGATATCAGCCAACCAGACTCCCAAAGGTCCCAGGGACTAAACAACCAACTGAAGTGTACACATGGAAGGACCTATGGCTTCAGCTACACATGTAGCAGAGGATTGCCTTATCTGGCATCAATGAGACTGGACTGGAGCCCTTTGGTTCTGTGTAGGCTCAATGACCCAGCACAGGAGAATGCTATGGCCCTAAGTTAGAAATGGGTGGATGGGTGGGAGAGCACCCTCATAGAGGCACCCAGAGGAGGAAGGGAATAGGATGTTTATGGAGGGGAAACTTGGAAGGGCAATAACATTTGAAATATAAATAAATAAAATAACCAATAAAAAGAAGAAACAAATTCATGTATGTGTAACTTAAACAAAAAGAGAAAGGAGGGAAGTACTTAATGGGTAGAAGGATTTGTAAATGTGGACTGGGAGGAGAGGAAGGAGGTAGGCCTGGTATCAAGATATAAAGTGAATAAACAAATTAACCAAAAACCAACCAAACAAACAAAATAAGAAAACCATTATAAAATAAAACTATAATAAAACCATTACTTTAAAAAATAATTTGAAATTTATTTAAAAATTTAAATGATAACACTTGTCTTATTTAATCCATTATGATAATTGTATGAGAAAAATTAATGATTTTATGAGTAGTTTATAATCTGTTTTCATATATATTTATGTTTTTCTTTTATTAGATATTTTCTTTATTTCCATTTCAAATGCTAACCCCTTTCCAGGTCTCTCCTCCAGAAAGCCCATATCCCATGCCCCCTTCCCTGCCTCTATAAGGGTCTTCCCCTCCCACCCACCCAATCCTACTTTCCTGCCCTGGCATTCCCCTACACTGAGGTATTGAACCCCCACAGGAACAAGGGTTGCTCCTCCTACTGATATGCCACAAGACCACCCTCCACTACATATGTGGCCTGAGCCATGGGTCCCTCTGTGTGTAGACTTTTATTATTGGTCAAGTCCCAGGGAGCTTTGGGGAATCTTGCCAGTTGACACTGTTGCTCCCCCCACTTCCCCCTCACATACAGGGCTGCAAAACTCCTCAGCTCCTTCAGACCCTTCTCCAACTCCTCCATGCAGGCGACCCTGCATTCAGTCCAATGGTTGGTTGCTAGCATCTGTCTCTGTATTTGTCAGACTATGGCAAAGCCTCTCAGGAGACAGCCATATAAGGCCCCTGTCAACATGCACTTCTTGGCACTAGCAATAGCATCTGGGTTTGGCAACTGGGTATGGGATGGATCCCCAGGTGGTATAGTCTCTGATGGCCTTTCCTTTAGTTTCTGCTCCACATTTTGTCTTCATATTTCCTCCTTCTAAGAAGCCCTGAAGCATCTACACTTTGTTCTTCATTTTTCTTGAGTTTCATATGGTCTGTGAATTGTATCTTGGATATTCTAAGCTTTTGAATATCCACTTATCAGTGAATGCACACCATGCATGTTCTTTTGGGACTGGGATGCCTCACTCAGGATGTTATTTTTAAGTTCCATCCATTTGCCTGGTAATTTCATGAAGTCATTGTTGTTGTTTTTTTATTGGATATATTCTATATTTACAATTCATTTCCCTTTTTCTGGTTCCCCATCCCCCAAAGGTCTCACATGCCCTTTTCCCTCCCCCTGTTCCCCCATCCACCCCTTCCCACTTCCCTGTTCTGGTATTCCCTTACACTGATGCTTTGATCCTTTCCAGCACCAGTGTCCACTCCTTTCTTCTTGTCAGACATCATTTGGTATGTGAATTGTGTCTTTGGTGTTCCAAGATTCTAGGCTAATATCCACTTATCAGTGAGTGCATACCATGGGTATTCTTTTGAGACTGGGTTACCTCACTTAGTATGATGTTCTCCAGCTCCATCCATTTCTCTAAGAATTTCATGAATTAATTGTTTCTAATGGCTGAATAGTATTCCATTGTGTATATATACCACATTTTTTGTATCCATTCCTCCATTGAGGGACATCTGGGTTCTTTCCAGCTTCTGGCTATTATAAATAAGGCTGCTATGAACATAGTGGAGCATGTATCCTTATTGCATGCTGGGGAATCTTCTGGGTATATTCCCAGGAGTGGTATGGCTAGGTCCTCCGGAAGTATCATGTCCAGTTTTCTGAGGAACCACCATACTGATTTCCAGAGTGGTTGTACCATCTTGCAGTCCCACCAGCAGTGGAGGAGTGTTCCTCTTTCTCCACATCCTCGTCAACACCTGATGTCTTCTGAGTTTTTGATCTTAGCCATTATGACTGGTGTGAGGTAAAACCTCAGGGTTGTTTTGATTTGCATTTCTCTAATGACTAATGATGTTGAACATTTTTAAGGTGTTTCTCAGCCATCTGAATTTCTTCAGGTGAAAAGTCTTGGTTTAGCTCTGTACCCCACTTTTGGATAGGGTTATTTGGTTTTCTGGGGTCTAACTTCTTGAGTTCTTTGTATATATTGGATATTAGGCCCCTGTCGGATGTGGGGTTGGTGAAGATCTTCCCAATTTGTTGGTTGCTGATTTATCCTTTTGACAGTGTCTTTTGCCTTACAGAAATTTTATAATTTTTATAATTTGTCTATTCTTGCTCTTAGAGCATAAGCAATTGGTGTTCTGTTCAGGAATTTTTCCCCTGAGCCAATGTCCTCAAGGGTCTTACCCAGTTTCTTTTCTATTTGTTTTAGTATGTCTGGTTTTATGTGGAGGTCCTTGATCCACTTGGAGTTGAGCTTAGTGCAAGGAGATAAGAGCGGATCAATTCTCATTCTTCTGCATGTTGACCTCCAGATGAGCCAGCACCATTTGTTGAAAAGGCTATCTTTTTTTCCACTGGATGTTTTCAGCTCCTTTGTCGAAGATCAATTGGCCATAGATGTGTGGGTTCAATTCTGGGTCTTCGATCCTATTCCATTGATCCACCTCCCTGTCACTAAACCAATACCATGCAGTTTTTAACACTACTGCTCTATAGTATTGCTTGAGGTCCAGGATATTGATTCCCCCAGAAGTTCTTTTGCTGTTGATGATAGTTTTAGCTATACTGGGATTTTTGTTATTCCAGACGAATTTGAGAATTGCTCTTTCTAACTCTATGACGAACTGAGTTGGGATTTTGATGGGGATTGCGTTGAATCTGTATATTGCTTTTGGTAAAATTGCCATTTTAACTATATTAATCCTGCCAACCCATGAGCATGAAAGATTTTTCCATTTTCTGATGTCTTCTTCTATTTCCCTCTTCAGAGGCCTGAAGTTTTTGTCATATAAATATTTCACATGTTTTGTTAGAGTCACTCCAAGATACTTTATACTGTTTGTGGCTATTGTGAAGTCATGGTTTTTAATACCTGAGTAGTATTCCATTGTGTAAATGTACCACAGGAATTTTATTTCTGTAAAAACCATTAGAAGTAGCATTATAAAGACTGAATAGGTTGCATATATTCATGTGTGTGTATATGTATGTGTATAAAACAATAATTAAATAAAAAGAGACCATAAATTTAAAAGAAAGCAAGGACAGTACATGGGAGGATTTTTAAGAAATGTTAAGAAGGGAGGAAATGTTATGATTATATCATTATCTGAAGACTTAAAAGAAATAAAAATTAAGAATTTTTAATATCAACCACTATAAACTCAAATGCAAAGAAAAATGTTTGCATGTGTCGGTGTATTTATTTCTTGGTAGGCTTTTGCTATGGTTAAACCCAGAATCATATTGCTATGCATAGTGTAGGGCAGTGCTATATCCCAAGTGCCAAGCAAAAAGGAAATAGATCAAGATATATAAAAACTGTGCTTTGTAAGGCTTTATGACTTTCCATCCTAGGTATTACTTTCCATTATCTCAGGCACAGTCAACCCTTCACACTGATACCTTCTCTTTTATGTCCTTTAAGGCCTGTTCTTCTCCCCATTTTTTATCATTTATTTTTAAAAGGATTATAACAAATGTAATTAATATATTTGATTACAATTATACCATTAATCAGGAGTAATTCAATACATATATGCATGTAACTCAATTTCTAAGACTACAAACCTCAGCTGTTATACATTGGTTAAATATATTCTATCTGTATTTCTTCTATAGTCATCAAAGAAACTTTGGTAAAGATTATAGTTATTTGAAAGGGTTTATGTCTTAAAATAAAATATAAACACTTAATTTAAATATAAAAGAATGCTACAGCCTAAGTGACATAAAGAACCTACCTAAATCTTTTGGTTAAGGACCAGTTAAAGGATTCTGCAGGTTTATTGACCATAAAATATCCACTGTAGTTGCTCTGTCCCATGTATCTGCTTCAGTTGCAGTCGTTGGTGTGATTTGGATGTTTTGTTTATTGCTTTTCTAAATTATCTTTGTTTCTAAATTATTGTATTTAACAAATATGATGTAATTACTAAATAATCTCAAACATTCCATCTTTGTCTGTAAGTGGTTGGTACTTCCTCAGATTCTATAAGTGAGATTATTGTCCCAGAGGCTTCACCTCTGGCCTTGACCCTGTTTAACTCATAAAATGGTAATCATGAATCAAATCAAAGTGACTGTTTTCCATTAAAATTTTGTTGACATTAAAACTTGAATTCCATATAACTCTTCAATTGCATCATATATGATTATTTTTATTTTAAAAATATGTTAAATTAGAAAAGCCTATGGTCAATACTTTGAATTTGGCCCATAGAAATTTATTTGTGAATCCTTCTCTTTGAAATAAGGAAAATTTTGTTTTGCACAAAAAACCCTCTGCAAATCAGATTGATATTTAAAGATGTTAAATTCTCAGTGAAGATGGTAATTAAAGTAACTACTAATGCCATATGTGGCTATTTGCTTTCATAACCAAAACAACTGAAAACATAAACCGATGGCTGTGTCAAAAGCTTAAATTGCTTTCTCTGTTGGATCATATCAGGGTCTCAGAAGTACATGAGCTTAATTTAGATTGAAGTTTTCTAATGAAAATTTCTTCTTAACACAGAATTTCTGAGTAACTACTCTTTAGTCCCTAGGTCAGTTTCTTTATGACATGTAAATGATGCCATTCTGCCTTCAAATTAATATTTATTGACCGATATTAAATATTGATTCGCTGAGCCAGGCGTGGTGGCGCACGCCTGTAATCCCAGCACTTGGGAGGCAGAGGCAGGCGGATTTTTGAGTTCGAGACCAGCCTGGTCTACAGAGTGAGTTCCAGGACATCCAGGGCTATACAGAGAAACCCTGTCTCAAAAAACCAAAACCAAAACGAACAAACAAATTAACAAAAAAACAAAACCAACCAAACAAACAATAAATATTGATTCGCTAATGCATGTTTCCTATATGCATTGTAGATGAACTATAAAGCATGGACTTATGTAATTTATAAATTACATACACACATATGTACAGCCATGCCTTAAACATATACAAATCTCTTAAACTAGGAAAATCATATTAGAAAGATTGCTGAGCACAATGGGGAAAAAAAGAAAAAAAAAAAAAAGCAAGAAAAAGAAAAAGAAAAAGAAAGAAAAAAGTAGACTATAGGGCCTATATTCTATTTGTTTTCTCCACAAAGTTGTATAATAACTAAGTGATCTTTTGTTTCTTTGTTATTAGATTTGGGATAGGAATAATGCTGCCTAATTGTTCTTGATCTATGTGAGGGAAACAGATATGCAACCAGGAAGTCAAACTCATCCTCACCAGGGTAATCTCCGTCACCTCAGAGAATGGCTGAAGTCTCTGGTGTTAGTAGTTCTGTGAGACAAACAGGGATGACTGGTAAGTAGCCACACTCTCTTCAACTACTTTTCCAAGCCAACAAAAAAATGCATTTCACATTGTAAACTGCTAGCTTCCTGTCATCATTTGCTTCACAAATTGTGTATTTAGCTTTTTATGCATTCATATAAAGTTATGCATGGCTTAAGTGATGTTGTAAATAGTTAAAACATGAAAGATACTGCCTCTCTGGTTGTATAGTAAAGTACCACTAGATTTCAGCACACTTGGCACAAGGATAATGCCTTGGAGCCATTCAAGTCTGAAAAAGCTTCAGTGGTATCATTTAAGCTTGAGGTATATTGGCAGAGCAGGGATACGACTAATCTAATTTTGGCTTAAGCTACCTATTACTCATATTCTCTCTCCACAGCATTCACACTTCAATTAACAAACTGTATATGATACACACATATATTTATAGTTTATATTTTTTCCTGTGTTGGCAATGAAACTTTTTAAATTACCTCCTGTAAGCTGTGAGAATTTTCTATCTGAATCTGTTTGGTAAGCTGAGCTTAGCATCATAAATTGCGGGTGCATGGGCTTTTCCTGCTTCTCCTAGAGAAGGTTCTGTTTGTGCAGTACAGCTCACCTCTATCTAATTTACACTTCCCACTCTCCTTGCTAAGCAGGATATGGTCCCCATGCACATCCCCTTCATAAAAACTAACATCCAGAAGGAGAATCTGTGCCAAGTCTTTGTATGCACAACTTTACTGAAGAAAGATGCACCAAGATCTCAAAATCAGAAAAATGGATTCAGGTTGTCAAGTCAACATCTTCTGTAGTCAACTTCTCCATCTAACTCAAGTTTCAAACCTGGAACTTCTTCAAAGTCATGTGTTTGATGTGTAAGTTACATCCATTAGGAGGTACAATTCTCTGAGCTTCTGAGATATAGCAAACATTACAATAAACATAAAAATTATTCCTTATGACCTCATTCTAAAATGTTTCCTCATGAATCTTGAATGCCAGTCTACTGTCCCTACTCACCTAACTTGTGTCATGAGAATTTGTCACTAATAGTATGACACAATATTATATAGTCTGTGGACATCTGTGGGGACTCTTTTTCATCTGCCATAGTATTTTAATATTTTCCTTCATTTGTGCTTATTAATTCCTTCTTGCTGATGAATAATAAACCATTCATGGGGGAAATTTGCATATTCATTCAATATTGAATGGTAATTATTTATGAAGTACCTGAGTTTTAATGGCTAGGAATATAAATGACTTCACCATGCCTCTGCACATGTATGGATGGATATATTTTCATTTCTATGGATAAATGATGAAGAATAAGAATCTTGGACCATAGATATGTTGTACATCAAATCCTGCCAGGCTGTCTTCCAACATGACTGTAATTTTCTCTGTTGTTTTGGATTCCATTGAGCAATTCATGAGACTCACAGTGCTCTGAATCCTTGTGAGGCATTTCTGGAGCCTTGTAATGGAATCCTACTGCTGCGATTTGCATTCCCCTAGTCAGTGACCATGTTGCTTGTCACCTATTTCTTTGTAAATGTCTTTTCAAATTGCATTCCTATTACAGGAATTGGATTGTTTTTAATACTGAGTTCTGAAATTTTGAAAACATATTCTTTTTACAAACTTTCTCTCAAATACATGTATAATAAATATCATTCCATGTCTGTAGATTGTTAGAAAAGATATGTTAAGTAGAATATAAGTGTCTCACTCTGATAATGTCCAAGTTATAGTATTTTCCCTTTTGTCTTTTTGTCTTTTATATTTTGGACCTAGAAAATGTGTTTCTAGCAAAATATATTAGTAAAATGTCTATCTTACTTTGTGAAACTTGAATGTATAATATAAATACCATTAAGTAATCCAATCAAAAATAAAGTTATAGTATTTGCTTAAAGAAGTGTAAATTCTTATGGAATAATACATACATGCAAATATGTACATACTCATCATACAAAATTAGGTTAAAGTTATATATCTGTACATATATATATGCATATTTTTCTCAAACAATTTTGCTCTTATTCTATTCCCAAATAAAATAATCTGAAGGTATTTAGAGAATGAATTGTTTCAAAAGGCATGCAAATTTTAAAATAAATGGTGCTGGCAGACATTATAGTAATGGAACTAGTAATAGTAATTAGGAACTAGACAAGGCAGCCCTCTCCATATTTATTCAATATAATACTTGAAGGTCTAGCTAGAGCAATTAGACAACATAAGGAGGTCAAAGGGGTACAAATTGGAAAGGAAGAAGTCAAATTATCACTATTTGCAGATGACATGATAGTATACTTAAGCGACCCAAAAACTCCACCAGAGAACTCCTGCAGCTGATTAACAACTTCAGCAAAGTGGCTGGGTATAAAATCAACTCAAACAAATCAGTAGCCTTCCTATAATAAACAGGCTGAGAAAGAAATTAAGGAAATGACACCCTTCACAATAAACACAGACAATATAAAATATCTTGGTGTGACTCTAACCAAACAAGTGAAAGACAGGAACTTCAAGTCTTTAAAGAAAGAAATCCAAGAAGACCTCAGAAGATGGGAAAATCTTCCATGCTCTTAGATTGGCAGGATTAATATAGTAAAAATGGTCATCTTGCCAAAAGCAATATACAGATTCAATGCAAACCCCATCAAAATTCCAACTCAGTTCTTCATAAAGTTAGAAATAGCAATTCTAAAATTCATCTGGAATAACAAAAAAAAAACCCAAACAACAACAACAACAACAAAAAAAAAAAACCCCAGGATAGCTAAAACTATCCTTAAGAGTAAAAGAACAAGCCGGGCAGTGGTGGCACACGCCTGTAATCCCAGCACTTGGGAGGCAGAAGCAGGTGAATTTCTGAGTTTGAGGTCAGCCTGGTCTCCAGAGTGAGTTCCAGGACAGCCAGGGCTATACAGAGAAACCCTGTCTCAAAAAACCAAAAGAGAGAGAGAGAGAGAGAGAGAGAGAGAGAGAGAGAGAGAGAGAGAGAGAGAGAGAGAGAGAACATCTGGGGGAATCAGTATCCCTGACCTCAAGGAGTACTACAGAGCAATTGTGTTAAAAAGTGCATGGTATTGGTACAGTGACAAGCAAGTAGATCAATGGAATAGAATTGAAGACCCAGAAATGAACCCACACACCTATGGTCACTTGATCTTTGCACAGGAGGTACAATCCTCCAGTGGAAAAAAAGCCTTTTCAACAAATAGTGCTGGTTCAACTGGAGATCACCATGCAGAAGAATGCAAATTGATACACTCTTATCTCCTTGCACTAAGTTCAGGTCCAAGTGGATCAATGACCTCCACATAAAACCAGACACACTGAAACTAATAGAAAAGAAACTGGGGAAGACCCTTGAGGACATGGGCACAGGGGAAAATTTCCTGAGCAAAACACCAAGAGCTTATGCTCTAAGATCAAGAATTGACAAATGAGACCTCATAAAATTAAAGTTTCTGTAAGGCAAAAGACATTGTCAAAAGAACAAAACAGAAACCAAGAAATTGGGAAAAGGTCTTTACCAACACTACATCCAGCAGAGGGCTTATAGCCAAGATATACAAAGAACTCAAGAAGGCAGATTCCAGAAAGCCAAGTAACCCCATTAAAAATCGGGTACAGAGCTAAGCAAAGAATTTTCACCTGAAGAATATTGAATGGCAGAGAAGTACTGAAAGAAATGTTCAACATCCTTAGTCATCAGGGAAATGCAAATCAAAACAACCCTGAGATTTCACCTCACACCAGTCAGAATGGCTAAGATCAAAAACTCAGGGGAACACCAGGTTCTGGGGAGTATGTGGAGAAAGAGGAACACTCCTCCACTGCTGTTGGGGTTGCAAGCTGATACAACCACTCTGGCAATCAGTCTTGTGGTTTCTCAGAAAACTGGGCATGATACTATGAGAGGACCCTGCTATTCCACACCAGAGGATTCCCCAGCATGTAATAAGGATACATGCTCTACTATGGTTATTGCAGCCCTATATATAATAGCCAGAAGCTGGAAAGGACCCAGATGTCCATCAACGAAGGAATGGATACAGAAAATGTGGTATATTTACACTATGGAATACTATTCAGCCAATAAAAACAGTGAATTCATGAAATTCTTAGACAAATGGATGGAACTGGAGAATATCATTCTAAGTGAGGTAACCCAATCACAAAGGAACACTCACGGTATGCACTCACTGATAAGTGGATATTAGCCTAGAAGCTTGGAATACCCAAGACGCAATTCACATATCAAATAAATCCCAAGAAGAAGGAAGGAGTGGCCCTGGTCCTGGAAAGGCTCAGTGTGTTCAGGAATACCAGGACAGGGAAGAAGGAAGGGGTTCCCTGATTAGGAAACAGTGGGAAGGAAGAGGGGTTATGGGACTTTTGTGAAAGGGGGTTCCAGGAAAGGGGAAACTTGTAGACCCAGAACAGAGAAATCGGGGGGGGGATGATTGGGGATTAGTTGGGGGGAGAGGAATTATGGGACGTATGGTGGGGGGAACTGGGAAAGGGGAAAACCTTTGGAATGTAAACATAGAATATAGAAAATAAAAATTAAAAAAAGAATGTATCGAATAAATTTTTAATAAAAAATTAGGTTAAAGTTATGTATCTGTACATACATATATGTATATTTTTCTCAATGTAAAATATATTCAAACAATTTTGTTCTTATTCTGCTCCCAAATAAAATAATCTGAAGGTATTTTAAAGAATGAATTGTTTCAAAAGGCAAGCCAATTTTAAAATAAATGGTGCTGCTAGACATTATAGTATTATAATAATACCATCAAGATTTTCAAGAGAAGACCAGAATGTGTACCTTGATGTTAATATATGTTATATAACACATATATGTATAATTATCAATACATACATTTTATATCTATATAGGTACACACACTATCACACATACACATAACACACATATATATATAAATATATATACATATATATGTATATATATTTATATATATATATATAGAGAGAGAGAGGGAGAGAAAAGAAAAGATGCATGTGTGTGTCCTTGTAGATATAGATGGACACATGTTAAGAGACAGGTATATAGATAGATAATATGCAAAAAATTAGTTACAGAGCATTGATCCTCAAGTTTGTGAAGAAAATGGGTAAGCAACTCCCATTGATCTAAAAAGACATATTCCATTCTATTTAAATAGAATGAGAATATACAAATACCAAGATAACAAATATATAACTTGAGTGATTAATCATATTTTAATTAGCACAGTTGTTGAGGATTGGTACTTTACAGAATCCTCAACATACCCAATTGCTTCACAGGCAACATCTAATCTAAACACAACAGCATTACTTAAACATGAAACTGAAATGGTGAATATAATTTCACAACTGTGGTTCCCAGAATCTTCCTAAAAGGATCAGCATACTTTTACTCATGAAATTAAAAAGAAATACCTACTTTCATAAAGCTTCAATTATAATTTTTTATAAACTGATGCAATGATTGTTCTTACTCTTACAAATTGTAAAATAAGAAAATTCTCAAAAACAGCAGTTGCAATATCTAAAATATTTGACATTATGCACATAATCTAGTAATAAAATGTAAATGATTTCATCTTTATACCATTGGCAAATGCTAATACTATTTGGTGTATTGTTATAATTAAAAAGATTGCAAAGAAGGAAGAATAGAAGCATGTTTGTGTCTGTGTATGGAAATGAAGGTGTGAATGCTCACATCAGAAGAGAGAAAGGTATGGATAATCTACAGAAAATGAATTTCATAGAACTGGAATTTGTAATAGAGAAGAAAATAAGTCTAGATAAGCAACTTCTACCTATGTACGAAGAGACTTTCTATTCTAGGATGAGAGCAATGGTGATGTGTTCAAATAAAATATGAGAGATAGTCACAATAACTTGTATAATTCAAGCAATGTCTCTGATGAGAATTTAGAAATATCTATGTAAAGCTGTGAATGCAGATTTTCTTGGATCACTCAATGTAGGAGATTTTCCTCCATTGGGAATAAAAAAAATTAAATTAAAACACCTGTGGAAACATCATTTCTTAAAAATTACTAGAAAAAATGGGGGAGGGGCAGAAAAAATTACTAGAAATAGTAAAAAGTTGAGGCTTTGATAACTTGTGTTTCTTTCACATAGAGTGATATTTCATGGTCAAGAAAGTTATACATGCATCTTGATTGTTTGATGGTTATGAATACATCAATATTGCATTATTGAATATAACTTATACTGGAAATTAGTGTTATAGTATGAAGACTTGGATGACAGTTAAGCCAGAAACTCCAAGAAGCAAAATATTCACAAGAACATCATTGTTTCTATGTCTACATAGTGTTGTATGAAGTCTGATTGACATAAGGATGAAATTACAAAGACTAGAAAAATGAAGTAAAGTTGTGATAGAAAGAAGGATAACAACTACTAAGTTGGGAATGCATGTGATAAATAAGTGTATTTGTCTATGGTTGATGTCTGTTTATACTTCTGACTACTGAAAGTTGTATCTCAATTGACTTTGTAAAACTGGGATATGTGATTTCACTTCTTGATAATTCCTTTCATAAGGGTCAACTTGTGTAATAACAACCTCTGATGTTCAATTTTTATTTTATGATATTTTTGAAATCACCAAACTGTACATGACGATTATTACATAAAGTAACCTTATGCCAATGAAGTGATAGGGACAAAAATATAGGGGTATTTGCAGAATACTTGTACATAGTAGTTAAGAGACAATATAGAAGTATATAAGATATGAATATTTGAGAAATTTACATTTCTGGGCTGATGTGATCTCAGTGATTCAGGGCACTTGTTTCTGTTAGAGAGGATCTAGGTCTCATTCCCTTTACCAACATGGTAGTTCATAATCATCTGTAGTTCTAATTCCAGGGGTATCTAATGGCCTTTGCTGACATGAACAGGTACTAGGCATACCCATAGTCTATGTGTGTGTGTGTGTGTGTGTGTGTGTGTGTGTGTGTGTATAATTTTACATATATGTATATATAGATAGGTATATATAGATTAAATATATCTAAAATTAAAAGTATTTTGAGAAATTCACAAAAGCCTGCTTTTTATTTAACTTAACTATACAGGTAGGAATATTTTCACATTTAGATATACACATAGTTAAGGAATATAAAATTTTTATGGTACCTGATGAAACTATATTTTTGTTTAGTAAACAAGTATATTGAAATGAACCTAAATCCAATTCATGGTGCATTTTGGTCTTATTAGAAGTTAATACATGCTCTTAGCTCTCTCTCATTGCACTCTCACCTCTCTGCCCCTCTTGGGCTCTCTTCCCCTCCCCCTCTCTCTAAGTGGTCATGGCTGGCCTCCTCTCTCTCTCTCTCTCTCTCTCTCTCTCTCTCTCTCTCTCTCTCTCTCTCTCTCTCCCTCCACTATACCATTGACTCAAATCCTCTTCCCTGAATAAACTCTATTCTATAACAAAAAAAAGTTAATACACTAAATGTTCTACCTAGGAGATATTTTGTTCTTAGTTTGATTAGCTGATCTAATATCTGTAACAATCTTATGGCATGCCACAAAATATTGAGAGAAATATTTCAGAAATTGAGATAATACATTTCAAGGACTAGTTATAACAAGGAAAGTATATAACCTATGAAAACTGGGGTTCTCTTAGCAACAGTGGCAGAGTGGATCTATATTCTTGACGCCAGACCAGCTTGTAATGAATGAAAAAGCAGAAATTTTTATTCCTGTTGAGAAAGGGTGTTCGGGATTTAGTTGTTTACATAATGTCAGCAGTCTTGTTCTGCTAATATGTCGTTGCTAAATCATGTGTTTCACCTCATCTTCTTCACACTTTTGTTCAATGGAGAACATTTGCCCTCAATCTGAACAACAGTTTGGTCAAAAGAACTTAACTCTAAGTGCAAGAACACTCAGGCTACTAGCTCACTACTTCCTCTCAAGTATTCTGTCCCAATTTTTCAGAAAAAAAAATCCTAGAGTACAGACTATGTGATTTGAAGACACAGACAGTAATTTGTACAATAAAGATACTCGGGCTTTCACTTTGACAGTGTGTGAATCATTTTCCATATGGTATATGGAAATATATATTTGATCTTTGTCAAGTTTCCTGGTATGTAACTGCTCAAATCCTGTGAGGTTTTTGAATGTTTGCCTTTTTTATCTTTTATTAAAATAGATTCTTTTCTCACATAATATATCCTGACTACTATTTCTAGTCTTTCTATTCCTACCCATTTTCCCTATCTCTCCTCCCATTCAAATTGATCCCAGTTCTATCTCTGATTAGAAAACAAACAGGCTAATGATAAAGCAGAGGATCAGTACCCAAAAACTTAAAGTGGGGGCCCCATCGCCTAGGACAACATGCACATAGCTCATTGAATGTAGACAGATAAAGCTTTTAACAGCATGAGTCCTTCATCCCTATATTATAATCTTTCATGAATAGGACGGTACACTTCAGGCTATGTGAGAAGAAACAGGGACACAAAACCAGCCAGAAAACACTTGACCTATAATCTGTTCTGCCTACAAGATATGCTGTGGGAATAGTGACACAGAACTTATGGAGTGACCAACCAATATCTTGCTTAATTTGAGGCTGATGTCACAAAAGGGAGCCCATGCTCTATACTGCCTGAGAGGTGGCATGCTAGATTAAAGGCCATTGATCAGAGATTAAATGACTCTTTAAATCAGAACAAAGACTCTTCAGAAGAATCCAACCTGGAACTTATAGCTACAGAAGACAAGGTATTCCAAATGAGAAAAAAATCTACAGGGTTATCAAGAGTTAAAATGGCAGCCCATAAAAATATGATATACTGAGGTAAAATTTCAGATTCTGTGTAAGGAAGTCACCTTAGAACAATGTTATACAATTGTTTAGGTGTTTAATTTTATATAATTTGAAAATTTAAAATATGTCCATGATATTGTTGATGCATGTTCAGAGTTCCAAGGAACTTCTTACCTGAGTTCTGAAGGGAATGATTCTGAGATTGTTCATTTATTAGAGATGGTAACTATCTTGGAGATGCCTTTATAGTTTGAAGCTGTTGATGCTTCAACATCATCCACTAGAATGCAACAATATTTTAGACATTATGGCATAAAACATTTTATTGGCATATCTCACAATTGTACAGGTGTCATAGAAATCCAACAAGACTTTAAAAGAAATGCTCAGGGCAAAGTAGGGGGGTATGATGACTCCCAAAAACAATTTAAATAATGCTTTATTGACTTTAAGAATATTAAATGCCAATGAGAACACACAGCTGCTGAAAAGCATGGGATTTTAGAAAGGACTGATGGATTAGATCAGTATAATCAGAATGGAAGGAATACTGAGTTGATGAGGAAAGGTTTTGTTTTTGTTTCAATAGGAGCAGAATATGTTTTCTTTCAAAATGAACAAAAATCATGTTTGACCAGAGGAGGCCTCTCAAAAATCTTGGTTACACAGAGGAAAAAATAAATCAAGAAGGACAAAATAGGTAATCTGTATTGCTCATCTCTATGCATGGGAACAGCTATGAAAGTAGTTGAGACATTAAGATATTTCAAGCTAGGACTGGAGCTAAGTATAGCAGATAAATCTTGCTGGCTACAGAATCATTGGAACTTATTTTGCCATCCTTTTAAAGGGCATGGATAAATACATATGTTTGGATATATAGCCACAACTAACTTATAAAAGAAATACAGATGCCTTTCTTGCTTTAACAGAGAAAAGAACCATCTTTATCTCAATTTTGGTTACTGCATACTTCATACATGTGTGGTGGTTTAAATATGCTAGGGCCACTGGCAATGGTATTTTTAGGGGCCTTATTAGAGGAAGTGTATCACTGTGAGAGTAGGCTTTGAAGCTCTGCTCAGTAGGAAACAGTCAGTTTTCTACTGGCTACAGTCAGATAAAGACGTAGGAGACTCTCAGCTCCTCCAATGCCATACCTGCTTGAACACTGCCATGATTTCTACCATGATGATAATGGAATGAACCTCAAAACCTGGAAACCATGCCCAATTAAATGCTGTCCTTTATAAGAGCTTCCTGGGTCACGGTATCTCTTTATAGAAATGTAAATCCTAAAACACATGTGTCAATGCAGAAGTATAGATTACCTTCAAAATTTTGTATGTTCACAGAGTAAAAAACCAGATAATGATGAAATTAAAATGATTAACAAAATTCACCTTCAAGGATGCTGAGATGCTGAGATGCTTTGGTCCTTCTTTGATACAAAATACCCATGGGAGGAAATATAGAGACAAAGTGTGGAGCAGAGACTGCAGGAAAGACCATCCAGAGACTGCTCCACTGGGGATCCATCCCATATAGAGTTACCAAAGCCAGACATTATTGTGGATGCCAACAAATCCTAGCTGACAGCAGCCTTATATAGTTGTCTCCTGAGAGTCCCTGTCAGTGCTTGACAAATACAAAGGTAGGATGCTCTCAGTCAACCATTGAACTTAGCACAGGGTCCCCAATGGAGGAGCCAGAGAAATAACGCAAGGACCTGAAGGGATTTGCAGACCCATAGGAAGAACAACAATTATGAACCAGCCAGTACCCCCAGAGCTCCCAGGGACTTAACCACGAACCAAGGAGTACACATGGATGGACCCACGGCTCCAGCCAAATGGATAGCAGAGGATGGCCTGGTTGGACATCAATGTGAGGAGAGGCCCTTGGAACTCTGAAGGCTCATGGTACCAGTGTAGGGGAATGCCAGGTCAGGGAAGGGGGAGTGTGTGGCTTAGTGAGCAGGGGGAGGGGGAATGGGATAGGGGTTTGCGGAGGGGAAAAGTGGAAAGGAGAAAAGTAAGTAAAGAAAATATCTAAAATATCATAACATCTATAAATAGCAATATTTTGAATTCTTTCTCTCCAAATTACATCTCCTTGATCTCCTTTAGTTGTCTTATTGCTCTAGCTAAAACTTCAAGTCCTATATTGAATAGATATGAAGAGAGTATTATAGTTTTTTGTCAATGTTTATAAAGGAAGTTTGTCTGAAAATCTCTTTTTTTGTTGTTGAACCTTTGTATGGTTTAGGTATCTTGATAGCTATGGCCACATAGAATGAGTTTGGTAATGGTCCTTCTGTTTCTATTTTGTAAAATAGTTTAATGAGGACATAGTTTGATATTAGCCAGTCTTATAAATACTAGTAGAATTCTGCTCTAAAACACATGGCCCTGGGCATTTTGTTTGCTTGTTTGTTTGTTTGTTAGGGGTTATAGGCATACCTAAATTGTTTACTTGATTTAATTTTGGTAAGTGGAATCTATCAATAAAACCATCCATGTCATTTAAATTTTCCAGTTGTGTGGAACTGAAGACCCAATGATTCTTTGGATTTCTGATTTTGATATTCAAATATTGTTTATATTGTCTTTCTGTCTTGTAGTTAGTTTTGCTAAGCATTTTTCTTTCTTGTCAATTTTGTCAAAGAACCAGCTATCAGTTTTATTGACTGTATTTTTCTCTGCATTTCTAAATTATTAATATCAGCCATGAATTTGTTTATTTTCTACTATAATCTCCCCTTGGATGTGCTTATTCTTTTGTTCTAGAGCTTTCAGCTGTGCTTTTAAGTTGCTAATATGAACTCTCTCAATTTTATTTTTGAATGCACATAATGCTATGAGCTTTCCTCATAGCAGTGGCTTTCATTGTGTCCCATAAGGTTGGATATGTTGTGCGTTCATTTTTATTGAATTTTAAAAAGTCTTTAATTTTTTTCTTCAGTGATCACTTAGTAGAGAGTTGTTCAGCTGACAATGTGTGGCCCATCTCTGTGGCTGTCCCTCTTTTCTATTCTTAATTTATTAATTTGTGTATTCTCTCTGGGTTTTTTTTTAATTTGGATCAGTGTTTGTTAATCTGATTGATGTTTTCAAAGAAATAGCACTCTATTTCATTGATTTTGTGTTTTTGTGTCTGTGTTTTGTTTTTGCTTTTATTTTATTAATTTCACCCCTGTTCTTAATTATTTCTTTCCATCTACTCCTTTTGGGTGTGATTTCTTCTTTTTAGTAAAATGCTTTTAGGTGTGCTGGTAAATTATTAGGATGAGATCTCTCCACTTTTTAATTGGCAATTAGTGATTTGAATTTGCCTCTTAGAACCTTTCCTGTATGTCTTATGAGTATATTATATTTTTGTTTTCATTCAATCTATAAAGCCTTTAATTTCCTAATTAATTTTCCATGACTCATTAAATTCAATAGTGTGTTTTCACTTTCCATGAGTTTCTAAACTTTCTCTTGTTTCTGTTGGTGATATACAGTTTTAATCTATGATCTTCAGATAGAATATGGGTTGTTATTTTAATTTCTTTTTTCTTTTTTTTTTCTTTTTTTCTACTTTTTTAATTGGATATATTCTATTTTTACATTTCATTTCCCCTTTTCTGGTTCCCTGCCTCCCAAAGGTCCCACATGCCCTTTTCCCTCCCCGTGTTCCCCCATCCTCCTTTTTCCACTTCCCTGTTCTGGTATTCCCTTACACTGATGCTTTGAGCCTTTCCAGAACCAGGGTCTACTCCTTCCTTCTTGTTGGACATCATTTGGTATGTGGATTGTGTCTTTGGTGTCCCAAAATTCTAGGCTAATATCCATTTATCAGTGAGTACATACTATGGGTACTCTTGCTTTGTGTTCAAGTATATGTTCAGTTTTGGCGAAAGTTCCTTGAGGTGCTGAGAAGATTGTATATTTTTCTTGTTTTGGTGACATTTTCTGTAAATACCTGTAAGTCCATTTGTTTTTCTTTTAATTAGATATATGCTTTATTTACATTTCAAATGATTTCCCCTTTCCTGAATCCACCCTTTCTGAAAATCCCATAAGCCATCTTCCCTCCCCCTGATCCCCAATCAACCCCTTCCTGCTTCCCTGTACTGGTATTCCCCTACACTGCTGCACTGAGTCTTTCCAGGACCAGGGGCCTCTCCTTCTTTTTTCTTTGGCATCATTTGATATCTGAATTATTTCTTGGGTATTCCGAGCTTCTGGGCTGATATCTGTTTTTCGGTGAGTGCATACCATGTGTGTTCTTTTGTGATTGGGTCAACTCACTCAGGATGACATTCTACAGTTCCACCTACTTGCCTACGAATTTCATGAATTCATTGTTTTTAATAGCTGAGTAGTATTCCATAGTGTAAATATACCACATTATCTGTATCCATTCCTCCATTGAGGGACATTTGGGTTCTTTCCAGCTTTTGGCTATTATAAATAGGGCTGCTATGAACATAGTGGAGCATGTATTCTCATTACGTGCTGGGGAATCCTCTGGGTATATGCCCAGAAGTGTTATAATGGGGTCCTCTGGTAGTATCATGCCCAGTTTTCTGAGGAACTGCCAACTGTTTTCCAGAGTGGTTGTACCAGCTTGCAACTCCATCAGCAGTGGAGGAGTGTTCCTCTTTCTCCACATACTCCCCAGAACCTGTTTTCTCCTGAGTTTTTGATCTTAGCCATGCTGACTGGTGTGAGGTGAAATCTCAGGGTTGTTTTGATTTGCATTTCCCTGATAACTAAGGATGTTGAACATTTCTTTAAGTGCTTCTCAACCATTCAATATTCCTCAGGTGAAAATTATTTGTTTAGCTCTGTACCCCATCTTTTAATAGTCCATTTGGTTTTTAATATCTGTTAACTCCAACATTTCTCTATTTAGTTTTTGTCTGGATGACTATTCTTATTGGTAAGAAAGGGGGTATTGAAATCTCTCTGTATAAGTGTGTGAGCATATATAAGTGACCTAATCTCCAGTGGTGCCTCTTTATGCACTTGTCTTTGATGCATATATGTTAACAAGTACATGTTCTCTTGGTGGATTTTCTTTTGATAAGTATGTATTGTTCTTCCCCTCTTTTCTGATTAGTTTTGGTCTGACTATTTTTTCAGATAAAACAATGGCTACACCAGCTTGTATTTTAGGTCAATTTGATGGGAATATCTTTTTACCTCCTTTTGGTGATGCCTGTCACTGATGTTTAATTGTCCTTCTTGGATGCAGGAGAACAGTGGATTCTGTTTTCACATCCATTGACATTGAGAGATATCAATAGGAAGTGTATGTTGAATTTTGATATTTTGCTGTTGTGTGTGTGTGTGTGTGTGTGTGTGTGTACGTGTGTGTGTGTGTGTGTGTGTGTGTGTGTGTGTGTGTATGTGTGTGTGTGTTCACTTTTGCTATGTTACCCTAGGATTATCAATCTTTGTTTTTTCTTGGGTAGAGTTAGTCTCTTTTAAAATGAATATGGATGGTGACTATAAACCTAAGCATCTTCATAATAGATTGATTACCTGAAAAACCCAAGCAGAAGGAGGCATGGTTTAAACATGAATGGGATCACCAATAGATAATAATATCAGGTCATGCCTATGATAACAAATCCCTTAATTGCAAGTTCTGAGAACTTTTGTACAGCTAAACACAAGAAGGTTCCTGTAGACGAAGTTTTAGAAGTCCTTGGAACTATCATGTCTCTTCTCCATATATGAGCCTGTGCTTATATATATATATATATATATATATATATATATATATATATATAATTATAGTTTGGAATGGAGTTATTTTTTGAATTCTGTGAAGCATTAAAGCAAATTATTAGAACTCCACATTAGACCCGTAGAATCCTGATTTCTCCTTCATACTCAGAAACATATGCAAAATACTTGTAAGCCTGTGGGGTGTCAGAGGCCATCAGATCCTTTCAGATCCACAGATCTTTTCAGCCTGAAGGGTATAGAGCTATCTTTAGATGATGTTCCCACAGAACAGAATAATATGATATCCTGTTTTACCTCCTGCATTGTTTGGTATTTTGCAGAAACTATCACAGATGAGGTATGAAAATTAATGTCTTTTGTCAGTATAGCTGAAAAAAAATGAGTTTGCTATTCAAGTTCACTTTTTCATCATGAGGTCTGGATTTTCGTTTTTCCTTTCTTGTAATTGTTTTGATGAAATGGTGAATATTATTTTGCGTTAACTAGGAAATTGCTTACTTCTCCAAAGGAAAACATTGCTAGTTTGTTTGTTACATCTCATTCTTGTAATAAATAGATCTTTCTTTGAGGTCAATATCTAATTTAAAGCAATAATATAACATTTTGGAAATATAATACTTTAATAATTTCAGTCTTATGATGGTTGTTAGTTACTCCAACTCTTCCTGTGCTAACAATCTGTTTGAGTTACTAGGTTTTGTAACAATAAAAGAAAACACTTGAAATAAAAACAAAAAAATACTTTCCAGTTATGAGTTAGTAATTTATTTTCCTAACATTCTCAGTTATGAGTGCACTGTCTCTGAGTTGATCTCTGGCTGTGACTTACCAGTTTTCTCATGTAGTGAAAGTCACTGATTATATTTCTGGTGAAGGTGATTCTACAACTCTGGTATCTCAGATGGTTCTTTAATTCAGAACATTATAAGAAAAATTAGCTAGAAATATTGAAATGAGTATAACATGACACCCTTACTCACAGAATCTATTTATAATATCATTTTATAATGTTATCTCTGTTTATTACTTGAAAGCACTTAGCGTCTAATTCCTAATTTTAACTATTGAAGAAAATATGAAGAGCTGTAGTCCTCCCTGGTATGGTGTATTTGTTTTGTTTTATATGAGTTCATCTTCTTGAAGGAAGCCTTTGACCCTCAGCTTTAAACATTTGAAGCAGCAGAGCCACTTTGGAGTTAGTATCAAGTTAAACTTTGAACCCCCAATAAGTAACAAGACATTCTAGCTCTTGAATTATTCAGTACAAAGCTCTCACTCACTGCATTACAAAATGGAGATATGACTAACTTAATGATGCAATAAAATTTATATTAAACTGAACCATCTCTTTGTGATGGTCTTAAACTTTTACTTGTCATTTGAAAATGTCCCCATTTATTTATAACACAAAATTGTTTGTAAGAATGTGTCAATGACTCAGTTCAGTTTTGTAAAGCACTAACAGTTCTCGAGAGGAAATATACTATATTGAGAAAGTGTAAATAAAATTATTGGTCTTAATATAATGTTTTTTAAAGTGTTGGCAGATGGTGAACACAATGAAATATTTTCATGACTCCTTGTTATATTTTCAGAGAATTGGAGGCTTAGTGGAAATATGAAGTTCTAAATATTTGAACATCCAGATGCTTCCTCAGATCAATATACCAAGACGTGCTTTTTGTGAAATAAGTTCTTGTAATTTAAGTAGGAAGATGGAACTAAGAGAAAAGGAAAACGAGGAACAAAGAATATCAATGCAGGACTACCAAGCAGCATACCTCCTAGGCAATCCCTGCATATTCCAAACTGAAGAAGCATCCTCAAAAGAGCTTGTATAGAATCACTGACATAACATGGGCTAGTATGTCAGCATCGAAAATACTGAGTTGGCTGGAAATACTGTGCAGTGTCAACCTTTATTTGTCTTTAAAGCAAGAAAAAGAATAAAAGTATGCCTGTAGGCAAAATGAAGTCCCCCCTCCCCCTCCCCCACTCACCACTCTTGCTCTTCAACTTATATGCGATTTGTAAAATGAACTGTAATAGAAAGTTCAGATGACAAAAAATTATAGTGGTGTGGCCAAGAAAGCACCCAGGGGGCTTTTAGCTTCCGTTGTGCTAGGACAGAACTCTCAGATCAGCCTTCTGGACTCAAATGCGACACTGTCAATAAGGATACATCATCTTTTTTGTGGTGTAGAAGAGCTGTCGGTTGTAATTCCCATTATTCCAAAGCCAGGATTTTCCATTAGTACAGCCACCTGCTGGGTTGCTCTACTCAGGTTTAATGGAGTCTGAATCTGAATTTATCACCATCTGTGGGAAGAAGAGGAATGAGAGACCATCACTAAGTCCTTTCTTCATTTGCTAGGGAGGGTTGAATATAATCTTTAGAAGGAGGCAGCAAAAGCTTCTGAGACTGAAGTATATAGAAGAATAATTTAGCTCACCTAGAAATCAGAGCTTCAGACCTAGGGAGCAAAGTGCCCTCTGCTCTAAGGCCAATTTCTGCAACAAAGAATATGTTTTAATTTGCTATGTAATGCAGTATCAAAATTAAGAAAATTCAAGATATAGTTTTTCTTTGTCTTACAAGAAGATCATGAAAGATTTCATCAGATACTTGATAACAATGAGAGATGGATTCTGAATTAATATATTATCTTATAAATAAATAGAATAACATGGAGCTCTCTGTTATACATAGGTTATTTTCCTCTATAAATTAAAAGGAGCCTCTGCAGAGCATAGGAAGAGAGAACAATCATGGAATATCCATCATTGAAGAAGATATCTCAGATCAAAGTTCTGTGGCTAAATTTCATGTATAGAGAGATCAGGAGTTGGGACTTACTTGGCTGCCAAGGATATACCATTGTCACACCCTACAATATAAAAGTAAAGCACTGTTGACAGGGGCGTGCACAGCTGACAATTACATTCTGACATCGGCTATCAGGAAAACTAGCTGGTATAATCCTCCAGTGGGTATGTACTTCCAATTTCTTTCTTTGTTCCATCAGGCTTGCTACCTTCTAGATTCCGCTGTCCAGGCAAAGACTGAGTGGAAAGTGGAGCCATCCTGACATTGCAGCAGCAGTGGGTGCTATTGCCCGCCCCAAGGAAGCTCTAACCGGAATACACAGCAGCACTGGAAATGATGAGGTAGAAAACATGCTTTCAGGAAAAAAAAAAAAGAATGACAAAAATGGTCGTGCAGCACAGCCCACATACACTGGGGAGGTATTCTGAAGAAACGCTGCCATGGTCTTTCTTCAGGAACCATGAGTTCACCTTTTTCTCATGAGAGTCCCTCCATGCTTATAATCTTGGATTAATGACTCCAAATGACTACTGTTTTCTGGAGTCCTGGGGGTCAAGCTCTGTGAATTGAGGAGCTTGGATAATTGGAAGGAAAGCGTCTTACTGCAGGGAGGCAACAATTCCAGGGGAGGAGGTAGAGCTGCACAACAAATCACCATCCTCTTGTTCTCTGAGGCTGCAGGCTCAGAGAGGCTCCCCCCTCAGAGAGGCTGTGAAATCTGTATTGTGACAAAGCGAAATGCCTCCTGGGTGCACGCTTCTTGTGAAAAGTGTTTGATGTTTGATCTGTAATAAGATGGAAGAGGAAAACAGTCCCCCTTGGTTCAGTAATGCATAGTGGATGTGAACACAATCAAAGATTTAAATTTTTAATTCTGGGACAAGTTGCTCCATCCTGCTAATTTATTATTTAGAAAAATCTGTATGCTTCTTTTCTTTTCTTTCTTTCTTTTATTCTCTCTCGTGCATCTAGCATACTTCTGCCTTCAAATCCTATTTGAATAAATCTGAAGAGGATGACTCAAAAGGCAATTTCTCTTACGGCTCTTTGCTCTGTGATGTTATGCAGTTTATGGGACTGTCTTTGAGCACATAGTGGTCCAAACTTGAGGCCACATAATGCAACTTGGTGCTATGGCTGGCAAGCTCATTGGCACGGAACTAGGGAAAGGTATGGATGGCTACCTGTAGCAGACATCATAAGGAATAGAATGAAAAAGGAAACATAAAAAGCTGGATACATAAGCAGTTAGTTTCCTTCTGCATGGCATGCTCTAGATGATGTAACACATATGGTTATTCATACCAGGAGCACCAAACTTCAGGGATGGAGACAAACCCTAGAAAATCTGTCAGCTTGGGTTAATGGAACATTGTTATTACCTCAGGTCAAGCAGATGGAGGGCAAACTTCTCTGCTGGATTCTGCTGCTCTTTAATTAATGTCCACATTTGTTATGTCAATATAATGCATCACATTTGCTCTAAAGGCTGGCTTACTTTAAAGCAAAAATTATCATTGCATTTAATTTCAATGTTTAGAGAATGGCACAGCATCTTAAAGGTACAAATAGACACTTGCGTAATATTTACATCAGTGAATCAGTATATACATGAACATGCAAAAGACAAAAGGAAGCAGGCCAATTTTACAAATCTCAGTCTTGATGTGGAAGTGGTATTTGTACTTTTTTTAAATATACATTTCCAAATAAGGGATTTTGAGTGCATGTATGTGAATATATGAAAGAAACTTGAAACCTTGAATGATAAAAAAAATGAGGGTCCTATTACCTTAAGTGATGTCTTATTACCTGCAAGTCATTTGGGGCTGTGTTTACCTTTGTTGGGAATGAATGGCAAGGGGGAAAACAGACCCATGGAGACACCTATGTCTCTTGCAAACTTCCATTATCTTATGCTTTTTCAGGAGGCATAAGGGATCCCTGGTGTCTGACACTAGGCACATGAAGCTTGGTGATAAATTTTAAGAGAATACAAAGAATCAACTTATTATGTAACTACCAAAACAGTGTATGTCATAACTACAAATGCACTTTAAACTTTTTTAATTAATTAATTAATTAATTAATTAATTAATTAAAACCTCCACATATTTATTCGCCTCCCAGGCTACCCTCTGACTGTTCCATATCCCATACCTCTTCCTTGCCCTCCTGTCTCCACAAGGATGTCCCCACCACCCACCACCTACTCCACTAGACCTCTAAATTCTCTGGGGCCTCCAGTCCCTTGAGAGTTAGGTGCATCTTCTCTGACAAAACCCAGACCTGGCAGTCCTCTGCTGTACATGTTTTGGCGACCTCATATCAGCTGGTGTATGCTGCCCGGTTGGTGGTCCAGTGTCTGAGAGATCTCAGAGATCCAAGTTAATTGAGAATGCTGGTACTCCTACAGGGTTGCTCTCCTCAAATTCTCCCAGCTTGTCCCCAATTCAACCACAGGGGTCAGCAGCTTCTGTCCATTGGTTGAGTGCAAATATCTGCATCTGACTCTTTCAGCTGCTTGTTGGGTCTTTCAGATGGCAGTCATGCTAGGTCCCTTTTTGTGAGTGCTCCATAGCCTCAGTAGTAGTGTCATGTCTTGGGGCTTCTAAGCTGGATCCCACTTTGGGCCTATCGCTGGACCTTCTTTTCCTCAGACTTTTCTCCATTTCCATCCCTGCAGTTCTTTCAGTCAGGAACAATTATGAGTGCGAGTTGTGACTGTGAGATGACAACCCCATCCCTCGCTCAATGCCCTGTCTTCCTGTTAGAGGTGGGCAAATCCTTAAAGATGATGGGCTCACATTGTTCATTTTGGATAAATATTTTTGCACTGCTGGCTCCAGCTTCTAAATATTTAAGCTAGCTCAATCCAAAATCGTTAAAATGTGAAAATATTACCTAGAATAAATGCAAGAAGAAAGAGTAGACAGTGATCTGGTCCTCCCCGTGGATTTAACACTTAACCATGCATGGTTTTCTTTCAAAATTTATCAAAAATATCCTTGCTAACCAAAGTTAGTATACTGATAAAATAAATGCATTTCATAACTTCTCAGTGGTTTTCTAAGAAACAGGACTATGCCCAATATAGTTTGCTTTGATCTGTAGAAGATAGTAATTGAATTAAAGTTAGGATCATGGCTAAGCAAAATATACTCATATGTGTGTATCCTTGAGAGCCAACATATCCTGCATGTTGTTCTAACCCTTCAGGTTATTAACAACTTTAAAGTTTTTAGAGGCTCACAAGTTTACTCTAATAATGTCTTTTATTATAATATTCTCTCATATATTACATCCCAACTATAGTTTGTCCTCCCTCCTCCCTAGTCTCTCCTGACAATGCTAGTAATTGTTGATTCCAAATAAACTTTAAAAGACAGCTGGCATACTTCTTTAAGCTGAGAATTTAGTTCAGTAATTCTCACACAGTAGTTTTCTCCATGTACATGCATTTCAGGAGCAGGCATGAATAGAATGCAAATATGCAAATACGCATGCTGCTTAAAACTCCCCAGATAAACAAGACAGGCTTGAAGCAACAAATATTTGGAACTACATGTTAATGCTAATATTTGGAAGACATGGTCTCTGTCAATGGAGACATAGGAATAATGAGAGAAAGAGAGAGAGAGAGAGAGAGAGAGAGAGAGAGAGAGAGAGAAATGAAACTCTTAAACTAAATAGGTATAACACACACAAAATATTTCCACCTATGAACCCTATGAAAGAGATGAATAGTATCAGTGTCAGATGTCTTTGTTATAAATAAACCTAAGACAATATAGTATGACAATAAAACGTGCAAGGAATTAAAGATTATCCCTTTAGCAAGTTTGTCTCCCTCTACTTTCCATTATTTTTTATTTTTTCTATCTCATTTTGAGCATGTTTTATAATCTGTGTAGAAAAAAGGAAACTCTGAAAAGTGTACAAATTAGCATGACATTATACTTAGATCAGAAATCTCTCACTTTCAAGTTTTTCTATTTCTGAGACACAACCCAAATTAGGAAATGTCCCTGTCCTTCTGAACATTAGTCCTTTTTTTTCTTTTAAATTATATTTATTTAATTTATTTTTATTATGTATGTATTTATTATTTATTTATTTATTTATTTGTTTATTTATTTATTTATTTTTACAGTCCAGTCCTTATTCCCCTTCAGGTCTGCCCTCTGACAGTTCCTTATCACATTCTTCCTCCCCTATCTCCAAGAGAATGTCCTCACTCTTGCACCCTGACAGGACCCCTCACTCCCTGAGGCTTCAAATCCCTTGAAGGTTAGGTGCTTATTCTCTCACTGAGGCCAGACCAGGCAGTCCTCTGCTGTATATCTGTCAGGGGCCTCATACTAGCCAGTGTATGCTGCCAGATTGGTGTCTCAGTGCCTGAGCGATCTCAGGGACCCAGGTTAGTTGAGACTGAGGGTATCCTATAGCTTGTCCTCCTCTACCAGTTCTTCCATCCTTTTCTTAATTCAGCAAAAGGGATCCCCAACTTCTGTTCATTGGTTAGGTATAAGTATCTGCATCTGTTTCAGCTGATTGATGGGCCTCTCACAGGACAGCCATGCTAGGCTACTGAGTTGCTGCTGTTGTTGTTGTTGCAGTTATTATTATTATTATTATTATTATTATTATTATTATTATTATTTAATTGTGTTTTTCACAATCCAGTCTTCAGTCCCCTCCTGGTCTGGCCTCTGACAACTCCCCATCCCATTCCTCCTCCCCTGTCCCTAAGAGGATGTCCCTACCCCACCATGCACTGCCCCAGACCCCTAGGACCCCAAGTCTCTGGAGGGCTAGGTGTATCCTCTTCCACTAAGGCCAGACCAGGTAGTCCTCCACTGTACCTGTGACAATGCATGCTGCATGGTAGGAGGTGGAGAGGACCCTCTAGAATGAACCAGAGACCCTGGGAGATGAGACAGGACTCAAAGGGATGGATCTTAGATAAAATTTCCATCAGTAGGGAGAGGGAACTTGAGGAGTCTACCTCCAGTGGAAGGACAGGGTATCAATTGGAAGGATAGGGTTACCATCCTCAAACCTCTGACCCAGAATTGTTCCTGCCTAAAGAAACTGCGGGGACAAAATTGGAGAAAAGATTGAGGAAAGGAGGTCCAGTAACCAGTCCATATTGGGACCCAAATCAAGGGGAGGCTCCAAGGCCTGATACTATAACTGATGCTATGGTGTACTTACAGACCAGAGCCTAGCATGGCTTCCCTCTGAGAGGCCCAAGGGGCAGCTGAGCAGGTGAGCAGGTAAGATGCTGATACTTACACCCAAACAATGGACAGAAGCTGCAGACCCCTGTGGTTGAATTAGGGAAAGGTTGGAGGAGACTGAGGGGAAGGGTCTCCCCATGAAAGGACCATCAGTGTAGGCTGGCCTGAGTCCCTGGATCTCTCTGGCACTGAGCCACTGATTAGAAGTTTTTTTATTATCAAGGATTGTTTTCACTACCCTGAGTTTTTTTGTTTTTCCATATGAATTAAGAATTGCTCTTTCCACGTCTTTGAAGGATTGTGTTGGAAATTTGTTGGGGATTGTATTGAATTTGTAGATTACATTTAGTAGGATGGCTAAATAGTAGGATTTACTATATTAATTATACCAATTTATGACCATGGGAGATCTCTCCATTTTCTGAGGTCTTCTATTTAATTCTTGAGAGGCTTGAAGTTCTTGTCATAAACATCTTCTACTTGTTTGGTTAGAGTTGCACCAAGTTATTTTATATTATTTGTGACTATTGTTAATGGTGTTATTTCCCTATTTTTTTTCTCAGTCCATTCATCATTTGTACAAAGAAAGGCTACAGATTTGGGTGAGCTAATTTTATATTCAGCTGTGTCACTGTAGGTTTTTAACCAGCAATAGAAGTTCCCTGGTAGAATTTTTGAGGTTGTTTATAGATACTACCATATCATCTGCAAATAGTGATAGCTCGATTTCTACTTTGCCAAATTATATCCCCTTGATCTCCTTTTGTTGTCTTATTGCTCTAACTAGAACTTTGAGTACTATATTGAATAGATATGGTGAGAGTGGCCATCCTTGTCCCTGATTTTAGTGAATTGCTATAAGTATCTCTTCATTGATTTTGATATTGGCTATTGGTTCGATGTATATTGCTTTTATTATGTTTAGTTATGGGCCTTGAATTCCTGATCTCTCCAATGTTTTTAACATGAAGTTTTGAGCTTCCTCCTGTATTTTTACATTTTAAAAATGATTTTTAAAGTAGCTCTAACATTTATTTATTCTTTGAGATATAGGCTATGTATAAGAAAGAATGTTGTGTTTTTCTAAGGAGAATCCACATTCTTCACTCTTTTTAAAAGGAATAAAACCAATAGTCTCTAGAGGAAGATACTACCTCTATAAAGATTTCTTTTTCTTTTCTTAGTCCTAACACCTCTGGTATGTACCATTCTTATAATCCAAATGAAATCACAAATGCTGAATGAATTTAAAGAGTAAGATAAAATTGAAGACAAGGTAATGGCCAAATTGCCTGGTTCATTCTTAGTATAAATTATCAGTAGAACTACACACATAATCATAGACGTTTTTCTTTAGAACATTGATGACTCAGCCAGATCCAACATAAATTAAGCCCATGATTCTATAGTTGTACATGTTAACATTAAGTAAAACCAATATATATTATCAAAATTTTTAAAAGTCATATGTACATTTAGATCATAAGGAACAGTCTTTGGAGTAGATTTTATTTATTGATTTAATACAGGGGGCTATATGAGTTCATTCACTGTATGATCATTCATCAGACATACATTATTTTGATTTTTATTGAAAGAATTGCCAAAAACGTATTGGCTTTAAATGACAGTCATTTTTGTTGAGTAAATATGGGTCAGAAGTTGTGGCCCAGTGATTTTTCTGCTTAGGTTTTTTTGAGTTTGAACTTCAGGCAGATTGTTTTACTTTCTGAAGAGTCTGGCCAATATAGAGGAAATTTCTAGAATTAGATTGTAGTCGAATTTAGATCTTTGTGGTAGTAGATATTAAGTCTCAAATTTATTATTGGCTATCAGCCAATCAGCCAAGTCTAGTTTTCAGTTCCTACATGGTATATACCATATATTCCCTATCTGTAGTTTTTTAATGCTCAGGCAAAGCCATCAATTGGTTGACTTGTTTTGTATAGAACATCACTCATCTTCCACATTCTGTATTTTGATATGTTTAAATAACAATTACTATGAAGAAATAAAAATATTAAGCAATGAGTAAAAATGTAAATCACTCTATATTTGCTTATTTTATCACTCTGACTTTTCTATTTGTTTAAAATTTTAGAAAAATGAAGACATGCAAAATGTAAAAGAGAATTTTGAAGATAAATTTAGCCATTTATTATATATTCATTTAATTCCAAGCATCTTTCTTTTAGGCCTATGATCCAAATTGAAGTTAAGATGCTGTGTTTTGACCACAATGACAGATATGTAAAAGCACTCCTCAAACACTGCTTTGCAGATGAAAATGATGAGCCTTTTGAAGAAGTATTTTCTTATTCATGGGCTTTTTCTCATGTTTACAAATACTTACTGCTGCTCAGACTCTTGCCTACCACACAGTCAACACTTAGTTTATACTTTCTGACTAAATGAATGGTTGTAGCTGGTGCCTGAATACAAATAGTGGAAATAGCAAAGGATGCCCAGTGTTCAGTGCTATCCTCCCCCTTCTCTTGTTATGGAAATATGTATGATGCATGCCATAGCAAATGTTGTCTACCACCATCACAATTTCTGGAGCATAAAGATTCTATCGCCTTGCTTGTGAGACTGGAAACATATACCTGATTTACTGCCAATGGGAATATGGAGAGGTATGTGATTTGTCACTTCTGGTTAGAGACAAGAAAGATTAAAATGGTTTCTCCACTTCATTCCCCCTTATCTTTGAAGTTAAAAAAAAAAGAGTGTGGGGCTTGATATATAAGTCTGTGTAAAATGTTTGCTAATCAAGTATAAGACTCTGGGCTCAGTTCCCAGTATTGAAGCAAACAAATTTAAAATAATAGAAGTAAAAGGTGGAAAAATAGAGGAAAGGGGGGCTACACTTCAGTTCTTCTGATCATTTTTAAAGGAGAATCATCAAAGAGAGACCCCTTTATTAGCAGTAGTTTGTGATCTGAGCAATAAGTTTAAGGAGTATCAATCTAGTATGGTCATAACCACAGGACGAGCTGATCTGGCTTTGGGTGCAGGCAAGAGCCTGATTGACAGGGTAGTCGATGTTAGACTCAGACTCTGTTCACGTACCTGGCCCCAGCTGCTAGCTGTCTGTAGTGCCCCAAGGCAAGATGGCAGCCTCCGCTGTACTCCAGGCACAGACCCCTGAGCGAGTTGGTGCCCGCGTGGGTAGGTGCAGAGACCATCCGCCAAGCTAATCTGGCTTTGGGTACAGGAAAGAGCCTGACAGGGTAGTCGATGTTAGACTTGGACTCTGTCCACACACCTGGCCCCAGCTGCCAGCTGTCTGCAGTGACCCGAGGCAAGATGGCGGCCTCCCTGGCAGGATTAATATAGTATAAATGGCCATCTTGCCAAAAGCAATCTACAGATTCATTATAATCACCATCAAAATTCCAACTCAACTCTTCAAAGAGTTCAAAAGAGCAATTTTCAAATTCATTTGTAATAAAAATAACCTCAGGATAGCAAAAACTATTCTCAACAATAAAATAACTTCTGGGGAAAATCACTATTTGTGACCTCAAGCTGTATTACAGAGCAATAGAGATTAAAACTACATGGTATTGGTACAGAAAGAGACAGCTGGAAGAAGGGAACAGAATTGAAGACCCACAGATGGACCCATTCTCCTATGGTCTCTTGATTTTTGACAAAGGTGCTAAAACCATCCAGTGGAAAAAAAGAACATTTTCAACAAATGATACTGGTTCAATGTCCATCAACATGTAGAAGAATGCAAACTTATCCATTCTTATCACCTTGTACAAAGCTCAAATCCAAGTGTATCAAGTCCTGCATAAAAAGTCCAGATATACTGAAACTAATAGAAGAGAAAGTGGGGAAGAGTTTTGAATACATGGGCACAAGGGAAATTTTCATTTAGAGAACACCAATGGCTTATGTGCTAAGATCAACAATAGATGAATGGAACCTCATAAAATTGCAAAGCTTCTGTAAGGCGAAGGACACTGTCAATAGGACAAAAATTCTTAGTCTTAAGAAACTCTTACTACCTATAGTAACATTGAAAATTGCTCACAGGATGTGTGGGAAGGGTTGGCAAGATAGTAATACATGTATTGGCACATATAATTCTAAGCACCAACTGGTTTTTATTCATTCCTCCAATGAAAATGGAGTGTTGTTCGTGTGGTTGTGGGTGATCATTATGGTATTTTTCCTGAACGTTTGCTGACAGTATTTTAAATACTAAATCAGTTACAATATATTCTAGCATTTATTTCATTAAAGAAGTTCATGCTGGAAAGCACATTTCTATGTTTTTTTTTACTTGAATTCATGGAGTAAAATGTTTAATCCTATTATGAAGCCTTTATTTTGGGTCAGATAAGAGGTAATGCCTTTTAATAATACCACCATGGTTCAAACATTGTGTTTAGCTTCTTTAGTTTTAAATTCAGAAATGTCAACAAAATATCATTGACATAAACTAAAATGTGATTTATTAATTTCTAAGTGATATAAATTTATACAAACTAGTAAATTATCATGGAAAACATACTATGAACATGCTAAGAAACCCTTCTTCTCAGGAAAGAGAAGAAGGGTTTCACATAAAATTACAACAATGTAAATCTTATCTGTAAAGAGCTGTAGCGAAATTTTAATCTGGCCAAGTGGGTATATTGGCAAGGGATCATATTCAAAGACCTTCTGGGTCTATGTCATCTGGCTGGAACATACACACACCCTTAGTACACTGCTTTAATTCCAAACAATGACATCCAATTGAGGACCAAAGTGATGATTCAGAGAAGGATTTGACGAAATGACTCAGAGGTAGGATATACCCAACTCTTACTGGGAGAATGAAGAGAGAGTTGAGTCAGTTGGGTGTCAGTAGAGTGAGCTCAGTGCAGTGGAGTTGGGTTGAGTTCATGTACTTCAGTGAAGGGCAGCAGGAGGCAGTTGAAACCAGAGAATAAGACAGAGCCAGAAGGTTAGAACAAATTGCCAGAGCTAGTTTGAAGTCAAGCAGAAAAATTCAGTGAGAAGCTGAGAGAAGTCAAATTGAATCAGTAAAGTTGGAAATGAGTTTGAGCAAGAGTAGCATAGTTGAATCAGCCGGTCAGAGTTCAGAAAGAATTAGAAAAAAAATTGAGCTTATTCTGGGGTAAGCCTTCTTACTTTGACAAAGAGCCAATATGATAGATCGTTTCATTTAAATTACTATATCATAAGAAAGTTTTCCTGATTTTTGTAAAATTAAATTGTACAAATTATGCGATGTGATGTATATTACTTTTAGTACACTCATCATCCATGTTGATAATTATTCCTAATACCTTTTGGCTACTAGATCTACCCTAGGAAATACTCCTCACATTTTTACATCAGAAGATGAATTGAGATCTTTCCTTATGCCTGAAAAAGGTGAGGGACTTTGTAAAGTTGTGTCTGTTCGTTGAAAGCCCATTTCTCTTATTGATCATAGAAAGAGAGTGACAAATTTATATAGCATTAGTTGAAAATCTAAACTACCCAAAATGTAAATTCTTAAGTTATTCATGCTGTTTGAGAAGGAAAATGTAACACACCAAAAAAGGAAAATTTAAAGTTTTCATTTTTGATGCTTTGGGAAATAACTATGCCTTAGAGAAAGCACTAAAATCAACTATTAGGAATCAACTTTCCAAAAATATTTGTATAGTAACCAAACGGTCTTACCTTTCTTGTGCTCTGAATACAGTATTGCTTATTCAGATATGAGGTCCAAATCTCAAGGAGAAAAAAAATCCCTCTGTCTTACCTTTGAGTTTATTGTAGCTGTTTTCTCTTAACAATTTATTTAGCATTTGAGTCTCAGAAACAGGTCAGTGGATTAGTAAATATAATTCTCTGCTGGGTAAACCCCTAGAGGAAAGGGAGGCAGTGTTGTGATCTGAGTCTTATAGCTTTCTAAGTATTTCTACAGCACAAAGTAAATACTGGCACTCTTCAGTGGAACTATGGTGAATTACTTACTGAAGTATCATGCTTTCCCATTTTGTAGTTTATTTTACTCTGTTGTTATCTATGATAATTAATCTTCATTGCCACCTTGTTTGAATTTAGATTTACCATAGAAACAAAGTTTTGGATAAATTCTTGAGGGCGTTTTAGAAGAGGGAAGACCCACCCCCATGTAGAGGATATCCTCGCATGAGGCAGTATCTTGATTGAAGAGAACCAGAAAGCAAGTTCAACATCAGTATTCATCTCTTTTTTCTTCCTGACTGAATGTAATGCAACCAACTGTCTTTTGCCTCGACCACTATAATTTCTCCATTATGATGGAATATAACCTCAAGCTTTGAGCCACAGTAAACTTGCCAGGCTCAGGTCCTGCTTTGATTGGTTTGATTGGTCTAGTGCACAGCTGCTGGATCCCAGGGGATGAAGAGTCGAATGGTGGGAGGGTGTATGAAGAACACCCAAGGGAGACTGTTGGAGAATAGCTTGTTTATTAGGAGGGGACAGAGAATTTTTAGACCTAGGAAGAATGGCTTGTTGGGCATATAAGGTGGCATGTTATTGGGTGGGGAAATAACATTGAGGGTGCTTCATTTGCATATCAGGGTGTAGCAGGGTCCAAGGGAAAGAATGAACCTTAGGAAGCTATATAGAAAGGAAGTCCATCTCAGGATTTTTTGGGCCTATTAGTCAGATAAACAGCAACCAGCCCTGATAATCCTGGAGACCAGTGAGCTTAGGATTTCCTATATGTGCCAGGATACATCCATGCAGGGGATGCTTAAATGATGAGGTCTATTGGCACCAGGGCAAGATAATGGACCAGACAAACTCTTGGCTCTCTCAGGATGAGAAAATCCAGGGTTGTAGGTATGCTTCAACTTATCTCAGCTCCAGGCTAGCCCCACTGAAAAACTGTTTTGTCATAACAATTTAAAAGATGAAAATAACTAATAGAGTGTCAGAAAGCAGACTATATAAGGTCATGACCAGGAAATTTAAGGGTAGAAACAGTGCATTTAGATTTGAAGGACACCATGCAGAACTTGAAATCAAATTACTCCATTTTAAGAAGGTGATTCTACCTAAATTGCTCAGAAACTGATAATCAGATTTGAAATTTCCTTTATATGGAGTATGGATTATCTGTGAGTTTTTGTTTTTCTTATGTTTCCAATGATGACCAAGTTACTATTACTGGACCTCCTCAAAGTTACTAAAAGATTTTAGTTTGTCATATGAACCTTGACATCTCTTTATATAAGAGAGAGCATATAGCTACCTGAGCAGAACTTTCATGCAGTGGTGATGGGGACCTGAGCGAGGAAGGTCAATATTGTCTTGGAAGATTTGATTTTCTATACTCAAATACAAGTTTTTAAAATTTTCAATTAAACAAAGTGGAGTGTAATTCTTAAGTTAACTAAATGTTAGTTTTTATATTTTAAACATGAGAGTAGCTCTACCAAAGTATGCCCATGACCAAAAAAATTAAAAATAAAAAAATAAAAAAAAATGACTAGAATAACATGCTTACATACCAAAAAGTAAGGAGCACAATGAATGTTCAGTGAATTCAGTTATTTTTTCATGGAACGTACAATGCCTTACAGAGTTATTAAAAGACATGATATTTTAAGCCCACTTGTACACTCTTTTTTAGGATTGCTGAGGACCCGATGTGTCCTTTTAATTTTGCCAGCATAGACTTGATTCTTCCATAAACAACTTCCCTCCAAGGCAGCTAAAACCAAGCTCTTTATACTTCACCTTCTCTTAGGTTGTTCTCATATGTCATTTGTACAAGTGTTTGTTTTGAAGAAGATTATGTTTTCTGCAGCTCACTTTAATGTATGTATGTAGTCTCAATAAAGAAATAATGATTTGAACCTCTGAAATGGCAAGCCTGAAGACTTAACATATAATAAAATTAAAATCATTCTAAAAATTGCTTCCCTGGATACAATGAGGATTTCTAAGTACTGTTTAGCAGGAGATGCACTTGTAGTAGAGAAGTTAATAACATGCCATTAAAATTTTGTGATAGTTAACATAATTATCATTTCATGTACTTTTTCATATTTACTCGATGTTAAACATTATTCTGAGCATTTTAAACTTTTAATTCATTTATTATACAATTCCTTGAGATAAATATTGACATTTGTTTTGTACATCAATGAAAGAATAAAACAAAAAACAGATCATCTATAATATGTATATTTGATATAATATACACTGTTATATTTAGAACATATATGATATATTACATTGTATATATATTATAGATGATATATATGCAATTGATATGAAGTTGTATAGTTTGTACATTGTAGCTAGATCAGAAAATTCAAGCATTCTCTTCTAGAGTCCTTGTTTTTATCCACATGCCAACAAAGGTCTGGGAATAGGAGACTATAGGGCAGGAACACAGAGCCGCAGAGATGCAGAGATCTTGAATTTATGGGTGTTTTAAATTTTAGTTTTAAATATTTTAGTTTTATTTTAATTGTGTGTATATGTATGCATTTGGCAAGATGGGTTGTGGGCATGTGCATATGTTCAGAGCACAAAGTTGTTCCTGGTACCAACAGATCACCTCACAGAATTGTGTTTTCAATTGAAAAGGTATAAAACCTGTCTTTTTCCCTTCAGAAAGTTAGGAACTGAGAGTGATTAATAACCTTGTGATCCATTATATCTTTTGGACCACACCATATCAAGCTCCTAAAACCAGGAAAGCAGATACTTAATAGCCTAGATGATCCTTACACCTTGGTCTCTCCTCACCCACTAACTTACACAAGGAGAACCAGAGGTGGCTAATATGACAAATGACCTCTATACTCTCTTTCACAGAGACCACACCAGATACTTCTTTAGGCCCTTAAGGTAACACAATGAGCTTATCTCCAGAACCCATCTTCTTGTAAAAATTTGTGTGTACCCTGAGTGGAGTTTCAATGTAGTTATGTTTTCTTGAACACCGGAAATTGTATTTCAGCAGAAAAATATGCAAATTATACTGTGTTTTTAAATGCTGGCATCTGGCATCAGATGCTAAACTACCTGGAGTTTGACCCAGGTTTACAAAGTCATTCTGAATCAAGTTTTTATTCTCACCTTTTTGTGGATCACTGTCTGCCATGATACTATAGAAACCCCCTAAAGCACATAAATGCACATGGTTGTAAAGTCCAGAGAAAATAATTATATAGCTAGCGTCATCTATATAGTTGCTTGGAGTCAAACTCATTTCCTCTGTGATATATATATATATATATATATATATATATATATATATATATATATACTTTTAACTGCTGAGCTGAGCCCTCTCTAGCCCCTGATTTTATATTTAATTTGAAAGATTTTATTTTAAAAGATTTTGGTCAAGTTCATTATAACATTATGTGTTTGGAAAGTGTTTTGGGCTATATTCAGTCTAAGAAAACATCAGTCTTGAGTTGGTTTTGAAAAGAAAAAAAAGAGAAGGGTGCACTATTGGGGTAGGAAGGAGAGACATGAGAGAAAGAAAGGGGGTGGTTTAAAAGAGGTCATACTATCACTTATCTAGTTAACTTCCTTTGGGGGGTAAGGATAGTATTTTCTATGAGTTTTATTTTATTTTTAATACACTTTTTTTAGTAATCATTATATTCATTTACATTTCAAATGATATCTTCCTTCCCTTCCCAGTAACCACTCCGCAAACCCCCATTCCATCCTCCCTCGTGTCCCTCCCCTTTGCTTCTATGAGGGTGCTCCTTCACCCACTCCTGCCTCACCTCCCTATCATCCCATATGCTGAGGCTTCAAGCCTCCCTTTCCTCCTATTGATGTAAGATAAGGAATCCTCTGCTACATATTTATTTGGAGCCATGGCTCCCACCATGCACACTCTTTGATTGGTGGTTTAGTCCCTGGGAGCTCTGGGTGGTCCAGCTAGTTACTATTGTTCTTCTTATGGGGTTGCAATTCCCATTCAACTTCTTCAGTCCTTCCCCTCGCTCTTCTATTGGAATTCCAGGGTTCAGTCTGATGGTTAGTAGTGTTTACATCTGTAGTGGTCAGGTGCTGGTAGAACCTTTCATGAAATAGCCATATCAGGCTTCTGTCAGTAAGCACTTCTTTACATCAGCAATAGTGTGGAGGTTTGGTGTCTGCAGATGAGATGGATCCCTAAGTGGGGTTGTCTCTGGATGCCTTTCCTTCAGTCTCTATTCCATTTTTTGTCTCTGTCTTTCCTTTGAACAGGAACAGATTAAAAACTCAAGAGATAACAAGTGCTGGCGAGGATGTGGAGAAAGAGGAACACTCCTCCACTGTTGGTGGGATTCCAAAATGGTAAAACCTCTCTGGAAATCAGTTTGGCGGTTCCTCAGAAAATTGGGCATGTCACTTCCAGAGGACCCTGGCATACCACTCCTGGGCAGAGGATTCCCCTGCATGCAATAAAGACACATGCTCCACTATGTTTATAGCAGCCTTGTTTATAATAGCCAGAAATTGGAAGGAGCCCAAATATCCCTCAAAGCAGGAATGGATACAGAAAATGTGGTATATTTATACAATGGAATACTACTCAGCAATTAAAAATAATGAATTCATGCAATTTGTAGGTAAATGGTTAGACCTGGAAAATATCATCCTGAGTGAATTAACCCAATCACAAAAGAATGCACGTGAAATGCAATCACTGATAAGTGGATATTAATGAGCCCAGAAGCCCTAAATACTCAAGACACAAATAGCAAGTCAAATGATTCCCAAGAAGAAGAAAGGAGAGGACCCTGGGCCTGTAAAGATTGCATCCAGTTTAGTAAAGAAACCGAGGGGGGAGGGGGAATGATTGGGGAATAGTTGGGGGGGAGAGGAACTATGGGAAGTATGGTGGGTGGGAACTGGGAAAGGGGAAAGCCTTTGGAATGTAAATATAGAATATAGAAAATAAAAAAAAAAAGAAAAAAAATTTTGAGATGGATTTTTGGCCCTATCCCTCAACAGGCCATAACTATCTATTGAAGGTAGTTTCTACAGGTTCTATCTCCCCTTTGTTGGTTATTTCAACTAAAGCCATCACCGTTGAGTTCTTGGAGCTTCTCCCTTCCCTGGCATCTGGGACTTACATTTGTTCAGTTTTCTGATCTTCTGTACTTCTCTCCTGTCCCTTCCAATACCTGTTCCTGCCCCTCCTTTTTTTCTCCTCCTCGCCCCTTCCTCTATCTCCTGGGATTATTTTGTTTCCTGTTCTATGTAGTATTTGAAGCATCTATACTTTGATCTTCTTCTTTCTTCTCCTCCTCCTTTTCTTCTTCCTTCTCCTCCTCTCCTTCCCCTTCCTCTTTCTCTTTCACTTCCCCTTCTCCCCCTTCTCCCCCTTCTCCCCCTTCTCCCCCTTCTCCCCCTTCTCCCCCTTCTCCCCCTTCTCCCCCTTCCCCATCCCCTTCCCCTTCCCCTTCTTTTTCTTCTTCTTCTTCTTCTTCTTCTTCTTCTTCTTCTTCTTCTTCTTCTTCTTCTTCTTCTTCTCCTCCTCCTCCTCCTCCTCCTCCTCCTCCTCCTCCTCCTCCTCCCCTTCATCCTCCCCGTCCCCTCATCCTCATCCTCCTCATCCTCCTCCTCTTCCTCCACATTCTTTGATTCTTTGTGGGTTGTATTTTGGGTATTCTGAGCTTTAGGGATACTGTCCACTTATCACTGAGTACATACCATTTGTGTTCTTTTGTATATGTGTTACCTCACTCAGGATGGTATTTTCTAGTTCCATCCATTTGCATGCAAATTTCATGAATTTGTTGTTTTTAACAGGTGAGGAGTTTAATAGCTGAGTGCTCTATTGTGTAAATGTACTACAATTTTCTGTATCCATTCTTCTGTTGAGGGACATCTGGGTTGTTTTCAGCTTCTGACTATTAAAAATAAGACTGCTATAAACACAATGGATCATGCATTCAGTGTGTTTGGAGATTATGCATTTAACATTTATATTTTTAATGCTTTCTTATTATTTCACAGTTCAGCCTACTTAGTACATTTTCACTAAATTAATAAATGCTGCCTGAACATCTCTCCTACTTGATAATAATCATATTGGTTAATGGTTTGGTGTGAGGTAAGAAATTTAAATTCCTTTAAAATATTACCCAAGTGTATGACTCACAGCTGCTTAATTTTTTTATTTTTTTATTTTTTTCCACAATACTGATATTATTCAGAATGGTTAAATAATCTTGGAAATTGCCGAACCTGATGATGACTTTAATTTAAAGTTTTTGAAGTATTCTCCTTGACATCTTACTACTTCTATGGTTGTCTTCAAAGTTCCCACTGCCTCATTTACAAAAATCTCTATGTAGATCTATTGCAAATTGTATGTCAGGTCTGCTGTGCTCATCACACTCTCATCAACATATTTTGAGGTTATTAATAACATGATAATTTTGAAGTGTTCTGAAAAGAAAAAAAACAAAAAAGGAGCCTTTTATATAAAGGCGATTGAATTGATCCAAGCTGCAGTTCATGCAGTCAGTATAGGCTTAAGGAAACAAAATATGAATGCAAATCCAACTGGAGGCTTTTTTCTCCCCCTTTTCTTCCTTTCTATTCTTTCTTCTTGGAGATGTTCATTTTAAGTCTATTTATGAGAAAATGATGGTAGCTCTGATTAAAACTTAGCCTCTAAGTCTCTTACATTTGATTAGAAGGAAAAAAATTCCTCTGCTTTGGCAAATTGTTTGTTAAAAGAAACTTTATTACACTTTAGTCCTTACTCTATAACCATGAGCAATATGTACCATGGTACTATGATCAGCCCTCACAACATGGACAGACATAAAAGATATGAAAGAAAACATTAGAATAAAGACGAATATCCTTTATAAAAGATTTGTAGTTAGGCATGATAGGTCAGTGGACCATACAGAGGAGCATCCTTATTCTGGACCCAAAAATCCTTGTTGGCCTCTTCAAGTAGAGAAATCTCATCAATGGAGCATAACAGCACAGTATGAGGAATCTCCTCCCCTTTGGTAAAGAACATGAACATTTATATTTGTAAGAATGCTAGAGTTTTATTGTCCCCAGAATCTCTTCTTTTGCTTTCAATTCTTAAAAAGGGAGGTGGGATATATTTTTAAAAGGACAGAGCCCTCGAGAATTGATTCCGTGGTTATGAGTAGTGACCGTTCTTCAGAAGACCTCAGTTCTCTTCCCAGCACCCACATGACAACTCAAAATTGTCTATAATTTCAGTTCCAGGGAATTCCATGTCCAATGGTCCCTGTGCTCACAAACCACACTAGCAGTAAACAGAAAATTATGCAGGCAAGGCACTCATACACATAAGATAAAAACAAAAAATTAAATAAAAAATCAGAGTGGGTTATGAATGCTGTCAAAAAAACAGGGAAATACTGTTTTAGATAGGAGTCAAGGTAGAAGGCTTGTATAAAAGGTCATATTTCAGTAACCATTGATTTCCCTTTGTCGCGTTATCTATTGAGCCTTCACCTGAACAAGGACCACTCCTCCCACTGATGCCCGACAAAGCATTCCTCTGCCACAGTTTTGAGTGGAACCGTATGGAACCATGTGATTGATGGTTTAGTTCCTGGGAGTCCTGAGGCATCTGGTGGCCGACATCATTGTTCTTCCCATGGTGTTATTTAATTTCTAAGTCATAGCAACTGCCACAGCATACACAGGAATCAAGACACATAGTGTTCTAGACAACACAGCTCCAAGTGAAGATAACATCAGAGACAGTGATGGGAAGAGGTTCAGGAGACCTTACAGAATAGTAAAGTCTTTTTTTTTTAATTTAAGATTTTAATGGAAAATAACAGATAAATTGGTTTACATAATCAACATATCTAAAATAATTGAAAGTGGAATTATAAATTTTTCCTGATAAAATTAGAGCTTTACATGGAAAACATTTCTGATAAATTGAAGAAAATAGACAAATGTTAATATTGAGGATCTTCATGGAAAATTATACAGATAAAATGGAAGATATAAAAATATTTCTAAAATAATTGAAAAGGGAAGTAGAAATATTTTCTGATAATATTGAAGATGTTGATGTAAAAGATGTATGATAAAATTGAAGAAATATATAGAATAAAGTGTTAAAATTGAAGATATATATGGAAAATTATATAGATAAAATGGTAGATATAAAAACTATTTCTAAATTAATTGAAAAGGTAATTATAAATATTTTCCGATAAAATCGAAGACTTACATAGAAAATATGTCTGATGAAATTGAAGAAATATATAGAAAATAGTGTTAAAAGTGAAGCCTTTCATGGAAAATTATGCAGATAAGATTGCAGACATAAAAACATTACTAATTAATTGAAAAGGAATAATAAACAACTTCTGAAACAATTGAAGATTTTCATAGAAAATATTTTTGATAAAATTGAAGAAATATTTTTAAAAAGCAAAGTTCTTACAGTACATGGCAGTAGGTGAAGAAGAGAGGGCTGACGTGATGCCGTGGGTACCATGACGGGAAGGTGTCATCAAAGCTGAAGGCCCCTCCCTCTGTTGTGTTTATTGTAAATAGAGCCCACGAGAATGCTTTGCCAGGTGAGTTTTCATTATAAAAAATACATCTTATGATAATCTTACCATCTGGGTAGTGAAGCAATTTTTAGTATGTATCCTACTAATTAAGGCCTTAGAAACCAGAGTTAGGTGTTTGGAACTAAATACAAATGTGTCTGAATGTCATTCAAGTTGTATAATCAGGCTATAAAATGATGTTTTTCAAGATGTAAAGTAATAATTTCAGATGCTTGTCTAGATATTAATTTTTATGAGAAATAAAGAGACCAAAGAGGAAGTTATTTAATGGTCTAAGGAAGAAAAAGTAACAGTTTGGGGTAAGAAATTAATAAATGATGTGTTTGGATATTATTAATGGCATAAAAAGACGTGATGAAAATACAATGGTACCCATTGTGAGAAGGGAGAGTATAAAAAAGAATTCAATGTTCAATTTGTAAACAATTTCATGGTAATTATTTGCCAGAGATTAAAATGGCCTGAGGAGGAATTTTTGAAGATAGAGGGAGTCAGTGATTCCTGTTTATTTTGATTATTGAATGTGCCACATTTGCAACATTCTTGAACTTTCAGATTGAAGCATGGAACTATACATATAGATGCCTAACAGTAGAGGGCTTATTTAAAAAAACTGGAATTATGAAATATTAGAGAGAAATATATTATGCCATAACTAATAACTTTAGTAGAATTTAATATCTTAGCCTCATGATACTAAGCAGAGCCATGGAAACAGGTATGAAAAGAAAAATTTTAGCCTGAACCATTTTACTTCAGTATCAGGGCCCCATGAATTTCTGTTTGTTTCTGTCAGTGTTTATTGCTAGTTGTGTAGCTAGTAGCTGCTGACTCTGGGTCTGAAAATGAGGCTGACTTACAGTATAGAGCCCAACTAACTGATTCAAAAGAAAAACCCAACAAAGCTGAGAAGCAGACCTTCCTGCTTTAGTTTCCTGAATCTGGGTGCTATTTGGTTTGGTGTTGTTGTTGTTTGTTTGTTTGTTTGTTTTTGTGGTATCCTTTTTTAGTTAGCTAATTTTTTATTTGCATTTCAAATGTTATCCTGTTTCCCCATTCCTCCCCCTAACCCAAGAAACTCCCTAACCCATCCTCCCTTCCCCTGCTTCTTTGAGAGTGTACCCCCACCCACTCCTGCTTCCCCACCACAGAATTTCCCTACATTGGGGCATCAAACCTTCACAGAACCAAGGGCCTCTCCTCCCACTGATGCCCTACAAGGCAATCCTCTGCTCTATATATACTCTTTGGTTGATAGTTTAGTTCCTGGGAGCTCTAGGGGTGGGCCTGGTTGGTTGATATTGTTGCTCTTCCTATGGGGCTACCAACCCCTTCAACTCATTCAGTCCTTTCTCTAACTACTCCATTGGGGACCCTGTACTTAGTATAGTGGTTGGCTGTGAGTGTCTATCTCTGTACTTGTCAGACTCTGGCAGACCCTCTCAGGAGACAGCAATACTAGACTCCTGTCAGCAAGCACTTCTTGGTATCCACAATTGTGTCTGAGTTTGGTGACTGTATATGGTAATACAAAAGCTTGGAATACCCAAATTACAATTAAAATTCACAGACCACAAGAAGCTCAAGAAGAAAAAAGACCTAAGTGTGGATGCTTCATTCCTTCTTAGAAAGGGGAACAAAATACTCACAGAAAGAAATATGGAGACAAAGTATGGAGTAGAGACAGAAGGAAAGACCATCCAGACTGTCCCACTGGAAGCTATTTGATATTGCATCATATCATAGCCTAGTTCGTCCAGGTCAAGATAAAAATAATGGCCTCCAAAAACTATAATAGAATCACCAAAGGAGTGAGAACATAGAAAGTTCAGTGATTGAGTCATGGGACATTTTTCTATTTGCTACCTGGACAGAGAAAGAGGAGAAGAGTTAGACAAATGAGCAGACCCTGGGCTACTTACTTCTTTTAAAAAATTGCTATTATTGCTTACTTCATATTTTTGTTTTGAATTGCTAGAAATTTAATAAAAGGGATTTCTCCTTTAGGATGCAAAGAGAACATTGCTTTAAATACCACTTTATCTGATTTTAGCATTCATTTGGTTGTATAATTGTGAAACTATTTTTACACCAGAGTAAGTTCAACTTAAAATGCCTCTACTTCTCTCTACACAGTCTCATCTAAAATCCTTTAGGACTCCAAGTGTGGCTCAGGCGACCCAAGGCTCACAGTTTAAGTTTAGTCTCAGCAGTTATTCAGTATTGTTGGAATTATTCTAAAATACTCTAACATAATTTCTCACGTGGTATAGCCCAATAAATGACAGTATAGGGTGTTTAATATATAGCTCACCTCCAGGTTTTAACTGCTTTTTTGATTCTGTTCATTGCAAAGTCATGTCATCTTTTTAATTTAATATTACTAAGACATAACATTTGTACAACTTTGTAGAATATACATACATATATATATGCATATATACATGTATAATTTTCTCTAGGTGTTAGTACTTAATACTACCCACAGTTCTAACCTACAGCCATGATACCGTGCTAAAGAAGAACCTGAAATATTTCACACACTGTTTTCTGTGACCTTTATTGAACTTCTTCTGTTCACTATCATCCTTGCCTTCTTAGTCTCTACTGTGTGTCAATTCTACAGTTAAGATGTGCTCATTTCCATGATGAGTATGAGCATGTGGTATATGCATTTTTCTGTCTTACCTATTAGATTTGGCAGTTCCCTCCATGCTTACACACAGGGTTTTCAGTTGTTATTTTTGATGGATAACATTGTACTATTTATACATATCAGATTTTCTTTGTTCATTCATACTTTGAAGGGCAACTAGGTTGCGTCTGTCTTTTAAGTGTAGTGAATTGTGCTTTAATAAATATGGAAGTGCAAATGTCTTCTAGACATAATGATTTTATATCTTTGGCTATACATTCAGTAGTGGGATTGCTTGATCATATGGTAATTCTATTTTCAGATTCTCTTTTGTATACTGCTTTGCATAATGGCTGTCATTTTTCTTCCTCAATTGGACTATATATACCTGAACTTTTTTTTTTGACATGAACTTTGGGTTATTTGGAGGGATGAATATTTGATATCTGGATGATAAACTACAGAAACTTTTGCAGTAGTCACACACATACACATACATCCTTCACAGTCTTACAATTTAAATTATATATATGTATATGTATAAAATATACAGCTTTTGTATATTTTACTGCATAACTAGTAATAGGAAAATGTTGCTTTCACATGCACTGATTACCAGAAGTACTAATATACACTAGTGAATATCTTCTATGTAAACTGAAAAACACTTCACAACAACTGAGTATGTGCTTTCTTGTACAAGTGTCTGTTTCACATACACATGCTATCTTTCAAACTGTTCTGCAGTCTTTCCCAGGTAAAAATAGTGTGGTGATGTTTTCTTAATTTGATACACTTGAAGAAAATCTGTGGTTATTTAGCCAAGTTCCTGTTTAAAGTCCTCTTCTGTGGCATTATTTACAAAAATAGGCCTCTAGAGGTGACTACTAGCTAAGCAGTGCATGTTTAACATGGCGAAGCAAACCCAGACATGCACTGACAACTATGTCACAATACTCTACTCTTCCCATCAAGCAGCAAGTTTTCTTTTGACAATCATTTTAAAATAAGTCCAGCTTAAGAGTGTTTGAAGAGTTATGGAAAAGACAACAATGTTAATTGCTTGAGTATAGCTCATTTCTCTTAGGTTTCCTGCTTTCCTTCTCCCTGACTGCTCTCTTATGATATTAAGGGATAGAGGATCTATGGCTTGCTTGTGTGTGTGTGTGTGTGTGTGTGTGTGTGTGTGTACGCGTGCGCGAGTGCATGTGTGTGTGCGTGTGCATGTGTGTGTGTGTGTGTGTGATATTGAAATACCGAGAAAGAAGGATTGAACATGAAGTACATGGAGTATGAAATTCAGGACAATAATTTTGTGGGTGGACAGTGATCGGTGGCAGGAAATGTAAGCAGCAGATTTGACTATGAACTTAGGGAAAGTGGACAGGGGCTGGACTGCAGAGAAGGCTCAGCATAAGAATTTTTATTGTGTTTGCTGTGCACATAGGTTTGGTTCCCTGCACTCACATGGTAGCTCACAACCACCCATAGGTCTAATTTTGGTGACTTGATGACCTCTTCTGTACTCTGTTGGCACCAGGCACACAAAGCATGAAGACATACATTCAGGCAAGATATTTATATACATAAAGTAAAATAAATAATTTTCAAAACATTATTAAAGAGGGCAACGAGACATTTGGCCAGATATCAGAAACTGAAGCTCTATTCTGGGCTTCTAATGGTACATATGGACTATGGCACCTCCTTTAAACTGTTTAAACCTTGTAGAAAGAAATAATGGAAAGAAGGAAGGAAAGAAAAAAGAAAGAGAAAAATTTACATACTAAATCTATTATTCATTCAATTTGCAAAACAATATGTCAATTTACATAACAAACAACAAGCTTTTTTTGGTAAGATTTATTTATTATATGTTAAGTACACTGTAGCTGTCTTCAGACACTCCAGAAGAGGACATCAGCTTTCATTACAGATGGTTGTGAGACACCATGTGGTTGCTGGGGTTTGAACCTCTGGAAGAACAGTCTTATCCACTGAGCCATCTCACCAACCCCATATATATATATATATATATATATATATGACAAACACCCAGCATTTTTCTTTATTTGTTTGTTGTTTGTTTGTTTGTTTGTTTTAAGACAGGGTTTCTCTGTGTAGCCCTGGCTGTCCTGCAACTCACTCTGTAGACCAGACTGGCCTCAAACTCAGAAATCCGTCTGCCTCTGCCTTGCAAGTGCTGGGGTTAAAGGCGAGGTGCTGGGATTAAAGGCATTTTTTTTGGTAGTTCCAGATATTAAAGTACTAAACAACATAGTCAAAGACCTGGACCTTTATTGAGCCTTAGGTGGGGAAATCTTAATTAAACAAATAAATTAATAAAGCATGCAAAAGTGAGTGATAAATCAACTTAGCATAGATGTAAATTGAGTAAGAAGCATCAGGGCTTTGAGTTAGAAACATTTTCACTGGTTGCTGGAGAACAAAGGCTTGCAAGACAAGAGCTAGGCACATCCAGAGGAGCTTAGATAACCAGAGTGGTAAGAGAGGTAACAGAATCAGGGTTGAGAGTCTGAACCACTTTGAGGATGGGTGACCTTCACTCATCAGAAAGCAAGCCTCTGAGAAAATGCAAGGTTTACCATGTGATGATAAGTTGTGGTACTGGGTTCTGCCTCTCCTCTCAGGGTAGCAGGACATTGCTGGTACACCACCTTGGAGGGGACAGGGAAAACTGGTTCTGGATAGGTGGGGTTTGCAGTTCACCATTTCCCTCTGTGGCATCAGACACTGCTGGCCACCAGGCCAGGAGGGGGTGAAACAGAGTTATGGCCCTTTAAGATAAAGTCCTTCTCCAAGGATTATGAATGAAGCAGCTCTCTGAGACCATCTTAACCTGTTTGTATTTCTTTATTTGGGGTGGGTTTGAACACATACACTTTATGAGGGTGAACCAAGGGTTATCTAGTTATGGAGGAAAGGTGTGAGGATATTTAAGGATGGAAAGACCATTGGTTGAAGGCTAATGCTACTGATATGCTTCATTAACATGGAGAGGCATTACAGGTGTTGGGTACTTGACTGACTCCCGGAAACAACCTGGTTGGAGGTCATCTGGGTACATGCCTCAAGTAAGACACAACAGGGAAAGAAAGCTTTTCTTCCCCAAAAGGGGTGAGATGAATATTGTTTCTTAACAATGAAATATTTGGCATGTTGTTCCAATGAGTCCCAAACTAGAAGGTAGACATCAAATCAGTCTAGTGTTTCTAGGTGTACAGGTATGAGATTGCAGCACAGGAAATTACCTGTGCAAACTCTACCTCAGTATTTGAATATTGATTATATACAAAAGCTTATCAATATTTTTTTAAATAGCTCTGATCCTGACAAATGAAAACTAGAATTTGGTGTCGCTGTTGTCACTGGTACTTTTTTTTTTTTTTTTACCATGGTGTGAGAACTGACATGTAGCACCAAGATACACATCACATAATATACAAAGACAGTGCTTTCTGTGATATGTTCCTTATGCAGCTGTTTGTTTACATAGCAAATTTCAGCTAGTCTTATGGTGTCTGACTCTTGAGCTCTGTCTTGATTGGTATTTATCAGTCACACATATTTTGGAGGATAAACATAACAAACACATGAACTTCTAAAAGTAATATGTAGGACAAACTGAAATAGATACTATTTTCCATGTATTCAGGGTATGTGGTAGAGGACATAAAAAATACTACTAATTCAGTTCTAGAATTTCCTTAATTAACCAAAGTCTAAACCACAAAAGCACAGGGTAGAAATGGGTTTAAATGGGAGAAATCTGAAGGGAGTTAGATGGAATTCTCCAAGACCTCCTCTTTTTTCTAGGTTTTTTTTTTTTTTTTTTTTTTTTTTGCTTAGATACTTTGTTTAAACTATCCCTTCCCCAGATCCTATTCTTTGAAGCAATAGACAGAAACTGAGCCCTGGAGATCTCAGCCCAATTCCAAGGGTGACAAACTAGCTATAACAAATGGAAATTAAGTAAGAAGGCCATTGAACATTGTCCTATGGAGAACAGTGGGTCTCCTCAGTAGGGACACAGGGAGACAAGGAGGAAGAAGCTTTGTGTTCAGAGTCTCTGAAGTCTCTGTGAACATGGAAAGAAGATTATCCAAACAGTGATTACACTTCTCGTGGGCATTTCAAACCTGATAACAAAGCAGACCCAAAGAGTTAGCAGGGACACACATTTTCCAAGGGCTTTCATTGCACCCTGAAACTTAAACCACTGACACCTTTCTGAAGAAAGTGACTTCAGGATAAGACTTTTCTTCCTACCCAGTTGTATGATTCTAGATCTAGTGCTGTATTAGAGAAGGTGGAAGCATTAAATTTAGAATATTAAAAGAAAACCCAACATTTGTGTGTTGGTCTAGTCATTGATAAGAATTACAGCCTTCTGTTATGTTTGTGTGTTCTAATGCTTAATGATAAAAGGACTGGCACAGAATCAGATTTGATGATATGCTCTGTCATACAAAGTAGGCGTATAGAAAAACTAATACTAGCCACTTTCACTGACTTTAGAGTTAGCCAAAATTGCATATTTAAAATCTTTGAAAACCTATCAGCTGTTTATAGTAAAGCAATTGGTATACTATATTCTAGTTTTAAATAAGTCTATCAGTTCAACTGTCTCAACTTTCAAAACAGTATGAAAACATCTTATAAGTGACAATTTCATTAATGCTTAAAAAAATAATAATTCTGCCTTAGGGGAAAAGCCAAGAACAAAAATAATAGTATTTACACAGCTTCCTCTTAAAATTTTAATGCCTATGTTCATATTATGCACCAAAATTGAGCTAGTTTAACCCTCCCTCTCTATCTCTCTCTCTACCCTTCCCCCAACTTCTCCCCCTCCCCTTAGAGTACAAGGTCATTAATTGCTATTGGGACCTTCATAAACCCTAGTCTGCCGACGGGGTGAGAACTCTGTTGTTAAATGTATTATGGCAGGAATGTCTTTGGAGATTGCCTGCTTGATTGCTTTGTAAGGGCCCAATGGCACACAGCAATTAAAATCCATAGACCTCCATAACCCCTCTGATGTTTTATGGGCCTTTCTGTGTCCTTCGGTAGAGTTTACCATTTGTGTATTTCCCACTGGGTCTCTCTTTCAAAACTCTAAGTGGGATTTGTTTTTTATCCACTGTGATGAAGCTAGTTATACATCATGTGAAAGGTTAATGAATATTTTCAAAAGGAGCATATGTTTTTTAAGTCATAGGTGAAAGTTATACTAAAGAATGGCTGTATAAAAACTAGTGATATATTTTTTCCTAATGACATTAGAGTTAATTTCTATAAACCTCACAAATACCTTCCATTTCCAAATAAAACATAGCTTATACAGTTGTTCTCAACCTGTGGGTCATGACCCTGTTGGCAAATCTCTACCTATAAAAACATTTACATTAGGATTCATGACAGTTACAAAATTACTGTACCAACAAAAATAATTTTAAAACTAGGGGGTCATCACAACATAAGAAACTCTATTAAAGGGTCACAACACTAGGAAAGTTGAAAATTGTAGGCCGATAAGACTGTAAGGAGTTAAAAAGTAAGGGAGTGTCTTGAATTCCCACTGTGAGCTGTTTCATATAAATAACTGCACAGTCTACACACACACACACACACACACACACACACACACACACAGTGACATTAGAATATTCCTTTGGGGTAGATGTGATTACACGCACCTTTAATCCCAACACAGGGGCAGAAGCAGAGGCAGGTGGATCCCATTGAGGTTGAGGACTGCCTGGTCTATGTAGTGACTTCAAAGACAGCCAAGGATATGTAGGTGAGATCCTGCCTCAAACAGCAACAAAGCAAACAAATAAACAACAAGGAAGCAACAGCAACAAAAAAACAAAGTCACCTGAATAGAAGACTTTGCCAATGAATGCATCTGGATTTGCGCAGTGGGCGAAGCTTGATGTCATCATCCTGGGAACTGGCAAAAGAGCTTCCCATGAGGAGCTGCAAATAAAAGCACCAGCAAGTGTAAGACTCTTCTTCACATACTGCAGTCTCAGGGCCTCTTCTACTGACAATATTTCAACAGTAGCTTTTTCAGTTGTTCTCAACCTGTGGGTCTTGACCCCTTTGGCAAACCTCTATCTATAAAAACATTTACATTTCACTCTTGTGACCTAACAAAGACATCACTAAGCAATTTGATCATCTGACAATAGTTATTTATCTCCGTACTTCCTCCTCGCTGATTTTCTCACCCTTCTTAACTTGCCTGCCCTCTACTCACTTACGCTAAAGACTTTTAAAAATAATTCTTCAGAAAATGATTTGTGCATTGCAAAATAAAATTTGGTACCCAAGCCTCTTAAAGAGGAAGTACTCCTGAGCCTCGGAAACTGAACACTGAGTTCACAGCATGCTCTGCATGAAGCTTCTCTCTGGCCAAGAAGGTTGAGATCAGAGTTTGACCCTGAGATTCACATGATAAAAGCCAAATCCCACTTGCTATCCTCTGACATGCCCAGATGTACTGTGAAATGCATACACACCCTGAATAGAACACATCACTCCCAAATGGAATTCTAAATAAATATATAAGTCCATATATTCTACTTAACAAATATTCTTATATTTGGTATAATTGATAAACATGAAAAGAATCCAAGCTCCAGGTTACTCATTTTCAAAATCATGCTCTGACTTATATTATGTGCACTAAAACTAAAAGAAAGTGATTACTCAGTGTAGACAGCATGAGAGCAAGGAAGATGAAAATACGATGATAAGACTCTATTATTTAATGGAGCGAGGTCTTAATCCCCACCACCAGATGGTCACAGATCAACAGCAGCAATTCTTTAACCCTTTGTCTAGTTTATCTATTGATGGGTTCATTCTGTAATATGTTTTCAAACTTATGGATTAGTTACATTTTTAATGTTGTTTTCTTTTCCTGTGGTATCAAATTTCAATGGTTTCAACAGCAAGCAGTTTACTCTAGTTGTCACTGTTTTCCATTGTTGCATTTACCCAAATCCATGTTTTTAAAGCATCTAGATCATTTGTTATATTTCTTTACATAATAGATTCCCAATAAGGACATGAGTTTGATCTCCAGCATCCATTTAAAACTGCCAAGGTAATGTATACCTCTAATTTCAACTCTAGTTAAATAAACCAAGAGAGTGGGAACCTCCCGCCCCCACCACTACCACCTTAGACCAAGTTTGGTCCTCCTGCCTAGCAGAATCAGTAAGGTTTGTATTAAGAGAGATTCTTTGTGTCTTGGTTAGTCTTTTTGCCAACAAGATACCAGCTAAAGTCATCTGGAAAGAGGAAGCTCTACTGAGAAAATGTTTCCATCTGATTGCCTGTTGGGAAGTCTGATGAATATTTTCTAGATTAATGATTGATATAGAAGGGCCAAGCTCCACTTAGGGCAGTGCCCACTCCTGGGTAGGTGGACCTGGATCATAAAAGAAAGCAGGCTGAGCAAGCCATGAGTAGTAAGCCAGTAAGTAACATTTCCCCAGAGTTTCTGCTTCAGTTCTTGCCTTGAGTTTCTACCATGATGCATGATTAAGTATATGTTGAAATGAACTCTTTTCTCCACAAGTTGCATTGGTTATGCTGTTTTTATCATAGCAATAGAAAGATAACTGAGATAGAGTCTATCTAAAATAATGTGGAAAGTAATTGAGGAAGATATCCAATCCTGGCCTCTGTTAATATAAGCACATGCATGCCCACTCTCCCACACACATCAGTATACACATATGAATATGTATATGTGTATACATATAGAGACCATAGAGATGCACACACAACATACACACACACACACACACACACACACACACACACAGATTCCATTTGCTGTTTCTTAATTGAAAAAAAAATAGAAAAATCTACTCTACAACTTAAAGTTGAAAACATTTATTCAGTAAGAAGTTGGTACTGAAAATGTAAATTTCAAGGACTATGAATTTTATATGTGCTCAATATGACTTATTTATAATTTATAATATTCTGGTTAATAGATTTCATTACTCCTATGATGCAATACCCTTAGTATTCATTAGTTGTTCAAAAAATGTAATTTTGAGAATGTAAAATCTTTAAGGTACTGAAAATTATATCAATACCTTAATATTAATCTGAAAAGGTATACTGGGTTTGCTATTTCTCCTATCCTTTCATTCTGTCATTTTAAATGGCCTTAAATGAATAATTAATCATTAATAATACATTTTATAAAGATGTATATGTATATATGTTAACATGTGCATATTTCCTTTTTTAAATTTTTTTATTGTATATATTCTATATTTACATTTCATTTCCCTTTTTCAGGTTCCTCATCCCCCAAAGGTCCCACATGCCCTTTTCCCTCCCCGTGTTCCCCCATCCACCTCTTCCCACTTCTCTGTTCTGATATTCCTCTACACTGATGTTTTGATCCTTTCCAGCAGCAGTGTCCACTCCTTCCTTCTTGTCAGATATCATTTCATATGTGAATTGTGTTTTTGGTGTCCCAAGAGTCAAGGCTAATCCAGTTATCAGTGAGAGCATACCATGGGTATTCTTTTGAGACTGGGTTACCTCACTTAGTATGATGTTCTCCAGCTCCATCCATTTATCTAAGAATTTCATGAATTCATTGTTTCTAATGGCTGAGTAGTACTCCATTGTGTATATATACCACATTTTTTGTATCCTTTCCTCCGTCGAGGGATATCTGGGTTCTTTCCAGCTGTTGGCTATTATAAATAAGGCTGTTATGAACGTAGTGGAGCATGTATCCTTATTGCATGCTGGAGAATCTTCTGGGTATATGCCCAGGAGTGGTATGGCTGGGTCCTCCGGAAGTATCATGTCCAGTTTTCTGAGGAAACGCCAGACTGATTTCCAGAGTGGTTGTACCAGTTTGCAGTTCCACCAACAGTGGAGGAGTGTTCCTATTCCTCCACATCCTCCAACATCTGATGTCTCCTGAGTTTTTAATCTTCGCCATTCTGACTGGTATGAGGTGAAAACTCAGGGTTGTTTTTATCTGCATTTCTCTAACGACTAATGATGTTGAACATTTTTAAGGTGTTTCTTAGCCATCCAAATTTCTTCAGGTGAAAAGTCTTTGTTTAGTTCTGTACCCCATTTTTGGATAGGGTTATTTGATTTTCTGGTAACTAACTTCTCGAGTTCTTTGTATACATTCGATATTAGCCCTCTGTCAGACGTGGGGTTGGTGAAGATCTTTTCCCAATTTGTTGGTTGCTGATTTGTCCTTTTGACAGTGTCTTTTGCCTTATAGAAACTTTGTAACTTTATGAGGCCCCTTTTGTCTATTCTTGATCTTAGAGCAAAAGCAATTAGTGTTCTATTCAGGAATTTTCCCCCTAAGACAATGTCCTCAAGGGTCTTCCCCAGTTTCTTTTCTATTAGTTTTAGTGTGTCTGTTTTTATGTGGAGGTCCTTGATCCACTTGGAGTTAGTGCAAGGAGATAAGAGTGGATCAATTCTCATTCTTCTGCATGTTGGCCTCCAGTTGAGCCAGCACCATTTGTTGAAAAGACTATATTTTTCCACTGGATGTTTTCAGCTCCTTTGTCAAAGATCAATTGGCCATAAATGTGTGGGTTCAATTCTGGGTCTTCAATCCTATTCCATTGATCCACCTCCCTGTCACTGTACCAATACCATGCAATTTTTAACACTACTGCTCTGTAGTATTGCTTGCGGTCTGGGATATTGATTCCCCAAGAAGTTCTTTTACTGTTGATGATAGTTTTAGCTATCCTGGTTTTTTTGTTATTCCAGATGAATTTGAGAATTGGTCTTTCTAACTCTATGAAGAACTGAGTTGGGGTTTTGATGGGGATTGCATTGAATCTGTATATTGCTTTTGGTAAGACTGCCATTTTAACTATATTAATCCTGCCAACCCACGAGCATGGAAGATTTTTCCATTTTCTGAGGTCTTCTTCAATTTCCTTCTTCAGAGACCTGAAGTTTTGAGACATAAATCTTTCACTTGTTTGGTTAGAGTCACACCAAGATACTTTATTGTTTGTGGCTATTGTGAAGGGTGTCATTTCCCTAACTTCTTTCTCGGCCTGCTTATCCTTTGAGTACAGGAAGGCTACTGATTTGCTTGAGTTGATTTTATAACCAGCCACTTTGCTGAAGTTGTTTATCAGCTGTAGTAGTTCTCTGGTGGAGTTTTTTGGGTCACTTAAGTATACTATCATATCATCTGCGAATAGTGATACTTTGACTTCTTCCTTTCCAATTTGTATCCCTTTGACGTCCTTATGTTGTCGAATTGCTCTAGCTAGTACTTCAAGTACTATATTGAAGAGATATGGTGAGAGGATGCAGCCTTGTCTAGTCCCTGATTTTAGTGGGATTGCTTCAAGTTTCTCTCTGTTTACTTTGATGTTGGCTATCGGTCTGCTGTAATTTGTTTTTACTATGTTTAGGTACGGGCCTTGAATTCCTGTTCTTTGCAAGACTTTAGCATGAAAGGATGCTGAATTTTGTCAAATGCCTTTTCAGCATCCAATGAGATGTCCATGTGGTTTATTTTTTTGAGTTTGTTTATGTAGTGGATTACGTTGATGGATTTCCATATATTGAACCATCCCTGCATCCCAGGGATGAAGCCAACTTGATCATGGTGAATGATCGTTTTGATGTGTTCTTGGATTCGCTTGGTAAGAATTTTATTGAGTATTTTTGTATAGATGTTCATAAGAGAGATTGTTCTGAAGTTCTCTTTCTTAGTTGGATCTTTGTGTGGTTTTGGTATCAGGGTAATTATGGCTTTGTAGAATCAGTTGGGTAGTGTTCCTTCTGTTTCTATTTTGTGGAATAATTTGAAGAGTATTGGTATTAGGTCTTCTTTGACGGTCTGATAGAATTCTGCACTAAAACCATCTGGTCCTTTGCGTTTTTTGGTTGGAAGACTTTCTATGACCTCTTTTATTTCTTTGGGGTTTATGGGACTGTTTAGGCGATCTATTTGATCCTGATTTAATTTTGGTATTTGTTATCTAGGAAATTGTCCATTTCTTCCAGATTCTCCAGTTGTGTTGAGTATAGACTTTTGTAGTAAGATCTGATGATTTTTTTGAATTTCCTCAGTCACTATTATTATATCTCCGTTTTCATTTCTAATTTTGTTAATTTAAATACTGTCTCTGTGCCCTTTGGTAAGTCTGGCTTGGGGTTTATCTATCTTGTTGATTTTCTCAAAGAACCAGCTCCTGATTTTGTTGATTCTTTGTATGGTTCTCTTTGTTTCAACTTGATTGATTTCAGCCCTGAGTTTGATGATTTCCTGTCTTCTACTCCTCCTGGGTGAAATAGCTTCTTTTTCTTCCCGAGCTTTCAGGTGTGCCGCTAAGTTGCTAGTATATGCTCTCTCCTGTTTCTTTTTGGAGGCACTTGGGGCTATGAGTTTTCCTCTTAGCACTGCTTTCATTGTGTCCCATAGATTTGGGTATGTTGTGCCTTCCTTTTCATTAAATTCTAAAAAGTCTTTGATTTCTTTCTTTATTTCTTCCTTGACTAAGGTATCATTGAGTAGAATATTGTTCAGTCTCCATGTAAATGAGGATTTTCTGTTGTTTTTGTTGCTATTGAAGAACACGCTTACTCCATGGTGATCCGATAGGCGGCATGGGATTTGTTCGATCTTTTTATATTTTTTGAGATCTGTCTTGTGACCAATTATATGATCGATTTTGGAGAAGGTACCATGAGGTACTGAGATAAAGATATAGTCTTTTGCTTTAGGATGAAAGGTTCTATATACATCTGTTAGATCCAATTGGTCCAACACTTCAATGAGTTTTCCTGTCTCCCAGTTTAGTTTCTGTTTTCCTGATCGGTCCATTGAGGATAGTGGAGTGTTGAGGTCCCCCAATATTATTGTGTTAGGTGCAATGTGTGCTTTGAGCCTTAGTAAAGTTTCTTTTACAAACGAGGGTGCCCTTGCATTTGGAGCATAGATGTTTAGAACTGTGAGTTCTTCTTGGTGGATTTTTCCTTTGATAAGAATGAAGTGACCTTCTGTGTCTCTTTTGATGACTTTAGGTTGAAAGTCAATTTTATCTGATATTAGTATGCCTTTTCCAGCTCGCTTCCGGTGACCATTTGCCTGCAAAATTGTGTTCCATCCTTTTACTCTAAGGTAGTGTTTGTCTTTGACCCTGAGGTGTGTTTCCTGTATGCAGCAAAATGTAGGGTCCTGCTTCCGTATCTAGTCTGTTAGTCTATGCCTTTTTATTGTGGAATTGAGTCCATTGATGTTAAGAGATATTAAGGAATAGTGTTTATTTCTTCCCGTCATTTTTTATTAATATTCATTTTAATGAATAATTAATAATTAATGATATATATTTTATAAAGATATATATGTATATATGTTAACATGTATATATTTCTTATTACACACATATTCATATTGTGAATCTGGCAGTATATGTTTCTATTGCTCAAAGCTGCTATGCATTAAAACATTCATTTTAATTACATAATATTCTACAAATGTCTATGAACTTATCACATTTTTATCAAATACACAAATAAAATATTTAGCTTTGTAGGGTGTAAATAAAGTGAGTGAATTACTATAATTTGCTCTCACCAAAACATACATTTTTAATGTAGATTAGATGTACTTATATTCAGTTACTGTTTTCACATCTCCAACCTGATGTGACTGACCTAGAAATGTTTATCCAACCACTTCCCTACAGAACAGCTAGATGTGACCTACCCACTGAAGCATGTGACTCCAAGACCCTATATAAGACTTTGAGAATTCCATGTACTACATAGTCATAATCTCCCCCTTATTCTATGAGTCTACATTTACACAAACTCCAAAAATTAGAATTTCATCTGGAAGATGTGTTCAGGAATCCCCTTGAGGTTTTGGTGACAGCATAGTCCATTCAGTGCACATTTCAGACAGCCCTTTCACACCAGCCCAGCAAGGCTCACAACAGCCTACTGATTATGAGATATATGCTGCCAGGCCTTCTTTCACTCTTACTTTAATATTGTTAGTGAATAGACCCTATGTTGGACTTAGCTAGATTTTAAAATGTTAATTTCATAGGTAGATATAGTCAGTACCCAGTATCTTAGAACTCAGAATGCAAATGAAACTAAAATTATTGGATTTGTTCTTTGCAGCTCAGTTGGTAACATAGAATTAATATCGCAGTCATTCAAATCCAAAATATTGATTTTAATTAGAAAAGATTTCATTACAAACTGTATATAAATAAAATTATATTAGATACAGAACTCAGATTGCTGGCACCCATGTGTGTATGTGCAGACAGTCTGCATCTGTAACTATATCAAAATGACAACATGTTCATTTAGGTTGAAGATTATTTTCAATCCTTCATGAAATTCTTAAGATTTGTTGTCTTGGGCAAATCTCAAATGCCAGTTCCCAAGGAATGTAAATGCATATTCAAATTCTATTATATGAGTTTGGATATAGAAAAAAGACAACAGAACAGTATAAAATATACATATATATGATCTATGTGAAGCAGAACTTTAGATTGAGTATTTTACATCTTTGAAGGAATCAACATATTGCAAAACTAAATGAGACTTTCCCTTTAATATGTTGAGCTAAGAGGTAAATGTTCTGTTTACTTTTCAACTCTTGCAACTGGCATTTTAAATGACATGTATCCTAAGTCATTCACAGATATCATTCCATAATTAATAAATGTGTTATCTTTCTTTTTTATTGAATATATTCTATATTTACAATTCATTTCCCTTTTTCTGGTTCCCCACCCCAAAGGTTCCACATGCCCTTTTCCGTCCCCCTGCTCCCTCATCCACCCCCTCCCACCTCACTGTTCTTGTACTCCCCCACAATGATGCTTTGGTCCATTCTAGCACCAGTGTCCACTCCTTTCTTCTTGTCAGACATCACTTGGTATGTGATTTATGTCTTTGGTGTTCCAAGATTCTAGGCTAATTAGCCATGTGTTATCTTTCAAATTAATGGTAATTTTGTTGGGTAATATCTAATATTAATTTAGATATTTTTCAGAAATACACAGAAACCCGTATATCTCATAAACTCAATAAAAACTACGTTGATGAGCTACTTCTGGACTTTGTTGAAATACAAATTTGTATCTTAATAAGTCCTTATAATGTTCCTTCTCAGTCATGTTTATTTTCTTTTTCCTATGTCACAGAATCTTTTTAAATCATGAATTATTTCATATGCTATCTAATAGCAATCTACTTAATATGAAATCTTTCACTTGAGAGTCAAATGCATTATTTAACAGGCTATATAGCTCATTTTCATCAGATAATTTATATCTTAAATTTAGAACATATGAGAAAAACCACATTTGTCTTAAGAAGCCAGTATATCATCAACATCCAAACTAAATCAGAACAAAATCAGGCAAAAGTCTGTATTGGGTAACATGATAAGCATCTAAGACAATTTCCTCACCATTATATGAGAAATGACCACCATAATGCATAGTAGCAATACATGTAATAAATGGATCAACAATTAAATTTTCAAGAATGAAATGAGACTCTATATTCAAGTTATTATTAATTCTATTATTTATGATATCAAATATCTAATTACTTATAATATCTAATAATATACAACATTTTTAAGAATTATTATTATTGGGACTCACCTGAATCACTAATTGAGGAAAATAAAAGTATAGCATATGTAGAGAAAAGATAAGATTACAAACAAGAAGAGGTGCTTACCACTAATTCTGTAGTAGAAACGGAATTAAACTCATTTAAAAATGCAAAATATTTGTTATACAAAAAAGAAAATCCGCACAATGGTTGAGGTTTTAGAAGAAATTACATATAGACTGGCTACCAAAATGTAAAAATTTAGTATTTATCATGAAATTCGAAGTCTGAATGAAGCTGGGCAGCCTTTAATCCCAGCACCTGGGAGGCAGAGGCAGGTGGATTTCTGAGTTCGAGACCAGCCTGGTCAACAGAGTGAGTTCCAGGACAGCCAGGACTACACAGAGAAACCCTGTCTCAAAAAACAAACAAACAAACAAACAAACAAACAAACAAGCAAAAAAGAAGTCTGAATGAGGTCAGCCTTATATAAAAATACATAAATGTATAATAATTGGAAGAGAAGAGACACTGGATACTGGTTATTAGGGAATATGACATACATATAGCAGAGTCACATAAAACTGCAAGTACTCAGAAGGAATATGGAGAGTATACACGTATGCATGTTGAACATTATAATTGCATTTCTACTTCTATTTTTATAGAAATATAGGTACATATCCATATATATCCATATATACATAGATATGTAAAATGGAAATATAATAAAATATCTTAACACAACATCTAAACTTGAAACACATTTGTACCAAGACTAACAAGAATTATTAGAAGAAATTAAGGGAAAAGAAAGTAAAATTCTCCTGACATATATATATATATATATGGATATATATATATATCCATATATATAATACCCAATAGATGAACAAATTTACTATAAACAGAAATGAAAATATAATTATCCATTTATATAAATCCATATCATTTAGACAATTTCAATAAGAATGTGAAAACACAACTGAATGATATTTACAAACTTTTTATATGACTTGAACTTTTACTAAGCAAAATTACCAAAAATTGCTAAAGGCTGGGAGCCTCCCTGCCAGGGGAAGGTAGTGCTGGAGGCACAGAGAAGGACTCTGGTGATGATAACTTTGAAGTCTGAGGGTCTCAGGGCTTCCTAATGGTACTGAAATGCTGATGATAACTTCTAAAATGTCCTAGAAGCTTTCTTGCTCTTTCTGAGGGTGAAAGACTGCTGGCTTAGGTGAGTAACACCTGTAGCCTAACAGCAGAGGATTAAACATTGTGATCTTTGTTCTATCTCAGGAGGAACTGCTGGGCTCTAACTTTTAGCCTGCTAGTCAGAAGTTGCAGGAAGAAAAATGGGACACTTAAAGAAGTGGTTATGAATTTATGACTAAGTTGTCAAGAGTTTCCTATGAAAGCTAAGACAGAAAGGCAGAAAGATCCTAAGTGGAGAAAGGGAAAAATTCTTCTAAGTGGGGAAAGGTAAAACATGAGAGCAGGAGAGAGAGAGGAGGAAAAGAGCGCACATGAGAAAAAGAGAGAAAATCATATTGAAAAGGAGAGAAGAGAGCAGTGCCCCTTCTCTTTTGCCTTCAGTACTTATACATCTTTCAGAGTACATGATCACATGTTACGAAGTTCATCACAAGTTCACACAAAAATCAAATCATAAATTGAGATAGAATTTTGCAACAGAGAATGTTTACATGCATATCCATTAGGAGTTATTATTTAGATAGTAACAACTATTGTCTTCTCTACAGGTTTATAGAAAGTTTAAAACCATAACTAACAGAAACTTTGTAATTTTATGAGGTCCCATTTGTCAATTCTTGATCTTATAGCATAAGCTATTGGTGTTCTGTTCAGGAACTTTCCCCCTATGCCCATGTCCTCCAGGGTCTTCTCCAGATTCTTTTCTAATAGTTTCAGTGTGTCTGGTTTTATGTGGAGGTCCTTGATCCACTTGGAGTTGATCTTAGCACAAGGAGATAAGAGTGGGTCAATTCGCATTCTTCTGCATGTTGACCTCCAGTTGAACCAGCACCATTTGTTGAAAAGGCTATCTTTTTTCCACTGAATGGTTGTGGCTATTCAGACACCTATAGCCCTTGGTCACAGGTGATACTCATGAATTATTAATGAGACTAAGTGGAAAACAAGTCCAGGCTTACCCAACATAGGAGACTGTAAGGTATGGTCATGTAAATTATCCCTGTTTAGCTAGCTACATCCTTTACTATGTTAATGTCAAGCAATTGTCTACAGAGAGCAGAGATTTCCTCTGGGCACACAAAACATAAGACTTAGAAGAGAGTTAGTGAAAAATGAGTTAGTCTAGAAAGCAAAGCTCCCAGGGCCAGGCAATATGCCTGGCTCTGAAGAGAGCTTGTTAGTTGGGGAACATGAGTTAGTTAGTGAGAGAATGATTTAGTCTAGAGGGCAAGATTCCCAGGGCCAGGCAAGATGCCTGGCTCTGAGGAAAGCTTGCTAGTGAGAGAATGGGTTAGTCTAGAGAGAAAAGATTCCCGGAGTCAGGCAAGTTGCCTGGCTCTGAGGAAAGCTTGCTAGTTCAGAGAACAATCTTGCTAACTTAGGCAAGATCTCTAGCTTAGACAGAAATGGCTTAAAATAATTTAGCTTATAACCTAAGGGCGCTACCTATGTAAGCTAGCGTCCCTCATTTTTATTATGTAATTGTCATAACCTGATGCTCTGAGTAGGGGGCTATAAAACAGGGCTCCTCATTAGAGAAAATATAGATTTTTCTATAATATGAAGTATCCTGCATCTGTGTCGTCATTCTCGCTGATTCGTGCCTTCCTGACCCCGGGATCTTGGTCTCCCCTGCAACCGAACTCCCACGAGGAGCTACGGCTTGCAGAAGGCTGCAACCAAAGCTGCCACGAGCAGCCGCGGTCTGCAGCAGTTGGGCAGTGTCCCTTCTGTCTCTATTTTGTGGAAGAGTTTGAAGAGTATTGATGTTAAGTCTTCTTTGAAGGTCTGGTAGAATTCTGCACTAAAACCACCTGGTCCCATATATTTTTGGTTGGAATACTTTCTATAACCCCTTCTATTTCTTTAGGGGTTATGGGACTATTTAGCTGATCTAATTAATATCCAATATATACAAAGAACTCAAGAAGTTAGACCCCAAAGAACCAAATAATCCTATCAAAAATGGGGTACAGAGCTAAACAAAGAATTTTCACCAGAAGAAATGCGGATGGCCGAGAAACACCTTAAGAGATGTTCAACATCATTAGTCATCAGGGAAATGCAAATCAAAACAACCCTGACATTCTACCTCACACCAGTCAGAATGGCTAAGATTAAAAACTCAAGAGACAACAAGTGCTGGCGAGGATGTGGAGAAAGAGTAACACTCCTCTACTGTTGGTGGGATTGCAAAATGGTAAAGCTGCTCTGGAAATTAGTTTGGCGGTTCCTCAGAAAATTGGGCATGTCACTTCCAGAAGACCCTGGCATACCACTCCTGGGCATATACCCAGAGGATTCCCCTGTATACAATAAAGACACATGCTCCACTATGTTTATAGCAGCCTTGTTTATAATAGCCAGAAATTGGAAGGAGCCCAAATATCCCTCAAAGGAGAAATGGATACAGAAAATGTGGTATATTTATACAATGGAATACTACTCAGCAATTAAAAATAATGAAGTCATGCAATTTGTAGGTAAATGGCTAGATCTGGAAAATATCATCCTAAGTGAGTTAACCCAATCACAAAAGAATACACATGAAATGCAATCACTGATAAGTGGATATTAATGAGCCCAAAAGCCCTAAATACTCAAGGCACAATTAGCAAGTCAAATGGTTCCCAAGAAGAAGAAAGGAGAGGACCCTGGGCCTGAAAAGATTGGATCCAGTTTTGTAGACCCAACAGAGAAATCGTGGGTGGGGGGGATGATTGGGGAATAGTTGGGGGGAGAGGAATTATGGGACGTATGGTGGAGGGGAACTGGGAAAGGGGAAAGCCTTTGGAATGTAAACATAGAATATAGAAAATAAAAATTAAAAAAAAACAAACAAAATTAAAATAAAACCCATAACTAATTTATAAGTGAAGTTTTGTATAGATAAACCCAGTCAATATTTTGTCTTCTGTCCTAGCACCTATAATACATCCTAGTTCTCTTTATAAGACCTTTGGTTAATTGTTTTACAACCTCTTGGAATGTGCTCTGAGTAGGAGAAAGTCTGGTTGCCATCTAAGAGCAATTAACTAGTGACATTTGGGAGACTGGCAGAGTTCTCATTGCAGATTTGACTATCAGAAAAGGATCTAGTAGCATTCCCATTATAAAAAAGGTAAATAATCACAGATATAATTTTTAGAATTATTATAGGATCATCTTTAAAACTTAAACCATCTATTTGTCTACATAGCATCATTGTAAGACAGTATATCTTCGTGGATTTGCAGAGATCTTCTCCAAAAGGGTGTGCTATTACATATTAATTATTATAAATGTATGAAAATAACAGGAAAAGCATATTAATAGCAGGAATCTTTCCTGAAATTAGTCCCCCACAGCCTTGCTGAATGGGGACTCACCTGTCACAAATTATATAATAATACAAAGCAGGCATTTCAGGATGATTACCTGCTAGTATATTAGCTTGTCCCATTATGGCTCCCGACAAAAAACATTTTGTATTTTATGTAAGGAGAATTGTATTGCATTTATCTTTTTACGAATTAGTGTCAAGATACAAGTAGTATCATCAAGAGAGAGGTGTTTGAAGTACATGGAGAGACCAGACACAGACACAGGCATATCTTAGAATTAAGCTTATTAAAATGTCTGTGATCATAACCATAAAACAATGATGAAACATTCAATTATTAGTCCAGGCAGTGTCAATGATTTATATATATTCTGCATCAAATACCACAGTAAAACCAAACTCTAAATGAGCTAAGTCATAAAAATGAATATTACAATTTTCAAATTCATAGAAGAAATTCTAATAAAGGATAGAGAAACATGTATATGGCTTATTTCAGTACAAACTCTGAATGAAAATAAAAATATTTAGAATTATAACCTTCAGATCAAGTCATTCTTGCCACAGAAATTGAAACTTAAAAAATAATACATTATGCTATCTATAAAAGATATACAGAAAATTTCATTCATAAATATTGTATGTACATCATTTTCACCAATTTTCTTCCCCTTCCAATGCCTCCAGTATCTATATATCTCTCCTCCTCGGCTTCTTCCAGCCTTTTTCTATTTCAACTACAGTGATTCCTGACTTCAGTCTATTGGTTGGGTGTTAGTATTTGCATCAGTCTCACTCAGCTGCTTGTTGGCCTCTCACAGGACAGTCATGCTAGGCTCCTGTCTGTAAGCTTTGGTAAGAGAGTTAGGCCTTGGAGCCTCCCCTTGAGATGAATCCCAAGTTGGGCTGGTCACTGGACCTCCTTTTCCTCAGACTCTTTTCCATTTTTGTTCCTGCAGTTCTTTTAGATGAGAACAATTCTGGGTCAAAGTTTTTGACTGTAGGATGGCAACCCTATCCCTCTACTTGATGCTGTTTATCTGCTGAAGTTGGACTCACTGTTGGGCATTTCATCTAAGTAAGGCCCCTGCCTTTGAGTCCTGAGTCTCTCATCTCCCAGGTCTCTGGTACTTTCTAGAGGGTCCTCTCATCTCCTAACTCCCAACTCCTTTACCCCTCCCCATCCCCTCTTCTTCACAGGTTCCTCCCTACCTTTGCCTCCTGTGATTTCTTTAAGTGGGATTGAAGTATCCTCACTTGGACCCTTCTGTTTGTTAAACTTCTTGATTTCTGTGATTGTATCCTAGGTATTCTCTACCTTCTTTTTGGCTAATATCCACTTGTTAGTGAGTGCATGTCCTGTCTGGTATGAGTGACCTCACTCAGTATGTATTTTCGGGGGGAGGAGGGATGGGATAGGGGGTTTTCAGAGAGGAAACAAGGAAACGGGATAACATTTAAAATGTAAATAAAGCAAGTATCTAATGATTTTTTTAAAAGAGAGAGAAGCACTTAGAGACATGTTTGATATCCTTAGTTATCAAGGAAATGCAACTCAAAATGACCCTGAGATTCTACCTTACACCAAGCAGAATGGCTAAGATCAAAAACTCAGGTGACAGCACATATTGTCAAGGATGTGGAGAAAGAGGAACACTCTACCATTGCTGGTGTTTTGCAACTGGTACAACCGCTCTGGAATTCAATCTGGAGGTTCCTCAGAAAATTGTAAATATATCTACCTGAAGACCCACCTATACTACTCTTGGCCACATTACCAAAGGACCACAGGGACATACATACTCCATTATACTCATAACAGCTTTATTTGTAATAGCTAGAAGCTGGTAACAACGCAGATGTCCCACAAATTAAAATGGATACAGAAAATGTAGTTCATTTACACAACGAAATACTATTCAGCTATTAAGAATGAAGTTTTTCATTCATGTCTTCTTTAGACTATTATATATTTAGAGATTTATTAATACAACTCCCCTGTTTTACTTAAAGAATATACTGTCTTGATCTACTTTGGTCCTCTGGTCCTTATAATCGTTTTGTTCCATGTTCCTGAGCCTTAGGTACAGTGATTGTGTTATGCATGTATTGATCTTTACTAGCTACTCCCTAGTCATGTATGTTTTTTCCAGTTTTATATCTCTGTAATATTTTTAATTAAAAGAAACATTTCTTTGGTGAAAGTTGAGTACTACAATTTTATGTATATCTAAAGACAATTATTTAAAATACTGTTTGAAATTACATTGGCCTAGACAAATGGAAGAAGGAAATACTCCTTTAGGATTGATAACCTTTCAAGGAACACATATTTGACCAACTTTACAATACTAGGCACAAATCCCATACTGAGTAAGGCTAAAATCCAATGGGGGAGCTGTTGCTCATTCTCCAAACAAGTGCATTTACTGTATAATTGGAGTTATTTTTCCAGGCCAGTCATTATTGTGGTTTTACAGTAGGGTGGGGCTACTGATGCATTTCTCTCCTGTCTAACAGAGCATCATCTGAAACTATTAGAGCTAGTCTTCAGATCAGAAGCCTCCTAATTCTAGCTTAATTGCTCCAAATCTTCAGTCTGAATATGTGGTGAGTTCAATAATAGAATTTTTCCTAAAAGTCCTAAGAGGCAACTGAAGGTAAAAATAAGTCTGTATTATTTGGTGTGTCTTTTGTATGTGTATATATACATGTATGCATGGATATGTATACATATATGTGTGTGTCTCTGTATATTATATATATGTGTGTGTGTATATATGTACATATATATGATGTATGTGCATGATGTATATGTATGTATATAATTTTAAAATATATAAAATTTTAAAAAATTATAAAATTATATTTTTTCTTATGACTTTACCAAACAAATTTTGTGTTAGTTTTCTTTGTTTCTTTCCCTCTATTATAACCCCCATCCCTATCTCCTTGTTAGTGTTCTCTCCCATTTTTTATCCTTCTTCCATTCATATAATAATTTTTATACTATCCCTGTCTCTGTAGCCTTTCTGCAATGGTCTACTCTGACTTTACTGGTTTCTGTGGTTCTTTCAGGTTTTATATTCAAGTGTACAGAATGGAGTTAAGATCTACAGATAAGAGCGAACAAAGGCATTTGTCTTTCTGTCTTGCCAGTATATTTTTTAGTTCCATCAATATTTATACAAATTTCTTTGCAGCTCCATAAAATTTCATTTACATATATTGTTTTCATTTCCTAGGTGTGTGACTAGAGAGAAAACAAAAGTGGTTTAGCAAGTTTCCCTAGAGACAGTCAAGTCTTTAAGACTTATGCCAAAGAGTAGAAAAGTTGGGTAATGAGGTAGATCTACTTTTAGCTATTTTTCTTTTTAAAAAGAACTTTTAAATTGCAAATTATGGATGTGCAGCCCACAATTATATATAATCATAGATTAGTAGCATAACTAAATATGACCAGAAAGAAAATATTTTCTCGATATTGTAACAAATTGTTATAAGCACACTATTTAGAAAATCACAAAATATAAATATTTGTGATTCTATCTGAGATATCTGAAAATTAGATGTCCAGTATCATCCATGTTGTATTTATATCCAGAGACTCAAGGGAAGTATGCCAGATGGTTTCATGTCAAATTGATACAAACTAAGGTCAAATGAAGGATGGGAAGTATGATTAAGGAAATGCCTTCATATTTTTGTCTACATGCAAGTCTGTGGGGCATTTTCTTAATTATCAATTGATATTTGAAGGCCCAGCACATTGTGATATCACTGGGTTGGAGGTCCTAGGTTCTATAGGAAGGCAGGGTGAGAAAGTCATAAGGAGCAAGCCAGTAAGCAGCATTCCCACTTGCCATCTGAATAAGCTTCTGACACCAAGTTTTTGCCTTGTTTGAGTTCTTGTCCTTACTTCCTTTCATAATGACTGGTGGTATGGAAGTTTAAGCCAAATAAATCCTTTTCTCTCCAACTTGTCTTTTATTCATGCTATTTCATTGCAGCAATAGAAACACTAACTAAGACAGGGAAAATTTATTTCCCTATTTCTCACAACTTCTAAAATATACCTACAATCCCTGGGTAGTGACCACATTCTCTCTCCAGCTTTATAGTCTGTAGGGGAAATCTCTCTTCATCATATATACATTTATTTCATCTGGGAAAGATTTTTATCATTTTAAGGTTTTATGTAATTATCTTGGAGCTACCTGGAAAAGCAAGAATAATCTTACATTCTCAACATACCCAATGAGAACTATGAAGCCCCTTTGGCTATGCAAAGCAGGCTACTTAGGGAGCAAGGAAGAAAGGTTATTATTCTGCAAATCACCATTTGGAAACTCATTTCCTTCTGAAATAAAAAAAAGTCCTCACATATGATAGAATGGCAACAAAGCAAGCTAAAAATAGAAATTCACAAAGATCAATAAATCCAGGCAAAAATGCAGAGAGAAAAACAACCATGACATGACAATACAGCAAAGAAAAGCAAACACAATGATGAATTATGTATGGTATATCATACCTGGGTAAATGAGATACACATGAGCAAAATTTATAAATCACCAATAAACATCAATATTTCTCATGTGGCTTATAATAATCTCTTTCCTGTTATGAACTTATGAGATGGGAACTTAAAGGTAAATACGTTCTAGAAAAATTTAACTCAAGAAAAATAGACAACTGTATTAATGTAACACATAGTGATACTAACTACTTGAACAAAAGTTGACAAAATTTTCTTGAACTATAAAAAAATTAAAAGGAGTGCCTCTGTCATATTTTAATGCTATTTGACAGCAACATTCAATACATATGGTGATGAAATATAAATTAGAGCATATATTTTATAATTCTCAAAAGGCATGGCTGATAACTTTATTATGTAACCTACCGAATGGCAAATCATATAAAAGGAAAAGCAATTAGGAACTTATAGGAAAATGAGACTGAAGAAAAAGGATCCTGTTTAGAAGTCTTGCCTATACCTAAAATTTGTGTTTCCAGTTTTGCTCCAGCAGTTTCAGGATTTCTGGTTTTGTACTGATGGTTTTTATCCACGTTGGAGTGGGAGGGTGTATAATAAAGGATGAATAATCTCAGATGTTAAGTTGACTATATCTGGAATTTACCAAAACCTAAATGTCTGTGCACATCTGAGAGTTATTTTTCTTTCTTTATTTTATTTTCTATATTCTTTGTTTACATTCCAAAGGCTTTCCCCTTTCCCAGTTCCCCCCTCACCATTTGTCCCATAAGTCCTCTTCCCTCCACTCATTCCCCAATCACCCCCCCCACCATTTCTCTGTTCTGGTACTCTCCTAAAATAGTGGATCTAATCTTTTCTGGACTAGGGTCCTCATCTTCCTTCTTCTTGGGAATCTTTTGATTTGCTAATTGTGCTTTGAGTATTCAGAGCTTCTGGGCTCATTAATATCCACTTATCAGTGTTTGCATTTCATGTGTATTCTTTTGTGATTGGGTTAGCTCACTTAGGATGATATTTTCCAGTTCCAACCATTTGCCTACAAATTGCATGAATTCATTATTTTTAATTACTGAGTAGTATTCCATTGTATAAATATACCACATTTTCTGTATCTGTTCCTCCTTTGAGGGATATTTGGGCTTCTTCCAATTTCTGGCTATTATAAACAAGGCTGCTATAAACATAGTGGAGCATGTGTTTTTATTGCATGCAGGGGAATCCTCTGGGTACAATCCCAGGAGTGCTATGACAGGGTCCTCTGGAAGTGTCATGTCCAATTTTCTGAGGAACCACCAACTGATTTCCAGAGTGGTTGTACCATCTTGCAAACCCACCAAGAGTGGAGGAGTGTTCCACATTCTCCACATCCTCACCAACACCTGTTGTCTCTTGAGTTTTTATGTTAGCCATTCTGATTGGTGTGAGATGGAATCTCAGGTTTGTTTTGATTTGCATTTCCCTGATGACTAATGATGTTGAACATCTCTTAAGGTGCTTCTCAGTCATCTAAATTTCCTCAGGTGAAAATTCTTTGTTTAGCTCTGAACCCCATTTTTTGATAGGGTTATTTGGTTCTCTGGGGTCTAACTTCTTGAGTTCTTTGTATATATTGGATATTATACAATTAGCCCTCTGTCAGATGTGGGGTTGGTGAAAATCTTTTCCCAATTATTTGGTTGCTATTTTTTCCTTCTGATGGTGTCCTTTGCCTTACAGAAACTTTGTAATTTTTTTTATTGGATATATTTTTTTAATTTTCTTATTTGTTATTTTTTTTATTTTCTATATTCTTTGTTTACATTCCAAAGGCTTTCCCCTTTCCCAGTTCCCCCCTCACCATATGTCCCATAAGTCCTCTTCCCCCTGCTCATTCCCCAATCATCCCCTCCTTCCTTCTTGTTTGGAATCTTTTGATTTGCTAATTGTGCCTTGACTATTCAGAGCTTCTGGGCTCATTAATATCCACTTATCAGCGATTACATTTCATGTGTATTCTTTTGTGATTGGGTTAACTCACTTAGGATGATATTTTCCAAATCCAACCATTTGCTTGCAAATTGAATGAATTAATTATTTTTAATTGCTGAGTAGTATTCCATTGTATAAATATACCACATTTTCTGTATCCATTCCTCCTTTGAGGGACATCAGGCTCAGCCATTAAAGGCTAGGCCCACAACCATAATTTTATGAGGTCCCATTTGTCAATTTTTGATCTTAGAGCATAAGCTATTGGTGTTCTGTTCAGAAACTTTCCCCCGTGCCCAGTTTCTTTTCTAATAGTTTCAGTGTGTCTGGTTTTATGTGGAGGTCCTTAATCCACTTGGAGTTGATCTTTGTACAAGGAGATAAAAGTGGGTCAATTCGGATTCTTCTGCCAGTTGAACCAGCACCATTTGTTGAAAAGGCTATCTTTTTTCCACTGGATGGTTATAGATCCTTTATCAAAGATCAAGTGACCATAACTCTGTGGGTTCATTTCTGGGTTTTGAATTCTATTCCATTGATCTACTTGCCTGTCGCTGTACCAATACCATGCAGTTTTTAACACAATTGCTCTGTAGTACTGCTTGAGGTCAGGGATATTGATGCCCCCAGAAGTCCTGTTATTGTTGAGAATAATTTTAGCTATCCTGGGTTTTTGTTACTGCAGATGAATTTGAGAATTGCTCTTTCTAGATCTATGAAGAATTGATTTAGGATTTTGATGGGGATTGCATTGAATGTGTAGATTGCTTTTGGCAAGATGGCCATTTTTACTATATTGATCCTGCCAATCCAAGAGCATGAAATATTTTTTCATTTTCTGAGGTCTTCTTTGATTTCTTTCTTCAAGGACTTGAAGTTCCTGTCATACAGATCTTTCACTTGTTTGGTTAGAGTCATGCCAAGATACTTTATATTGTTTGTGGCTATTGTGAAGGGTGTTATTTCCCTAACTTCTTTTTCAGCCTGCTTGTCCTTTGAGTACAGGAAGGCTACAGATTTGCTTGAGTTGATTTTATAACCAGCCACTTTGCTGAAGTTGTTTATCAGCTGTAGTTCTCTGGTGGAGTTTTTTTGGGTTACTTAAGTATACGATCATGATAATTTGCCTTCTTCCTTTCCTATTTGTATCTCTTTGATTTCCTTATGTTGTCTAATTGCTCTCGCTAAAACTTCAAGTACTATATTGAAAAGATATGGAGAGAGGGCAGCCTTGTTTAGTCCATGATTTTAGTGGGATTGATTCAAGCTTCTCTCCATTCATTTTGATGTTGGCTACTGGTTTGCTGCATATTGCTTTTACTATGTTTAGGTATGGACCTTGAATTCCTGTTTTTTCCAAGAAGTTTAGCATGAAAGGATGCTGAATTTTGTCAAATGCTTTTTCAGCATCTAATGAAATGATCATGTGTTTTTTTTTTCTTTGAGTTTGTTTATGTAGTGGATTGCATTCATGGATTTCTGTATATTGAAACATCCCTGCATCCCTGGGATGAAGCCTACATGATCATGGTGGATGATCGTTTTGATGTGTTCCTGGATTCAGTTGGCAAGAATTTTATTGAGTATTTTTACATCGATATTCATAAGGGAGATTGGCCTGTAGTTCTCTTTCTTTGTTGGATCTTTGTGTGGTTTTGTTATCAGCATAATTGTGGCTTCGTAGAACAAGTTGGGTAGTGTTCCTTCTCTTTCTATTTTGTGGAATAGTTTGAAGAGTATTGGTGTTAGGTCTTCTTTGAAGGTCTGATAGAATTCTGCACTAAATCAATGTGATCCTGTGCTTTTTTGGTTGGAAGACTTTCTATAACCCTTCTATTTCTTTAAGGGTTATAAGATTGTTTAGCTGATCTATTTGATCCTTATTTAATTTTGGTATTTGGTATCTGTCCAGGAAATTGTCCATTTCCTCCAGATTCTCCAGTTGTGTTGAGTAAAGGTTTTTGTAGTATGATCTGATGATTATTTTGAATTTCCTCAGTTTCTGTTGTTATATGTCCCTTTTCATTTCTAATTTTGTTTAGGAATTTTTTGTTTGGATACTGTCTCTGTGCGCTCTGGTTAGTCTGGCCTAGGGTTTATCTATCTTGTTGATTTTCTCAAAGAACCAGATCCTGGTTTTGTTGATTCTTTGTATGGTTCTCTTTGTTTCTACTTGATTGATTTCAGGCCTGATTTTGATGATTTCCTGTTTTCTACTCCTCTGACAGTTATTTTTCTTAATTAAATTATTTGTAGTAAGAAGAACCACCTCTAATCTAGATCTTTAAGGTATATTTTTAATCCAGAATTTTTGTGGTGGAAAGTTTCACCTTTAATATGGGCCAAGCCTTCTGTTGGACATGGAAGAATGGAGCTGGTTCTCATTCTTGCTCTTAAGTCCATTTCTCCACTAGCATTATATCATAGTTCATCATAGTTCTTCATAAATTCAGTATATATAGAAGACTAACTGTGTACACCAGCCTTGTGGACTGAACAACTACTGGGTTATTGGACCTTACTTTATGCAATTATTGATGGACAAGCTGGAGCCTGCAGGGGGAATGCCATTCTAATAAATCTAATTAAATCTAGTCTATTCTCTCTCTCTCTCTCTCTCTCTCTCTCTCTCTCTCTTGTTCTAAGATTTTGAATGGATTGGACTACACTGACTCAATAGTATTTATTAATTTTTATTTTTCTCTGAAAAATTATTGCATGAATTCAATAAATTTTTTATCATACCTATCCTTCATTCTTTCCCCAAATCTTTCCAGAACTAGCTGGGAGATTTCCTTCCTAATTTCACAACCTTGTTTTGTGAACATTTCTTATTTACATTGTTTTCAAACCTGACCCACTGACTAAAACATAAGAAGCTTTTAGGTATATGTTTGTTGGTCTTTGTGTGCAGAATAATTTTATATGCTAATATGGGTTCTTTGGTTTCTTCTTTTCTGGATTTTGTAATTTTGCTTCCTTCTCTTGTCTTGCTGCCCTAGCTAAGACATAAAGTACTATATTGAGCAGGAGTTGGGCTAATATACACTCTTACCTTTTATGGAGTTTCAGTTGAGATACTACAATTTTTTCTCTTTTAGCACAGTGATGGCTACAGGTTTGCCATATAAAGTCTTCATTGTGCTGAGGTGTGCCTTCAACATCCTTATCCTCTAAAGGGTTTTTAAAATGAAATGGTTTAGAAGACAGTTCCTGACATCAAGTCAGCTTTTAGTTGTCTACCACTATCTCTTTTGAATGTGTTAGAGTCTCTCTTAATTTCTGAGACACTTTGGTAGAAACATGTTTGTAGAATTTTTGTAGAAATTGGCTATTTCAATACATCTACAGATTTCATTTCTATCTTTCTTTTCATGTTAAAAACTGGCTTGTTAGTAGAATTTATATGTTCATTTACTCATGTCTTAAATTTGTAAATTTCTCCATGCAGGATCACTAATATGTAACATGAATCCTAGGTTTGACTGAGATAGTTTAAGTGAATAACTTTATTTTATACACTGAGTCTTGATTTTCTACCTAAAACAAAGAAATAGAGTAAACATTAACATATCTATAGGAAGATGTTAACAGTGAAAAATGCTAGGAATCAATAAGGACACACATAAACTATGCAAATAAGCTCTTCTAATATTCAAATGAAGCTATCACCATCATTGAATTTATCTTCTCTTAAATTATATAAGGGCTTATGGATTCACATTCAAATATTTTCCCTCTTCCTTTTAGACAATAATTAAATTTCACCTTTAATTTATATAATTTAATTATATAACATACATTTATAGGCTTCAAGCATTGTAAGTATCAAGTGTGGGAAAGGTATCTAATTTTGAGTCGCCATGTCACCTGTCTATCAGATAATAGAACGTTAGCTAGAAAGACCTAACTTCTGATTCCATTAGAAAAGTCTTTGTAGAGACAGCATTTCATAAAGAAGCTTGAAAATTACTTGAGCCAGTAGAGATTTTGGAAGAAATAAATGATTCAAAGGAATATAATGGTGAAGATATCCTGTGGCCAGAAAGCAGTGATAAAAGGTTCTCCTTTGACCCTCTGACAATGGTTATTGATTATCTTGTGATACAAATGGACAGTTGTAATTCTTAGGCACTTAAAAGTATGTTTTCCATGTTATATCTGTCTTTAGAAGTGGCCTGTATATGTGTTCATTCTAATTTTATACAGTAATGAATGTCCTGTGTTTCATTTTATGTTGTTTTATAGTTTAATAATGAATATGTTTATACATCAGTAACACTGGCAGTGATACTTTAAAACCAGTTGTTATTTTATTTGGGTTATGTACAATAGTTTTTAGTAAGATCATGATTGCTAAAAGCAGGGTCTTTGGTTTTATCTACATTTTTATTAAAGAAGAACAACAGTTACCCTAACTATACTCATAATTGTTTGATAATGCCCAACAATTCTAGAAATATATTGTAGACAACTGACCCTTAGATCTTTTAGCTAGATGACCCTCAATCTTAGCTTAATGGGATGATCAATGATGCTGGAACAAGGCTTAAAGACATCAGACAAGAATCACTATTTTGATGGGATGATTTCAACCCAAATGACAGGGCAAGTGTTACTTCAGACACTTTGATGAAATGTTTCAGAAAATCAATGAACCTTGAATTTATGACACATAGTTTTCTGTAGAAAAATTATCTGTTATGAGGAAAAAAAGAGGTTGTTTTTCCATGTCTCTAAATCAAAAGTTACTATGAATATAATGAACATGCCTCTATGATAATATTTCTATTTACAACAGTCTAGGATGAGGATAAACATTTATTTACAAGTGAAGAAATATAGAAATTAATTGCATAGAATATCCTTATTTTATCACACATGGTAGCATTACAATTTATTCATGTTCTTCTTCAAGAATTATATATAAGAAAAGAATAAAATTGTACATGCACATAAATACCATATTTAAGAACCCATCCAAATGCCCTGTAGGACAGACAAACATCACCTATAAAGTATATACATGTATATACTTGTAAATGAATCCAATGATATATCTATCCTCTATAATGTATGTTGTAGATCTATATGAAGACAATAAAAAAGAAATAAACATAAAATCTTTGTGTGTGATATACTTTGAAGTTGGTAATCTTAGAATCATTGTCCAAAGGAAACCATCTATAGAAAGAGGCAAAGAAAGCTTTATATGCCAGTGAGGTTTGCAGTTTGAAAAAGACCCAGTCCGATTAAGAACTGGGAGGCCAGGCATTAAAGGCAGGAGGAAAAACATGTGTTCAAAGAACACTGAAGCAGGAAAGAATTTAACAATATTGAAAATTATCAAAGCATAGCACAGCTAAAGGAGCAAGAGGGAGAAAAAAAAAGACCTAAAATGAGATTGGTACTGTTTAGTGCCCAGATCATACAGTTCCTTACAATGTATAGTTACCAGTGTGGATTTTACTCTTCGTGCAATGTGCAGCCACTGCTGGCTTTTAAGGATCAGAGTGGTGGCTCAAATAATTGACTCTGGATATCATGTAATGAGAGGCTAAAGCAGAGATAATCCAAAAGTGGAAATAACAGTTGGAAAATGTGGGCATTGGTCCATGAAGATATTACAAAAACTTTACTATGACAAAAGAAGTATGGGGGAAAAGATATCTAGTGGGGGAAAGGATAGAAATTCATGACAGTTTATGGATGTTTTTATGACAAAAGATTGTTAGGTATGACAAAATAATCTCTGTTGTCTAAAACATTTCCCCAAAGCATATAAAAATAATGATATATAACTCTAGAATAAATTTTGTGAATAGGAATAGAAATCATATATTGTGTATCTATGTGTCAAATAAAGCAAATGTATTTATTTGATAGTTAAAATGTATTAGACTTGTAATTTCCTTTTATTTTTAATGTGTCCAAATTATTTAGCTTTGATAATTTGATAAATTTTTATTGTCTGTATATGATTTATACCAATAATCAATTGAACTCTTATTATTTATTTTTATTTCTACATGGTTTTAATTTAAATAGATTATGCCCCTTTTCCCACCTACCTGTTGTCCCTACAGCCCCTCCTAGCTACCCATCTTCCAATTTTTCCCACATCTCCCCCTACTCCTAAGTTGACAGTCTCATAATTTTTAGTATTATTGTTATATACATGAATGTGTGTATGCACAAATATATAAAAATACAACTTGTTGAAGTTTTATTATTGATGTTTGTATGATTTCAGGGCTAATCACTGTGCACTGAAACCCCAAAGAGGAGACATCCTGGAAGAGGCTAATTCCCTAGAGTTGTTTTGTCTAGTGGTGGGATTGCATAATTTTTCCCCTTTCTACATTAATAGCACCATCCTTCCTTTACTATTTGTGTATCCATTTCAGGACAGACTGGTTCACCTCACATTTTCTAGTATTTTAACTCTTAAAATATTTCCACTCTCTTTTCCTTGATATTATCAGAGTCATCAATGCAGGATCTGCAACATAAGTGTTCCTCTTGTGGCTGGGCTCCTCATAATCTGTTAGTTACTGCATTTTTCCATAGTTGCAGTTTTTCATGATAGTCTTTATTTGCTGTAAAGAAAGGCTTCTTTTTTTTCTTTTCGAGACAGGGTTTCTCTGTGTAGTCCTGGCTGTCCTGGAACTCACTCTGTAGACCAGGCTGGCCTTGAACTCAGAAATCTGCCTGCCTCTGCCTTCCAAGTGCTGGGATTACAGGCGTGTGCCACTACGCCTGGCTAGAAAGGCTTCTTTTATATGAGTGGGCATATTATTTATGTAAATCATAATACTTAGAATGCAGTTAGAAATTATCCTGGACTAACACGAAAGTGGTTACTAGGTTACTAGATTTACCTCTGATCCTCATAATATGAGCTTTTATAAAATGATGTCTATGTGGAAATGTATAATTGTAAATAGTTTGCATTAGTCAGCTTTATATTACGTAAAATCTGCAATAATGATAATATAAAAAGTAAAGGTTTCTTTGGGCTCACAAATATAGAGATCTTAGTCCTTGATTTAGCCCTCTTGCTTCCGAACTAAAGCAGCTTATCCTGAAAGAGACATGGCCACATACAGTCGATCTGCTAATGGCCTCGTCCTATCACCTAAGAGCAAAAGATAAAGTACCAGAGTTATGTATTTCTCTCAAGGACACAGTCCCTGTGCCATGAAGACTTCTCTCAAGGTTCTACCTCCGGAAGGTGTCATCACCTCCCTGTGGTTTCATGTGTTAAATAATGAGGTGTTTCAAACTTCAAAGGGAATTTAAAAGGTGTAGCACTTTTTGAATTTTGTGCTGTCTACAGCACAAAGTTTGGAGATTAATCTACGTTGTAAGATATATACGTAACTCTTTTGTGCTGCTTAGGATTTCTTCACTAACTGAGGGATACTTGGGTTTCTGCCTCTACAAAAAGTCATAGTTAACTCTTCTAGATAAATATTGACTAAATATTGAGCATCATATTGGTAAGGATTAATTACCATCATAGAAATACATTTAACTGCTTTTTAAAATGATTGAGGCACTTATATACACCACTATTTACATGTCAGAGTTCTAGTGTCTCCAAAATCTCACCAGCATTTTATAATATCAAATTTCTATAAAATGTTACTTGCTAACATGTATTTGTTTGAAAGAATTGCATGAGATAAGGCAGTAAGTCCTTTTGTTTCTAGAAGACAGATGGTCAATCTTTGATAATGGTGTGATGGTTGAATTTATCATCTTGACAGGGGAAAGCTGATGGGCATGTCTGTGGAGGGTTTTCTTGATTGCCTCAATTGATGTGGGAAGACCCACACTAAATGTTGGTAGTCTATCTTGGTACCAGCCCCAATAATTTGATATGGAAGAATGAAGGTTTTTTACATTGATGCACTCATGGTCATCACTCTTGCTAGCAACTTTGTCTACATAACAGCTACAGCTACTTATTCCATCACCGATGGCTTATTCATGCTTCCGATGTGCACTGGAGTATCGTCCAGACCTTTGTCAACATTCTCACACCATTGCTGTATCCTTGTGGACAGAGCAACTATTATCTTCCAGATCTCTTTGGTATGGTATTGATTGCCACATTACTCCAGACTTATCATGGAAATCAATCTAGTAGATTCCTTTTTAATATGTATCTATTCTTATCATTTCTATTGCACTATGAAATCTTTCACAATATAGGTAGTAATACACAAACCACACAGAATTTTCTACAAAACAATATTTGTCTGGATACCAAGAATCAAGTAAAGTTATAATAGTATACATACAATTATATTATGCACTGGAAATATTGGGTTAAGAATCAGAGGCTATTGGAAAAGTCAACATGATTCATAATAATGCTCTGTTACATACTGGGAAGTTCATCCTATTATAAATTAAACTTCCTAATCAATAAAATGAAGATAAATATAGTATCTACCTTACAGGCCTACTAAGGGGATCAAAAATTTTAATGTAAGATGGGAGTTTTAAATGTATAAAGCATCAATTTCTGCTATTACAGATAAGCTGTTTTATGCTAATAAGATTATGTTGTTTCCAATATCCTCCATTGAGACATATGAGTCAATATTTTTTCCTAAAGAATAAAATATAAATATAATCATTCCTGTGAAAATTTAATCTACTGTGCCAGCTATTTTGTTAATTAAAATACTTATTGAGTAACTGCACTATGTGGCAAGCATAAGAACACTGCATTAAATCAAATAGACATGGAACTCTGTATTAAACATTCCAGAAACTGCCGGTTCACATTAAAAATCAAATGTTAGCATAATGCTAGAATATAATACATTTTATTGAGGAAAGGAAAGCAAAGAACATTATCGCATTTTAAGGAAGGAAACTACATTATAGATTTAAATAGTGGTTTGAGAGAATGCAATTTTTTTTTAAAAAATTATACAACTACAAACTACTGCATATATGAACTGTATAAGTTATGGCAACAATATAAGTTTAGAAAGAGGTATACACATAATTACACCATGACTGACACATGTTCTCATGTGTCATAAAACATGAAAAGAAAAGGTGGCCTGCATAAAAGGAATAAAGAGGACAAGATTGCTTATGTGACATTTCCTAGGGAAACATGAAGACATCTTATTCACCCCAGCTAGGGCTTCAATGGTGGGTCAAAGCAAGGAATTCCACCCAGGTGTAGTTCAGTGACAAAATGTAATTCACTGGACTTAGTTAAAAAAGAAACATGTATGAGTAATTATTTATGGAAACCTGCATGGCCCCAAACAGCTAAATATATCACAACAACAATCTCAGGAAATCATGAGTTTCCTCATTTTCAATTAACCTTCTATTTTGAAAGCATTCTAAAATCTTCCAGGATTTTATACTATTGGAGTGGGGGAAAACAATGGAAAAAGACTGGAATCCCGGGTGATGTTATTGTATTCTCCTATTTTTTCCTTCCTCTCGGGGTTGTCATTAGCCATAGTAATATTCCCATAGACTTAATTGTCTCCATTTTAGTCTACTCATTTCGTTGTCATGGCTACCTAACAAAGGTTACCTCTACTCCAAGGTGAAAACTTATGGCCATGTTAACCCTGAAGGAAAAAGTCATACTCCAATAGAATTATAAAGGAGTAGAACATAGGAAGGAAATGATGTTCATGTTCCCACAAGGCATGAAGGGAAGTGTAACAAGATGTTCAAGTTTACTCTAATATACATAGAAAGCCTTGAAGTGGTTTTGAGAAAAGTAATTCATGCTTCCAATGGCATCCTTGGCCTTGCTACCTTTTTTATTGGTACTATAAGTTCCCACAAAATTGCACAAATATACTTTCCTAAAATTCTAGAGGGAAGAAATATGAAAGGAAAATAGGTAAGCTAATTTTCTTTAACAATAAAATACAGCAATTCATGTAATGGTAGTAATCTACTGTGTGACTTAAAGTAAAATATTTACTGAGTATGTAGTATGAACTGCCATATATTGATTAAAAATACCAAGGTTATATCAGCATGCCTCTGAAGGATGTGGGGGAAGAGTCCTGCATTCTAGCCTATCAAGCATTAGGACTATCTGGATTCCCGGTCTTACAGCTCTTTCCTACATTTTCAAGGAAAACAATATTGCATTTTAACATTTATCTCAGACCTTTTCTCCACCTTTTACGAACCCTTGGATTACACAGATCTACCTGATTTATCTAAGGTAATATCCATAAATAAATTCCGTGACTCATTCACAGTCACAATATCCCTTCAATCACATAAAGTAGCATATTTAAAGGTCCTTAGGATTTGTACTTGGACATCTGTCCCTCACACTCTGTCACAGGACAATGGTGCTTTTAAATGGTTTATTAAAGGGCATCAGGAAATAGAAACATTGGGCTGAAGAAGCATTTATTCATTGTCTAACACTGTGTGGGATAAAAATAAATTGAAACTGAATGGGCTATGGCACATTCACTTTTGTATTATCAGCCTTGCCTCCAATATAGAAGATAGAAAGCAACAGTTTGACTAGATGGCCTAGTTTAATAGAAACAAAGCATTTTAAGTTTTTACTTATTTTTTATTCATGTGGATGCATCCATATCATAAGTATGCAGCTGTTCTCAGAGACCAGAAGAGAGTTGGAAACCTTTTATCTGTAGCTACCAGAGATAATAAGCTGTCCAACATGGAAAAAACTTGAATCCTCTATAAGAGCAGTACATGCTCTTAATCTCTGAGCCATCTCTTTAGCCATAAAATGGGTTTTTCATAGTACCATAGTATTTTCTTTATCCAACCGGATCTGCAAATTTCACTTTTCTTTATTTATGATTAGAATTTGATTGTGTCGATGCACTTCATCTTCATTATTGATTCATCAGCTTAATGGACATCTAAGCTGATTTCTTAGCTATTCTAATAACCTAGAGCCAGAGTGCAAAAAAACATATTTTTTCATATTATTTGTGGATTCTCCCTTCCCAAATTTAGATTTAAGATATAACCTGAAGTATGTGAAAAAGCAGGGAAAGCACAAAGGTAATGGGGAGAACCAGCTGTTCCAAAGGGGATAATGGGACTAAAGTGCATTAAAGAGGAAAGATGGGAGGGCTTAAGCGAGGAGGAGAAAGAAGGTTAATACAGAGGAAGAGGAAGGAAATACAGACAAATAATATTAAGGGTATCTGAAAAGATTATAATAAAACTATTTCATAAGCTTTCTTACAAGACATATATTTATGTGTGTATGTGCAAATCTATTATATTGTACATGCATGCCATACAGTGTAGTTGATAATGTTCCCCTCAGTAGCAAAGGCTACTTCTCAAATATCTCAATGGCTTAGAAGGCACGGTTCCCTTTGAGTTCTTGGTCAGGTGTGGAGGCACAATCCAAGGGACTCCTATAACATTTGAGGCTTCTGTCATTGCACTTGATTACCTTGATAACTTGAAGGATGTCCATATTACTGAGGAAAGCATTAGGCTTTGAGGAATAGAGCTGGAGCTAAACTGAAGTCCATCGCCGTGAGGTCCAACTCTTGGTATTGGCAGGTTTTTATAAGCTTTAAAACAATCAAGTGTCTTACACAGCTATGTTGCCTACAAACTACAATAATAACCAGCCCAATATTATATGCCCAATGCAGTAGTTACACTTATATCTTGGGGAAAACCATTCTAATTAGATGTAAACCACACAATATGAGGGAATTAAAATGTAGCCAAGAACCCTCTGCAAAGCCATGGAATCTAGAGAATCACCTATTCTTACTACTTTCCTGAACTAGTATTACTTTTAAATTAATTCTAAATAATTATCCACAAATACGTGTAGCTCTCACCCCTCATCAAACAAGCTTCTTTTTACAGTAGATGATTAATTACAGAAAACCAAAAGTGACAAGAAGTGACTTTTGGGTACCTAACCCCAATTTATATATCTACAACATAAACTTACACTTACACCTCAAGAAGCATTGCAGAAAAACAATGGAACAGGGTGATTATCAAAATCTGAAGACTGGGGTGTATAATCAGAGATTGTGTCCTCCATATATGTATGAAAGGAAAGCTGCTCCCATAAAACTTCAATGTTATACTTTCCTAACATACCTTCCCCCACCCTAGTGCAATACCAATTGACACGCTTGCCGATTGGCCAAATTTCACAGTGGATATTAGCCTTCTATCAGATGTAGGATTGATAAAGGTTTTTTCCCAATCTGTAGGTTGCTGTTTTGTCCTGATGACACTGTCCTTTTGCTTCACAGAAGCTTTCCAATTTTATGAGATCCCATTTGTCTATAGTTGATCTTAGAGCCTAGATCATTGGTGTTCTGTTAAGGAAATTTTCCCAAGTCCCAATGTATTCCAGGGTCTTTCCCAATTTCTCTTCTAATAGACTTAGTGTATCTGGAACTAGAAAATAATATCCTGAGTGAGGAAACCCAGTTACAAAAGAACACATATGATATATACTCACTGATAAGTAGATATTATAAAAAAAAAATCCTGGAATACCCACGATACAACTTACAGACCATATGTAACTCAAGAAGAAAAAGGACCAAAGTGTGGATGCTACAATCCTACTTAGACTGGGGGACAAAATAATCATGGGAGATAGAGGGTGGGAGTGACTTAGAAGAAAGAGAGAAGGGAGAGAGGAAAAATGGGGGCAGAATCAGGCTTGAGAAGAGACAGGTTAGATGTACAGAGGGTCAGGAAATTGAACAGAGATGTATAGCAATGGGGATGGGGAACAGGGGTAACCAACAGAAAGTCCCAGATACCAGGAAAGCAAGAGGCTCCCAGTACCCAACAGGTATGAAATTAGCTGAAATACACAACAAAGGGGAGAGAGGACCTGTAGAGACCATATCCAGAGGTTAGGCATGGCTGCTATTTGAGAGATAGGGGCACCCACCCTTCTCAAAAATTTTAACCCAGAGCTGCTCATGTCTAAAGGAAATACAGGGACAAATTGTAGAGCAGAGACTGAAGGAAAGGCCATCCACAGACTGCCTCACCTAGGGATTCATCCCATATGCAGCCACCAAACCTGGTCACTATTGCTGATGCCAAGAAGTACTTGTTAACAGGAGCCTGATATAAGTGTCTTCTGTGAAACTCTGCTAGAACCTGACCAATACAGATGCAGATGCTTGCAGCCAACTCCTGGACTGAGCACGGGGACCTCGATGGAAGGTTTAGGGAAGGACTGAAGGAACTGAAGGGGTTTACAACTCCATAGGAAGAACAACAATATCAACCAACTAGATGCCCCAGGGCTCCCAGGGACTAAACCACCAATCAAAGAATACACATGAAGGGACCGATGGCTCCCTCCAGCTGAATATGTAGTAGAGGATTGCATTATGTGGCATCAATGGGAGAGGAAGTCCTTAGTCCTGTGGAGGCTTGATACCCCAGCTTAGGGAAATTCTAGGGTGGTGAGGAGGGAGTGGTTTGGTGGGTGGGGTGTACTTTCATAGAAGCAGGGTAGAGGAGAGGTTGGATGGGGGTTTGCTGTGGGGAAATCAGGAAGGGGATTAGCATTTGAAATGTAAATAAATAAAATAACAGATTAAAAACTTAAAAAAATAGAGTGCACATTCTGCCCAGAAATTATTAGTCATTAATAATAATAATGATTTTAGATTTTAAAAATAACATCACATTGTTTACATATATTATCAGTGCATATGGACAGGTAAACCACCCTCATCTGTTTTAAGAGTACATGGAAATAAGAGTGGGTAATGTAATTTATATTAAAAACCATACTAATTATTCACACTTAGAAAACATCCCGAGCATTTTTATTGTTACTGAGACGAGTTGAAAATAAGTTTAAAGTACTCTTATTTTCCATTTATTCCCGAATAAAAGAAACAATGCTTATTAGGCGTAAACCTTATTACTTTCTTTCAAAAAAATATTCAAACAATTATGGGTCAGTGCCATCCCTCAGCCAAAACTCTGACCCATAACTGTTCCTGTCTGAAAGAACTGCAGGGATGGAAATGGAGAGGAGCCTGAGGAAAAGAAGGTCCAGCAACCGGGCCAAAGTGGGATCCAGCTAAAGGGGAGGCCCCACGACCTGATACTATTAATGAGGATATGGAGTGCTCACTAAAAGGGGCCTATCATGACTGCCCTCTGAAAAACACAACAAGCTTAGCTGAAAGAGTCAGGTGCAGATATTTGCACCCAACCAATGGACAGAAGCTGCTGACCCCTGTGGTTTAATTACGGAAAAGCTGGGAGAAGCTGAGGAGGAGGGCCACCCTGTAGGAGGACCAGCAGTCTCAACTAACCTGGATCCCCCAAATCTGTCAGACACTAGACCACCAACCAGGAACCATACATACACAAGCTGATATGAGACCACCAACACATATACAGCAGTAGACTGCCTGATCTAGGTTCAGTCAGAGAAGTTGCACCTAATCCTCAAGAGATTGGAGGCCCCAGAAAGTTTAGAGGTCTTCTGGGGGGTGGGGTGGAGGGTGGGGACATCCTCATGGAGACTGGGGCAGGGAGGAGGTATGGGATGTGGAACAGTCGGAGAGTTGGCCTGGGAGAGGAATAAAATCTGGACTTTAAAATATTTAAATAAAAAATATTCAATAATGATAGTAGGTTCTCCTTTGTTTATTAAAATCAAAATATGCTTGATCTCAACATCATGGAAAGATGTACAGAGAATAGATTAGTGATGAAGATTTCGTTTCTCATAGATGAACTGATGGCAAAAGCTTGAACTGTTTTCTTGTTTTCAGTGATTATTAGGTAAGAGTGAGATTCTTACATTTAAAGCAGAACAGGCAGGTAAGACTATGGGGGATATTATTAGTTCTCTCTAATATCTTAATACCTTAAAGATGTTTTATATAGTGTTTGATGATTACAGAAAAAAGCAGGCATACCCTAATATCATACTTTATGATACCAAAATCAGAGCTCAATATGGGGACTACTTCAGAGACAAAGACATGAATAAAGTAAAACACACTGCCTGTCACTATAAGTTATGTAATTCTTGCCAGCGCAGGGCAAGTGCATTTAAGTGGCCATGCACTGATAGCATAGAAAATGAAATAAATCCTAAGGGAATTTTAATTTATAACATCTAATCCATATCCATGGTGAGTTATCTTGTGACCTTACATAAAGGAGATGTAGTTATAGGTAAGTGATGGATTTTATTATATGGCATGATTATTCAATCTGTCATGACTCATAGAACATGATAAGTAAAGTTTTCCTATGACCATGGTTCAAATAGGACATATAATATGTACTTCATCAAAAGGTAAAGGCAACATGACTTGCAATTATAACAGTGCCCAACATTGACCTTATCACAATGTCGTGTGATTCTTTGTTGATATAATTTGATACTTCCATTTGAAGTGGCCATTGTGCTTTTTAACATTATTTTCTCTATCATCAAAATGAAAGGAGACTGCAGTAACTATTTGTAGTCATCCAACATGGGACTCATTTGCCGATATGAAAAGTATAAACATACATTCAGTACACTATATTCTGGGTATATTTTGCAGCACATCCTGTTTATGTTCAGATGGCCAAAAGAGTCAAGAAATTCTGACACAGAAGCCTCAGGTTTGCAGGCAAAAATAAAATTAACCAAACACACAGAATACATAAGAAGCTAAACAAGTTTTACAATTTTAATTATTTTAGATAAAGGTGGGAAATATGCATTTTTCAGAGATCCTTCAGTGGTAATTGTTTTCCCTCTATTCCCTCTCTCTATCTCTCTTTCCTTGAATTATTATAAATTTGTTTCTATTCAATTAACATAAGACTTGGTTTTTAATGGTTCCTTCATGTCTAGTCTTTTTGGCTTTGTTTTCTTCTAACTCTTCTAAGGTTTTAAGGTCTCTCATTAAGTTATTAATTTAGTATCTCTGAATTCATTAGATATAGGCATTAAGGACTATACTTTCCCTCTTCCTTATGTCCCACTGATTTTATTATTCTATATTTGTACTTTTGATACATAACAACAATTTAGATTTTTTATTGTATAAAATTGGTTTAAGAATGGAACTTATAGATCCAGCCGGTATGTTGGGCAGGAATATTACGTAGAAGAATATTACATCAGGGAAAGCAGATGAGTAACTACAGCAAAAAAACAAAACAAAAAAACCCTGTAATTTGTAGCATACAATGTTAAGAATGTCAATTTTTGAATTTTCTATTTTTTTTGGTCCAAAACCAAAGCCTAATATCAGTGTTTGGTTTTTGTTTTAATTAATTAAAAATTTGCCTCCCTCCTCTGCTCCTATTCCTTCTCCACCACATCTCCTTCTCCCCATCCACTCCATTTCTCTTTCACTTTAGAAAAGAGGAGACCACCCCTAGATATCAACCAATCTTGGCAAATCAAGTTGCAGTAAGACTAGGTACATCCTACTTGAGCTAGATGAGTTAGTCTTGTAGGCGAAAGTCTCACACTGTTAGGAGCAGAAATGGAGGTAATAGCCAACCAATGAATGACCCTTCTTTAATCCCATGCCATAAAAGGGAGCCCACACCTGACACTGTTAATGATAATCTGCTATACTTACAGACTGGATCCTAGCATAACCATCATCAGAGCCCACAGCCAAACATTAGGCAGAATTTGGGGAATCTGAAGGAAGAGGGGGAAGAATGATGTTAGGAGACAGAGGGATCAAGAACACCACAAGAAAACCTACATAATCAACTAACCTGGGCCCAGAGGGCCTCATAGAGACCAAACTGCCAACAAGAGAGGATCCCTGGAGCTGATCTAAGCTCTCTACACATATGTAATGGTTATGTACCTTGATCTTTATATGCATTTAAAGTTTTTAGAGTATGCTTTTGAAATCTTGTTCCCCCTGAAAGGTATCTTGTGCTTTGACTCTACTTTAATATTTCACAATCAGATAAGAAATTAAAGAGGCAAAAAGATCCTTCCTCCCAAATTGGGAGATAAGGCTTGAAAAAAATTGCTGGGTTCCAAACAAAAAGATATTTTTATAGACTCAAAAGTGAAGGGAAAATAGAGGGTAAGAAGGAATTAAGTCATATGGATAGAAATAGATGTCCTAAAGCTGCTTAGGGAGCAATATAGAAAGAATGGACCACTCTGAAGACAGAGTTGACCTGTGAGTTCCTGCTGTAATCATGATGCCCACAAGGCTATTTATATCTATCTCAAGTTATGTCTCTCATGAGACTCATCACCAAGTTTCATATATGTTCAATAACAGTAATTTGGGGATGATCTACTACGTAGAAAAATACCATAAATACAATAAAAATATCCACAGGTAAACTTAAAAGGGCAAAGCTTATTTTCAAAAGCATATGACTGATATAGAATAAAACAAAGAAAGTATAAATGTCAGAATGATAAAGAGGCTTTTGAAGCAAATTCTGAATACTTTGTACTTGTATACTTTTTTTTAATTTTCACAAAATACAATAAGGCTAGAGTAATACAAACCACTTAATTCTTACTTCACGTGATATTCATGATTCACACTGTAACCTTTAAAATAATATCCAGGTATTTCCTTAGTGGCATAGTAGAAATTAAATTAAAACTCCTCTTTATTGTAGTCAGAAACTTTCTAATAGTCACATTTTTAGCGTGACTATTATCCCATCTACATACTAGTTTCCTGCAGATGGGATACTTTACAGTGGAAACTGATTTCCCTGTCAGTTAATTGATTTTAAGGAAATTCCTAGAGGACTAGTAATACCTAGGGCAGGTGTCAAAATGCCAAAGCCCACCTGTTTTCTGGAGACTTGTCTGTGTATCTAAAAGTGGTTGGTCCTACTGGGAATGGAAATCTCCATCTAATCTTTATACCATATGCCATATTGGTCTTAAATTAACAAATGTACTCATCATAAAACCATGCTGCCCTAAGCTCACTGACTGAAAAGACTAGAAAAGGTTTCCTCTTTTGACTTCCTTGGATTTGTGTATATTTTCTATTATTATTTTTTTATCAGCATTTATCAATCTAAATTACAAAACATACAGTGTTGTTAGGGAACCCATAACATCTGTTAAACTAAAGTACCTTTTATATATAACTTCTCAGCTCAGACTTTATTAAAGATAATGCAATATATTTTACTTCAAATGAGGCAATGTATCATTTCTTCAATAATATTGATCTTTAGTAATACTGATTCTTATTTTCTCATTTTTCTTAACCATAACCCTGCATAGAAAATTAGACTTATTTATTGTTAATCATAAATTAAATAGTAGCTTTTTTTCTAATCACAGCAATGAAGTAAAATCATGTAATAATTGAATTGGCTAATTTGGTTTTCATAATATTAAATATAAAACATATGCAGGAATAATACAAGCCATATAAAACAGTGTATTTTTTATTGATATTTTCTTTATTTACATTAAAATGTTATCCCCTTTCACAGTTTCCCCTCCACAAATCCCCTATCCCATCCTCCCTCTACCTGCTTCTATGAAGATGCTCCCCCACCCACCTACCCTCACCCACCTCACCACTCTGGCATTCTTCTACACTGAAAAATTGAGCCTTTACTGGACAAAGGGACTCTCTTCCCATTGATGCCAGGTAAGGCCATCCTCTGCTACATATACAGCTGGAACCATGGGTCACTCCTTGTGTACTCTTTGGTTGGTTGTTTAGTCCCTGGGAACGCGGGGGGGGGGCAGGGTGGTGTCTAGTTTGTTTACATCATTGTTCTTCCTATGGAGTTATAAATCCCTTCAGCTGCTTCAATCCTTCCCTTAACTCCTCCATTGTGGTACCTGTGCTCAGTCCAGCGGTTGGCTATGAGCATCTGCATCTGTGTTGGTCCAGCTCTGGCACAGCCTCTCAGGAGACAGCTCTATCAGACTCCTGTCAGCAAGTACTTTTTGGCATCAGCAATAATGTCTGGGTTTGGTGTTTGTATATTGGATGGATACCCAGGTGGAGCAGTCTCTGCATGGCCTTTCCTTCAGTCTCTGCTCCACCTTTTCTCCCCATAATTTATTTAGACAGGAACAGTCCTAGGTAAAAAATTTGAAGATGAGTGGGTGGCCCCATCCCTCAGCCAGGAGACTTGCCTACCCTGTGGATATTGTCTCTACAGGTTCTTCCTCCCCTTTGTTGGCCTATTTTAGCTAATGTAATCTTCTTTGGGTGCTGGGAACATCTTGCTTTTCTGAGTTCTGGGACTTCTGTTCAATTTCCTGATCCTATGTATATCATCCCCATATCTAATATATACGAAGAACTCAAGATATTAGACTCCAAAGAATCAAATAACCCAATTATTAATGGGGTACAGAGCTAAATAAAACTTCTCAACTGAGGGATATAGAATGACTGAGAAGCACCTATAGAAACATTTATCATCCTTAGTCATCAGGAAAACCCAAGTCAAAATGACCCTGAGATTCTACCTCACACCAGTCAGATTGGCTAAGATCAATAACTCAGGTGACAGCAGATGCTGTAGAGGTGTGGAGAAATAGGAACACTCCTCCATTGTTGGTGGGATTGCAAACTGGTACAACCACTTTGGAAATCAATCTGGCAGATCCTGAGAAAACTAGACATTGTTCTATCTAAAGACCCAGCTATACCACTCCTGAGCATATCCCCTAAAGATGCTCCAATATAAAACAAGGACACATGATCCACTACATTCATAGCAGCCTTATTTTTAATTGCCAGAAGCTGCAAACCACCCAGATGTCCGTCAACAGAGAAATGGATACAGAAAATGTGTACATTTACACAATCAAGTACTACTCAACTATTAAAAACAATGACTTCATTAAATTTGCAGGCAAATGAATGCAACTAGAAAATATCATCCTGAGTAAGGTAACCAGTCACAAAAGAACACATATAATATATATTCACTGATAAGTGGATATTAGACAAAAAGCTCTGGATACCCATGATATAATTCACAGACCATATGAAGCTTAAGATGAAGGAAGACCAAAGTGTGGATGCTTCAGTAACAGTGTATTTTAAGCAAATTATATGGAGTATTTTGTCTCAAACCCAACTGAGAAATATTCCCATTAGACCCTATTATAGAGAAGGAAACAGCATTGGGAGATATGACCAAGTTAATTCGAACTTCAACAATGATGTTCCAGGGTCACATATCCTCTGCATCAAACAAACAAACAAACAAATAAAGAATGATGATGTCATGTCTTCTACATTTTCCCAGGCAGCTGGAGCTCTGCTTACTGGTTGATACCACTATTCTGTCTAGCAGCAAATTAAGAAAGCATTTATTATCTTCACATTCTTCCAAACACTATAGGCAATTTGATACCTTCAAGTTCAAAGCACTGCATAAAATCCACACATTGTGAATGAACACATCAATAAAAATTCCCAACATACAATAAACTTAAAATTACAGGGGAATTTTGCTAGTTTAATGTTTAGCAAATAAATAGAGATGCATATCCAGTCTTATGTTAATGGAATACAAAATCACTTAGTAGTCTCTACCTGTTAGATATCATTGAATAAGGGGCTGGGGGGTGGCTCTATGGTTAAGAGCATTTGCTTTCTCTTCTAAAGCATTTAAGTTTTGTTCCCAATAGCCAGTCTGGGAATGTTATTATGAATTGTAACATCAGATACAGCAGATTTGACACCTTCTTCTGGACACTATAAACACCTACATACAAGTGGCATACACTCAGATAAAAACAAACACATAAGGAACATTCTATTTAAAATACTTTTTTTAAATCAAGGTAGTATGGGAAGACAGAACCTGAAGTGACCATCTAGTAATTAGAAAGCCCAGGGAAGAGATGAGGACATCACCCCAACTTCAAATTTTTTGACCAAGAATTGTTCCTGTCAAAAAGACATCCAGGGACAAAAATGAAACAGAAACTGCAGGAATGAATGACCAGTGACTGACACAATTTGGGATCCATACCATGGGTGCACACCAAACCCTGATACTGATGCTTGATGTGCTTGCAGATAGGAGCCTAGCATGGCTATCCTCTGAGAGGCTTTACCAGCAGCTGATTGAGACAGATGTAGATACTCATACCTAAACACTGGGTTGAGATCAAGGAAGAATTGGGGGAAAGACTGAAGGAGCTGAAGGATATTGCAATCCCATAGGAAAACCAACAGCACCAAGCAGTTCTGGACCTCTGGGGACACGCAGAGACTAATCTAAAACCAAAGAGCATGCACAGGTGGCTCTATGCCCCACCCCCAGCAAATATATAGCATAGGACTGCCTCACTGGCCTTAGTGAGTGAGAATGTGTCTAATTCTGTAGAGACTAGATGCATCAGAGAAGGGAGATTTGAGTGGGGACACCCTCTCAGAATATAAGGGGAGGATGGATGTGGTAAAGAACTCTGAAAAGGGGACTGAGAAGGCGAGACAACATTTGATATGTAAATAACTAAAATTATTAATTTTTTTTAAAAAAATGACAAAAGTCAAGATAGTAGTAGTTATATTGAAAAGGAGAGGTAATAGCAAATAGAATGGAATGCGCCTGTAGGGTCTGTAAGCTATATTTTTTCTTGACTTTGGTACTGTTTTCATAGATGTGGTGATTATAAATTTCATTAAGCTTACAAGTAAAGACTTGATATTTAAGTGAATAAGTTAGTTAATTGTCTTAGTTAAGGTTTCTATTGCTGCGGTAAAGTACAGCGATTTAGTACTATGAATAAAAGGCAAGTTGTAGAAGAAAGGGTTTATCTTCTTTACAGTTCTCAATCATACTCTATCATTGGAGAAACTCAAGACAGGAACTCAAGCAGCATGGGCACATGGAGGAATGAGCTGATTCACAGGCCACAGAAGTGTGATACTAGCTTGCTTTCCCTGACATGCTCAGCCTGCTTTCTAATAGAACCCATGACCACCAGTCAAGGGATTGCACCATCCACAATGGACTAAGCCCTCTGAATTAATGTCTAATTAAAAAAAAAAGTCTTTTAGTTGGATCTCATGGAAGCATTTCTCAACTGAGGGTCCTTTCTCGCTGATGGGTAACTTGTGTCAAATTGACACACAAAACAAGCCAGTATATCCATCTGAAAGTTTAACATGGGTATGAACAAATACACATATATAGAATAAATTTCTGCTTGAAAAGGCTGTGTGGCATTTGGTTTTGTTGTGAGCACTTGGACAAAGAAAGATTGTGAATCTGAGAGAGGTGACACAATCTAAAACAATCCTTGACTAGCAAGTAATGGTACCTGAATATTTTTTACCTAGACTTTATGGCCACAGCCCTCTAAAAGGTTAGTCCTAATCACACTTGGATACTCAAGCAGCATACTATATGGTTATATAGTTTTAAATATATATTTACATGCATTATTAATCAAGAAAATATAAACCTTTTGGTTTTGTTCTGGATTTTGTGAGGGCTTTGACTCTTTTAAAAATTTATTTATTTATTTATTTATTTATTTATTTATTTATTTATTAAAAAAACAGATTTTATCCCCCTCCAGGTCCACCCTCTGACCATTCTACATTCTATATCTCCTCCCCACTCCCCTGTCTCCATGTGGATGTCCCCACCTTCCACCCCGCTTGACCTCTGAACTCCCTGGGGCCTCTAGTCACTTGAGGGTTAGGTGCATCATATCCGATTCAGCTTAGACCCAGCAGTCCTCTGCTGTATATGTGTTGGGGGCCTCCTAATAGCTGGTGTATGCTGCTTGGTTGGTGGTCCAGTGTTTAAGAGATCTCAGGGGTCCAGATTAATTGAAACTGCTGGTCCTCCTACAGGGTCACCCTCCTCCTCAGCTTCTTTCAGCCTTTCCATAATTCAACCACAGGGGTCAGCAGCTTCTGTCCTTTGGTTGGGTACAAATATCTGCTTCTGACTCTTTCAGCTGCTTGTTGGGTTTTTCAGAGGGTGGTCATGCTAGGTCCCTTTTTGTGTGCACTATATAGCCTCAGGGATAGTATAAGGCCGTGGGACCTTCCCTTGAGCTGGATCCCACTTTGGCCCTGCCACTGGACCTTCTTTTCCTCAGGCTTCTCTCCATTTCCATTCTGCAGTCTTTCAGACAGTGTCAATTATGGGTCAGTGTTTTGGTTGTGGGATGGCAACCCCTTCCCTCATTTGATGTCCTGTCTTCCTGCTGGAGGTGGGCTCTATAAGTTCCCTCTTCCTACTGTTGAACATTTCATGTTGGGTCCCTCCCTTGGAGTCCTGAGAGTCTCTCACCTCCCAAGCCTCTGGTGCATTCTGGAGGCTCCCCACAACCTCCTACTTCTTGAGTTTACTTGTTTCCATTCTTTTTGCTGGCCCTTGGGGCTTCAGTCTTTTTTTCCTCACCCAATAAGTGATTATGTTCCACTCTTCCCCTCCCTGTCCCTTTTCCCACCCAGGTCCCTCCCTCCTTCCCCACTTGTGATTGCTTTTTCCTTCCCAAGTGGGACAGAGGTGTCCTCACTTGGGCTCTTCAGTTTTTTTACCTCTTTTAGTTCTGTGGACTGTATCTTGAATATTATGTACTATTTTTTTTGGCTAATATCCACTTTTTAGTGAATACATACGAATGCCTCAATCTAACAGGATCAGAAATTCATTTTTTTAATGTATATTTTTGGCAAAAACAAAAAAGGATCCTCCTACTAGAAAGAGCCAAGGAACATTGACTTAGAGCATAAACATGAAAAATCAATTAAATCAATTTTTCATGAAGAGCCTTCAGAACTCATCTTCTACAGCCCCTGAACAGCCTGTTTATTCCACTGAGGACTAGAGTCTCATCTGTAGATGATTGAAGTGCTGACTGATGTTACAAGCACTAATTAATACCTCACCCTGTGAGCTAGATCTCCAGTTAAATCATCATTCCAGAGCTCATTTTACAGATATGTTACCCCACCTCAACAGATGCTGCTCCAGTGTAATGTGAAAGGTGCTGTTGTAGGCTGTGAAGGGTTGCTCACGCCATATGAGCCTTTACATAACTCAATTAGTAGTCTTTACCAAATTGATTTTCTTCACTATGTATTTCTCTAGCACCTACATGGAGTTTGTAACTTTCAGTTCATTTAGGGTATCAGATTCCACAGAATTACTAAGAGGTTAGGAACACAGGCTTTCTCTTATGCCTAGTGTAGCCCCAAAGTTTGTCATTATAGAGAGAATATTATATTTTGAAACAATGAATAATGCTTTAGGTAATCCTAAATGCAGCTATGGAAAGTTATCAGTCTGTCTTTTGTCAAGCTGTTGTTGTTTTATGTGATTGCATTTATTTGAGTTGACGTTCTGCCATCTTAGACTAGCCACAAATCTTAAGTAACTAAATAGAATACCATTGAATTTCTCTTCGCATTTTTCTACCTCCTGAGTGTTGGGAAGGCATGCACATGCTTTGTTCTTGGGCTCCTACATAGCAAACCTAGGCCCCTATGTAAGCTAGGCCAGGCCTTTATACAATGAACTATATATCTAGTCCTATATAAGATAATTTTTTTCTTTTATTTTTATTGAAAATAATTTAGTGGAAGGATGATTTTCCTCCCTCATTTAACCATTGTGTATATGCATATTACATGATGCAAATAAATATATGTGAGCAAAATGAGTCTTAAAACAGTGAAAAGTTGACTTACACTAACATATTCCTGTATGTTCCCTACCTTGTCTTCTAACATGATTACAATTTCAGGGTTTCTAGTGCAGTCTTTGGCCCATTTGGAGTTAAATTATAGAGACCATCCTTATGTCTATCTAGCTAAGATTTATTTCAAGTGTGATCAGAAGTTGTGTTCAAACACTACAGGTGAGTAAAGATTCACCTATATGCAGGTGGATCTTGGTGTAACTAGCATCACATACAAAGTTTAGCATTTATAAGTGTTCAACTATTTTGAAATTCAGCGGCCATCTCTGGCATCTCCTTGGGCATTGTGGGCTTCAGATGGATGGGTATAAGTACTGAGTATGCACATGCCCTTTATTTATGTAGCACAAGCACATATTCTCTGACGAATTTTGGATATAGGAAAACATTGCCTCCTTATGCAACATGACTTTTCTGTATATCTCTTTCTTGTTTTCACAAGCTCATGATCTCAGAGGAATAGTCAATATATTGCCTTTTTCAATGTAATAAATACTACTAATAAAAATTAAATTATCAAAATCATGTAAGTTCTATTTTTGATGGAGTTTCTTTTATATTATTGGTTGTTTTATTTATTTACATTTAAATTTTATCCCCCTTCTGGTTTCCCCTATGCAAAATTCCTATCCTATGCCCCCTCCTCCTGCTTCTATGAGAGTGTGCCCCATCCACCCACTACTCGCTCCTGCTTCATCACCCTAACATTTCCCTACACTGGGGCATCAAGCCTCCACAGGATGAAGGGCCTCTCCTCCCATTGATGCCAAATAAGGCAATCCTTTGCTACATACACAGCTAGAGCCATGGGTTCCTCCATGTATATTCTTTGGTTGGTGGCTTAGTGATTGGGAGCTCTGGGGGCTAATTGGTTGATATTGTTGTTCTTCCTATGGGGTTGCAAACCCTTTCATCTCCATTAGTCCTTCCCCTAAGGAATCCCTGTGCTCAGTCTGATGGTTGGCTTTGAGCATCTGCATCTGTATTGGTTAGGCTCTGGCAGAGCCTCTCAGGGGTCATATGTCCACTCTGTTTGAGCCCAAGCTGAGAGACACTGAAGGAAATCTGGACAAAACAGCTACAAACTATGCTATTCTCACCTGAAATTTATAATACCCATAAATAATCTATTCAATAGTAAATCTTAGCTAGAATGCTCTCAGTTAGCACTGACATAGCTGTGTTTGATAACTTTATGCCAGGTTAAAAATGGCCATCCTGGCTGAGAAGACCTTAAGAGATGTTCAACATCATTAGTTATCAGGGAAATGCAAATCAAAACAACCCTGAGATTCCACCTCACACTTAGTCAGAATGGCTAAGATTAAAAACTCATGAGACAACAGGTGCTGGAGAGGATGTGGAGAAAGAGGAACACTCCTCCACTGTTGGTGGGATTGCAAGATGGTACAACTGCTCTGGAAATCAGTCTGGTGGTTCCTCAGAAAATTGGGCATGACACTTCCAAAGGACCATGCCATACCACTCCTGGGCATATACCCAGAGGATTCCTCTGCATGCAATAAAGACACATGCTCCACTATGTTCATAGGAGCCTTATTTATAATAGCCAGAAGCTGAAAGGAGCCCAGATGTCCCTCAAAGGAGAATGGATACAGAAAATGTGGTATAATTATTCAATGGAATATTACTCAGCAATTAAAAATAATGAATTCATGCAATTTGTAGGCAAATGGCTGGATCTGGAAAATATCATCCTAAGTGAGTTAACCCAGTCACAAAAGAATACACATGAAATGCAATCACTGATAAGTGGATATTAATGAGCCCAGAAGCTCTGAATACTCAAGGAACAATTAGCAAATCAAAAGATTCCCAAGAAGAAGGAAGGAGAGGACCCTTGTCCAGAAAATAATGAGAACATGTTTGATTGCTAACTCACAAAAAAGTTCATGATTTAGACGAATAATTACACTATACATTTAAAATGCAACAAGTTATTAAAAGCGTATCCTCAGTATGGCTAAAATCAAGACTTCAAAGCAAAAAAAAAAAGGATATAGAAATAAAGATAAAGACACAGAGGTCTGGAGAGGCAAAATGAGTCAAGCAGAAAGGGGAAGTCTTACAGCAAAAAGAATGGAAGAAAGTGGAGCCAAATCAGGGATAGCCTACAGAGTAAAGGAAAAGACCAACCTCCCATAATTCCCTCATTAAAGGAAAATATTTTTTTTTCTCCTTTTGGAAAGCATTAAGCATTATCATCCAGTCAGGACACATTTGAGACCATACAAAATTTACAAACATATGATCCCTAAAATACATTAGTTGATTCCTTAGGCTATTTACTGCTCAAATGATTAAGTTGCCAATCCAAAACAAACAAACAACAATGAATATATTTTTGTCTTGGCTGGAAACACTGGAATGTCAGAGCTACACCTAGAATTAAGGACACTGCTCAAGTATACTAAAGTGAGAGAAAGCAGGTGCTGAGCATTTCCAGTGCATGCTGTATTTGTAGTTACTTCAAAGGAGACAAGATATAACTACAATGTTGCAGTTCTGGATTATGATTCTCACGAGGTGAAGACTAACATGAGAATGTAATACCCACTGCATGAGGTTTAATTTCCTGAATTAAGATTTGGTTACACAATTATGTTAAGCTTTTGGAATCTATCAAGATTTTGCAATCACTGAAAGTTTCTGTATATTTGCATATGCATTTAGTAAAAAGCTTCTGTGAATAACTGACATTTGTTTTAATTCTTCAAACACAAACTACAGTGGATTGAAGAGTGTCATGGCAGAAAATATCTCCATTCACATTTGAATTGACATTCACATTGTTTACATTGAACAATAGGGGAAACAGCACAGCTTTAGCCAATAGACAAGCGTATGTGGATTATTCACATCCTTCTCTTCTCTAAGCCAAAGCCTTTACTGTATGTTTACTAAGATAAAAAGTCCATGGAATGCATAGTATTGTCACATGGATTGATGCTACAAATGGTGAATACTTGCTCTATATAATACAACATGACACCGTAGCTTCTATTTAGTCGTTGCCTTTTGTTAATTTTAATGGTAATTAGACTTTTATGTGAAACTAGATAATATTATAGTCAGTAGTGTCAGAGGTAAGGTTATGAGAATGACTCATTGGATGAGAGCTTACAGCACTAGCAACAGCACCCAAATTCACAGGGCTGGGGATATACAGTCATGGGTCCCTAGAATAAGCTAACCACATAGAATAGTTAAATCTGTGTATTCAGTGTTCAGCAAGAGAGCCTACTTTAGTAGGTAAAGTGCAAATGAACAAGCCAAAGTCAACTTCTGTTTTCTACATGCATATTTTTGCATATACTCACATACTTAAACAGCAACATACATATGAACAAAATACATTTACATATGCTACACATACACAATCTCTCACACACAGACATACTCACACCCACTCACACACCCATATTGTAGGAGGTATTGAAACTAGTAATAGAAGTAATGATGCGTCAATGGTTGAGTAAGTATTTCACTTTGGTGGCTCTATTTTAAATTACACAAACTAAGTTTGTGGAATCCATCGTTATATAACTACAGTTTCACAAAGATTGACATTGTGCAGTAGAGCATTGTATGCACCTGGAGCTTATTTGCTGATGTATTTACATAATTATCTCATCATTTCTCAATTATCTGATAATGTCTTCATCTACTTTTCTAACTATCTCTCTAAGGTAGTTTAAATTCTGAATTCATAAATTTAGAATTTATTAATGATTATTTTTTGTAAATGCACACATTATTTTTGTAGTCCTAGCTCTAAATACCAAATTTATATTGAAAAATGATATGAAGCTTTGTTTTATATACACTATTTATTTATTTATTTATTTATTTTATTTTATTTTATATGTTCTTTGTTTACATTCCAAATGATTTCCCCTTTCCCGGTTCTTGCCTCCTAAGTCCCATAAGCCCTCTTCCCTCCACCCATTCTCTAGTCAACCCCCTCCCACTTCTCTGTCATCATAATTCCCTACATTGCTCAATCAAGCCTTTCCAGGACCAGGGCCCTGCCCTTTCTTCTTCTTGGGAATGATTTGATATGTGAATTGTGTCTTGGATATTCAGAGTTAATATCCACTTATCAGTGACTGCAGTCCATGTGTCTTCTTTTGTGAATGGGTTACCTCACTTAGGATGATATTTTCAATTTCTACCCATTTGCCTAAGAATTTCATGAATTCATTGTTTTTAATTGCTGAGTGGTATTCCATTGTGTAAATAGACCACATTTTCTGTATCCATTCCTCCATTGAGGAACATCTGGGTTCTTTCCAGCTTCTGGCTATTATAAATAAGGCTGCTATGAACATAGTAGAGCATGTGTCCTTATTGCATGCCAGGAATCCTCTGGGTATATGCCCAGGAGTGGTATAGCAGGGTCCTCTGGAAGTGTCATGCCCAGTTTTCTGAGGAACTGCCAGACTGACTTCCAAAGTGGTTGTACCAGCTTCCAATCCAACCAACAGTGGAGGACTGTTCCTCTTACTCCACATCCTTGCCAACACCTGCTGTTTCCTGAGTTTTCAATCTTAGCCATTCTGACTGGTGTGAGGTGAAATCTCAGGGTTGTTTTGATTTGCATTCCCCTAATGACTAATGATGTTGAACATTTCTTAAGGTGCTTCTCAGCCATTCAAAATTCTTCAGGTAAAAATTCTTTGTTTAGTTCTGTACCCCATTTTTAATAGGGTTATTTGGCTCTCTGGAGTCTACCTTCCTGAGTTCTATGTGTATATTAGATAGATATTAGCCCTCTGTTGGATGTAGGGTTAATGAAGATCTTTTCCCAATTTGTTGGTTGCTGTTTTGTCCATTTGACAGTGTCCTTTTCCTTATAGAAACTTTGTTATTTTATGAGGTCCCATTTGTCAATTCTTGATCAGTTTTAAACTCACTTTGGAAATATTTATTAACAAAATAAAAGAATGACTGAAAAATTATTTAAATACAAAATGTAAAATAACATCTAGTTACATAGTTACAGTTATGTGACTTGGTGCCATGATTTTTTCTTATCATTAATATTTTTACATAAATAATTAGTAATATAAATATTTTACATAATAAATTAAGTAATATAAATAAGCATACACATATATGAACATAAACTCCAGTATACAAAGAAGTTATAATATGTAAATATATATATATATATATATATATATACACTATATATGCTACAGTTAATTATAGAGCAAACTTATTTGTGCTTCAAATCAATTACCATACAATTTTTAAGATGAAAGACATTTTACTTTGTAAGACATGGGACATTATCACACATACGGTATTAATATTTTGTTGAATATTAATATCTATCATGGAAATTGTAATAAACTATATATTTTTGTTTTTTATTAGATATTTTCTTTATTTACATTTCAAATATTATCCCCTTTCCTACTTTCCCTTCTGAAAACCCCCATCCTTTTCCTGCTCTGCCTGCTCACCAACCCACCCACTCCAGCTTCCCTGTGCTGGTATTCCCCTATACTGTGGCATTGAACCTTCTCAGGACCAAGGGACTCTAGTCCCTTTGATGCCCAACAAGGCCATCCTCTGCTACATAGGCAGCTGGAGCCATGGGTTCCTTCATGTGTACTCTTTGGTTAGTGATTTAGTCCCTGGGAGCTCTAGGGGTACTGGTTTGTTCATATTGTTTCTCTAAAGGGCTCCAAGCTCCTTCAACTCCTTCAGTCCTTTCTCTAGCTCCTCCATTGGGGACCTTGTGCTCAGTCCAATAGATGGCTGAGAGTATCCTTCTCTGAATTTGTCAGGCACTGGCAGGACCTCTCATGAGACAACTGTATCAGGCTCCTGTCAGCAAGTACTTGTTGGCATCCACAATAGTGTCTGGGTTTGGTGACTGTATATGGGATGGATCCCGAGGTGGGGCAGTCTCTTGGTGGTCTTTTCTTCAGGCTCTGCTCCACATTTGTCTCTGTATCTCCTTCCATTGGTATTTTGTTCCCCCTTCTAAGAAGGAACAAAGTATCCATACTTTGGTCTTCCTTCTTCTTGACCTTTATTTGTAAATTGTATTTTGTACAATTGTACAAATTGTAATTTATCTGTAAATTGTATCTTGGGTATAGATGCAAAATAAAATCCAGAAGGGCGAAATATCAAAGAATACTTCACGTTCTCCTGGTACATGCATTTTTACAATGTTATAGCAAATACTGTAAAATAGCATTTAAAGTATAGAATAATTCTAGCAATTATGACTAACAGTTAGGAAATTCTCAAGAAGTCAAATGTTTCCTATTGGATTGAGGTTTTAGGCTGAAAAAATGATCTGACCTAAGAGATTTGTCTACTTTTATAAAAGTAAATATATTTACCTTTAACACAATGCATTAATTATATCATTACATATACACATCTTTTCTTTTCTGTAATGAAAATCACGTATTTCCCTTTACTGGCTTGCATCTGAAGGGATGCCACAGCCACAGATCTTCTTTAACTATCTAATCAGTGAGTGATAACAGTACAATCAATTGAAACCTCATGCTGAAGTCTGCATTTCAGTGAAGAAAGAATGAAGTTCCACTCTTTCCTCCTTGTAATAAATCACCAACTATTTATTCATCACTTGTGTCTAATCCTGTCTTATGCAGTCTGAAGTGTAATGAGAAAATCCAGGCAGTCCTGTTTCTAAGAAAATGGTAAGTGTTTGGGCGAAGATCTTTTGTTACAAAATCCATCTACAGAGGGGTCATTTGTCAAAATGGTAGGTTGAATTCTATTTAGACTAGGAATTTAGCTAATGATTAACATACATTTATCATGAGAGACTTGAGGGATTATATTGATGAATATATATTGGGATAACCTAACACTTTATGATGAATATGGCAATTTGATTTCATCATGAATTTTAAAGTGTGTTAGAATTAATAATTTAGATATTAACTATTCTCTATCAAAATCATTATACACATTTTTGAAAAATTCACAATATTTTTCCTAGTGGTAGTATCTTGGTTAGGGATTCTATTATTGTGATTGCATACCATGATCCTGACATAAAGCTGCTTGGGAAGGAAAGGGTTTGTTTCATCTTATAGCTTAAACTCCATCATTCAGGTAAGTCAAGCGAGGAACCTGCTGCTGAAGCAGGGCCTCCAGAAGAACACTGTTTACTTGTTTGTTCTCCTTGCCTTGCTCAGATTACTTCATTATAATACCCAGGACCAACAGACTAGAGGTAGCATCTTCTACACTGAATGAGCCCACATCAATTGTCAATCAAGAAAATGACCTATGGGCTTGCTGACAGGCTAATATGTGGATACATTTTCTTAGTTGAGGTTCCCTCTTCCCAAGTGACTATAACTTATGTCAAATTTACATAAAAATAACCATCAATGATAAATTTTGCTCTGGCTACATTCTTCGTCATAAGGCATTTCTAATGATAAATTAAACCCTTACACACAGTCATGGTCCACATCACTTGTCCAAGTGTAATCAAACAAATAGGTATAAGTAGAAAGAGTTATCTCTGAAGATTAATTCATACCATTTCTGTCATTCCAGAATATAAACAAAAAATTCCCACACACAATATAAGCTGATATAAAAATTCCATCCTGTGGTGATGTGGATGAAAATGTCCTGTATAGGCTCATAATTTGAATATTTGTTCCATAGTTGATGGAACTGTTTGGGGAAAGATTATGAGGTGTAGACCTCTTGAAGAATGTATGTCACTGGAAGTCAACTTTGAAGTATATCAAAAGTCTATGGCAGATCCAGTCTCCCACTTTCTCTATGATTCCAATTTGTGGGTTTTATGTAAGCTCTCAACTGCCATTCCTGCCACATGTATGCCTACTTCCTTCCATATACCACACCATAATAGAAATGGACTCATCTTCTGAAACTATAAGGAAGCTTACCATCCAAGAGGCCCAACAAGCATCTGAAAGAGTCAGTTACAGATATTTACATCCAATCAATAGACAGAAGCTGGGAACCTCTGTGGTTTAATTAAGGAAAAGCTGGAAGAAGCTGAGGAGGAGGGCAACTCCATAAGAACACCAGCAGTCTCAACTAACTGGACACTGAGCCAACAACCAGGGAGCATACACCAGCCTCCCCCCCAACAAATATACAGCAAAGTCTGCCTGATCTGATATCAATCAGAGAAGATGCACCTATCCTTGGAGGCCCTAGGAAGTGGGGAGGTCTGGTGGAGTAGGGGTGGGAGGTGGAGACATCCTCTTGGAGATGTGGGGAGGAGGAATGGGCTGAGGAACAGTCAGAAGACAGACGAGGAGGGGGATAATACTGGACTGGAAAAAAAAGATTAAAGAATAATAATATTTTTAAAAGGGAAAAATTAAATACTTTCTTCTATAAGTTGCCTTTTCCATCATGTTTCTTCACAGCAATAATTGAGACTAAGACATAACCTATTTATTACCCACTAACTCATTTAATAACAACACTGAAAATTTACAAGTGGAAGTTTATTTGTTCCCCGAAAGTATTAATCTTCCATCAGATTAGATTATGCTGTTTCTTAAATTTCTTACTTTGCTCAATTTCTCTAGATATTAGAAGGCAAATTTGAATTTAGAATCAAATATATTAATATTATGAATAATTTTGTCACTGGCTCTTCTTCCTTGCTAAAGTTATTTCATCTGAAACTGCCTGACATTCCTTTTCAGAATATGTAAATTGAGATTAGGTTTAAATTAGATATAGCAGACACTGAATTTATTCTATTAGTAAATACAGATGAAGCTATTTAAATATGAGCCAACTACATGTGAAAAGGTTTTTTTGAGGCAAGGAAAACTTGCATAATACTAAGTATTATTAAGTCTGTAAAAAAATTGAATTTTTGGTTGCCATGAGCTGTAGCTGGAAAAAATAATGACAATGCTTCATAATCCAAAGTTTAACATCTAAAAAGATCTCCAAAGCAAAGGATATCCTTCCACATCTAGGGAGCCTGCATTTGACTGACAGATAACAAAATCCTTCTAAAATGTCTTCAGGAAAAAGTGGACCTTTTCATCACTTACCTTCTATATCAAGTGTTGCCTTGGTGGGATTTCCACCAAGGCACTTTCCATGAAGCTAATTTCATTTCTCTTGCCAATTTTTCTCTCTTAGACTTCTGTCTCAGCAGACTGTGTTTTCTGAGATCAGTACTGATTCAGACTGTTACTTCTGCTTTGTGCTTCTGAGTACCCAGGGCTATGATTTTAGCACATGGTGCATTAGTGCTCTAAATAGCATTGAGAAAATACCAAGACCCCCAAAGGGTAATGGCATTAATGAAAACAATGTGCCTCTTAATAAGAGCATCAATGCAGTGAAATCCCATATGGCAGAATGACAAGGAACTTTGTCAGTCATTGTAATGGTTGCAAGCATCGATTAAATTTCATAGGTTATAAGTATAGGTATCATTTCTCTTCAAAATACTTTGCAAAACAAAATATGGAAATGTTTTCTACTGATTCAAATGGTAGAAGAAGGCGAAAGACTGGAATCGCTGCCATGCTCAGCCTTAAAACAGAAGCTCTTCTGTTTGGGCAACAGTGCTTTGGGTATAGCCAAAAGACTGCTCTGGCACAGAAGGGAATATATCAGCATCCACAGTGCCAGTTTCATCCAACCGCCTTCAGTTTCCTGGCAGACTGTGGCCTCATGTTTGGGAAGGGGCAAAGCAAGACAGAGGCAAGATCCAGCAACCATTTCCTTTCATATCTAAACTGTCCTCTTTAGTAGCCAAATAAGAAAACATTTATATTTAATCATCATTTTTCATTTATATATATTTAGAATTCCTCTACTATAGTACAGTGTATTACAGTGCAATAAACACTGTAATAATGACAAAGCCAATTATTGAGCTAATCTATTGAAAGCAGTATGACAGCTTCTGGAAGATATTAGAAATACACTTACTATATATAAGTATATATTCGAAGGAGGTGAAATTTGTATTTTAAAGAGGCATCTGTTTTCCCATGTTCACTGCAGCATTATTAACAGCCTTAAAGGATGGAAGCCTGCTCCCAAACGATTAAATGGATGGAGAAAATGTTGGTGACACACATAATAGATTGTTAGAGCCAAATGAAAACAAAAATATCTGAAAACAAAAACACCAACCAGAAAAACCTCTCAACTACAGCAACATGGAGAAGAGGGTAGAATCATATGTTAGGTTAAATAAGCCAGATTTCATGAGAAAGTACTGGGTAATCTGGAATCCTTGATGTCATAGAAATTCAGGACAAATACTAATTAACAGAGAACAAGTAAAGGATTATAGAAGATAGAGACAGGGTGGCCAATGGATGAAGAGTTACAGTTAGATCTGGGTAAGACAACATTTGATTTTACAAGAATTTTATGACTGGTTTAAAATTTATTCCAGAACTTCTGCTCACGTTTTGCTTTTTAATAGCTTAGACCATTAATTTATTATAGGGGACTCAGAAAAATGGGTGAGATGTTAAGAGTACTTTGTAGGATATAGATTCAGTTCCTATTACCCATGTTGAGTGGCTCACAACTGCCTATCACTTTAACTCTAAGGAGTTATAAGTTATCTTCTGGTCTCCAGAGGCACCTACATTCATAGCATATATCAACACACACAGACACATAGTAAAAATGAAATAAACTTTTCAAAAATGAGTTAATTATATAGAATGAATCTGTGAGTTCTTTGAGTAGAATTGGGTATTTGTTTTCCATGTTTTTAAATTTTATATTATTTATTTATTTTTGACTATGTGCATTTTTTTTTCTGCATGTGTATCTGTGTACTGCATGAGCACGGGTGCATGGTATCCTTTGGTCCCCTGGGACTGGAGTTACAGATGGTTTTGAGCTGACATGTGAGTGCTGTGGGTTGAACTCAAATACTGTGTAAAAGCAGACAGTATTGTTAAACAATGAGGCATCTCACAGATTGTCTCTTTTCTATTTATTTTAAGGCCAAAGAGAACGGTCTTTATTCTCTGTCCATCTTACAGTTCAAGGATGCATTTACTGAATGTTGAGATATTTTAAAAGTGTAATATTACTTGTCTGTTTCAATAAAATCTCCATTTTGCCCAAAGTTCAATTTATATCCCACAATTCATCATGATGGTTAAAAACATATTTGCTTTTATTCCTAAAATTAAAATAGAGTTATATTATTTTCCCCAACTTTCTTCTTTCTAACACTTTCCATGTACCCTTCCATGTTATCTTTCATTCCCAAATTTGTAGCTTCTACATTTTTAATTTTATACATGCATTATTACATTTATATGTGTGTATGTATATTCTTAAAATATATAAATATATAAACATGACCTGCCCAGTCTGTATAATATTTCATATATGTTTATGATTTCAAGGTTAGCTTCTTGGTAATGGATCTACCAAACAGTAATCAATTTGCAAGTTTTTCAATGGAGAAGGCTTTGTCCCCTACTCTTAGAATTCTTACTTGCATTTAGTATTTTACCTAGAATTGAGACCCATGAAATGCCCTTTCCATGTTAGCTTGTTTATTGATGCCATCTTTGCTCTTATCAGGTATGTTGATGAGACTTCATAGGTATAGTTTCTCTGACACTTCTAAGACATACAATCTCACAGAAATTCTCCTATTTCTCTGTTCATTCTTTTCTTTTTTTATTGGATATATTCTATATTTACATTTCATTTCCCTGTTTCTGGTTCCCTGTCCCTCAAAGGTCCCACATGCCATTTTCCCTCCCGGTGTTCCCCCATCTACGCTTTCCCACATCCCTGTTTGGGTATTCCCTTACACTGATGCTTTGAGCCTTTCCAGAGCCAGGGTCCACTTCTTCCTTCTTGTTGGACATCATTTGGTATGTGGGTTGTGTCTTTGATGTCCCAAGATTCTAGGCTAATATCCACTTATCAGTGACTGCATACCATGGGTATTCTTTTGAGACTGGCTTACCTCACTTAGAATGATGTTCTCTAGCTCCATCCATTTCTCTAAGAATTTCATGAATTCATTGTTTCTAATGGCTGAATAGTACTCCATTGTGTATATATACCACATTTTTGTATCCATTCCTCTGTGGAGGGACATCTGGGTTCTTTCCAGCTTCTGGCTATTATAAATAAGGCTGCTATGAACATAGTGGAGCATGTATCCTTATTACATGCTGGGGAATCTTCTGGGTATATGCCCAGGAGTGGTATGGCTGGATCCTCCGGAAGTATCATGTCCAGTTTTCTGAGGAACCGCCAGACTGATTTGCAGAGTGGTTGTACCAGCTTGCAGTCCCACCAGCAGTGGAGGAGTGTTCCTCTTTCTCCAAATCCTCTCCAACACCTGATGTCTTCTGAGTTTTTGATCTTAGCCATTCTGACAGGTGTGAGGTGAAACCTCAGGGTTGTTTTGATTTGCATTTCTCTAATGACTAATGATGTTGAACATTTTTAAGGTGTTTCTCAGCCATCCGAATTTCTTCAGGTGAAAAGTCTTTGTTTAACTCTGTACCCCACTTTTGGATAGGGTTATTTGGTTGTCTGGTGTCTAACTTCTTGAGTTCTATGTATACATTGGATATTAGCCCTCTGTTGGATGTAGGGTTGGTGAAGATCTTTTCCCAATTTGTTGGTTGCCGATTTGTCCTTTTGACAGTGTCTTTTGCCTTTCAGAAACGTTGTAATTTTATAAGGTCCCATTTGTCTATTCTTGATCTTAGAGCATAAGAAATTGGTGTTCTGTTCAGGAACTTTCACCCTGAGCCAATGTCTTCAAGGGTCTTTTCCAGTTTCTTTTCTATTAATTTTAGTGTGTCTTGTTTGATGTGGAGGTACTTGATCCACTTGGAGTTGAGCTTAGTACAAAGAGATAAGAGTGGATCAATTCTCATTCTTCTGCATGGGAAGAAGACCTCAGAAAATGGAAAAATCTTCCATGCTTGTGGGTTGGCAGGATTAATATAGTTAAAATGGCAATCTTGCCAAAAACAATATACAGATTCAATGCAATCCCCATCAAAATCCCAACTCAGTTCTTCATAGAGTTAGAAAGATTAATTCTTAAATTCATCTGGAATAACAAAAAACCCAGGATAACTTAAACTATCATCAATAGTAAAAGAACTTCTGGGGTATCAATATCCTGGCCCTCAAGCAATACTGCAGAGCAGTAGTGTTAAAAATTCCATGGTATTGGTACAGTGACAGAGACGTGGATAAATGGAATAGGATTGAAGACCCAGAATTGAACCCACAAATCTATGGCCAATTGATCTTTGACAAAGGAGTTGAAAATATCCAGTGGAAAAAAGATAGCCTTTTCAACAAATGTTGCTGGCTCAACTGGAGGTCCTTGTTCTTTCTTAACAATTTTTCTATTCCCTCTTCTTCCATAATCTTCAAGCCTTAAGAGTTTTGTTGTAGATGTGTCAGTTGGCACTGAACAAAAAAGATCAATTTTTCTCTGCAACTTCATTGATTGAACTATTTCATGATATTTTTTATCTGTTGCAAGAAGATGTTCCTTTGATAAGGAGTGAGATATACACTTATATGTGGATATAAGAATAAATAATTGAATGTAGTTACAAATTATGGTTTAGTAAAGTAGCAGATGTAAGTTATACTCTAAGAATCTTGACTTCACTAGTGTTTCATAATTGATTAGGTTTCCAGTACCAGGCATGATTTTCCTCTTGATCAAATGATTCAATTAGAGAGATGTTGTTTACCATCTTGGTATGCATGTCACTATTGTATCCATAGAAGCCCATGCTGGTTGTTGTTTTTGCTGATAGATATGATAGTTTGGCATCAAGTTTGGTTGCTTCTCTCCTTCAGAAGCTTGTACAACAGCCTCTGGTACCATGCAAATTCTTATTTAGGGAACAGACTTTGAGATTAGATCTAGGTCTGATCCTCCAAATCCTGGATACATTTCAGCAATACAGTCTCACTTTCAACCTCTGGAAGGGAATCAAGGACAACCACAATAACCTATATTATTTCAGGTATCTCTTGGACTCCACTTGCCAACAGCTCCAAAGAGGGTTTCTCAGGGCTGCTGCTGAAGTTCTTGTTAGTTTCTGGTTCTTAGGGTTAGCATGGTCAGCCTAGATGTCAAAATTTTATTTAAATATAAGTATAAATACATGTATGTATTGGTAAGTATCTTTATGTATGTACATATACATACTATATATAGACACCTATACCTATATATATATATATACACAGATAGATAGATAAATAGATAGATAGATAGACATACATAAATGTGCTATATGCAATTTTAAGTGGATAGACAACTGCTTGAAACATTACGACTTCTTCAAGCATCTTTGATGTTATTTTTACATTCTTCCTTTCTTTATCTGAATTATTCTTTTCCCTCTAATTAAAGTATTGCTATTGCCCTCTCTACATTTCCTCTTGTCTCCCATGGTCAGCTTTTATTTTTCTGGTTTTGTACTCCAATTCCCCATATCTGACATTTAGAATTAGGAGCATTAGATGAGAAAGAACACATATCATTATCTTTCTAGGTATGAATATTTCAGTCATCATTATCTTTTTTAGTTTCACCCAATTGTCTGAAATGTCTGTTTTCATTTTTCTTTAAATCTGTATATTATTCCATAGTGTAGGTGGACAATATTTTCATTATCCATGCATCAGTTGAATGACATATATGTATTATTCTGTTTAATAATTATTGTGGAAAAGTAGCAATGAACATGGCTGAGCAATGATTTCTAGAATAGTATGTGTAGTCCATTGCACAATTTTCAAGGATTTGTATATCAGAGTTATGGGATAGATCTACTTTTATCTCTTTCTGTCTTCTTCACACTGATTTCCAAAGAATCTAGACCATCAACCTGATTTCTTAATTGTAGTCATGCTGATGAATGTGACTTTTTTTTTAAATTTTAAATTTTTATATTTTTACAGTTTAGCTATTGTACCATTCCTGGGACCCCTCCCATAGTTTCTCATCCCATTCCTCCTCACCCTGTCTCCAAGAGTATGTACCACCCTACCAGGATTCCCCACTCCCTGAAGCCTCAAGTCTCTCAAAGATTACATATATCTTCTCCCACTGAGGCCAGACCAGGCATTCCTCTGATACATAAGTGTGTCAGAGGCCTCAGACCACCTTGGGTATGCCTCCTAGTTGGTGACACAATGAAAGTTCTTAGTGGTCCTGGTTAGTTGAGACTGCTGATCTTCGTATGATATCTTTCTCCTCCTTAGCTTCTTCAAGCCTTTTACTAGTTCAACCACAGGGGTCACCAACTTCAGTCCAGTGGTGGAGGGTAAGTATCTGCATCTGTCTTAGCTGTTTGTTGGGCCTCACACAAGACAGCCATGCTAGGGTCCTGTCTATAAGCACAACATAGAATCAGTAATAGTGTCAGGCCTTGGAGCCTCACCTTGAGATGGATCTCAAGTTGGGCCTGTCACTGAACCTTTACCTCAGTATTCTTCTCCATGTTTGTACCTGTAGTTTTTTTTAGATAAGAACAATGCTGGGTCAGAGTTCTAGACTGTAGGATGGCAGTTCCATCTCTCCACTTGATGCCTTATCTATCTATTGGAGGTGGACTCTATGAGTTGCCTCCCAGAACTGTTAAGCATTTCATGTAATATCTGTCCCTTTGAGTCTTGAGAGTCTTTCCTCTCCCAGGTCTATGCTATTTTCTAAAGGGTTCCCCCACTTGTACCTTCTACCTGAGGCTGCATATTTCCATTTATTCTGATGGCCCTCCAGGCTATTCTCTCTGTCTTCCTCTCTTTACCTGATCATGTTCACCTTTTCCCTTCCCACTCACCTCTCCCATCAGGTCTGTCCCTCCCTCTGCTTCCTGTGATTATTTTCTTCTCCCTCCAAACATATTAAAGCATCCTCACTTGGGCCCTTCTACTTGTTAAACTTCTTGAACTCCATGCATTATAACCTAGGTATTCTGTAACTTTTTGGTTAAAATCCAATTTTTAGTGAGTAGTACCATACATGTCTTTAGGTTCTGAGTTAATTAACTCAGAATGATATTTTCTAGTTCCATCCATTTGCCTGCATAACTCATATTGTCTCAATTCTTAATAACTGAATAATTTTCCATTGTGTAAATGAACCACGGTTTCTGTATCCATTCTTCTCTTGTCGGGCATCTAGGTTATTTCCTAGCTTCTGTCTATTGCAAATAAGACAACAATGGACACAGTGGACCATGTGTCCCTGTGTGCTATGGTGGGGCATATCTTAGAGTCTGAACAATTGGTGTTCTCTTTAAGAAATCTTCCCCACCCCTGCACCCCTGTGCCATGAGTTCAAAGTTCTTTCCCAATTTCTCTTACATTAGATTCAGTGTATCTGCTTTTAGGTTGAAATCCTTGATACACTTGGATTTGAGCTTTGTTCAAGGTGAAAGTAGTGCTAAGAGAAAAATTCATAGCACTCTGTGCCCTCCTAAAGAAATTGGAGGGATCCTAAATTAGCAACTTAACAGCAGAACTGAAAGTTCTAGAAGAAAAAGAACCAAATACATCCAAGCAGAGTAGATGGCAGGAAATAGTCAAACTCAGGGCCAAAATCAATTAGAAACAAGGAGAACAATACAAAGAATCAATAAAACTAAAACATTGTTCTTTAAATAAATCAAAAAGATAGATAAAACTTTAGCCAAAATAATTAAAGAGCCCAAAGATAGTATCCAAATTAACAAAATCAGAAATGAAAAGGAAGACATAACAACAGAAACTGAGGAAATTCAAAATATCATCGCAACCTACTACAAATCCCATACTCAGCACAAATGGAAAAATCTAAACAAAATGGATAATTTTCAAGCCAGATACCACATACCAAAGTTAAATTAAGAGCAGGTAAACTATCCAAACAGTCCCATAAAGACATAGAAGTTGTTAAAAGCCTCCCAATGAAAATTATCCCAAGACCATATGGCCTTAGCGTGAAATTCTACCAGATCTTCAAAGAAAAGCTAATACCAATAATCCTCAAACTATTCTATAAAATAGAAACAGAAGGAACACAACCTAATTCAGTCTATGAAGCCACAGTCACTCTGATACCTAAACCTCATAAAGACCAAAAAAAAAAAAAAAAGAAAAAGAAAAAGAAAAAGAAAAAGAAAAAGATCTTCAGACCAATTTTGCTTATACTTATTGATGCAAAAATACTCAATAAAAATCTAGCCAACCAAATCAAAGAACACACCAAAGCCATCATTCACCATGATCAAGAAGGCTTCATATCAGGGATGCAAGGTTGGTTCAATATACAACAATCCATTAACATTATCTATTATATAAACAAACTCAAAGAAAAAAATCACATGATCTTCTCATTAGATGCTGAAAAAGCATTTGACAAAATCCAGCATCATTTCATGTTAAAAGTATTGGATAGATCAGGAATTTAAGGCCCATAACTGAACACAATAAAAGCAATATACCATAAGCCAACAGCCAATATCAAATTAAATGGAGAGATACTTGAAGCAATCCCACTAAAGTCAGGGAGAAGACAAGGATGCCCACTCTCGCTTCATCTATTCAATATAGTACATGAAGTTCTAGCTAGAGCAATAAGACAACAAATGGAGACTGACTGGGGCATACAAATTGGCACAGAAGAAGTAAAGGAATCACTATTTACAGATGATATGATAGTATACATATATGACCTCAAAGATTCTACCAGAGAAATTCTACAGCTGATAAACTACTTGAGCAAAGTGGCTGGATATAAAATTAACTCAAACAACAGTAGCTTTCCTTTATATAAATGATAAATGGGCTAAGAAGGAGAATAGGAAAACAACACCCTTCAAAATAGTCACAAATAGTATAAAATATCTTGGGGTAACTCTAACAAAACTAGTGAAAGATCCATATCATAAGAACCTCTAGTCTCTAAAGAAAGAAATCAAAGAAGACCTAAGAAAATACAGATCTTCCATGCTCATGGATTGTTAGAATTAGCATAGTAAAAGTGGCCATCCTCCAAAAACAACCTACATATTCAATGCAATAACCTCAAAATTCCAACACAATTCTTCACAGACATGGAAAGAACAATTCTCATTTTTATATGGAAAAACAAAAAACCCAGGATAGCAAAAGTAATTCTTATCAATAGAAGAACTTCTGGAGAAATCATCATTCCTGACCTCAAGCTATACTACAGAGCAATAATGATAAAAACTGCATGGTATTTATTGGTACAGAGACAGAAAGGTCAATTAATGGAATAGAATTGGAGGTCGCAAAATAAGCCCACACACTGATGAATACTTGATCCTTGGAAGAGAAGCCAAAAATATACAGTGGGAAAAGGAAAGCATCTTCAATAAGTGTGCTGATCTAACTGGCAGTCTGTATGTAGAATGTGACTATTTTTAATTGAAATTAAAATATAATTACATAAAATCCCCCATTTCTTTTCATCCCTTCAACTCCTCCATTGTACCCTGAAGATATATTTTTAAGCTCTATAAGTATTTTTAAGTTTTGTGAGTTGGAAGTCCAAAATATCTCCCTTGTGTGACAGGAAGTTGATGCTGGATGCTGGATAGGATTTCATCTGATGCAGATTACAGGAGTACTGATAGGTGGCCTTTCCATATGGCCAGGGCTGCTTCTGGAAGGTGGTTGTGTTTTAACAAGGAAGACTCTTCCCAAGAATATTCTAAGAAAGAGAGAGATGCCCATCTCTGCCTACACTTGAGAACTAGAACAGCATCACTTGCATTCATTTTAATAGCACAGAAGAGCCCAGGATCTTTACGTAGTCAAGACGAGTTACAAGGGCTTACTTAGGTCCTTGTCCTGATAGGCAGATAGTCAACAAATCTGCAGCATCTTAATGATGCTTTAACTATTAAAATAAACACAGAGAAACATTTTAATTAAATGAACATAACTGGTAAAATCACAATGATATTAAACAAAACTCTCCGCAGAGCATAAGATTTGCAGACATGTGGAGACATAGCATTATTGAGACAGAATAATGTAGCTATAGTCATAAAATTATCATTTTATTTATATCCATATATATATGATATATCATAGATAGAGATAGAGATAGAGATAGAGATAGAGATAGAGATAGAGATAGAGATAGAGATAGAGATAGAGATAGAGATAGATATACCTCTTGGAATTTACAGAAACTTCAAATTTTTCAGAAATGTACAGAATTGTCTCTCATAGGGCCAGATTAAGTAAAGGCATTTGAGATATATGTAGAGGTTATAGACATGCTATCAATGTCAAAGGGTAGGTCTTGTGAATGCTATCCGGTTCCAAGTCATTGAAATCAAGGCTAAATTGCTCTTCAGATTCACTTTTATAACAAAAATTACTTGGTTTGTGATAGTTTATATGTTTCGCTCAGGGAGTGGCACTATTAGATATTGTGGCCCTTTTGGAGTAGGTGTGTCGCTATGGGCTTGGGCTTTAAGAACTTCATCCTAGCTGCCTGGAAGCCCGGATTCTGTTATCAGCCTTCAGAGAAAAATGTAGATAGAACTCTCAGCTTCTCCTGCACCATGCCTGCCAGGATGCTGTCAGATTCCTGCCTTGATGATAAAGGACTGAACCTCTGAACCTGTAAGCCAGTCACAGTTTAATGTTGTTTTTTATAAAAGTTGCCTTGGTCATGGTGTCTGTTCACATCAGTAATACTATAACTAAGACATAAGTTGGTACCAGGGACTGAGGTACTGCTGTGATAGACCTGACCAGGTTTTTGTTTGGAAAAATATGGATTTGGGGACTTTGGATTTGGAAATCCAAAGCAGTGGAATGCTTTAAATGGGGCTTTAGTAGGTATATGTAAGACTTTGTTACGGAGAGGGAATTGAATTGTGCAGACTTGGCCCAAGAGGTTTCAATGGAGAATTTCAATATGTGGCCTAGAGACTGTTTTTTGTAGTATTTTCGTGGAGAATGTGGCTACTTTTTTGCCCTTGTCTGAAAAGTCTTCCTGAGGCTAAAATTAAGAAACTAAGATGAATTGGATTGACAAAAGAAATCTCAGAAATGCCCACCATAAACTTTGTTCTCTGGTTAAGGCTTATGAATAGTGCTTTGAATAAGCATAACCAGCATAGAAAGGAGAAGTACAAGACATATAGTTTGAGTATTAAAGGGATACCAGGAAATGAAATGGAACACAGGTGTTCAAGAATATTAAATTGAGTTAAGGGAGTAGTGACCTTGGAGTAAGATCCCACCCAAATAAATTTATGTCCAGACTTGGCAGTACAAGTACTTCATCCCAGGAGGCAAAGAGAGGTAGATTTCTGAGTAAGTTTAAGGTGAAAAAAACCCTTAAATCCAGGCTTGGTGGACCACACTTTTAATTCCAGTGCTTAGGAGAGAGGTGTACAGATCTCTGAGTTCAAAGTCAGACTATGGAGCAAGCTCTAGGATAGCCAAGCTTAGTCAGTGAAGGAGTTGGAAAACAGAAAGCTGGTGATAATGTAATAGAAAAAGTAGGTCATGCTAGGTCCATTTTTGTGAACATTCCATAGCCTCAGTAATAGTCTCCGGCCTTGGGACCTCCCCTTGAGTTGGATCCCACTTCGGGCCTGTCCCTGGACCGTCTGCTCCCCAGGCTCCTCTCCATTCCCATCCCTACATTCCTTTCAAAAAGAAACAATTATGAGTCAGAGTTGTGGCAGTGGGATGGCAACTCCTGCCTCACATGATGCCATGTCTTCCTGCTGGAGGTAGACCCTATAGTTCCCTCTTCCTGCTGTCAGGCATTTCATCTAAGGTCGCTCCCTTTGAGGCCTGATATTCTCTCACCTCGCAGGTCTCTGGTATATTCTGGAGGCCCCCCCCCCAACCTCAAACCTCCAGAGGTCACCTGTTTCCATTCTTCTTGTTGGCCCTCAGGGTTTCAGTCCTTTTCCCTCACCCAGTACTAAATCAGGTCTACTTTCCCTTCCAGGTCTCTCCTTCCCTCTCATTTTGTGATTGATTTCTTCCCTATCACAAGTGGTACTGAAGTGTCCTCACTTGGGCCTTTCAGCTTATTGACCTTTTTGAGTTCTGGGGACTATTTCTTGGGTATACTGTGCATTTTTTTCTAGCTAATATCTACTTATTAGTGAGTACATATAATTCATGTCCTCTTGGGTCTGAATTACCTCACCCAGGATGATACGTCCTAGTTCCATCCATTTTGTGTAAAACTCAGAATATCCTCATGCTTAATAGCTGAGTAGTATTCCATTATGTAAATGAACCGCATTTTCTGTATCCATTCTTCTGGCATGGGACAGCTGGGTTGTTTCTAGCTTCTGGCTATTGCAAACAAAGTTGTTATTAACATAATGGAACACATGCCCCTGTGGCATGATGGGATATCTTTTGGGTATATTCCCAAGAGTGGGATTGCTGGGTCTTCACATAGATCTATTTCTAATGTTTTGAGGAAACTTCAGATTGATTTCCCTTTGAAAGACCCAACAAGCAGCTGAAAGATAGATATAGGTATGTGCACCCAAGCAATGGACAGAAACTGCTCACCCCTGTGGTTGAATTAGGGAAAAGCTGAAGATAAGGAGGAGGGTGACCTGGTAGGAGGACCAGCAGTCTCAGTTGACCTGAACCCCTGAGATCTCTCAAACACTGGACCATCAACCAGGCAGCATACACCAGCTGATATGAGGTTTCCAACACATATACAGCAGAGGACTGCCAGATCTAGCTTTAGTCAGAGAAGATATCCCTAATCCTCAAGAGAGTGGAGGCCCCAGGGAGTTTAGAGTTCTGGTGGAGTGGGTGGTAGGCGGTGGGGATATCCTCATTGAGACAGGGGGGCAAGGAGGTAATGTGGGATGTGAAGCAGTTGAAGGGTAGACTGGGAGGGGAATAAAATCTGGAGTGTAAATAAATAAATAGGAGGTCATGTTCTAGCCCCCGCTAGCAGCAATTCTCCACAGCTTTGACCTAAAATAGGGAGATTAAATGAGGAGGAGCATGGGATGGGGGAATAAAGGAGGGAATATTGAGTGGGACAATTAACACCAAAGACCCTTTAAAAGCTATATGGAAATCTACGACTGTAGAAGCTTCATTAAATATATGCAAAATTAAAGGAATTTAAGTGGAGTCACTGTGTAATAGAGGAGACAATACTAATAAACATCTTATGCCACCAAGTAAAAACTCAGATGCGAGAACTTGATACATCTTGTTGAGTCATTAGCCAAAGTTCCATAAACATTCCCAGATATCACAGGCTTATTGCTGAAGATACTGATACTTTTTACAGCTGGATAATAAGGCCCCATTGTTGAAGGTACCACTTTTATCACAGAACATGGAAAAATCTAGCTGGTGTTCAACTAGAGGCTTTATCCTTACTGATTAATTTCATAGTACAGAAATATATCTATATCTATATCTATATCTATATCATATATATATATATATATATATATATATATATATATACTTTCCACTTCAATACCCAGCTACAAACCCTGTGACCACCTATAATATATACTACTATAACAGTAACACAAATATTGTCAAAATAACCAACCACTGTTTAAGTCATATTCAAGAAAATGTAAAGCATAACTAACACTGCTAAATGGGAACCTAAGACTATGTACATCATAAGTCCTATGAACAACATCTTTTCTTCTCTCCTCCACCTCTTGCTTCTTCTCCTCTTCTTATTCCTCTTCTTCTCTCCTCCTTCTCTTCCTCTTCCTCCTCCTCCTCTTCCTCCTCCTCCTCCTCCTCCTCCTCCTCCTCCTCCTCCTCCTCCTCCTCCTTCTTCTGGAACATAGCAGTAAATTACTCCTAATGATGTACTACTATGCCCATACATCAGAACATCATATAACCCTCATCAGAGAAGCTTCTTCTTGTTATAGCCAGTAAGTAACATAGTGGCACACAACTTGACAATGTGAAGAGTGATTGAATTTGGAGCACTCAGACTTAAATAGGATGTCTTTATCAAATACCTTCTTTCAAGGTTCAGGGATCTATGTGGAAGAGGAAGTTTCTTAAATCCAGAGATAATGAAACAGCCTAATCCAGACACAACAGGGCTGATATACATATGAACCCAAGGAGACCGTGACAGTACACACAATATCTATACAATTTTAAAATATACAAAATCCCAGCATGAAGAAGTGTACACATGTTCAAGCTATTAACCAAGAAGCTATTTGCAATTACTATTTTCTGGAAAAAATCAGTTTATCAATAGAGTGTCAATGGATATATCAACTGTAATCTATGGCAAACCCCAGGCCTATAAGTGATTGTCTAATACAAAACAGGTTTTATTTTGGCTTTGTGGGATTTTATTTTGTCTTATTGAAATTTTGTTTGCTTCTTTGGTTTGATTTCTTTTTGATTTTGAAAAACAGAGAGAACATACACTTGTGTGGGTAAAGAGATGGAATAGACCTGGGAGAAAGGGATGAGAAGAGGGAACATATTATATTTAAAATGGAAAAATCTTCCATGCTCGTGGGTTGGCAGGATTAATATAGTTAAAATGGCAATCTTGCCAAAAGCAATATATTCAACGCAATCCCCATCAAAATCCCAACTCAGTTCTTTATAGAGTTAGAAAGAGCAATTCTCAAATTCATCTGGAATAACAAACAACCCAGGATAGCTAAAACTATCATCAACAGTAAACGAACTTCTGGGGGAATCAATATCCCGGACCTCAAGCAATACTACAGAGCAGTAGTGTTAAAAACTGCATGGTATTGGTACAGTGACAGGGAAGTGGATCAATGGAATAGGATTGAGGACCCAGAATTGAACCCACACATATATGGCCATTTGATATTCGACAAAGGAGCTGAAAACATCCAGTGGAAAAAAGATAGCCTTTTCAACAAATGGTGCTGGCTCAACTGGAGGTCAACATGCAGAAGAATGAGAATTGATCCACTCTTATCTCCTTGCACTAAACTCAACTCCAAGTGGATCAAGGACCTCCACATAAAACCAGACACACTAAAACTAATAGAAAAGAAACTGGGGAAGACCCTTGAGGACATTGGCTCAGGGGGAAAATTCCTGAACAGAACACCAATCACTTATGCTCTAAGATCAAGAATAGACAAATGGGACCTCATAAAATTACAAAGTTTCTGTAAGGCAAAAGACACTGTCAAAAGGACAAATCGGCAACCAACAAATTGGGAAAAGATCTTCACCAACCCCACATCTGACAGAGGGCTAATATCCAATGTATACAAAGAACTCAAGAAGTTAGACCCCAGAAAACCAAATAACCCTATCCAAAAATGGGGTACAGAGCTAAACAAAGACTTTTCACCTGAAGAAATTCGGATGGCTGAGAAACACCTTAAAAAATGTTCAACATCATTAGTCATTAGAGAAATGCAAATCAAAACAAACCTGAGATTTCACCTCACACCTGTCAGAATGGCTAGGATTAAAAACTCAGAAGTCATCAGGTGTTGGCGAGGATGTGGAGAAAGAGGAACACTCCTCCACTGCTGGTAGGACTGCAAGCTGGTATAACCACTCTGGAAATCAGTCTGGTGGTTCCTCAGAAAACTGGACATGATACTTCCGGAGGATCCAGCCATACCACTCCTGGGAATATATCCAGAAGACTCCCCAGCATGCAATAAGGATACATGCTCCACTATGTTCATAGCAGCCTTATTTATAATAGCCAGAAGCTGGAAAGAAATCAGATGTCCCTCGACAGAGGAATGGATACAAAAAAATGTGGTATATATACACAATGGAGTACTATTCAGCCATTAGAAACAATGAATTCATGAAATTCTTAGAGAAATGGATGGAGCTGGAGAACATCATTCTAAGTGAGGTAAGCCAGTCTCAAAAGAATGCCTATGGTATGGAGTCACTGTTAAGTGGATATTAGCCTAGAATTGTGGGACACCAAAGACACAATTCACATACCAAATGATGTCTGACAAGAAGAAAGGAGTGGACACTAGTGCTGGAAAGGATCAAAGCATCAGTGTAGGGGAATACCAGAACAGGGAAGTGGGAAGGGGTGGATGAGGGAACAGGGGGAGGGAAAAGGTCATGTGGGAACTTAGGGGGGGTGGGGAAACAAAAAAAGGGAAATGAAATGTAAATATAGAATATATCCAATAAAAAAATAAAAACATTGATGTCATTTTAAAATTTTGATAGGTATCAATCATGGTTAGTAAAATAATTTGTATTTCTCTAGTGGCACATATTGTACATTGAAGTTCAAATGGAATTCATGAATAAAGAAATGGGACCCATAGGGGTCACATGGGAAGGGGATAGAGATAATTCTTGAAGACATGACTAGAATTGGGGTATTTTAGGGTTGAGGTAGAATCTAAAATGGTGACTCTGGCAAATACTCCTGAACTGGAGGTTGTTGAATCTCATCTGCCCATGTTCTGTAACCAGGAGATGCTTCATGTGGAAGGACAGGAACATCTACCAACCCAGCAACCAAACCTTTAAATTACATTTTGTTTTACCAGTAATATGGTCTTGGTTAAAGGTGACACAGTTCTGGTGGACGTGGCCAACCAATGACTATTCCAAGTTGAAATCCAGACCATAAGAGGGATGCCAAGCTTACCAGTGTCTGAAGGACAAGAAACAGACCCCAGATAGCTTAAAGACTTAGGATAGAAGTAAACACACCTGAAAAAGTAAATGAAATAATTCCTAATGATACTCTGCTATACTCATAGATGGGAGTCTAGCATATTCCACATCAGAGAGGCTTCATCATGAGAAGAGATGTAGAGATCTACACCTAAACATTAGGTGGAGCTTTGGAGAATGCTGTAGAAGAGGGGGACTAAGGATTGTAGGTGCCAAGGGCAGGGTCAAGGACACTAAAGTACAGGGCTTACATCATCAACCAACCAAGGAACAAAGGGACTCACATGAACTAAAGAATCATAGAGCCTATATGGGTGTGACCTAGGTTTTCTATATACATGTTATAGTTTTGCAACTTGGAGTTCTTGTGACACAACAGTGGAATCAGGGGCACTGATACCTTTTCCTGCTTTGGAGATCCTTTTCATCTTACTGGGTGCCCTCCTCCAACCTTGATATGAGACTATGTGCCTAGTCACATTATAACTTTTTGGTAGATATCCCTGGGAGGCATCTTCTTTTCTGAAGGGAAAAATAAGGATGAGTAGATCTGGGGGAGAGGAGAAGTGAGGTGAGACTGGTCTGGGAGAATAGGAGGGACGGGACTTATAATATATGAGAGATATGAGAGAAGGAGGAGGAGAAGGAGGAGGAGAAGGAGGAGGAGGAGGAAGAGGATGAGGAGAGAGAGAGAGAAGAAAGAAGTAAGGAATGAAGAAAATGAAAGAATGAGTGAAAGAAACAAAGAAAAAGATAGAAGTATGAATAGATAGACAGGATAGATAGATAGATAGATAGATAGATAGATAGATAGATAGATAGATAGATAGATAGGCAGACAACAGATTGATGAGTATAAATGTTTATGGCTAGAGAGCCAATATGATTTGCAGACAAGGGCAAGGGCATCATAATTACAGATAGGAAAGCATCTTAGCTTGGGACACAAATGACAGGAGAAGATCAAAGTCCATATTTGCACTTTCAAGCCTTAACACAGAGCTTTACACCATTGTTATAATCTGACAATTAGCATATTATACAGTCCTCTTTATATTTAGGCATATAGAATACAGAAAAATTGCTTTACTCTTTTGTTACTTCAAAAGGCTTTAGTCTTTTAGAAACAAAATTACAACTATACTCTGGATTAATGTTGACCAGACTGATGAGCTCAAAGAAGTTCTCATATAAACTTATTATATATAATTACATATAATATAATATAATTACATATAATAATTATGATACCATCTTAACTATGATTGAGAATTGTAACATACACCAAAACTTGCCACTAGAAATGAAAATTTTTCTTTACTTTGAGCAAAACTAACTAACTTGGGCAAGTTGTTATATATAGTCTTGCCAATCAAATATTCCAAGCATGAAGTCCAAAATATTATGTTGTTTTTAATAAATAACCATAAAAATAAATTTATAATTATCATCTTTCAATTTTCCATGGTACATTTGAAGGTACAAGAAATATGCTCACAGAAAAGGATATTTTATGTAATGCCTTTTCTACAGAATAGTAGGAAGTCCAGTGTCTTTTTCTGAAATGACCCACTTCAAACTTTCTCCCTAAGTGTCTTTTGATAGTAGTAGTTATCACTGCAGTAAACTAAGGTACCATGAATTTAAATATCTGTTTTTGTACCAGAGTCAATACTGTTTTCTTATCTTGGCTGTTCTGTAACATAAGTTGAAATCAAGTATTATGTGACGACATGAATTAGAGCCCAGGAAGGAAAATAACAGTGGCTTGCTCTCCACAGCTTGCTCAGCTTACTGATTTAAACAGTCTAGGGTCACCCAACCCAAGGACTGAACTATCTACAATGACCAGCACCCTTCAACATTAATCATTAATGAAAACAAACATACAAACAAAAAACAAAACCAAAAAAGCCCCACAGTCTTCTTTCTCGTCTATAGGTCACTGTCTATAGGTCAATATTAAGGATGCATTTCCTCAAATGAGGTTCTCTCCTTACAAATAATATAGCTTATGTCAAGTTGGCAACATATCAGTATTAACAGATGGAATAAAATATGGGTGTAATAAACCCACATTATTAAAACCACCCTATTTATGAGAAAGATGCCAAAAATGTACTGTGTAGATTCTACTGTCTCTTCAACAAATGATGCTAATATGACCAAATTTCATATTTGGGAAAATGAGATTTGATACCTACCTCTCATACTGCACAAAAATCAACTCATCTTGGTCAGTTCAGTAAATTACCTAAGAATTCCCATCAAAAATAAAAATAAAAATAAGAAAAGATGCTCTAGGTGTCCATATACAAGAATACCTTCCTATAATAAAGAAGATATGCCTTATATTAAGAGCAATTTTATATGACTGTGGAAATATATATTACCTAGACAGTAATAAAAGGGGTGTGCTTCTGTGCACTAAAGAGATAAATTATATTAACAAAATATTTCACATTAAAGAAATATATCTCGAAAAAAAACCTGACAGAATGAAAGAAGAAATGGACTAAAAAGGCAACAACACCTGGAGAGAGCAATGCTCATTTTTCCCAATGACTGAAATATTTTCTGGTCAAGAAAATAGAGGAAACTTAAAAGCTGCATGAAGGAGTCATGAACACCATTCGTTTCAGTGTCGTTCATGTTGGTCAGCATATTAAGTGCTCTAAATAGTTTATTGTTATTTAGATTCCTTCTTAGCTGAGAGGTGCAGAAAAAACAAAAATGGTAAATGGGTCCTATGAGATAGCTTATCAGGTAAATTCACATGCCTCCAAGCCTGACAGAGCTTGATCTACAGAACCCATAGAATGAGAGGAAACACTTGGTTCCAAGTTGTTTGTAATTTTAATACTTTCATAATACACCACACCCTGTTACACACATACACAAAACAAACAAAAACAAACAAACAAATAAATAAATTTTTTTGGTACCACATTGCAATGAATCACTAAGCCAACTCATCCCCAAGGTAGAAGAGTTGTGTTGGAAAAGTATAAGTTGAGACTGGGCTCCCTAGCTCTGCATTACTATTTATTGTGGTTTTCTGTAATGGTCTTCGTCTGTTGCAGGCAGTTTGGACACATGGATGGTTTTAGAGGGAGAAAGAGAAAATCAAGTTATTATAACAATCTCACAGAGCAGAAACAACATTTAACTGAAAATATTTATTGGATATCGTGTGAAGTCTTGATTATAGGTTCCTTTTATAATCTGGCTAAATACATTTATCTATTCGCTTATTATTACTATACAATGGAATATTAAAATCTTTTCCATTTTAGGTTTAAAGCACATTGTCGTCTTTATAATTCCCCAAGGGAGCACCCTGGAATTTTTTACTCTTGTGAAACTGTACTGAGCATCATCCATCAATCTCCTCATCCTTTTCTTTCTTGTCTTTTTTTTTTTTTTTTTTTTGCCTTTGGTTATCATCAGATCACTCTCAACTTTGAGGAGAGTATATTAATATTTGAAACCTTATCCTGATTAGCTTAATCACCTATTCAAGAATAATTAATGGGCCTTCTGCTATCTGCAAGATAAAATCCAGATCACTTAGCCTGTCATTTTGATATTCTCAACTCTTGGCCCCAGGCTTGTTTATTATTCACACCTAATTTTCAGGAAAAAAATCAAATTGTTGTTCTTCCTTTGAGCCCCATACCATGTAATTGTTTTCTTTATTTATTTATTTAAAATTCTTTCTCTGCTATCTCATAATGTTCTGCTCAGTTGCTTTCTCAGAGGTAACTTCACAATACATGCTTTCATATTTCCCAAATCAAAATAACTTGAAATACCCAAATGCCGTGAATAACCTGTGTTCTTTTCTGGATAATGTAGATGGATTTAATCCATCTCATATATCTATACTTGTGCTTTTATTTTCACTTTTCCTCAGTTAAGATAAGACAATTCAACCCTCAATCTTCACTAGTATAACATGAGAGAAACTCAGACTTATCAAGGAAACTTCCAGTCAAGAGCCTGTGCTAGTTTGCTATTTCATTGCTGTGATAAAATATTGACTAAACCCATCTTGAAGAAGAAAATGGTTTATGTGAATTGCAGTTGCATAGAAGCCAAGGCAGGAACCTAAGCAGGAATCTAGAGGCAAGAATTAAACAGAAACTTCAATTCCGTAGTTTTCTCAGCTTGATATCCTACATAGCACAAGTACCTACTCAGGGGTGTTAGTGGGCCTAGCACACCTGTATTAATAATTAAGAAAATGCCTGTAGACATGCCAACAGGACATCCTAAGGGAGGTAATTCTTTAACTTAGGTTCTCACTTCACAGATAACTCTACTTTATATCAGGTTGACAAAATTAACCACAAAAGTATCTAGAGCAGAAAGTAGATTGTAATAAAATAATTCCCAAGTCTTAGGTCCTATGATAAGGACAACAGTTAATGTTTCACAGACATACTATCTAGTACGGCTTAATACATTTAAAAACACTTTTCTCTTTTGAAGCTCTTCATTTGTCTGACTGCCATGTTTCCTGCCATGATGATAATGGAATAAACCTTTGAAAATGTAAGCCAGGATCTATTAAATATTTTTTCTTTTTTATTCGATATATTCTTTATTTACATTTCAAATGATTTCCCTTTTCTGGATCCCCCCTCCCTGAAAGTCCCATAAGCCCTTTTCCTTCCCCCTGTTGTCCAATCCACCCCTTCCTGCTTCCCTGTCCTGGTATTCCTGTACACTGCTGCACGGATGCCATGGCCATAGTATCTATTCACAGCAATAGAAACTCTAAGAAAATTGCATAGCTATAGTAATATAAACAATATGGTAGTAAAATAAAAAAGACACTATAATAAATGAATGGGATAGAATTGAGTTTCCATCTATAAATCCAAATACATATAGATACCTGATTGTTGGTAAAGAAGCCAAAAATACACATTAGAGTAAAGACAGCATCTTCAACAAATGGTTGTAGTTAAAATGAATAGCAGTATGAAAAAGAGTGAAACTGAATCCTTATGTCTTACTCTAAATAATACTATGAATGGATCTCAGCATAAGATCTGATATCTGCCAGAGCCAAGAATAGTACTGAACGCAGGGTCCCCAATGGAGGAGTTGTAGGGAGGACTGGAGGAGCTGCAGGGGTTTGCAGCCTCATGAGAAATATGATGATGTCGACCAACCAGACCCCCCAGGGCTCCCAGCGACTAAGCCAAGGTGTACACATGGTACCAGCTGCATTTGTGGCAGAGGAATGCCTTGTTGAGCATTGGTTGGGGAGAGGTCCTTGGTCCTATGAAATCTGGATAGATGCCCCAGTGTGGGGAAATCAAGGGGGCTGGGAAGTAGGTGGGAATGGGTTGGGTGGAGGGGAATCCTCATGGAGGCAGGGGGAAAGAGGATGGGTTGGAGTTTTTCTGGGAGGGGAAACTGGGAAAGGGAATAACATTTGAAATGTAAATGCAGAATATATTTAATGGAAAATAAAAAAATATTTGCTAGAATGCTTGCTGTATAAGAATTATCACATATGTATTGAGTTACCTATGCCAATATTGATAGCACAACATCTTTAACTGAAGGATCAAAAATTATAGGGAAGGTATTATATAAGGCATGACACAAAACTAGTGAGTTATAATGTTTGTCTTGGACACTAACCATATTTCACCAATTTATGAAATATATTTTTAGACCTCCTGCCAGAGGAAAACTAGTCTGCTAAAACCTTTCTCTTAGAGTTGCACAGAAGAGAACTTCCCAGGGTGCTTACATATATTTATGAGAAAATATCCCACTCTCATTGCATGTTCTCGTTCCTTCTCACAATAGTGAACATGCATCAAGAACACCCCACAATTTTGATTAGAATAAATGAAGTGAGTCATTTATAATTTCTTAAATTGGTACACTATATTATTTATGCTTATAGCTATAACTATAGAGAATTATGTATTTTCTCCTCATTTGTGAAATTTAATTTATGTAGAAAAGCAACTAAGACAGTCACACTAACTGTATCATTTTCATCCATCTCAGTATTCACCATAGAAAATAATATATTTCTATCACTGTATATCTTTTACTAAGCATCTATTATCAGTCTTACTTTACTAAAGTGAAAAAATGTCTATTTTTTGTCTTGCAAATTTGACATAAAATATGAACTGACTTAAATGTTATCATACTACACCACATTTCCCACTTCTCCATTGTCCCCAGTAGAATGAGTAGCCTTCCTGAGGAGACAGCGAGGTTCTACCAGAGCCTCTTTCACCCCTGACAACTCAGCTGCAAATCTAGGTCCATCACAGGATGATCATTCAGGTCTCACATTATCATTTTGTAACCTGTTAACATTTATAAACTCACCTAAAATATTAACATGCAAATAAACTTGTCAACCCCCCAGGCTTAATAATTTGCAAAATGTTGTGCAGTTGTACGCTCAGAAAATTATAGAATTGGGTTTTGCAAGTTAAATAATTCTGCCACAAATATTACCATAAAGTTAGAATTGCTTCCTAAGAGAAGGTATCATCTTTTAGCCACACATACCTAAGACGTGCTTCTGCATTATCTCTAAGATTGACTCATGTGTTTGTGTTTTTGTAGTTATCAACTCAGAGAGCTGTTTCCATGCATAAATGAGCTAATAAGTCTTGATGAATGATGCACAAGCAGCCAACTCTAGTGAGTAAAAGTATTTTTTATTCTACTGTTGTAATTATTGTCTCAGAGATTTACTGCCTCTGTCTCCTAACCTAGGCATAGTTCTGGAAGCTTCTAGCCTCTGTATGATCTAATCTAGGTCTAGAATGTGTTTTACATAAGAAACTTGCTATGAAATAAGATCACCCCCCTTCCTAGTTTTTCTGATCTCTAGCTGGCTAGTTCAATTCAGCTATTCTGGCCTAAACTCCTCCCCAAACAGCTTCTCTCTTGGCCTCTGACTGAATCACTCTCCTTGACATCAAATGAACTCTAGCAATCTGTTCTAACTGGCTCTTTCTCATTTGCTAGCTAGTTCTGTCTTTACCTGTGTGTAGCTTTTTGTTGTTGTTGTTGTTTTGTTTTTTTTGTTTTTGTTTTTGTTTTTTGAGACAGGGTTTCTCTGTATAGCCCTGGCTGTCCTGGAACTCACTCTGTACACCAGGCTGTCCTCGAACTCAGAAATCCGCCTGCCTCTGCCTCCCAAGTGCTGGGATTAAAGGCATGCACCACCACCGCCCGGCGTGTGTAGCTTGTTCTTTCTTCAATCTGTTTCTGGAAAGCTCTCCCAGTAAAATTGCCACCTTTTTTTTTTTTTAATCTCTCCCTACTCTTTAAATAGCCTCTCCTTCCTGGCTATTCTTGAGAGATTTGGGCTTATACTATTCTGTCAAATCTTTCTGTGATTCATCACTTTGTCTGCTCCTCAACTAGAAGTCACTTTCAAACATGTGTGCTTCCTCCTACAGACTAAGATTACCTTCATTTGGGGGATTTACAAATGATCACTAAGGGTATGTCTGTATTCCAACCAGAAGGATTAAAGATTTGTGCTAAGGCTGAGTTGCACCAGAACTATAAATAGGTTTTAAGAGTAAACAACATAATCTTAGGGTTTACAATGTGAACATATATTCTGAAACAATAGGATGATCTTAAATATTTAGTATAACTAGGCATAATGTTTTAGTATCTAGATTCTTTACAGTGAGTGTGATTAACTGAATCAGTCATATTTTATATCTTTTCCAGTGGGAGGGGCTATGGGCACTCATGCAGCATGTCACAGGATAGAAAGACAACAAGAATAAGGTTTATAATTAAATCCAGATAATTCAATGTGATAGACATAGAAAAAATTGGACATTTACTCACACATGCTTATTTGAACAGAAGAAACATGCATCATAGTTAATAGTGATTGCCAACTTGACAGATCTAGTTTCTAGACACTTCTAGGCAGCAAGTCTCTGGGTAAGTCTGTGAGGGATTAATTTACACTAGTTTTTTTTTTTTTTTTGTAGAGGGGAGACTCAATCTGACTGAGGCAAAATCATTTTATGGGCTAGGGTACTGAACTGCATGGAATGGAGGATATCACCTAATTAAAAGCATTCTTCTTCCTCTGCTTGCTGTCTGTGGGCACAACGTGACAGACTACTGGCTTCAAACTCCTGTTGCCATGACTTCTCCACCATGATGGAGTGTACTATAGAACTGTGGGCCTTATTCATCCGTTCTTTCCTTAGATTGCTTCATCAGGTATTTTATCAGCATAACAAGCTGAGTATCTGAGTAGCTGGTACATGTGCTAGGTCATTGTTCTGAGATTACTCTAATTAGCTGTACCCTAACCGACATCAATATGCCATAAACTTTCTAATTAGGAAGAAAGAATTGTCCTAATTATTCCTCAATTTCCATGAAACCACCACAAATAAATTTTTCTGCCTTTTTATTTTTTCTAAGATAACATTTTATGACCTAAACCATGTTATAATACCAGACACAGAAACATCTGAGTATGTGTTGCCAATATAAGCATGCATCATGTAGGAGATAAGGAGGGATAAGTATTGTGTGCCCATAAGATTTTATTTAGTCCTCAAGGCCACAGGATAGATTCTGTGATATGACATGTCCTAGGACGCAGCTTGTTGACCTGAACTCTATCAGTACTTGTCACTAAAGTCTTTGTCATCTGAAATTGAAAATCAAGGTCATAAAGTTATAATCACCCTTCTGGCCATGCAACCCATTGTCACTGGATATTTATGGTTATGGTCCTAACATAACATTAGCAAACAATTAAATATTATGTTCTAAATATTAAGAGGATTACTGTATCAATTAGTATTTTGCTCTAAGGACATGGAAATGGTGCCACAGAAATGGGATTTGTGGTTAAAAGTCCTTGATTCTAAGTCTGATGACTTGAGTTTAATCCTCAGGAGTTCCATAATGGCTAAAGGACATCCTTCAAGATGGAATCTTACCCCATATATGCAGTAGATGTCTCCACACACAGACATACACTAAATCAATAAGCAAACAAATGTGATTCTAAAGATGGAAACATGTTTTGGAGTAGTCAGAGATTTAAGATGATAAAACGATTTAGGAGACAGGTGTACATGAGGTAAGAACATATTGTCTGACTTGCATCACACTGAGGTTAATTATTTTGTGGAAGATTTCATCAGACTCCAGTTAAGCAATAGCATCAAAATACATAGAACATTTTCAAAATCCTCAAAATGATTTGTTGACTGTCTAATGCCAGCAATCATATACCTTTCCAAGGCAAAAATCCAAGGCCAATGAAACATGCCTTGAAGCAATGAAGCTACCTTTTATTTTCCCAACCTATGTGAATACCTTTCATTGGCCAAGTCAAGAATTCCCTGTATTAGCAAAAGATTCTGTGTAATCTATACTGTGGGTGTCTTGTTTAAAAGCTGGCTGACAACATAAGTGGCAACAAGTACTAACTGAATGATATTAGTGTTAAATATTGAAGGGGTTTCCTGCTGGGGCTTCTCTGTGGTTGATATGATGCTCTGGAAAGTATCACAGCATCAGCAGCCACAGCCTTTAGGAAGCTAATTATTCACAGCCTTAGAGATACAATTTTTAATGCTTTCTGGGGAGATTATTTTCTATTTACATTTCAAATGTTATCCCCTATCCCGGTTTCTACCCCTCCCAGAATCCCCTTAACCTATCCTCCCTTCCCCTGCTTCTATAAAGGTGTTCCTCCACCCATCCCACTTATATCTCCATGCCCTCATACTGCTTCTCTAGGGCATCTATCAAGCCTTCATAAGACCAAGTACCTCTCCTTTCATTGATGCCTGACAAGACAATTCTCCTCTGCTACATATGCAGCTGGAACCATGTGTGTCCTTGGTTGATGGGTTAATTCCTGGAAGCTCAAGGGATCTGGTTGCTTGATATTTTTGTCCTTCCTATGAGGTTGTCAAACTCTTCAGCTCCTTTAGTCCTTTCTCTAAGTCCTCTACTGGGGACCCCATGCTCAGTCCAATTTTTGACTGGGAGGAACCAACTTTTTATTTGCAAGGATATGGCAGGGCCTCTCAGGAGACAGTCATATCAGAATTCTTTCAGCAAGTATTTCTTGGCATCTACAATAGTGCTGAAGTTTGGTGACTGTATATGGGATGAATCCCCCAGTGGGACAGTCTCTGGATGACATTTCCATCATTCTCTATTCCACATTTTAGCTTCATATTTGGTCCTGTGAGTATTTTGTTCCCCTTCTCAGAAGAACTGAAGCACCCACACTTTGTTCTGCTTCTTGAACTTCATGTGGTCTGTGAATTGCATCTTGGATGTTCAGAGATATTGGGTTAATATCCACTTATTATGAGTGCATACCTTGTATGTTCTCTTGTGATTGGGTTACCTCAATAACATGATATTTTCTAGAACCCAGTTCTCCCACCACAGCAAGTCCTGGATATTCCAATACACTGGAAAAGCAAGATTTGGATTTAAAATCACACCTCATGATTCTGATAGATCACTTCAAGAAGGACATAAATAACTCCCTTAAAGAGATTCAGGAGAACACAACCAAACAGGTGAAGGAATTGAACAAAACCACTTAGGATCTAAAAAATAGAAGTAGAAACAATAAACCACTGTAGTCCAAACATGGTCTATTATGGCATTTCAAATAATTATTGCTTCCTTCAATTTGATATAGCTGACCCCCATTCCCCAATCATCATCTACTTCTACTCATTAGATATTCTTTGTAATCATTGTGAGTATTGCTTCTCTAATTTCTACTCATATGGCTATTATATGCTCTTTTTTATTTATTTTCTATATTCTTTGTTTTTATTCCAAAGGCTTCCCCCTTTCCCAGTTCCCCCCTAACCATATATCCCATAAGTGCTCTTCTCCCCGCCCATTCCCCAGTCACGCCCCCCCCACACACACACCATTTCTCTGTTCTGGTACTCTCCTACAAAACTGGATCCAGTCTTTTCGGGACCAGGGTCCTCTCCTTCCTTGTTCTTGGGAAACTTTTGATTTGCTCATTGTGCCTTGAGTATTCAGAACTTCTAGGCTCATTAATATCCATTTATCAGTGATTGCATTTCATGTGTATTCTTTTGTGATTGGGTTAGCTCACTTAGGATATTTTCCAGATCCAACCATTTGCCTACAAATTGCACGAATTCATTATTTTTAATTGCTGAGTAGTATTCCATTGAATAAATATACCATATTTTCTCTATCCATTCCTCCTTTGAGGGACCTCTGGGCTCCTTCCAACTTCTGGCTATTATAAATAAGGCTGCTATGAACATAGTGGAGCATGTGTCTTTATTGCATGCAGGGGAATCCACAGGTGCTGGTGAGGATGTGGAGAAAGAGGAACACTCCTCCACTGTTGGTGGGATTGCAAGATGGTACAACTGCTTTGGAAATATGCATTCTTTTTGATATGCTATTAAATATATCATGAAAATATTAGTTCTTTTTATTTTTGTCATTTTATTAATTTTATTGACATTCTTATACTCTTTGCAAAAAATGTCATTTACTTATATTTCTATTATTTTAAATCTCAAGTAAACATATACAGATGATAAATATGTACATAAATATATTCATGTAACTTCACACTTGTATTGATGTAGTGGTGAATTGTTGATCTGCTGTTTCCCGGGAAGGCATCATACTTCTAGCCACCCTCCCCAGAGTTCTGGGTTCATGACTGAGATACACACACACACACACACACACACACACACACACGCACACACACAGTGGTATTTTTAATATACCTTACTAGTTCAATGGCTTGGCACTTCCAAATTTCTTAGCTAGCACACTCTCCCCTCCAGTACTCCTGAGTTAGCACTTTCTAAATCTATATTTTATCTTTGCTGCCGTGTTTCCTTCTGGGCAACCCTACCATGGGGCCATTTTCCCTTTATATCTACATTTTTTTCCATCTCACCACCCACTCATTCATGCTGTGGTCGATCTACCCTATCCCTAACTCGTGGCAGAATCTCCTCATCTCACCACTGCATTTTTTTTTTGAGGAGTCCTAAAATCCTACACTTTCATGCTGACCAGCCGCTGGCCTTTGACTCTTTATTGATTAAACAAAAATCAATTAGAAACAAGGACCATCAGTGTCTGGACATGCAGATTCCTATGTGGTTTTGGAAACAGAATCAAGACAAAGCATTAGAAACAATACCCAACATTTTATATAGAAACTTACATATAATAACTATATTATCTAGATTATAGCATCTAGACATATTATATGTTTGCATATATGTGTGTGCATATATCTATACATATATTAACTTTCCTACTTACTTTCCAATTAAGTTATTAGAATTTCAATTTTCTTCCTTTTAATTATTTATTTTTTTCTTTTTCTTTTTTTCTAAAAGAGAAGTAAAAAGACTTTATGATAAAATTAAAGATTTACATGGAAAATATTTCATATAAACACGTTAAGATTGACAATTTTCATGGAAAATTAAAGAGTAAAGTGGTAGCCATGTAAAACATTGCTAAATTAATTGAAATATAGTATAGAAACATTTTATGACATAATTGAAGATTTATGTAGAAAATATTTCTTATAAAATGGTAGAAAATGTAGAAAAACATGTTAGAATTGAAGATTATCATGGAAAATTTTATACAGATATAGTAATGGTAGGCATAAAAGTATTCCTAAGTTGATTAAAAGTGGAATTATAAACATTTTCTGATAAACTTGAAGATTTACATGAAAATATTTCTGATAAAATTATAGAAATATATAGAAAAACATGTTAAAATTAAAACTTATCATGTAAATTATATAGATAAAATGATAAGCATAAAAATAATTCTAAGTTGATTGAAGGAATTATAAACATTTTCAGATAACATTCAAGACTTACATGGAAAATATTTCTGGTAAAATTCAAGAAATAAATAGACAAATATTAAAATTGACTATTTCATGGAAAATTTTACATAAAAATGGTAGATATAAAAACTCATTCTAAATTAATTGAAGGTGGAATTAGAAACATTTGTAATAAAATCAAATATTTACATTGAAAACTTTTCTGATAAAATAGAGGAAGAATATAGAAAGGCATACTAAAATCAAAGATTATCATGAAAAATAATGCAGATAAAATGGTAGAAATAAAATAAATTACTAAATTAGTTAAAAGTGGAATTACAAATATTTTCTGATAAAATTGAAGATTTACATGAGAAATATTTTGTTAGTCTATGTCTTTTTATTGGGGAGTTGAGTCCATTATTGTTAAGAGATATTAGGGAATAATGGTTGTTGCTTCCTGTTATTTTTGATGTTATTTTTATGTTTGTGTGTGTATCTTCTTTTGGGTTTGTTGGAAGATTACTTTCTTACTTTTTCTAGGGTGTAGTTTCCCTTCTTGTGTTGGCATTTTCCATCAACTGTCCTTTGTAGGGCTGGATTTGTAGACAGATATTGTGACTTTATCATGGAATATCTTGGTTTCTCCATCTATGGTGATTGAGAGTTTTGCTGGGTATAGTAGCCTGGGCTGGCATTTGTGTTCTCTCTCTCTCTTTTTTTTTTCTAGTTTCTTTTTTTTTAAATTTTTATTTTCTATATTCTATGTTTACATTCCAAAGGCTTTCCCCTTTCCCAGTTACCCCCCACCATATGTCCCATAATTCCTCTCCCCCCCTGCTATTCCCCCCCCCATTTCCCCCCCCACAATTTCTCTGTTCTGGGTCTACAATACTGGATCCAATCTTTACAGGCCCAGGGTCCTCTCCTTTCTTCTTCTTGGGAGTCATTTGACTTGCTAATTGTGCCTTGAGTATTTAGGGCTTCTGGGCTCATTAATATCCACTTATCAGTGATTGCATTTCATGTGTATTCTTTTGTGATTGGGTTAGCTCACTTAGGATGATAGTTTCCAGATCTAACCATTTACCTACAAATTGCATGAGTTCATTATTTTTAATTGCTGAGTAGTACTCCATTGTATAAATATACCACATTTTCTGTATCCATTCCTCTTTTGAGGGATATCTGGGCTCCTTCCAATTTCTGGCTATTATAAACAAGGCTGCTATAAACATAGTGGAGCATGTGTCTTTATTGTATGCAGAGGAATCCTCTGGGTATATGCCCAGGAGTGGTATGCCAGGGTCCTCTGGAAGTGGCATGCCCAATTTTCTGAGGAACCACCACACTGATTTCCAGAGCAGTTTTACCATTTTGCAATCCCACCAACAGTGGAGGAGTGTTCCTCTTTCTCCACATCCTTGCCAGCACTTGTTGTCTCTCAAGTTTTTAATCTTAGCCATTCTGACTGGAGTGAGGTGGAATCTCAGGGTTGTTTTGATTTGCATTTCCCTGATGACTAATGATGTTGAACATCTCTTAAGGTGTTTCTCGGCCATCCGAATTTCTTCTGGTGAAAATTCTTTGTTTAGCTCTGTACCCCATTTTTTGATAGGGTTATTTGGTTCTTTGGGGTCTAACTTCTTGAGTTCTTTGTATATATTGGATATTAGCCCTCTTTCGGATGTGGGGTTGGTGAACACCAATAGCTTATGCTCTAAGATCAAGAATTGACAAATGGAACCTCATAAAATTACAAAGTTTCTGTAAGACAAAGGACACTGTCAGAAGGACAAAACGGCAACCAACAACGTGGGAAATGATCTTCACCAACCCTGCATTTGTGTTCTCTTAGGGTCTGTATGAGGCCTGCCCAGGATCTTCTAGCTTTCATCATCTCTGGTGAGAAGTCTGGTGTGATTCTGATAGGTCTGCCTTTATAAGTCACTTGCCCCTTTTCTCTTACTGCTTTTAATATTCTTTCTTTGTTTTGTTAATTTGGTGTTTTGATTATTATGTGCTGGGAGGATTTTCTGTTCCAGTCCAGTCTGTTTGGAGTTCTGAAGGTTTCTTGTATGTTCATGGGCATCTCTTTCTCTAGGTTAGGGAAGTTTTCTTCTACAATTTTATTGAAGATATTTACTGGGTTTTAAGATGTAAATCCTCACTCTCTTCTATACCTATAATCCTTTGGTTTGGTCTTCTCATTGTGTCCTGGAGTTCCTGGATCTTTTGAGCTACCAGCTTTAGGCATTTTGCATTTTCTTTGACTGTTGAGTCAATTTTTCCTATGGCACCTGAGGTTCTTTCTTCTATCTCTTGATTTCTGTTGTTGATGCTTGCATCTATGACTCCTGGATTCTTTCCAAGGTTTTCAATCTCCAGAGATTTTTTCTCTGGAGAGAAAAAATGATTTCTCACTTTATGATTTCTTTATTATTTCTACTTCCACTTTTAGATCCTGGATGGTTTTGTTTGGTTCCTTCACTTGACTGTTTGTGTTTTCCTGTAATTCTTTAAGGGATTTATATGTTTCTTCTTTAAGGGCTTCTGCCTGTTGACCAATATACTTCCATATTTCTTTAAGCGCGTTATTTAAGTCTTTCTTGAAGCCCTCTATCAGCATTATGAAATATGATTTTAAATCCAACTCTTGCTTTTCTGGTATGTTGGGTTATCCAGGACTTGCTGTGGTGTGAGAAATGGGTTCTGATGTTGTCATGTGTCCTTGGTATTTGTTGGTAGGGTAGGGTACTTGTGCTTGCCTTTTGCCATCTGGTGCTAGTTGGTATTCTTGTCTCTGGCTGGAGTTTGTTCCTCCTGTGGGCCTATAAGCCTGTGTCCTTACTCCTCTGAGCTCAAAAGTGAAAGCACTGCTTGGAAATATCTCTCTCCTGGCAGGCTATACATAGAAGAATGTGGAGTTTCCTGGCTCCCCAATGCAAATGGTGGCAGAAAGACTTCAGTCCCAGCTGCTCCATTGATCTTAGGCCCTGTGTGCTACTATCTGGGTCCCCTCCAGAGAGAAGGTGGAAATCTCACCTCTGTGCACAAAAGTGAAAGCCTGCTGGGAGATCATTCCTTCCTGGTGGGCTTTGCACAGAAGACTGTGGAGTCTCCCAGCTCCCTGGCCTCCATTTTCTTCCTGCAACTGTAACTTATTGTTATTAATGAAGAAAACAAGTTTCTAAAAATCCTGTGTATTTCTTTTATTACTGAATGGATGGTGAGAAAACAGGGTTGTTATTGCATTTAGTTTATCTACAATTATGTTTTAATAATTATATAATTAAATTTTATCTTAATTAAAGAATTAAAATGAAATTTGAGGTATTCATAGTGCTCCATGTATTGTACATTTTCACTTTATCTTCAATAAAAAAAATTTAGAAATTGTAAGCATTGTCTGATGAGTGCAGTTTAGGTGGAAGTCATCTTTGACAGAAGAATTCATTACTAGGGACCTATGCAGAGCTAAACAAAGAATTCTCAATTGAGGAATATCAAATGGCTAAGAAGCACCTAAAGAAATCTTCAATAACCTTAGTCATAAGGGAAATGCAAATCAAAAGGATGCTGAGATTCTACCTCACACCAGTTTAGAATGGCTGAAAATCAGGTGAGAGCAGATGCTGGCAAGTATGTGGAAAAAGAGGAACACTCCTCCATTGTTGGTGGATTACAAGCTGGTACACCCAATCTGGAAATCAGTCCAGTGCTTCCTCAGAAAAATGGACATAGTACTACCTGAGGACCTAGCTACATACACCACTCCTGGGCGTATCCCCAAAATGTGCTCTAACATATAACAAAGACACATGTTTGACTACGTTCATAGAAGCCTTATTTGTAATAGCCAGAATCTGGATACAACCCAAATGACCTTCATTGGAGGAATGGATACAGAAAATGTGATACATTTACAAAATGGAATACTACTCAGCAATTAAAAACAACGACTTCATGTAATTTGGAGGCAAATGGATAGATCTAGAATATATAATCTGGAGTGAGGTAAGCCAGTCACAAAATTACACACATGATATGCACTCAGTGATAAGTGGATATTAGCCCCCAAACTCAGAATACCCAAGATTCAATTCACAGACAACATGAAAGTCAAGAAGGGAGACCAAAATGTGTATGCTTTAGTTCTTCTTAAAATGGAGAACAAAATATTCATAGGAGGTAATATGGAGACAAAGTGTGGAGCAGAACCTTAAGGAAACGCCATCTAGAGACTGCCCAACCTGGGAATGCATCCCACATACAGTCACCAAACCCAGAAACTACTGTGGATGCCAAGAAGAGCTTGCTGACAGGAGCCTGATATAGCTGTTTTCTGAGAGGCTCTACCAGGCACAAATACAGTGGTGGATGTACAGCTAACCATCAGACTGAGCACAGGGTTTCCAACAGAGGAGTTTGAGAAAGGACTGAAGGAGCTGAAGGGTTTTGCAACCCCACAGGAAGAATTGCAATATCAGCTAACAAGACCCGCCCCCCCAAAGCTCCCAGGGACTAAACCAAAGAGTACACATGGAGGTACCCATGACTCCTGCTGCATATATAGTACAGGATGGCATTATCAGGCATCAATAGGGGGAGAGGCCCTTGGTTCTGTGAAGGTTTGTTGCCTCAGTGTAGGCAAAAGCCAGGGCAGGGAGGTAGAAGCATGTAGGTGGGTGGGTGAGCTTCCTCCTAGAACCAAGAGGAGGGGAAATAGGATAGGGAATTTAGGAGAGGAAACCAGAAAAGGGGATAACATTTGAAATATAAATAGATAAAATATACAATAAAAGAAAAGATAAAATAATTAAAAGGTAAACAAAAACAAAAAACAAAAGAAAAGCCAAATAGAAGCAAAAAAAAAAAAAGGAATAAACTAGGTAGATATTCACAGTTATCCTTTGAGATGAGATTTCTACCACTGTCAATGAAGAAGTTACACTTTTTTTTCCATTCAGATATCTCTTTTCACTGTTAGTTTTGAACATCTTAAAATTTTAGTTACCTTAATAAAAATAGACCTTCTGATAGCTTTATAAACACTATTTCCAGCCTTAGTTTCTTCCTTAAAGTTCATAATCTCATTTTTTGAGTGACAGATTATTTGTTCAAATTATGGCTTCTGTTAATTAAATCATATTGTCATTTCTCTTAGTTACTCTTGAGAAGTTAATGACAAGGTAATATTGCCTGAGACAATACATTCTTGAGTCAACTGAATATTGACTGGGAAGTTCTATTACTTCTGGCTCCCTTTCATCAAACATGTTACACATGTTATCAGAGGCAATAAATAAAATAATAAATAAGTAAATAAATAAATAAAGGAGGTTATATGTACCATTATCATTGGTGCAGTAGTGACATTTATGTTATGAGGGTAGCCAACAGCTTTACAGTTAGATTTAAGGTCAATTCTTTGAGGTTGATTCCCACCTATCACAATTGTAGGAGATAGAACAATGTAGATAGATAGATAATAGGCACTAAGAGACACCTAATACCATTTTTTGTGCTAAATAAACATAGTATTATGTGCCTAATCTTTCTTAACTTGTGTCTGGTTGATATCCCTTTAATTCATGCTCTTTTCTGAAGTGAAACAGAGGAAGAGTAGACTGGAAAGAGGAAGGTGGGGCTGGGAGAGAAATTGGAGAAATAGAGCTACAGGATATAATATATGAGAGAAAAATACATTTTTAAAAGATGATGTTTAATAGCATATTTGGTGCTATACTTAAAGGAGAACATAAGAATATGGTCATGTAACTATAGATGCTCCTTTTAGCAGCTAAAGAAGAGGAAAGTGATAGGATTGTCACCAATAACCTGATATTTTTCTCCCTTGTACTAACCACTCAAATGATTTGAGAACAAAGCTTAGTATACAGAAAGTTAGCTGAAATATGAACACCATGATGCATATTCCTTGAAGGTATCCTCTTTAATGATGTGGGACTCTTGTGATAAAACTATCTTGGTGGGGGGATGGTAACTCACAATTCTTGAAGTAAACTCGCACAGGTTCTATAAATCCAATAAATTTATTAACTTAACAAGTTAGACTTCAGTACTTTGCTATTGGACCCCTTTCTGAGGTATATAAATATTTGTTTGTTCTTTCTCAGGAAAAATTAAACCACACATATTTAATTATATAAAGGCCAGAAATCATTCTAGTTCATGAAAGAAATAGACAGTGGAAGTGTAGAATCTAATGTGAAGCTTCACAGGTTCAGAATGAGCTGTGAGGGGATAATACAAATCAAAACAGCACTGAGATTCCATCTTCCATCAATCAAAATGGCTAAGACAAATAATTCAAGTGGCAGCACATGCTGGTGCAGGTATGGAGAAGGAGGAACTCTCCTTGTTAGCTGGTGGAATTGAAAGCTTGTACAACGACTCTGGAAATCAATCTGGTGGCTTCATAGAAAATTGGAAATAGTTCTACATGGAGACCCAGCTATACTGCTCCTGAGCATACACCCAAAAGAGGCTCCAACATACCATAAGAACACATGTTCCACTATGTTCATAGCAGCTTTATTCTTAATAGCCAGATAGTGAACATAACCCATATATCCCCCAACACAATGGAATACTAATCAGCCACAATAACTGGCCCAAGTGGAGAACCAACACATGTACAAGCATGGATTCTTGATGCTTTTAATGGTACTCTGTTATGCTCAGAGACAAGACCTAGCATAACTATGCTCTAAGAGGCTCCAACCAGCATCTGACTGAAGCAGATGCAAATACACACAGCCAAACACTGGACAGAGGTCTGGAACTTTTATGGAAGAGCTGAGGTAAGGATTAAAGACCCTGAATAGGATTTGGAACTCCATGGAAAGACCAACAGAGTCAACTGTCCTGGACATTTGGCAGTTCTCAGAGACTGAAGCACCAACCAAAGAGCATACATGCACTGGCCCATGGCCCCAGGCATATAGGGCTGCCTTATCTAACTGCAATGTGAAAAAACGTAGAGACTTGATATGCCAGCGTGGGGAAAAACCCTGGGGGAGTACTCTCTTGGATGAGGGATGGGGAGGGACTATGGGAGGAATCAAGATGGACAGTGACAGCATTTGGGATTAATTAATTAATTATCTAATTAAAATAAATGTTTGTGCTTCTTTAGTCCTTGCAGATAACACTGAACTCTGTGGTCCAACATCTAAAGTAATTCTGCTTCTAATGAAGATATGAAAATAAATACATTGCAAGATTTCCATCAAAAGAATGATAATTACATATGTTTACTTAGTTACGTTTATCTTTGATAGGAGGTGAAGTGGGGTGGGTAAGGGTGGGGAAAAGAAGGTGGGGAGGATTGAGGGGGAGGGATTAGCTTAATATTCCTGAAAAATTAATGCTAGTTGTCTTCTGAGATGCCAATGGGTGTTATAAAACATATGAAATTTTAAAGATGAGTGAAAGGATGTAGATGGAAATAATCATTCTGAATGTGATAAACTTCACCCAGAGCAACAATTATTTCATGTTTTTTCCCTCATTTGTTGACTTTAGTTTTGAATCCTTAAATATATGTGTCTCATTTGGAATACCTATGCTGTTGCGGAAGGTCAGCTGAGTGCTTTCTCTGCCTCTCTGAGCTAGTAGGCTTTCACCCTACCAACTGGCTCCTGAATCTTCACTGGTAAAATTGAGCGATTGAGATTTTGCTGAAAACGACACTTGTAGTCACTGTTGTGCCATTTACATGGTATTGTTATTTTATCTTACATGGTACTGTTATTATAACTTTAAGATAATAGACTGTTAATGACTGTAATAATAACCTGGGTAAATTTTATCTTTTAGTGAAAAATATTATTTAAGGAAACCTAAAGTGTATCTTTATGATTATCTCAAATTATTACTGAAGTAAAGGATAATTGAGGGTGATTTGTATTTGACTATTTGAATCTTCAGTTAAGATTTCTTCTTGGGTCATATTGACTACAAACACGTTTTTAAAAAATTGGGGTTATATCCAGACAGCAGCCTGAAGGCTCTTGCTGAGTGGAACCTCACGATTCCAGGCTGTGTGCTCACTCCAGGTCTGCTTTGTGTCAAGGCAGAGGAATAATTGACATGCTAGTTAACACAGACTGAAAAATGACCTTGATTTTCACTTTGTCCCTGACTCAGTAGGATAGATTTTTTTTGCTACCCTTTTCCCACTGAATAAACACTACAAAATGTTGGTCAAATAAGAAAACAAAAGCCAGAACCTCCTTACAGGGTTATTCTGTGCAAGTACTGCAAATATTTATATTTTTCATTTCCAGTGTTTTAATGTCATATTATTGTATGACAGATAAGAATATAATTTAGTGATTTATTTGAGTAAATAAAATAAATTACGAGTTAACTTATGTTTTACAATATTACATAATTGGAATTATTCATAATGTTAACATATATCACATGCGGCACACATGTTATACATGATTTTTGAAAGAAAAATGTATAAGTCATTACTGCCATTTAAAATTTTCTATCTCATCCAAAAGACCAGGAATTCTCTGCCTTGATACTTTAATGGGTAAATAGTAAGGTTTGATTATTTTCAGTGTGCTTAATTTTATCATTTTCTTTTTTTGACAGTACTCATATTCAGAGTTACATGGTACCATCTCATTAGTTATTACCCATTAGCATGACTTCTTAGATGGAATGTAACTTTACAGTCTAGTATTTATAATTCTGAGTATTCATGTCATTGTCTTAATGTTTTTCCAAAAATCACAGATCAATCAGCTGCATTTGGCATTTATCTTTATACTTCTAATGTCTCTTACCCTTTTGTTTTTGTCGTTCACTGTGTGGTATTGGTTACACCCACAGCTAATAATTTTGGGGTGAAAATCTTATCTTGACAGAATCATTGATGATATTTAAATTCCTAGCTTAAAAGTTACTAATAGAAGAGGTAGTAAATAGTATTTCTGTAGCATATCAGGTAAGTTCATGCATAACATAATGATCCTTTTTAACATAAATATAATTAAAGTACTTTAACATTTCTGCTACATATTTTCATATTAGGTAATTTAAATGTTACTATTTAAATATTTATTTTTGTTTATTAAAAATTGTTTCCTTTTTTATACAGTATACCTCAGTTTTTTCTGTTCTCTATTTTTCTATCTCTACATACCTTCTTTTTTGTCTTCACATTAAAAAACAGACTTCAATGAGATAATAAACAAATATAACAAAAAATAAAATACCATATCATAAAACAAAACCCTTTACTCATGTCTGGACAAGTCAAATTAACAGAAGAAAAAGAACCCATCCCCCCAAAAAAGGCATAAGAAACAGAAATTATTCATTCATTCACTCGCTCAGGAATTCCATAAAACTACTAAACTGAAAGCTAAAATATATGCACAGAGACCTAGTGCAGGCCCTTGTTCGCCCTGTAATTGCTGCTTAAGTCTCTTTGGGTTCCTATCAGCCTTGCTCAAGTGATCAAGAAAACCTGTTCTCCTGGTATTTTCCACTCCCACTGGTTCCTGCACTTCACCTCCACTTCTGCAGGGTTTCCTGAGTTTTTATGAGAAGGGTTAAATAGCGATATACCATTTAAATCCAAGCTCTCTCTCTCTCTCTCTCTCTCTCTCTCTCTCTCTCTCTCTCTCTCTCTCTCTCTCTTTCTCTTTCTGTACACATGTGCCCACATAGTGTCTAGCTGTGGAACTTTATATTTGCTCCCATATGCTTCAGGGGGTGCTTTGATGATTAATTATGACACTGATCAATGAGTATGAGTATAGTAGGATATTATTAGCAACCATTTTGTTATTGCTATGTTTCTTTTAGCTCAGTATTTTTTTTTGCCCTAGGCTTCTGGGATGTCTACTTTAAATTTTGGTCACTCAAGCAGTGTAACTATAGATGTCCATAGGTCCCAGCTTGTAGCATGAGCCTTAAGTCAAATCAGATATTTCCTGGCTACTCCTACAAATTCTGTGCCACCATTGCCTCCCTAGTGTATCCTGCAAGCATGACAGATTGTAAATTAAAGGTTTTGTGGCTGGGTTGGAATTGCTTCTTTTTTAGTAGACTGCAGAGCACCTTCCCATACAAAAGACACTAGATCTTAAGGATCAAGTCTCTATGTCAGCCAGGCAGTGGTGGTGCGTGCCTTTTATACCAGCACTTGATAGGTAGAGGCAGACAGATTTCTGAGTTTGAGGCCAGACTGGTCTATAGAGTGAGTTTCAAGACATCCAGGGCTACGCAGAAAAACCCTGTCTCAAAAACAAAACAAAACAAAACAAAACAAAACAAAACAAAACAAAACAAAACAAAACAAAAAAAACAAAAAAAAAACAGAAACAAAAACAAACAAAAAAGGCTCTATGTCAGCTCTAAGTCAACTTTTCCATGTTCAATGAGTTGTATCGGTGCTTTTCTCAGTTCTGGCCAGCAGTCAGTTTACAGAAAGCAACCCATTGTCTTAATAATGACCTATATATGACAGGATTTCCCTGGGACCTACTTGGCCATCAACTCAACTAAATACAATCTAGTACTGATACTAGAAGATTCACAAAAGACAACCAGTTAAAACTCCCTTATCCCTATTATTAGGATGTTTCCAGAGTGGTTGTACCAGCTTGCATTCCCACCAGCAGTGGAGGAGTGTTCCTCTTTCTCCACATCCTCGCCAACACCTGAAGTCTTCTGAGTTTTTAATCTTAGCCATTCTGACTGGTGTGAGGTGAAATCTCAGGGTTGTTTTGATTTGCATTTCCCTAATGACTAATGATGTTGAACATTTTTAAGGTGTTTCTTAGCCATCTGAATTTCTTCAGGTGAAAAGTCTCTGTTTAGGATCACCTACATATATTTTAGATTGTCTCCACTGCCCTAGTCTTCCAGACCATCCCTCAAATGCCCATCAATTATAGCTGTCTCTCTCTACCTTCTTGCCATCAAAACTATCTCCTCTTTCCCCAACCAACTTTCCCACTGCTCTCACAACTTGTCCCAGTCCACTCATAAATTCTATTCTCTGTTTCCCTCCCAGAAAGATGCATGTGTCTCTCCTACTCCCATCCTCTCTATGTAACCTCTCTGGGTCTATGGACTATAGTTTGGTTTTCATTTATTTAATACACACATAAGAATGAACAAATACTATATTTATAATTTTATGTCTTGGTTATCTCATTCAGGATGATTTTTCTACAAATTTCATGATTCTATATTTCGATAGCCTTTTAACTAGTCCATTGTGTAAATGTGCTATGTTTTCTTTACTCATTCTTCAGTTGAGGGAAATTTATGTTGTTTCCAATTCCTGGCTCTTATTAATAAACAATGAGCATGGTTTAGCTAGTATCCTTGTGGTGAGATGGAGTGTCCTTTGTGAATATGCCCAAAATTGGTATGCTGGATCTTGAGGTGGATTGATTTCCAACCTTCTAAAGAATTACAATATGGATTTGCATAATGGCTGTAAAAGTTTGCACTCCAATCATCAATAGATGAGTGGTTCATATTCTCACCAGCAAGAACTATCAATCATGTCATTGATCTTAGCCATTCTGACAAGTAAAAGGAGGGATCTCAGTGTAGTTTTGATTTGTATTTCCCTGATGGCTAAGTGTGTCAAACATATCCTTAACTGTTTTACAGCCATTTGAGTTCATGTATTGAGAAGTTTGTGTTTAGGTCTGTATCCTACTTTTAATTAGATTATCCTGTTTTTGATATCTAGTTTCTTGAATTCTTTATATATTTTGGATATTAGTCCACTATCAGACATGGACTTGCTAACTTGTTCTCATTATGTAGGCTGTTGCATTGCCCAAATGACAGTGTCCTTTGCCTGACAGTGTCTTTTCAGTTTCATTAATTCTCATTTGTTAATTGTTGATCTTAGTGCCTGCACTAACAATGTTCTATGCAGAAATGACCTCAAGGTTATTGATCACTTTCTTTTTTTCAACTTTTTATTAGATATCTTCTTTATTTACATGTCAAATGATGTCCCCTTTCCTCATTTTCCCTCCAAAAACAACCTATCCAATGCCCCATACCCCCATCACTAACCCAACCATTCCTGCTTCCCTATCTCTTATATCGTGTGTAGCAGGAAGAGCGGGGCCACCTCTATGTAAACAATGGAGGCTTTGCAACTGTGAAAGCATCTCCTGAAGGAGAACCTAATTGAGGACTGCATGAGAGACCAAGGATTGTTAGTGCAAATAATGCCAGTCAAACAGGAATTGCTGTTTAGAAGAGATGCTTTCTTGGGACCAGAGGGGGCGTGGGTGGATGGTATTAAAGGAACTTGCAGCAGATCTCAGATGAGCTTGCTGCAGCATCTCTCTCCTGTTCTCTTAGTCTGTGTCATTGACTTTGTGCCAGCTCGCCCCCAACCAACAAGGGCAGGTAGGGTCAGGAGGAGAGCAGTCCATAGTGCATAGGAAACAATCATGTTCAGTATATCTGGTTTTATATTGCGGTCTTTGATAAATTGGAAATTTAGTTTTGTTCAGGGAGACAAGTATGTATTTTCATTCTTCTACATGCAGATAACCATTTTGAGCAGAACCATTTGTTGAAGAAGTATTCTTTCTTTCCCCATGTATTTCTGGCTTCTATATAAAAAAACAGATGTCCATTGTTGTGTGGATTTATATCTGTGCCTTCAATTCAATTGCACTGATCAATATGCCTGTTTTTATGCCAATACCATGTGGCTGTTATTCCTAAAGCTTTGTAGTGCAACTTAAAATAGAAAATAGTGATACATTTCACAGTTCATTTATTGTTCAAGATTGTTTTAGCTATACTTGTTATTTTGTATTTTTGGCTTTTTTTCATATGAATTTGAGAACTGTTCTTTCAAGATCTGTGAAGAATTGTATTGTGGTTTTGATGGAGATTGTATTGCATTTGTAGAGTGGTTTTTGTAGGATTTAATTTTTACTATGTTAAATTTATTGATAATGATCATGGGTGAAGTTTCAAACTTTTGATGTCTTCAATTTCTTTCTTTAGGAGATATGGCATTATTAATCACATAAATCTTTCACTTGCTTGGTTATAGTTACTCTAACATACTTTATACTATTTAAGGTTATTGTAAAATGTATTACTTCCATGATTTCTTTCTCAGTCTGCTTTTCCTTTGTGTATAGGTAGGGTATTGATATTTTGTGAGCTAATGTTGTATCCAGCTGCTTTTGTAAATGTATACATTAGCTGTAGAAACTCCCTGATGGAATTTTTAGATCCATTTATATACACTCTCATATCATACACAAATAAAGGTATTTTGACTTCTTCCTTTCCAATTTATATCCCCTGATCTCTTTCAAATTATCTTATTGCTATAACTAAGAATTATAATGAGTAGGCATGGAGAGAGTGTATTGCCCTATATTGTTCCTGATTTTCATGAAATTGCTTTGAGTTTCTTTCTGTTTAGATTGGTATTCACTGTGAGCTTTTTTTCAAATTGCATTTATTATACTTAGCTATGTCTCTAGTATCCCTAATCTCTCCAGAAATTTTATCATAAATGGCTGTTAAATATTGTCAAATAACTTTTCTGCATGTGTGGATACAATCATGTGTGTCTTCCTTTCAGGTTTTAAAACATGATGAGTTATATTAATTAAATGTTGTATATTGAACCATCCCTGCATGTGTGTGAGAAAGCCTACTTGGTTATGTTCAATGATTATTTTTAATGTGTTCTTGGATTGTGTTTACAAATATTTTTGAGTATTTTTGAACCTATGTTCATAAGGAAAAAATAGTCTATCATTTCCTTTCTTTTTTTTTAGTCTTTATGTGTCTTGGGCCTCAGGTAACTGTGGCCTAATAAGAAAAATTCACCACTACCCTTTGTTTCTACTTTGTGGGATAATTTGGAGAACATTGACATGAGTTCTTTTTTGAAAGTCTGGAGAATTCTGTGCTAAAACTACCTGCCACTGGGCATTTTGGACAGGGGGCGTTTTGACAGACTATATTTCACAAGGGATTTTGAGTCTATTTATATTACTTTTCTGATCCTGATAGATGGCCTGAAATAATCAAATGCAGAGTTGCAATCAGTAAGATAGAAACAATGAGAACAATACAAAAATTGATGAAATAAAGTGTTGGTTCTTTGAGAAAATCAATAAAATAGACAAAACTTCACCCATACTAAAAGTCAGAGACACAGTAACCAAATTAAGAAAATGAGAAAAATATGGGGGACAAATAAGAGATACCAGGAAATCAAAAGAATCATAACATATAACTTTATCTTGTACTCCACTAAGTGGGAAAATTTAATAGACATGTATAATTGTCTCAATATTTAAAATTTAAATTCTTGCTTGACCAAATAAATAAGTGCAGCAAAAAATTTCAAAAATCCCAAAACAGTATTTTTCTTAAACATTAACAATCATACTATGGTAAAAAGTAAAAAGGTGTACTAGAGCACAGTATATAGAGAAAATTGAACTACTGAGGAACAAAGTTCTGATCTCAAATTTTACCTTCTCTATCTTCTCTATCATTCTCATCCACTGAAGCATTCTCATCAAGAACTTTTCATAGAAGAATGAACTACAGAGTCAGGTCAAACTAACATTATAGGTGCTTTAAAAATAAATATTAAAACTTAAATAAGCTTTATAATTAAATGAAAGAAAGATGATAGAGGATCTATGTTAGCTGATACATAAAGATATACATATAGATGATAGATAGATAGATAGATAGATAGATAGATAGATAGATAGATAGATACATGATAGATGATGATAGACAGAGATATATTCCATGAGATAATAACCATATCTACTGTCTAAAGTGGTCATAAGTTCTTGATGAGAACCTAAAACTACTTTCCAAAAAAAATGGACATAGTATTAAAGTTACTCTTAATGCCTAACTCTTCCATTTTCAGAAATTAAATCATCTCTCATCCTTCATCAAAAAATATTCTGCTTGTAGAATGTGACAGTTAGCACTGACACCCTCAACTGGTTAATACTAAGAGAAATAAAGCATCTATGTAATAACCCTACATCCATTGCTCAGGAATTGATAATAAGATGCCAAGAGGCAGGAAACAGTATTCTTTGGACATTCAAGATGATTAGTATTTCTAAGATTATAGTGATTGTGATAATATACACACAAACTCAAAAAAAAAAAAAAGTTTGCACAAACTCAAGCCAAAAAAGAAATCCTAGCAAGGAATAGGATGACTCAAATTTGGGCAGGTATGGAGCACAGGGTGAAGGGGATAGTATGGTAGAAGAGGGTAGAATATAATAAAATTTCACCATATGAAATTTTCAAAGAATTAATTAAATAGTCTATAAAATTAAAAACTGGAACTCAGAATATTAATGCTGTATTCTAGTACGACTACTGTATAGTGTCTAATCATTTATATTACAGAATGTAATCTTGATTTTACTGAGAGTTCTAGGCATATATAAATTGTGTATTTTGTCTTTTTGAATATTTCCAATCTAGAGTTTAAAAAAGGCAGAGAATCTTTCAGACCGAACCTTGAAGCATAGAAATGAGTTTGTCTTCAAAAGTCAAGGTATTAAGTATCTAAATGATATTATAAATACTATTAAAGGACTATATAACATTGTGAATGAGTATAGTAAATTCAGTAAATATCCAGGAAAATTCTAACTCATTTCATAACTCATCCATATGTTCGCAATAATCCTTGTGTGGAATTTATGTGGAATAAAATTTATCTTTTGCATTTAGAAAAATATATAATTCAAATTTATTTGCATTGAATTATTAAAATATTAAGACAGTACAATGGGGCTCACAACCCTTAGAATTATTCACGAGTTTTATTTCTGCCTTTATACTATTTGAGTAACTCCTATATATGCACAAAGAGCCCTGAATTATAAAATTTTGCTAGCAGAATGTAGCATTTAATAATGAACAATCAAATTAATCATATTTAGTAATAATGACTTTAAAACAAATGATGAGCAACTGATAGTAAAATTATAGCTTATATATACATATATGTGTGTGTATGTGTGTGTGTGTGTGTATATGTGTGTGCATGTGTGTGATCTGTATAGTTTTGTAAGGAAGAAAATTTAAAATAACACACCAAATGAAAATGTGATACAGTTTGAGTATACTTAAATATAGCTATAAGGTTTGAAGGTAGGTGTGGTCACCTAAAACAATATAAAATACTATATATGTGTGTATTTATTTATATGTGGTCATAAGCAATACACAATACATTTCTAAAATATATAGTCATATAATGTTTAAAAGAGGATTTGCATTGATTAAATGACACACCTGTATAAATTTGTTTTTAGATAGAGAAGGAAATTGAACTCATATTACTTGACAATTAAACTTGACTGTTCACTTGACAGAACTCAACTTTAAATAAGGGGAACCACAAAGGGAGGGTTTGAGAGGATATTTTCAGGAAGCATTATCTGAGGGATATAACTAACTCCCTAAGGTTAATTACAACACCAAAAAGGAAGCAGAGACAAAAGGAAGTCTGGAAAAAATAGCCCCATTCACCTGCTTGCTCTCCTATCTGATGAGGGGTGCGTTTATACCACTGTTGCTCCTGTTAACTGTCAGTCTATGATAATCCCGGACTCCAACTTCTCAATCCTTCCAATGACTGAGCATCTATCAGTCCCTCATTTCTTCCAGTATTAAGACTACCACAGTAGAACTATCCAGGACATATTAAGTAGGCAATTCTAATAAATCTGATTTTAAAATATCACTGAATATGGTTCTCTATGGTATACTCATTATACTCATTAACATCTGGCAATAACTGAAGAGGGATTCATATGTCTCTCTTTGTATCAGAAAAAAACCCTAGAATCAATACTATTATTATACTAACTCTTACAGACAAATATGTTTATAGCAGCTATATATTTTTTAGTTGTAATCATAGACTTTAGAAGCTGAGTGTACATGTAGAAGAATGCAAATAGATCCCCATTTATCACCGTCTAGTTGCACAAAACTCAAGTGCAACTAGATAAAAAACCTTAACATAAAAAAGATTCCCAAGAAGAAGGAATGAGAGGACACTGTTCCAGACAAGACTGGTTCAGTACCAGAACAGAGAAAGGGTGGGGGGTGATTGGGGAATGTACGCAGGGTGTGGGAGAGCACTTATAGGACACATGGTGAGGGGAGACCTGGGAAAGGGGAAAGCCTTTGGAATATAAACCAAGAATATAGAAAATAAAATTTAAAAAAAGAAAACAAAACAAACAAACAAACAAAAAACCTGAATAGAGTATATCTAATTGAGGAGAAAGAGGGAAATAGCCTTGAATGCATTGGAACATGAGACAACACCTGAACAGAACACCAGTGGCTCAGGCTTTAAGGTCAACAATTGATAAATAGGATGTTATGAAACTGAAAAGCTTGTGTAAAGCAAAAGACACTGTCAATAAGACAAAATGGCAACCGACAGATTGGGCAAAGATCTTCACTAACTCTACATCTGACAGAGGGCTAATATCCAAAATACATAAAGAGAAGTCTCAACAGTAGACTCTTAAATAGCTGAGAAGCACTAAAAAGAAAAGTTCAAAGTCCTTAGTCATCAGAGAAGTACAAATCAAAATGTGTCTGAGATTCCATCTTACACTCATCAAAATAAGTTCAAAAACTCAAGTGGCTAGCACATGCTGGCAAGGGTGTGGAATATGGGCAACATTCCTTCTTTGCTGGGAGTGGAAACTTGGACAACTACTTTGGAACTCAATCAGGAGGTTTCTCAGGAAAAAAATGGAAATAATCCTACCTAAAGATCCTGTATACTGCTGTTTGGCATATACTCAAAATTTGCTCCAACATGACACAGACACATGCTCCTCTATGTTCATAGTAGCTTTATTCAAAATAGCCAGAAACTGGAAACAATCTAGATGTTCCTCAATAGATGAATGAATACAGAAAATGTGGTTCATTTACACAATGGGATGCTATTCAGCTATTAAAAACAAGGACATCGTGGGTTTCACAAATTATGCAACTAGAAAATATCCTGAGGTAGGTAGCCTAGACAAAAAGGGATAGGCATGGTATGTACTCACTGATAAGTGGATATTAGTCATAAAGTATAGGACTCAAGAAGCTAAACAAGAAGAAAGGTCCAAGCAAGGGTGCTTAAACCTAACTTAGAAGGGAGAGTAAAATAGTCATAATAGACAGATGGAGGGAGGAAACTGGATGACAGAGAAGATGGGGAGTAGAATGGGGTAGAGTTCAGAAGTTCAGGATCATATGTGATGAAAGACAGGAGAGAAGGCCAAATGGCCAGGAGAATTAATGGAATTCTGCAGCTGGTGAGGTTGGGGGATTGTGAGGTACCAGAGTCCTGGAATGAGTGAAGTTCCTAGCAGTCAATGGGGGTGATCTATCTGAGATTCATAGTAATATGGATAGAAAAAGCCATACCTTATAGCCAGGCAGGATCCTCCATAGGAGGGATAAGAACACCAACATACCCACAAACTTTTGACCCCAAATTTATCCTGTCTACAAGAATTGCAGAGACAAAGGTTAAACAGAGACTGGGCTGCCTTGTCTGGAATCAGTGGGAGAGGATGCTCCTAGACTTGCAGAGAGTTGATGTGCTATGCAGGGTTGGGGTATACTCAGGGAGTGTCTCAACCAGCTCAGAGGAAAAGGTGATGGGGGAGGGACTGTGTGAGGGAGGGATGAGGGCATAATTGAGATGCAAAGTGAATAAGTAAATTAATTAATGGAAAAACAGTTATATTTATAATTAATAAATATAGTTGTTAAATTTTTTGAATAGTGTTGGTACTTTTATGAATTATTTTGGTAGTATTTTAAGGTCTCTGAATCTCTCTTTCTCTCTGTCTCTCTGTGTCTGTCTGCCTCTCTCTCTCACACACACATACATACACACATACACACACATACACACACATACAAACACACATACACACACACATACAGACACATATACACACATACCACAAACAAGTGTGGGTTATGTTATAGTATTTTATTCCTATGGCTATAAACCATCTTTTGTTAAACTAGATCAACAACAGCCCCCTTTCCTTTCTTCCTTCCTTCCTTCCTTCCTTCCTTCCTTCCTTTCTTTCTTTCTTTCTTTCTTTCTTTCTTTCTTTCTTTCTTTTCTCTCTTCCTCTCTTTTCTCTCACCCTCTCTTCTTCCCTCCTCCCCTCCCTACCTCCCTCACTTCTCTCCTTCCTTCCTTCTTTCCTTTCATTTTGCTTTGTTTATATCCCAAGCACTGTCTTCCCTCCTAGTCTCTCTTCACAGCTTCACTTCCCCAGCCTTCTCCCTTCTTCTCTCACAGGGTGGGTCTCACTTTGTATCTCCATGCCTTGGTGAATCACATGTCTGCGGGTTTATGTGCATTCTCTCCCACTAGGCCAGACAAAGCAGCCCTGTAGGGAAATGAATCCCACAGTCAGGCAACAGCTTTAGGAACAGCATCCATTACAGTTATTGGGGGCCCACAAGGGGACTGACCTGCACATCTTGCTATAAAGTTTTGTTTGTAGCTCTAAAGGTACAAGAGGTGAACATATGGTCCTAGGTATGGTGGTGGTGTGAAATGGTTTGAATCGCTAAAATATGAGTGCAAAAAAAGGATGCCCTGTATTAGTAGTGACTAGTTATTAGAAAGAAGTGAAACAATTCCCACGAGACAAAAGGACTGTTAGAAAGAGTGAGCTCTGTACCCCACTTTTGGATAGGGTTATTTGGTTTTCTGGGGTCTAACTTCTTGAGTTCTTTGTATACTTTGGATATTAGCCCTCTGTTGGATGTGGGGTTGGTGAAGATCTTTTCCCAATTTGTTGTTTGCCGATTTGCCCTTTTGAGTGTCTTTTGCCTTACAGAAACTTTATAATTTTATGAGGTTCCATTTGTCTATTCTTGTTCGTAGAGCATATCCAAAAGTGGGGTACAGAGCTAAACAAAGATTTTTCACCTGAAAAAATTCGGATGGCTGAGAAACACCTTAAAAAATGTTCAACATCATTAGCCATTAGAGAAATGCAAAGGAAAATAACCCTGAGATTTCACCTCACACTAGTCAGAATGGCTAAGATCAAAAACTCAGAAGACATCAGGTGTTGGCGAGGATGTGGAGAAAGAGGAACACTCCACCACTGCTGGTGGGACTGCAAGCTGGTACAACTCTGGAAATCAGTCTGGCGGTTCCTCAGAAAACTGGACATGATACTTCCAGAGGACCCAGCCATACCACTCCTGAGAACATACCCAGAAGATTCCCCAGCATGCAATAAGGATACATGCTCCACTATGTTCATAGCAGCCTTATTTATAGTAGCCAGAAGATGGAAAGAACTCAGATGTCCCTTGACGGAGGAATGGATACAAAAAATGTGGTATATATAAACAATGGAGTACTATTCAGCCATTAGAAACAATGAATTCATGAAATTCTTAGAGAAATGGATGGAGCTGAAGAACGTCATACTAAATGAGGTAACCAAGTCTCAAAAGAATACCCATGGTATGCAGTCACTGATAAGTGGATATTAGCCTAGAATCTTGGAACACCAAAGACACAATTCACGTACCAAATCATGTCTGACGAGAAGAAAGGAGTGGACACTGGTGCTGGAAAGGATCAAAGCATCAGTGTAGGGGAATACAAGAACAGGGAAGAGGGAAGGGGTGGAAGAGGGAGCAGGGGGAGGGAAAAGGCACCTTTGAGGGGCGGGGAACCAGAAAACGGGAAATGAATTGTAAATATAGAATATATCCAATAAAAAAAAGATAATGTTTCAATAAACATCTAGTTCCTTATTAAAAAAAAAAAGAGTGAGCTCTAATATAAGAATTTGTTCCTAGTCTTAGTTATGACATGTTCAGTGGATATCCATGGGAGACCTGTTGTTTTCTGGAGGGAAACAGAGAAACACTGGATCTGAGGAAGATTGAAGGAGAGATAATGGAGGGATGGAAAACTGTGGTTGGGATGTATTATATGAGAGAAGACTCAATTTAAAATATAAAAGAGAAATTGAGTCAAAAAAAGAAGAATGTTTCACTTCTCATACTGAAAGAATGTGTTAACCAAATTATAAACTCATTATGTAAAATAATGTATAATCTTTAAATTTCCAATTTGTCTATAAGAACCTTTAAAAGCAAAGTAGGTATTAGTTAAAGGTTGTAATAGAATTAATATTTTAAATATGTTCAGGTGATCTTTCTATTATATAAGCTGAGAATTTGTTTTGCACATGAAAATCATGACAATTATCACTTCTTTCTTGATGTATAATTTTCTTTATTAGATATTTTCTTTATTTACATTTCAAATATTATCTTTCTGGTTTCCATCCAAAAACCCCTTAACCCATTCCCCTCCCCATGCTCACCAACCCACCCACCCCTGTTTCCCTGACCTGGCATTCCCCTATACTGGGGAATCAAACCATCTCAGGACCAAAGGCCTCTCCTCCCCTTGATGTCCAACAAGGCCATTCTCTGCTAAATATGGAGCTGGAGCCATGGGTTCCTCCATGTGTACTTTTTGGTTGGTGGTTTTGTCCCTGGGAGCTCTCGGGGTACTGCTTGGTTCATATTGTTGTTCCTCCTATATGGCTGCAAACCCCTTCAGTTATTTAGGTCCTTTCTCTAGCTCTTCCATTGGGGACCCTGTGCTCAGTTCAATGGTTGGCTGAGAGAGTCCCCCTCTGTATTTGTCAGGCACTGGCCTGACAATTATCAGTTCTTAAACACATAGTCACCATCTTGTGACTTTAACTCTAGGTTAATGATGAGGTGATGGAACAAATACAAGACTACGCAGGTCACCAAGGGCCAGTACATATTTGCATAATTTGCCCATTGGCTATTTAGATAAAGAGAATAGTTAATTTAAACAGTATCATTGATATTGAATTTAACAGGTAAAGTTCAGTCTGCCTTCAAGGTTCTTCAAATAGAAGTTCATGTTCAGTAAGATAAAACTATCCAAAATATTGAGGAATAAGTATTTATGAAGGCAGAATAAATACACAATTTTAAAATGTTTTTGAATGGCAATTATTTATAATTCCTAAACTTATTTTCTATGTGAATTTCTTTAAAATATACACAAAGATTCAGGTGTAATTGTTTAAACTACTTCTATAAAACAGGCATATATGATTGTCTTTAATTAATTTACAGATTTATCAAAATTTAAAAATTAGATAACCTCTATTGTCTGTTTTTCCCACTTGTTTTATAAACTGTGATTTTTCAATTTTATATCCCACATATTTCTTTTCTTCCACTTTTTTTAACTTAAAAGAATATTATTATTAAAAGAAATTATATTTCAATGAAAAACCAACACATAAATCCTACCTCTACTCAACCAATTCTTATTACAATTAAACCAAAATTCCCATTCATGGATTTCCTGAAATTATACTACCTGAGGCTGATTCTAATCTGTAACCAATCATAACAAACAATCACATATTCATTGTGGCGTTAACTCTTCTATTCTGACCAATTTTCTGGAGTTTAAATTCACTCGACACATACCTCTAAATAGCTGAGGAGGTGCTATTGCACAAAAAAGAAGAAAGAGTAGCTCTTTCTGAGAACACTGTACTAAGCTAGTATATGGAGCAAACCCAGGGTTATGAGTCCTTTCAAAGAGATCTCTTACCTTTGGTCTCTCCTCCAGTACTCTTATTAGTGAAATATTCAAACATGCTGATGGTGAGTTCTTAATTGCAGCCAAGTAATTACTTACATAAAATTTAGTCCCTTACTGGCAGGGCCATTAAGCCCTTTAATGTCCTGTTTTATGTCACTTGTTCCTTTAGATGAAATGAAATATGTACTTTGCAACATGAGTTAATTTTAACTTATTTCATGAGAAAATAAAGTAACATATGAAATATATTATGTTGGTACATTTGGTTGGTTATAGTACCCTATTTCTACAGTTTTTATAAAATCTCACTTTTTGCTTAAACTGTAGCTTATCTTTATAAATTAAGACAAATTAAGATTTCATCAAAATTTGTTAGGAGATGAGTAACTGGCATGTTATTTCTACATTCTAAGACAGAGTTACAATGGAAGTATGTACATAGAAAAATACCTTTTAGTTCAATATACTATAAATAGTGAATGCTGTTATTGAAATAGAAGAAATACAGTAGGGCTATTTTTTCCAACATAGTCCAAAGAGGTAAAATGGAGATAAAAATAATCTATGACAAAATAGTACCAAGAAGAGATTTAAAAACTAATTTTCTATGATTTTTTTATTCATCTATAATATCACTTCTGTTTATTTACTAGATTTAAATGTTTCCTAAACCATATGAAAAGTACAATATAATTTATATTTGTCTATTTTGCTGAAAACTAAATTAAATATTGCTTTGCTTAAATCAGATTAAAATATAATACTAAAGACCTTAAATTAGAAACCAAATGAGGAATAATGCTCCCCTATTCTTTTGAGTTCAGCTTCTCTAACAGTTTTACAGAATAAAGGTGTGCTATTATTTCCTTATTTATACATATAGTTTAGCATGAGTATGAATGATTCTTCACTATTGCTAAAACCATGGATAAGTCAACTAAGGCCTTGAAAATGTATATGTGATTTTTCTGAGTTCTTCAAACAGAGATGTTCAGCTAAATACATGGTATAGATCCAATTAAGATTTCAAAGCCAAAATCAGAAATTATTAACTTTATAAATTTATAAACTTGCCCAGATTTGTGTATTCATGAACTGTTGGTATGACAACTTCCAACTTTATGTCAGTAGCCTCAGATAAACATCTATTTCAGAGCGTGCCCTACCGAGTCTCCAAACTCTTACTTGTGCTAAAGGATGCTTGATTCTTTTTTTTCTCATTTTCTATCCATGTCTTTTTTTTCAATATTCTTTGTTTACATTCCAAAGCCTTTCCCCTTTCCTAGTTTCCCCCTCACCATATGTCCAATAAGTCCTCTTCCCTCAGCCCATTCCCCAATAAGCCCCCCAACCATTTCTCTGTTCTGATACTCTCCTACAAAACTGGATCCAGTCTTTTCGGGAATAGGGTACTCTCCTTCCTTCTTCTTGGGAATCTTTTGATTTGCTAATTGAGCCTTGAGTATTCAGAGCTTCTGGGTTCATTAATATCCATTTATCAGTGATTGCATTTCATGTGTATTCTTTTGTGATTGTGTTAGCTCACTTAGTCTAATATTTTCCAGATCCAACCATTTGCCTACAAATTGCATGAATTCATTATTTTTAATTGCTGAGTAGTATTCCATAATATAAATATACCACATTGTCTGTATCCATTCCTCCACTAAGGGACATCTCTGTTCTTTCCAACTTCTGGCTATTATAAATAAGGCTACTATGAACATAGTGGAGCATGTGTCTTTATTGAATGCTGGGGAATCCTATGGGTATATGCCCAGGAGTGGTATGACAGGGTCCTCTGGAAGTGTCATGCCCAATTTTCTGAGGAACCACAAGACTGATTTCCAGAGCGGTTGTACCATCTTGCACTCCCACCAACAGTGGAGGAGTGTTCCTCTATCTCCACATCCTCGCCAACACCTTTTGTCTCTTGAGTTTTTAATCTTAGCCATTCTGACTGGTGAGAGGTGGAATCTCAGGGTTGTTTTGATTTGCATTTCCCTGATGACTAATGATGTTGAACATCTCTTAAGGTGTTTCTCAGCCATCCAAATTTCTTCTGGTGAAAATTCTTTGTTTAGCTCTGTATCCCATTTTTAATAGGGTTATTTGGTTCTTTGGGGTCTAACTTCTTGAGTTCTTTGTATAGACTGCATATTAGTCCTATGTCTGATGGTTGGTGAAGATCTTTTTCGAATTTGATGGTTGCCATTTTGTCCTTCTGATGGTGTCCTTTGCCTTCCAGGAACTATGTAATTTTATGAGGTCCCATTTGTCAATTCTTGATCTTAGATCATAAGCTATTGGTGTTCTGTTCAGGAACTTTCCCACTGTGCCCATGTCCTCCAGGGTCTTCCCCAGTTTCTTTTCTATTAGTTTCAGTGTGTCTGGTTTTATGTGGAGGTCCTCGATCCACTTGGAGTTGATCTTAGTACAAGGAGATAAGAGTGGGTCAATTCGCATTCTGCATGTTGACCTCCAGTTGAACTAGCACCATTTGTTGAAAAGGCTATCTTTTTTTCACTGGATGGTTGTAGCTCCTTTATCAAAGATCAAGTGACCATAACTCTGTGGGTTCATTTCTGGTTCTTCAATTCTATTCCATTGATCTACTTGCCTGCCGCTGTACCAATACACTGAAAATTTTAACACAATTGGTCTGTAGTACTGCTTGAGGTCAGGGATATTGATTCCCCCAGAAGTCCTCTTATTGTTGAGAATAGTTTTAGCTATCCTGGGTTTTTTGTTTCTCCCAATGGATTTGAGAATTGCTCTTTCTAGATCTGTAAATAATTGATTTGGGATTTTGATGCGGATTGCATTGAATCTGTACATTGCTTTTGACAAGATGGCCATTTTTACTATATTGATCCTGCCAATCCAACAGCATGAAATATTTTTCCATCTTCTGAGGTCTTCATCAATTTCTTTCTTCAAGGACTTGAAGTTCCTGTCATAGAGATCTTTCACTTGTTTGGTTAGGGTCACTCCAAGGTACTTTATATTGTTTGTGGCTATTGTGAAGGGTGTTATTTCCCTAACTTCTTTCTCAGCCTGCTTATCCTTTGAGTAAGGGAAGGCTACTGATTTGCTTGAGTTGATTTTATAACCAGACACTTTGCTGAAGTTGTTTATTAGTCAAAGGAGTTATCTTGTGGAGTTTTTTGGGTCCCTTACATATACTATCATATCATCTGCAAATAGTGATAGTTTGACTTCTTCCTTTCCAATTTGTATCTCTTTGACTTACTTATGTTATCCAATTGCTCTTGCTAGAACTTCAAGTGCTATATTGAAAAGATATGGAGAGAGAGGGCAGCCTTTTCTAGTCCCTGATTTTAGTGGGATTGCTTCAAGTTTCTCTCCATTTATTTTGATGTTGTCTACAGGTTTGCTGGATATTGCTTTTACTATTTTTAGGTATGGACCTTGAATTCCTGTTCTTTCCAAGACTTTTAGCATGAAAGGATGCTGAATTTTGTCAAACGCTTTTTCAGCATCTAATGAGATGACCATGTGTTTTTTTTCATTGAGTTTGTTTCTGTAGTGGATTACATTGATGGATTTCCATATATTGAACCATCATGCATCCCTGGGATGAAGCTATTGGATCATGGTGAATGATCTTTTTGATGTGCTCTTGGATTCTGTTGGCAAGAATTTTATTGAGTATTTTTGCATCGATATTCATAAGGGAAATTGGCCTGTAATTCTCTTTCTTAGTTGCATCATTTTGTGGTTTGGTATCAGCATAATTATGGCTTCATAGAATGAGTAGGACAGTGTTCCTTCTTTTTCTATTTTGTGGAATAATTTGAAGAGTATTGGTGTTAGGTCTTCTTTGAAGGTCTGATAGAATTCTGCACTAAAACCATCTGGTACCATACTTTTTTTTGTTGGAAGACGTTCTATAAACCCTTCTATTTCTCTAGTGGTTATAGAAATTTAGCTAATCTAATTGATCATAATTTAATTTTGGTATTTGGTATCTGTCTAGGAAATTGTCCATTTCCTCCATAGTCTCCAGTTGTTTTGAGTAAAGGCTTTTGTAATATGATTTGATGATTTTTTGAATTTCCTCAGTTTCTGTTGTTACATCCCCCTTTCATTTCTAATTTTGTTAATTTGGATACTGTCTCTGTGTTCATTGTTTAGTCTGGCTAAGGATTTATCTATCTTGTTGATTTTCTCAAAGAACCAGCTCCTGGTTTTGTTGATTCTTTGTATGGTTCTCTTTATTTCTACTTGATTGATTTCAGCCCTGAGTTTGATGATTTCCTATCTTCTACTCCTCCTGGGTGAATTAGCTTCTTTTGTTCCAGGGCTTTCAGGTGTGCTGTTAAGCTGGTAGGGTATGCTCTCTCCAGTTTCTTTTTGGAGGCACTCAGGGCTATGTGTTTTCCTCTTAGCACTGCTTTCATTGTGTCCCATAGATTTGGGTATGTTGTACCTTCATTTTCATTGAATTCTAAAATGTCTTTGAATTCTTTCTTTATTTCTTCCTTGACCAAGGTGTCATTGAGTAGAGTATTGTTCAGTTTCCATGTGTATGTGGGCTTTCTGTTGTTCTTCTTGCTATTGAAGACCACTTTTACTCCATAGTTATCTGATAGGAGGCATGGGATCTGTTCGATCTTATATTTGTTGAGGTCGGTCTTGAGACCAATTATATGATCGATTTGGGAGAAGATACCATGAGGTGCTGAGAAAAAGGTATATTCTTTTGCTTTAGGATGAAATGATTGATATATATATATATATACCAATTGATGCAAAGCTTTAATTAGTTTCACTGTGTCCCTGTTTAGTTTCTGGTATCCTGATTGGTCCATTGAGGAGAGTGGAGTGTTGAAGTCACCCACAATTATTGTGTTAGGAGCAATGTGTGCTTTAAGCTTTAGTATAGTTTCTTATATGAATGAGGGTGCCCTTTCATTTGGATCATAGATGGTCAGAATTGAGAGTTCTTCATGGTGGATTTTTCCTTTAACCAGTAAGAATTGTTCTTCTGCATCTCTTTTGATGACTTTAGGTTGAAAGTCAATTTTATCTGATATTAGAGTGGCTGCTCTGGCTTGTTTCCTGAGACCATTTCCTTGTAGAATGTCTTCCAGCCTTTTATTCTAAGTTAGTGTTTGTCTTTGACACTGAGATGTGTTTCCTGTCTGCAGCAAAATGTAGTGTCCTGTTTTCATATCCAGTCTGTTAGTCTGTGTCTTTTTATTGGGGAGTTGACTCCATTGATGTTGAAATATTAAGGAGTAGTGATTATTGCCTCTTGTCATTTTTGATGTTGTGTTTTTTTTTTATTTGATAGGTTTTCTTCTTTAGTGTTTGATGACCGAAGGTTACTATCTTGCTTTTTCCAGGGTGTAGTTTCCCTCCTTTTATTGGTGATTTCCCCCTATTATCCTTTGTAGGGCTGAGTTTGTGGAAAGATATTGTGTAAATTTGGCTTTGTCATGGAATATCTTGTTTTCTCCTTCTATGGTGATTGAGAGTTTGCTTGATTCTTAATGTAGCTGACTTCTATCCACTAAGGTGTTAATGGCCTTAATGTGTTCCTTGTCCATAGACATGCTTCTGTTACTGGACTCTCAGAATATTTAAGCCATGTACACAAGCTACATAATTTTCATTCTCTTCTCATTGTTCTATATTTATTAGCAAGTCATATCATTTCTACCTTTGGATTTGAATGACATTTCTAACCCCTTCCAAGCACCTCTTCCATAAAACAAAACAAAATGAAATAAAACAAAACAGGAAAACAAAACAAAACAAAAAACTGGTTTGTCTTGCTGCCGTGATCAATGTGAAGTTGCCTTTTTTTCTTAAGGTTGTCCTATTGTTACAGTCATGACTACGTTTTTTCAGATTTCAGGACTCAGCTCAAATTTGACAGGCCTTGTCAACCTCATGGACAACTCTTAGGACTCTCCTTTTCTAACTCTGCTTGTTAAAGTTTATTAATTTGCTGAACCTTCTTTCTTAAATTCTCTTTTTTCAACTAGTTGTACAATCTTCTCTGTATACTTTCTATCTTTGTTCAAATATCATTTACTCAGAGAAACCTTTCTGAGCACCCATGTTAAAAGATTCACATGGATCATATGTAAGGCTATTTCAAATGATAACACCTAACTCTTTGCTTTTATAAAGTATAAATCTTACTATATAATTCAAGTCCTACAAAGACAAGAGTTGTTTATTGTTCATCTGTGGACAGTAATGTTATTTATCTAAGAACCCTACTGACCATGGTACCAGATAGAACCCTCTTCTTGCCTCCTGTCTAGGCCAGTAAAAACCTGCATTTTTAAGTACACTGTGATAGCCATATAAATCTATGTTCTGTATTCTCCCTAGGCTCACCTATATCCCCATTTTCCTTTCTTGGGACCCAAAGCAACCTTGGTGTTAGGTAGCTTTCACTTCTACCTCATCTATATACAGACAAAAACCCTGCCTGCCTTTCCTTGAACTCCAGGTCATCTGCATTGTTGGGTAGGGCTTTCTTGTTTCTTCTACCAAGGGAACTCAAAATCCTTTATGTCATTTCTAGAAACCCATATAGATCTCATGCCAAGAGGTTCCTTTTCTTTTCTTTCCTAGGCTAACAAAACTTCTTACTACTTTCAACAGGACTGAATGCTTAGCATTCTTCCTGCTCTTTAAGTGGTACTTTGTCAAAAAGGAGACCTCCAGTAAAATATATGAGCTATCATTACTCTTGGCTTTGTCCATTCTGACCTAGGACCTTCTGCAGGAACCTAGCACTAATCCCCTTAGGATCATCTTAAATTGCTAACCCAACAGTCTGTCTCAGGATGAGGAACATCTATCGTGGGTTCTCTAACATCTTCAAGCTGCAAAGTTTCCAGTCCATCTGCTATATCACCCAGCTTAAGACCCCCCCCCCTAGTAATCTTTAGGACACTTGTAAGAGACCTATACCCACATTTCTGTCCTTTAAGACACCAAGCATTCTCTAGCTTGCTGGCTAGCCCTCCAATAGGATTCAGTTAGTTAAATTAAAATATCATATCAAAAGACAAAATCAACAACTTAACTTCAGCCCAGGTTTTATTGCAAAAACATAAATAAGGAATAAAACAAGACAATATATCATCTACAAATACAATAAATTCTGCAATTGTCTATAATGATAATGACTTAAATGAAAAGGCATAAAATTGAAAAAGAACATACAAACATGTTCACAGAGTTCAAGGAATTGAAAGAAATATTAACAAACGTCAGAATGAAATTTAAAAGGACAGGAATAAACTCCCAATTTAATTTGAGGAAAATTAAACAAGTACCCAAATAAAGCAATTATGATAATTGAGGAAATGAACATTAATTCAAAGAAGAAATGGAAATATTTAGAAAAAGAACAAACTGAAAATAAAGTTAAAATTAAAAAATAAAACGTTCTGTCAAAAGTTGAACAATATGGCCTATATCAAAGAATAGTAGTACTTAAATAAAGGATAGAAAAATGGAACATAAACACAATATATACAAAGAACTCAAGAAGTTAGACTCCAGAGAGCCAAATAACCCTATTAAAAATGGGGTACAGAACTAAACAAAGAATTTTCACCTGAAGAATTTAGAATGGCTAAGAAGTACCTTAAGAAATGTTCAACATCATTAGTCATTAGGGAAATGCAAATCAAAATAACCCTGAGATTTCCCCTCACACCATTCAGAATGGCTAAGATTAAAAACTCAGGAGATGAAGATGTAGAGAAAGAGGAACACTCCTCCACTGCTGGTGGGATTGCAAGCTGCGAAAACCACTCTGGAAATCAGTCTGGTGGTTCCTCAGAAAACTGGGCATAATACTTTTGGAGGACCCTGCTATACCATTCCTGGGCATATACCCAGAAGATTCCCCAGCATGCAATAAGGACACATGTTCCACTATGTTCATAGCAGCCTTATTTATAATAGCCAGAAGTTGGAAAGAACCCAGATGTCCTTCAATGGAGGAATGGATACAGAAAATGTGATATATTTACACAATACTACTCAGCAATCAAAAACAATGAATTCATTAAATTCTTAGGCAAATGGTTGGAACTGGAAAATATCATCCGAAGTGAGTTAACCCATTCACAAAAGAACACACATGGAATGCAATCACTGATAAGTGGATATTATCCCAGAAGCTCTGAATACCCAAAATTCACATATCAAATGATTCCCAAGAAGAAGAAGGAAGGAGAGGGCCATGGTCCTGGAAAGGCTTGATTGAGCAATGTAGGGGATTACCAGGACAGAGAAGTGGGGGGGTTGTTTGGGGAACTGGTGGAGGGAAGAGGGCTTATGGGACTTATGGGGAGGGAGAAAAGGGAAAGGGGAAATCATTTTGAATGTAAACAAAGAATATAGGAAGTTAAAAAATGGAACACAAAATCAAAGTACAGTTTTTCATAAAATTAAAGGTCAAAAAATGTCAAATGGCATATATAGGAACTCTGAGTTACAGAGAAAATGCCAAATATATTCATTTCAGGCACAGAATAAAGAAAATTCCATGTCCAAAGCATAGAACATTGAATCATATCAAACAGTATTTCAAATCTAGGAAAGAAATGACCACCAACTCAACTCTACAGACAATACTAGAAGGAATTTTTAACATTGAAGTGAAGTATAAGCAGACTAAAGTAATCATAGGGCAAAATAAATTGTGTAAGGAAGCAATAGAAATCAAGATAAGATTCTCTTGTTTAAGGGACTACATGCATGAATCATACATATGGGCAAATCAAGTAGGTATTAATCTAGAAGTTCCATTGTTAATATCTAACTTTTTAGTGATAGACAGCGTTGTTCATGATATCAGAGAAGAAAAGTAATCACCAGTCTCTACTAGCTGGAAACCTTGTAAACTAGAATAATAACTCTTCTGGCGAGATATCCCTACTTGTGTAATAGAGGGATGAATATTATTGATGTATCCAACGACTTCCTGACTGGATGTAAGGTCCATTCCACCAAACAGAGCACATACTTGGTGTTCTTTATGTGGGTCAAGAGTATGTGTCTAAAGAGATCACAATCCCTGGGGAAAAACTTACTACCATTATCATGGTAAGTAGACATAATATTAAAATTATTTCCAATGCCTAATTGTTATGCCATTAGATTAATGCATTTCTCAACCTTTGGTATTGAAGATTCCTCTTGTAGTAGATAGAAATTAACCCAGAAATATAAAACTAGTCAATAAGAGACTATGGAATCCTCTGTTGTAGTTTGGGACATCTATATCCTACCCTTCCCTCTGATGTTCAGGGAACAATAAAGGGGGAAGGGTTATATAAGTGAAATGTGGTAGATAACAACAATGAAAACTGTTTGCTAAACAAAAAGGGCAGATGCCTATATAAACTCAAAATAATTATTTCAGCATGGATAAGTCCTGTAGAAATCCAGCTAGATAAATCCAGCATGAGTAAAGAACAGGTAGTCCCAGTGTCCTATCCCCAATTGTGAAGATATTGGTATTTGGTAGTTGTAGGGAAAAGGAGAGTCAGTTTTCTTTAAGGGTGTGACCCTGCAGGCCAATGACTCTAAAGGGCAGTGTCAAAACCAAGGAATATTTGAACAATGTAAAATAAATTTAATCGGGGGGGGAGGGAGGGAGAGAGAGAGAGAGAGAGAGAGAGAGAGAGAAGCAGAGAAACAGAGACACAGAGACACAGAGGTAAATAGAGATGCACAAGACAGAAGCAGACGGAAAAACACAAAATCCAAGAAATTGTATGGGTAGGAAGATAAGGGAGACTCTGGGATGAGTTGGGCATTGGGAAGAGTGTATTCAATATATATTGTACAAGGTTCTCAAAGATTTTATGAAGATGCTATCTTGGAAGTAGAAGCAAAGTATTTTGTAACTGAAGTTATGTTTCTTTTTGTTATGTGCCTTTTTATTTTATAAATGATTATATTTATGCTATCCAAATTAGCAGTTATTAAAATGTGAATGTAATAATTATGTTGAAGTTACATAGAACATATGTTTTTACTTTTAGTGACATAAACAGTCATGTCAACCCAATTGTAAATATCAGGAACTCTTCCCTGACCTATTAAAAATCACAACACACGCATTTGATACAATTTGGAGTAAAGTAGAGAGAGTGTGTCCTATTGGGAAACTAACTCATTTAAGTTTTTCAGTTGGGTTTCTGCTTTGCTTATAATGAAAAATACTTTCCTACAATTTTGGTTTCTTTCAGCATGTTAATAATTATTCTTTTTAGACTTTGAAAATATTGCTTTTATTTATTTATTTATTTCTACTATTTAACAATCTTGACTTATTATTTATCATAGATTTGTTAACCTTTCAGTGTTAGGAATTGACTTTGGGCTGTTGTATGGGTCTAGGCAGAATGCTTAGTAAAGAGATACATTTCTTGCCCCTGATTTAGTGTTGATTTCATTCTGTTATTTTAATTCCCATTTTGCTAAGGTTTCCAGAAAGTAACAAGATACAGTCACCAAATCACTCACTCATGAACAATATAAGTTATGTTCCCAAATTTAAATATTTAAAACAAAAGAAAAGCTAAGGAATCTGAAAAAGTAAAAAACCCGAAGCCTGCGTGATACTATGTGTGATCAAGACTCCACTGGATTTTTCTTTGTTTAAGAATAGAAGTTCTCAATTGGGGGAAACTTTGTTTGCAAAGGGACACTTAACAATGTTTGGAAGTCAGTGAGGAACAGATGCTAGTGACCTTTAGTGAGAGGTAAACAAGATATAGCTGAACTTTCAATAATGTTGCAATAACAGGCACTGCCTACTAATGTGAAGCTCTAATCTAGACTTAACTGCTCTTAGTTCTGAGGTTAGAAACTACTCCAGAGCCAGGAAAAGCAATGGAATATCTATCTTTTATTAAGAAGTAATGACTGATGTGTCTCAATGTTTTCGTTTTCCCCTGTTCTCTTTCCAACAGTTTTAGCTTTAACTAAAAAGAAAGAAAAGAAATAGGAAAAAAATCTCTGTATAAGAGGTTGGTCAAGGATTGAACAAGCAGAGAATCTTGTTCTTTCTCTCAGGCTAACAAGTATAAATTTAATGAATGATACCACTATATTGATCTCTTCTAACCTTACCATATTACAGTTGGGTGGTACTCTATGAATTTGGGATGAAAACATCAGTGTGGGGTTGCAATACAATGCAGCCAATATTCTTTTGAGGAAAAGAGGCATGAATTATATATTGCAAGGATCAGTACACATGAAGTGGGAAAGCACCCCCACCAAATTTCAAATCATTCAGTCAATCAAATAAAAAACACAGAAAACTGTACTAGCTGCATATCTGACAGATATACTTCTGGAGCAAGTTCAAACACACATACACACACACACACACACACACACACACACACACACACACACACGTAACAATGAGGAAATAAATAAACCAATAAAAATTGGCCATGTATTTAAATAGGGAATCCTAAAAGAGTTTTAAATCATGGCTTACAAACCTTTGCAAAAGTGTTCAACATCCTTAGCCATCCATCAAGAGAGTGAAAATTTAAAAAAAAAACATTGTGGTTGTGCCTCTCCTCATTTAGATAAAAAAAAAAAATTGGCACCAAAGACAGGAAAGAAGAGAAGAGTAGATTCTCTTACTTTTTGATTGTAGGAGTTTAAATGGCACAACCACAATGAAAATCAACATAAGGGTTCATCACAAATCTAGAAAGATAACAACCATTTGAACTCCTCCTAGTGTAAATCTTGAGGACTCAAAGTTTGAGGTCTCACTACAAAAGGCTACTCAACCATGTTCATTCATCGCTCCTCTATTTACTAGGGGTTGGAAATTGAAGTAACCTAAATGTCCACTTCCCTACTCCATCTGAGAAACTATTGAAGACTAGTGGAATAGTGGTAGATTGGGGCTGGGGATTAATGATACCTGACCATGTACCAGTGGGTGAACCCATACCTATGCACATTCAGAAAGCACCAACTGGAGTCTGTGAGATGTTAAAATAAAAGGTATTTAAAACTTTAAATAGACTTAAAATTGAGAGTGGGAAGTGTTGATGGTATCCAACTAGTTGTGGGGACAAATTGGAGGATATATGTGATTATAATAGATGGTAAACAGGTAAGACATTCTCAAAGAATAGTTTAAATATTAATAAAAATGAATGTACAAAGAAAAGAAAGAAGAACCTACATGTAGACATGGTGCATGACAACCATCTTTAATGCAGAAAAGCCTTAGATGGTACCAAACTTGTACGCTCTTTGATCCTGTGCTTTCAATGAGACACACAGCTAGTTTATCTAAGCCCCCCCATCTATGACTTTTTTTTGACAATCTTGTTAGACAAAGAAGCTTCCTATATTCACTATGACTTTTGGAGAAATGATGCTTTGTGTATAATACCTTTATCAAAACAAAACGTGAAAACTCTGGCATTTTATAATGTATAGTTGTATTCTAAGATCAGCTTTGTATGTTGCCCTTAGTAATATGAAATGCAAAGAATCAAAGATAGGAAACAGTTTATAAATTGGTTTCACTGGGTAGTATGAAAGAATGCTTTAAAAATAAAATAAAACACATAATTATTAAAAAGCACAATTATCTGTTCACGCATATTCAACACACACACACATACACACACACACACACACACACACTGATTTAAATGGCAATTTGGAGAATTGTTTCTATTGAGAGCAAATGCTAAGCCTACAAATCTTTCCTATTGTATTTTTGATATTTTGAAGTGATTTTTAATTTCTGTTGTTCTCTTCCCAGATGATTTCCATTTAGTTTTGTTTCCTGAAGTTTTATAATCCATAGTTTCAAATGTCAGTACATTTCAATGAAGCCACTTGAGAGCTTTGTTTCTGAAGTGCTAGACCTATTACATTTGTTTAATACAGTATTGTTTCGGGGTATTATCTAGCCTCATGTTTTCTCTAATATCAAGTAGTACTGCACAAACAAATATGTTTCTCTTTATACTCATCCTTCTGTAGATTGTGGATTGTATGGCATAAGGACCAAGAATTCTTATTCACTATTTATACTTTTTATTTATTTTTTGTACCTTTATAGATATTCTGGTAGTTTCACATTAAGCATAGTAACAAGGTAGTGTTCATACCAAGTGAGCATACTTGTAAGCACCTTCCAAATAGATCTCACAACTTTGGTTTATATAAGAGTTCATCATCTACAGTAATTCTTGTGCAAAGTTTCCAGTGGTGCCTGACTTTTCTCTATAAAAGCGATTTTAGATGAGAGCTGTTAGTGCTTATTCCTCACCATAGCAGTAGCCTAGGGCAGAGTCCATTTCAGAAATAACCTCTAACATGATCAAAATTACCTACCTTGTTAAAAGTCAATTGCAAAGGCCCCAGAGCTTCTCTTATCCTTGTGAGGACAACATCCATCGAATCCAAATAATGAAAATTTTGCTTAGTCACTGCTCCTGATTGATTACATAAGCCACTATAAATTAATTGGGTCAAAACCCTAAACCTCCTGAGTCTGGTCAGTTTCCATCTTAGGTTTTTCTCTGCCTTTTGAAGCAGAATCTGAAGCATGTTTAGTAACTTTCATCTAGCTCCATCTGCCAGCTCTTGTATATTGCTCTATCGATATCTTCTTTATAAACTTGACATTTTTCTTCTCTATTATTTTCTTTAAATGTTAACATAGTCAAGTGTCCCAAAGGATTTTACAATAGTTTTTATCCAGGCTTCTCTCTCTTCTCTGGATATCTCTTTTTACTTTCTCATCGCACACAAGTTTGAAATTATATTTCAGCCACCACTGGAGAAGCTTTCTCCTGTAGCAGAAAAAATACAGAAACCTAAACCCAGGCATTATTTGGGGAGTAAGGAAGAAACCTTGAAATTTCCCCCCTCATGTCTCAGAGACCCTGTGGAAGAAGAGACAGAAAGAATGTAAAATCCAGAGTGAATGTAGAAGCCAGTAAAACAAGGCCCTCTAAGTCAGCATGATCAAACCTCATATGAACTCACACAGATTGAGGCATCATAAAAAGGACCTACAAGGGTCTGCAGCAGGACCTTTGTATATAAATTATGTTTTACAGCTTGGTATTTTTGTAGGATTGCTGTGTGTGTGGACAAATGGGGATCTGTGTCTTGGACATTCTCTTGGGCTCTTTTATCTTTGTTTGTTTGTTTGTTTCTTTATTTGCTTTGTCCATTCTTAGTGTGTGAGCTTTTGCTTTTATCATATATTATATATTTTTACTTAGATGAGTGTTTTCTATTTCTAATGAAAGCCATAGAAGGATTTGATCCAGAAAAGAAAGACGGTGAGGAGGAACTAGAAAAGTGGAAAAGGAAACTATCATTAGAATATATTACATGAGGGAAAACAATCTTTTCAATATACATAAACCCACACACAAACATATACACACACATATATTTCTTTTACTATATGATCAAAAAGTATTTTAAATATAATAAACTATGAATATTATTTCATACATGTTTTCAAATATATTCAATTGTGTAATTCAAACACTTTTCAAAAGAGAATAATTCAATGGTAAGCAAGTTATTCTAAAGAGGCTTTTCAGCCTGTCTTACCCCTATGTCAGGCAAAACTGTTGGTATTTCAAGGACCACAGTGTGCTTGTGTCTGCTGAAAACTTTAAATGGATAGAATTTTATGTGAACTTTACTTTTATACCTGGATTTTTGGTTTAGCCCATGTTTTTGAGATATAGTTGTGCCACAGCAGATGTCATTGCTTTGCTTTACTCTATGATGGGGTGTTATTACACTGCACATCACAACATTTACACTTCATCATACAGGCATCTGGATTGTTTTTACTTTTAGTTAATAGGCATAATTTAAGATGAGCACTCATACAATATTAATATTTTTAATTATGTATATGTTCATGTGTGCCTTTGTATGGGTATGTGTACGTGAGTAAAAAGGCCCCTGAAATGAAGAGATATCCTGTCTCCCTGGATCTAGGGTTATAAATCACCCGAGGTAGGTGCTATGAACCTAATCTGGTATTCTACCAAAGCAATATACATTTTTTCTAAAAAAAAATTATCGTTAATCATTTTTACAGCCCAGTCTTTATCCCCATATTGGTCTGCCTGCCAAGAGTTCCTCATCCTATTGCTCTTCCCGCCTTACTCCACTGCACCCCAACCTCCCTCCACCCCACCCCACCCTAACCCAACTACCACACGCAACTCCGCCACTCCACCAGACCTCCCCATTCCCTAGGGCATCTTCTTTCATTGAGGCCAGAACCGGCAGTCCTCTGCTGTGTGTGTGTCCTGGGCCTCCAATGCTGCCTGGTTGGTAGCTCAGAATCTAAGAGATCTCTGGGGTCCAGGTTAGTTGAGATTGCTGGTTTTCCTATGGAGGTGCCCTCCTCTACAATTCCACCCTTTCCCTAATTCAACCTCAGGGGTCCCTGACTTCTGCCCATTGGTTGGTATAAGTATCTGCATCTGTCTCATTCAGCTGCTTGTTGGACCTCTTATCGAGCAGCCATGCTAGAATCCCGTCTTTTAACCCACCATAGCATCAGTAATAGTGTCAGCCCTTGGAGCCCTGTCTTGAGATAGATCCCAGGTTGGGCCAGACACTGAAATGCCATTCCCTCAGTCTCTTCTCCATTTTTATTCCTGTAGTTCTTATAGGCAGGAACAATTCTGGGTTAGAGTGTTTGACTATGAGATGGCAACTTCATCCTTCCACTTGATACCCTGTCTTTTTACTGGAAGTAGACTCTACAAGTTCCCTCTCTTTACTGTTGGGCATTTCATCTAAGGTCCTTTGAGTCCTGAGAATCTTGTACCTACCAGGTCTCTGGTACATTCTAGAGGGTCCCCCTACCATCTACCTCCCGAGGTTGACTGAAGTTTCCATTCTTTCTGCGGGCCCTCAGAGTTTCACTCCTGCCCCCTTAATACCTGATCATGTTCCTCATTTCCCCTCCACCTCTCCTTTCCCATTATGATCCCTCCTCCTCTCTGTCTCCCATTATTGCTTTCTCCTCTCTTTCAAGTGGGATTGAAGCATCCTGCTTGTGAACCTTCTTGAGTTCTGTGGATTATATCTTAGATATTCTGTACATTTTTGGCTAATATCCACTTATTAGTGAGTACATACCATGCATGTCTTTTTGTGTCTGAGTTACCTCACTCAGGATAAAATTTTCCAGTTCTGTTCATTTGCCTACAATATTCATGATGCCCTTGTTCTTATTGAGGCACTTCTATACAGTCCTTCTGTTCTATACATTTAACTGCACATAACATCTAAAAATTATTTTATTAGGATAAATATGTAGACATGTATTAATATGTATAACCTGTTTCCACTATCTGCATTAATTTTTATATCTTTATCATCTGCAGGATGATTTTTGTTGATGTGTATTTAATGATGTTTTATTAATCAAGAAACATTTTTTCAGGATATCTTAATGTCCTTAGTATTCTTTCCGTAAGATACTAAAAAACTTGTCACTCCAGTTCATGCTTCATTTGACTGACTCATCTTCTCTTAACTCCACATGTAGCTGCTTTACTGAGTCCATCACTTCTCTCTTGCAATCTTTTTTTTTCATTGTAACATCAAAATGCCTTTCCTTTTTCAACTTTTCAAAAGTTTCTTTAGTGATATGTCTGTTCTTTAAATTTGAATGACCAAGGGGGCATACTTATTCAACTGTTCTTTCATCTATCTGTCTGTCTATCTGTCTGTTCATCCATCCATCCATCCATCCATCCATTCATCTGTCCATCCATCCATCCATCCATCCATCCATCCATCCATCTATCCATCCATCCATCCATCCATCCATCCATCCATCCATCCTTCTATCTATCTATCTATCTATCTATCTATCTATCTATCTATCTCTTTCTCTATGTATCATCTATCTATCTAGACTAGATTTTGAATTCTGAACTTAAATTTATTTTACTATAAACTGCCTATGAGTACATATGATATATAGTAAACTGTGAATACCAACAATCTTATTTCAGTATTTGCTTCATGATAGATTTTAATCTTTGATGAATGGGACCCAGTCATAGGAATAACTGAAGTGGTTGACCCTTTGATAAGGACACATGTGGAAGCATTATCACCGAAACCTAAAATGTTTCTTTGTTTGATGCCAAGATCTATCATTTATAGAATTTCTCATTTTTCTCCCCTTGGTTAATGCCAAGTGTAGTTAAATTGAGCCCCTAACACATACTATGCACAATTTAAAAAAATTGGAGATAAAGGAAGCAACTGTCAGAATTGGTATGTTAAGGGGAAGGAGCCATCCATGTTCCTAAATTAATCTGGACAGTAGATTTCTGGTGTGTTTTTGAACCTGAATGGAGCCATTCTTCTGCTAACAAAGATGTGCCAAAGTGTTCACTTATCAAAGCCAGGTTCAGAAGGAAGGATGTCAGGCTGCTGAGTGTTTGTGCAGCTGCTACGCGGAGCCTTGAAACACCCTGTAGATCATTCAGTGGGAACCATGTGTGCTTGCCCAAGCTCACATTTCTCAAGTCCTTACTAAGTTCTTTGATTGGGTTTTTCATCTCTAAGGTCCTTTTTACTCTTTTGGCCATTTACGAGTTTAAAATATCAATTAAATCACCAGGTCATACTTTGTTTCCTTACTATACCATTATTGTATTATATATAGCCTACTCAGTTTGATTATTCTTTTTTTAAAAAGAAATACCCTGAATGAACTCAATAACACATCACTTATAGGCCAAACACTTTTTAGCACAACTGTCATGTTTTATCTAATACCTATATATATTGTTTAGTCTATAAATATCATGATACTGTTTTTATCCTGAGCAGATACTTCAAAGATACTCTTTTGTATCCTGAGCAGAAAGCATTACACATCTTTGAGTAGTAACTACATCTTTGTTTACACTTCTTCCTCAGCAGACTTCTGAAGCCTCTCTTACCTCCCTCCACCATTCACATAAATATCCTACTGTTGTACTCCTTGCTTGCCTGACAAGGCAAATATCTCACAGCCCTATCTATGTCCAAACTGCCATTCCTATATTAGGAAGTGCTCTCCTCCATCCCAACTGTATAGTATGTGTTTGCATTTCATAATCCAAGTCAAACCTGAATATCCAGATTGACTAGCTTTAAAATTTTGAACAGATAATATGAAACCTGCTTTCTATCATGGCTTCTCTTGACAGAGGACAATTGAGTTAGATAAAACTACATAGACTTAAAAACAGACATATTAGTTGTAATTGTTTAGGTAAGTCCATTTTAGTAGTGCTTACAAAATATATCATTTATATCTATAATCTGTCTCTGACTCTTCCATGTCACAAAAAGAATTGCCACATGAATACAGTGTGTCTAGCTAGCATCCTGATCAAATTTCAAAGTCCCCTCAAAGCTTGAGCTTTGTCTTGTGGTTGAAATTTGAAGGCATTAAGAGAACTTCACCTTAGTTAAATAGTCACTCTATTTATTTCTGGGCAAAAATTGACATGGACTATAGTAGAATTGTGGAATGATTAAGTGTATTAACTTCCCAGTGGAAAAAAAAGCAACTATACAAATTACAATGTATATAAAATTTTGAAACATTTTATTAGCACATATTAGTTATATAATATGGATTTAGTTATATTTTTATATATATGCTTACATAGGATATTTTAATTTAATTACATTCTCTCCTCTCTACCATTATGGCTTTATTTTCTATCAATTTCCTCTGATTAGATATATTTCATCCATTAATAAGGCTCAGAATCTTCCAAAGGGACTTTTCTTAAGGTCCATGATACTAATGAAGTAAAAAATTGAAAAGCTTCAAGGGGTTCCTGAAATTGACCAGGTACCTGAGGTTCTTCAAATTTTTAAGAACAGTAAGGACTGTTGGATCACAGATAAGCCCAGTTGCCTTAAAAAGATGTAGACCAGCCACACTGTGTGAAATTAGCAGAAAGCAGCTAAGGAATCTGATCCATCATAGCCAGCTGAACTGTCTGATTGAAAATTCACATTAACTGAATTGCCTGGAAGTGAACCTCCTCAATGTGTCCAGTTCCTGACAGTTATTTACTAATCTCCACACTTCCCAGTTTCTTTAGGCCTCACCCATGCTAGAGTGTTTTGTTTTGTATTGTTTTATTTTGTTCTGTTTTGTCTGGGTGATACAGCTGTCTTTCAGCAATTTATACTCTTATAAATAACTCTTCAGCAATATTCCTGTACATAACCTCTATAAAATGCATTGGTTTCATCAAGCTAGACATTGATGGGATCCTTATTTTGATATGTCATGAGTTATCTATTTGTATTGAGTAGACTTTGTTCAAGCTTTTTCCCAGAAAGTGTCACCCAACTCCCTCCTACTCTTGATGACACCACTTTGCTCAACCTTGCTGTTTCTATGCCTTTAAAATCACAACATAGATGAGCATTCAGCGACTGTTAAGATACTACATTGTTAGGGAAAGGTGTGGCCTTATTAATCCTTTCCATTCTAACTACATTTAATTGCCAATAAATACTAGGTGAGGGGGTGTGGACTTGTGGGCCTCTGGCCTCTCTATAGCAGGATGTTGATAGTCTTGGACACATCTGCAGATCAGAGCTGCTATGATTGACATGCTATAGATGACAATGTTGTTCCAACATTTGAAGCCATCCCCTTGTCCATAATTCCTTCTATCATGTCTTTTGTGATTTAGTCATAAGTCCTGAAGAAAATAACATAAATGTCCTATTGATCAATTGGAACTCAATGGTCACTTATCCTCAGCAATGTTCTCAGTCCCTTGTGTCTCTCTGTGTGTATGTGTGTGTGCGCAGTCACATGTTTAGGCATGTGTGTGTCTGTTTGATCCATACACTCAAGGGTACTTGCTGTGTGTAGGTCAGAGGACTCCTTTGATAAGTAGGTTTTCTCCTCAAGCCATGAGTTCATGGTTAGTATTTCTTGTCATCGGGCTTATGTAATAACCTCCATGAGGCAGCTCAGCCCTTATTATCATGACTGTGAAAAAGTGTAAGATTTTGTAGCTGTAACTTCCAACTGTAAGAGAAAGCTTTTTTGAAAAAGCAATGAATACCATTAATATTATTATTAGAGTATGACTAGTCCCTTATGTCCCTAAGTTCCCCCCCAACAAGTTCATAAGGGCTTCAGTCCTTTAAATAAATTTAAAACTTATAAATTTAATTTGTAAGCACTGAGTGAAATAAGAGGCTTCTTTGAATGTTCAGATTGCTGAGTCTAAGCAAATACATTCATTCTTGAGGTTTGTGAATTTGTGTACGTTTACATGTATAAATGTGAGTCAATAATCTCCATATAAACACATAATAAAGTAAAAGTTCTCTAACAAGCAGACCATATTTGCATGGCTTAATACAACAGTTGGCAAACACTAAGAACTTGCACTGTAAATGTGCTGTACCTAGAATCTTGAATGGAATACTCTATTAATCTGTATGAAGTTCTGTAGAAGTTTTGTTCTAAAATTTAAAAACTCTAATTTTAGTAATTTGCTCAACATGAACAAAAAAAATTTAGATACTTATATGTAGGGTGTCCTGAAAATTTGGGCACAGAGAAAGATTAAGAAAAGGATGACTTTGGGGACAGAAAGATAGCTCAGTAGGTAAAACTTTTTTCTCCCAAGTCTGACAAACCACCTAGGATATAAGAAACACGTAGGAAGGAAGGAATGTGGAATTCTAAAAGTGTTCCTTAAAATTTCTCACGTGGCAGACATGCACACAGTAACTAAGTGCACAGTTAAACAACAATAATAGATAAATAAGAAAAGGAGTGGCTTTTTTATTAGAGAGATTAAGGACAACTTAATTTCAAGCACAAGAATATGAAGCCAGTGTAGAATGTAATAATCTCTAGGGAACTTAATGAGTGAAAAATATAATGGATGCTGAACAAGAATCTGTAAGTTAGTATATATTGAGTTCCTTGAGCACATGACAAGGAGTGGTTCAGCAGAACCATATGGTAGATCTAGTTTTAGTTTCTTGAGAATTCTTTTAACAGATTTCTAGTAAATACTTTTTTGTATTATTTCTTAGTAAGTTTTGTTTTTCCTTTTGAAAACTCTGTTTAGTTTCCATCGCCATGGTTTTTTAGATCTTGGATTTTTTCATGTCTTTGTATATTTAGAATATTAATCTTCTGTCAGATGTAGAGCTGACAAATATTCTCTCCTGATCTTTGGCTTTTTTCTTCACTTGATTTGTCAGTTCCTTAGTTGTACAGGAGGTTTATAATATTATGTGGTCCCACTTATTAGATGTCTGCTTCTATTTCTTGACAAATAGAATTCTGTACAGAATTTCCTTTCCTATTTCTGCATCATGTAGGTACTACCTATATTTTCTTATAGCAATTTTAGTAGTTTGCATTTCAAATTGAGGTCTTAAATTAACTTAGATTGATTGATTTATCAGGGTGAGAGATATATAGCTAATTTCATTCTTTTGCATATGGAATCCAGTTTTCCCAGCAGTATTTGTTGAAAGGGCTGTCTTTTCTCAAGTATATGTGTTTTTTCTGTTTGCTAAATACACATATTTTTGCCAATTAAATATAATTATGAGTATTCATATTTGTGTCTTCTGTTTTATTCCATTTGTCTACATGTTTATTTTTTATGCAGTACCATACGGGTTTTATTACTAAAGCTTTATAATGTATCTTGGAGTCTTGAATACCAATATCGTCAGTATTGAGATTTTTTTTTTTTTTTTTTTTTTTTTTTGCTTAAGGTTGATTTAGCTATCTGAGATCTTTGTGAATGCATATGAATGAAAATATATTTTACTATTTCTGTGAGAGATATTGTGTGTATTTTAATTGGGATTATGTTAGATGTATACATTGCATTTTTGTAGATCATTTTCCAAAATTAATCCTAGCAATCCATAAATATCAGGTTCCTTTATATTTTTCTATTATCTTTGTCTATCTTTTAATTCAGAGATTAAATTTTTTATTGTGGAAATCTTGTACATCCTTGGATAAGTTTATTTTAAGATATTTTATGGGTTTTGATGTTATTGTGAGTGAGAGTATCCCCTTGATCTCGTTCCTGGTGTGTTTCTTTGTGGTATATAGAAAATCTACTGATTTGACTGGTGGGAGAAGGAAAAATTAGCATCTCTCAGGGAAAATACTTTATTGTTTGTCAAATGTAGAAAAGTCATTCTTGAAACATTATAAAAACAATCATCAAAACTGGATTCAGTAGGTTTTACTTAAAGGGCATCCATATAAATACATGTACACATACCTACATATATGCAACAATAATAAAGACAATTATGGGGATATGGGCTGGTCTGTAGAGTGGAAAGAGAATTTAAAAGTAATGTAATTCAATTTATATTAAAAGAACATTTTTAAAAAAAGAAAAACAAGAGGCAGTTGTTGCTGAGCAGTGGATAATTAAAGTAGAAACTTAAGGGTTCTATGGAAAGTCAGTTGTGTTAGACGGTGTTTTGCTTGGGCAAACATGTAAAGGAGTGTTTTCCTGAAGCAGACACCAGTGAAAGGAGGTTCAATTAAGACAGGTAGACTCATGAAAGAACATTTCGCTGAAGCAGTCATAGGCAAAAGGATGTTTTGCTAAAGCAAGAATGTGAAAGGACATGTGATGAAGAATTCTTTGCTAACAAGGCACATTCGTTGGTTCTACTTATATGCATGCTGAGCTCCATTTGCTGTTTTGCACGAAAACTTTCGGCGGTGTGCTGGAGGCTTCTTGCTATTTCAGCAGGCCTAGACTCATGACAGAATGATATCAGCTGATAGACTCACATGAGGCTTTGCTAAGACAGACTGAGGCAAAAAGCATGGTGAGGGAAGACCCATGGATGACTTGGATTGTTTGGAGGGAGTATAATTAGGACTCAACGGGCAGTGACTCGGACTTTGCTTGCTTTGCTTGTATAGCTAGCTTTGCAAAACTTCTTGGTTTCATGTCTTTGCTGATCTCCACTTTCTAGAAAGAAGTACAAAAATAACTTGCCCTGGTGTTCCTGCTGGTCCTGGCCTCTCTTACTGACTAATACCAATTTGATTCATCTGAGGTCTGGCTGTTCCTCCTAGGTCATGCCACTGTTGCTACTATCCTAATTACTGACATTTCTGAACTCTATCCTGACACTACTGAACTAGACTGATTGTATATGATCAAAGTGTTTCTGAATATATTGAGATGCCACTGATGACCTGTGAACTGAACTGCTGATTTCCTGACAATGCAGGTGCGATTTGCTCCAAAGAACCATTCCTTTCTTTTTTCTTTTATTTTATTTATTTACATTGCAAATATTATCCCCCCTTTCCTGTATCTCCCCCACAAACCCCCTATCCCATCCTCCCTCCCCTGCCTCTATGAGGGTGCCCCCTGACCAATCCACCCACCCACATCACTGCCCAAATATTCCCCTACACTGGGACCTTCAGAGGACAAAGGGGCTCTCCTCCCTTTGATGTTCAACAAGGCCATCCTCTGCTACATATGCAGCTGAAGCCATTGGTCCCTCCATGTGTAATCTTTGGTTGGTGGTTGAGACCCTGGGAGCTCTGGGGGACCTGGATGGTTGATATTTTAGTTCTTCCTATTGGGTTGCAAACCCCTTCAGCTCCTTGGGTCCTTTCTCTAGCTCCTCCATTGCTGTCCCTGTGCTTAGTCCAATGGTTGGATGAGAGCATCTGTACCTGTTTTTGGCAGATACTAGCAGTCTCTCAAGAAACAGCTATATCAGGTTCTTGTCAGCAAGCAGTTCTTGGCATCACCAAACAGGTCCACTTCACCTGTATCATGAGAATCTCTCTTTTCCACTAGCTCTGGTATGTAGTGGGCTAGGCGGGAAGTCAAAGCATTTTGAACTATCATTAGAAATAGGGAGAGAAAAAAATGTAAGCTTGCAGATGAGGATGAGAAAGCTTATCTTTACCAATTGCTAAAATCTATTCAAACAAATTGCCTCTTAATAGAAGAATAGAAAACTGGCCCTAGAGTTAGAAGCAGCCTTGTATTTACATTTAAATAACACATCCTTGTATTACATTTAAATAATACATAAATATATACACATACACACAGACACACACAGAAACTCTTGCAATAACAGAAACACACACATATACCCACCCACACTCACACATACACAATCAGACATATACATACAGAGACAGACAGACATACACTAAGGGCATTAATCTATATTACGACAGGTTTTATGTTATCCTAGGTTATTATACATGTTTGGCAATAAGAAATAGCAAAATGATTTCCAGAGTGGTTTTACCATTTTGCAATCCCACCAACAGTGGAGGAGTGTTCCTCTTTCTCCACATCCTCGCCAGCACTTGTTGTCTCTTGAGTTTTTAATCTTAGCCATTCTGACTGGTGTGAGGTGGAATCTCAGGGTTGTTTTGATTTGCATTTCCCTGATGACTAATGATGTTGAACATCTTTTAAGGTGCTTCTCGGCCATCCGAATTTCTTCTGGTGAAAATTCTTTGTTTAGCTCTGTGCCCCATTTTTTGATAGGGTTATTTGTTTCTTTGCGGTCTAACTTCTTGAGTTCTTTGTATATATTGGATATTAGCCCTCTGTCGGATGTGGAGTTGGTGAAGATCTTTTCCCACTTTGTTGGTTGCCGTTTTGTCCTTCTGACAGTGTCCTTTGCTTTGCAGAAACTTTGTAATTTTATGAGGTCCCATTTGTCAATTCTTGATCTTAGAGCATAAGGTATTGGTGTTCTGTTCAGGAACTTTTCCCCTGTGCCCAAGTCCTCCAGGGTCTTCCCAAGTTTCTTTTCTAATAGTTTCAGTGTGTCTGGTTTTATGTGGAGGTCTTTGATCCACTTGGAGTTGATCTTAGTGCAAAGAGATAAGAGTGGGTCAATTCGCATTCTTCTGCATGTTGACCTCCAGTTGAACCAGCACCATTTGTTGAAAAGGCTATCTTTATTCGACCGGATGGTTGTGGCTCCTTTATCAAAGATCAAGTGACCATAAGTCTGTGGGTTAATTTCTGGGTCTTCAATCCTGTTCCATTGATCTGCTTGCCTGTTGCTATATCAATACCATGCAGTTTTTAACACAATTGCTCTGTAGTACTGCTTGAGGTCAGGGATATTGATTCCCCCAGAAGTCCTTTTATTGTTGAGAATAGTTTTAGCTATCCTGGGTTTTTTGTTGCTCCAGATGAATTTGAGAATTGCTCTTTCTAGATCTATGAAGAATTGAGTTGGGATTTTGATGGGGATCGCATGCTCCACTATGTTTATAGCAGCCTTGTTTATAATAGCCAGAAATTGGAAGGAGCCCAAATATCCCTCAAAGGAGGAATGGATACAGAAAATGTGGTATATGTATACAATGGAATACTACTCAGCAATTAAAAATAATGAATTCATGCAATTTGTAGGTAAATGGTTAGACCTGGAAAATATCATCCTGAGTGAATTAACCCAATCACAAAAGAATGCGCATGAAATGCAATCGTTGATAAGTGGATATTAATGAGCCCAGAAGCACTAAATACTCAAGACACAAATAGCAAGTCAAATGATTCCCAAGAAGAAGAAAGGAGAGGACCCTGGGCCTGTAAAGATTGCATCCAGTTTAGTAAAGAAACCAAGGGGGGAGGGGGAATGATTGGGGAACAGTTGGGGGGGGGAGAGGAACTATGGGAACTATGGTGGGTGGGAACTGGGAAAGGGGAAAGCCTTTTGAATGTAAACATAGAACATAGAAAATAAAAATTAAAAAAAAAAGAAATAGCAAAATGTAACTGTAAATTTAAATCTTTCAGAAGCCTTGAGAATGCTTCACATAACACAAAATTCACAGTCCTAGTGATTTAAAAATTTATACTAAGCTAAGTCAAACTCAACTTAAACAACTTTTTAAATATTCATTTGATAATCCTAGTCAGCTACCAGTCTTATTCACCTTTGAAAACATTTAAAATTCAATTCAATCAACAATGGTGAGAAAATTTAATGAACTTGTTTTCTATAGCAATGACTGCTAGCAAGCATCACTTAAAGCCTCTGGAAGATCAATCATTTTTAAAAGCGGTAGCTGAAGTGACCCAGTCAAACTGCGGCGAAGTTTAGAGTGTTTTCCTTCATCTACAATTCTTTTATTCCTAAAGGGAACATTTTTCAAATAATGCAAGATATGCTTTCTCATGCCAGGAATAAAAAAATATAAATGTTTTCATATTAAAAAGATGAAAGTCGTAGTTGCCTGTTTTACTGCTTATGGATAGAGAAAATATTATCCTATGTTACCTGTTTGTCTTTGACACCCTGTCAGATTGTTAGCACACAAAGATTAAATTAAAATAAATTGGATGAATGCAGTCTGGAAGGTATATAAAAGGATAAAAGGTAAATATTTATATCCACAGAAGATTTAAGGCACTTGGAACTGGTGGAATAAGCCAGAGTTAGGAAGAAAGCACCTGTCCTTTTATGTTTTAACTTAGAGGGATGGTAGCCAGCATCCACATCAAAATTAAAGTGAATTTATATTTCTTGTTAATGTGCTGTGTTTGAAATCTCACCTATTTGGGGGGCTTCCATTAAAAAATTCTCAGGTTTGTGACACTATAAAGCAATGGAGTTAGCAATGCCTCTGCTGCTCATCATCAATTATCTCATCCTCTTAAGAATGAAAGTAATGTTTAAGGAATCACAGTCTTATTGTTTCACAGATCTAGACAGGAGGAATTTAAAAGATAGGACTGCAAAGTAAGCATGTGATATCTCCATGTGACTTGGAAATCTCACAGAATGATGGCTGTAAGACAGTTCTACTTTGTATATTCTGCCTCAGGTGACAAGGTATATACACATGGACACACACACACACACACACACACACACACAAACACACACACACACAGAGAGAGAGAGAGAGAGAGAGAGAGAGAGAGAGAGAGAGAGATTCAGAGATCCTTAGACACCAGCACAAGGAAGTAACATTGGTTTTTATAAGTCTTCCTTGGAAGTTGGACACCTGTACTTCAGCCATATTCTGCCTGTAGAAGAAACATATTCTTACTGAAACAAACAACTACTTGCACTTGCACATTGATAATAATAACAATTATCCTTTGAGAAACTTGAACCCAGTTAAAAAATTCTCCCAAGTTTCTTCTCTCAATACAAGTAAATTTCCTTCAAGCACAGCACATTAACTATTTCTATAAGAGTTCAGATCAACACTTCTACCTCATACCTAATCAAGTCAGGATCCTCCCTCACTTTTCCATTTCATGTTACCATTCTTGTAAAATTTTAAAACACCCAATATTATTCACTAGTGACCTTGAGATCCTATCACATCAACATAAAAATCTTCATTGGTGCTTCATTCCACATGTCTGGATCAAAAATGGTAATACTACACTGTATTTCTTGGCCCCAGCTACCTAGGGAACTCTCATGTATTTCATACATGCAGACCTATAAGGAAACAAAGACCACAGTTTTAAATCTCTCTAACTCAATAAACTTTCTTTTACAAACTATTTATTCTTTTTATTGATTACTTTTATTTACATTTCAAATGTTGCCCCCTTCCTGATTTCCCCTCAATTCTCAGATCCCCTCCCTCTGCACTGACCTTTATGCCCACAGCAGAAGGTAGAACAAGTAGAATAAAACTACATCAAGAATCACTACTAAAAACCTAGCTCTTCATACCCAAATGAAATGCAAACTGCAAGCAATGTAAAGATGCAAATCAATATCATCCTACCAAACATCCTTAGTTTTATATAAGTGAAAATTAAGAAAAAATTAAACAAAATGTAAGACATAGAATTCAAAAGACCTGTTATAAGTGTCTGCAAGGAATTTAAACTAGATCCCAAATAAAGACATTAATAAACGTAGAGAAGATAGGAATAAACTGAGTAAAGCTGAACAAAACGTGAACAAAACAAATGGATAGGTGAATTAAAGAAACAAGTTTAGGATATAAAAATATAATTTAATAAACAGAAACACAGTAGCAAATCTACACTAAAATGAAGCTGTGAAAGAAAAACTCAGTCAAATATAAAGCTCAGCAGAAAAACCGATCAACAGTTTAAATCAAAATATTCCATGACAGGACCAAATTTACACAATATCTTTCCACTAACCCAGCTCTACAAAGGATAATAGGAGGAAAACTCCAATACAAGGAAGGGAACTGCACCCAAGAAAAAGCAAGACAGTAACCTTCTTCCATCAAACTCAAAGGAAGATAACTACTCAAAAACAAAGTAACATCAAAAAGTCAGGAAGTAATAATCTCTATTCCTTAATATCGCTTAACATCAATGGACTCAATTCCCCAATAAAAAGACATAGACTAACAGACTGGATACGGAAACAGGACCTTACATTTTGCTACTTACAGGAAACACCCCTCAGAGCCAAAGACAATCACTACCTTAGAGTAAAAGGATGGAAGACAATTTTGCAAGCAAATGGTCACAGGAAGCAAGCTGGAATAGCCATTTTAATATCAGATAAAATTGACTTTCAACCCAAAGTCATCAAAAGAGACACAGAAGGTCACTTCTTGCTAGTCAAAGGAAGAATCCACCAAGAAGAACTAACAATTCTAAACATCTATGCTCCAAATGTAAGGGCACCCTCATTTGTAAAAGAAACTTTACTAAAGCTCAAAGCACACATTGCACCTAACACAATGATTGTGGGGGACCTCAATACTATACTATCCACAGTGGACAGACCAGGAAAACAGAAACTAAACAGGGACATGGAGAAACTCATCGAAACTTTGGACCAATTGGATTTAACATATATATATATATATATATATATATATATATATATATATATATATATATAACATTTTACCCTAAAGCAAAAGACTATACCTTTTTCTCAGACTCTCATGGTACCTTCTCCAAAATCGACCATATAATTGGACACAAGACAGATCTCAACAAATATGAAAGGATCGAACTAATCTCATGCCTCTTATCAGATCACCATGGAGTAAGAGTGTTCTTCAATAGCAACACAAACAACAGAAAATCCTCATACACGTGGAGGCGGACCAATATTCTACTCAATGATACATTAGTCCAGGAAGAAATAAAGAAAGAAATCAAAGATTTCTTAGAATTTAATGAAAATGAAGGCACAACATACCCAAATCTATGGGACACAATAAAAGCAGTGCTTAGAGGAAAACTCATAGCCCTGAGTGTCTCCAAAAAGAAACAGGAGAGAGCATATACTAGCAACTTAATGGCACACTTGAAAGCTCTGGAACAAAAAGAAGCAACTTCACCCAGGAGGAGTAGAAGACAGGAAATCATCAAACTCAGGGCTGAAATCAATCAAGTTGAAACAAAGATAACCATACAAAGAATCAGCAAAACCAGGAGCTGGTTCTTTCAGAAAATCAACAAGATAGATAAACCCCTAGCCAGAATTACCAAAGGGCACAGAGACAGTATTCAAATTAACAAAATTAGAAATGAAAAGGGAGATATAACAACAGAAACTGAGGAAATTCAAAAAATCATCAGATCCTACTACAAAAACCTATACTCAACACAACTGGAGAATCTGGAGGAAATGGACAATTTCCTAGACAGTTACCAAATACCAAAATTAAACCAGGATCAAATAGATCGTCTAAACAGACCCATAACCCCCAAAGAAATAGAAGGGGTCATAGACAGTCTTCCAACCAAAAAGAGCATAGGACCAGACGGTTTTACTGCAGAATTCTATCAGACCTTCAAAGAAGTCCTGATACCAATACTCTTCAAACTATTCCACAAAATAGAAACAGAAGGAACACTACCCAACTCATTCTATGAAGCCACAATTACCCTGATACCAAAACCACACAAAGATCCAACTAAGAAAGAGAACTACAGGCCAATTTCTCTTATGAATATCGATGCAAAAATACTAAACAAAGTACTTGCCAACCGAATCCAAGAACACATCAAAACGATCATTCACCATGATCAAGTTGGCTTCATCCCAGGGATGCAGGGATGGTTCAATATACGGAAATCCATCAACGTAATCCACTACATAAACAAACTCAGAGAAAAAAAAACACATGGTCATCTCATTGGATGCTGAAAAAGCATTTGACAAAATTCAGCATCCTTTCATGCTAAAGGTCTTAGAAAGAGCAGGAATTCAAGGCCCATATCTAAACATAGTAAAAGCAATATACAGCAGACCAGTAGCCAACATCAAACTAAATGGAGAAAAACTTGAAGCAATCCCACTAAAATCAGGGACTAGACAAGGCTGCCTCCTTTCACCATATCTCTTCAATATAGTACTTGAGGTACTAGATAGAGCAATTCAACAACAGATGGAAGTCAAAGGGATACAAATCAGAAAGGAAGAAGTCAAACTATCACTATTCGCAGATGATATGATAGTATAATTAAGTGACCCAAAAACCTCCACCAGAGAACTCCTGCAACTGATAAACAACTTCAGCAAAGTGGCTGGCTATAAAATCAACTCAAGCAAATCAGTACCCTTCCTATATGCGAAGGATAAGCAGGCTGAGAAAGAAATTAGGGAAATGACACCCTTCACAATAGCCACAAATGATATAAAGTATCTTGGAGTAACGCTAACCAAACATGTGAAAGATTTATATGACAAAAACTTCAGGTCTCTGAAGAGGGAAATTGAAGAAGACATCAGAAAATGGGAAAATCTTCCATGCTTGTGGGTTGGCAGGATGAATATAGTCAAAATGGCAATCTTGCCCAAAGCAATATACAGATTCAACACAATCCCCATCAAAATCCCAACTCAGTTCTTCATAGAGTTAGAAAGAGCAATTCTCAAATTCATCTGGAATAACAAAAAACCCAAGATAGCTAAAACTATCATCAACAGCAAAAGAACTTCTGGGGGAATCAATATCCCAGACCTCAAGCAATATTACAGAGCAGTAGTATTAAAAACTGCATGGTATTGGTTCAGTGGCAGGGAGGCGGATCAATGGAATAGGATCGAAGATCCAGAATTGAACCCACACATCTATGGCCAGTTGATCTTCGACAAAGGAGCTGAAAACATCCAGTGGAAAAAAGATAGCCTTTTCAACAGATGGTGCTGGCTCAACTGGAGGTCAACATGCAGAAGAATGAGAATTGATCCACTCTTATCTCCTTGCACTAAGCTCAACTCCAAGTGGATCAAGGACCTCCACATAAAACCAGACACACTGAAACTAATAGAAAAGAAACTGGGGAAGACCCTTGAGGACATTGGCTCAGGGGAAAAATTCCTGAATAGAACACCAATTGCTTATGCTCTAAGACCAAGAATAGACAAATGGGACCTCATAAAATTACAAAGTTTCTGTAAGGTAAAAGACACTATCAAAAGGATAAATCGGCAAACAACAAATTGGGAAAAAAAATCTTCACCAACCCCACATCCGACAGAGGGCTAATTTCCAATGTATACAAAGAACTCAAGAGGTTAGACCCCAGAAAACCAAATAACCCTATCCAAAAATGGGGTACAGAGCTAAACAGAGACTTTTCACCTGAAGGAATTTGGATGGCTGAGAAACACCTTAAAAAATGTTCAACATCATTAGTCATTAGGGAAATGCAAATCAAAACAACTCTGAGATTTCACCTTATATCAGTCAGAATGGCTAAGATTAAAAACTCAGAAGACATCAGGTGTTGGCGAGGATGTGGAGAAAGAGGAACACTCCTCCATTGCTGGTGGGAATGCAAGCTGGTACAACCACTCTGGAAATCAGTATGGCAGTTCCTCAGAAAACTGGACGTGATACTTCCGGAGGACCCAGCCATACCACTCCTGGGAATATACCCAGAAGATTCCCCAGCATGCAATAAGCATACATGCTCCACTATGTTCATAGCAGTCTTATTTATAATAGCCAGAAGCTGGAAAGAGCCCAGATGTCCCTCAACAGAGGAATGGATACAAAAAAATGTGGTATATATACACAATGGGGTACTATTCAGCCATTAGAAACAATGAATTCATGAAATTCTTAGAGAAATGGATGGAGCTGGAGAACGTCATACTAAGTGAGGTGACCCAGTCTCAAAAGAATACCCATGGTATACAGTCACTGATAAGTGGATATTAGCCTAGAAGCTTGGAACACCAAAGACAGAAATCACATATCAAGTGATGTCTCACAAGAAGAAAGGAGTGGACACTGGTGCTAGAATGGACCAAAACATCATTGTGGGGGAGTAAAAGAACAGTGAGGGGGAGGGGGTGGATGCGGGAGCAGGGGGAGGGAAAAGGACATGTGGGACCTTTGGGGGTGGGGAACCAGAAAAAGGGAAATGAATTGTAAATATAGAATATATCCAATAAAAAAAAGAAAAATTGAATCATTCAATCAAATAATATAAAAATTTAAAGACATAAATAAAACAGAGAATTAATTTGGGAAAGTATAAAAATACCATATCTATTAGTTATGAACAAATAAGAAGACAAAGAAGAGAAACAAGAAATAAAGAGGAAGAGGAGGAAGAAGAGGAGGAGGAGGAGGAGGAGGAGGAAATCTATGTCAAACCATAAAAAAGTTCTGCAATAATTCCATAGAAGAATATTTCACAAACTTAGAGAAAGGAAAGTCCATCTATGCATAGGAGGCCTTCATAATATTATGTACGAAGAATTAGGAACAAGGATTAACAAAATACATTATAGGTAAAACACTGAAAACATAGTATAAAGAAACTTGTCAAAAGGTCCAAGAGAGAAGGACCAAGACATACCTGAAGGTAGGACCATTACAGTGACCAATTATTAGAAACATTTCTAAGCCAGTGTGCTTAGAAAGATAGATTTCAATTTCTGAAATCTCAAAATTCTAAAATGGAATATTATACCCAGAAAAACTATCTTTTATGAATGAATAAGATATATAAAACATTGCATGATTAAAAAAGATCAAAAGAACTTCTGGCCACTAAATTAGCTCTACAAAGGGTAGCAAAAGAAATATTTTAGAATATTTCTAAAGAGAAAGAAAAGAATAAACATATCCAAGAGGCCACAGAAAAAAATTAAGAGTATTAGGAAAGAAAAATATTCTAACAATATAACTTGAAATAAATAAAGCAACAGAAAAATATACATATGTAGGCACTAATTCTAAATATTGGTGTTGAGAATTCCCAAGTTAAAAAAAAGTCAAAGAAAAACAGACTGTATTAGGAAACAAACTTTTGCTACCTCTACCTACATCTTTCCACCATAAAAGCTAGATTTTATCTTAGCATACATGAGTGCATGTTTAAAAAACAAAACTAACATGATCTCAGCAAATAAAATTAGAAAACAAGCTCGTGTAGTTTATTCTAGCACTTGAAAAAATTAGACTTCAAACCAAAAATCTTCTAAAGAAATAAAAAGGTTATATTTATTAAGAAAAAAATTCAAGCGAATAGTGCAATTCCACACATATTTGGACCAAGCATAGGTACACCCAATGTCATAAAAGAACATAACATATAGAAAGCCACAGATTATTATGAGCAGTTATAGTCATAATTGTGTAAGAATTCTTAGCAAGAAAATTCTTTAACTTTTAATTTCATAAGTGTATTTAAACAAAAATCTATGAAATATTTTTAGGAAACATTGGAACATCTCGTTGAATTTAAAAGAATTTTGCTTTTCATTATGTTTCAACCAAATTCCCAGGTTTTCTGTGGAAAATCTGTTTGTAATATCTACTAGAACATCTTGATATTTTAGTCTTTTCCTTGTTTTTTTGATGGTGTTGGTAATTGAAGGCAGGTTTGAGCTCATACTTGACCAGCTAGGTTATTAAATTATGACACAGCTATGTACATCTTGAAAAATGATAAATGATAACATCTGCTTTGACTGGTTTGGCCATTAACATTTATAAATCTTTAAAACTTCATCCAGTTCATTATTTGAGTATTAGAAGATTAAGGTAAATAATTCCATGCTGTTGATCATCCTAAATCTGTATTTTTTAGTATACTTTTATTTTTGTTATTACTGTGGGGACAGAGAAAATCCAGGCATATGTACCTCCTTTCTCCTGTCCCAGGGGAAGAGCATTGTACATATCCACTCTTCTACCCATATTTTAAGAGAGTACCCTTATAGTTAAGAATAATATAAATGAATTAATTTTATTATTCTTTTTGGGCTCCATGTCTTTATGTACCTGTTTCATTTCTATATGGATGAAAGAAAAATATCAGGTGAGCTATCAGTATTTGTGAAGTAAAATAGATTAAACAGTTAAATCTAATCTTGGTTTTTATTTTGCTTTGATTCACAAATACAATATCTTTAGTCATGGATATCTCACATTATCTATATTGATTATCATCTATAATATTCTTTATTGCATTTTAGTTTAATGTTTGTTGAAGCTATAAAAGGTCACCACAAAAATTACATAGTATGATCACATAAAATGTATTTATTGGGAAAAATAGCCTTTGAATACTAATGTCTTTTTGTCAGCAGATGGCATGTAGAATCTTTTTGTTTTATTGATTAAGACAACCTTGCATGAATAGATACTTAAATAAATATACTCTGGCCATATTATAAGAAGAGAGGAAAGCATATTTCTATCACTATTGAAAGAAAACAATGTACATTTTCTATTATTTGAACAAGAGAAGTCAACAAAAGAACTTGTTATGACATAAAGTCAAAGGGACAGAAGTGAAAGTAGTGTCAACTGTATATCCTCACAAGACCTCTGTCATTTCCCTTAAAAGGAATCATGCTTAAATTTTATTCAATTTGGACAAATAAAAAGCATATTTATTCCAACTGCATAATAACATTTCTGCTGCAGCCTAGTGCTGCTTAAATCAAGATCCTTATTGCATTAATTGTATATACTTTCTGAAAAATGTAAGTTTATACAATAAATAAGACACATTATTTATGGATAATATTTTTCAATAATCTTTAGTCTTCAATAGAAAAGTAAGTGAATGTAAACATTTAAAGATCCCAGAGTTTGTGATAAAGGGTGGGGGTAATAAGGATAAGAACAGAAAAAGGAGACAAGAGAGCAAACCAGGTTGAATATTGAGAGCATCTACCTAGTGATACTCTCAGGAAATGCTTATATGGTGAAGTAACTTAACAAATACATACTGAATTACTCCCACAAATCTTACTTCATTTTAGTACATTGTCTTCCATTATTCTTCAAATATGAATTAATCTTATTTCATCAAATTTCTTCTGTATTAATTTAGCATAATATGAATTTTGGTAATTTTGATTTCATGAAACAATTTATACTTTTACACACTAGAATTTGATAAATCTTATTTAATATACTTTTGTGAATTATAGAAAACTAAACTTAAAACTATAATTTCAGCATTTTCCTGACGCTCATTAATGAAATTTCATAGAACCACTGATTTTATCAACTCTCACTTAGATGATGAAAATTTATTTGATACAATATTGAGTGGCAGAATATTCTGACTTGAAGTCATTATTTTTTTTATTTTAACATTAAGGCCAGTTTATATTGACCAAATATTACTAGAGATGTGCTATTCTACTGGGGCATGTTAGATTTTTTCCAGGGCTACATTTTTAGAGAAAGCTGACCCTTTCTCTGTTGGCAGCTAGCAATTACAAATAAACAGTTCCTTGGTTATGGATAGAATTTTATGTTCAACTACTCTATTGCGCAGTTCTTTCTCAGTATAGTTTGCACAATGATCTTTTGTTTCATTTTCTTTTATTTTTTTGTTTTATGTATGCTGCTATGCTCCCTGTGGGTTTGTTTGTTCACTGTCCTGTTGTGCCCAGGAGACACCATTTACATATAATCATCCAACTTTAGCTCTTAAGTTCTTTATGTCCGCCATTTTTCAATGTTCCCTGAGCTTTGGAAGTGGGAACACAGTATTAACTATGTTACACTTAGGTTAAAGCATTCTTTAGTCTCTTATTCTCTATGTATTGACCCATTGTGTTTCTCAGTGTTGATAACTTCCCTGATAAAGGTGGAGAGCAGCCTTAATGTATAAGTACAATGGTAGGGTAATAGAAATTTGTCAGAATAATAGTAGTAGATTCTTTTCTATGGTCTATTATATGTGTAGCCATAGGTTCTGGTCATGATAATGTTGCCATGTATGGGTTTTATCTTCTGGATCAGGCTTAAAATCAAAGCAGAAAGTGATTGATGACTCCGATGATTTTAGTGACCCTATTGTAACAGTTGGCATGTCTTGTCAGAACAGTCATTATTATAGCTTATAAGACTCAGAGCTCACTAAAACTAGTGATTACTCTTCTCTTCCTTGTATATTTAAACTATTAAGAAAAATAAAAGTTTTAGGGATCTGTGTGGAGCAAGGAACAATTATTCTTTCAAGCCCCCAAGAAACAAGTATATCACATCTTTACTCATTTGTGGATATTAATTTATAATCTTTAGGCACATGCGCTTCATTTCAAACAGACAAAGGTCAAAAAGTAACTAAGAGCACAGAAAGGGACCTTCAAGGCAGAGGAGAGAGAATGTTGTGAGACATGAAGAGTGAAAAGGAAAGTATAGAACAGGATAAGCTGGGGTGGGAGAAGAGAGAACAGTTGAAGAAGGAAACCGAGAGGAATAAATGAAACCGAAGGCTTTTAAAAAAAACATTAAAAGTAATTTGGAAACTTACAACTATAGAAGCTTCCCAAAATGTCTGTGCATATACATAAAGAGAGTCTAAGTGAGTTACTGTATGTCTGGGTAACTATGTCTCTACTAGAATCCAGATGCTAACTGGATTAAAATCTTGCTCTGAAAAATACTTGTTTTGAAACTTTTGGCCAATGGTATTGAAAGGATTCCCAAGTATTTTAAGTTATTGTAATTGCTGATGGTTATGTTAGGATCTTTACACTAATACACTTTTGCTAAAGATACCACACTCTTGACTTGTAATACATAAAGAAATAAATGTGGTAATATCCTGTAAATTTCATTTGTTTTTGATTGTTTGTTCATTTGGTTTGTTTTAATTTTTATTGGCTATTTTCTTTATTTACATTTCAAATGCTATTCCCTTTCCTGGTTTTTCCCCCAAAAGACCCTATTTCAGACCCCCTCTCATGCTTCTATGAGGGTGTTCCCCCACTCTCTCACTCACTCCCGCCTTCCCGCCCTTGAATTCCTCTATACTGGAACATCAAACCATCACAGGAACAGGGGCCTCGCCTCCCATTGATGCCCGACCAGCCCAATCTCTATTACATATGCAGCTGGAGCCATGGGTCCCTCCATGTGTACTCCTTCATTGGTGGTTTAGTCCCTGGGAGCTCTGGGGGTCTGGTTGGTTGATGTAATAGTTCTTCCTATGGGGTTGTTAACCCCTTCAGCTCCCTCAGTCCTATCTCTAACTCCTCCATTGGGGACCCTATGCTCAGTCCAATCGTTAGCTACAAGCATCTGCCTTTGTTTTTGTCAGGCTCTGGCAGAGCCTCTCAGGAGACAACTATATCAGGCTCCTGTCAGCAAGCACTTCTTGGCATCAACACCAGTGTCTGGGTTTGGTGATTGAAAAAGGGATGGATCCCCAGGTAGAACAGTCTCTGGATGGCCTTTCCTGCAGTTGTTGCTCCACACTTTGTTTCTGTATTTGCTTGCATGAGTATTTTGTTCCCTCTTCTAAAAAGGACTAAAGCACCCACACTTTGGTCTTCCTTCTTCTTGAGCTTCATGTGTTCTGTGAATTATATCTTGGATATTCTGAGCAATTGGGCTAATATCCACTTATCAGTGAGTGCATACCATGTGAATTCTTTTGTTATTGGGTTATCTCACTCAGGATAATATTTTCTATTTCCATCCACTTGACTAACACTTTCATGATTTAATTGTTTTTAATAGCTGAGTAGTAGTCTATTGTGTAAATGCACCCCATTTTCTATATCTATTCCTCTGTTGAAGAACATCTGGGTTTTTTACAGCTTCTGGCTATTATATATAAGGCTGTTATGGGCATGATAAACAACTTCAGCAAAGTGGGTGAATATAAAATTAACTCAAACAGATCAGTGGCCTTCCTCTATTCAAAGGATAAACAGGATGAGAATGGAATAAAATGGCACCCTTTACAGTAGTCGCAAATAATACAAAATAACTTGGTATGACTCTAAACAAGCAAGTGAAAGATGTATATGACAAGAACTTCAAGTCTCTGAAGAAAAAAATCAAAGATGATCTCAGAAGATGGAAAGTTCTCCCATGCTCATGGGTTTGCAGTATTAGTATAGTAAAATGGCCATCTTGCTGAAAGCAATCTACAGATGGCGTGCAATCCCAATCAAAATTCCAACTCAATTCTTCATAGAGTTATGAAGAACAATTCTTAAATCCATTTGAAATAACAACAACAACAAAAAGGACCTTATAGCAAAAACTATTATCAAGAATAAAAGAACTTCTGGAGGAATCACCATCTCTGACCTCAAGCAGTACTACAGAGCAATAGTGATAAAAAAAAAAAAAAAACTGCATGGTACTGGCACACAGACAGGCAGGTAGATCAATTGAATAGAATTGAAGACCCAGAAACGAACCCAAACACCTATGGTCACTTGATCTTTGACAAAGAATCTAAAACCATACAGTTGAAAATAAAAGCACATTTTCAACACATGGTGTTGGTTCAACTGGAGGTCAGCATGGAGAAGAATGTAAATTGACCCCTTCTTTGTTTTTAATGGATGTCTTCTTTATTTACATTTCAAATGTTATTCCCTTTCCCAGTTCCCCCTTCCTGGATAGCCCTTGTCCTATCCTTTTTCCCCCTATTTCTATGAGGGTGTTCCCCCACCCACCTGACTCTCACCTTCCTGCCCTCAACTCCCCTACTCTGAGGCATTTATCAAGTCTTCATAGGACCAAGGACCTCTCCTTCTATTGATGCCTGACAAGGCAATCCTTGGCTATATGTGTGGATGGAGCCATGTTTACTCTTTGGTTGGTGGCTTAGTCCCTGGGAGCTCTGGGGGATCTGGTTGCTTAATATTGTTGTTCTTCCTATGAGGTTGCAAACCCCTTCAGCTCCTTCAGTCCTTTCTCTAACTCTTCCATTAGGAATGCCATGCTCAGTCCAATGGTTGGCTGCAAGCCTCTGCCTCTGGCAGGGCCTCTCAGGATACAGCCATATCAGGCTACTTTCAGCAAGCATTTCTTGGCATCCACAATTGTGTCAGAGTTTGGTGACTGTATATAGGATGAATCCCCAGGTGGGACAGTCTCTGGATGACCTTTCCTTCAGTCTATGCTATATACTTTATCTCCAAATTTGCTCCTGTGAATCTTTTGTTCTCCTTCTCAGACGAACCAAAGCACCCACTTTGGTTTTCCTTCTTCTTGAGGTTCATGTGTTCTGTGAATTGTACTTTGGGTATTAACCAATCATTTGAGTATATTCCCAGGAGTGGTATAGCTGGATCCTCAGGTAATACTATGTCCAATTTACTGAGGAACCACAAGACTGATTTTCAGAAAGGTTGTACCAGCTTGCAATCCCACCAAACATTCTTTTCTCCTTCTACAAAGCTCAAGTCCATGTGGATTAAGTACCTCCACATAAAACAAAATAAACTGAAATTAATGGAGGAGAAAGAGGAAAAGCGCATTGAACATATGGGCACAGGAGAAAATTTCCTGAACACCAATGGCTTATGCTCTAAGATCAAGAATCAACAAATGGGACCTCATAAATTGCAAAGCATCTGTAAGGCAAAGGACACTCTCAATAGGGCAAAATGGCAACCAACCATTTCCCAGATACGGAAAAGATATTTAACAATCCTACATCCAATAGAGGGCTGTTTTCCAATATATACAAAGAACACAAGAAATTAGGCTTCAGAGAACTAAATAAACCTATCAAAAATGGGGTACACTGTTAAGCAAAGAATTCTCAACTGAGGAATATTGATTGGCTCAGAAGTACCTAAAGAAATGTTTAACATACTTAGTCATCAGGGAAATGCAAATCAAAACAACCCTGAGATTTCACCACACTCAGTCAGCATGGCTAAGATCAAAAACTCAGGTGACAGCAGATGTTAATGAAGTTGTGGAGAAAGAGGAACACTCCTTATTGTTGGTGAGATTGCAAGCTGGTAAACCTTTCTGAAAATCAGTCTAGTGGTTCCTCGGTAAATTGGACATAGTATTACCTGAGGATCCAGCTGTACCACTCCTGGGCATATACCCAAAGAATTCTCCAATGTACTACAAGGACACATGCTGGAAGATGCTAAGGATTTTAGTAACACTAATTATTAAATATGATTATGTAAGTTGGTTCCTGCTATGTTTCTACCATCCAATTTTCATGTTTCCCCTTTTGTTTTGTTTTTGTCTTAAATAATATTTAGTGATCACGTCTCAATATTTTATTGTTCTCTATTGAAATCTAACCTTATTTTGTACATAAATATTATGAAATAATTGTACACCATTATTTGATGAATGAAAAATGATCAGTTTTTTATCCCAAAACATCCAAATACAACATATATCTTAAGTCAAAAGTTGTGTTTGTGAATTGTTTTACCAACTTACCTTTTTGGACCCCGAAATGTTTTTAACTTTCTTAATGTACTAGTTTTAATTATATTTAGTGATAGTTTTCACGTCTTTCATGTAAATATATATGCTTCAGACAAGAAAACAACAGCAAAAGCAAAAAAAAAGTATAAAATCTTCAAATCTCTTCTTGAGTCATGTCAGAAATCAAGGAATGATTAGATATCAGATATTGAAGTAAGGAGTGTTAATGTTGCTTGTATATTTTCAATTAGAAATATTAAAGGGGACAAACTTTTAAGAAATATTACAGAGAATATGAATTTTATCTCCACGATGACAATATAATTAGTGGGCACAAAGGAAATGTGGAGCAAACAGCATAATTATTAATTCTTTTAACCTTGTATCTTTGTTAAGCAAAATCAACCACTACAAAATAATAAAAATAATCCTGTAATGTATTAAAATCTAGTAAACGTGGACTGTAGATTGGTCTCAGTGGTTACTCCTTTGCTCTTCCTGTAGAAGTCCAGGATTAAGTGTCTGCTACCTGCATTCAGCAGCTCCCAAGGGCCTGTAACTTCAGTTCAAAGAACTAAGATGTTGCTTTCTGGACTGTGTCTGTAGGGACTTGCAAACAAATGGTTCACACACATGCACTCGGGCACACATACAGACACATAGAATTAAAAGAAAATCTGCCCCCCACCCCAAGTAGAAAAGGATAATATTATATCCTTCATTATAGTGTGATTAGTTGGGGTTCTAGCACTTTCTAAATGAAGTGACAGCATCATGAGTAAGTGAAATCCATAGCTCACATTACTCTTTCATCACAATTTAGCACTGTGTGTTTTTTAAACCACTGTCTTGTTTGTTACTTGTCAATACATTTAGCGTAGTTTTACCAAGTGCTCCTAAGTTTGCTAAACAAATAAAGCAAAGTGCAGATGTCAAAAGTGAAATTACCTTTTGGGGGAGATATGAAACAGAGAGCCACACATCTCTTCAAATTTACCAATTCTTATAACACAGAAAGGTAACCACAATAAACTGTGACCACCTACAGAGACAAAAGAGAACATGATTGTAGTGACAAGAAAGGACATTATGCACGGGTTCTTTAAATCCTGTAGCTAACTAATTTCAGGTTGACTGAAACTTTAGGAGAAATCTTATCTCAGTTATGAAATGTAAGTCACAAAATGTTAATTTGCTCAAGGTCATGAAAACAGTCACTTTGAATATCCGGCATATGATTTTCAAATTCATGGGAATCCCGAGTAATGGGAGGCTGTCGTGTAAGTGCTGAGCTCAAGTACTAAAGCATGAGCATCTAAAGTGTGAATCGAATTAATAGATATATTCCATTGTGAAGTTGTCTGTTCCAAGTGTAGGCGAGTGTCCAGTTTTTACAATTGAAGACATAATTTTTAAGTGTGTGAAGTTGTGAACGATATTCTAGAAGAAATTGAGCGAGCATCAGGAGTAGCTGGTTGAACTTTCCTTACCTGACTCAGGTGGAGACCGATTCCACCTCCCTTGTTAGAAGTTTCTAGGAAGCATCCCTGACCTCCAACCACTTACTTCTGTTATTTTGTCCCATAAAATTAGAAAATAGAACAAAAAGAAGGGAAAAAGCTAATGTATCCTCTGATACAGGATATTGCTGCTTTGAACATTTTAAGATGAAATTTATGTGGAACCAGATTAATTTTAAGGAACTCCCTGTGGGTTCTGTTTGTTGTTTTGAATTGCTTTAATAGTAAACTTGCATTATTTATGTTTATTAATATTTAGAATGCACTCTGCAAGGATGATTTTCATCTGAGTTATAATTAGTCTCAGATGATGAATGCAATAAAATGATTATAAACAACTTTGTGAGATCATTATCAGCGTCCTGGGAGAAAATGTTACAACACTAGTTCAGTATTTCACCTTCAAAGATCCATGAAATGAGATTCAACCCATTTAAATTTTTACATGGGTCACATTAAATTTATGTTCTTCATGAATTTATTGAAGTTCTCATTCTGATTCCTTAAAATGAAGCTCATAGTTCTTATATGTAAATAGTTGGACATTTTGAAAGTCATCTCTTAATTGAAAGATTGCTTCTTTGTGATGTGTTAAGAAATTCAGTTGTGTAAAAATGCTACATGAACATTAATGATAAACTTATGAATACAGAAAGTAATGTTGGCATGGGAGCACAGTCTCCTTAAATAGCATGTAAGATGTTTGCATGTGCTTTGGATGACTGAATGTATAATATCCTAATAATTATTTTCACTATGCATCTGTTATGCAAGATTTCTAATAGTTGTTTTTTAAATTATCTAACAAATAATACATATGTGTTATAGCAAAATGGAATACTTTGATATATTACTGTAAATGAAACTTATTTTTTCTGTATGACAAATATTAATATATAAAAATAATAATCTAATTAGATATTTTTAACATTTCCTTTATGTGAAAAATTGAATTTGTAAATCAACCTAACAATATTAGGGGAGCTTTACATATTTGAGAATTATAATCTATAAAAGTTTTCTTTATTTGCATGACTAGCATAGTTGAGAGTTGTTGAAGTAAGGGTAGTGAATGTATTCCATGACAACATTTGCATATTTGATAAATGTATTTTGTCCATTTATATTTACTTTTTAGTCATTTATGAAAAGTACTCTTTATATTTTAAGTATCTACTTATATTTTGTCAAATATTTTCATTACTTTCTTACATGCTATCTATTTTTAGGATCTGACTTTCCTTAAAATATATTTGTTGCTGATATTTACCATGGCAAATAAGAAACACTAATTTTTAATATTTCATTAATGTTATGCATTTATGTTAGTAAATATGTTTTTTTCTACTTCTCTCAGTTTTGCTTATTATATAAATAGTTGTATTTTGTGTATTTGTATTCTTTCTTTAAAAAAAATAATAAAACATTGCTTTAGTCCTGTCTAGAGTTGTTAGCTATATGATCACAGTTTTTCTCCTGTGTATATTTTATGCCATCAAATAAAAGCATCATTTTATTTGTAGTTATTTATTTTCCTTTCATGGTTCTTGCTCACTTCCTTCTTGGCATTCAACTTTAAAACATTCTGCCTGAATAGAACTCACCCTGGACTCTGTGTCGGGCAATGTAAGTGTATACATGATCTTTCCTCCAGGGACTAACACCTACTTGGTATATCCATTTGTTTTGTTTAATATTACTTTACACATCCAGTGGAGAATTCTTCATCCTTTGTATTTATTATAGTTGCTTCTTATTCTCCATTTTCATCACTAATATTCTATATATTAGCATTATGCCAAAACTACATTACTAGAATTACCCCCAATTTTGTTTATATAGCATCCTTTTTGTTTTGATTCCTAATTGACCTTGATTCAGGTTACTATTAGCTTTTCAGTACATATGAAAAATATGCCTGAGCTTTCCATTTTCTCTATTTGTGATCTAGGTGTCCCATGTTACTAATAATTAGCATCTACTCCCTTCTCGTTATATGTAGGATGCATTGTAGATTCACTCCCCTAAGGTCCCACATGCCCTTTTCCCTCCCCTTGCTCCCTCATCCACCCCTTCCCATTTCCCTGTTCTGGTATTCCCCTACACTGATGCTTTGATCCTTTCCAGCACCAATGTCCATTCCTTTCTTCTTGTCAGACATCATTTGGTATGTGAATTGTGTTTTGGTGTCCCAAGATTCTAGGCTAATATCCACTTATCAGTGACTGCATACCATGGGTATTCTTTTGAGAGTAGGTTACCTCATTTAGTATGATGTTCTCCAGATCCATCCATTTCTCTAAGAATTTCATGAATTCATTGTTTCTAATGGCTGAATAGTACTCCATTGTGTATATATACCACATTTTTTGTATCCATTCCTCCGTTGAGGGACATCTGGGTTCTTTCCAGCTTCTGGCAATTATAAATAAGGCTGCTATAAAGAATAGACAAATGGAACCCCATAAAATTACAAAGTTTCTGTAAGGCAAAAGACACTGTCAAAAGGACAAATCAGCAACCAGCAAATTGGGAAAAGATCTTCACCAACCCCACATCCGACAGAGGGCTAATACCCAATGTATACAAAGAACTCAAGAAGTTAGACACCAGAAAACCAAATAACCCTATCAAAAAATGGGGTACAGAGCTAAACAGACTTTTCACCTGAAGAAATTCGGATGGCTGAGAAACACCTTAAAAAATGTTCAACATCATTAGTCATTAGAGAAATGCAAATCAAAACAACCCTGAGATTTCACCTCACACCAGTCAGAATGGCTAAGATTAAAAACTCAGAAGACATCAGGTGTTGGCGAGGATGTGGAGAAAGAGGAACACTCCTCCACTGCTGGTGGGACTACAAGCTGGTACAACCACTCTGGAAATCAGTCTGGCGGTTCCTCAGAAAACTGGACATGATACTTCCGGAGGACCCAGCCATACCACTCCTGGGAATATACCCAGAAGATTCCCCAGCATGCAATAAGGATACATGCTCCACGATGTTCTAAAATGTTTTTTATTAACTATGTACCATTAATTGAATCATCATATTTCAGGAAAAATGTTACATTCTTAGATAACTCACCATTATATTTCTAATGCTGCATCCTCTTGCTTCTGTTTGCTACTAACCTGTTTCATGCTTTTCATAGACAGTATCAGTAATAGAAAATTAAGATATCACTTTTTATTTTTTATATTTCTCATACTAAAATATAATTCATATCAGGGGTTTCTTCAAATAGATCCTTTTTTACTTACCTAAAAAAAAACAACTACAAATGAATTAAACACCTCAACATCAACCTGAAACTGCTAAAATAAAAGGTAGAGCCAGAGGGAAAGACTTTCTAAATAGGGTTCTGATTGTTTTGGAAACAATGCCAATAACTGACTGATAAAATCTATGAATGAGGTCGCTTAGCTTAGGCTAAATGAACTGGTCAATAGGGTGAAGGGACAGCCTGCATAATGGGAAAGTCATTGGCAGGTATTTATCAGACAGATACCATAAAAAACACACAGAAGGCAAACCATTAATAATAATAATAATAATAATAATAATAATAATAATGATAATGATAATGATAAAACCTGGATTCTTGTGGTCTCCAAGGGTACTATGTGCATCTTCCACTTTGAGTCAAGGAAACACTTTAATAAATGAGAGTAAATTTAATTTTATAAATTCAAGTAACATAATAAAATGTGACCTATATAGTCTTCTCAAAGGAAGAAATAAATATTCGAAAACATTTTAGAAAGTGTTCAAGTTCCTTCAGTTAAATGGTCAGAGAAATATAATTAAAACTCTTCCAGCTCACCAATGAGAATTTCTCTCATAATAAATGAATTGACATTAAATGCTAGTGAGGATGGGGAGGAAGCAGAAATCCATTCTACCAGTGGTGGGTATATAAAATGGATTATTTATTATAGAACTCAATGTTAGGTTTCCTTAAAAAGCTAGAAAAAGAACTATAAAATGACCCATCTATATCACTTCTGAGCATATATCCAAAGGACTGGGTATTCTTCAGCAATCCTTGCTGCTCTAGGTTTATTCTGTTCTATTCACATCAACAAAGGAATGGAAAGGCTTAGATATTTATCAACTGATGAATGAGTAATGGGCATGTGGTGCATACACACAAGTCTTTTTTTCACCAATTAAAATACTATTTTAAAAATCAACTTAGAGATATCTAGCTAGTTGAATATTGTTGCCCTTAGAATGCATGGAATATGAAACAAAATCCCCAGTGCCAGGTATGGGGTACTTTCTCATGAGTTGAGGAAAATAACAGCCCCAGAAATGCCCCCCCATACACACAGAGACATGGCTTCTTCTATTGTTCTTTATATCCCCCAAGAATTAGATGTTAAAGCTCTGTAGTTGAAGATACCTCACAACTTGATTCTGAGGCAAGAAAAAATCAAATTGAAGTTGAGCTGGAAGACTTTTTTGCTGCTGATTTATTCTGGCTGCTGGAGAAGAAAGTCATCACTCTAAGCAAAGATAAACTAACTACAAAAAAAGAAGTTCTGCCAGGCACTTGGACTCAGTAGTACAATAGTGGCATGAATGTTCTGAGGACCACCAACTAACTGCTCTTTGATGAGATTTGAGGCTGTCTCCAAAGGAAGAAATGTATGTATATCTGCTCCTATAAACTTCATTATAAACCTATGGTTTAAAATGTTTTAGGAGTGAATTATCCCTGTTGTTTGGCTAACGTATTTATGTTTGTACTCATAGACTAAGACTTCTCTCTTACTAAGAAGTGTTTCTCTTTGTAGTCAATGATGGTAAATGCAGAGACCTGCCTGCTTAAGATGATTAGAGTAGGGCAGTTGAGTGATCAGCTCATCAAAAGACATTTAGAGTAACCCATGTAAAACTTTGAAAATATTTTAGGAGGTGGAAAGAATATAAACATGTTGGAAAGAAGAGTTCCAGAAATATAATATTCTATGCACCAGACACAATTGTAATCAACCCACAGCCACTGTGGCTACGCTCACAAAGCCTGAGCAAGACTAGGGATGGGAATGGTCAGATATTGGTGGGGGAAGACTACAGAGGGTGTTATTCCTTATCTACAGAACAATTGGCTACTGATGGATTCAGAGAAAGAAGGAGTCATTGAGTTGTTACATATTCACTAATGATTCCTGAGAAGTCTAGCAGACTCTAATAAATAGGCCCAAATCCACACATGCACAGATGCATTAGTTAAATTCCAAAGGGTACAAAGCAAAGTAAAAAGATGTAAACATAGAAAAAGGACCTGGAGAGAGCAGTCAGGTGGAACAAAGATTGATAGATGAGAGTCCTTAAAAAAATATGATATGCAGATCAAAAGATTCATGTCATTTCATCAGTTAAGGCTGTTATATCTAAGTTCTAACAGAAATAATCCATTTTTATAAACTTTTGGTCAACATAATACTTGCATACCTTCATTTCAAAACTTTCATTTCTTCCTTTATTTTTCCCTTTAAACATCATTTTCCTTTAGGTAACTATTTTAATCAGCATGTAATTAAATTTTGTTGTGTAAAACAATTGGCAAGAGCATCTGGTTTTTGAAGATAATTTTAAGCCAATTACAGTCATTATCATAATTGATGACTTATATCAGATTTTTCATGCTTTTATTTTTAAATATTTGCTGAATATTTTTTTAATCTTAGTAGATAATTATGATAGTTTTATTTAACTTCCAAGTATTTCAGCTGGTTCATTCATTATCATCTACATTAAATTATCATTAATGCTAAAGTTTTATGTGTAAAGTTATATGTGATTTAAATATATGCATGGATGGGAACAAAAAAGTCTTCTGGTGATTCCTTTAGCTTTAAAAATTCTGTTGTAACAGAAATGTATAATGCATACAGAAAATAAAAGTTGAACACCATAACTTACATTATATAAGATATAGAGAAGTTAAAATGCAGTGTGTTTGCAAATGCTAAATAATTGCTTAACAGTTTAAAATGATAATTTGAAATTAGGTTTTGTGTAAACCTCTTTGTAAATGCATACAATTTTAGAAATAGTACATACTAAAGGAAACAAGTAAGTGTCACCTCTTTAAAATGTTTTTCACAATTTACAATTACAAACTTTTCAAAGAGAGCATGAACTGCAAAAAACTACAAAGAAGTCAACATAATTTTAAATATTATATCTCCAATATTATAATTGTTTTAAATGTAAATTGAGTTTTCCAGCAACATGGAGTATTAAGATGGCTGAAAAACAAAAATATAAAATTCACCTATATGCAGAAACAAGAAACACTTGATTTTCAAAACACCCATGGGAGGACTATGAAGAAAGAGTTCAGCATTTCAATGAGTAGAGAACCCACACAGAAATCCAATCTCTCACTCCTCCCTTGTGGATCCTGTGCTCAGTCCAATGGTCTTTCATTAATAAAGAGACAATTTTAGATGACATTTTCCTAAGTGAAAAAGCCATGCAGAAAAGACAAATGTTGCTTGATTTCATCTTTGGAATCCTAATGCCTAATTCATATAAGCCAGAGATTGGAATGGCTTGCAATTTTCAGAGACTAGGGTTTGGGGAATGGAGTTTGTCAAAGAGTAGAAATTTTCAGCTAGGGAGGATTAGTAAATTCTAGAGATCCAATATTGTTCAACATGATGACTACAGTTAGTGATATGGAATTTTGTGCTTGAAATTTCCTAAGACTGAATTAGAAATGCATTCATCACAGAAGAAAAATAACTCTGAGTTGATTTATATTAATTATAGAATATACATACCTACTTATGTGTTTATTTCATAATATCACATTTCAATTTTATTTTCAAGAATTATTATTCTGTGTAGGGGATTCTGCATGAAATGGCACATATGTAGAAGGTGCAGAATAATATTTTGAAGTTGGTACTCAGCAAGGGATCAAGCTTTACACAGTAATTATTTTACATACTTAGCTAACTTGTTTGCACTAAATAATCAGATTTTATATTTTAAATATATGTATCCTTTGTCTATTACATTTCAGTAAAGCTTCAAACCTTACAAGGTTAAATTAAAATTAGAATTAGAATGGCCATATGGTCAATAAGATACTGGAAGAATGAAAATAATGTTATTTTAAAGACATAAAGGTTTAAAATTTAATATTTATATGTATATAAAACATATACCTCAAAGTTCCATGCATTGAGGTGAAATGTTAGTCTTTGATACATTTTCATTACTTCATTTATATATGCTTCCTCTTTTTCATTAGATCTATTCTTTATTTACATTTCAAATGTTGTCCTCTTTCCTGGTATACTCCCCCGCCCCTGCAAAAGTTCCCTAACCCATTCCCCCTCCCCCTGCTCACCAATCCACCCACTCTTGCTTTGCTGTCCTAACATTCCTCTATACTGGGGCATCTAGCCTTCTCAGGACCAAGGGCATTTCCTCCCTTTGATATCCAACAAGGCCATCCAGACCTATGAGTCCCTCCATGTGTACTCTATGGTTGGTGGTTTATCCCCTGGGAGCTCTGGGGGTACCTGCAGCTCCTTGGGTTCTTTTTCTAGCTCCTCCATTGGGGACCCTGTGGTCAGTTCAATGGTTGGCTGAGAGTGTCTTCCTCTGTATTTGTCATCTTACACCAGTCAGAATGGCTAAGATCAAAAACTCAGGAGTCAATAGGTGCTGGCAAGGATGTGGAGAAAGAGGAACACTCCTCCACAGCTTGTGGGATTGCAATCTGGTACAATCACTCTGGAAATCAGTCTGGTAGTTCCTCAGAAAATAGGGCATAATATTACCTGAGACCCTGCTCTACCACACCTGGGAATATACCCAGGGTATTCTCCAGCATGTAATACGGACACATGCTCTACTATGTCCATAGCTTCCTCTTTATTAAGTTATTTGTTGCTAGGGGAAATTCTGGCTTCTCAGCTATTGATTAGCTATTGATCAATAAAATAATTTTATAGTGTGAAATGTATACTGCCTTCAGTGGTGAAATCACCTATTAATTTCATCATCTATTATTAAATTCTGCATATTTATGTAGCATGCTCTGATGACCTTCCCAATGAGTTCTATACTAAACTTTTATACAGATTGACATTTCTAATATTGAAATTATATTCTACTTTTGTTTCTTTAAAAATTGAAATGTTTATTTACTATTTTTCAGTATGTAAAATCAAGCTTTGTTTGCAATACATTGTGTCTATTCTAAAAATATAAAGATAACCTAGAATCAATTTATTCTTGAGAGAGATCCGTATTTTTTGAGAATCTCACACTGAAAATCTGTAACATTTTTATTTAGTTATAATGTGCAATATGCAACTCAACATTTTGTTTGCTGATGAATTTTGACTTAATATTTTTTGGAAAGCTCAAGAAGAAGGAGCGTGTATGTGGTTTAGCTGTAATAAAAAGGATAGTAGAAGTTACAACAATACCCATGAAGACTGGTTACCAGCACAAATGGAAAACTGGAGATTTTTCTTTGCACAGATTATTTAAGTTCAGATTGTGATCAACTCATATCAGGTTTGTCTAACACAAAAAAAAAAAGAAAAAAGAAAAAGAAAAAAGAAACATGACCTCATAAGATTAAAGGATAGCTTAAAATGTTTTTACACTGTAAGTGCTATTATAATATAAATGATATTATAGTTATTTTTACATGAAGACTATGAGGCCAGACTAACAGAATATGAGTCAAGTTGGTATTTGTTAGTCATTTTCATTTTTTATTAGATATTTTCTTTATTTATATTTCAAATGCTATGCCCTCTCTTGGTTTCCCCTCCAACAACCCCCTAAACCTCCCAACTGCCCACCTCTGTGCACCAACTCATCCAACCCCTCTTCCCTGTCCTGGCATTCCCTTACACTGGGACATCGAGACTTCAAAGGAAAGGGCCTCATCCCCCATTGAGGTCCAACAAGGCTATCCTCTCCTATATAGAGAGTTGGAGGCTCTGCCAGTGCCTAACAAATACAGAGGTGAATGCTCACAGCCAACCATTGTACTGAGCACAGGGTTCCCTATGGAGGAGCTAGAGAAAAGACCGAAGGAGCTGAAGGGGTTTGCATCCCCATTGGAGGAACAAGAATATGAAACAACCAGTACCCCCAGAGCTCCCAGGGGCTAAACCACCAACCAAAGAGTACACATTGAAGGACCCATGACTACAATTTCACCTTTTTACTGATGACTTATTGTCTGTAACATCCTGTTTTCTGATAAGCTTCCAGATAAGAATCCATTCTATAAGTGGTTGATAGATGCTGTGTACAGAACTATCTCACAGATCTTTGAGTCTCCAGGTGTCAAGAGCAATCACATCCTGGATCTCACCAAGTGAGCACAGAAGTTATACAGTTGTCTTATACTGGACCTTTTTTTTTTTGTTCACACTGTCACATTCTGGCATGTGTTGTTACATGATGTGTTCTGAGAAAATGCATCAACAGGAAATGCTGCCTTTGTGCAAATATCATGCAGTTTACTTACAAAACCGTATAAGATAGGTCACTCTGTGTGACCTACTGACCCAAAAGAGATTTAGTTCATATAAGAAGAAAGAGGCTCTTGTGGATGTAACAAGGCCATATGTTAAACTGTCAGCTCTTTGTATTTTTCAAGCAGGAGTAAGTATACTGTTAAATAACAAGATATGTGTGGTGGCTCACACCTATAAATTCAGCATTCCGTAGGCTGAAACCAGAGAATTAACACAAATTTGAGGCTATTCTGAACTATATAGTAAATTGGAGGCCAACCTAGGCTCTAGTGTGAGACCCTGCCTCAACACACCCAGACAAATAAAATACATGAACAAATAATGTAGTGAGTGTATAAATCTACACTAGCCTTTATCAGTGTTCTATAGTCGGCGTAAGTAAAGGACATGTTATTGTGCAAAGCTCCAACAAAATGGGTGTGTTTATGGCTTATCCAGCACAAACCCATATGGAAAGTGTTGTGCTACAGCTTGTGATGGCCACCATGTTACTATTGAGTGGATACTTTCCATTCCATTCTAGCAATTTTGAGCCATAGTCATGTAAATGATACATCACTGACCAAAATATTATTATACACTTCATGACTTTACTCACAAAATATTTGGAAATAAATCTGAACATAATTTCAAGTATTTTATTTTTGGAATAATTATATCCAAAGGGCATAAAGTACAAGATTTTTTTCTTTCTCCAAATATCCTCACACTTCAAAATATTATTTAAATTTTATGGACTCTTTTTATTAATTTTCTAACTCATGACCAACCCTGAGCCTAAACTAATCTTCTGTTCCTCTGAATTCTTATAACACACTTATTCTTTTTCATTAATTTAGCAGTATCCATTCATTATATTGTATTACTGATGAACCTGAATCTGGTTTTATTCAATGTAATTGTAAAAGTTATTAAGTCAGAACACTTGTTCCTTGCATCACATATCTTTATCTGTCTGTGCAGTATAGTCATGCAGCATTGATTCAATGCCTAGAACATGGTATTTGAATGACTAGTTCATAGCCAGGAATACTCATATATGCCTATAAATATACTTAATGGAATTATATGAATAGCAGTACAAGTATGAAATATTGTATTAATTCTTTTTACAAGTGATATTTAAACACAAAATTTCACACTGTAAATACTCTTTTTACCACTTAGATGACACTTAGTAGGAAACCAAGTGGAATCCCTAGCATCCAAATGGTGGCTCACAATCATGTACAGCACCAGTTCTAGGAAATCTGACACATTTTTTAACCTCCATGGATAAAAGACACACACACACACACACACACACACACACACACACACACACGTTGTACAGATATTCATGCAAGCAAAATTTCATATACATAAAATAAAATAAATAAATCTAAACTTCCCATTTTCAGCTATAGGCTGTACATAGTAAAATATGCATGTGCAAATCCCTCATATATAAATATACTTACATGTATGAATACTTATTCACCTAATTTTGTTATTTTATTTGTTCAAATATGTAAAGATTTGCAGCCCACAGAGAGATATTTGAACTTGATTTTACATTGGAATAGTATATTGACATTCAGACATTCATTTGCTTTTCTAATGTATTTTCTGCCTTGAAAGCTAGGTGTGCCACAATACTTTGTATGGTCTCAACTCTCTGCTCACTGTATTTCAGATGTGTATATTAGGATTGAAAGGTTGACAGTTTTATTTCTGGGAAGATATTTCGGAATCATAGCTACTTAGCTTTCTTTCCTTATACATCATGGGTAATTTGGATGGCAAATGTTATCATTATTAATTTCAGGGAGTAATATCTTTTCTTCTACATATAACTCCATCTTTTAAATTAATATCTTGGCAGAAGAAATAAGCTGTAGACTGTCTTGAGACAGGTTGCATTAGTAAATAGCCTTCATTCTGTAGTCATCTGGCAATCTAATTGCTAAAATATGCTACAATCAATCACTGTACATTCAGCTACAATATTTCTATCCCAAATTCCAAAAAGCTGATATTATTCTGTGAATGTGAAGTGTTATCTAGAAATGTGAACCCTGGAATTAAACAACAATCTGCCTTCTTATTGGTAGATTATAAAGTTGGCCAATGGAATGTAAGAACAATGTTACATTGCTATTACTTTGGAAAATATTCATAAACATAAAGATAAGAGGAATTATTTGTACTCTCTTTCTTTCTTCTATCTCTTTTCAGTATGGATGACACGTGTGTCAAGAGTCACCTTTTAAGAATAAATAGACCCCAGGAAAGAAGGATTTGAGACTTATCCAAGAGTCAGAAATAGTTTTTGTCAATACTGAATTGGTATTTCTCACTGTGATCTAAAGCTTAAGTTGAGAAGTTACAGACAGAGCTCTCTTATTCTTTGATTGGACTTTAATTTTTTCACTGTCCTATATTTGCTTGGTTCTAGAGAAAATATCCTGTTTCAAAAGAGAACGTTTAGAAAATATTTTTGAAAGTAACTAGGGTGGATTACTCTTTTGTTTTACAAAGTCTGTTGTGTTTTAATCAGAAAATAGTCACAATAAAACAAATGTGACAAATATTTATCACTTCATACAAACATAATCAGCATGCAGATTTGCAGCTAACATCAGATATGGAGACTTATCGCTCACTTTCTTTTTTTCTTTAATCAGCCAATGAAAAACATTTTGAGACTATGGGACTATAGGCCATCAATTTTAATTATTATCAAGTATTCAATTCAAATGATCTTTCTTACAGACAGATGTGAGAAACAAGCCATCGTAAAGGAATAACTTCATAATTGTATAACATGACATTTGCCTCCCAATGGTTTTAATGCCAACTCAGAAGATACTATTCAACCTCATACTCTTTCATACACCCACTAATTCTGGAATAATCAGATATTTTTTCTTACTAAAAAAATTATCTCTACTAAGGCTGGTGAGATGTTTTTTACAGCCTAGCTGACAACCTTAGTTGGATCTCCAGGATGCATATGTCAGTAGAGAGAAGTAACTCCCACAAATTTTCCTTTGAGCTCCATGTGCACACTGTGAAGCATTAACCCACACATACATATCAAACAAACAATGTAATTAAGTAGTTCTAAAAATGATTGAGATTTTTGTTTTTGTTTGTTTATTTTTGGTCAGGACTAGCAAATTGCAGAATAAACCATGAGCCTCGAGAAAGCTGTTCATTGATCTCATCAAAATAGTAATAAAATTTACCCCAAATGAATTGTGAATTTTCCTCATAAACACGGGAAATAAATGCCATATAAAATTTCAGGAACATATTTGATTAGGAAGAAATACATGAGTTTAGTGCAATTTAACTATTTTTAGCAAATTGGTTTTAGTTTAATGGGAAAAAATAAACACCTGTAAGATAATTTCTCTTATCTTTGTCTTAAGGACAGATTGTTTATCTTAAAATGAGATAAAATACACATAAAACATAAAAGCAAGGACAGTATCCTGTGATGTTAAACTGAAAACAATGATCTCAGCAAAGTAAGGCAGTTTACAAGCAGTAAAACCAGAGGCCCCCCAAGGACAGGGCCCTGAAGTCCAGACTCTGACCTGTGTGGAATGGAATGCTCTTGACTGCCTTGAGGGAGGATTTTGTATACTTTGTTCCCACTCTTTCTTCTCTGAACTAGTCTAGTCGGAGCCACACACCTCCCTCACACTGAGCAATAAGGTCCACTGGACTGCTTTATCTGGATTTTGTTTCTGTTCATGAATTGACCAATGGAAAGATTGCCATGAGACGCCACAGCCATAAAAATATTACAGTATTTACATGAAATATAATAATTGGATTTCATGAAATCTAAGCATCTGGAGTTAATGGTGGTTTTTCAGTGTAAGGATACCTTGTCCACTAATTGTTGAGTTAGTATTTGGATATTTATTTGCTATAAAACTCCATGTTTTCAGGTTGTAGCCAGCTTCGTGGTTCTTGGTTTTCAGACTTGAGGCCATTGTGTATTGATATATGAGTGAGGTATGAAGAATGATCTCAGGTCAGATTTTAGGTGAAATCTTTGAGTTTATGCATAAAACTTACTTAAGCTTAAACAGTCCCACTGTGTATCCTTAAAAGTTCAAAGTAGACTTTCTGCCGGAAGTCATTGCATGACAGTGTCTGTGTTCACAGTAGATGTGGCTACAGGTGAATGGCAAGGGATGCTGTATTTTTCCTGAGCTGTGATTGAGTCATGTGAGGCCAACCAGGCGTTTCTATTTTGTGTCAAGGATGAATTATACTACCCAGAATTCATTGCAAAACATGCATAACATAATCAATACTGTATATCTTTTCCATAAAACAGCACTGATAGCATAATATTTCTGAGAAAAGCAACTTAGCTGACATAGAAGATGATAATTTCAAAGAGCAATCTTTTGTTCAAATACATTCAAGGAACTCAAATAAGATGATAATTAATTGAGACCTCAGCAGAAAAATGTTTGAGTAAAATAAGGAAACAATAAAAGCTGTGAAAATAGAATTTAGTAAAGAGTGAAAAACCTTTAAATAAAAGAAAACTGAAACCAAACATGATATGAAAATCTCAATAAGTCAAACAAAACTCAGGAGAAGCCTCCCAGTAGACTGAGTCAAGTGGAAGAGGTAGCAGGTCTCAAAGACAAAGTTTAGGAAATTAATAATGTGGTATGAGAAAATCTCAAATGTAAAATAACCCAGAAATGAAACATGCAGAACAGCCTTAGTCCATGGTGATCTGATAGAATGCACAGAATTATTCCAATCATTTTATATCTGTTGAAGCTTATTTTGTGTCCAATTATATGGTCAGTTTTGGAGAAGGTTCCATGAGATTCTGAGAAGAAGGTATATTTTTTGTTTAAGGGTGAAATATTCTGTAGATATCTGTTCAAAATATTTGATCCCCAACTTCTGTTAGTTTCACTGTGTCTCTGTTTAGTTTCTGTTTCAATGACCTTTACATGTGTGAGAGTGGGGTTTTGAAGTCTTCCACTAATATTGAGTGAGAATCAATGTGAGCTTTAATAAAGTTTCTTTTACAAATATGGGTTCCCTTTCATTTGGGCATAGATGTTCAGAATTGAAACATCATCTTAGTGAATTTTTTTCTTTGATAAGTATAAAATGTCCATCCATCCCCATCTCTTTTGATGAGTTTCAGTTGAAAGACTATTTTATTGGATATTCAAATGTCTACTCTAGCTTGTTGTTTGAGACCATTTGTTTGGAAACGTTTTTCTACCCTTTTTTACTTTGAGGTAGCTTCTGGGGGATTCAACATTCCTGACCTCAAACTATATAATAGTTTATAAAAATAGTTATGGTAATAAAAATTATCAAGTTATTGGAACAGAGACAGATTCATGGATAAGTGGAACAGAAATGAAGACCTAGAATAAAACCACACACAGACACTCCATCTTTGACAAAGAAGCCTAAATCATATAGTATGGGTCAGGGGTGGGGAGGCAACTTAACAAATTGTGCTGGCCTGATTGGGCATATACATGTAACAAAATGCAAATTTATACATATTTATCTCCTTGCACAAATCTCAAGTCCAAGTGGATCAAGGACCTCTACATAAAACCAGATATACTGAATTTAATAGAGGGGAAATTAGGGAAGAGCCTCAAACACATGGACACAGTGGAAAATTTCCTGAACAATGTCCAGAACAACAATGTCTCAGGCTCTAAGATCAACATGTTACAAATGGGGTTTCATGAAACTGAAAAGTTTCTTAAGGTAAAGGACACTGTCAAAAGGACAAAACAGCAACCTACAGATTGGTGAAAGATCTTTTCTAACTCTATATCTGATAGAGGGTTAATATTCAAAACATATAAAAAATAAAACCTTATGAAGTTAGACTCTAGAAAAACAAATAACTCAATTTTAAAATGGGGTACAAAGATAAACAGAGAATTCTGAACTGTGAAATCTTGAAAGATTAGAAGCATCTAAACCAATGTTGAACACCCTTAGTTATCAGGAATGCAAATCAAAACCCTGAGATTCTACCTTATGACAATCAGAATGGCTAAGATAAAAAAAAGAAAAAGAAAAAAAAAAACTCAGGCAACAGCAAATGCTGGCAAGGATGTGGAGAAAGAGGAACACTTTCCCATTGCTGGTGGATTGCAAACTGGTATAACCACTTTGGAAATCAATCTGGTGTTTCCTCAGAAAAATGGAAATTTTCCTAAAGACCCAGGTATATCACTCCTCAGTATATACCCAAAAGATGCTCTACCATATCACAAAGACACATGCTCCACTATATTCAGAACAGCCGTATGTTTAACAGTCAGAAGCTAGAAAGAACCCACATGTCCCTCAAACAAAGAATGGATACAGAAAGTATGGTATATTTACACAATGGAAAATAGTCATCTATTAAAAATGAGGACATGACAAATTTTGCAGGCAAATAGATGTAACTAGGAAATATCATACTGAGTGAGGTAACACAGATCCAAACAAACATATAGTTTGTACTCACTGATAAGTGATATTAGTCAAAAAGTTCAGAATACCCATTATACAACACATATCATATGAAGTTTAACAAGAAGGAAGGCCCAAGTATGGATGCTCCAATCCCACTTATAATGGGGAATAAAATAATCACAGGAGGCAGAGGGAGGAAGGGACTTTGGTGTGAAAGTAGAGGGGGAAGGAAAAAGGGAGGGATGATGCCAAGGTGTGGTTGCAAACAGGAACCTGGCATGGCTTTTCTCTAAGAGGCTCTACCGTCAACTGACTGAGACAGATGGGGATTGTTACAGCCAACCATTGAACTGAGCCTGGGGACCGCTATTGAAGATTTAGGGAAAATACTGAAGGAGATAAAGGGAATAGCAACTCTGTAGGAAGACCAACAGTGTCAACTAACCAGACCCATCAGAGCTTTCAAGGACTAAGCCACCAAAGAGTATACATGAGCTAGTCTGTGGCCCCCACTACTTTGGTAGAAGAGGACGGCCCTGTCTGCCTCCATGGGAGTGGATATGGTCTTGTGGAGGCTTGATGACACAGAGAAGGAGGATGCTAGAGGAGTGAGGTGGGAGTGGGTGTGTGGGTGAGGGAGTACCCTCTTAGAGGTGTGAAAGGGAGATAGGGTGGGGTGCTTCTGGAGGGGGAACCAGATAGGGGGACAACATTTAAAATGTAAATAAATAAAATAATAAAAAAGAAACATGCAATAACTCTGGAACATGATGAAAAACCAAATTTGCAAAGTATCAGTGTAGACAAAGGAGGATAAACCTAGATCAAAAGCCACAGAAAACAGTTTTCAGGAACAACTATCAAATCTAAAGAAAAAAGTGCTTGTCAACAAGTGCGAGGCTTCCAGAATACCAACTATACAGGGCTGGAATGAAATTCCCAATGCTACTTAATAACTAAAACACCAACTCAAGTACGGAATAAAGGAAGCATGCTGAAAACTCCAAAAAATGTCTAAGTCACATGTAAACGCAAGTGAATCAGATTAGCACATGATGCTTCAATGGAGAGTTGGGAAATGAGAAAGGCCTGGCCTTATATCTTACATGTTCTGAAAGATGAGTAAGAGGCAAGGATGCATATAGAGAAGTTGAGGCTTGGCACCACGTGGTAGGAACAGAATCCCTGAATTCAGCTCAAGATGGATTGGTGCTGAAGTTCCTATGGAGATTACAGCATTTTGGAGATGCCAGTGCCCTACAATTATGACAAAGGGAAACAGCAGCAATGGAGTAAAGATGGTGTGAACTTACGTGACAAGCTGTGTGTACTGGGGATGACAGAGTCAGAGAGGTATATCTTCCAAGCCCATTACTTTTCAGAACATTCTGAGTCCCAGAAATCTGGCTGAGTTTTATGTGAGTTTGGTTGTAACTGTGCCCTGACGTTTGCTTTGTAAGTATTTCACTCTTTTTTCCCAACAGGGACTCACAGTTAACAGACTTTGGAAATTTAGAGACTATGATTTTGATGAGGCTTTAGAACTATCTTTTTAATGAAATTGTAACTTAAAAGTATTTGCTTTTTTAAAAATTGAGATTTTGAAAAGGCACACAGCATTTAATATTGTGATAATGATATTAATATGAGATTTGGGGGATAAATAAGAAAGGGATTTTTCCTCAATTTTTATTATTATTTTATTTACAGCTCAGTCATTGCCCTCCTCCTGGCTCCTCTCCCACAGGTCCTCATTGAATTTATTCCTCTTGGGCCCTATCTCTGAGAGGATGCTGCCCCTGACCACATCTCTCCTATTCCTGGGGCCTCAAGTTCCTTGAGAATTAGGTGCATCTTCTCCCACTGAGTCCAGACCAGTCAATGCTCTGCTATATGTGTGCTGGGGGGCCTCAAACCAGCTCCTTTATGCTGCATCTTGGTTGGTGGCTCAGTATCTGGGAGCTTGTAGGGATCCAGGTATTTTGGGACTGCTGGTCTTCCTATGGGGTCTCCCTCCCCTTCAGCTTCTCAGGCTCTTCAATCCTTTCTCCAGTTCAACCATAGGGATCCCCAACTTCAGTCCAATGGTTTTGTGTAAGTATCTGTGTCTGTCTCAGTCAGCTGCTGATTGCACCACTCAGAGGACAGCCCTGCTAGGCTTGCAGACAAGAGCAGAGGATGTTTCTGGAGAAGCTTCAACTGAAAGTGGATAGAAACAGATGTAGAGACACAAAGCCAAACATCGGGCACTATTTGTGGAGTCTTGTGGAAGGAAGAGTGGGGAATAGAATCGAGCAAGCAGAAGAGGTCAAGGGTACCTCAAGAAAAGCTACAGTCAACTAAATTGGACCCATGGTGGCTTACAGAGACAGAACCACCAACCAACGAGCAAGCATGGGCTGGACTTAAGTCATCTACATCTTTTTAGCAGATATACATACACCTTGGTCTTCGTGTGGGTTCCCTAGAGATTGGGGTGGGTGGAGGCTGTCTCTGTCTCTCATTTGTATTTCAAAATGAGTCTTGTGATTGATCCTTTGAATTTGGGAAAATTGTGATTGATTCTTTGAATTTGGGAAATTTTCTGATATAACTCATTGAATTGATTCTTTCTGGTTTTAGCACTTATTTCAGCTACTTCTCTCTGGTATCCTTTGCTTTGGGCTGTTGCATATGTATCAAAGTCCCAGAATGCTATATTCATATACCTCTGGATCTTTTTAAGATTTGAATGAAACATTATATCTGCCTTGCCCTGTCTCCATGATATTCTTTCTCCTACTTTCCACTGAGATATTATTTGATTCTTTGACATTTTAATTTTAATTTTTATTTATTTTTTTAAAGATTTATTTTTTATTATATGTGAGTACACTGTAGCTGTTTTCAGACACTCCAGAAGAGGGAATCAGATCCCATTACAGATGGTTGTGAGCCACCATGTGGTTGCTGGGATTTGAACTCAGGACCTCTGGAAGGGCACTCAGTGCTCTTAACCACTGAGCCATCTCTCCGGCCCGACTTTTTAATTTATAATATTCCCATTTTCATTTTAGAATATGAATTCATTTTCTGAGTCTCTTTCTTTCTTTCTTTTAATCCACAGTGCATAATTTTATTTTTTTTTTACTTTTGAATTACATTTCATCTGTTTCCCCATTTCCTTTACTTAATCAAGCTCCTCCCAAGACCCATATCTTGAATTCTTACCATGCTCTCCCACTATCAAAACCTCCTCTTCCCAGATAATTATTGTTACAAATGTGTATATTTATACAGAAACACTCACATTCAAGCTGATGAGTCTGTTTCTCTGTGTGTGTGTCTCTCTCTGCCTCTCTGTGTTTATTTTTTTCTCAATGTATTCTTTATTTACATTTCAAATGATTCTTTATTTACATTTCAATGATGGTGGATCCTGGATCCACCATCCCCAAAAGTCCCTTAAGCCCTCTTCTCTCCCCCTGTTCCCCACTCACCCCTTCCCACTTCCCTGTCCTGGTATTCCTCTACATTGCTACACTGAACCTTTCCAGGACCAGGGGCCTCTCCTTCCTTCTTCTTGGGCATCGTTTGATATGTGAATTGTTTCTTGAGTATTCGGAGCTTATGGGCTAATATCTGCTTATCAGTGAGTGCATACCATGTGTGTTCTTTTGTGATTGGGTCACCTCACTCAGGATGACATTCTCCAGGTCCACCCACTTGCCTAAGAAATTCATGAATTCATTGTTTTTAATAGCTGAGTAGTATTCCATAGTGTGAATATACCACATTTTCTGTATCCATTTTTTTGTTGAGGGATATCTGGATTATTTCCAGCTTCTGGCTATTATAAATAAGGCTGCTATGAACATAGTAGAGTATGTGTTCTTACTACATGCTGGGGAATCCTCTAGGTATATGCCCAGGAGTGGTATAGCGGGGTCCTCCGGTAGTATCATGCCCAGTTTTCTGAGGAACTGCCAGATTGATTTCCAGAGTGGTTGTACCAGCTTGCAATGGAGGAGGGTGTGTGTAGTTTCAAGAATGACCACTTTGTATTGGATATCGAATTAAGTGGCTTGTCCTTAGAAAAGTCTAATGCTTCCTTTCCAAGCAGTTGCCTTTAGGTTCTTGATCTAGATGTAACCCCATAGATTTTTCCACCTTCTATATCAGTATGAATATTGATATTGTCTTTTTCAGATCTTATCTATTCAATTGTTTTACTGAGACTGGTTCCTAGCAGAGGTCCTAATAATCTGGCTTTTACAATATTCCAAACTTGTCCTCACTGATATTCTTGGAGCTATAGATAAAGGATCTGTGATACAAACAATGAATCTGAACTCCTGTTATCAGTTGACTTTATTGAATTGTGGTTTTATGTGATCATCTCTATTTATTATATAGAGAAACTTCCTTGATGAGGGATGATCTGAAGGTTTGGAGCTATGAGCCAACAAGAAAAAACATGTGAACTTTGTTTATCTAGTTCTGGGTTACTTCACTCAATACAAACTTCATCTATGTATTGGAAAAACTATGATTTCATTTTTCTATAGAGATGAACAATGTTATGTATCAAATGTTTATGTACCACATTTTCATTATCTATGCATCTATTGAATGCTGTGATATTAGGCATATATATGTCTCAAATATATATATGAAATAGATCCGGTGAATGAAAGACCTCAATTTGAAACCAAAACACTAAAACTGCAAGAAAAAAAAACATAGGCAGTAACCTATGTGTTATGGGTATAGGAAAAAAAATTTAAAAGGTCTCCATTTGTGGAGGTATGAAGGCTAACAATTTACAACAAGGACTTCATAAAACTAAAAAACTATTCAGCTAAGAAAATAATCAATTAAGTAAAGGGAAAATTATCAAAATGAGAGAAAACCTGTCAGCTATATGTTTAACATTGGCTTAAAGTGGAAAATATAACAGTAACTCAAACAAAAGAGCTAAGGAAACAAATGATCCAACTGAAAAATGGGCTAAGAATCCAAATACAAGTCTCAGCATAGGAAATAGAAATGGGTTGAAAATGCCTCAAAAAGTGTTCTACATGCTTAATAATTAGTGAGGGGCAAATTAAAATAACTCTGAGACTGCATCTTACCCAATTTAGAATGGCTAAAATCAGCAAAACAACTAAGTACAAATGCTGGAGAGGTCATGGGCAAAAGGAAGTCCTCATTTCCTATTGGTGGGAACAGAAACTAGTGCAACTGCTCTGAAAATAAATATAAATAATTCTCAGAAAAGTAATCCTTAACCACACACACATACAAATGCACATGTATACACAGTCACACACTGAAAGACAAATTGTGAGGAGGAGGAGAAAGGGGATGATTAGTAGGAGTGGTTAAAGGTGATCAAAATATGTTTGTACAGGTATGTGAATTTCATAATCAAACTCATATTTATGTATAATTAATGTTTTCTAACAAAACTTTAAAAATATGCTACATCACAAATCTTACTATACAAATAAAAAAGCAAACACAAAATATAAGACCAAAGAAAAAGAGTCACTTAAATAGTGGTAGAATACTAATGTAGATTCTTTCTTGGTCCTCGTAAAATGGGCACTGTTAGTAGTATCCATGGAAGGTAGAAGGGCCATTGAACTACACTCTCTTTTGTCCTCTTGTATATTCTATTGCTGGCTCTGTGCTAGAGAATAACTGATGTCCACAACATGTGTTTGTAGCCACTTTTACCTGTTCTATGAATTTAGAACCTCTTTGCTCACAATTGCCTTTTGCATTGTTGACTATTTTCCCATCTTCTGGAGTCTACCCAAGTTCTCTTGTTTGACATGGCTGTTTTAGCTGAAGGATGTCTACTAGCTGCATTGGGAGTTGGAGAAGCAATCATGGCACTGAAACCATAAAAGCACATAACTTGTATTTGTCTTTTGCAAGTTCACTAAGATGTGCACACTGCTCAAACTTCAAATTTCTCAAGTGCTACAGCAAGGAATTACAGAGAGGTGGCTTTAGAAATAGGTCCAATATGATTCCAGGCTCAGAAGTGTCAAACTTTAGAGCAACTCTCACTTGACAAAATTGATTCCCACATACTCAGGTCAGAGTGATTGATCTCTCTATATCCTCTAACTCAAGCCTGCTCCCTACTGGCTCTGTGCCTTTCCCAACACAAGGGTCATAGTAGGATAAATTGGCACTATCTTACCTGTTGTGTACTCTGGAAGTATAACTATTTAACCAAAACTTGAAACTAGATTTGAGGTCTGTATGGACTGTGAGCTGGTTCAGAGTGTTAGACTGTGCTCTCCTCTGGCCTTTCTCATTTGATGTAACTGTGAAGTTTCTCCCAACAGCCAGGTGACATCACAACTAAGACTGTAGGGGGCTTTGTTATTAATACCATGAGTCCTATTTTCTGAAAATTTTCAGTATCCCTTTACAATCTTTATTAGTTGTTGAAGCTATTTCTCCAGTTTTCACTTGGGAGTATTGTCCTCTAGCTAACGATCTTCCCTGAAAGTCCTAACAACAACACTCTATAGAGGATTTTGTCCTTTAGCACTACTCTGTTTTTCATTATTTGACTAGAGGAAGTTGAATTTTATTTTTTACTTATTCATTTGATTTTTATCTATGTTCATTGACATTTCTGAATTACCACAAAGACATCTCTCTAGCCAGGCACCTGCCTTCTCTCCATCTTTGAGAACATCCTGAGCCTTCCTCTGAAAATTTCATTGAGATTTTTAGTTGCAATCAGCAGGACTGTTCTCTTCATATGAAGATTTCATATCCAGTGGCCTCAAAAATCAGCCAAAGACACTTGTGTTTCATTTTCATGAATCTTGAGGAAAAATCATTAGGATGGAAAAAGTCAGGCAGACAATCACCATGGAAGCAAGTTGACTGCAGTGACCGTTGTACATCGGCTGCTAGGAAGCAAAGAGGTTTCTAGCAGTCTGTGCGACAACCTCCCACAGATCAGGAGGAGTCTACACTCATAGCACTGAATGCCGTGTAAGTGTATCAAGGGTAGAACAAAATTCACTTTATGAATAAAAACAAAACAAATTTCCACATGGTTGTCTTTTGAAGCTCAGTGCAAATTCACAACTTGAAGTTGCATTTATTTGAACTGAGGATGTGCCAGCCTCCCTACCCACATGCCCAAAAGCCATTCTGCTCACACTTTCTTGTTTGGAGAACTATACTTTTATCTCCTGCTTTGAAGGATCTCAGACGACATCTGTCAAGTAACCCGACAGAAGCTTTACACCAGGGTGTTGAAAATACTCTTTTAAAAAAAAATCTGTTCAAAAGCCACAATATTTTTAAATTAGCAACGGTAATTCACAATACATTGCCATTAATGTCCATTAGTGAAATTTAATTTGTCATTTTGATTTTGGCTTCCCATTACTGCATATTATTTGAGAGCTTGTAATCTTTGAAGATATGAATGTGCATCACACAATTAAATTTTGTAACGGTAATTCATCCACAATATTTTAACAGGAGAATGATCATTTCAAATAATTACTTATGTATTATAATATGCACAAAATAATTTCTACTATTTTTTCAGTTTATAAATGATAAAAATTTTGGCACTTATAAAATATACAACATAAATTCAAATTATTAAAGAAGAAATCTATAACAAGATTGAATTTTGTCTCAAAGTAACATGTCTCCTCATGCAGACATGTATGTACTTATGTTTATCTTATCTTCCAGATGTGAAAGCAGGATACAGAAGAAAAGATATTCAAGAGCTGAGAAGAAAGTACTTCTCTGGAACCAAGAAACAATAACATTGCATGCTTATATAACAGCTGTTTGCATAATATATTTTGAGTCTAATATTAATGAAGTAAAAAATATATTAAAGACTCCTTTTTGTTTATTTTTTACTAATTAATTAATTAATTAATTAATTATACAATATGAGCACATTATTGCAGCCCACCCCCTCCTCTAAGTCACTCCATCACACGGCCCTTTCCCAAGCTCCTTCCCTACTATTTGAGGACTGGGAGGATAACCCTGGGTCTCACCCCACCCTGGCACATCAAGTCACTGCAGGACTAGGTGCATTCTCTCCTACAGAGGTCAAACAAGGCAGCCCAGTTAGCTGAACAGGATCCATATTCAGGCAACCAGACAGTCCCGCTCCAGTTGTTGGGGAACCTGCATGAAGACAGCTGTACATCTGCTACCTATGTGTAGAGGGGACCTTGGTCTATCTCAAGCTTTCTCTTTGGTTGGTGGTTCAGTCTTTCAAAGCCTCAAAGGTCCAGGTTAGTTGACTCTGGTATCCCCATCCTTGTCATGCACCCTAATCCTTCCCCCAACTCTTCCACAAGACTCCCCAAGCTCTGTCTAATGTTTGGCTTTAGGTCTCTGCATCTGTCTTCATTGGCTGCTGGGTGCAGTTCTCAGAGGAAAGTTATGCTAGACTCCTAACTGCAAGCTTAGCAGGATGTCATCTGGAAATTAGTTTGGCGGTTCCTCAGAAAATTGGGCATGTCACTTCCAGAGGACGCTGGCATACCACTCCTCGGCATATACCCAGAGGATTCCCCTGCATACAATAAAGACACATGCTCCACTATGTTTATAGCAGCCTTGTTTATAATAGCCAGAAACTGGAAGGAGCCCAGATATCCCTCAAAGGAGGAATGGATACAGAAAATGTGGTATATTTATACAATGGAATACTACTCAGCAATTAAAAATAATGAATTCATGCAATTTGTAGATAAATTGTTAGATCTGGAAAATATCATCCTAAGTGAGTTAATCCAATCACAAAAGAATACACATGAAATGCAATCACTGATAAGTGGATATTAATGAGCCCAGAAGCCCTAAATACTCAAGGCACAATTAGCAAGTCAAATGATTCCCAAGAAGAAGAAAGGAGAGGACCCTGGGCCTGTAAAGATTGGATCCAGTTTTGTAGACCCAGAACAGAGAAATCGTGTGTGGAGGGATGATTGGGGAATAGTTGGGGGGGAGAGGAATTATGGCACATATGGTGGGGGGGGCAGACTGGGGAAGGGGAAAGCCTTTGGAATGTAAACAAAGAATATAGAAAATAAAAATTAAACAAACAAACAAAAAAAGAAAAGGGAGATAAAAAATAGAGTTAGTGATAGGTTGTTGCTCATGGGTTGGGTCTCAGGTTAGGCCAGTCATTGCTTGGCTATTCTCCCAATTTCTGCTCTAACTTTGTGCCTCTACATCTTGTAGGTAGAATACATTCTGGGTCAAAGGTTTTGTGGATGGGTTGGTATCCTTACACCTCCACTAGGATTCTTGCTTGGCTACTGGGGGTGGCCACATCAGGCTCTATATTACCCTCTGCTAGGAGCCTCAGCTAAAGTCATCCCCATAAACTTCCTAGGGCCTCCCCATTTTAACAGGTCAATGGCATATCCTAAAGATATCCCCACCCTCAGCCTACCTCCTATTTCTTCTCTCCCATCAGCTGTTTGTATACCTGATCTTCCATCCCATCTCCTGCCTAGTTCTCTCCCTCCATTTACCTCAAATGTCTATTTTCCATTCTGAGTAAGATTCAAACATCCTCCCTTGAGCCCTTCTAGTTATTTGGCTTCTTTGGGTCTGTGAATTGTACTGTATTTATGCTCTATTTTATGGCTAATAAAAGTGAGTATGACTCATGCATGCAATTTGGGGTTGGGATATTTCATGAAGGATATTTTCTAGTTCCATCCAGTTACCTGCAAAATTCATAATGTCCTTGTTTTTAAGAGCTGAATAGTATCTCATTGTGTCAATGAACTACATTTCTTTACCCATTCTTCAGTTAAGGGACATCTGGGTTGTTTCTAGTTTATGGCTCTTAGGAATAAAGCTGCTATCAATATAGTTGAGAAAGTGTTATGGTGGTATAGTGAAGAATCTTTGGGGTACATGCCTAGGAATGGTATTGGTGTAGAACTATTCTCAATTTTCTGAGAAATCGCCAAATTCATTTACAAAGTGGTTGTCAAAGTTTGTACTCTGACTAGCAATGGAGAAGTGTTCCCATTGCTCCACATACTTGCCAACATGTGTTGTTACTTGAGTGTTTGATCTTAGCCATTCTGATGGGTATAAGGTAGGATCTCAGAGACATTTTGACTTTCATTTTCCTGATGACTAAGGATGTTGAATATTTCCCTAGATGGTTCATCATCATTAGAGATTCTTCTGTTGAGGATTCTTTGTTTGTGTACCCCAGTTTTATTGGAGTTATTTTGGTTGTTGGTATTTAACTTCTTGAGTTCTTTATATATTTTTAGTATTAATCCTCGGTCAGAGGATGTAGAGTTGGTGGATATCCTTTCCCATTCTGTTGGCTGTTATTTTGTCCTATTTACATTGTCCTCAGTTTCATTAGTGCCTAAGCTATGGATTTTCTGTTCAGGAAGTTGTCTCCTGTACAAATGAGTTCAAGGTTATTTCCCATTTTCTCTTCTATTACATTTAGTATATCCTGTTTATTTTTTATTTTCTATATTCTTTGTTTACATTCCAAATGCTTTCCCATTTCTCAGTTCCCCCCTCACGATATGTCCCATATGTCCTCTTCCCTCCACCCAATCGCCAATCACCCCCCCATTTCTTTGTTCTAGTACTTCCCTACCATACTGGATCAAGTCTTTTCAGGACCAGGGCCATCTCCTTCCTTCTTCTTGGGAATCATATGATTTCCTAATTGTGACTTAAGTACTCAGAGCTTCTGGTATAATTAATATCCACTTATCAGTGATTGCATTTCATGTATATTCTTTTGTGATTGGGTTACCTCACTTAGGATGATATTTTCCAGTTCCAACCATTTGCCTACAAATTTCATGAGTTCATTGTTTTTAATTGCTTAGTAGTATTCCATTGTATAAAAATACCACATTTTCTGTATCCATTCCTCCATGGAGGGACATCTGGGTTCTTTCCAGCTTATGGCTATATCCTGTTTTATATTGAAGTATTTGATCCACTTGAACTAGAGTTTAATGCAAGATGGTAATATGGATGTATTCCTATTCCTATGCAGACCTCCTGACTCTGTAAACTTTAGAGAGTCAACTTACTTTAAGGTTGCTGAGATGTAATAATAAGGCCCATCCAGTGATGTAATAAAAAAGTTGTTTGCCTTCTTGGTTTCTTGAAGCCATAATGAACTCAAAATGCATTTGTAAATTAAACTGTATAGATCACTGTTTTGTTCTGATATTGTGTGAGAATCATATGCTGCATGTCTTTTTCTGGTGGTTTTGTTCAATATACGATAGCAAAAATAAGAAGATTTGGAGCCTGAAAAAGATCACTTGTAGGTTAGGTATGCTTGCTATGTGAACATGAGGTCTGGATTTTAGATGCTAATATCCAGAAAACAAGATTGATATAATCCATACATGTACCTGTAACTCCAGCTCTGAGTAGGGTATATGGTTTCTGTCCTAACTGGAAACAAGCACACATGTACAAACATCCAAACAAAAACAAGCTCCGGTTTCAGGGAGAGACCCAGCCTCAAAGGAATAAGAAAGAGAGGATAATATACACCGCTTCTCTGGCATCTTGTTAAGGTAGGAGCATACATGTCTATATACACACAAGCACATACACCACACATACTCATATACTACTCATTCACTCACACAAGGAAGGAGGATTAGCCTTATACAACCAACTCATTCGGGATTCAATAAACTATTTTCTAACAAAAATCCCTATACATGATTTTAAAACATGTATTTCTCTGTAAAGAAAATTATTTGTAGTATGATGTTAAGATATAATTTTATTATTATTCGTCTTTTTATATCGTTAAACACTATGATGGAATTATGATAACCAATACACATATTTCCATATAAACTGTAGTAGGATTAGTTTTCATGAAACAATGAATAGAAAAATTTATGCAAGCCTATAACCAACATCAAATTAAATAAAGAGAAACTCTACAAAATTGCACTTAAATCAGGAAAAAGACAAGGCTGCCCATGTTCTCTATATGTATTCAATATACTTCTTAAATGTTTAGCTAAAGCAATAAGACAACTGAAAGAAATCAATAGGATACAAATTGGAGAATATATTTAACTTTTTGTCTTTTTAAAAATACACAAAGTATCTTTATTTGTAGATGATATGATATTATAATAAGCAACCCCAAAAATTCTACCAAAGAACCCCTAGAGCTGATAAACACCTTTAGTGAAGTGGGTGAATACAAGATAAACTCAAAGAAGTCAATAATCTTCTTGTATACAAATGGTCAACAAGATGAGGAAGAATTAAGAAAAACAACACCTTTCATAGTCTTCACAATAGCCACAAATAATATAAAATATAAAATATCTCAGGGTAACTCTAACCAAAGAAGTAAACAACCTATATGATAAAAACTTAGGTCTTTGAAGAAGGAAATTAAAGAAGATATCAGAAGAGGGAATGATCTCCCATGGTCATGGATTGTTAGGGTTAACATATTAAAAAATGCCTATTCTTCCAAAATCCATCTACAGATTCAACACAATCCCCAATAAAAACTCATACACAATCCTTTACAGACCTTGAATGAATGATACTCAACTTAATATAGAAAAACAAAACTAAAAAACAGAAAAGCTAGAAATATTCTATAAAATAAAGAACACCCAGATGTATAATTATTCTTGAATTCAAGCTGTGCTACAGATCTACAGTTATAAAAAAAAACTCCATGTTATTGTCATAAAAACAGAAGGTTGATCAATGACATTAAATCAAAGACCTATAAATAATGTGCAGGCCTATGAACACCCAATTTTTGGTAAGGAAGCCAGAAATATACAGTGGAAAAAAAAAACTTCAACAAATGGTCTTGGTCTAACTGAATGTTGGTATGTAGGAGAATGAAATCTACAGATCCATATTCATCACCCTGCACAAAACTCATGGCCAAGTTGATCAAAGGCCTCCACATAAAACCAGATCCACTGAATCTAGTAGAAGAAATAATAGAAAATAATCTTGTAAGCTTTGGTATGGGAAACAACTTCCTGAACAGAGGATTAATAGCATAGGCACTAATATCAACAATTAATAAATGCATCCTCATGAAGCCAAAAAATGTTTATAAGGCAAAGAACACCACCAAAAAGACAAAATGGCAGTCTATAGAATGGAGAAAGATTTTCACCATCCCTACATCTGACAGAGGAATAATATCCAAAATAAATAACTCAAGAAGTTAGACATTGACAAACTACATTACACAGTTTAAAATGGAACAGAGATATAATCAAAGAATTAGTAACACAGGAATCTCAAATCACAGAGAAATGTTTAAAGAAATGTTCAACAACATTAGCCATTAAGGAAACAAAAATTATAATTGAAATTATATCATATACCACCTGTCAGAATGGCTAAGATCAAAAACAAAAGTGGCAGTTCACACTGGTGAGGGTGTGGAGCAAGGGGAACACTCCTCCACTGATGGTGTGAGTGCAAATTTTTTCAGCAGTTTTGGAAATCAACACTGGAAATCAATATTGCAGTTTCTTAGTAAATTGGAAATCTACCAAAAGACCCAGCTACACCTCTCCTGGACATATTCGAAAAAAAAAGATTCCATCCTATCACAAATATGCTTGCTCAAGTATGTTTATCTCAGCTTTATTTATAGCCAGCAACTAGAAGCAACCTAGATGTTTGGCAGTTGAAAAACAGATAATGAAAATGTGGTACATATTCACAATGGCAATACTCAAGATACTCAACTGCTACAAAAAAATGACATCATAAAATCTGCCATGGAACTAGATAAAATCATCTTAAGTGGGAAAACTCACACCCAGAAAGACATACATGGTATGTACTCATTTATAAGTGGATATTAGCTTAAAGTAAAAGACAATCATGCTTAGTCCATAGACCCAGAGAGAATAAGTAACCAGAAATCTTCAAAGGGAGATGAGAATCATTCTGAGAAGAGGAAGTGGAAGGGGAAGGGGAGATTTTGGTTGACTGGGGTAGCTGAGGTTGGAAACTGGAGGGATCAGGTATGAGTGGAAGCAGATAATTCTAGAAGAAATGACTAGAATTGGGGGGCCTTTGGGGAATGAGGTAGAAACCTAGTGCAATGGCAATCCCATGGAATCTATTAGAGTAACACTAGCAAAGATTCCTAGTAATGTGAGCACAGACCCTGATCCAGCCATCTTCTGTAACCAGAAAACAACTGAAATGGAGGCATTGAGACACCAACCCAGTCACAAAACCTTTGACCTACGGTTTATCCTGCCTGCAAGGTGTTCTGAGACCCTAGTCTATCATAATTGTCATAAGAGAGGTTTTGTCCAGCATCTGATGGGAGCAGATGCTGAGTTGCACAGGCAAATGTTAGGTAGAGCTCAGAGAGTCCTGAGGAGAAGAGGGAGGAGAGATCAGAGGAATCGGGAATAAGGGGGCACACCAAGGTAACACAGCCCACAGAATCTGACTTGGACCCAGATATCAGAAAGCTTATAGAGGTCTGACCTTGTACCTCTACAAATACTTTGACTGAGAAGCTTTCTATTCTTGTGGGAATCCTAAGAGTGGAAGTCGCAGCTGTCCCTGACATTTTGCCTCCCTATGGGACCCTTTTCCTTCTACTGTATTGCCTTGTGCAGCCTAGGTGTGATGGCTTGGTCTCATTGTAGCTTGTTTGGTTGATGCTCCTAGTAGGTCTGTTCTTTACTTAGAGGAGGGAGAAGGAGAGTGGACTTGGGGGAGAGGAGAGGTGGGCAGAGGAACCGAGGGTAGAGAAAGGAAGGTGAAATGTGGTTGGTCAGGATGTACTACTATATGAGATAAGAATAAAAATATACGCCGGGCAGTGGTGGAGCACGCCTGTAATCCCAGCACTTGGGAAGCAGAGGCAAGCAGATTTCTGAATTCCAGGCCAGCCTGGTCTACAGAGTGAGTTCCAGGACAGCCAGGGCTACACAGAGAAACCTTGCCTTGAAAAAAAAATAGAATAAAAATATACATAACAAAATAAAATAGAAGATAAAACAAAAGCAAACAAATTAAAATGTTAGTATATCCCTAACTTTTCTATAGCCTATTGTAAAAATAATCAGCTTTATCTCATTTTAAATAGTTCCTTTACATGACTGACTACAAAGTAACTTTTATTTTTTGTAATTTACAACGAATAATCATAATTTAAGATAATGTGAGAGTTTATGACAAAACTACAATATTTACACACTCATTCACCGCACAATGTAGTAATCAGCTTTGAAGAAATAGAAAATTAACAATCTGTTAAAATAATGAAAATGAGCTTTTTAAGGATTTAAGCGCTATTTGACCAGCATTGACTATCTAACATATAAAGTACAATTTTTTCATGGAGGTTTAGAAAGGATATATTAAAAAGGACATATGGAGGGAAGGATAGGGGAAGGATGGTGGGAGGGGGTGACCAGGAGTGAGGCAGTGAGCAGGATGTAATGTGAATAAGTAAGGAAATAAAATTAAATAAATAAGGAAATACGACCCCCATGGAAGAGGAAGCAGGAGGAATGTAAGAGCCAGAGGGCAGGGAGGAACCCAGGAGAACCACGCCCTCTAAAGGACCTGAGCATAGCACATATGAAATCACAGAGGGAAGCAATACGCATTAGACCTACAGGAGTCTGCATTATATCTTTCATATATATATATATATATATATATATATATATATATATAAAATATATATCATATATCATATATATATGATAGCTTCTACATATATGACAGCTTCTATATATGAGACTCCTGAGTATGTGAACAAGCAGATCTGATTCTTGTGCCTTCTCTTGTGCTCTTTCCCTCCTGTTGGTTTGCCGTGTCCAAGATTAATGTAATGGCTCTTGGCATTTGTTTTATCTTATTACATTTAATTTTGTTACGTTTGGTTGTTATTTCTTAGAAGCCTGTTCTTTTCTGGTGAGAAACAGAAAGGGACATGAATAGGATGGGAGGGGAAGTGAAGTGGAATTAGGAGAAGGGGAAACTGAAGTCGGATGCATTCTGCGATAAAAGAATGTATTCTAAATAAAAGGAAAAAGGATGTTTTGAAAGGACACATGAACTTGTCGGTAAGATTTCTGTATCATTGTGTCCTTTGCATTAGAATTTCCTTCATTGTCTCCATTCACCAATTAATTCACTGATTAAAGAAAACAGAATACTGTAAAATAAATTATACATATATCATTTGTTCAAATATGTGTAACCATTAACCAAAATTCAGGTGTAAACAATATGTAAATTCAAGAAAAAATAACTTCGTTGAGATTTTTCTCTGCATATTAAAAATTAAGTTAAAACAAATATTTGCCAGAGCTTAACACTGTGAATTTCTACAAGTTACAGAACAATTCATCTTCTTGCCAAATCTACAAACAAGGGTTTTGATAGGGAAGTGCCCCCTCCTCCATAATTTTGAAAATGTGTTTTCATGGTTTTGATATGTCTGATTCCTATTGGCTTAAAGATGGTCAGATAGATCTTGCTTTTGTTAGTTGAATTTTGTGGGTATGCCCAATATTACTTCTAGTGAAAGCATTTAATTGCTGGTTATTTCTTTTTTTAATGTAGATATTGGAAAGGAAATTAGTACTAAATGGTACATAAATAAGAGCTGACTTACATAGACCTGTAGAGGATAAAAGATGAGACAGAAATACACCACTCTTATGTCCAAACTTTTAAGAATTGGAGAATTTGACACTTAAGAATAGTGATGCCTGTTGGCTGTATAGAACTCGGAAGACTTACATTATTGAACAATCCTCATGCTATGTCAAAGGTTTGAAAGATCAACTAAGTACTCTTTATAATAGTCCACATAGGGAAAGAAAATCACTGCTACTTTACAACACAGTCCTGTGGGCCAAGTGTGTAAAGGCTACATTCATTAGTTGTCCTAACACACCCACACTGTTCTGATAGTTCCACCAAGAAAGTGAAGAGTGGCTTTCATACTTTAGTATGTAAAGCAGACACTTGTGTGATTGAATACTCTTCTTCCTTATGAAACGTATAATGAAAGTCTAGCTTGTATAATGAATGTCTTCTTATGTGTTGTTATCTATACAGGCCTGTCTCAGTAAATCATATTTCTTATATCTTCCCAATACTTTCACAATTTTAAGTTAAATCTTGGGAAACATTCTTGCTTCTGGGCTAAGAACAGTGATAACCAACCCAGAAAACTGCTTGTCAGCTTGGAAACTTGAGGCAAAATTCCTTACTATCTCAGGCTTTGATTTCTTCTCACTGAGAAATGTCAGCATATAAGATGTTTGAAAGGCTTAATATAATTTGAGGAACTGGAAACACAGATTGACATGTGCTAGATATTATCAGCTGCTATATGAAAGGAAAATGAAATCACATAGTATGATATTCTTAAGTTTTTATATTATCACATCACTGTAACTGCCCGCAGTTACATTGAACGGGTTACCTGGAAGGGAAGCTGGGGATGTATGGGAAGGTGGCAAAGAGAGATGGAGACCAAGATAATACCTACCATTCAAGGTCTCAAAGTTTAATGAAAAACTCCCAATATATATAGGCAGGGGGAAAAGGCTGGAAGCTTCTCAGCAGAATCAGTTCAGTTGCTCCACAGGTGGCTAGTGTTTCTCAGGAGACTGCAGGTCCTTGAAGAACAATAGGCTTCACCTTTGTCTGAGCACTCCACCCTAGGTGGAGGGGATTATGGCTAACACAGGACTTCCCACTCAAAGGCTCAAAGAGGAACTTCACATTGGTTGATAAGTTCCTGCCAGGAGGCATGGCACCTCAATAAGGCTCTCTACACATCACAGTGTCAGAAATTTTTCTCAAACCACTTCATTACAGCTCTAAAATAATTGATTCTGGGTTGGTTTTATAGTGATTTTCTAGATGAAGCTTCTTGTATTTTGAGATGGTAAGTAATCATTATATTATCATATTCCGGAGTCTGTTTTGATAAAATAGTAGTTCCAGTATTTTTAACCATGCTGTATGAAGCCCAATAAAATATAAAGGTGTTTTGATATTGTTTAGTGTCACTGTTCTAAGATACAAACCAATGAGATTACAATGATGTAAACCATTGCTGTTTACTGTACCCTAAAAACCAATAAATACATTTGAACTGTTTGAGCAGACTGAAATGTAATATTTCTGTGCATGAGACATTATAAGAAATATTAAAATGAAATGTTATAAAAGATCTGAAAAACACACGTGCCTCTGACTAGAGCAGATGGTTTCATATATCAAGAATTTGGAATTTTAGCACACTCAGAATGATAGGTGGAATTTTGACAGGTGCCAAAGATACAAGAGCATTGCAGGAAGGAACAGCATGAAAAAAGAGAGATGTTTGAAAAATTTACAAAGCACATTAAAAATAAGACTTAGAGACTTGGATATACAAAAGCATTTCTAAAGGAACAACAATTACAATCAGTCTCAGTGTACAATGACCTAATTCTTACTAATGATTAGATTTGGACACTATTTTATTGCAATCCAGATATTAGTTGAATAAAACAATAACTGTCCATTCACATTTAGAACAAGAAATTCACAGATATTTAGTTTTGTGGTTTTGTATGAAATTACAGTTAAAATGTGAGCTATCAGTGCAGGCTTGGTAAATCTGAGGTGGGCCTGGATGGTACACTCCATAGATGTTCACTCATATTCCCTTGTTCCTTGATAGGTGCCTCCGTCCTTTGTAATATGAATTTTTTTCATTTTGAAGTTTGAGCAACCTTACCACATGGCAAACAAGCTGGTGTGTATTAAAGAGAAAACAAGATAGGACTCTTAATGTTTTCTTATTATCCAACTTCAAAATCAGTGAATTTTAGTATTTCCTTGACATTCTACTTAGTTGAAGGAGATGAGTATAGAGGCAGGAGGTGGCCGTCATTAGCACCATGTCTGAAAGCTCACTACCACAGCTGTCTTTGTGTTTAAAATAAAACCATGGTCCCTAGATAAGTCCATGTTAGTATAAGATTCCAAGAATAAGTCACTAATTATACTAAAAGGCACATCTTTGAAAAAATCTCAGTGGTGAGATGCTTAATCTAGGGGCAGTGTATCAAGATTCTGCTTGAAATGGATCAGGAAAGCCACTGCTGCTTATGGGTGTCTCCAGGTCCACAGATTAATTCAGCCAATAACATAGTGATAAGGGATAGCGGATGTTACACCCTACTCAGTTTCTATAGCTGAAAATACTGAGAGTAAAAAAAAAAGAAAGAAAGCCTAATAGCTTTTACCTTTCAGATTATTGTTTACTGATCTCAATTTCAGGTTGCATTTTCAAATCATAAGTAGTTCACATGGCTTTATTTGGCCTCTCCCTTTTATTGGTCCCAAGTTCAATCAGATGAACTGCTGAAAGCTAAAACCTGAACTAGCTCATCTGCTGAACAATGAACTCAAAACAAGCCTAGGGCAGCAAACGGGATCTTAATTGCTACTGCTTTTTCTCCAGCGCTTTGCCCTCTAGGTGACTGTGTGACAAGAGGTCTCAATGAATTAAGAATAGTGGAACAAAATTCCTGGGCACAAATAGTAACCTCCCCTGCCTGTTATCTCTAAGGCAAGTGTCTCCTTAGCTCAGGTAATCCTACTTAACACAGTCACCTGGAGGTGTTAAGAGATTATGGACTGCCCTCACTTCAGAGGTCTCTTGAAGAGTCATGGGGGGAAAATAATCACATTATCCTTGCCATTATTAAGCACTTATTGGATGCCACTGGAGGGCTAGACATTACAAGAGAGTATCCATTTCGCACACATTAGAAAATGTATGTGCCCTTTACCTCAGCAACATATTAACAGCATTGCTCTTCCTGTCATGTTCGCCTTCATTTCCGATGGATTCTGTGGGGACTTCTTAGGTGGTAAAGGACTCATTTGATTGTTTTTCTAGGATGAACCTTCATCCTCCTTGTCAGTTCATCCCAATTGGGAAATATGTCTATTCCCAGAAATGATCTCCTTTCTCAGCCATTTTTAGTGTCCGGGATGCGAGCATTCATTTCACTACGAGGAGTTTAACGGGAAGAGGAAAGTGGTGAGGGAATGACGGTTTCAATTTGCTTCTGTTTGGCCTTTGAAACCTGAAATATTTTAAAGGAGCATTTATAGAGTTTGGAGTGTCCCAGGTATACTTGTACAAAGGACTGATTAAGAGATCCGCTGTGCCCAGCAAACACGGGGTGAGTTTGGAGAAGCTTCCTGAGCTGAAGGCAGAAAATCTAGGAGGCAGAGATATTTAGCAACTTCCTCCTGGCTTTGTTATCAGCAAATATTTGAGGCCAGTTGAACGGAGCTCCTCTAGCTTGCTCATATGCTCTTTCCATTTTAACAGCCCGGTAGAAATATGAAAAGAAAAAGGAATAACCAATTAAAGAAATTTGTACTTGTAGTTTAGACATTACATGCCATCTATGAATATGAATTTAGATTTGTAGAGGACAAAAGTGAGTGGGTATTGCAACTTACACAAGAAATACGCAGACTCTATGCTGGGGGTGGGGGTTGTGTCGTGACTATTAATGAGGCAGATCTCACTGGTATCAGGGTGCTTCCTACATCAAAATCCAAACACATATACCCACAGCCTAATTTCCTCTGTAATTTGCAAACTCAAGAAAGGGACATCTTTAATGTTTGTATTTAAAACTAAAATATATACAGTTTAAAATTATTTAAAGACTAAAAGCGGCACAATAATCATTCTTTCCTTCATTTATACACCTATGATAGTGCCCAGAGTTTTCTAACTCAAAATAGAAATATGCCCATGTTTTCTACCTACTATTATAGTACAGAACAAATGTATTTTCACCTCCTATCTTTTATTTATTTTACTGCAAAATACATAAGTATTTTAACATATTTCTTCCTTTAAATTGTATCCTTATAGTCTATCTGCAGGAGAATTTAAGAAAGATGCATTTGTTAATGTATGATTGAGAATGTGTGCATATATGTATAAGTTTGCACATACTCACATACTAAATAATACCTGTCTATTTATCAAAATAACACATGCTTGAAAATGAACATTTTTTTGGAGCTGCTACAGAAATGAATGCTGGTGTTTTATATAGGTTTAGATTATAAGAAAACAGAAACATGGAAACTAAGATATGTAAGTTAAAGAAGCAAATCATAACATATATCTGAAGTGTTTAAGTAGGTCTCACTAAAAGTAAAATCTGAAGTCTTTCTTACATTGTTTGAAGACCTGAATTAGCCTTTCCCTGGACATTTTGATTAAATAAGACAGCTAAGTATCATTTCTGGAAGTGTCCTTTGTAGTTGATTTCTGTCACTTGCAATTCTAACAACTGTAATCTTTTTCTTTTCCAAAACATCACTTTTAACAGCACTGGGCACACCATTCCATTTGATTTGTTGAGTATATACCATCATATTAATCATGATATATATGCCTTATAGATTAATAATTTAAATTGAAATAAATCATAAGCATCTTAATATATTTTTAATATTGTTAAATAGTAACTTGTTCCTAACTTCTAGCACAATAGACCAAGCTACATGCCTTCTGCAGATTGCAGAGTCAAATTTCTATTATATATTTGGTATGAAAATGTGTTTAAACCGTAATTCAAGTGACAAGAGCAATTGTATCTTTCTCACACTGTTCTCTTCCCCCATCTAACATAAATTCCTTCAGGGAAAGAAAACTGTGCCTGCAAGATGGAAACTTTCAAAATTAAAATATTTTAAAGACATGGTCTTCATGGAAAACCTTTGGCTTCGACACTTTACACTGGCATTCGACCCCCAGGCCTGCCTTTCTTTCTTCAATTCTGTGTTCATATTTCTGTATGTATATCTAAATAGTTTTAGTTTTACTTAAGTTCCTGAAATTAGCAAAGAGTCTCTTTATGATTTAATTTGTATTCTCAGACTCAAAGGAGAACAAAATTCATTTTAAATTCCTACAAAGAATACACTTATCTTTATTTTTATCATCCTATTTTGCCAGCTATCCAATTTCATATTTTTAACTTTTTGGCTTCACTTCCCCCCATATTTTCTATTTTTGGACATAAAAACTTTGGGTTCTTCTTTGTCCTCAAACTAGTCATTTTGAAGGCATATATCTTCCTTTAATTTTCAATAGATAGATTTATACATGCTCAAAGAATATCATGAGACCAAAGTTCCCTGATTAAGTAATAGCAGTGGTAGAAAGGTCTGTGACATTCTAATGCACAGACTGTAAAGCCAATTAATCATATGTGATTACTTAGCAGAACACCATAATTTGAGCTCTGTTGGTAAGCTTTATATATTCTCCTGATACTTGCAGGAGTTGTTTTATTATATATTTTAATACCAGAAATTGTTGGTTACACTGGTAATTTTGTCAGCATCTTTATAGTTTACTTCAGTGACTATTCCTATTACATAGCTGCTTCCTTATAGTTCATACATTTTTTACTTGTATGTTTATTTGTATTAACTGTTCCCTTGAGTGAAATATATATTTACTTCCATAGGTGACATCTTTCCATATCTAAGAGTCACACAAAATAAAATTTCATAAATAAAATATTTAAAAAATTGTGAGCTCTAGCTTACTCAGATTTTCTGGGTACTGATTTATTATTTTCTGACAGACAACAATTTTTCTTTCAGTTCCTTGGTTATTCAATAATTTTGGATGTTTAGAGAAAATTCTAACTTGTTTTTTTAAGATCAAAACAGCAGATCTTATCAGATAGATCTTATCAGGTATATCACTTGTCTCTTTTCTGTTCCTGTTATATAAAGATATCTGTCATTTTGAAAGTCACCAGGCTCTCGATCTCTGTTTAACTAATGGTGTGTTCAGACCCTTTGGCTCTCGTAACTTACCCAGCTACTTCATTAAACATATTTGCAAAGTAGTGTTAATGTTAGGTGCTACCCTCTGTGACAATTCTTTTGTTCCTCTTGTCCATGCTTTGAAAACTGTTCCTCGTTTATTCACTGTCTCATCGTTTTCTTGAATTTAAACCACTGTCATCTTAATTCTATCTCACCTTCATATCTTCCTGTATAACTTTCCTAAATCCTTCTCAGAATCTGTTTTAGTTTTCCTCTAAAACATTGCTTTACTTTTAAACTTTACCACATTTTCCTTAATACACTGAGAGATGATGAAATCTGAGAACAAATACTGCATGCAACAAAATCTCTCTAAACCTTGGTTTAGGTGCCTGTGTCTTCAGTGTTAAAATTTTTTTACTTCTTTTGCATCAAACTTTCATCACACAAGTTGTTAGTTTCCAGTCTAGTTATCCATCCTCAAGATAGACAAAATATATTTTGATACTTTGCTCAGAATGATGTAAACCAGTTCTCCTCATCTACAGTGTAAAACTAGACTTTTTATCTTTAGTCTAAATTTTACTATCTAATTATGCAATTTATTTTACAAATGCAATGAATGTAATGAATACAAAACAAAAAGCAAGCATAGAGTTTTCATATATTTTTGGAAATGCTCTGCAAATTCTGCCTTGAAAGTGTTTTCTACGACCAATGCCTTACCTTGACACCCATTTAAATAGATAGGTTTGTATACATAATGAAAGGTTATGGTTTATAAAATGTACCACACATAAATCCAATGCTTATCATCATCATTGTGTTAGTTCCTGTGTTTTCATATTTGCTACTTTATCTACATTTGGTGTGAATAACATGAAACCAGTGACATCCTTTATGTGAATTTTCTCTGATGCTTTCAATTTTCCTTTATATATTTTAAAAATATACAAGTAAAATATTCTTATTATTAGTTGTATTCTTGTAAAAAATGAAAAAATACACAGTATAAAGCGAAGTCAAGCTACGTATACAATAACTTATGCATGTTTGTAGTAAGAACACTGAAATATAGGTAGAATTATTTTAAATACAGCATGCTTATAATTAACTACAGTAACTGTTGTGTACCATAGAGTCATAATAATTCATTAAAACTTTTTGTTATTATCATCTCTGTAACCTCCTTCCTTACCAATATTGTAAGGCTATCATTCAGTGTTCAATTTGTATGAGCTTGAATTTTTACAGTAGTTTTGGGAGTGAAATTATTCAGAATCCATCCTTCTATGTATGGTTTATATGTCACTTAACATAATGCTCAACAAATTCATCTATCTTGTTACAAGTTATAGAATTCCCTTATTTGTTAAGCTTGAATAGCCCCCATGTATACAATATTCTGATATATGTACTATACATTTTATTTATCGATCAATGCATACCTAGATTGATTCTGTGTTATAAATTATGTTGCTTTGCACAAAGGAGTAGACCTCTTTTGTCATACATATTTCAATTTATGTATACATATATACACCCACTAGACCCACTATTGGGATTGGTAGGTCATATGGTAGATTTATTTTTAATTTTGATGAAACTTCATATGGATTTTTAAAATGACGATATGAATCTAAACTTTCACTGATGTATGTGCTTCCTTCATTGTCACAACTCCAACAATCCTTGTTATCATTTGATATTAGTGGTAGCTATTCTAACAGCTGTGAGGTCAAATCCCATCCTTATTTTGATTTGAATTTCCATGATAATTCATGATGTTGAACAATTTTCTCATATTTATTTGCATTTCTATGTCTTTCCTTAAGAAATGTGTATTTAGCTCCATTGCCTTTTTTACTGTTTATTTGAGTAATCAACTAATATAGTTATTGACTTGTGTTGACTATTAATCTTTTATCAGATAAACAGCTTTGAAATATGATCTTTGATTATGTATGCATATTTCCGTTCCAAGATTTGATACTCTGGAGGTGTATATCTCTTTAAAACTTCTGGGAAACTGCTGGTCAACTGCCACATTCTAGTTTATATGAATATGCCAGTACACAAAATCTTCAACCACACTGATTCTTTTATTTGGTAGGTCACCAATTTTCCCTAGCCCATTGTGCATGGCAAATGGGACAATAGTATCAAGTAATAACATAAAGGTATATTGTATAAGAAAACCAGTTCTCCCTTATTCTAAATTGATATCCAGTAATATTTCTTACACATAAAACAATTACAATTCATACATGTGACTGAATAACAAATCTCCCTGCCTGAAAAATGGTAATTAATTAAGCCCACTCTTGAATAATTGGTATTTAAATTAAATTGGCATTAAAATTAACATCTTGTTTTTCTGACAATTAAACTTATTTCTTCCTAAATGTGACTGAACTGGTTGGACGAAATAAAAATTTACGTACTCCATATTCACTTGCTCTCTTTAATTTGCAATATACATTTGGATAAAGATCGGTTTGGGGAAAAGCTAATTTACCATTTTCTAAATGTTTTCAAACTTGTAAAGTATCCTGCTTAAAGATCAAGAAAAAATATGTAATGTGAAAGGTAATGAGCTGGAATGAGACACATAAAAACTCTAGTACAATTTCGAAAATACTCTGCATGCAACAAAGGTTGGTTTCATGTCTATTTGTGAAGATTTAGTCTTTGCTGCATCTGCATTTGTTCTCAATGAGAAGCTTTCTAAATAATGTTATGCTTAAAGCCCTCTTTATGATTTCATAGAAAGTGGGTATAAGCAAGGTTTATTAATGGGGCTCGAATTAAATTTTCAGTATATGGTCAGTAATGAGGTATTATACCATCTACTGAAAACACTACCATTTTAACTTGCAGTTTTGAAGGTTCTGCTAGATTTCGTAATTGGTTATTAAGGTTGGTTTTGAATTATGTAAAAATACTTCTCTGATAAAACATTAGTAGATGATGAAATATACGCATGCACCAAATATATCGGAGGTTTCCATTTTCCTTTGATTAATAATCTATAGACTTGTGATATTTTTCCCTAGTTTATTTCTGTATTAAGAAATGACTACTAATTTTATATACTGTAAATTTTGAATAATTTTAAGAATTTATATTTTTAATAATAACTCTAAAATGTAATGTCTGAAAAAACCATGTGCATCAGAATACCTCTCTGATGTTACTCTGCAATCTGATGGATGAAAGTAACACTGTACTTCAAATGATCCTACCATAACCTGAAGCCATTCTAACATTCACAATCTTGAGTTTTGTAATTAATTCATGAGAACAGTCTGAATATTATTGCAAAATTACATTATGATACAAGTACATACAAACCACAAATAACTTGTCAGAGTCAGTCACTCATTGATAAACAATGGAGTTAGTTTAACAGAACTCTCTTCACATAATATACATCCAGTGTCAGAGGACAAAGTGTACTGTGCAGCAATTGCTGTGAAATCAAATTGCTGTTTATGACATAATGTGCCTGACTCCTTGTTACAACACTAAATTATGGAAAGGGATAAAACCTAATACAATCCTAGGAGAAGGTGTAAATGCAGAACAGGTAACTTGCACATCAATATTTATTTAAAATCAAAGACCATAAAACCTGAGCTCAGGGCTTCTATACATCAAGACCCTTTTCTGAACACACAAGTGAATGAAGTAATTAAGTCCATGCTGCATGTGGAGAATCAGGTTCCCAGCAATTATTTCCATTTAGGAAGATAAGTTTATTTATCAATGTCTAATGCTCCACCGTTCGAATAAATCTTTTGCTAAGTGAAGCATCTGACTCTCAGTCCATGGCTATCAGGAAAACATGACCATTCAACCCAATCTGAGATTTACACGTTAGCTCAAAACATGCTCTAGTGTAAAACACAGCTTCCAATCCTGGCTGACAGAGCGTTGATATTTAATCTGACATTAAAATCATCTGCTTTTAGATTCTGTCCCATCAAAGTAAACTGGATATTAATATCTTCATATATTATTGTTAAAATATTTAATTTCTTTTTAGTATGTTTCTGCGCTGAGAGTTGTTGATGAACACAGGTCAGTCATCCCAATTTACATATGAAACCCACACTATTTTGATATATCCTTGTTAGCAGTTTCTGTATGTACTTGTGTTTACCTGCAGAGTTTTATAATATTAAGTTATAAATATGAATAGTTTATTTGAGGCTTATTTAATATATCTTCTCGATTTGCTAATTTGATAATTATAACCAAAAAAAGAAAGGATATTTCCACTTTCTGGAATGACAGAAAATAGCTTTCAACTTACTTGAGCCTAAATTTGTGGGTAACTGTTAGCCCTTCCCATATGGGGTATATTTAAATATCCCAAGTCTGTTGTCTTCTGCTCTTTTTATTTTCAGTTAAAAAGAGGATTCCCAGCCAAATGCAGACTGAGCTCTGACAAAGATGATACTGGGGATACTGAAATGGTGGGAAAAAAGAAAGAAAGGAACTCAGCCTGAAGCACCATTAATATCTCCTTTTCTATAGTCCCTATTTTTAAATTCTGTAAACTTAAACAGTTGTGTAGAAAAAAATAGAGTAGCCTAAATTTTTTGGAAAAAATTGATCCAAAGTTTATTTAAAGTAGTTTTTCCCAAGGGAAGCAGCTTCTCCACAGTTTTGAGGGCCTGCTGCTAGGAGGGAGGTCTTCCAGTGGCATATGTGTGAAAGTAAGGCACCAAGAAGGACGTTGGCTTATGTACATAGTGCCTTCCGTCTGGTTTGTCCATAAGACTGGGTTAATCTCTTTTTCTTTTCTCATTCTGAAGCTATCCAGCCTTTCCCCTAAAGACACTGCAGTGTTTGAAGATGGACTTTTAGTACAATTAGATATAGTGATATTCAATTGAGTATATATTCATTTACTCATTTATCAGAGTAAAATTGCATTGGTAAATGAATAAAAATAATAAATATTTGGCCCAGACTTAAAGGATTATAATTTTTGTTTTTAATTGAGGGAGAATAGGCAAATTACCACACACCAGGAACACCTTCAACTTGTTATATTTTTAAAATGTATTGGAAGTATTAAAGGACATATCACATGGAAAAGGGAAGCACACAGGGTGTCAGAATCACAATGTGTGGACTTCAAATAGTAAAACTATACTCAAAAAGATTTGTGCAGTGGAGTAAAATTGAGACAACTTCTGATGTTACAATTACTTTATAAAGTTAAGATAATCATTTGGGAGATGGTATTTAAATGTTTTCAATGATACTTTATCAGAAAATCATTGCAATAGTTACTTATGGGAGATGAGAGATAAATCAGCTGGTATGTTCTTCACACTAAGTAGGTCTATAAGTACCTGCATATGTAAAGCATGCCTGAATGTTACAGTTACAAAGATAGCACTGGGAAGTGGTGGCACACGCCTTTAATCCCAGCATTTGGGAGGCAGAGGCAGGCGATTTCTGAGTTCAAGACCAGCCTGGTCTACTGAGTGAGTTCCAGGATAGTCAGGGCTATACAGAGAAACCCTGTCTTGGAAAAAAAGAAAAAGAAAAATCAAAGATACGAAGGGTGAAAAAATGTAGCAAGGCTCAAACCAGAGACATACGGGAGATCTGTGAAGACTTGCATTCTTCCCAGAGAAATTATTAAAACATTCACAGTGAGTTATAAACCTGTTATAACATTGAGTTATAACATTGTTATAACATTGAGACTAACATTGAGTCACTGAGCTCACAGGGAACCATGACTCTTAATAAGGCACCTTCAAACCAGAGGTGGTAGAACATGAGGAATTCTAAATGCATTTAAAGCATAATAAGTGTTTTCTTCCTGTGTGACACCACCACTCTGCTCAGTCAGGGAGCATAAAGATGCATGTTTCTTATTGTTTTGAAATGCATTGGTATGCTTGGTTAGTGATACACATTCTATATTCTAGAATCTATAGTCACATAGATAGATAATACAACGATCCTAAAGTAGGGGGAAAAGAACACCATTTTGATATCAGATGAAGACTGTACATGTGTCCTTAAAGAAAAAAATAATGTAACTTGGAAACTCAAATATTGAAAGATTTTTGGCAAGCTCAGTGAAGAATCATGGAAGCCTATGTATCAAAGTGTCAGGCTCATTTGACTCAGAACCTTCAGCTACATTTTGTGTTCCATGATGAAGTCTCATCGAAGTCTTGGTTATCTTCCATCAATGTCATTAAAGGTGATGATGTTGAGTTGTTTTAAAGCTGAAATAATATACCAAGTGCTTTAAAAATTCTGTTAATAAGCCCCTAAGGAAATAGTGAGTAAACTCCCAGGGACTACACAGGGATAACATTAAGAAGTAAGAAGCCTTCACAGTGTGGTTTTGTCAGTACTTCTGATATACTCAGCAACTCACAGACATGAACAGAGGCCTCTTAGTTATACTTACCCTTATAATTCTTGATCTTTCTGCCTACCAGTGTCCTTTTGGCTATGTAAGGCTTTATGTGATCTTTCCTTTACGTTTCATTCTTTATTTTCTGTTGAGCTTGAAGTCTGGTTTTTATTTTTTTGTGTGTGACTTACAGACGTCATTTATCTCCAATTAATGCTACTTTTGGACATAATTAAATCTTAAGTTGTTTGTTTTAGGTAAGTCCAGTGATGCTACAACTTTCCACATGGTGACTTTGAGAACAAGATTTGGGTAATGTTATCATACCATTTAAATAGTGTTTTTCCTATTAAAAACTAACAAAATTCTAAAATTTTCAAAATCATCTTAAATCCACAAAAATTAACTGAGTCTCCAGCCATCAGAGAATCTTATGCAAGATACTTAAGTAAGGATTGGGTCCCCATAAACAAATAAAATGATCTTTAAGTAAACTCTGTTATTTGTAGATCTCTAACAATAATTTAATGTCTACTGGTGAGATAATGTACTCACTAATAAGTGTATGTTAGCCAGGAAAGAAAAAAAAAAGTATAGAGTACTCAAGATTCAGTACACAGATCTCAAAAAGGTCAACACGCTGAAGTGCCCACATGAGGACACCTCAGTCCCACTTGGAAGGGAGAACAAAGCAATCACATGTGGAGAGGGAGGGAGGGACCTGGGAGGGAATGTGGAGGGGGCGAGGGTACAGGGTGGGGAGGGAGTATATGGGACAGGGGAACCTGATCTGATATTGGGTAAGGGAAAAGGACTGAAGCTCTGAGAGCCAGAAGAAAGAATGGAAACAGGCAATCTTGGGAATTAGGAGGTTGGGGGTACCCTCCAGAATACACAAGAGACCTGGGAGGTGAGAAACTCTTAGGACTCAAAGGGAGAGATCTTAGATGAAATGCTGGACAGTAGGGAGAGGGAACTTATAGAGCCCACATCTAGCAGGAAGACAGGGCATCAAATGAGGGAGAGGGAGGGCCATCCTACAGTCAAAATTCTGACCCATAATTGTTCCTGTCTGAAAGAATTATAGGGATGGAAATGGAGAGTAGCCTGAGGAAAAGAAGGTACAAAAGTGGAATCCTATGGAGTGCTCATAAAAAGGGACCTAACATGACCTCCCCGCTGAAGACCCAACAAGCAGCTGAAAGAGTCAGAAGTAGATATTTTCACCCAACTAATGCACAGAAGCAGCTATCCCCTGTTTTTGAATTAGGGAAGGCTGAAAGAAGCTGAGGTGAAGGGTGACCCTGTAGGATGACTAGCAGTCTATTAATATGGAACCACCAGATCTCTCAAACAGTGGACTAGCAAACAGACCCTGTAGAAGGACCAGGAGTCTCAATCTGGATCCCCAGATATCTCAATCACTGGACTACCAAACAGGTAGCATACACCAGCTGATGTGAGGCCCCCAACACACATATAGTAGAGGGCTGCCGGGTCTGTCGTCATTCAGAGATGATATACCTAACAGTCATAACCTCCAGTCAAGAGGCTGGATATGTTAGGTATATCAGAGATGATATACCTAACAGTCATAACCTCCAGTCAAGAGACTGGAGGTCCCAGGGAGTTTAGAGGTCAGGTGGGGTGCGGGGGGGGGCAGGGAACATCCACATGCAGACAGGGGGATGGTGAGTAGGTAGGGGATGTGGAACAGTTGGAGGGTAGACAGGTGTGCAGGGGAATAAAATATGGATTGTAAAGAAATTAATTCATTAATTAATTTGAAAAAACAACAACAAAACAACAACAACAAAATAAAAAAGATAAAAGAACGTAGGATGAAGCCATGAGGATCAAGCTAGTAAGCATTATCCTCCATGGGGCCACAGTTTCCTGCCCTATTTGAACTTCTTTCCTGACTTCCTTTGATGATGAACTGTGATGTGAAGGCATAAGCCAAACAAACCCTTTCCTACTCAACTTGCTTTTGGGCCTTCTGTTTCATCACAGCAATAAAAACCCTGACTGAGACACCTAGTAATAGTTCTTGAGAAGTGTTCAACTCTGATGTAACATATTTTTTATATTACTATATTTTATTTTGTTATATTTTACTACTTTCACTTAGAATCCTATAATTTTGTAATGATAACACAAAAAAGGAATAGACTAAAATGGAAGAGGAGATGAAGATGAAGTAGAAGGAGGAGAAAACATAATTAGGTTATAGTATGTGAGAAAACACAGTATTTTCTTCAAAATGAGACAGGAAAGAAAGAAAGAAAGAAAAAAGGAATGAAAGAAAGGAAGAAAGAAAAGAAGGGGTCTATAAACTAAGCAGTTGCATAGTATTACAGTTTGTACATGCACCATACATACAACACTTAAGTTACATTTAACCATATCTATATAAAGGCACATAAATATTGAAAGTTTCTGGCTACAAGAGTCTCTTGAGGACCCAAAGCTCACAGATGTGTGTGAGATGGCTGTGCTAGAAAGTGAAGAAGTCATATCTCCCGTTTTGGTTCTGTTAGCTTTATATATATATATATATATATATATATATATATATATATATATATATATGGTTTTATGGAACACAGACTATAGATGAAAATGATCTTGAAATCTCATCTTGGTCTTGCCTCTTGTACACAGAAAGTAAACATTTCCTATCTTCTAAACAGTGAGTTGGGGAAACAGTTCTATTTCCAACCCAAATATATCCCCTACAGATGATTTGCCCCTGTCAAGTGGTGCTTTTCATAGGAACAATGTTAATCAATGTTTGTAATGTCAAATACTAACCATGGGAAATGGAAGATTCTGGTTGTCATTCTAACATTTCTTTGGGGAAATCTGTCCAATATTCAGCATATGTTCAGCAGTCTGTTTGGTTTAAAAGTTTATATTGTTTATACACACCCATTTCTCTGCTTAAAAGTTTACAATTCTAGTTCTAATGATTAATTAAAATTAAGTATTAATGCACATAATGTGTCATCATTTAGTACAATATTTAAGGATGTGCTTTTTTCCATACGCTTAAACACTTTATTTCATACTTTGTATTTAGCTGGACATAGTAAAGTTTAAAACAATCTCTAATGTTTAAATTTCAAATAGATTTTACAGTGCTAAATATAATATCCATTTTATAGATTCTAATTTTCTAGGTCTCACAACAGGCTAAGTTTTTCATTAATTCTTTGCCTCTGGCTCATCTGAAACCATAATTCTTCTTTTTCTTTTTTTTTACTTAACTGTTTAAAGGACTTGATTTAGCACCATGGTGAACATGATACACTAAGAAGAAATTCTCATTGTTGTCTAGTTTTGTAATGCATTTGTATTTATTGTTATAGAATGTTGTACATGTGCACAATGTATTTTAATCAAATCTGTCACCACTCCCTTCTATCCATGAATAAACATGGTAAACAAAGGGGCTTATAATATCTTACACTTACATATTTATTTGTTCTCTCTCTGTGTGTATGTCTGGGAATACATGTGCAGCATAATGTACATACACATGAGGATTCCGTGTGTCCCAGAGAGAGATCTAACTGAATTCATTAGGATTGGTAGCAAGTGCTCTTACCAATTGGGTCATCTCTGACATGAAATTGTCTTTTAAAGTCAATGTCTATTTTAAAATAGAACATTATAAAAAATAATAATGATAAAAATTTCAGTCTGAGCAAGTAGTTCAGTGAAAGTTTACTGAGAATACCAAATACTCTAAGATTTTTTTAGTATGGAATATGAACAAATAGTTACCTGTCTTGTTCAAGTTAATTTATTTAAATAAGTTAGAATGGATCTATCTTATTTCATCAGTATTGCCATACAAATGTATCAGTCATAGAAGATTTTGAAAAAAATGTCTTTAATGTCTTCATCATTAATGCCACTTCCAACATTCTTATATAGAAGCCAGGGATAAATGTACAAACTAACACTAAATATGTCAGAAGAGGTAGAAAGGAGATCGCAGCAGATTAGTATATTTGAACATCCAATGCATAACCTTTATGGTGCTTTGCTACATCTTGCAATCATTCTGTTCTGTGTGAATGAAATGAGAAGCAAATCTAGTTGCTTTTGTAGTTAATTAAACAACACAAAAGTATGCACTAAAAAAGCAGACCCAAACAAGTCTATCTGCCCTGCATTTACTCAGGAAGAATTGAACAGGTTTCCTCTTCTGGAAGAGATAAGATTAAGAGATTCTTCCAGCAAGCCTGGAGAGTTAGCTTGATGGGGTAAGACACATCAGAGCCACTTAGGATGAAAAGATTTAAAGATGGGCATCCGAGTCTCCTTTATGTGTCAGAATTGGGGCAAAACAATTGCTGACACATTACAGCAAAGGCTTTTCTAAGCAGCTGCATTCTGGATTATCTATCTTTTCATGAACACACTTGCTAAATATTTTTTAAGAGCAGTATTGACATAATTGTGATTAGAATATAGTTCACAGAGTGAGGAAATCAGTATAGTACAAGGCTTACATCAACCAAGATATAAATGTTTAGTGATTTTCTTCTCAGAGAAATTAATGTGTATGTATAAAGAAATGCTTTAAAAGTGGTCAAAGTGGAGGTGTGAACAATAGAAAGAAGTTGAAAGCAAAATCTTCAAGAATATTCACCACATTCCTGACACCATTTGTTCAGTCAAACTGCTATTCTAACAAGTTCATATGATATAGTATTTCAAAACATTTGAATCATATCCCTCTCTACAGTCCTTCAGTGAACATTAGAGACTCTTCTGTACAATTTAGGTTCATGTATGACTTTAAGACGTATGTCCAGAACCTCAAGGCCAGTTACTCTAGTTTTAATATACCATTAACACTCCACTGTTTATACATTGGATATTAGCCCTCTCTCAGATGTAGTGTTGGTAAAGATCTTTTTCCAATTTGTGGGTCACCATTTTGTCATTTTGACAGTGTCCTTTGCCTTACAGAGACTTTGTCATTTTATGAGGTCTCATTTGTCAATTCTTGATCTTAGAGCATAAGCTATTGGTGTTCTGTTCAGGAAATTTTCCCCTGTGCCCATGTGCTCAAGGCTCTTCCCCAATTTCTTTTCTATTTGTTTCAGTGTATCTGGTTTTATGTGGAGGTCCTTGATCTACTTGGAGTTGAGTTTAGTATTAGGGGATAAGAATGGATCGAATGCTAGCCTCCATTTGAACTAGCACCATTTGTTGAAAAGGCTATCTTTTTTCCAGTGGATAGTTTTAGCTCCTTTGTCAAAGATCAAGTGACTTTAGGTGTGTGGCTTCATTTCTGGGTCTTCAATTTTATTCCATTGATCTACCTTGTTGGGCGCCAGTGATCTTAGCTCGACGGCCCCAGTAGAGCTGTTTGCACAGGTTTCCTGAGAGCAAAACATCCTGCAGGTTAGCTTGATTCCTGTTTTCCTGCCCAGTGTGGTAGAGAATCACCAGGTACCTAACCTATGGCTATGATTATTTTTTTCCTATTGTTTTTCACCCAGCCTCAAGTATAAACTGCAGGCTCCTCAGTAAAGCTTTGGCATTCTCCTCACCAGAATGACCCGAGTATGTGTTTTCTGTTATTTTTATTTATTTGTTTATTTTCTATATTCTTTGTTTACATTCCATATAATTGTTCCTTTCCTGGTTCCCCCCTCCCCATAAGTCCCACAAGCCCTCTTCCCTCCACCAGTTCTGCAATCAACCCCCTCCCACGTCTCTGTCCTGGCAATCCCCTACAATGCTGCATCAAGCCTTTCTAGAACCTGGGTCCTCTCTTTCCTTCTTGGGAATGATTGGATATGTGAGTTGTGTCTTGGGTATTCAGAGCTTCTGGGCTAATACCCACTTATCAGTAAGTGCATATGATGTGTGTTCTTTTGTGATTGGGTTACCTCACTTAGGATGATATTTTCCAGTTCCAACCATTTGCCTAAGAATTTCATGAGTTCATTGCTTTTAATAGCTGAGTAGTATTCCACTGTGTAAATAGACCACATTTTCTGTATCTATTCCTCCATTGAGGGACATCTGGGTTCTTTCCAGCTTCTGGCTATTATAAATAAGGCTGATATGAACACTGTGGAGCATGTATCCTTTTAGCATGCCAGGGAATCATCTGGGTATATGACCAGGAATTCTACAGAAGTGTCATGCCCAGTTTTCTGAGGAACTACCAGACTGATTTCCAGAGTGGTTGTACCATCTTCCATTCCAACCAGCAGTGGAGGAGTGTTCCTCTTTCTTCACACCCTTGCCAACATCTGCTGTCTCCTGAGTTTTTAATCTTAGCCATTCTGACTGGTGTGAGGTGAAATCTCAGGGTTGTTTTGATTTGCATTTCCCTAGTGACTAATGATGCTGAAAATTTCTTTTTTTTATTTTTATATTCTATATTCTCTGTTTACATTCCAAAGGCTTTCCCCTTTCCCAGTTCCCCCCACCACCATATGTCCCATAATTCCTCTCCCCCCAACCATTCCCCAATCACCCCCACACAAACGATTTCTCTGTTCTGGGTCTACAAAACTGGATCCAGTCTTTTCAGGCCCAGGGTCCTCTCCTTTCTTCTTCTTGGGAATCATTTGACTTGCTAATTGTGCCTTGAGTATTTAGGGCTTCTGTGCTTGTTAATATCCACTTATCAGTGATTACTTTTCATGTGTATTCTTTTGTGATTGGGTTAACTCACTTAGGATGATATTTTCCAGATCTAACCATTTACCTACAAATTGCATGAATTCATCATTTTTAATTGCTGAGTAGTATTCCATTGTATAAATATACCACATTTTCTGTATCTATTCCTCCTTTGAGGGATATTTGGGCTCCTTCCAATTTCTGGCTATTATAAACAAGGCTGCTATAAACATAGTGGAGCATGTGTCTTTATTGTATGCAGGGGAATCCTCCTCTGCGTATATGACCAGGAGTGGTATGCCAGGATCCTCAGGAAGTGACATGCCCAATTTTCTGAGGAACCACCAAACTGATATCCAGAGAGGTTTTACCATTTTGCAATCCCACCAACAGTGGAGGAGTGTTCCTCTTTCTCCACATCCTCGCCAGCACTTGTTGTCTCTTGAGTTTTTAATCTTAGCCTTTCTGACTGGTGTAAGGTGGAATCTCAGGGTTGTTTTGATTTGCATTTCCCTGATGACTAATGATGTTGAACATCTTTTAAGGTGTTTCTTGGCCATCCAAATTTCTTCTGGTGAAAATTCTTTGTTTAGCTCTGTACCCCATTTTTTGATAGGGTTATTTGGTTCTTTGGGGTCTAACTTCTTGAGTTCTTTGTATATATTGGATATTAGCCCTCTGTCTGATGTGGGGTTGGTGAAGATCTTTTCCCACTTTGTTGGTTGCTGTTTTGTCCTTCTGACAGTGTCCTTTGCCTTACAGAAACTTTGTAATTTTATGAGGTCCCATTTGGCAATTCTTGATCTTAGAGCATAAGCTATTGGTGTTCTGTTCAGGAACTTTCCCCCTGTGCCCATGTCCTCCAGGGTCTTCCTCAGTTTCTTTTCTAATAGTTTCAGTGTGTCTGGTTTTATGTGGAGGTCCTTGATCCACTTGGATTTGATCTTAGTACAAGGAGATAAGAGTGGGTTGATTCACATACTTTTGCATGTTGACCTCCAGTTGAACCAGCACCATTTGTTGAAAAGGCTATCTTTTTTCCACTGGATGGTTGTGGCACCTTTATCAAATATCAAGTGACCATAAGTCTGTGGGTTCATTTCTGGGTCTTCAATCCTATTCCATTGATCTTTTTGCCTGTTGCTGTACCAATACCATGCACTTTTTAACACAATTGCTCTGTAGTACTGCTTGAGGTCAGGAATATTGATTCCCCCAGAATTCCTTTTATTGTTGAGAATAGTTTTAGCTATCTTGGGTTTTTGTTGCTCCAGATGAATTTGAGAATTGCTCTTTCTATATCTATGAAGAATTGAGTTGGGATTTTGATGGGGCTCGCAATGAATCTGTAGATTGCTTTTGGCAAGATGGCCATTTTTACTATATTGATCCTGCCAATCCAGGAGCAAGAACTATTTTTCAATCTTCTGAGGTCTTCTTCGATTTCTTTCTTCAAGGACTTGAAGTTCCTGTCATACAGATCTTTCACTTGTTTGGTTATAATTACGACAAGATACTTTATGTTGTTTGTGGCTATTGTGAAGGATGTTATTTCCCTAACTTCTTTCTCAGCCTGCTTGTCCTTTGAGTACAAGAAGGCTACTGATTTGCTTGAGTTAATTTTATAACCAGCCACTTTGCTGAAGTTGTTTATCAGCTGTAGAAGTTCTCTGGTGGTTTTTTGGGTTGCTTAAGTAAACTATCATATCATCTGCAAATAATGATAGTTTGACTTCTTCCTTTCCAATTTGTATCCCTTTGACTTCCTTATGTTGTCTAATTGCTCTCGCTAGAACTTCAAGTACTATATTGAAAAGATGTGGAGAGAGAGGGCAGCCTTGTCTAGTCCCTGATTTTAGTGGGATTGCTTCAAGTTTCTCTCCATTTATTTTGATGTTGGCTACTGGTTTGCTGTAGATTGCTTTTACTATGTTTAGGTATGGGCCTTGAATTCCTGCTCTTTCCAAGACTTTTAGCATAAAAGGATGCTGAATTTTGTCAAATGCTTTTTCAGCATCTAATGAGATGACTATGTGGTTTTTTTCTTTTAGTTTGTTTATGTAGTGGATTACATTGATGGATTTCCATATTTTGAACCATCCCTGCATCCCTGGGATGAAGCATACTTGATCATGTTGAATGATCGTTTTGATGTGTTCTTGGATTCAGTTGGCAAGAATTTTATTTAGTATTTTTGCATCTATATTCATAAGAGAAATTGGCCTGTAGTTCTCTTTCTTTGTTGGATCTTTTTGTGGTTTAGGTATCAGCGTAATTGTGGCTTCGAAGAATGAGTTGGGCAGTGTCCCTTCTGTCTCTATTTTGTGGAATAGTTTGAAGAGTATTGGTGTTAAGTCTTCTTTTAAGGTCTGGTAGAATTCTGCATTAAAACCATCTGGTCCCGTACTTGTTTTGGTTGGGAGGCTTTCTATAACCCCTTTTATTTCTTTAGGGGTTATGGGACTATTTAGCTGATCTACTTGATGCTGATTTAATTTTGGTATTTGGTATCTGTCTAGGAAATTGTCCATTTCCTCCAGATTTTCCAGTTGTGTTGAGTATAGACCTTTGTAGTTGGACCTGATGATCTTTTGAATTTCCTCAGTTTCTGTTGTTATGTCCCCCTTTTCATTTCTAATTTTGTTAATTTGGAGACTGTGTCTGTGTTCTTTGGTTAGTCTGGCTAAGGGTTTATCTATCTTGTTGATTTTCTCAAAGAACTAGCTCCTGGTTTTGTTGATTTCTTGTATGGTTTTCTGTGTTTCCTCTTGATTGATTTCAACCCTGAGTTTGATGATTTCTTGTCTTCTACACTTCCTGGGTGAATTAATTTCTTTTTCTTCCAGGGCTTTAAGGTGTGCCATTAAGCTGCTAGTGTATGCTCTCTCCAGTTTCTTTTTGGATGCACTTATAGCTATGTGTTTTCCTCTTAGCACTTCTTTCATTGTGTCCCATAGATTTGGGTAGGTTGTACCTTCATTTTCATTGAATTCTAAAAAGTCTTTGATTTCTTTTTTTATTTCTTCCTTGCCCAAGGTGTCATTGAGTAGAATATTGTTCAGTTTCCATGTGTTTGTGTGCCATCTGTTGTTTTTGTTGCTATTGAAGACCACTCTTACTCCATGGTGATCTGATAGGAGGCATGGAATTAGGTCGATCTTCTTGAATTTGTTGACATCTGTCTTGTGACCAATTATAAGATCAATTTTGGAGAAGGTACCATGAGGTGCTGAGAAAAAGGTATATTCTTTAGCTTTAGGATGAAATGTTTTATATATATAACATATATATATATATATATATATATATATGTTATATATATAATCTGTTAAATCCAATTGGTCCAAAAATTTCAATTAGTTTCACTGTGTCCCTGTTTAGTTTCTGCTTTCCTGATCAGTCCATTGAGGAGAGTGGAGTGTTGAAGTCACCCACAATTATTGTGTAAGATGCAATGTGTGCTTTAAGCTTTAGTAAGGTTTCTTTACGAATGAGGGTGCCCTTGTCTTGGAGCATTTATGTTCAGTATTGAGAGCTCTTGGTGGATTTTCCCTTTGACCAGCAAGAAGTGACCTTCTGAGTCTCTCTTGATGACTTTAGGTTGGAAGTCAATTTTATCTGATATTAGAATGGCTACTCCAGCTTGTTTCCTGAGACCATTTGCTTGTAAAATTGTCTTCCAGCCTTTTACTCTAAGGCAATGTTTGTCTTTAACACTGAGAGGTGTTTCCTGTATGCAGCAAAATGTAGGGTCCAGTTTTCATATCCAGTCAGTTAATCTATGTCTTTTTATTGGGGAATTGAGTCCATTGATGTTAACAGATATTAAGGAATAGTAATTATTACCTCCCGAAATTTTTGAAATTATTTTTTTATATTTGAGAGGTTATCTTCTTTTGGGTTTGATAAGAGGAGGTTTTTATCTTGCTTCTTCCAGGGTGTAGTTTCCTTCCTTGTCTTGGTGTTTTCCCCCTATTATTTTTTGTAGGGCTGGATTTGTGGAACGATAACGTGCAAATTTGCTTTTCTTATGGAATACCTTGTTGTCTCCATCTATGGTGATTGAGAGTTTTTCTGGGTAAAGTAGTTTTGGCTGAAATTTGTGTTCTCTTAGAGATTGCATGATATCTGCCCAGGATCTCCTAGCTTTCATGGTCTCAGGTGAGAAGTCTGGTGTTATTCTGAAAGGTCTTCCTTTATATGTTACTTGGCATTTTTCTCTTGCTGCCTTTAATATTCTTTCTTTGTTTAGTACATTTGGAGTTTTGATTATTATGTGACAGGAGGTATTTCTGTTCTGGTCCAGTCTGTTTGGGGTTCTATAGGCTTCTTGTATATTCATGGGCATCTCTCTCTTTAGGTTTGGAAAGTTTTCTTCCATAATTTTTTAGAAGATATTTGCTGGCCCTTTAACTTGTAAATCTTCACTCTCGTCCAAACCTATAATCCTTAGGTTTGGTCTTCTCATTGTGTCCTGGATTTCCTGGATGTTTTGGGTTACAACATTTTTGCATTTAGTATTTTCTTTGACTATTGAATCAATGGTTCCTATAGCATCTTCGGCTTCTGAGATTCTGTCTTCTATCTCTTGTATTCTATTGTTGATATTTGCATCTATGGCCCCTGATTTTTTTCCCAAGGTTTTCTATTTCCAATGTTGTCTCCCTCTGCAATTTCTTAGTTGTTTCTACTTCTGTTTTTAGAACCTGGATGGATATGCTCAGATCTTTCGCTTGCTTGATTGTGTTTTCATGTATTTCTTTAAGAGTTTTTTGTGTTTCCTCTTTCATAGCTTCTACTTGTTGACCCATGTTCTTCTGTATTTCTTTAAGTGATTTTTGTCTCTCCTCCTTATTGGCTTTTGCTTTTTGATCCATGTTCTCCTGAATTTCTTTAAGTGATTTTTGTGCTTGCCTTGTAAAGGCTTCTAACTTTTGATCCATTTTCTCCTCTATTTCTTTAAGAGATTTATCTATGTATTCTGCTACCAGCATCCTGACCAGTGATTTTAGATCCAAGTCTTGTTTTTCTGGTGTGTTGGGGTATCTAGGGCTTCCTGTTGTTGGCGAACTGGGTTCAGATACTGTCATGCTGCCTTGATTTCTGTTAGTAAAGTTCCTTCGTTTTCCTTTTGCCATCTGGTTATTTCTGGTGTTAGTTGGCCTTATTGTCACTGGCTGGTGTTTGAACCTCCCACGAGGCTGGGCTCACCTGTTGTTTCTCTACTGGTCACTATGCTACAAGATAGAGACTGCCTATGCTTGTGCTGAGGGTACCTCAGGGAGGGCAGTTCCCAACCAAGTTGGTGCAAGGCCTGAGGGTGTGGAGATGTCTCTCCAGCTGCCGCCATTTTCCTGGTTAGTGGGGTGAGCCTGGAGGATCCTCCCGAGTGATGGTAGCCCCTGATTGAATCTGTCTACCTGGGCCTCTCTAGCTGTGTCCTGATAGCAATATGGAGGTCTACCAAGGGGCCGCTGTCAGGCTGCTCCCAGCTGCCTTGGTGATAGGCCTGAGGGCGTGGAGTAGTCCCGCAGAGCCTCGGCACTGGGCCTGGCTGGTGGCGAGAGCCTGGCGGATCCACCCGTGCGATGGTAGCCCTGGCTGGAGTCTGTCTACCTGGGCCTCTCTAGCCCTGTCCTGGTAGCAATATGGAGGCTTACCAGGACCGCTGCTGTAAGGGACCGCGAGCAGGCTGCTCCCAGCTGCCTTGGTGCAAGGCCTGGAGGGCATGGAGAAGTCCCACAGAGCCTAGGCGCTGGGCCTGGCTGGTGGCGAGAGCCTGGCGGATCCACCCGCACGATGGTAGCCCTGGCTGATGCTGAACATTTCTTAAGGTGCTTCTCAGCCATTTGAAGTTCTTCAGAAGAAAATTCTTTGTTTAGCTCTGTACCCTATTTTTTAGTTGTGTTTATTTGGTTTTCTGAAGTCTAACTTCTTGAGTTCTTTGTATATATTGGATATTAGTCCTCTGTCAGATGTAGGGTTGGTGAAGATCTTTTCCCAATTTGTTGGTTGCCATTTTGTACTTTTGAGAGTATCCTTTGTCTTACAGAAACTTTGTAATTTTATGAGGTCTCATTTGTCAATTCTTGATCTTAGAGCATAAGTTATTGGTATTCTGTCCAGGAACATTTCCACTGTGCTCATGTCATCAACGGTCTTCCTAACGCCACCAGAGAACTCCTACAGTTGATTAACAAGTTCAGCAAAGTGGCTGGTTATAAAATCAATTCAAGCAAATCAGTAGCCTTCCTATACTCAAAGGATAAGAATGCTGAGAAAGAAATTAGGGAAATGACACCCTTCACAATAGCTACAACAATATAAAGTATCTTGGTGTGATTCTAACCAAACAAGTGAAAGATCTGTATGACAAGAACTTCAAGTCTCTGAAGAAGGAAATTGAAGAAGACCTCAGAAAATGGAAAAATCTTCCATTCTCATAGATTGGCAGGATTAATATAGTAAAAATGGCCATCTTGCCAAAAGCAATATACAGATTCAATGCAATCCCCATCAAAATCCCAACTCAGTTCTTCATAGAGTAAAAAAAACCAGAAGAATTTTTAATAATTTTTTATTAGCTAAAACTATTTTCAACAGTAAAAGAACTTCTAGAGGAATCAGTATCCTGGACCTCAAGCAGTACTACAGAGCAATGGTGTTAAAAACTGCATGATATTGGTACAGTGATAGGCAGGTAGATCAATGGAATAGGATTGAATACCCAGAAATGAACCAACACATCTTTGGTCACTTGATCTTTGACAAAGGAGCTGAAACCATCCAGTGAAAAAAAGATAGCCTTTTCAACAAATGGTTCTAGTTCAACTGGAGGTCAGCATGAAGAAGAATGTGAATTGATCCATTCTTATCTCCTTGTACTAAACTCAACTCCAAGTGTATCAATGACATCCCCATAAAACCAAACACACTGAAACTAATAAAAAAGAAACTGGGGAAGACCCTTGTGTTTCCTGTTAATCTCCCAGGCCTACACCCTATACTCTGTACTGAGCATTCCTTGAGATTTCACCTCACGCCAGTCAGAATGGCTAAGATCAAAATCTTAGGAGAGCACAGGTGCTGGCGAGGATTTGGAGAAAGGGGAATACTCCTCCACTGCTGGGGGGATTGCAAGCTGGCACAACCACTCTGGAAGTCAGACTGGCAGTTCCTCAGAAAATTGGACATTATACTACCAGAGGGCCCTGCTATACCTCTCCTGGGCATATACTCAGAGGACTCCCCAGCATGTAATAAGGACACATGTTCCACTATGTTCATAGCAGCCCTATTTATAATAGTCAGAAGCTGGAAAGAACCCAGATGTCCCTCAATGGAGTAGTGGATACAGAAAATGTGGTACATTTATACTATGGAATACTACTCAGCTATTAAAACAATGAATTCATGAAATTCTTAGGCAAGTGGTTGGAACTGGAAAATATCATCCTAAGTAAGGTAACCCAATCACAAAAGAACACACATCATATACACTCACTGATAAGTGGATATTAGCTCAGAAGCTCAGAATACCCAAGACACAATTCACATATTAAATGATACCCAAGAAGAAGGAAGGAGATTTCACTGGTCCTGGAAAGGCTCAGTGCAGCAGTGTAGGGGAATAGTAGGACAGGGAAGCAGGAGGGGTGTGATTTGGGAACAGGGCAGAGGGAAGAGGGCTTATGGGACTTTCAGTGAAGAGGGACCAGGAACAGAGAAATCATTTGAAATGTAAATAAAGAATATATCTAATAAAAACTAAAAAAAATTAAAAAAAAAACTCCCCTGTGTTTCGTGATTGATATTGTTGAAACAGGGTTTTACTAGGATTCCAGACTAGATTGAAAATAGGATCCTTCTTTCTTGGCCTATAAAATCTTAGAAATGGAAGAAAGCTTACCCACATCCAGCCACAAATATTGGACTCTAAACCTCAGCCTAGTGCCACAGTGACAGAACTACTCCAACAAGACCACACCTTATAATAGTGCCAATCCCTGGGCAGAGCATAGTCAAGCCACCACAACTGCATTTCACATATACTGTTGATTCACATTTATAAAATTAGGCATTTATTACATGTTGAACATACACTATTTTAATAGAAATATTATCTGATTAGTATAAGAAAGATGGTATTGTTATGCATTTAAAAATAGCACATGTATGAATGAATATTATAAACTTAATTGGCAAAAATGGTAAATTAAATATGTATAAATCCTTTTGTCCAGTATATTATTTTTAATAAATTTCTTTATTTAAAAATACATAAGCTAATATAATCTTTATTTTTTGTTTACTGTATACAGACAGAATTCAAAGTCCTTAACACAGATAGTTATTTCACATAGACAACAGGTTTATTTTCTAGTCAAAGAAGCCAAGATACTAGTGAACACATGTCCAATTCATAGACAACCTGGGATTTGGACAGAGCCAGACACTGAACATTCACTTTTATCCCCCATGTTCTATAGCATCTTGTTTCCTCTAGATTTCTGAACATAACTAACAGCTTCCCTGTTTGTGAGCCATGGCAACAGAATATTGATATTGCTGAGCCAACAAAATCTTCAGTGCTCAAAAACCTTAGGTAAGGAAACACTAACAGAAATAAGCACTGTCTCTTAGTATATGATAAAGGACTTAACTAGTATATCCTGATGAGCTCTTTTAAGTTCAAATAATCACAACAATAGATTTAATAAGAACATTTCATACAATTGCCTTAAAGATACTTATAAGGCTGCATAAGAATTTCCCTCTTGGTGTTAATATTGAGTACAATGGGGGCACACAGAGGTGAGTGCTCAACTTTTTGGTGGTGGTAGGGAGACAATGATTTTAATACTGTTTTATATCCTGACTTCAAGGAACTCGTTTGATCTGTCTGAACACAATATTGCCTTGATGTTTGACATCTGAACTATTCTGAATCAAAGTAACTGCCACTCAAATAAAGCTATATACAGAATGTTACAATATAGAATCATATTTTGCCGTCAAAGAAAAACTGAAAGCTAAGTGTGCAGAAGTTAAGTAGGGACATATGTTCTTTTACATTCTCACAGTTTGAGTAGGAAAATCAATGGCTTTAATGTTTCAAATGTCAAAAATACATTTTTGCCATTATCATTCATGAGAATTAGAAACTGTTTACATATAATGTATATGAATGTATAATAATGAAATATGAATATACTTAGACTGCATAGAATATATATCTTTCTAATCTTGTCTTTAGAACTTTGGAGTCTTACACAAATCTCTGAAGTGGGTAACATCTGGGTTGAGGAGAGGTATTAGCACAGCCTCTCCATTATGATTTGTACTGATTGATAAATGAGAGATAAGAAGATAAAGTTTTAATCAAATTGCATTAGAATTGTAGTGAATAAAATCTTTCATAAGGAGTTAAAAATATTTTCATTAATCAAACATACAAGTTTTTAAGAATATAGTAGTATTACAACAAGAGAAGCTTTGGCATGCTTCCACAAAGGGAAAAGTTACACATTGGGAAAGCAGTTTGATCTAGAGAATAGAGAAGCCTGAAGGGATTGGGGAGGGGTGGCAAATATATTGCCCTTTAAGGAAACTAGAGAAATAGTACAGAACATGATTAGTTACATGCTTAACGATGCAGGAATATTAGTAATAAGTATAAAGGAATATATAATCTAGAATTTGTGGCACATTTTAGAACCCAAACCAAATGCTGCACAGATTAAGCATATCTGCAGCTATGTTTTATTCCAGCCCAGGGCTAACTTTCTGTACAGGCCCCAAAATACCCGAAACCAAGTTATCAGAGACTTCCAGTGGCATAATCCTTATAATAAATTCACATTGGTTAAATGAGTCCTTTTCCCAACTTCCTCCATATCAATGAGGTCACACATATCTACCATGAGATAAAAGATCTGTGTTCCTTCTTCTGCTACCCAGAAGAAGCAGTCTGACTACAGAGTATGAACTACTCATAAACTGCATGGCCCAGAACCTCCATCCTTCTGAAATCTGTCAGAAGAGGCTTCTATCCTACAACGTAAGCCTGAATTTCCATAAATCCCTTACACAGAGAGACAACTGGTCATGTACCTGAAACTTGTCATCATATGCCTATAATCCAGCCCTTGAGACATGCAATCTGGAAGACCAAAAACTCAACACTTGTCTCACTTATACAGTGAATTCAAGGTTAACCTAGATTATACAACACCTGTCTCATAAAGTTAAAACAAACAAAATCTAAATACATACAGTTTTGAAAATGGAAAGAGACATTGATCATGTAAGGTAAGAATTATTTAGGAATGATTCAACACCAGGAAGAAAAGGCCCTGGTGTTTCTCAATGTAATTTTTTTTATCAGTTCTCCACTCTTTTTAATTAGGTATTTTATTTATTCACATTTCAAATGTTATCCCTTTTCATGGTTTCCCCTCCCAAAACACCCTATCTCCTCCTCCTTCCCCCTACTCACCATCCCACCCACACCCTCTACTCTGTCCTGGCATTGCCCTATACTGGGACATCCAGCCTCCTCAGGACCAAGGCCATCCTCTGCTTGAGCTGATTTGGTCTGTAATTTGTATCTTAGGTGTTCTAAGCTTCTAGGCTAATATTCGTTTATCAGGGAGTACATACTATGCGTGTTCTCTTGTGATTGGGTTACCTCACTCAGGATGATATTTTCTAGTTCCATCCATTTGCATAAGAATTTCATGAATTCATTGTTTTAATAGCTGAGTAATATTCTATTGTGTAACTATACCACATTTTCTGTATCCATTCCTCTGTTGAGGGCCATCTGAGTTCTTTCAAGCTTCTTGCTATTATAAATTAGAATGCTAAGAACATAGTGGAGCATGTGTCTTTATTACATGTTGGAGAATCTTTTGGGTATATGCCCAGGAGTAGTATAGCTGGGTCCTCTGGTAGTACAATGTCCAATTTTCTGAGGAACCACCAAACTGATTTCCAGATTGGTTGTACCAGCTTGTAGTCCCACTAGCAATGGAGGAGCTTTCCTCTTTTTCCACATCCTAGCCAACACCTGTGCTCTCCTGAGTTTTTGATCTTAGTCATTCTGACTGGTGTGAGGTGGAATTTCAGGGTTCTTTTGATTTCCATTTCCCTATGACTAAGGATGTTAAACATTTCTTAAGGTGCTTCTCAGCCATTTGAAATTCTTCAGGTGAAAATTCTTGGTTTAGCTCTGTACCCCATTTTTAATAGGTTATTTTGTTCTCTGGAGTCTAACTTCTTGAGTTCTTTGTATATATTGGATATTAGTCCTCTGTTGGATGTAGGATTGGTAAAGATCTCAATGGAATCTTACATAAGAAGTAACAACATTATTCTAGGAAGAGAGAATTTAAAATGCAATAAATAAAGCAAGATTCCAAAAGGTATATAGATGCATAGAGTAGTCAGGAAGCTATGTAAATACAAAGAAGTGATGCCTAGTGATATTGGCTTGTGTGGTCAACAGGCTCTCATGAGGGTCTGTTGTGTTTGCCTATAGAATGAGCATCAATGCACTAAACAATAAGTCATCATCGAGACACTAATGCAAGTTTCATGGGTTAAATGAGTAATTTATGGGTTCTCAAGAAAACCAGCAATATAGTGATGGATTATTTCATAAGATGTTAAACATCACTCCTGATTAGAATATGAGAAAAAGAATTTTCTGCATCATAATAAGACAAGTTGGACTGAATTTATCTTCCAACTAGTATGAATAGTGTGAGTGCAGGCACACAGTCAAAAAAAAAAAAAGACGAAGAAAACAAAATAAACAGAGGCCTATGGTATGTGCAAATCCATACCTAAGGAGGACCAGATGCTTGTAGGTTAATACAAGTTTCTCATTGTTTTACAAAAGAGAGCCTGGGGCATATGCTTTTATGAAATGGCGTGTTTACCACCATCTAATGATATATACACACTTTTGTTGAGGGGAAATTTAGGGAGGGCCAATAAAATGTTCCCACATTTTAACTTCAATGAAGCTCTTAAAAATATTTCCAGATCATATTTAGTTTTCTGTATGTCCTACTTCCTACACTAGCACACTACCAATCATTATTCTTTTTATATTACCCAAAGACATCATAAATATCTGACTCCAAATATGGAGTGGATCAGATCTTTCCAGAAATATATTGCAGGAAATTTCATTTTTTCCTTTGTTTATTTTTGTTTGTTTGGGTTTGTTTTGGTTGGTTTTTGTTTTGTTTGTTTGTTTGCTTGCTTTAATTTATTCTTCTATCATATACTACATTCATACCACACTTTCTCCTCCTTCGTCTCTTCCCAATACCTGCCTCCTTCTTCCCTCTTCATCAAATTCCTTTTCCTTCAGAAAACACTAGGTCTCCCAGGGACAGCAATTGAACATGGCATAACAAGTTACAATTAGCCTAAGCATATATCCATATATCATGCCTGGATGAGGTAACCTAATAGTAAGAAAAGGTTCCCAAACACAAGCAAAAGAGTCAGAGACAGTCCCATCTCCCACTGTTAGGAGTCACAAATGAACACAAAGCTACATAACCATAACATATAAGCAGTGGACCTAGCTTAGACCCATAAAGGCTCCATGATGGTTGATTCAGTCTCTGTGAGACCCTGTAACCCCTGGATAATTGATTGTGCGGGTCCTGTTCTTTGGTGCAATTGACCCCTCTACTTGCATCTTTTTCAAATGTGATCTTATATACTTTGAAAGGAAGGAATATCTCTTGACCAGGATGATTTTAAAAGCACAAGAATTTGTGACACCGTCAAACACAAAGGGAAATACCAGCAGCACTATGAACAGAGGTAAGAATCCTGCTGCCCTCCAAGTACATAGGATTTCAAAAACATTTCTGCCTGGATCCCATGCTTCCATTATTAAATTAAAATTAAATGAAATACTTAGTTTGATTTTTCATATATTCACAATTGCCTCAGTATAGTTTAAGTTCCTCAAATCTATTTGCAATAAAATATAAAAGTCTAGTTTGCCAAAATTTCAATGTTCTTTATTTTTATTATAAAGTATAACACTGGAGAAGAAGGATTTTGGGCACATGTGTCTCTTCAGTGTTATACAGCCAACTGCTTACAGTATGCTAATGAATATATCATCAGACCTGTACAATGAGCACAGGACGTCATTTTGCAGTAAACAGATACAGAAGTCCATCAATTTCGGTATTTGTCAGTTGGTATTCTCTCAACAATAACAGCAAGGAGTAGAAAGAGCAAAGGTGAGAAATTTGTGGTTTTTAAACTGTCTTATTTGGGGTGCTATTTGTGAGGCTGGCTGACGCAGGATTTCAAAGGCAATTAGGGGGAATCAGGCTGCAGAATATCCCTAAGGGCTAGTTTGAAGATACCTGCACAAGATGCTCTTTTTCTCCTCCTGCTAACCCTGCTTGCTGCCACATCTAGCAGCTGCTTTATTTTTGACAATTCGTCACTCCTGAAAAATGTTTGCAAGCAGTTTGGATAATTTCCAATTCATTCTTGCAGGAAATGAGGATTTGTTCCCTCACTTGGGATACCTGCTGCTAGGTTTATTCACTAATAAGCATGATAAATGTTTTAGCCTTTGATCAGTGCTAATTTAACAAGTAAGCTTCTCAAAAAAAAAGTCTTTGAGGCTCAGGGGCTCAAGGCAGCACACGAGTTGGAAATATGATTGATTGCATTGCTCTGAGAAATTTCCATAAAAAACTTTTTATCACACTGCTCTGTTCTGAACAATTAAATCAAAAATGAAAGATAGTTACCCTCCAAAGAAGGACAGAGGCAGCTCAGCAAACGTTACAAGATATTATTTTTAAACTGGCTCAGAATAATTTTCCAAAGAAATAGTTTCCTTTCTTATCATTTTTGCTGCATATTAGTTTATCCACTGATTAAAAAAAAATAGCCCTCGCTTACTATTTTTCCCCTTTCCTACCAGTGTTCTAAGTTATATTTTAAATAAACTTTAGTGTGAAGTACATTATGAAAACAGAACAAAGCAAGTGGAGAAGTAGTGGACTCCTTGAGTTTGGATTCTACTAGCCCAGAAGAAATCAGGCATAATTTAAGGCTGAAATAATAGGAAACCCTTGCCACTTGCTCGTTGAAGAGGAGTCCACATAGCCATTAGTAATCACTGAAGTAGACAGAACAAGTGAGTGGACATGGAAGTGACAGGTCCTTGGATCTCTATCAAATTCTGAATCCTCCCCAGCAGGTAACTATAGAGATTGTCCACAGTAAAAATGACCAGGTTTACAATTCATTATGTAGTTATGCTGATAATACTGTGTATCTCAGGTGAGCTCTTAGTACACTGAATCAAGGGTCATGAATTGTACTTCCAGTGATTTTTCAAAATATCTAATTGTTAAAAGTGAAGGAAGTTAAATTAAATAAGTCATGGAGATCATGTGATATCAAGCACAATGTTCTCTCTGAATAATCATGTATGTGGACATAGCTTTGTGATATGAGTGTGAAAATAGCTAGTGACTAATTTTACCTTTATGTTGTCCAATTTTCATCTAACACTATTAGGTGAAATGTGTAAAATATACATTTATCTTATTTTTATATGTAACTCTTTTCTATTATCACTAGAAAAACTACATAAAACATATTTTACTTGTATTCTTCCCTTCTCTTAATTCCCACCATAGTCTCCTTACCTCCCAACATACCCAAGTTTTTTACTATTTTCAAAAAAACAGGAAAATATTTGTAAGTAAATATTAGAAAATTGTGCGGAGTTAAGTGTATATGGGAAAAGCCAAAGGAAACAGAGCTCTGTGGACTTCATGCTACAGAACAGGAGAAGAGATAGACAGAAGACAAACCCATGTAAAGTTTAGTCATATCAAAAACATATTGATTGGTAGTAAAGTGTCAGTGTTGTTAGGTAAAACTCTCTAATTAAAGAAACAAATTCAAAACAATGAGCACATTGAACTGAGATTTAGGGACTTGGGGTAACCATAGATGATGAGCATCTCTGGAGGCCCAGTACCTACCGTCTTGTCTCAGGCTCCAAATGTGTGGAATCAAGCCTCAGAGAGAGATTTTTGTGGTGGTTTGGTTTTGTGACATTGCACATACTGGAGACATCTGGAAAATGTAAACTTTCATTGAGGAATTGTCTTCCTCAAGATTAGATTGGGGTACCTGGTGTTTTCTTGATTGATAATTATTGGAGGAGAGCCTCTCCCATTGTGATTACCCTGATCACCTGGGCTGTGTAAAAGGAAGATGAGAATCCAGAGAAAGCAGTGCAGTAAGCATAATTCCTTTATATCTCTGCTTTAGTTCCTGCTGCCAATTTCTACCATTTGCTTAATGAAAGACTGTAACTCATAAGCAGAAAGAAATATTTTCAAGCCCAAGTTGATTTTGTGAATGTCTTATCTCAGCTTCAAAGAAGCAAATTTGAACAGTGGGTTTTTTTTTTTTTTTTTTTTTTTTTTTTTTTTGGTTATGGACCTGACCATGTGGCTTTTAGGTCTTGGAATATTTTGTTGAATGTTTTGGAATGTTGAAAAGTGAAGAATTTTCAAGCTTTGAGTATTCAGTGCTTACTGTGTTGTTTTTTTATTTATGTGTTATCATGTACTAAGAAGCTTTAGAAATGATACATTAATTATCCTGAGCCAATTGATAGTGATTTACCAACCAAAGAGTACATTTGGAAGGACCCATGACTCGAGCTGCATATGTAGCAGAGGATGGCCTTGTCGGACATCAATGGGGGAAGAGGCCCTTGGTATGGGAAGGCTCAGTGCTACAGTGTAGGGGACTGCCAGAGTAGGCAGATGGGAGTGGGTAGGTGGGTAGGGAGAACCCTCATAAAAGCAGGGGGCAGGGATAGAGGGTTTCTGGAGGAGATACTGGGAAAGGGGATAAAATTTGAAATGTAAATAAATAAAATATCCAATAAAAATCAGCAGAGGAGAAGGGGAAGGGGAGGAGGGATGGATTCTGTGAGGGGTAGAATAGGGGGCAGGCAGTGATTTGAATGTAAAAAAAGATAAGGAGAAGCAACATAATCATTTTAAACTGAATCAGCTCTGATTAATAAGAGACCAACATCATTGAGACCAAATATTCTAGAAAGTATTTTCTCAGGGTCAATACATAAAAGTCCAGAGAAGGTCAAGGATGCAACTCAAGGTGCAGTTAAACTTGGTAGTGCACAAGAGTCTCTCACTTAGCATACTTGGCAAGCCCCACACTCATGAGAGAAGTCTGTCTCTAAAAGGAAGGAGAGAGCATTTCTAAAGAACAAGGCAGGGACTGGCCTCTGATCACCAAATCTGCAGGCACTCATATATACTTGAAACTCATAATCACACACATACAAACATAAGAGAAGATGATAGAAATGCGATAGTGTTATGTGTGTGTGTGTGTGTGTGTGTGTGTGTGTGTAGGGAAGAAGAGAGGGAGACAGAGATGAGAAAAAATCTGACAAATTTGTGTTTTTATTTTAAAAATTATATTTACTGTGGAAGAATTTGAATATCCATTCTAAATAAAACATTATTATTATTATTATTATTATTATTATTATTATTATTTTTATATCACTTGCAGATATAGAAATAAGTGCACATATTCACCCCCCAATGTACCATACTTACACATAGAACTTTCTGGAACATGATATTTCCTTCAGCCCTTGAAAATTTCCAGGACTTTTCATCATATTCACTCAAACAACTTCGTTCTCTAGTCCAAAGCCTTGGCACAGTCTGCTTGCCATAGAACATCTGTAGACATGAAAAGTTGTAATTCTATGGCTGTAACAAATATCTTCTATCATATACTGTATTGTATTAACTTATTGATAGAATGATTTAATTCTGTTGGCTTCACTTCTTGGCTTTGTCTTCAAAGGTAATCACTTACATTGTCATTGCTGAGTAATGTAAATAAGATTGTGTGCAACATGCCTGTATTGTGACTTAGATTGGCTTTATGTTTTATAAACCCCAAGGAGCATTAAGAATGCTGACATGTGGCCTTGAGAAATGACTCAGTCGTTAATAAAACATTGCTCTTTCAGAGGACCAGAGTTTGAATCTCACTATCCACATTGAGTTACTCACAACTGCCTGTAAGTCCTGTCCTAAGGGCAAGTATGCCTCTTCCCGCTCCATGCAATGACACTCATAACCACAGAGCACCCACATTGCCTGACATACACATACTCTAAAAATAAAATAAATCATGGTATGCAGTCACTGATAAGTGGATATTAGCCTAGAATCATGGGACACCAAAGACACAATTCACATACCAAATGATGTCTGACAAGAAGAAAGGAATGGACACTAATGCTGGAAAGGATCAAAGCATCAGTGTAGGGGAATACCAGAACAGGGAAGTGGGAAGGGGTGGATGAGGGAGCAGGGGGAGGGAAAAGGGCATGTGGGACCTTAGGGGGCTGGGGAAACAAAAAAAGGGAAATGAAATGTAAATATAGAATATATCCAATAAAAAAAGAAAAAAAGTAAAAGCTTATATGAATATATCCCAATGATAGCAAAACTGGAGACAGGAAGATGATTTACTGAGACAGGACAATAGCTCATATTAATGACTGATATGTCCTCATTCATATCACCCAGTAAAATATATACCACCTTCTGAACCCTAAAACTCATTAACAACAATTTTAGTAAACTATTCTACAATTATATTTTCCTCACTAGGATATGTTTCCCATGCAGTGTTTCAGAAAGACTTACTTAGTGTTTCAAAGGAGAGAAAAAGGGAACGGTTTTATGACAATCACTGTTATCCAGCTCTTTAACAGTATGCGTCTGAGCCTTAATTTCCACCAGGAACTTTCATATGATTTCAATTTTTGATTTGAATATAGCTTTTAAGTAATGTAAGTTATGTAAGTACAAATTGCTATGATATTAACATAATAATTTATTCTAATTGTGTCAATACACTCAATAGTGCTTGTGCAATATTCACTTTTATCCCAATTATTTTAGTTTTAATATCATTGATCTTTCTAAATTTCGCATTTTTTTCTCTTATTATAGAAGCGTCTCCTATAAACTTAACATTAAAATAAATACATTGGTGAGGAGGTAATAAGGATCTGGAAGGGGCTCAAGGAGTGGAAATCATAATAAGAATATATTGCGTGAAAAAATCTCTAGTTTCAATAAAAAGAAAAGAAAAAGTAATTTTTATGATCTATATTATTGATCCCACAAAGAATACAACTGAATTAATCCCAACAATCTTCTACAAAGTTTCTATATAAAACGGTCCTCTCTTTTATCTTTCTTCATCTTCTCTACGAAACTTTTAAGAAACTTTTATGTACAGAGAGCTTAGCTTTCTACCATCTGTCTTCTGACTTCACTACTCTGTGAAAGGGGTTTTGAAGTCTATTAATGACTTCAGAAATCGACCAATCTTGCACCCTGACTGCTTCTGATCTTATCTTAAGTATTTTTTCCCATTTGCTATCTCCTTCATGCGACAATCAATTTCCAACAATGTACCATTGACTCTGGATTCTCCTGTTTTCTTCCTCATCTTAAAAAAAACAAAAAACAAACAAATAACAACAACAAAATCTATCTCAATGCATGCTTCATATTACTTAAGTGTCTTGAAGCTTTATAAGCATTCACTTTCAGTGTGTTGGCAATCTCACAGTCTCAACATTTTTCCTTTCTGTAAATAAAATCTAATTAGTTGTAACAAATCCAGTGTGAGCTGAGTATTAACATTCTACTGTTAATCTTTTGCTCATTGCTACCTAGTTTCATTATTCAAATACTACCTTTAACCTCTCTTTGGAAGGTAGACTAAAGGAATGGTTTCTGGGCTTCTTTTAAATAAGTGTTTTGCTTAGCTTTGAGAATGTGATAAGGATCCCAGCCCTCTTTTCATTAACCCTACCTTGGCTTGCCACTTGGTCCTATTATTAGTCCTATTATTACTCTTCTGCCATTCCTACCATCCAGTCTGTGGTTACTCATGGTCCACTCAATCTGATTTGATGATTGTACATCTTGTTCCTTTCCAATTATACTTTTTCTCTATTATTGAATCACATTATTTTATAAAACTTTATTTTTTAATTATTAGAATTCTTTCATATGATATATCTACAATATACTTCTGATGTGTTAATTTTAAGGTTCAAAATGTCAAATCTCTTTGCTGTGAAGCAAGTAAAAATAGTCTTGGCTGGCATTTGTGTTCTCTTAGAGTCTGCATGAGATCTGCCCAGGATCTTCAAGCTTTCAGTCTCTAGTGAGAAGTCTGGTGTAATTCTGATAGGTCTTACTTTATATGTTACTTGACCTTTTTCTCTTACTGCCTTTAATATCCTTTCTTTGTTTGGTACATTTGGGGTTTTGATTATTATGTGAAGGGAGGTATTTCTGTTCTGATCTAGTCTGTTTGGGGTTCTGTAGCCTTCTTGTATGTTAATGGGCATCTCTCTCTTTAGGTTAGGGAAGTTTTCTTGCAGAATATTTTTGAAGATATTTGCTGGCCCTTTAAGTTGTAAATCTTCGCTCTCATCTATACCTACAATCCTTAAAACACCAATAGCTTATGCTCTAAGATCAAGAATTGACAAATGGGACCTCATAAAATTACAAAGTTTCTGAAAGGCAAAGGACACTGTCAAAAGGACAAAACGGCAAAGAACAAATTGGGAAAAGATCTTCACCAACCCTACATCTGACAGAGGGCTAATATCCAATATATACAAAGAACTCAGGAAGTTAGACTCCTGAGAACCAAATAACCCTTTTAAAAAATGGGGTACAGAGCTAAACAAAGAATTTTCACCTGAGGAATATTGAATGGCTGAGAAGCACCTTAAGAAATGTTCAGCATCATTAGTCATTAGGGAAATGCAAATCAAAACAACCCTGAGATTTCACCTCACACCAGTCATAATGGCTAAGATTAAAAACTCAGGAGACAACAGGTGTTGGCGAGGATGTGGAGAAAGAGGAACACTCCTCCATTGCTGCTGGGAATGCAAGTTAGTACAACCACTCTGAAAATCAGTCTGGCGGTTCCTCAGAAAACTGGGCATAACACTTTCAGAGGATCCTGCTATACCACTCCTGGGCATATATCCAGAGGATTCCCCGGCACGCAACAAGGACACATGCTCCACTATGTTCATATCAGCCTTATTTATAATAGCCAGACGTTGGAAAGAACCCACATGTCCCTCAATGGAGGAATGGATACAGAAATGTGGTATATTTACACAATGGATTACTACTCAGCATTTAAAAATGATGAATTCAGCTGGGCGGTGGTGGCGCACGCCTTTAATCCCAGCACTTGGGAGGCGGAGGCAGGCGGATTTCTGAGTTCGAGGCCAGCCTGGTCTACCGAGTGAGTTCCAGGACAGCCAGAGCTACACAGAGAAACCCTGTCTCGAAAAACCAAAAAAAAAAAAAAAAAAAAAAGATGAATTCATGAAATTCTTAGGCAAATGGTCGGAACTCGAAAATATCATCCTAAGTGAGGTAACTCATTCACAAAAGAATACAAATGGAATGCAGGCACTGATAAGTGGATATTAATTAGCCCAGAAGCTCTGAATACTCAAGGCACAATTAACATATCAAGTGATTCTCAAGAAGAAGGAAGGAGATGTCCCTGGTCCTGGAAATGCTTGATTCAGCATTGTAGGGGAGTACCAGGACAGAGAAATGGGAGGGTGTGAGTGTGGAATAGGTGGAGGGAAGAGGGCTTATGGGACTTATAGGGAGGGGGGAACCGGGAAAGGGGAAAGCATTTGGAATGTAAACAAAGAATATAGAAAAGAAAAAAAGAATAAATTGTTCATTATGTATGCTTGTATCTGTCCAACATATTTTTACAAACGCTGTTTGAATTTTCCTCTTTCATGATGGATTCAAAGTGTCTTTTATTCCCCAAATCTCACTCTTAAGCCCACCTGTTTTGTTACTCATAATCAAAATGAAATGTTCCCAGTCAAGAAATTTTCTTAAAGTTGTCACATGAAATAAGCCTCCTTTTCCTGTAAGACATCATTTAAACTGTGTGTATTTGGGAAACTTCTTATACTTTAACATTGTACTTCAAAGAGTCCTTGATTTGTGTCATGATATCTCATACATAGACTAGATAATAAATCTTATGTGCAGGGAATTGGCCTGAATAAGCCACTAAAGGTATGAAATATATGTGAAGAAAAGCATATTTTAAATGATATATTATACTGATATCTGACTTTCCTAAGCAGTAGTACAAATTTATCTTTGAATTAAATTGCTTTCTAATTGCCAATGGACTGAACAAGTTTAATCAAGCAGACATTTCCCTGTAAGCCTTCCATACTTCCAGTATGTAGGGGCAACAACACATCCAATGAGACTCATTACATTAGCCTTTCATAGTGTTTTAGAATGTTCCTGAGACACTCATTAGCTATGTAGCAAGGTGGTCAATCACTCTGTAAAGATTCATTGATACCAGATGTTGGTACCAGGACCTCCTAAAGCTGTGACATCACATAGGTGACAGCATGACCTATACATGGTCTATATACATGGTCCCACCACTGTGCAGACCATCGCTGAGAGACTCACAGGCTTCTACTATGTGAGCTGTACACTGTGGCCTACCACATGGAATTGCCTCCTGTCCAACTGACCAAAAGGTTCCACATTTCCTGCTACTGGACTGCAAATTCCTGCAAACACACACCAGCTATATTAATTGGTAAGGAGTTTCTCCTATTGACCCGAGGGAGCCTTAGGCCCAGATAAGGCCTGGCCAGCCTCTTTTGGGCTAAGGGTTGGCTTTCAATGCCCAGTCCATATGACGGGCCTCCTGGCTGACATTTGTGTTGGGACATAGGGTCCTTGGGTAACTTCCCATCTTGAAAGCAATCTAAGATTCCCTTTAACTTTTGCAGCTCCTGAAAATCCTGGACCAGGTTGGGTTGCTTCCTGACATTTCTGGGAAATGTCGCAGGGCCACTAGATTTTCTCATGATGACCTGAATTTCTACCTTGGCCATAACTGTGTTGCTAATACTCCTCTGGGATGCTGATACAGATTATTTAGCAACTTCCCTCTCACCTGATGGGTGCTAACTTGTCTTCGACCATATCTCCAGACACCCCACTGGGTTGTCACCTGGAAAATCTCAAATCTCTGAAACTAATGCCCAATTTGAGGTGCTCAAAACTGATATACCTCTGCAATAAAGTCTGGATTCCATACCCTTCAGATAACTCCAAATGGCCACCTAATGTCACTCTAGACCAGATCGTTTTAAGAGATCCCCATCTATACTGCCAGCAGTCTGGTAAATGGAAGGAGATTTTATACGTTCAAGCTTTCATCTATCTCCCGCTCTAAACCCTCCCGTTGTTCTTCATGTCCCCCAACCCAACTTCTCTTAACCATGAAACCTACCCACCATCCAGTGAATGATGTTATGCTTCATCCTGCCAATGAGTCACCTCCCATCCACCACAGATCTGCTGCCGTGCATGCGAAAACCCAAACTGCCACCTCAGTTTATCTTTCTCACCAGACCCCAGAGCCTCCTAACTTGACCTCTCCAGACCACTCCCCTCCTTCTGTGGCAGCTGCAGTTCACTCCAAATGCCCAGAAATGGTGCCAACCTTTACCCCTCCTATCACTCATTCTAAGGTTACAGTTAGACCGCCAATTCTTTTTCCTCCTCTAAAACTACTTGCCCCAACACTGGTCCTTACCTTAACGGAAGTGGCTGGAGTTGATGATCTGGTCAGAGTTCATGTTCTTTTCTCCCTGAGTGAACTTTCTCAAATAGAGAGTAGACTGGGTTCCTATACTTCTAACTCTTCCAGCTTTATTAAGGAGTTCTAGTACATTACTCAGTCTTATAACTTGACTTTTCATGATGCTCATATGATTTTTACTAATAATTTACTCCCTGAAGAATGCACGCAAGTTTGGGAAGAGGCAAGAATGCATGTAGATGAAATTCACCAAACAGACAGAACATAGTCAATTGGATCTGAGGCAGTGCCTGACTAGGATCCCCAATGAAATTATAATTCTACAGGTGGTATTTTAGCCAGAGACAAGTTTATTACATGCCTTCTGGCTGGTCTTAGAAAAGCAGCCTTAAAGTTAGTAAATTTTGAAAAACTCCAAGAGGTTTTCCAGGACAAGCAGGAGAATTCATCTCAGTTTTTAGAACGCCTCACAGAGGCTTTATTACAATACACTAATCTGGACCTTAAAAATCCAGAAGGTAAGCAACTTCTGATGACCTACTTTTTTCCCCAGAGATACCCCAACATAAAAGCTAAACTTATGTGCTTGGAGATGGGGCCCCTAACTACACAAAGTCTTGGTGCTGGCCTTCAAGGTATACCATAAGAGAGATGAAAAAGCCCCCCCTCCAAAAAAAAAAGTACCACATGCTGGAAAAGACTGTTCAACCTGCTCCAGCCACTATGCTAGACCCGTGGCCTTCTAAGGCACAGGAACCACCAGTTTTCTGCTATAGATGTGGACAATAAGGGCCCTGGGTGAGGGCTTGTCCTAACCCCCGCAAACCAAGGGGACTGTGTCCTAAGTGCCATCAGGAGGGACATTGGCTGTCGATTGCCTTCGTGTCATACAGAACAGAGGGACATCCTGTCCAGGTACTCCTCCAGCTGACCTCCTAGGCTTGGCTATGGATGACTGAAGGGGCTGGAGCTCCCTTGACCTGACTATGCCCATCACCAGCAGGGAGCCCTGGGTAGCTATCACAGTATGTGGGCAATCCATCTCCTCCCTTTTTGACACCGGGGCCACTTACTTGGTCTTGACAGAGTTTTGGGGACCCACTTCACCTTTGTGTTTTTCTATCATCGGGGTAGGAAGACAACCTTATCTTCCTCATCAGACCTTACAACTTAGTTGTACATTTAGGAGAGTACCCCTCACCCATTCCTTTTGGGTAGTGTGAGCTTGTCTTGTTCCCTTATTAGGAAGGGATCTTTAGCTAAGTTGGGAGCCTCTATTTCCTTTGCTCCTTCCACTTGCCTGAATCCAAGCTCACCAGCAGTTCCTCTGCTTCTCCTTCTAGCCAGTCAACCTACTTGCACTAACATGTTATTTCCTTTGCCAGCTTCTCAGGTGAAGCCCAGAGTTTGGGACATCCAGGACCCCTCTGTTGCTAGCTAAATATCATTCTCCTGTTGTCATCCAGTTACTGGACTCTTCCAGGTACATCACCCAAGCTCAATATGCTCTCTGACTCCAGAGCCTCAGGGGACTTAAGCCTATCATTTCTGATCTCTTAAATAAAATAAAAACTCCTTCACCCCACTTCATCCCCCTTCAACACCCCTATACTAGCAATTAAGAAACCTAATGGTACCTATTGCCTGGATCGAGACCTCAGGTGCATTAATTCTGCAGTGGTTCCTCTCCATCCTGTCACAGCTAACCCCTGCACACTTCTTTCCACTATCCCCTCAGGAACTTCTCATTTCTTAGTCCTAGATCTCAAGGATGTGTTTTTCTCTATCCCTCTTGATGCCCAGTCACAGAACATATTTGCCTTTACCTGACAGATCCTGACACCCACTTTTCTACCCAAATTATGGGGACTGTTCTGCCTCAGGGATTCTGGAACAGCCTATATCTATTTAGCCAGGCCCTGACTTCTGACTTACTCTCTTTTTCTCTCCCTGAATCTAGGATTCTTCTTTATGTAGATGATGTCCTTTTCTGTAGCCCATCTCTAGAGATTAGCCAAGCTGACACCTGTGCACTTCTAAATTTCCTTTCCAGTCTACACTACAGGGTCTCACATTCTAAAGTCTAACGGTCCACTCCTCAGGTTACCTATTTGGGACTAACAATTACACCAACCCGCAAGGCTATTAGATAGAAAAAAATCTGATTCAGCCTCTAACTGTTCCTTCTACAAAGGTAGAGATTTTATCATTCCTAGGAATGGCTAGCTTTTTATGTTCCTGGATTCTTTCCTTTTCCCTCCTTTCTTGACTCTTATATGAGGTAGCATTAGGCTCCACCCATGAACCACTTCTCAAACCTGTTACCAAGCCCTTTTGGAGGCTCCAACATGCTCTCCTTAAGGCCCCAGCCTTACATCTCCCTGATCTGTCTCGTCCTTTTACCCTCTATGTAACTGAAAAAGAGGGATTTGACCTTGGAGTCTTAGGTCACCAACTGGGACCTTCTTTTGCACCTGTAGCATACTTGTCAAAAAGACTACATTTAGCTATCCAGGGATGGGACCTAGTATTCATACCTGAGCAGCCACTGAACTACTTATTCGAGAGTTAAAGAAACTAACCTTGGGAATGCCCATAACTGTCCTCTCTTCTTATAACCTGTTACAGCTCCTAATTACATAGGCTTGCAGACTCTACCTCCCTCCAGAGTTCTTTCTCTCCAGGAAGTGCTAATAGAAGATTTCACACTCACCTTCCAATCATGTCCCCCTCTTAATATTTCCAATCTTTATCCCCAACCTAATACTAACCACTCCCTGTCTCACCCCATGCACTGAGACTTTAGAACAACTATTACCTCATCCTTCACACATACAGGAGGGCACATTGCCTCAAGCCATTTATACCTGGTGCACAGATGGAAGCGCCTTTCTATATGAAGGGGATAGAAAAGTGGGCTATGCCATAATGTCAGACACTGAGGTGGTGGAGGCAGAGGTTCTTCCTGCATACACCACTAATCAACAGGCTGAACTAATAGCCCTTTCAGCTAGCACAGGGACAATCCATCAACATCTACACAGATTCCAAATATGTTTTCCATATCCTGTTGTCCCATGCTGCTATCTGGAAGAAGTGCAGGTTACGTATCAAAAAGGAATGATCAGTAACTAATGCAAAATATATTTTGGCCATGTGAAAGGCCCCTCATCTCCCCACAGCTATGGGATTGTCTACTGTAGATCCCAACAGACAGATTACTCTAGTCTCCAAGGGAAACAACTGAGCTGATGAGGCAGCTAGAGCTGTAGCCCTTAGGTGCCTAAACTCATCTCACCTTCCCCAGGACATCCTTACACTTTAATCCACATTTCTACCTTCACCCCCTGACATTCGCCAAACTCTGTCCTATCTTCACCAACTCTGTCATCCTAACAGCCAAATATTGTCTTCTTTTGTTAAGACCCACAGACAGCCTACTCCTGAGGACTTAGGTTTCTCAAAATCTATCACTGTTTCTTGTAAAATCTGTCAGATGTCAGACTCCAACTCGAGATATCGTAGCACCCTTTTCCTATACATCAGGCTAGAGGTTCCCTTCCTGGAACAGACTGGTAACTTGACTTTACCCACAGGCCTACTGTGAAATATGTCAAGTACATCCTTGTCTTGGCAGACACCTTCTCAGGGTGGGTGGAAGTATTTCCCACAACTGACAAAAGGGCTCTGACAGTCTCTGATCCCCTCCTAGAGATCATCCCCCAATTTGGTGTTCTAGCCTTCCTTTTGTCAGACAATGGTCCTGAATTTACTTTCCAGATTTCTCAGATTCTATCTAAGGCCCTAGACATCCCCTGACATTTTCACATTCCCTACTACCCTCAATCTTCAGGTAAGGTATAAAAAACTAATCCCTCTTTTAAAACTATTCTTGCTAAGTGTCACAGGAACTTCACCTTGACTGGGTAAAACTTCTACCTCTGACTCTTTTCTAGCAACAAGCTCTCCCAAAGCGACCTTTTCTTATCTCACCCTTTGAACTCATGTCTGGACATACAGTCTTAACTCCTTGTCTTTTACCTAAATGCTCTCCCCTCCCAGACCATCTACTCACCCCAATAATTTGCCACCTCCATTATCTCCTATGGAACTTTGCTGACCACCATCTACTGCATTCACAGACTGTCTCCTGTCTACTGCCTGTCAACACTGGAGACCAAGTCCTTCTACTCCCTCCAGATCATTGGCCCTCACCCCTCTTTCCCAAATAGAAGGGCCCTTTTAAGGTAATTCTCATGACCTCTACAGCTGCTAAACTTGAAAGAATTTCTCATTGGGTACATCTGTCTCACCTTAAAACTTTCATCCCTCCTCCAAAAAATGACATGGTACCCTCATTCCCTTTCACCATAGGCTTCTCCTTCCTCTTTTTCCTTCTCTTTATAATAATTAGAAGGAAGGAATGTTGGTACCAAGACCTCTGAAACCTGTGACATCCCATAGGTGACAGTGAGACCTCTACACCTGTTGCCAAGGCAACAGCCACTATATTTCCAGAATCCATTGGGCTCACCTTTACCTGCGACTATGTCACCATCTGTGTATATATAAGAAAAGCACCCCCATTCCCCTTTCCAACATCGCCTTTGCCCTTTCCCCTCTAAAGAATCCTCACGAGGAACTGTTTGGCCTGGTGTGGTTTTTCTGGAGTAGCTGCCACCTGGTGACCCCAACATCAGATGCTGTTGATGACAAGTTTTCAAATGTTAATGAATTAGATAATACAATGAATAGCATTATATTTTGCTTTGATGTCAGCCTTGCTGGAGTAGAGACAGTAGATCAGTACTTTGTTGTGGAGCTTTTCTTAGAAGCAGCCTTCCTAAGGAGTTACCTCCATGGAGGCTTTTGTTCCAGTCAGCATCCAATAAGAAGCAAGGGCAATATACAGTATCTGTACTTTTCTGATGGTTACAATAGTAAGGCTTCCATGTGTGCAGATCCACATCTTCTCTGTAATTGCTAAAAGTTCATCCTACAAAGGCCAAGGTCTTTTATTTCTCCTCACCAGATGATCATTTATGTTGAGAACAAATGTAAGATACAGTCTCTCAATGTTAAAGAGCACCACAGTTGCCTGATGAGTTTGTTAAAATGCTTCATAAAGGAAAACAAGATAGGAAACCTGCCCAAGATTCAGGAACTTGCTTTATTACTAAGCAATGGGTTCATGAATCAGATTTTATAGCTCATTGCTCCAGTCCTTGTGTCTATACAGAAAGTTTCTGCCAGAAGCCATCAAGGAGAAGCTAAAAATGAGCAGGTAATCTTCCTGGGATAGTTCTGCTAAAGACTGTTAATGACAAAATTTCTTCTTTAGGCAAGGCCAAGAAAAATTTCATTTTAGGAAAGATTCATACTATTAATATAGTTTTCCTCGTTTATCATTAGATATTAGCTCACACTTCTGAACAAATCTCTAAAGAACAATGAAGATGTTCTGACTTCTTTTGATGCTACTTAGGCAAATAGATAATTTCTTAATTCTCCATGATAATCCTATAAGAATTCCAAGAATTATATTAGTAATTATTATGATATTTTATTAATATCATATTATTATGTCCTTTCTGATGTCTAAACTGCATTGAGAACACTGCTAGTCTTCAAGTGTCATGAAATAATTGCTTCTGAGGTAGGAAGAAGGCACTACAACTTTGAGCACATTTCAAGAGCTTGTAAAACCATTAACCAAAGGTCATAAAAAGGGAGCTGAGGATTTACTATACATCCAAGGACAGAAGATAAAGTATTGACCAGGTTTATCTAGACCAAACTTCAGTAGTAACTGAGTTGTAGTCTTTAACTCTCCATAAGCCTGTAGAGAGCTAGTGATATATGATGAATGTTTAGCCAGATAATTACTTTTAATAGATATGCAGTTAAACATTCTCTGTTGTAAATTTCTTATTCAATTTGTGATTTTAATTTATCTTTAATCTTCTAATAAACTTGTGAAACAAGGATGGTTGAACAAAGCATGTTCTATTTTCCTAGGAAAGGTATAAAAGACTAGAAAAGATTACATTGGCAGATAGAACTTTGGAGAACATAGCATTAGAAAGATAGCATTTGGGAACATAGCATTGGGAGTAAAGGTATTGGGAGCAAAAACATTGTTACATCAGAGTAGGATGAGAGAGCAAGATTAGGAGAATGTTGCATAGAATAACTTAGATATTATAAGGCAACATAAAAAATTAAGACAGCAATATGCAGAATGTAAAGGAAAAGAGAGAGAAAGAAAAAAAGAAGCCAAAGAGAGAGCAGAAGGAGTATGGAGGCTTCTCCTTAGCATGGGAGAAGGTTTTTCTTAATAATAACGCTGATTTAGTCTTAGTAAAGAAAACAAAGCTTTCTTCCAAACTTGGTTTTAATTCATTTAGCAGTATAAGGGTAGAAGCTTTTTATTTCTCTATGTAATAAAGATTAGAGATTATTTTTCATCCAGAATGAGTCAGGGTTTTTTTTTTGCATTGGCATTTATGTAAGTATGTAATTATGAGAGAGTATGTAAGTATGGTTTTGTGTGTGTGTGTGTGTGTGTGTGTGTGTGTGTGTAAATATGTAATTATGAGACAGAATATATGCTGGACTGAACTGGTTTGAATATAAATGTATAAATATGTATGCAGGGATCTGCATATGAATTTTTTGTGAGTTTAATCCATGTTTGCTTGTGTAAAATTTTTTCTTCTGCAAACATGGTGACTCTCTTCTCCTGGTTCAATAAAAGTTTATTGCCTCAACACTTGCCCTAGCCTGACAAGGGTGAGGCATCTGGATAAGAGGGAAAAGGCTTGTAATAAATCCTTTTCTTCATCTCCTGCTGTTTTAAAATGAAGTGCTAGATACCAGAGACTGTAGTTTCTGGCCTCAAGGGAACTCAAGTCACAGTAGCAAAGTGACTTAAACTTAAGATAGGTAAACATTTTATCATTATACAGCATATCCTGTATATGATTTACTCCCACAGAAGCAAGATTCCCCCTCTGATGCCCCAAGAGGAACCAAAGAAGGAAGAACAGTAGGGGCTGGCCCTAGCAAGTTTCAGTATTACCACCCCTACTGTCTGCCACCCAGAAACATCCACAGAAAGCTAATTGTGGGGATTTTTCAGGCTCTTGATTCAGAGTGGAAGGCATACTGTCCTACATTCATATTATTCAATATTTTTTTTCTAGAGAATAGGAGGTGAACCTGAAGCATGATCATATGTGCATGTAATAACCAATAGAGCAAATTAGAATACTGAAATCACAACCTTAGTAAGGCCCTTTTACTTATCTTATATACAAGCTATATATAGCAAGTAGAAGCTTTATTATATGTACATAATAGCTAATAACAGTAAAATCAAGATAGCATTATAATCTTAGTGGAAATTCATAGAATCATATCCCCTTAGCACAGTAGATTCTTTTTCCTACATGATCTCCAAAAATGTAGAACTAGGTTTTGAGGTCACTGAGAACATATTTTTTAATATGGACAGTGTGACATCTTCCATTTCTTTTTGTTTACAATGAAGTAATAGTTTTGTGCTACCATGTACTCCCACCATGATATGTACTATGGCCACAGGTGCAAAACAGTGAAGACTCTTCATGTACTCAGATTTTGAAAACTATGAACCAAAACATACCTTTTTCTTTATAACAGCATTGCTTCAGATATGTTATAGTGCTCAAAAAAGAAATAGCACAATAGAATAGTGATTCATTTAAGTTCAATACCATAAGTACTACACAAAGCATATATGCACATGTATATGACTGATGAACAGTGACTAATTAAACATACACATTCATACACACATAGGTTGGTAGGCAATAGATAGGTGCATAAAAAGATTCATAGATGATTGACAATTTCAGAAGAAACCTGTTTTAGTATGGAGAATGTTACATTGAGTGACAATTGAGGGCACTGTAGCTGTGACATTAATGTTTCAAACCCAGCTTCAGTGGCCAGTTTATGGTGATGTTGGATAGCTATTTAGCACCTTGATAATACTAAAATGAATGTAGCCAGTTAGCATCTAGAAAAACTCTGCCAAGTAAACAGAAATTAATATAAAATGTTTTTTAATGAGAAAATATGCACATATATTTTTACAAGATGTAATCACATATCTTCACATTATTCTTTGGCATTACAATTTAAATTATTTTTAAACTTTTTTAGTATTATTATTTTATTTTCTATATTTTTTGTTTACATTCCAAATGATTTTCCCTTTCCTACTTCCCTCCTCCCCCTAAGTCCCATAAGTCCTCTTCCCTCTACCAGTTCCCCAAACAACTCCTACCCACTCCCCAGTACTGGCAATCCCCTACAATGCTGCATCAAGCCTTTCCAGGACCCAGGCCCTCTCCTTCCTTCTTCTTGGGAATAATTTGATATGAGAGTGGTGCTTTGGGTATTCTGTGCTTCTGGGCTAATATCCACTTATCAGTTACTGCATTCCATGTGTGTTCTTTGTGAATGAGTTATCTCACTTAGGATGATATTTTCCAGTTCCAATCATTTGCCTAAGAATTTCATGAATTCATTGTTTTTAATTGCTGATTAGTATTCCATTGTGTAAATATACCACATTTTCTGTATCCATTCCTTCATTGAGGGACATCTGGATTCTTTCCAGCTTCTGGAAATTATAAATAAGGCTGCTATGAACATAGTGGAGCATGTGTCCTTATTGAGAATCCTCTGGGTATATGCTCAGGAGTGGTATAACAGGGTCGTCCAGAAGTGTTATGCCCACTTTTCTGAATTACCGCCAGACTGATTTCCAGAGTGGTTGTACTAGCTTGCAATCCCACCAGCCTGAGGAACTGCCAGACTGATTTCCACAGTGCTTGTACCAGCTTGCAATCCTACCATCAATGGAGGAGTGTTCCTCTTTCTCCACATCCTCGCCAACAACTGCTGTCTACTAAGTTTTTAATCTTAGTCATTCTGACTGGAGTGAGGTACAATCTCAGGGTTCTTTTGATTTGCATTTCGCTAATGACTAATGATGTTGAACATTTCTTAAGGTGCTTCTCAGGCATCCTAAGTTCTTCTGGTAAAAATTCTTTGTTTAGCTCTGTACCCCATTTATAATAGGGTTATTTGGTTTTCTGGGGTCCAAATTCTTGAGTTCTTTGTATATATTGGATATTAGCCCACTGTCGGGTGTAGGGTTGATGAAGAATTTTTTCCCAATTTGTTAGTTGCTGTTTTGTCGTTCAGAAGGTGTCCTTTGCCTTACAGAAACTTTGTAATTTTATGAGGTCCCATTTGTCAATTCTTGATCTTAGAGCATAAACTATTGCTTTTCTGTTCAGGAATTTCCCCTTATGAACATGCCCTCAAAGGTCTTCCCCAGTTTCTTTTCTACTAGTTTCAGTGTGTCTGGTTTTATGTGGAGGTCCTTCATCCACTTGGAGTTAAGCTTAGTACAAGGAGATAAGAATGGATCAATTCGCATTCTTTTGCATCCTGACCTCCAATTGAACCAGCACCATTTGTTGAAAAGACTATCTATTTTCCAATGGATGTTTTCAGCTCCTTTGTTTAAGATCAAATGAACATAGGTGTATGGGTTCATTTCTGGGTTTTCAGGATCTATTCCATTGATCTACCTGCTTGTCACTGTACCAATACCATGCAGTTTTTAACACTATTACTCTGTAGTATTGCTTGAGGTCCAAGATACTGATGCACCCAGTAGTTCTTTTACTGTTGAGAATAGTTTAGATATAATGGGATTTTTGTTATTCCAGATGAATTTGAGAATTGCTCTTTCTAACTCTATAAAGAACTGAGATAGGATTTTGATGGGAATTGCATTGAATCTGTATATTGCTTTTGGCAAGATAGCCATTTTAACTATATTAATTATGCCAATCTAGTAGCATGGAAGATTTTTCCATTTTCTGAGGTCTTCTTCAATTTCCTTCTTCAGAGACCTGAAGTTCTTGTCATAAAGATCTTTCACTTGTTTGGTTAGCATCAAACCAAGATACTTTATATTGTTTGTGACTATTGTGAAGGGTGTCATTTCCCTAATTTCTTTCTCGGCATGCTTATCCTTTGAGTATACGAAGGATACTGATTTACTTGAGTTGATTTTATAACCAGCCACTTTGCTGAAGTTCTTTATCAGCTGTAAGAGTTCTCTGGTAGAGTTTTTGGGGCTCGTAAGTATTCTATCATATCATCTGCAAATAGTGATAATTTGACTTCTTCCCTTCCATTTTCTATCCTTTTGACCTCCTTATGTTGTCTAATTGTTCTAGCTTGGATTTCAAGTACTATATTAAAAGGATATGGAGTGAAGGGGCAGCCTTGTCTAGTCCCTGATTTTAGTGAGATTGCTTCAAGTTTCTCTCCATGTAGTTTGATGTTGGCTACCGGTTTGCTGTATATTGCTTTTACTATGTTTATGTACTGGCTTGAATTCCTGTTCTTTCCAAGACTTATAGCATGAAAGGATGCTGAGCTTTGTCAAAAGCTTTTCAGCATCTAATGAAATTACCACATGTTTTTTTTTTTCTTTGAGGTATTTTATGTAGCGGATTGCATTGATGGATTTCCAAATATTGAACCATCCCTGCATCCCTGGGTTGAAGCCTATTTGATCATGGAGAGTGAACATTTTGATGTGTTCTTGGATTCCATTGGCAAGATTTTTATTGAGTATATTTGCATCGATGTTCCTAAGGGAAATTGGCCTAAAGTTCTCTTACTTTGTTGGATCTTTGTGTGGTTTTGGTATCAGTGTAATTGTGTCTTCATAGAATGAGTTGGGTAGTGTTCCTTCTCTTTCTATTTTGTGGAATAATTTGAAGAGTACTGGTGTTAGGTCTTCTTTGAAGGTCTGATAGAATTGTGCATTAAAACCATCTATTCCTGTGCTGTTTTTAGTTGGAAGACTTTCTATGACCCCTTCTATTTCTTTAGGGATTATGGGAATGTTTAGATTATCTATTTGATCCTGATTTAATTTTGGTGTTTGGTATCTGTGTAGGAAATTGTCCATTTCCTCCAGATTCTCCAGTTTTGTTGAGTATAGGATTTTGTAGTAGGATATGATGACTTTTTTGAGTATTCTCAGTTTCTTTTGTTATGTTTCCCTTTTCATTTCTAATTTTGTTGATTTATATACTGTCTCTGTGCCCCTTGGTTAGTCTGCCTAAGGGTTTATGTATCTTGTTAATTTTCTCAAAGTTCCAGCTCCTGGTTTTGTTGATTCTTTGTATGGCTCTCTTTGTTTCCATTTGACTGATATCAGGTCTGAGTTTGATGGTTTCCTGTCTTCTACTCCTCCTGGGTGAATTAGCTTGTTTTTTGTTCCAGGGCTTTCAGGTGAGCCACTAAGGTGCTAGTGTATGCTCTCTCCAGTTTCTTTTTTGAGGCACTCAAGGTTATAAGTTTTCCTCTTTGCACTGCTTTCATTGTGTCCCATAGAATCGGGTATGTTGTGCCTTCATTTTCATTAAATTCTAAAAAGTCTAATTTATTATTTTATTTCTTCTTTGGTCAAGGTATTATTGAGTATTGTTCTGTCTCCATGAGTATGTGGGCTTTCTGTTGTTTATTTTGATATTGAAGACTACTTGTACTCCATAGTGATCTGATAGGAGGCATGGGATTAGTTCAATCTTCTTCTATTTATTGAGGTCTGTCTTGTGACCAATTATATGATTGATTTTGGAGAAGGTACCATGAGGTGCTGAGAAAAAGGTATATTCTTTTGCTTTAGGATGAAATGTTATATATATATATATATATATATATATATATATATATATATATATATATGTTAAATCCAATTGGTCCAAAGTTTCAATGTGTTTCTCTGTGTCCCTGTTTAGTTTCTGGTTTCCTGATCGGTCCATTGAGGAGAGTGGAGTGTTGAAGTCACCCACAATTATTGTGTTAGGTGTTATGTATGCTTTAAGCTCTAGTAGAGTTTCTTTTACAAATGAGGGTGCTCTTGCATTTGGAGCATAGATGTTCAGTATTGAGGGTTCTTGTTGGATTTTTCCGTTGACTAGCATGAAGTGACCTTTTGTGTCTCTTTTGATGACTTTAGTTTGAAAGTCAATTTTATCTGATATTAGAATGGCTACTCCGGCTTCTTTCCTGAGACCATTTGTTTGTAAAATTGTCTTCCAGCCTTTTACTCTAAGGTAGTGTTTGTCTTTGACACTGAGGTGTGTTTCCTGTATCCAGCAAAATGTAAGGTCCTGTTTCTATATCCAGTCTGTTAGTTTAGGTCTTTTTATTGGGGAATTGAGTCCACTGATGATAAGAGATATTAAGGAATAGTGATTATTACCTCCTGTGATTTCTTAATGTTATTTTTATATTTGAATGATTATCTTCTTTTGGGTTTGATGAAAGAAGGTTACTAACTTGCTTTTTCCAGGGTGTAGTTTCCCTCCTTGTATTGGCGTTTTCCACCTATCATCCTTTGTAGGGCTAGGTTTGTGGAAAGATATTGTGTAAATTTGGTTTTGTCATGGAATATCTTAGTTTCTCCATCTCTGGTGATTGAAAGTTTTGCTGGGTATAGTAGTCTTAGCTGGCATTTGTGTTCTCTTAGAGTCTGTATGAGATCCGCCCAGGATCTTCTAGCTTTCATGGTCTCTGGTGAGATATCTGATGTAATTCTGATAGGTCTTCCTTTATATGTTACTTGGCCTTTTTCTCTTCCTGCCTTTAGTATTCTTTCTTTGTTTAGTACATTTGGGGTTTTGATTATTATATGACAAGAGGTATTTCTGTTCTGGTCCAGTGTGTTTGGAGTTCTGTAGGCTTCTTGTATATTCATGGGCATCTCTCTATTTAGGTTAGGGAAGTTTTCTTCCATAATTTTGTAGAAGATATTTGCTGGCCCTTTAAGTTGTAAATCTTCACTCTCATCTATACCTATAATCCTTAGGTTTGGTCTTCTCATTGTGTCCTGGATTTCCTGGATGTTTTGGGTTACAAGCTTTTTGCATTTTGCATTTTCTTTGACTGTTGAGTCCATGGTTTCTATGGTATCTTCAGCATCTGAGATTCTTTCTTCTGTCTCTTGTATTCTGTTGTTGATATTTGTATTTATGTCCCTTGATTTCCTCCAAAGGTTTCTATCTCCAAAGTTGTCTCTCTTTGACATTTCTTAGTTGTTTCTACTTCTGTTTTTAGATGCTGGATGGTTTAGCTCAGTTCCTTCACTTGCTTATTTGTGTTTTCCTGTAATTCTTTAAGAGATTTTTGCGTTTCCTCTTTCATGATTTCTGCCTGTTGACCCAAGTTCTCCCATATTTTTTCAAATGATTTTTGCATTTCCTCTTTATTGGACTCTATCTTTTGACCCACATTCTCCTGAATTTCTTTTAATGGTTTTTTAGTTTCCCTTGTAAGTGCTTCTAGCTTTTGATCCATTTTTAATGTATTTCTTTAAGAGATGTATTTATGTCCTTCTTGTGTTCCTCTAACAGCATCATGTCCAGTGATTTTAAATCTAAATCTTGTTCTTCTGGTTTGTTGGCATATCCAGGACTTGCTATTGTCGGAGAATTGGGTTCAGATGATGCCATATTGCCTTGATTTCTGTTAGTAACATTCCTATGTTTGCCCTTTTCCATCTCTTTATCTCTGCCGTTAGTTGGTCTTGTTGTCACTGGCTGGTCTTGAACCTCCTGTGAGCCTGTAAGGCTGTTTCAGCACTACTGGATGACTGAGTTTCCCCTGGCACAGATTACTGATGAGCTGCCCTCTCTCCTGTGTGCCACTGGAGCCCTGGTGTGTCTTGTCCCAAGCAATGTTATACTCTGGTTGTCTCTGGGAACCTGGTGCTACCTGTCTGCTCTGTCAGGGAGCAAAGATGACAGATGCTGGGGGGGATCTTTTCCAAGTGCTGATCACTCGGCAGGGTAAAAGTCCCCTGACAGGGCTAGTGCACAGCCAGCCAACTGAGCTGCTTAGGTCCTGAAAGCCTGAGACCCGAGGAATGTTAGACTTGGGCTATGTCTGTGTATCTGACACTGCCTGTCAACGCTATCTGGTGTCCGGGAGCCAAGATGGCAGAAAGCCCCTCCAATTTAATTTTTAAAGAATTTCTTATTTGATTTTCTTTTTTAAGAGAACTGAACACTACCACAAGACTGCAACACTGTCTACAGATGCCTTGCTAAACACACAAAACTGAGTTAAAATTTTTGTTAATCTTTGGTAGGCTCTTATTTTAATTTTCAGTTTAGAATATGTGTCTATTGGAGTCAAATTATCAGGAAAAAGAAAAAAATAAAATCATCATTTTTTTCTCAGCCTCTGCTCATCATGTGGAGTAACCCTGAAACAATCCTCCCTTCTGGCCAAAAGGAAAAGGAAAAGTTTAGAGGACTCCTTTCATTATTATTTTTTCACATCCATCTTTCTGTCCTTTTTTTAAAGTTCCAGTTAGACCCCTACACTGAAATCCCGAAATACATCAAGAAACGCAGGGCTGATGTGGGGAATAAGCAGAGAATAAATCCTCACATCTCTCCTCACTTCAGAATCCCCTGTAAAGCTTCCTGACCATTCAGTCCTTCTTTAGTCCCTTGAAGAATTTGGCTTCGCAGTCTGAAGAATGATATAGATGGAATGGAAAAAGTTTTAGAGAAGAATTTCAGTCCAGGCTATATACCCAAAATTATCATATCAAACAGCAAAAAGTCTTCATTTCTAACTAGAAGGAATTTTAATACATATAATTTAAGATTAGTAAGAATAGTCACAATTTTTGCTGAGTGCTTGACTTCAAACTTCATTATACTTTACAACCAGAATCAACTTTAAGATCAGGAAGTTGAAACTTAACTAATGATTTTTTAAAATTTTTCTTTATTCTTTGTTTACATTCCAAATGCTTTCCCCTTTCCCAGTTCCCCCCTTATCATATGTCCCATAAGTCTTCTTCCCTGCACCCATTTCTCAATCACCCCCTCCCATTTCTCTGTTCTGGTACTCCCCTACAACACTGGATAGAGCCTTTTAAGGACCAGGGCCCTCTCCTTCCTTTTTCTTGGGAATCGTTTGACATGCTAATTGTGTCTTGAGTATTCAGAGCTTCTGGGCTAATTAATATCCACTTATCAGTGATTGCATTTCATGTGTATTCTTTTGTGATTGGGTTACCTCACTAAGGAATATATTTTCCAGTTCCAACCATTTGCCTAAAAATTTCATGAATTCATTGTTTTTAATTGCTGAGTAATATTCCATTGTGTAAGTATACCACTTTTTCTGTATCTATTCCTCCATTGAGGGACATCTGGATTCTTTCCAGATTCTGGCTATTATAAATAAGGCTGTTATGAACATAGTGGAATATGTGTCCTTGTTGCATTCAGGGGAATCCTCTGCATATATGCCCAGGAGTGGTATGACAGGGTCCTCTGGAAGTGACATGCCCAGTTTTCTGAGGAACCACCAGACTATTTTCAAGAGCAGTTGTACCATCTTGCAATCCCACCAGCATTGGAGGAGTGTTCCTGTTTCTCCACATCTTCACCAACACATGCTATCTCCTGAGTTTTTAATTATAGCCATTCTGACTGGTGTGAGGTGAAATCTCAGGGTTGTTTTGATTTGCATTTTCCTAATGACTAATGATGTTGAACATTTCTTAAGGTGCTTCTCAGCCATTCAAATTTCTTCAGGTGAAAATTCTTTGTTTAGCTCTGTACCCCATTTTTAATAGGGTTATTTCATTCTCTAGGGTCTAACTTATTGAGTTCTTTGTATATATTGGATATTAGCCCTCTGTCCTATTTGTAGGGTTAGTGAAGATCTTTTCCCAATTTTTGGTTCCTGTTTTGTCCTTCTGAAGGTGTCCTTTGCCTTAAAGAAACTTTGTAATTTTATGAGGTCCCATTTGTCAATTATTATTCTTAGAGCATAAGCTATTGGTGTTCTGTTCAGGAACTTCCCCCTTTGCCCATGTCCTCAAGGGTCTTCCCCAGTTACTTTTCTATTCGTTTCAGTGTGTCTGCTTTTATGTGGAGGTCCTTGATCCACTTGGAGTTGAGCATAGTCCGAGGAGATAAGAATGGATCAATTTGCATTCTTCTACATGCTGACCCGAACCAGCACCATTTGTTGAAGAGGCTGTCTTTTTTCCACTGGATGGTTGTAGCTCTTTTATCAAAGATCAAGTGACCATAATTCTGTAGGGTATCCAGGACTTCCTGATGTCAGAGAATTGGGTTTGGATGCTTCCATATTGCCTTGGTTTTTGTTAGTTAAGTTCCTATGTTTGCCTTTTGCCATCTGGTTATCTCTGGAGTTTGTTGGTCCTGTTGTCACTGGCTGGTGCTTGAACTTCCTGTGAGCCTGAAAGGCTATTTCTGTACCACTGGATGATTGAGTTTCCCCTGGCACAGATTGCTGATGTGCTGCCCTCCTCTTGGGTGCTGTTGGAGCCCTGGTATATCTTGCCCCAAGCAATGTTATACTCAGGTTGTCTCTGTGAACCTGGTGCTGCTTGTTTGCTCTGTCAGGTAGCAAAGATGGCAGCAGGGAGCCCTTCTGAGTGCTGACCACCCTGCAGGGCACAGGACCCATGCCTGGCTGTTGCACAAATGAACCGCCAATCTGCCCAGGTCCTGTGTGCAGGTAGCTGCCTGGTGGTCTGCATCCCCAGAGATCTTAAACTTGAGATATCTTAGTACCTGGGGCTGCTTGTCCTCTTCGCCCAGGTGCAAAGATGGCGGTGGGGAGCCCCTCCCATGAAATAATTTTTATTATATATATTGTTAATTTACATTTCAAATGTTATCTCATTTCTAGATTTTGTCTGCAGAAATCCCCACTCCCATGATCCCTCTCCCTGATTCTATGAGAGTGCTCCCCACCAACCTACACACTTGTGTTTCCCTAACCTCGAATTCCCTTACACTGTGGCATCAATCCTTCACAGGACCAATGTCCTCTCCTCTCATTGATGTCCAACAAGGTCATCCTCTGTGACATATGCAGTTGGGGTCATGGGTCTCTCCATGTGTTCTCTTTGATGGTGGTTTAGTTCTTCAGAGATCTGAGGGTTCTGTTTAGTTGCTATTGTTCTTTCTCTGGGTTTCAAAACTCTTCAGGTCCTTCAGTCATTTCTCTAACTCCTCCATTGATGACCCCATGCTCAGTCCAATGGTTGGCTGTGGACATCCACCTCTTTATTTGTCAGGCTTTTTCCAGCTTCTGGCTATTATAAATAAGGCTGCTATGGAATATGTGTAATATGTGTCCTTATTACTTGTTGGAACATTTTTGGGTACATTCCCAGGAGTGGTATAGTTGGGTGTACTATGTTAAATTTTATGAGGAACCACCAGACTGATTTCCAGAGTGGTTGTACCAGCTTACAATCACACCAAGAATGGAGGAGTGTTCCTCTTCCTCCACATCATTGTCAGCATCTCCTGTCACATGATTTTTTTGAACTTAGCTTTTTGACTGGTATGAGGTAGAATCTCAGGTTTGTTTCTGATTTATATTTCCATGATAACTAAGGATGTTGAACATTTTTTAGGTGCTCCTGAGCCATGCAATATTCCTCAGTTGAGAATTCTTTGTTTAGCTCTGTACCCATTTTTAATAGAGTATATGGTTTTCTGGAGTCTAACTTCTTGAGTTCTTTTTATATATTGGAGATTAGCCCTCTATCAGATGTAGGGTTGCTAAAGATGTTTTCCCAATCTGTTGGTTGCCTTTTTGTTTTATCAAGAGTGTCCTTTGCCTTACATAAGCTTTGCTCTTTGTGGATTCTTTATCTTAGAGAATAAGCTATTTGTGTTCTGTTCAGGAACTTTTCCCCTGTGTTCAAGACTCTTCCTGACTTTCTCTTCTATTAGTTTCGGTGTATTTGGCTTTATGTGAAGGTCCTTGATCCACTTCAACTTGAGCTTTGTACAAGGAGATAAGAATGGATCAATTTGCATTTTCTACATGCTGACCACCAGTTGAACCAGCACCATTTGTTAAAGATGCTATCTCTTTTTTTTTTCCACTGGATGGTTTTACCTCCTTTGTTGAAGATCAAGTGACCATTGTGTGTGAGTTCATTTCTGGGTATTCAGTTCTATTCTATTGATCTATCTGCCTGTCTCCTACCAATACCAGGCAGTTTTTATCACTATTACTCTGTAGTACTGCTTGAGGTTCAGGATACTGATTTCTCCAGAAGTTCTTTTACTGTTGAGAATAGTTTTAACTATCCTGTGTTTTTTGTTATTCCAGATGAATTTGAGAATTGCTCTTTCTAACTCTATGAAGAACTGAGTTAGGATTTTGATGGGGATTGCATTGAGTCTTTAGGTTGCTTTCAACAACATAACTATTTTTACTACATTTATCCTGCCAATGCATGAGTATGGGATATTGGTCCATATTCTGAGACCAACAATTTTTTTTTCAGAGACATGAAGTTCTTATCATACATGCTTGGTTAGCATCTGTACTGCTGGTTTTGTGTCAACTTGACACAAACTGGAGTTATCACAGATAAAGGAGCTTCACTTGGGGAAGTGCCTCCTTCCCCAAGACCCTACTGTGGGGCATTTTCTCAGTTGGTGATTATGGGCTGGGGGCTGGGAGGATACCTTGTGGGTGGTGCCATTCCTGGGTTGATAGTCTTGGGTTCTATAAGAGATCAAGCTGAGCAAGCCAGGGGAAGCAAGCCAGTTACATTCCTCCATGGCTTCTGTATCAGCTCCTTCTTCCTGATCTGCTTGAGGTCCAGTCCTGACTTCCTTTGATGATGAACAGCAATGTAGAAGTGTAAGCTGAATAAACCCTTTCCTCCCCAACTTGCTTCCTGGTCATGATGTTTGTGCAGGAATAGTAACCCTGATTAAGACAGTCATACCAAGATATTTCATAAAATTTGTGACTATTGTAAAGGGTATCACTTCCCTAATTTCTTTATCAGCCTGTTTATCCTTTGAGTAGAGGAAGGCTATTGATTTGTTTTTAGTTAGTTTTATATCCAGTCACTTTGCTGAAGTTGATAATCAGATTTAGGAATTCTCTGGTGGAATTTATGGGGTCACTTAGGTATAATATCATATCATCTGCAAATAATATTTTTACTTCTTACTTTCCAATTTGTATTCTTTTGACCTCCTTTTGTTGTCTAATTGTTCTGACTAGGACTGAGTACTATATAGAATAGGTAGGGAGAGAGTGGGCAGCATTGTCTAGTCCCTGATTTTAGTGGAACTGCCTCAAATTTCTCTCCATTTACTTTAATATTGGCTACTGGTTTGCTGTATATTTCTTTAACTATGTTTAGGTGTGAGCCATTGAACTCCTAATCTTTCACAGACTTATCATGATGGGGCATTGAATTTTGCCAAATGTTTTTTCAGCATCTAATGATATGATCATATGAGTTTTTCCTTTGAGTTTGTTTATATAGTGGATTACATTGATGGATTTCTGTACAATGAACCATTCCTTCATCCCTGGGATGAAGTGTACCTTGATCGTGTTGTATGGTTATTTTGATGTGTTCTTTGATTAGATTTGCTAGAATTTATTGAGTATTTTTACATTAATCTTCATAAGAGAAATTGGTCTAAAGTTCTCTCTTTTTTTGTTGGGTCTTTGCATGGTTTAAGAATGAGCATAATTGTTGCTTCATAGAACAAATTGGGTAATGTTCCTTCTGCTTCTATTTTGTGGAATTATTTGAAGACTATTGGTATTAGGTCTTCCTTGAAGGGCTGATAGAATTTTGTACTAAACCCATCTGATCCTGGGTTGTTTTTGGTTGGGAGACTTTTACTGCTTCTACTTTGTTTAGGGTTATGAGGCTATTTAGATAGATTATCTGATCCTAATTTAACTTTGGTACCTTGTATCTATCCAGAAAATTGTCCATTTCATCCATATTTTACAGTTTTGTTGAGTATAGGCTTTCATAGTAGGATATGATGACTTTAATTTTCTCGGTTTCTGTTGTTATGTTTCCCTTTTCATTTCTGAATTTGTTAATTTGTATACTGTCTCTGTGTCCTCTGATTAGCCTGATTAAGGGTTTATCTATCTTGTTGATTTTCTCAAAGAACCAGCTACTGGTTTTGTTGATTCTTTATATAGTTCCTTTTGTTTCTACTTGGGTGATTTCTGCCCTGAGTTTGGTTATTTCCTGCTGTCTACTCTTCTTGGGTGTATTTGCCTCTTATTGTTGTAGAGGTTTCAGGTTTGCTGTCAAGCTGCTAGTATATGCTCTTCCCACTTTCTTTTTGGAAGCACTCAGAGCTATGAATTTTCCTCTTAACACTGATTTCTTTGGGTCTCCTGGGTTGGGTATGTTGTCCCTTCATTTTTATTAAATTCTAAAAAGCCTTCAATTAATTTCTTTACCTCTTCATTGACCAAGTTATCATGGAGTAGAGCATTGTTCAGCTTCCATGTGATTGTGGGCTTTCTGCTGCTTTTGTTGTTATTGAAGACCAGCATTAGTCTTTAGTGATCTTATAGGATGCATGGGATTATTTCAATCTTCTTGTATATGTTGAGACTTGTTTTGAGACTGAATATATGATCAGTTTTTGAGAAGGTACCATGAGGTGCTGAGAAGAAAGTATATTCTTTTGTTTTAGGATAAAATGACCTATTAATACCTGTTAAGTCCATTTGATTCTTAACTTCTGTTAGTTTCATCATGCCTCTGTTTAGTTTCTGTTTCTATTATCTGTCCATTGATGAGAGTGGGTTGTTGAAGTCTCCCACTATTATTCTTTGAGGTATAATGTGTGCTTTAAGATTTAATAAAGTTTCTTTTATGAATGTGTGTGCCTCAGTGAAAAGTGGATATTAGCCTAGAAGCTTGGAATATCCAAGATACAATTCACATATCAAATAAAGCCCAAGAAGAAAGAAGGAGAGGCCCCTAGTCCTGGAAAGGCTCAGTGCAGCAGTGTAGGAGAATACCATGACAGGGAAGTGGAAAGGGGTGGATTGGGGAACAGTGTGAGGGGACAGGGCTTATGGGGCTTTCAGGGAGGGTGAATCCAGGAAAGGGGAAATCATTTGAAATATAAATAAAGAATATATCAAATAAAAATAATGAATGTGTGTGCCCTTGCATTTGGAGAATAGATGTTCAGAATTGGGAGTTCACCTTGGGAGATTTTTCCTTTGATGAGTACAATGTGTCCTACCTTACCTGTTTTTCATATTTTTTGGTTGAAAGTTGATTTTATTTGATATTAGAATGGCTACTCCAGCTTGTTTCTTGGGACCAATTGATTGGAAAATTTTTCTAGCCTTTTACTCTGAGGTAGTGTCTGTTTTTGTTACTGAAGTGTATTTCCTGTATGCAGCAAAATGCTGGGTCCTGTTTATGTATCCAGACTGTTTATGTCTTTTTATTGGGGAATTGAGTCCATTGATAGTAAGAGATAATAAGGAAAAGTGATTATTGCTCCCTGTTCTTTTTGATGTTATTTTTATTTTTGTGTGGTTATCTTCTTCTGGTTTTGTTGAAAGATGATTATTTTCTTTGTTTTTCTAGGGTGTAGTTTCCCTTCTCCTTGTATTGGCGCTTCTTTGTAGTTTCATTTTTCTTTGTAGCACTGGATTTGTGGAAAGATATTGTGTAAATATGTTTGGTTACCTTGGTTATTCCTTCTATGTTAACTGAGAGATTTGCTGGGTGTAGTAGCCTGGGCCTGACATTTGTGTTCTCTAAGGGTTCGTATTATATCTGCCCAGGATCTTCTGGCTGAGAAGTATGGTGAAATGCTGACTGGTCTGCCTTTATGTGTTACTCGACCTTTTTCCCTTACTGCTTTTGGTATTCTTTCTTTGTTTTGTTTATTTAGTGTTTTAATTATTATGTAACAAGAGGAATTTCTTTTCTGGTCCTATCTGGAGTTCTGCAGGCTTCTTGTATGTTCACGGACATCTCTTTTTTTTTTTTTTTTTTTTTTTTTTTTTTTAAGACAGGGAAGTTTGCTTCTATAATTTTGTTGAAGATATTACTGGCGCTTTAAATTGGGAATCTTTGCTCTCTTCTACACCTATAATCCTTAGGTTTGGACTTCTCATTGTGTCCTGGATTTCCTGGATGTTTTGTGTTAGAAGCTTTATGAATTCTGAATTTTCTTTGACTGTTGTGTCAATGGTTTTTTTTGGTATTTTCTGCCCCCGAGAGTCTCTCTTCTTTCTCTAATGAAATCATTTTAATTATGGGGTTGAAATAGCATGCCAGATTAGATTTTTTTCTCCTTCCTAAATTTTTGTTTTTTAATTCTATTTCTATAGGTCCCATAACTGAATTCATTCCTTGATTTAGCTTTTAGTTTCTGGGGTAGAACTAGTGTCTTCACTACACTTTGTAAACCCTTGTTATGGTTTTCATGACAAAAACCTTCCCTCCCCATTCTCACTTCCTTTCCTCCTGTCTATTCTCTGCTACTTGATGCTTGCTCCTGAGTTGGTGACCCTGTTTGGAGAAGCTTAGGAAATACAGCCTTGCTGGAGGAAGTATGCCACTGGGGATGAGTTTCAAGAGCTTAAAGACTGGATCCATTTTGAGCTTGTTCTCTGTTTCCTGCTTGGGACTCTAAATGTTACTCATCAGCCGTTCCTGCCAGCAATCCTTAGTGCTTGCTGCCAGGCTTCCTGGTAGGGATTAGAATGAACTGTTAATCTCTGCAGCCATAACTTTCGAATACATGCTTTTATAAGTTGTCTCATCATGATGTTTTATTAGGACAATCAGCCTTCCTCCAAAGAGCTCCCAGCCCCTGGCTCCAGGCTCGCAGCTCCAGGATTTCTTTACAGAGTTCATCCATGTGTTTTGATTCCATTACTTGCACTCAAGTTTGCTTTAGACTTACTTGAGGCTTTGATTGACAACTCTACATGGATCTCAGTTTTCTGTTAAGAGTAAATGCTAAGATTCAAACTTTTACACATATTTTTGGAGCTGAATGAAGTGATTTTGAGATCCAATCTAACAGATTTTGCCTAAAATGCGTACCATGCACAATTTTGTTTTTTCCTTTCTCTTGATGGAGGCTCTAACTTGGATGGAGGTGCATAGAAGCAAATGGCTGAAGACTGAGTAATGTCTATGGTACTTCTCTCAGGAGTATGTTCAAGAGAATGGGACTGATTCTCTGCTATACTCCTGATAATTATTTTGGCCAAAATTTGACATCCAATTCCTGGTTGCTCAATGTTCCATATTTTATACTTCTTGTTAAAAAGATGCCCTTTGACTATTTGAACCAATCTGACTTTCACCCTTTTAGGAAGAATTATTAAAGTGCTCTAATACCTTGGGTGTGTGGGCCCTAATGTATGGGAAAATTCAGGGTCATGAAAACTTGTCTGTATTTTGTATATTTCCTTCCTTTTTATTTTTCAGAATCTTAATGTAACTTATTCTATAGCGATCCTGGGAGATCTAGGTGAAGCACATTCCTTCAGATCTCACCTTGGCTTGTCTTCCTGCATCTGTATCAGTTAATTTCATGTCACTGTAACTAAAACATCTGACAGAATGAGTAAGGAAAGAAAAAAATGCATTTTGGCTCATAGTTTCAGGAAGAATTCAGTCTAGTCTCATGGGGAAGGTGGCACTGCACTTGATGCTGGGAGGCTAATCATGTAACAACAGGTAAGAGGCAGAAGATAAACCAGGACTGGAGGTGGATTTGACCTTCAAGACCCACCCTATTAATCTTGTTCCTCCATACAGTTCTGACGTTGTGAAGACTCCACAGTTGTCAATGTAGCGTCACAATTTGATAATTAAATGTTTAAATATTAGATTGTGGATTTCAACATGTTAATTTCAAGCCATACATACTGGCTATTTTTATCTCAACTCGACATAAGCTAGAGTTGTTTCTGAAGAGAAATAGCTCAGTTGAGAAAAGATCCCTACTAGGTTGCACTATGGGTGTTACTACAGTTCATTTTATTGAGTGATGATTGATATAGGTAGGTCAAGCCCACTATGGCCACTTCAACCACTCCAACTGTCTTGTGTGGTTTCTGTGCTCTAAATATACAGGCTGAGAATTGTTCTTCCAAGGCTTTTGTTTTGCATCCTCTTTTACCTCCAGGATTCTGGCTGGAGTTCCTGTCCTGATTTCCTGTGGAGCTAGACTACAATCTACAAGAAGAAAAAAACCTTTTCCTTCTCAAGTTGCTTTTGCTCATGATGGTTTATCACAGCAATAGAAACCCTAACTAAGACATTGTATCACTTCCACATCTGACTTGCCTCCCTCCTGCTTATCATTCTTCCTCAATTTAGGTTTTATCAAGCCATTAGCATCTAGATCTTAGTGGCAGTGGCTACATATTAACCTACTTAAGCCAGAAATCAGTAAAAATACAGGCAACAGAAAAGAGAGTTATAATCTCTTCATATAAAATTGATGATAATAATTAGAAGTGTTGTGAGACATAAGAACACGATAACTTCTAAATGCCATCCATGAAAGTGAAAGCATTCATTAAGTATCCTAGAGGCTTCAGATCTAGAGAAACAAAACTGGTAAATGTGAACAGAAACAGTTGATATCAGCTGATTGTAAGAAAAACAACAGCCATAACAAAAACAGCAACAACAACAAAACCACTTTAGTTTTAGTTTTAGTAGTTAGTCCCAACTTTCACTGGAAAAGAGGAATATATGAAACCTAATGAATCTACATTATTGGAGTCATTTACAATTAAGACCCAAATATCAGCTACTGTTTATACATTGAGAGCTAAGCTTGGAATGAGCTGTATGTATTGGATGGAGTTTTTGAGAAAGACTGTGGAACTGGCACTGAACTTTTAAAATTCCTCAATGATTTAAAAATACACTTAAAAAGATGAGATGGCTGTTTGCCTAAAACTACAAAACATTAATTAAATGAAGCCACAAATGAATATTTAATGTATTACAGATTCACTGAGTAGAAACTGACAAATTCCAGGCCTGAATTTAACAGAGAGAGAGAGAGAGAGAGAGAGAGAGAGAGAGAGAGAGAGAGAGAGAGAGAGAAAAGAGATTAGAATAAAGCTTATTAACATAACTGATTGACATGAAAAATTAAATGCCTTTTTGTTCTGAAAAATCACATATATAGAGACATTTGCTCACTACAATGTGAAGTAAGGATGTTTTTAATGCAACATGCAACAATCAAATCACATCGACCAGGTTCCTCAGACACTTGGCAACCTTTTTTTTAAATCAATTATTCTCATATTATTTTTTATTTGATATATTCTTTATCTACATTTGGGATGATTTCCACTTTCCTGGCTTCCTGGCCCCCAAAGTCCCATAGGCCCTTTTCCATCCCCGTGTTCCCCTATCCACTCCTTCCCAATTCCCTGTTCTGGTATTCCCCTACACTGATGCTTTGATCCTTTACAGAACCAGGGGCCACTCCTTCCTTCTTCTTGGACATCATTTAGTATGTGGATTGTGTCTTGGATATTCCAAGATTCTAGGCTAATATCCACTTATCAGTGAGTGCATACGATGGGTATTCTTTTGAGACTGGGTTACCTCAGTTAGTATGATGTTCTCCAGCTCCATCCATTTCTCTAAGAATTTCATGAATTCATTGTCTCTAATAGCTGAATAGTACTCCATTGTGTATACATACCACATTTTTTTTTTGTATCCATTCCTCCATTGAGGGACATCTGGGTCCTTTCCAGCTTCTGGCTATTATAAATAGGGCTGCTATGAACATAATGGAACATGTATCCTTATTACATGCTAGGGAATCCTCTGGGTATATGCCCAGGAGTGGTATGGCAGGGTCCTCCAGAAGTGTCATGCCCAGTTTTCTGAGGAACCACCAGACTGATTTCCAGAGTGGTTGTACCAGCTGGCAATCCCACCAGCAGTGGAGGAGTGTTCCTCTTTCTCCACATCCTTGCCAACAGCTGCTGTCTCCTGAGTTTTAATCTTAGCCATTCTGACTGGTGTGAGGTGAAATCTCAGGTTGTTTTGATTTGCATTTCCCTAATGACTAATGATGTTGAACATTTCTTAAGGTGTTTCTCAGCCATCCGAAGTTCTTCAGGTGAAAAGTCTTTGTTTAGCTCTGTACCCCATTTTTGATAGGGTTATTTGGCTTTCTGGGGTCTAACTTATTGAGTTCTTCATAGATATTGGATATTAGCCCTCTGTCAGATGTAGTGTTAGTGAAGATCTTTTCCCAATTTGTTGGTTGCCTATTTGTCCTTTTGACCATGTCTTTTGCCTTATGGAAACTTTGCAATTTTATGAAATCCCATTTGTCAATTCTTGATCTTAGAGCATAATCTATTGGTGTTCTGTTCAGGAACTTTCCCCCTGAGCCTATGTCTTCAAGAGTCTTCTCCAGTTTCTTTTCTTTTTTTTTTATTTTTTATTTTCTATATTCTTTGTTTACATTCCAAAGGCTTTCCCCTTTCCCAGTACCCCCCTCACCATATGTCCCATAAGTTCTCTTCCCCCTGCCCATTCCCCAATCACCCCCCAACCCTTTCTCTGTTCTGGTACTCTCCTGCAAAACTGGAACCAGTCTTTTCAGGACCAGTGTCCTCTCCTTCCTTCTTTTTGGGAATCTTTTGATTTGCTAATTGTGCCTTCAGTATTGAGAGCTTCTGGGCTCTTATCAGTGATTGCATTTCATATGTATTCTTTTGTGATTGGGTTAATTCGCTTAGGATGATGTTTCCCAGATCCTACCATTTGCCTACAAATTGCATAAATTCATTATTTTTAATTGCTGAGTAGTATTCCATTGTGTAGATATACCACATTTTCTGTATTCATTCCTCCTCTGAGGGACATCTGCGCTCCTTCCAACTTCTAGCTATTATAAATAAGTCTGCTATGAACATTGTGGAGCATGTGTCTTTATTGCATGGAGGGGAATCCTCTGGGTATATGCCCAGGAGTGGTATGACAAGGTTCTTTGGAAGTGTCATGCCCAATTTTCTGAGGAACCACCAGACTGATTTCCAGAGTGGTTGTACCATCTTGTGAACCAACCAACAGTGGAGGAGCTTTCCTCTCTCTCTCCACATCTTTGCCAGCACTTGTTGTCTCTTAAGTTTTTAATCTTAGCCATTCTGACTGGTGTGAGGTGGAATCTCAGGGTTGTTTTGATTTGCATTTCCCTGATGACTAATGATGTCAAACATCTCTTAAGGTGCTTCTCAGCCATTCGAATTTCTTCAGGTGAAAATTCTTTGTTTAGCTCTGTACCCCATTTTTTAATAGGGTTATTTGGTTCTTTGGGGTGTAACTTCTTGAGTTCTTTGTATATATTGGATATTATCCCTCTGTCGGATGTGGGGTTGATGAAGATCTTTTCCCGATTTGTTGGTTGCCATTTTGTCCTTCTGACAGTGTCCTTTGCCTTATAGAAACTGTTCAGGAAATTTCCCCCTGTGCCCATGTCCTCCAGAGTCTTCCCCAGTTTCTTTTCTTTTAGTTTCAGTGTGTCTGGATTTATGTGGAGGTTTTTGATCCACTTGGAGTTGATCTTAGTACAAGGTGAAAAGAGTGGGTCAATTTGCATTCTTCTGCATGATGTCCTCCAGTTGAACCAGCACCATTTGTTGAAAAGGCTATCTTTTTTCCACTGGATGGTTGTAGCTCCTTTACCAAAGATCAGTTGACCATAACTCTGTGGGTTCATTTCTGGTTCTTCAATTCTATTCCATTGATCTACTTGTCGCTGTACCAATACCATGCAGTTTTTAACACAATTGCTCTGTAATACTACTTGAGGTAAAGGATATTGATTCTCCCAGAACTTCTTTTATTGTTGAGAATAGTTCTAGCTATCCTGGTTTTTTTGTTACTCAGATGAATTTAAGAATTGTTCTTTCTAGATCTCTGAATAATTGATTTGGGATTTTGATGGGGATTGCATTGAATCTGTAGATTGCTTTTGGCAAGATGGCCATTTTTACTATATTGATCTTGCCAATCCAAGAGTAAGAAATATTTTTCCATCTTCTGAGGTCTTCGATTTCTTTTTTCAAATTCTTGAAGTTCTTGTCATATAGATCTTTCACTTGTTTGGTTAGAGTCACACCAAGGTATTTTATATTGTTTGTGGCTATTGTGAAGGGTGTTAATTCCCTAACTTCTTTCTCAGCCTGCTTGTCCTTTGAGTACAGGAAGGCTAAAGATTTGCTTGAGTTGATTTTATAACCAGCCACTTTGCTGAAGTTGTTTATCAGCTGTAGGAGTTCTCTGGTGGAGTTTTTTGGTTCGCTTAAGGGTAATATCACATCATCTGCAAATAATGATAATTTGACTTCTTCCTTTCCAATTTGTATCCCTTTGACTTCCTTATGTTGTCTAATTGCTCTTGCTAAAACTTCAAGTACTATATTGAAAAGATATGGAGAGAGAGGGCAGCCTTGTCTAGTCCCTGATTTTAGTGGGATTGCTTCAAGTTTCTCTCCACTTATTTTAATGTTGGCTACTGGTTTGCTGTATATTGCTTTTATTATGTTTAGGTATGGGCCCTGAATTTCTGTTCTTTCCAGGACTTTTAGAATGAATGGATGCTGAATTTTGTCAAATGCTTTTTCAGCGCCTAATGAGATGACCATGTAGTTGGTTTATGTAGTGGATTACATTGATGGATTTCTGAATATTGAACCATCCCTGCATCCCTGGGATGAAGCTGACTTGATCATGGTGAATGATCATTTTGATGTACTCTTGGATTCAGTTGGCAAGAATTTTATTTAGTATTTTTGCGTTGTTATTCATAAGGGAAATTGGCCTATAGTTCTCTTTCTTTGTTGGATCTTTGTGTGGTTTGGGTATCTGCGTAATTGTGGCTTCGTAGAATAACTGGGGCAGTGTTACTTCTGTTTCTATTATGTGGTTTAGTTTGAAGAGTATTGGTGTTAGGTCTTCTTTGAAAGTGTGATAAAATTCTGCACTAAAACCATCTGGTCCCGTACTTTTTTTGGTTGGGAGACTTTATATAACCCCTTCTATTTCTCTAGGGATTATGGTACTGTTGACTGATCTAATTGATCCTGATTTAATTTTGGTATTTGGTATCTGTCTAGGAAATTGTCCATTTCCTCCAGATTCTCCAGTTTTGTTGAGTAAAGGCTTTTGTAGTAGAACCTGATGATTTTCTAAATTTCCTCAGTTTCTTTTGTTATATCACACTTTTCATTCCTAATTTTGTTAATTTGGATACTGTCTCTCTGCCCATTGGTTAGTCTGGCTAAGGATTAATCTATCTTGTTGATTTTCTCAAAGAACCAGCTCCTGGTTTTGTTGATTCTTTTTATGGTTCGCATTGTTTCTACTTGATTGAATTCAGCCCTTAGTTTGATGATTTCCTGTCTTCTACTCCTCCTGGGTGAATTAGCTTCTTTTTGTTCCAGGGCTTTCAGGTGTGCTGTTAAGATGCTAGTCTATGCTCTCTCTAGTTTCTTTTTGGAGCCACTCAGGGCTATGAGTTTTCCTCTTAGCATTGTTTTTATTGTGTCCCATAGATTTGGATAGGTTGTACCTTCATTTTCATTGAATTCTAAAAAAGTGTTTGATTTCTTTCTTTATTTCTTCCTTGAACAAGGTGTCATTGAGTAGAGTAGTGTTCAGTTTCCATATGTATGTGGGCTTTTTCTTATTTTTCTTGCTATTGAAGACGACTTTTACTCCACAGTGATCTGATGGGAGGCATGGGATTTGTTCGATATTCTTGTATTTGTTGACATCTGTCTTGTGACCAATTATATGATCAATTTTGGAGAAGGTACCATGCAGTACCGAGAAAAAGGTATATTCTTTTGCTTTGGGATGAAATATTCTATATATATCTGTTAAATCCAATTGGTCCAAAGCTTCAATTAGTTTCATTGTGTCCCTGTTTAGTTTCTGGTTTCCTGATGGTCCATTGAGGATAGTGGAGTGTTGAAGTCACCCACAATTATTGTGTTAGGTGTAATGTGTGCTTTAAGCTCTAGTAGAGTTTCTTTTATAAAGGAGGGTGCTCTTGTATTTGGAGCATAGATGTTCAGTATTGAGAGTTCTTCTTGTTGGATTTTTCCTTTGACCAGCAAGAAGTGACCTTCTGTGTCTCTTTTGATGACTTTAGGTTGAAAGTCAATTTTATCTGATATTAAAATGGCTCTTCTGTCTTGTTTCCTGAGACCATTTGTTTGTAAAATTGTCTTCCAGCCTTTTACTCTAAGGTAGTATTTGTCTTTGACACTGAGGTGTGTTTCCTGTATGCAGCAAAATGTAGGGTCCTGTTTCTGTGTGTAGTCTGTTAGTCTATGTCTTTTTATTGGGGAATTGAGTCCATTGATGTTAAGAGATATTAAGGAATGGTAATTATTACTTCCTGACATTTTTGACGTTATTTTTTTTATATTTGAGTGGTTATCTTCTTTTGGGTTTTATGAGAGGGATTGCTTTTTCTGGGGTGTTGTTTCCCTCCTTGTGTTGGTCTTTATCCCCTATTATTCTTTGTATGGCTGGGTTTGTGGAATGATATTATCCAAATTTGGTTTTGTTAAGGAATATCTTGGTTTCTCCATCTATGACTATTGAGAGTTTTGCTGGGTAAAGTAGTTTTGGCTGAAATTTGTGTTCTATTCGAATCTGTATGACATCTGCCCAGGATCTTCTAACTTTCATGGTCTCAGGTGAGAAGTCTGGTGTAATCCTGATACGTCTTCCTTTATATGTTAATTGGCCTCTTTCTCTTACTGCCTTTAATATTCTTTCTTTGTTTAGTACATTTGGGGTTTTGATTATTAAATGACGGTAGGTATTTCTGTTCTGGTCCAGTCTGTTTGGAGTTCTGTAGATTTCTTGTATATTCATGGGCATCTCTCTCTTTAGGTTGGGGAAGTTTTCTTCCATAATTTTATAGAAGATATTTGCTGGCCCTTTAAGTTCTATATCTTCCCTCTCATCTATGCCTAAAACCCTTAGGTTTGGTCTTCTCATTGTGTCCTGGATTTCCTGGATGTTTTGGGTTGCAAGCTTTTTGCATTTTGCATTTTCTTGGACTGTTGAATCAATGGTTTCTATGGTATCTTCGGCATCTGAGATTCTTTCTTCTATCTCTTGTATTCTATTGTTGATATTTGCATCTATGGCCCCTGATTTCTTCCCAAGGTTTACTATCTCCAAAGTTGTCTCCCTTTGTAATATCTTAGTTGTTTCTACTTCTGTTTTTAGATCCTGGATGGTTTTGCTCAGATCTACTGCTTGCTTGTTTGTATTTTCATGTATTTTTTAAAGAGATTTTTGTGTTTCCTCTTTCATGACTTCTACTTGTTGACCCACGTTCTACTGTATTTCTTTAAGTGATTTTTATACTTCCTCCTTATTGGCTTCTATTTTTTGATCCATATTTTCCTGAATTTCTTTAAGTGATTTATGTGTTTACCTTGTAAGTGCTTCTAATTTTTGATCCATTTTCTCCTGTATTTCTTTAAGAGATTTATCTATGTGTTCTGCTATCAGCATCCTGACCAGTGATTTTAGATCCAAATCTTGTTTTTCTGGTGTGTTGGTGTATCCGCGACTTACGGCTGTCGGGGAACTGGGTTTGGATGCTGCCATATTGCCTTGATTTCTATTAGTAACGTTCCTACGTTTGCCTTTTGCCATCTGGTTATCTCTAGTCTTAGTTAGTCCTGCAGTCACTAGCTGGTGCTTGAACCTCCTGTGGGCTCATAAGGCTATTTCCTCACCACTGGATGACTGGGTTTCCCCTGGCACAGATTGCTGATGTGTTGTTCTCCTCTTGGGTGCTGTTGGACCCCTGTTGTATCTTGATCCAAGCACTGTTATATTTGGTTACCTCTGTGGACCTGATGCTACTTGTCTTCTCTGGTCCTGCTTGCTTTGTCCAATCAGCAGCGAGGACGCCAGCGGCTGTGGAGAGTGGGGAGTGCAGGTTCTCCCACAGGGCAGAGAACCCACGCCCAGCTGGAACACAGTAACTGCTTGCTCTGCCAAGGTCCCGTTTTTAGATGACTGGCTGGTGGCTGGAGTCCCCAGAGATCTTATGCTTGGGATATCTTGGGTATCTGGTTCTGCCCACTGAATCCAAGCAGCCACCAGCAAGATGGCCTCGCTTGCAAGGAGTGCAGGGTCTCCCTCAGGGCGCAGAGCTCAAGCCTGGTTGGGACCCAGGAACCAACCGCTGCTCTGCCCAGATTGCTACCTGGTGGCCTTGAGTCTCCAGAAATTCCAAATTCTGGATATTACGGGTACCTGGTTCTGCTAGCTTAGTCCAGACAGCTGCAAGGATGCCGGTAGTGGCCACGGGGAGTGTAGATCCATAATCCAGGTGGTATTAACACTGCATTGCTCAGCTGGTAAGATTAGAGTAACAAACACATCTCAAAAACAACTCAAAGTATCATTTCCTTCTTGCATGGGCACAACTTCTGTGAAGGTCTCTCATTGTCTCCCCTTTGTTCTTTAGACTCCACATATAAGTGGTATTTTGTAGTTTTTTGTAGCATAATGGTTTCCAATTTCAACAATGATGACCTGTGTGATAAACTCATTGGCCAAAAAGCTCCAGGAATCCCTCAATATTTGCCTTCAAGATTTGGGATTACAGGCTTGGCTGACTTTGAAGAGAGCTCTGGGAATTGAGTTTGTATTCATCCTTGTATTTAGAGGACAAGTTGTCTTCCAAATCCCCTTCAGTTTTTTCACAATCTTTTTCTCATTTGCACTGCCACCAATAATGAAGTCTTTCCTTTTTGCCTACATCCTCACCCCTAATTACTATCATTTCTCTCTTTGGTGTTGTTTACTCTATCCAATGCTGGTGATTCATTGTGGCTTTAATTTTTATATTCCTAACAATTACTGATATTGAACACTGTTCATTTACCTGCTGGGCCTTTGTGTTGTCATTTGAAAACATCTATTTAGCTCATTTGCCCATGTCTTTATTGGACTAATTGTTTTCTTTGTACAAAATTGTGTTAGGTAAGATCTTACTAAAAAGCCTTGCCAGAATAAAAAAGAAGATGGATTTAACAGCCAACCAAACAGGAAAGGAACAAGACAAGACTGGCCCTGACTCAGGCTAGAAAAATCTAAACAGAAAAATCTGGAAGAATCTACCAAAAGTTCTTAGAATTGATAATAAACTAACATAGAATGATGATAAATTAACATTACAAAGAACAAGATCAACAGGTAAAATCATCAGTGTTTATGTACTCTAAAACTCTTTAAAATTCATTAATGACTTAAAAATATACTTAAAAAGATGAGAGAGCTGTTTGTCTAAAACTATAGAACATTACTTAAATGAAGCCACAAATAAATATCTAAATGTAAGTTAACAAATTAGAATAGTTTATATTGCTAAAATACATAAATTGCCCAAAGCAATCTATAACTTTACTATATCACTTATTAGAATTTCAGTCATTTTTATATTGAAAATATTTCCCTAAAGAATTATGAATTTACATAGACTCCTCCCCCCCCAAGAGTTCTGAATAAGGTAATAAGTAAGGCAATAATAAAAAAGGAATGGAGCCTGAGACATCAACCATTCCTGGTTCAAGCTGTACTATAATGAATAGTGAAATAGTGAAAGAAGAAGGCTATTCAGCTAAAAACAGATACACTAACCAACAGATTGGACTAGAGATCTCAGAAAGGTAACAAAAGTTTTTTGTTGTTGTTGTTGTTACTTTAGAGTTGATTTCACTCATTATATTTTGATCTCGTTTTTTATTTCCTTAAGATTTCTAAGATCTCCACCACACCCAACTTTATATCCTCCATCTCTTTCTCATTCTCTTTAACACACACACACACACACACACACACACACACACACTCATAAAATGAAAGCTGATATGTAAATGAATAATATATTCAATTAAAAAAGAAAAATGAAAAGACAATTAAAAAAAGAAAAGCTCAAACAAATCAAAACAGAAATGAAAAACTCCACATTAGAAAACATAAAACAAAAACAAAAAAATCATGGGCTTTGTTTTATATTCAACTACCCCTGGGACACAGGGCCTACCCTGGAGTGTGGTTGAAGCACCCAGTAATAGTCCAGTGAAGAAAACGGATTTTTCCCTTTGCTATCTTCTTGGTTAAGCATAAGAGACTCCCATTTCCCTTTTTAAGTGCTGTTATCCTGTGTGGCTTGAACGTCAGCAGGTTCTGTATGTGCTATCTTGGTCTTTCTGAGTTCATTAGTCACATCAGTTCTGTCATATACAGAAGACACTGTTTACCAAGGTTTATTATAAGAACCCATCGTCTTTTGGTATAACAAAGAAAACTGACTAATTGAACCAAAACAAAAATTGTACATTTTCTATGGATACAGTCCTTCTCTCTTCCTCTTATAGCCATTTGATTTTCAACAAAATTATATGAAAATATGGTATTACAAAAGGACATAGCTTCAATTCCGGATAGACGAGTTACATGACATTTAAATGTGATGTTATTCAACAGGAAGAATGTGCTTCTCTCTTTTAACTTCTGACAAATTTTGTCTTGAGGGTCTAGAAAAAGTCACTAGAAGAAAACAGAGGTAAAAGGATTAAAAGCCAACTGTAACATAAACATTCTCATGGTATAAAATTGGGATTTTATTTGAATAAACTTATGTGCATACGCTATTTAAAAATGCTATGAAACATACAGAATCCTGTCATTTGTTTGGGTTGATGTGGTTTTGTACATTGATTTACACATAATTGCACTTTATTTTATGGGGCTAAGGGTCCTTAATGTGGTGTCGATCATGAGTGCTTCCTCATGCCTCACAGGGATCTAGTCATAATCCACCCCTTCCAGGAAGGGAGCACCTCTCAGACAAAATGTACCTTTGTTTTCCAGTATCTCTTTACTTGAGTGGCTCCACGTCTGTGTTATCATTCAGTCATTCAGGGCTTTGTTTTTTCAGCAATTAAAATGTCCTTGAGATTTAAACAAGAAAAGAAAGGGACATAGAGAATCCAGTTTTTCTTACACTATAGTTCGAGACTGCCTTGTTTCACAGCAGATATTTTTAAAACTGTGGTATGAATTCAGTCAGCATGTACACAGAATGGATGTCACTGTACCCATCCTCTATCATGAATAAGCTATATTCACTGAGCTTATATTAAATATTTACTCTATAGTAGTAAGGGATTATACAAAAGGAAAACACTACGACAAAAACACAAACAAATAAACAAAAACCAATTGCTAGCTTCCTAAGATTGACCTCTGATGACTGGGCTAAAATTACAACACGAGAATCATCTTGGTTATATTTATTTTTAAGAAATAATGTAAAATTTTAGATAATATGGAGAATTAAAAAAAAGCAGAAGAAAATAAAAAGAGCTTTTTAACCAAATTCTCCCAATCTTAAGCACTTTCTGCCATCATTTCTGACTTAAGATTTCTGTGTGTTTTCTATCCTCTATATATCTTCCAATCTTCCCCCTTTCCTAATGGCTCTGGAAGCAACATGGCTTTTCCTTCCATATAAATCATCCCTATTAAAAGGCTGGATTATGTTGATGAGTTCATCTTGAAGTAGATTTACAAAATGTCAGAAAGTTAGAATTCTCAATTTATTCTAGCAGGATGCATCATGCTCTCGGAGCAGGTTTATGAGGCAGTAATTGGGCAGTCATTCTGTTCTCTGATAGCCCCAGGAGATTCAATTCTACTATAAGAAAAGACATTAAAAAGGCATAGTCTTTTTATTTTTTTATTAAAAGCACACCCTGAATAACAGGGCATTTATTTTTCCTTTTTCTTTTAAATCTAACCCTAGTACTTGGGAGGGTTTTTTTTTTTCTATCTCTTTTTTAATATTATTCAAGCATAAAGTACTGACTCACTAAAGGGTAGTCAGGAAAGCGTGGAGCACAGTTGGTCTGGCTAAGTTCTGTACATCACTGATTATGCCCTGATGACTTCTTTATTCAGGCCCGGAAGTGAGATTTGCTTCTTTGTAAAGAAACTACAGGACTGACGGCCCACAATGAATCATGCACAACAACATGCTGACAAGCTGGCAAGAGGCAGCCTGCACAGTGACAAACACGGCTGACAACAAATGCACACATCTGTTTGTTAGGATTTATGAGAAAGGAATACAAACAAGGAAGAGAGGGGCTGTGGGTTTTATAAGAGAATTTAGAGACTCTCTTCTTTCTATCCAAATACCCACAATATAAGGAATACATATTAGTCCTCAAGATCTGTTTATGACAAGCAGAACTACATTTCAAATGGTCTGTGCAGATTAGCATTTTGATTATCAAACTGCTTGTTCCAAATGTCTGATGAAGAGATATTAGAATAGTTCTTAAACATACTGATTGAACGCACATCAATGCTGCTATTTTTAACACTTGCTTATGTTCTGGTGTAAGTCAGGTTTTGTATATTTCCTTATATCTTCAAGGAAAAACATAAAATATCTGTAACCCCACAGCCTTTCTCAGGGAGAAAACCATCTGAACCACTGTTTTAAACTCACTGATAGAGGCTAAATAGTTAAAATCAAAAGGAGGCCAACAGATACAAATTTCTATAATCAGGTATTGAAAGAGCCAGTGATCATATTTGCCATTGCACACACCACTCTCCACACTGGTCTACCAGAAAACATAAAAAGTTTTGCCTTTACTGCAACCCAACATACTCTTTTTGGGGATTATTTTTATTTATTTGTCGAGAGTTTTTAATCATTTTTATAGTATGTTTAGATCAAATGCATACCTCTACTCCCTCCCAACTATTGCCCCATTTAGTCTCCTGACACATTGTTCTACCAACTTCACGAACTGTATTTTTAACACCCTGAGTCTGCTAAGTGTCCCAGTAAAGGCATGGATGTACTTGGTCCATTTAATGGGACACAGGCTATGTACCACAGGCAACATCATTGAATAAACTGACTTTCTCTCCCCCCAGGAGCTTTCAATTTCCAATTGGCAAATCATTCTTTTTTCTGGCTTCCAAAAAGTATTTCAACTTGAAATTTTGTATTGTGTGCAATCATAATAACAATAACAAAATAACAACAATTCTTCGTCCAGCTGTGAGTACCTGTCCTTACCTGGTATACCTCGCAGAGCTTATATAAATAACAAAAGAACCCTGCGCCAGAGCTGAACTCAACAACAGGTAAAGTATTAAATTCATCAGATGATCTAAGTAGAAAGAAAACTTAGAAATTTAGTTTTAGACAATCGGATTTCCCACTTTGGCTCACAACCTGAAGAAAATTTGACCTATGCTGATAAGTGGTTATTCCTATTTTTTCTCTTATTCTAGAATGACTTTATAGATAAAACCACTGTTTTCAAAAAGCCGGGCGTGGTGGCGCACGCCTGTAATCCCAGCACTTGGGAGGCAGAGGCAGGCTGATTTCTGAGTTCGAGGCCAGCCTGATCTACAGAGTGAGTTCCAGGACAGCCAGGGCTACACAGAGAAACCCTGTCTCGAAAAACCAGAAAAAAAAAAAAAAACACTGTTTTCCATATATCTTTGTTAAGTAAAATAAAATGGGGAAGAGTAAGGCTGGCTTACATGTTCAATATAACCTTCCCTCCTCCTGATGAGGTTTCTTCATCTTCAGGACTCTCAGATGCAAGCTCTTTTAGGAAGCAGAGGAAACTGGGTATCCTGAGCCAAACACCTGAGGAACCAAAGTTACCACCTTGGTCCCACATTACTTAATTTCCAGATATGTAAAAACAGAGAACTATTATTCTGATTCCTAGAGGATGTATAAATATGTTATTCAAAACTAGAGTGAAACAGACCAGCTGAGTTCCAACCAGAATTCCTTATATCCTGTTATTCCTGATTTTTGCCTTGGGGGAAAGAGCAAACAAGAATCTTTATTACAGGGAAGACACTGATAGAAAAGGGGACAGTCTTTTCCTTTTCAGGTGTGAAAATTTATACTTATGTTACCAGTTTTGACAGATTCCTGATTTCATGTTTACTCATATTTATATTCAAGAATGTTAAGAATATGCCTTTATAATTATTACTTTCATAAAATCTTCATCCAGAATCCATGAGAAAAAAGTTCAAGAAATAGTCCAATGTAATAAAATGAGTATCATAATGCCAAATATATTGATCGGTGTCTGCTGTGTTGTTGAACTAGAGAATTTTAGAACAAAAATAGAGTTCAGATATAATTTATTCAAGACCCTTTCCTCTTTCATATTTGGCACATGGTTCAACCATCTAGTTCAGTTTGCTTTTATTGAGTGAGTTTCAAAGTAATAGTTTATAAAATGTCATGTATTTACATAATTAGCATAATTGCATATAAGTGCATAATTAGTGTAAATATATGTAATTATATTATTATAGCATGAAATAATCTTGTAGAAAGCATTTTTATCTAACTTTTCATTCCAAGACACACACTGAACAGACATATGAGTTGAGATTTTGTATTCAGTATCTTGTTCTTCCGTATTGATTTAACCAAATGTCAAATCTTAGTGTGTGTGTGTGTGTGTGTGTGTGTGTGTGTGTGTGTATTTGAAAGACATCATTCTTTCATTGGACTGTTGTTTTTTTCTAAACATCAGAAATCCTAGAAAGAAATAGAAATATTTTTTCTACAATTTGCCTTAGTCTTTTATATACAAAAAGTAATCCTTCAGGTCAAATAAAAACCATAATTCTATTTTCAAACTTCCTGCGGAGATAAATAAATATCATTTAAAACTTAATCCCTTGGCAAATAACAGGAGCAAATGGAAGTGTCAGCTACCTCCTGCTCCATGCTTGATATCCCAAATGCAGCTGAAAAAGACTGTGGTAATTTTAAATTACAGATCAATGCGAATGATGAGACCAGTAAGTTGTTGAACCTAGAGCTTAAACATTGTAACTTTTTCTGATACTCTCCATAAGCAATTCTAAACATGCTATGAAAATCATTTTCTGGTGATGTTTTTTGGTAGAATGATTACCCCTCAAATAGGTCTCTTTAAAACTGAAATTTGAATTTCTGTCATAAATGATGAAAAAGTATGTTTCCCATGTCTAACATGCTTTAAGATGAAAAGCAGAAAATTTTAATTATTAATTCTTTCATAATGAAACTATATGTTACCTGAGAATTATCATGTGATGACTGAGTTTACATCATCCAAAATGAACTCACAAGTCCTCTTGATGCAATGAAGACACACATTATTTGAGGAGATAGGTATATGTAATTTGACCTAAAGATAATCAATCAAATCATGTATTTATTGAACTATTATGTGGTACCTATTAATAGTACAACCTTTGTGGTTTTATGTATATGCTAGTAATAATGTAACTTAAAAGCAAACAAAAGACTAGGAATAAAAACTTATCAATAAATATAACTAAAGAGTATGAAAACTTCAGAGTTAAAATTAAAAAAGAGATTAGTAACTTAGACAAAAAATTATCTCAGTTTTAAGAGATAATTGAAAAAAGAAATAAGATTGAATGAAAATTCATAACACAAGGCACATAAATTAGTAAGACCTTCCTTCACTCTACTTCCCTTTCTGTCTCAGAGGATTCAGGATACAGTTCCAGAGATAGGTGGGCACAGGGGGCCAGACAAGGGCACGCATTCTTTTCTCATATTGAGCCTTTCTTTTTTGATCCTATGGTCTCTCCTTTTTCAGTACTTTCTATGTGTCTTACCATGGTTTGCTAGAAGAAAATGATGCATAAGGAGAAATCAAGAAACAAGGATTCTTCGGGAGAAGTGATCCTAAGAGGCATTGAGAAAGTGGTTGAGAAGGATTGGAAGAAAAAGACGGAACAAAGGGCTTGCTAACAAGCTTCAGACAGTCAAGTTGTTTCCCATTTAAAATTCTAGAGCCCTGGGTATCATAAACCTAAGAGCCTTTCAAGGGAGAACCAGGATGCAAATATACATACATTAACTCTGACATTAGCTGAGATCCTGCTACTCCCAGCTTTCCCTTACTTAAACACATGAACTCAATGTTAAATGGTGTGTAATGACATTTATTTTCTTAAATGCTTATGTATTTGTGGGTGCATTTGTTTGTTTACATACTTTATATATTTGTGTATAATTTACTTGTTTATATACATATTCATGTGTTTATGTGTGCGTGTCTGTGAGCAACTTTCAGAGCTTTGTGTTCTTCCACCATGTGCATTCCTGGAATTGTACTTAACATCAGGTTGAGTGCCTTTACCTATTGACCCATATTATTTTTGCCTTTCCTTTAAGCATTTGTTCTTCTGTTTACTTTTTTGTAAAAAAAATGCCATTATTTCATTTATTATATTTCTCCCTCTTGTTTCCCCTCTGCAAACCATCCCATATACCCCTCCGCAATATCCTTTCAAATTCAGTCTCTTTTTCACCACTATTGAATGTATATGTATAGTCATAAATATAGCCTGCTCAGTCTGTATAGTGTCACTTCTATGTATGTTTTCAGAGATGATCATTTGGTACTGAACAACTGATTGATGTGGTATTCCCTGGGGAAGACCACCTATTGCCTTTTCAAGCTTTCCTCAGTTACCTATAATTCTTTGTGTAAGGTTACGGTCGTGTGGACTTTTCTCCATCCACTTTGGCATGTTCTTTGGTGTCCTCCTTGTTTGAAGAGTTAGAGAGTTCAGTCCCAATTAATACAACTATAAACACTCCTGCTCCCAAGGTTCTGGAAACATTCAGAACCAGGGAAGAAAGAACAAGAGCTAGATGAACAGGGCATTTGCTGTGAGATTGTGTCTCATTGTACTATCAGAAACTACAGCCTTAAGTAATTATTATATTAATGCTCTCACACATACTTTCCACATTCTTCCCAAATACCAGAGTCTCATGCATCCCAATTTTCACCTCAGGTATTTAGAGATCAATGGCAAAGAGTTCCTCTAAGCTGTTCATAACAAGCCACATGGAATCTGTCTAAATGACTGAGGTAGCAAACTTGGAGACCATTCTAGACTTTTTTCTATCTCATCTAGACAACCATCAAGTTCTGTTAAATCCCCATAAATGATTTCTCTTCTCTCCCACTCACATTCTTCAGCTTGCCATCAGTAAATCATTCCCTCATCGAATTATTACAGCAACCTGCACATTGATTTCCTTTGATATTTTGTTACCATTTTCATGATACAATATTTTCACCTAGCCATTTACTGCAATTTCCTAATGTATACCTGACCCAGGGGAATTAGAATAGTCATGGCCATGCTTTCGAAATCCTACGTACGTCACAACTCCCTTACTAAGAACATGATCTTTGCCATGGCATTTGTATTTTCTGAGGCCCATTTTGCCCTTCTGGACATTAGAAATGTTTATAATTATTTCACAAGATTTTTGAATATTGGAACTAATATATATAATTTGTTTCTCTTCAGGGAGCTCATTAAATGAAGATTGGTTTTTATTACCATTAGGAGTAGCTGATTATATTAGATCTTAAAAAAAAATGTGCCTGCATATACATCTAGATGCTGCTCTATTTTCTTATTCACTATAGATTTCACCTACTGTAGACTAGACTGTTTTTCATGACTTGACCACATTCTTTCCCAACTCTTGTCTGGTTTATATTTCTGAAATGTTTGAGAAAACTCTTCTTCAGACATAAAGAGCTAGATGAAATACCATGTCCTTTATGAATTATTTTCTCAGTATTCCAGGAAATTAACAGTTTATGAGTTGTCATCTGATTGTTTCAAATGACATTTTTGTCCATTGGTTGGGTGCAAATATCTGCATCTAACTCTTTCAACTGCTTGATGGGACTTCCAGAGCGCTGTCATTTTCAGTCCCTTTTTGTGAGCTCTCCATAGCCTCAGTAATAGGGTCAGGACTTGGGACCTGTCCTTGAGCTGGATCCCACTTTGGTTCTGTCTCTGAACCTTCTTTTCCTCAGCTCCTCTCCATTTCCATCCCTGTAACTCTCAGAGAGACACAATTATGGGTCATAGTTGTGTTTGTGGGGTGGTTCCCCTCTCCCTCATTTGATGCCTTGTCTTCCTGCTGGAGGTGGGCTCTGTAAGTCCCTTCTCCCTAGTGTCAGTCATTTCACCTAAGGTCCCTCCCTTTGAGTCCTGAGAATCTCTTATCTCCCAGGTATCTGGTGAATTCTGGAGGGTCCCACCAAACCTCCTATCTCCCCAGGTTGCTTGTTTCCATTCTTTCTGCTGAGCCTTAGGGCTTCAATCTTTATTCCTCACCCAAAGGACAGAAGCAAATGACCCCTGTTGTTGAATTAGGAAAGGCTGAAAGAAGCTGAAGAGAAGAGCAAGCTTGTAGCAGTCTCATTTAATCAGGACCCCAAGATCTCTCAAACACTGGACCAAACAAGCAGTATATACCAGCTGATATGAGGCATATACTAGAGGACTGCTGAATCTGTGTTTATTCAGATATTATGCACCTAACCCTCAAGAGACTGGACATCCCAGGTAGATTAGAGGTCAGGGGATTGGGGATGGGAACATTCAAGTTGAAACAGGGGGTGGAGAGGAGGTATAGGATGTGGAACAGTCAGAGGGTAGATGGGAGCTGGGGCAAATAAAATGTGGAGTGTAAAAAATAAATTAATTGATTAATAATAACATTTTGTACATTTAAAATCATTTTATGTATATTTTACTAATTAGATTGGCTTCTCTATGTTAAGTATAAAATAGCTTTAAATTTTCTATCACTGAATTCAGGAATATAGTCATCAACAATGAAAGTCAATTAAGTAAAGAGACAAAATAGACAGGTGAAAGGATAGCCCAATAGTCAATGTGCTTCCCACCATAGATCATACAGTTTAAGTGTTTCTTTTGTCAAACAGACATATAGAGAAGAAATAAGTATTGATTTTTTAAGGCAGAATTTTGATGTAAAAATGCAGACTTTTCAGTGTGACAGGTTATATATGAAGTAATTTTTAAAATATGAATATGAAGAGTTGGCTTAGTTTCATCTGTGAAATTAGCTTACACTTTAAAATATGTCAAATTATTCAGTGATTGCCAGATCACACTTAGGAACATGCCCTATAGTCAAGATTATGAAGTCTTTTAGCATTCATCCCTCTAGAGCCATTGAGGACTGCAGTGTAATGTTGAACTCCATGTACACATCCAGAAAGAAGATGGTATAAGGACAATGCTAATTACTTCATAATCTAAACAAGGATGTATTATTACATCTGAGCTAAGATCTCACATATGTGGAAGTCTAAAAATATTGACCTTTACCACATCAGAAAGGAAAGGAAACATTGCCCCATCCTGCACTCAGGTAGACTTCTAAAATCAAACCACCTCTCAAAAGAGACCAGGCTAATAACATCTCTTGAGAAGAACCAGCTTTTGATGAATAAGACATAGAAATGCTTAGAGGTACCAACAGAAAAGCTGGGAGCTGTAAGTAGAAATGTCTCATTTGCAAAAAGGTTCTTGAGCATTGTTACAGAAGCAGGCTGGGTTGATACAGCTTTTGTTGGTTAGAGCATCGAATACACCCACATTTAGCTCTCATGAGCTTGCTGCGGCTAAAGTTGGAGAATAAACACCCCTGACTCTTGTGAAGAAAGATTCATTTGTGTTTGGGTGTTAAGTTGCTTATAGCAAAAGTTTGAAACACCTTTTGTCATAAGAGTCATTTATATTACATATAAAGAAACAATTTGAAAAACATTCATTCATATAATAAAAGTGCTATCAACACAGGAATTGAGATCTGGAGTGATGTGAAGATTCTTTCCACAATAGGAGTTATTTTGGTCCTCTTTTCTTAGTTACTTATGACAGATCTGTTGTCAGCTAATTTATTGTTGCATGTGAAACTTTATGCCTTCATTTGAATGTTGTTCTTCAAGATTCAAGTAATTTAAATGGAAGGAATATTCTGCCTCTGCAGAAAATGGGGAGGTAAGAGTTCTCTAATAAGAGAAATGCCATAAAGGAAACCAATTATTTAAAGGCTTGCATAATCCAACAAAATTTTCTCAATCATTCCTAAATATTTTAAAATTATTATAGAATTTGCATTAATAATTTAAATTTGAGAAAAATCACATTTAACTGCTGATAAAATTTTATATTCACTACAAAAATCAGGTCAGATATTTTGGCTTTTTATCTTTGTCTTTTGAGTTAATGGTTAATTTAAAATAGATCTTTAAAAGGACTTGATAAATCAGTCAGTCATTGGGCAACTGGCCACTGAAAGTTTGAGCACACTCTGAGTATATGAGCAACACAAAAGCAACTTGTTTTTTTCTTATTGTTTCTAAGAGGAGGTTACATAGTGCTGGGAGACAAGTGGACTAGGTGGTGCTAGGAAGTGAATGTGATAGGGGGTATATTATATGAAATTTCAAATAATAAAAATTATATGCTTTTCCTCTTTATTAGCACATAGCTAGCTATACTAATAAATGTCCATTACTAGTAGAGGAAATTTTTTAAAACAGACTATTTTTAAGGATAACATTAGTGCTAAACTACAGATGGTACAAAGAAAGAGAAAATCCATAGTTTGCAGAATTCATTCCATTGACGAGTATTTCTTAGATATGTCAAGTCAATGTGTTTAACAGTTAAAAACCATCAGAGAAATGCTCAGCATATATGACTATATTCTGGACTTCAGTGGCCATGAGTTAAAGAATAGAAGTTCCAGGTGAGCTTTGACTACATTTTGAGACCCAATTTCAAAAAAAAAACTAAAATAGAGATGAGTGTTTATGAACAGCAAACATGGTGATCTACTTATAAGTTGCTTATCAGATAACAGGCATTTTGTAAACATTAAAACAATAGTGAAAATGTAGGATAACTATTGTAGAGAATGTTCTTATGACTACATCTGCAAGTAGGTAAAGATTTCATGACTACAGTAAGAATTCTGATAGCAGTTCCAAGTGAATTCAAAAGATGGCATTCATCTCATTGCCAGGCGGTATACAGAAGAGACAATTTATATTTCCTTAAGAATACACACACACACACACAAACACACACACATATGTGTGTATGTATATATATAGAATATATATATATATATGTATATATATATATATATTGTTACTTAATTCCACATGCTACAGAGGATTTCCTTACCCTTTTATAAAAGCATCTCTCAAAATGACAAAAACAATGATCTCTATAGTACAAGATGTTTCAGAAACTGGAAATCCTGAAGAACTGATAGATTTGACTTGTTACATTTATGACAAGAGCAGCTTGAATAGGACTAAAGTGATTGAGCACAAGATATGTGACTATCTTCCAAAATGGAAAAGTTTATGTCAATTAGTGCTATCAAATAGACTCATAGTTTATAAGTTTGACATTTATTTATTCAATTCACTTGGATAAGACCCAAATGATAGAAATTTCCTATTTTTTAACTTTTGTTAAAATTTTATCTCTACTCACAGTTGCTACTCATGCAGATTTACGGGAAATATTACATGAAGTTAGATCATCTATCCATGATAGTTATAAAATATGTAAAAGACTTTAATATGCTTGAAATTATAGCTTTAACTGTTAACTTAACATACCTTCATCATCTAAGAAGACAATTTATTTAAGGGATTGTGTGAATCAGATTGGCTTCTGGACATGTATATAGGGGCTTGATTTTTAATTCATGTTGGCAGTTGCCTTCAGTAGGAGGGATCATCTTCTGGGCATGTGGGTCTGGGTTATATTGGAAAGCCAGCAATGCATGGTTCAGTCTTCAAACAAGCCTTCACGTTCTGATCTTCTGTTGTTTCAGCACCAAGATCCTGCTTCAGTTCCTGGCTTTACTTTTCTCAATGGTGGACTATAACCTATGGTCATAAATAAATCTTTCTGGCACAGGGGGGATATTCCTAAATACAACTCCAATGGCTCATGCTCTAAGATCAAGAGTTGATAAATGGAACCTCATGAAACTGGAAAGCTTCTATAAGGCAAAGAACACTGTCAATAGGACAAATGCAATCTCCAGACTGGGAAAAAATCCTCACTAACCCCACTTCTTATAGAGGGCTAATATCCAAAATATATAAAGAACTCAAGAAGCTAACCACCAAACAACCCAATAAAAAAAATGGGGTATAGAACTAAACAGAGAATTCACAACAGAGGACTCTCAAATGGCTGAGAAGCACCTAAAGAAATGTTCAAAGTCCTTAGTGATCATGGAAATGCAAATCAAATCTACCCTGAGATTCTGCCTTACATCAATCAGGATGGCTAAGATCAAATCCTCAGGTGACAGCACATTTTGGGAAGGATGTAGAAAAAGAGGAACACTACTTCATTGATGGTAGGATTGAAGGCTGTTAAAATCACTCTGGAAATCAATCTGGATAGTCCTCAAAAAACTGGAACTAGATCTACCTGAAATCCAGCCGTTCCACTCTTGGGCATATAACCAAAAGACGCCCCACATGCCACAGAAACATGTGCTTCACTATGTTCATAGTGGCCTTGTTTGTCATAACCAGAAGTTGGCCCAGATGTCCCACGACAGAAGAATGGATACAGAAAATGTGGTTTTTCATACAGAAAAGAATGGAATACTACTCATATATTAAGAATGAGGTTATATTTCATTTTGCAGGCAAATGGATGGAAGTAGAAAATACCATCCTGAGTGAGGTAACTGAACTAAAAGGACATGCATGGTATGTACTCACTAATAAGTGGATATTAGATAAAAAATTTACAGAATACTCAGAATATAGTCCACAGAATAGGACTAACAAAATATTATCCCGGGTGTCATGCCTGTCCCACCATGATGGACCTCTCGATATGAGGCAAAGCATACCCTTCTTCCCTTATGTTACTCATGTCTGGTATACTAATCACAGCAATGAGAAAAGTAACTATACACAGTGCTTGTTGAATATTCACAAGTTTAGAACAAACTAATATAAATAAATACCCAACTATAAAATACATTGATACAAAACGAAAAGGATTAAGCACTTCCCAGCATCCACAATCATGTCCAGGTTTGGTGGCTGTATATGGGATGGATCATGAGATGGGGCAGTTTCTGGATGGTCTTTCCTTCAGTCTTTGCTTCAGACTTTGTCTTCATATTTCCTCCTGTGAGTATTTTGTTCACCCTCTAAGAAGCACTGAAGCAGCCACATTTTGGCTTTTGTTCTTAGCTTTCATATGGTCTGTGAATGCAGAGTTAAACAGAGAATTCTCAACTGAGGAAACACAAAGGGTTAAGAAGCACCTAAAGAACTGTTCAACATCCTTAGTCATCAGGGAAATGCAAATCAAAACAACCCTGAGATTTCACCTCACAGGAGTCGGAATGGCTAAGATGAAAAACTCAGATGACAGCAGATGCTGGCAAGGATGTAAAGAAAGAGGAAGATTCCTCCATCGCTGGTGGGATTGCAAGCTGGTACAACCACTCTGGAAATCAGTCTGGCAATTCCTTAGAAAATTGGACATAGTACTACCTGAGGGCCCAGCTATATCACTCCTGGGTATATACCCAGAAGATGCTCCAACTTGTAATAAGGACACATGCTTCACTATGTTCATAGCAGCCATATTTATAATAGCCAGAGGCTGGAAACAACCCAGATGTCTCTCAACAGAGGAATGGCTACAGAAAATTTGGTACATTTACACAATGGAATACTACTCAACAATTAAAAGCAATGACTTCATGAAATTCACATGCAAATGGATGAAACTTGAAATTATCCTGAGTGAGGTAACTCAGTTTCAAAATAACACATATGGTATGTACTCACTGCTAAATGGCTATTAGTCCAAAAGTTCAGAATACCCAAGATTCAATTCACAAAATTCCTTTCCTTAGTTAGGATTTTCTGATTCAATGTCTACCTCTTATAAGAGAACACACCCAACCAAAACCAATTTTGAATATTTAAATTAATCAGATTTTGATGCACATATGTGTTTAATATATATTAAATTATATTATACATAACATATATAATGTTTGTTGTATACTTTTTAAATGTATGCATTTCTCATTCACTCTGTGTGTGTGTGTGTGTATGTGTGTGTGTGTGTGTGTGTGTGTGTGCATGTGTTTATGTGTGCATGTGTGTGGAAATTCTCTCTCTCCCTCTGATGCCTGAATACTGTAATTACAGGCAAGACCACCATACCCAACTGGTATTATGTAGTGCTAAGAACCAAAACGTGTTAAGTCCCTGTGCTTTTGCAGGAAGCTCTTTAGCTACTGAGCCACCTACCTATCATAAACCAGTGTAGCTACAACAGCCACATGCGAGGGTGCTGGTCAAGAGAGTGGCAATTCCTTTTGGTTAGTTTTTTATAACATAAATATAAAATTGAATTGCATAAGTAGTACATTCTGCCTAGTTTTTAAGTGAGTTCTCTGTTTCTTTTCCATTGGTGATTAGAAACGTGTATGGACAAAATTGTCCATATTGTAAGATTATCGTCCATGTCAGAACTTGTTCTTCTCGAACAGATAATTATTAATAAAAATGTCAAACAATATTGACTGTCCCACCAATCTTCCAGAATTTGTTTTTAACTCTAAGGTCTTTGTCTCTGGCTGCAGAGGCAAGCTTAACCGGCTTAACCAACTTACTAGTGGTTCTTTTCTTCATTGGACACCAGGTTATTCCTTGAACTCTGATCCAGTACCCATTTCATCTAAAACCACCATTTCTTTCATTTTCAGTTACTGTGTAACTAGGCATAGATCTTGCTTCTGGCAGCTGTAACCCTAAGTCTCTTTCTCAAGTCAGACTAGCTTCTGTTTCCACCAGGAAAATAGCCACAAATTGAGGTATGTATGTACATATGTATGTATGTATGTATGTATATAATTATTTTAATAATGATTTATTATAATTATCAATTAATATTAATGGCCATCTAATTATATTTATAATTAATGTATATGCATTCCATCCTTAACAAAGTAACATATGATAGTACCTAATGCAGTATATTTTAGCCAAATATAAAAACATTTGTGGAAAATTAAATAATTGATAGGAAACAATCTGCTGACGTAATGAAACTAAAACAAATTATACTATTTGTGTGAGAATACCTATCAGGTTACAAATTGGATCAAGACACCTCTTGACTTGTTTCTGTATTCCAGCCCCCAACTCCAGCAGGTCATTTTTGTTAAATAGAATAGCTGGCAAAAGTTATATCAGCCACAGACTTTCTCTGCCTCTGTCTCCCCTCCCCTCCTTTCCCCTCCCCTCCCCTCCCCTCTCCTCCTCTCCTCTCCCCTCCCTCCTCTCCCCTCTCCTTTCCTCTTCTCTCTCTGCCTCAGTGTGTGTGTGTTTGTGTGTGTTTGTGTGTATGTGTGTACGTCTCCGTGTGTTTCCCCAAACCCAATCTCCCAGCCTTTTCCCTAGCGCTCCAACAGAACACCAGTTAAAATCTTTCCTCGTGCCTCCCCACATCTCTTGCAGACCACACAGCATATGAATAGCTGAGTACTATTCTACTGTTTAAATGAACCACATTTCCTGTATCCATTCTTCCATTGTGAATCATCGGAGTTGTTTTCAGCTTCTGGTTATCACAGGTAAGGCTGTGAAGAATATTGCGAAAGATTGTGAAAAAGTCTTTACCAACCCCATATCTGATAGAGGGCTAATATCTTAAATATATAAAGAACTCAAGAAGCTAATCTCAAAAATAAATCTCAAAAACAAACAAACAAACAACAACAACAATAATCAAAATTGGGGTATAGCACTAAATAGAGAATTCACAACAGAAGAATATTGAATGGCTGAGAATCACTTAAAGACATGTTCAAAGTCCTTAGTCATCAGGGAAATACAAATCAAAATGAACCTAAGTCCACCTTACACCAATCAAAATAGCTAAGATTAAAAACTAAAGTGGCAGCACATGTTGGCGAGGATTTAGAGAAAGAAGAACACTCCTCCATTGCTGGTGGGATTGCAAATTGGTATGATCATTCAGAAAATCAATCTGGAGGCTCCATAGTGTAGTAATTTATAGGACTCCTGACTGTGAAACTAGTAGGTCTCTGAATCTTGTGCCTGTCTTGGTACTCTTTTTTTCCTGTTGGGTTGTCATGTCTAACTTTTACTGCATCTTATTATATTTTATTTTGTCATGTTTGGTAGTCATCTCTTAGAAGTTTGTTCTTTTCTAATATGAGACAAAAAGGGAGTTGATCCATAGGGAGGGGAGGTCGGGAGGAACTGGGAGGAGTAAAGGGGGGAGAAGTTATAATCAGTTTATATTGTATGAAAATATAAGCTACTTTCCATAAAAGAAAAATAATGGATTAAGATAGTAGATTACCTTTGACATACAGGAAAATAGGGGACCAACATTGACTACAAATAACAAAAAGGAGTATTATCGTGATAGAGCATGAATTAACATTAAATGTATTTTTATCAAACTTATAAAGTTGTATATATCATCTTTTTATCTGTTATGGCATAATAATACAAAGGCATATTGTATTGTAAAATTTGCATGAACAAGTGGATAAACTTTTATGGCCTATTTGTCAACATTAGGAAATTACCAGAATAATCCTCTTTCAAATCATAGAGAAATATTTGCTATCTTGGTATGTTCACGATTTAGATAAGATTTTTAAAATAAAATATACCATACAGCATATTTTTAACAGATGTATCTTTTATAAATATTTTATTAGCATGTTACAATGGTTAAATAATTAATATGTAGTTATTAAATAATTACTCAACAAGTTTATCATAAACTATTTTGGATTAGATTTAGAAAATCTTTGAAGTCCTCTTTCTAACTGTATTATTTTAATTTTTGATATTATAATGTAATTACATCATTTCCCTTTCATTTCCTCTCTTTAAACCTTCCTATTTACCCCTTCTTGTTATTTCAAATAATGGCCTCATTTTTTTAAAATTAACTGTTGCATACATTCTGTGATTGTACAAAAATGACCTCCATAGGCTCATTCACATATTTACAAGCTTAGTCATCAGAGAGTGGCACTACTTGAGAGGGATTAAGTGTTCTGGCCTTGTTGGAATATATATGGTCTTGTTCAAGGAAGAATGCTACTGGGAGTGGGCTTTGGTGTTTCTAAACCCCAAAGCAGGCCCAGTGGCTGTCTCTTTCAGCTGCCTATAGATTTGGGTGTGGAAGTCTCAAAGACTGCTCCACCATCGCATCTACCTGCATCCAGACATGGTCCTTCCCAGGAACAAAGTCTCTGAAGCTGTAAGCAAACTCCAATTATATGGTTTTTTTTGTTGTTGTTGTTGTTTTGGTTTTATTTTTTAGTGAGTTGCCATGGTCATAGTGTCTCATCACAGCAATAGAACACTAAGACACATTCATATATTCATACATACATACATACATACTCCTAAGTAAATAAATATTGATAAATCTATATAGTGTTACTTTTATTACATTTTCAAGACTGACCATTTGGTACTGCCAAATCAATTGGTATGCTCTTCCCTAAGGAAGATTGTTCTACCTCTCTCATTATTTCTTAGTTTTCTTTAACTCTATTTGCACAGTTGAAGCTTTATAGGCTCACCCCTGTGCACATTATCATATCTATTGTGGTTATCCTTATTTAATTCATGTTTACTCAGTCATGACGGTAAGACTTTACAGATGTAGCGTCTGAAGAAAATAATTTCCTACTGACTTATTGAGATATAGCACATTACAAAATATCTTAATTTTGATCATTGAAACTTTCTAAACTAATCACTTCTAAGTAAGCACTTCCTTGCTTCCAAACCATAATTAATAAGAAATGTACCAAAGGAGATGATAGGAGAAATAGTGATATTCGAACGTCATCTTTAATACCTTCATAAGGCTTACAGTCATTGCAAGAATTATCACATTGCTGTTCTATAACTCAGCAGGCAATTGCACTAGAAGTATAAATCTAGGCTTTAAAAGTAATGAATAATTATGTTTCCTTTTTACTTTTATGCAGTAAATCATTGACTATATGTGGATGACAGGTCATGGTGTAAAATAGTCACATGATATCATAATTTAAATTTATAGCTTTATAAGACAAAAATAGTTTTTAAACCTGATTTCTTATTTTATAACAGCTAAAAATGAGGCTATCTATTCCTCTCCAGAGTACTCATGCATAGAATCAGTCTTTATGTTATTAGTATCATATATCATCAGCCATTAAGAGCACGATGCTAGGGCTGTAGAGATGTCATAATGAGAGTGCCAATATGATCTTGTTGATCTATCACACTGGATCCAATCTAACCTTCAGGTTTTTGCAAATCTAAACAGAAGATGACTTGGCTGGATTTTGTAAAATCTTATTTAATGATTGTTTTATGCACATTTCCATTTAAGTAGAAGTGTTTCCTGTGGGCTAAAATTCTGAGATTATGATGGGGTTATGAACTTATTCACTCTTGCATTCGCCAATAATCTCAGTTGACAAAAAATGACTGACTGCTCTTCATTCTTTCCTTGTATGATCACCCAGGGATAAAACTTTACCAGATTTCAGCACTTACCATCTTTCCTAAGAACTACCCACGCATGAGATTTTTCTTGCTTAAACTCTCCCTTCATGCACAGTATCTGTCTCTTATTTTTCCATACCCTAAATCTTATACCTCCCTCAGCTTCATTTGGGGACAATGTGACTGTCACTCAGGGATGTAAACAAACTTGGATCAAAACATGTTTGGGCATTGCTCAGGAATTAAAAACATTTCCCGATCTTCCAGAGGAATTGGGTTAGGTACCCAGCAATGACACTTGGAAACTAACAACCAACTGTGACTCCAGATCCAGAGAATCCAATGCCTTCCTTTGGTCTCTGCATATAATAATAGCATACATGTGGTATACACGGATGCACACCCACACACATATACATAAATAAAGAAAAATCTTTGGATCTGAAGAGATAGCACAAGAGTTCAGATATTTTACTGTTCTTTGGGAGATCCCTGTACTCACAGAACAGCTCACAACTGCCTGTAATTCTAGTTCCAGGGAATCTGACACCTTTTGGTCCCTGTAAATATTAGGCACACATGTGGTCTACACACATTCAAGCAGGCAAGCATCCACACACATAAAATAAAAATTAATAAAACCTCTCTCTATGGAAATATTATACACTTTTGATCATATCCAAACTTTTTTTCAAGGTATTCTGTTAATAAGGAATATTAGATAGTCAAAGTATTTACATTATGTTATTAAAAATATAAGGATGTAAGCCAGGCAGTGGTGGTGCACGCCTTTAATCCCAGCACTTGGGAGGCAGAGGCAGGCGGATTTCTGAGTTCGAGGCCAGCCTGGTCTACAGAGTGAGTTCCAGGACAGCCAGAGCTACACAGAGAAACTCTGTCTCAAAAAACCAAATATATATATATATATTTGTATATATATACGTATGTATATATATATACAAATATATATATGTATATATATATATGTGTGTGTGTGTATATATATATATATATATATATATATATATATATATATATATGAATGTTATAAGCTATGGTAGTAGATGTACCAGGGTTATATACAAGCAAACATTTTACCATTCTGTATAGTACTTAGGCATCTGCAAATGCAAAAATCATGGGAGAGCCAGGAATCAGTCACTACAGCATACTGAACAAGACTACACACAGGCTTGGGAAATATTTAAATTCCTTTCTATTTGAATCAGTATTGATAGGCCCTTGGTATTTGGCATGCCTTGAATGTGTAACAAAGAATATGGGTGAATTTAGAGTATAAGGCATATGCTTATTTATATGAGTAATAAAATATCCAAACTCCTCGAAGTTCACTTTATAATAGTACTTACTATGATGGATTGGAGATGAGGACTAGGTAGCTCTCAACTGAGGGGTACATTTCCTGAAGCTGCACAGCAATAATAAATTTTGTCATCTATCTCATAACTTCATGATTATATGATATTAAACAGTAGAGTGTTATTTGACTCAAAATGCTTAAAAGAGGGGCTTGAAAAAAATGACTAACTAGTTAAGAGGACATACTGATCTTGCAGAAGTCCTGAGTTCTGTTCCTAGCACCCAAGTCAGATAGCTCACTAGAAGCTAAAAATTTAGCTCCAGGGCATTGGCCACCTTTTTCTTGCCTCCTTGGGCACTTGTATTCTCTCTCTCTCTCTCTCTCTCTCTCTCTCTCTCTCTCTCTCTCTCTCTCACACACACACACACACACACACACACATACACACAAACAGGCAGAGAGAGAAAAGAGAGAAATAAAAATATGTAAAAATTGGTAAAAGGTCATTTAAATGTCTTGTCAAATAAGGTGCATGATATAATCAGATTCATTATCCTTGCAATATATGCTGCATCATTGTGTACCTTGTGTTGTATTTAATTGTGATATTTTCATGTATGTACTAACACTTAAGATAGCATGCTGTTTCCCACATGTAGCTTCTATGTGATATTTAAGTGTAGGAAGATTTCTACCCGTCTAGCCTGTTTAAACCACTGCAGCCTACAATGTGCTAAAACCTCAAACATCTAGGGAAATGTAAATTAGTTTTTCAAAAATAGTAGCCTTTTCTCCTATATTAATATTCCCTGGCTACTAGAACAAATTATGACAAACTTTAAAATAGCACATTATTTTCTCATAGTTCGAGAAGCTACACATCTGAAATCTATTTTTCTGGGTTTAAAATCACAGTGACAGTAGAATAGGATTTCCCTGCCCCAGATGAATCCTTGTCTTGGTACCTCCTAGCTCTAGTGGCTGATCGGTCCCTGGGGTATAAATGCACTACTGTCATTTATGTTTCCCTTATCACTTTGCTTTCTCTACTATGTTAGAACTCCCTCCACCTCCTTCCTACAGGGGCTCTTTTGTTACATTTAGGATCTATGTAAAACATTTATAATAATCATCCCATGTCAAAGTCTAAGCTTAACTCAATGATATCTGAAGTGTCTCTTGGCATTCACAGTATCTAGGAATTGGGATTTTGATACTGCATTGTAGGGGGGGGTGGTTCTGATGTTTGATTTATCCTGTATACAGTCACCAAACCTTGGCACTATTGTGAATGCCAAGAAATACCTGCTGAAAGGAGTCTGATATGGCTGGATCCTGAGAGGCCCTGCCAGAGACTTGCAAATAGAAAGGAGGATTCTCTTAGCCAACCATTGGACTGATCACAGGATCCCCAATGGAGGAGTTAGAGAAAGGACTGAAGTAGCTGAAGAGGTTTGCAATCTTATAGGAAGAACAACAATATCAACCAACCAGACTTCCCCCACCCCCCACCAGAGCTCCCAGGGACTAAGCCATCAAACAAGAGTACACCCGGGGCTCCAGCTGCATATATATATATATATATATATATATATATATATATATATATATATTCAGGCATCAATGGGAAGAGAGGTCCTTGGTCCTATGAAGGCTTGATTAATGCCCCAGAGTAGGGGAACTGAGGGAGGGGAGGTGGGAGTACGTTGGGTGGAAGAACACCCTCATAGAAGCAGGGGGAAGGAGGATGGGATAAGGGGTTTCCTGGAGTGGGGGAAACCTGGAAAGGGGATAACATTTGAAATGTAAATAAAGAAAACGTCCAATAAAAAAGAGGAAAAAAAAAGAATGAGGACATCATGAGTTTTGCAGGCAAATGGATGTAACTAGAAAATACCATCCTGAGTGTGGTTACTCAAACACAAAATGACATGCATGGTATGTACTCACTAATAAGTGGATATTAGCAAAAAAAAAATAATAACATGCCAAATACCCAAGAGACAGCTTACAGAACCCATAAAGGTCAGTAAGCTGAAAGGCCAATGTGTGGATGCCTTTGTACCACTTGGGAGGGAGAAGAAAGCCAAAACAAGGGGGATGGGAAGGACCTGAGAGGGAAATGAAATGGGGGGATGATGGTAGAGAGTAAAGTGATCTGGTATTGGGTAGGGGGAAAGGAATGAAGCCCCCCCCCCCCGAGAGCCAGCAGAAAAATGAAAACATGCAACATTGAGAGGTAGGAGGTTGGGGTGGGGGGGAACCCTCCAGAATGTACCAGAGACATGAGAAGTGAGAGTCTTTCAGGACACAAAGACTCAAGGACACATTTCACCTTAGGTGAAATGCCCTACAGTGGGGAGAGGGAACTTGTATTGTCCACCTCCAAGAGAAAGACTGGGCATCAAGTGAGGGTTGGGGTTGCCATCCCATAGTCAAAACTCTGACCCATAATTGTTCTGAAAAAACTGCAGGGATGGAAATGGAGAGGAGCCTGAGGAAAAGAAGTTCCAGTGACAGGCCCCAAGTGGCATCCAGCTCAAGAGGAGGCTCTAAGACCTGACACTATTACTGAGTCTATGGAGTACTCACAAAAAGGGACCTATCACGACTGCCTAGAGTATTTTTAATAAAGTTACTATTCATTCTACTGTAGAAGTCTCTCTCCAATATTTTCTCATCTATAGCCCTGGTACCAGCCTTACTTATATTCTTAACTGTCATTGCCATTTTATAGAAAATGCTGATATATTTGTATTGTGTATCAGTCATTTTTTGTAAGACTTTGTAATTCATGCCCAGAGTCAAGCAAGTACTCCAATACTGGGTTATCTTATACTAGGACCTCTCTCAAACATTTTAGGAGAGCATTGGAGAAACAATTTTCTTTATGACCAAGCATTCGCATATATATATGTCTGCTCATGCATGTACTTTCTATGTTGATACTCATTAAACATAACTGTACTCTTCTAATATTTTCTATTTCCATAATGCTTTCTTTATTTCCCAAAACTTATATTGCAATGTCAGCAGTCATCTGCCCAGAGGATAAAGCATAGCCACAATAAATAGGTAGGTTCTACAGGGCTCTGGTCAAGCTGAGAATGCCAGGAGTGGAGTGTTACAGTCCTTAGAAGAGGAGCAAAGACAGCAGTCTCTCTTCAGCTATCAGGGCAGCAGCAGCAGAGCTCCTAGTAGCAAGGTAAGGGTAGATTGAGCCTGATCAGCCAGGTGAGTCCAAGGTCAAGGGATGAATGCTTCTGGAGAAGAAACTCTTCCCCAAGTACAGCTCAGTAAAGATAGCCACTCTCATACACAAGTTCTTAAAATAACTTGTGTGCTTTTTTTCTATGTGATCATGGACTATATAAACATTGAGGAGTGAGATAGATGTTTCCTATTGGCTCAGTTTGAGATATTAGTGATACTCTATTTCCACTGAGTAAAAAAATCCAGGTGTTGTACTATGTCACTGTCTGCCCATGGTCCTCTCAGTGGAGTGTAGTGGTTACAATGTGCCAGAGCAGATATGGAAATGAGTAGGGAGTGGCTCAAACTCTGCCGATCTCAAGTCTCTGAGATTCTTAGAGTCTGAGCTCGCTCAACCTTACCAGTTCTTCTGTCTGGTGACATGGCCCATTTGTTCCACATTGTAATGTTTACCTAAGATTTATTTTTTAAAAATGAAATAGATGAAGATCTACATTTTTCTAGAGGGGTATCGTACCTGGTCTAGAAAAAAACAGAGGATAGAGGAAGCATGGGGTTTGTGAAATAGGCAAACAGATATAACAGACATGGATGGAATGTCTGTTTTCCTCCTCATTCCCTACAACTTCTTTTCTTTCTGTTATTTTTTTTCTTTCAAAAGTTTCCTGTGCTAGTGAAATATCATTAATGAATATGAAAGGGTGGGATATTAACCTTTGTTTCTTATCAGACTTTCAAAAATGGCTAAATTTACTGAATGTTCTCTTTCTAGAAAATTGAAGACTCTAACAACTACCCACATGTTGTAATTAATCATTTTTTAGTTATCAATAGACTCATAGAGAGCCAGGCGTGGTGGCGCATGCCTTTAATCCCAGCACTTGGGAGGCAGAGGCAGGCGGATTTCTGAGTTCGAGGCCAGCCTGGTCTACAAAGTGAGTTCCAGGACAGCCAGGGCTACACAGAGAAACCCAGTCTCAAAAAAGAAAAAAAAAACTCATAGAAAACATCCCACCTCTTTCTTTTTTTCTTTATTTTTTATTTTTAATTAATTAATTAATTAATTATATTCTTTGTTCCAAGTGATTTTCCCTTTCCCGGTTCCCCCTTCCCCCTAAGTCCCATAAGTCCTCTTCCCTCCCCTCCGCCAGTTCCCCAATCAACCCCCTCCCACTCCTCAGTCCTGGCAATCCCCTACAATGCTGCATCAAGCCTTTCCAGGATGCGGGCCCTCTCCTTTCTTCTTTTTGGGAATGATTTGATATGTGGGTTGTGTTTTGAGTATTCTGCACTTTTGGGATATAGTATCCACATATCAGTGACTGCATTCCATGTGTGTTCTTTTGTGTATGAATTACCTCACTTATAATATTTTCCAGCTCCAACCCTTTTCCTAAAAATTTCATGAATTCATTGTTTTTAATTGCTGAGTTGTATTGCATTGTGTAAATATACCAGATTTTCTGTATCCATTCCTCCATTGAGGGACACCTGGGTTCTTTCCAACATATGACTATTATAAATAGGGCTGCTATGAACATAGTGGAGCATGTGAACTTACTGAATGCCTGGGAATCCTATGGGTATATGTCCAGGAGTGGTATAGCAGGGTCCTCCAGAATATATACAAAGAACTCAAGAAGTTAGACCCCAGAGAACCAAATAACTGTTAAAAAATGGGGTACAGAGCTAAACAAAAAATTTTTACATGAAGAACTTCGGGTGGCTGAGAAGCACCTTAAGAAATGTTAAACATCAGCCGGGCATGGTGGCACACGCCTGTAATCCCAGCACTTGGGAGGCAGAGGCAGGCGGATTTCTGAGTTCGAGGCCAGCCTGGTCTATGGAGTGAGTTCCAGGACAGCCAGGGCTACACAGAGAAACCCTGTCTCGGAAAAAACAAACAAACAAACAAACAAACAAACAAAAAAGAAATGTTAAACATCATTAGTTTCTAAGGAAATGCAAATCAAAACAACTCTGAGATTTCACCTCACACCAGTCAGAATGACTAAGATTAAAAACTCTGGAGACAGCAGGTGTTGGCGAGGATGTGGAGAAAGAGGAACACTCCTCCACTGCTGGTGGGATTGCAAGATGGTACAACCACTCTAGAAATCAGTCTGGTGGTTCCTCAGAAAACTGGGCATCCCTTTTCTTTCTTTGCCTTTTACCTGACAAGTCATAGATGCAATTGGTTAGGCTAATGAAAGCCTATTGTTTTGACAGCTGGATAAAAGGGAAGGTTACATGGAAGGTCTGCCTATGACAACAGCTACATTATTATCAGACCAATGCCTATGATGGAAGTCAGAAGCAATGAGACAGCAAGTGTGAAGTTCGGAGATGGAAATATATTTACCTAGATCCTGTCATTATCAAAATTGTCTATCAAAAATGGAGCCACAATAAAGCAATTAAAAATACATTTTAAAGCTTTCCTTTTAAGTAAGCTTGTAATACAATAGCATTAGGAAAATTTATAACAAGTTTTTTTTAAAATATTTTTTAATTTATAATATTTTCACACAATCCCTGCCCTTCCTTTTATTCCTCTAATCTCTACCATATATCCACATTGTACTCAAGTTCATGGATGAGTTTTCTTTAACTGATATATATATTCTATCTGTATGTATATAGGTGTGGATATGGAGTGTGGGTATGTATTTCTAGATATATAAATACAACTTGCTCAGTATATATAGTGTTACATGTAAGAATATTCAGAGATGACTATTTGAAATTGAATAAATAAATGTGTGCTCTTTCCTAGAGAAGACTTTCTCCTGCTCCCAGAATTCTTTAGTAGCCCTTAATTCATTATGTAGGGTTGAGATTCTGTAACTTTCTGTCCTTCCATTTTATCATTTTTATTTATGTCATCACTGTTCAAATCTTGTTTAAGAAGCCATATAGCTGAGCTTTCATGAGTAGCTTCTCTGAAATTTCTAGGAAACACTATCTTAGAACAAACTTCCTCTTCCTCTAGATCTAACAGTCTTTCCTGATTTATCTCTGTAATTATTCCCAAGCCTAAGCTACAGGATTTGTGGTATTGATGTATCACTTACTGTTTTCCAGAATGTTTTTTTTTCTTATGCCAAGTGAGGTTTCATTGATGGGGGTTGTGAGAGAACTCCACTTAACTGTGGGTATAAAACAAACATTCAAAATAAAGTTAAGGATTATGCTGATTCAATAACATGGCAGTTGTAGATTTTCTTCAAATATCTTTGACTTCACTCACCCTGGGTAGTTGGCTAGGTTTTCAATAGCAGCAGGATTGCATTCTTGTGGAGTGAATCTTAAATTCAATTAGAGAACTGTTGGTTACAGCCACAGAATGTATGCCTTGCACATTTGGGGTTATCATATTGTGTTAACATTGTTGTGAGTCATATGCATAATATCTAGTTAGGACTGCTGGTTGCTTCCCACTTTTGGAAGCCTGCATGGTACTTTCTGGTACCATAAAAGCTTGTCCTCAGGGAGGAAGAATTCAGGACAGATTCTTCTTGTGTTCTTTTTGTCCAGTGTGTAAAGTTCATGTCATCTTTAGCAATAGGGACTTTACTTCTACTTTTTGGAGTCAACCAAGGACAATAGCAATAGGCTATAATGTTTTGGGAGTCCCTTAGACAACCCTGATGAACAATTAGAAAGATGGCTTCTCATGAAGGATATTAAAGATTTAAATAATAAGTTGTAAAGAAGGCATTAACAGTTACAATGTCTGTTTTTTTTTCCCTTTAGTGATGTCATATCTAAGTCTTCAAAGATTGAGGTAAGAGGAAATTGAATTATCATTTCATCTTTGAGCATTTTCTAGGCTCGAGACTTCACAGCAGCTCTGCAGCTGGAAATCCTCACATAAGTTCCTCAAAGAACACTCCAAAAAGGCAGAGAGAATAAAGGGTTCTATATGTGGTCAAAACACACACACACACACACACACACACACACACACACACATATAAAGCATTGACTACAAGTAAAGACTGGGAATGTTGAAACCAAGGGACAAGTTATACATCCTCCTGTTTGAAATTTGTCTGCCCTCCTTTAATGCCAGTTTTAATTATAATATGCACAACTTTTATGGTGTTACATGAATTATCAATATGTTTTCAGTGGCCCCTTCACAGGACACTTGCTGTGCTTGTATTTTCAGAGGAAGTACTGCAATGCCAGAATTTTATACAGACCTCTTAATATTGAACACTTTAGTTAATATCTTGCTTTATCTTTCAGCAGTAAAAAGCTTACCTGATCAGTTTCTTCTAAATTCTCACTGGACAAATCAGAATTAAGTATAGAAAAATCATTCTGAGCCAACATTTCTATCATAAAGATATATTGTCAGAATATAAGTATTAGAATATAATAATTATTTGTCAGAATAAGCTAAGTATCTAACTTGACTTTGACCTTGCCAGTTAGTTGGACATAAACTCTAAGAATCTTATTTTTAAATATAAATTATATAACTTCTCTAAAATTATACAATGTTATTTTTTAAATTTAACATATTTTGAGAGATATTTTTCAAAGGAACCATCTAGAAGATTTACAGAAAGCATTTTTCCAAGTTGGGGGGGGAGAAGACTTATGGCACGTATGGTGGGGAGGGGGACTGGGAAAGGGGTAAGCCTTTGGAATGTAAACAAAGAATATAGAAAATAAAAAAATAAAAAAATAAAAATAAAAATAAATAGGACTTCTTTATCTATACTAAAATCTGGATTTTTGAAGTCTAAATTGCCCTTCATCTTATTTAACATCTTCCTCTGCTGTGCAGGAATTAAGTGTCCAATAGTGTTATAGTAACTAAAATTTTCTTGTCCTTAATAAAAATGGCAGTTGTTTCAGAGATTTATCTCGAGGATTATAATATTGGACTTTTAAAATAGTGCCCTATAACCCACATGGTACCTCTTAGGAAAACACCATTTTAAGGAACATGGTAGTAAATACTAAAGAAGATAGTGATAGAGGCAAAAGAACTAGATACTCCCTATCTTAATCTGAAATGCAAACATTACCTACCTTCGTCTTTCAGTAAAATGTTTTAGTTATGGTGAGTTTGTCTAGTCTAAGTAAGTCACTTGCTGATTTTATATTTCCTCTTCCCATCGCTGAATTATACAAACACGATAACATCCTGAGGACTCAGGCACTCTTCCAGATCTTCAGGTTGCAGTGTTTAACATTTCCTCTCACTTCATAGATTAAGGTTGTTGGCATCATTCATGAGCAGGCCTGGTTTTCACCATAGTTTTCATAAAATCAATTATAGAACTCCATTTCAAACTTTTCAAGGTTTATAGTGTGTTTTGTGTTGATCATACAAGATGTCTAAAGAGATTTTGCAAGGCAAACAAGAAGATGATGAGCTTAGTAATCACTGCAGTACTCTGAATAAAAATGGCTTTGTATGTATTATTGAGCCAAGGAACAAATATATTTTAATGGAATTTTATGTTTTCAATATTTACATATATCTCCTTCTATTTCATTTTACAAATATCTGCAACCTGAGGCCACAACTATCTGAGGGAAATAAACTATTCTTTGAATTTGTTAAATGTGGCAGGTTTATGATTGTAGTATGATATTGGGAAAATGGACAAATCTATCATGTTGAGTAATTCTTCCATTCATCTTTGAAACCTCAATGAAAGCTGTTAGTCAAATATGCATGTTACATAAAATCATGCATATAACACATGCACACATACACATGCTTTTAATGTAACTTTGGACTTACTAGCACATATTTATAACTGGTCAATTGCTTGAAGTTTCTTTATTAACCTGGAACTCAGTTTTTTTTTTTCTTAAAAGAAGGAATGTTATGTGGGTGACGATAAAGAGAGAATTCTTTGTCTAGCTGTTTATTATAATATCTTATTGCAATCTACATGGCCTTCTGTTATTTATTCCACTTATCAACCAAACTTAATATACAGAGAAAGCCCATTTTGCAAATTATCCTCTCCTGTTTCCACATTGGCATAGCTTAATATAAATGGACGCACTCCTTCAGCAGGATATGTGTTATTCCACAATTTACGTTTTCTTCTTCAATTTTTTTCATTCTTTAAAAATTATCATAAAATTGTTCTTTGAAAAAGTGAAGTCAACATTAAAGTTAATGATAGCAACCAGCAAACTGATAGCAATAACCATCCAAGAAAGTTAAAATCAAATGTACTTGAGCAGAATAGGGTGGGAAGAATATTTAAAGATGACCTGTGTGTGAAGATTGGTGCAATTTGGGTTATCCTTCTCCTTTTATACTGACTAATGAAAACTTAGACATAGGCTGAGCCCCACGTTACAACTTCCATTTCAAATACAGAGTTTTTTTGTCTTTGTCTTGCTGTCTTTTAGCCTTTATATTTTCCCCTCATATTTTTACTTTTAAAATTCTCTTGTTATAATTAGTTTTTATAATAAATACCTTTGAAGCAAACTAGATATATAACAAATAAATAGATAAATTAGGTTTAAGCAAATAACTTCCTGGTTAAATAAAGACATTTAATCCAAAACAGTGATAGGACCTAGAAGAAAGACTGACAATCATTACTTTTCAAAGCACAGTGGACAAGCGTCATGTAACTATTCTATACCTATTTATTAACAGCAAGATCACTTTCTCCCTATCCAATGCTAGTGAGTTCTTGACTTACAATATTCTTGTAAGAATATTGGTTTTCTCATACCATTTCACATGTTATTAAAAATTCTACATCCTCAGCAAAGTAGAGAGACTTTCACATCATGTCCTTGTGCCACAATTTGAAGGGCTCTAAATAGAGCAGTAGAGTCTACACATACCCTAACTCTGAAATTCGTGCAGTGAAATTTACAATCACTATAGCTCTATTAGGACCTGCACTTGGGTGGTTCAGCAAACAGAAAACTTACATGAACCAGGCTATCCTCTCCTCTACACACCCTTGTCAAGGGAAGGAAACTAAGGAAAAGCTTCAAGAGTTTCACACAGACAGAAGTCAATTACTTTCATAGGAAGGATTAATTGTATCTTATGGCCTCTTTATAAAACATTTATTCAGTATGACTAATTGCTGATTGGAAATTATTCTCGGAAAAGCACTTGCTGACTCTGGATGCAAAGAGGGCGCAGCCGGTAGCTTCCATTTTGACCATTTCTTTTGCTTACAGGTAAGTGGTGATTTGCTTATTTAACAAAGTTAATGTAATTTACATGAAATATGTTTTTCCCTTGGGGTATTGTACATTTCTGTAAAGAAATATCAAAGAAATTTAAATGTGTTCTCAATTAAATACAGTGGCCCAGATTCTGGGGCTGCGCTGAGCTTCTCGAATCATACTTTTGATGCTTCTGTCTTCCCGTGACTTTTCTTGCTCGGTGTGTGCATACAGTAAGAGAAACTTCATTACAGGGGAGTTTCGAGACACATTTAGCTCCCGAATACCCATTGTCCAAACAATGGCTCCTGATTTAGAAGAACTGACTTGATTTGACATAAGTCCTTTTTGGCATATTCAGAACTGAAGATTCTATTCAATTTTCTCTTGAGGAAAATCCGAAAGTGATAATAATAGACAAACTCATGAGAGTATCGTCTGTATCATCTGACTATTATCTGAATATCATGAGCCTGAAGCCCATAGTAGCTGACAATGTTTTCTTCTTATTATAAACACGACATTCTTCAGTCATCGCACTGGAACATAAGTCACTGATCACTACTACCAAGTGGTGTTTGGTTTCAGTTCACCTTATGTTCACTGCGCTCTGGCTCTCTGCCTAACATTACCACTTCTCTGAGCCTTTACATTCATTGTAGCCTCCTCATTATTCTTGGTACTGCTATTCAATGGCAGCTTCAAAAATGGAAGCACACAAGGGGAAAAAATGTTCCTGCTGTGTCTGTCTTGGTTCCATCGCCTCACAGGTTGATTCGTATGGAAATACAAACAGTAGGAATAATATTTCAGTGAGAGAAAAATGCAAAAAAAAATATTTATTGGTGAGTAGAGGGCTAGGTCATTGCATTCACATCTACCTCATTGAAAAGAAAATCTACAATTTAAATGACATACCCTATAAATTCGACCATACAAATGCTCTATAGGCAGATTCTGGCTGTTTCATTGGGTGGGGCAAACAGTTGCATTCCTGAGTTTGTTACCCACAGAGATCGCACCATGGAGTTTTATTTAATTGTTTCCCATAATATCAGTTGCCTGAAGGAAACATTTCCACATGTTATGATAAATTATGGAGGATACCATATGTAGTTAGTCTAGCAGTGTCATAATGAGCAGATATAGGCAGTAGGTATATTAATACTACTGCATCTGCCATTTATAGGAGAGAATTATCAGTGTTCATAAAGTTTCTCAGTGCAAACATACCTTTTGTATCTCAGGATCCATTCAGCAATCCTATAAAGAGCAAACCCTTTCAGTGTGTTTTGTTTTCAACATGGTAATGTGTAAAAAAATATTATGATTGTAGAATTTGGCTGTGAGTTTTTCTAATCACCCGAAGCACAGCTATCATATGTAAAAAATAATTTTCAAAAATAGATAGCTATAGTGTGCAAGTTCAATTGGATGGATAAAACAAAAATGGTTAATAAATGCTGGTAATATACGAACTATAAGTAAGACCACAGGTTCACCCTTATCTTTGCTAAACCTCACATTGCTTAGCATAGCAACCTGCTTGAATTGTAAATATCTTCTCATTCTTATGAAAACCCTCTTAGCAGAACAGTAAATCATGCTAGAGTTGAACTTGTCACATTTCCACCTCAGTGTGTCACTTTGAATATTTGTCATTGGTGCAGATAGTTTTTCTTATGGACCCCACATTTAGAAATTTTGTGCAGCTAATGATGTCCTCAAACTTAAAACAAATTATTTTTCTACAAAATGAGGGTTAAAAACAAACTAATGTATTCACTGGCTCCTCATTATGATACAAAATTTCCATTTTCCAAACTGCAAGTGTGCTGCCTAAAGTCCTTGTTTTATTTATTTATTTATTTATTTATTTATTTATTTTCCTTTTTCAGTTTCTGAAAGCTGAACATAAGAACCAAGAAGCAATAAAACTAAAGTGGTTTCAGGACCAATGGATGTCACTTGGAGTTTATTATTTCCCTAGGGGCCCACCTTATATTTTCCTTGACAGAAAGCATGCAGACATAGGCAAGCTTAATTGTCCTACCAAGCCCCTGATATGAAATTTAGTGCATCATTGTCTCTGTGGGCATGTACAACAATCCACCATGATCATAGTGGCATTGAAGATGTGACTAACTGACTTGAAATCAATAGATGATATCAAATTTAGTTAGAGAAAAGGAAGATCAACTTGATTTAATGTTAAATTGATTAATTAGATAAGAAAAGATTACAATTTTGTTTATTTATCATATTTGCCTTGTATTGGACTAACATTTTTGATATGTGAATTTGGAGTCTCTCTAAATTCTTCTGAAAGCAAGGCTGTATTCTCTGAGCGATTTTGAATTTGTAGGATAGGTCTTATTCACTTCTACTTGCCAAAATATGAGATCCCTATTATCCCAGTGCTATAATATAGGCATGTAAGATAGACATCAATTCTTAAGAATGTAAAAGACAATATTAATAAAATAAATAAAAATATGTTGTTAAGTTGTATGTAACAGTCAAGTTAAAGTTTCTATGATAATGGATATGTTCAATGCCTATGAGCCTAACACTATAGACCCTGGCAGCCTGTGGCTTCCAATACTTCCACTTCAAATGTGGTTAGTATAATTAAGTAATTGAAGTGTTAGCTTACTTGATTTTTATTGTTCTGTTCATATATAAATACGCATTGACATGGTAGACTGCTACCTACATCACAAGAACACAGAGAAATTTTCATGGAGGAATATTTGAAGGGAACATTCTAGCAGAAGACAAAATTGTACAAAACGCAGGAGGGAAGAAAGAGTCATGGCTGACACAGAAGGGTCGAATATGGCATAAAGGGAAAGTTATGTTGAAGAAGAAAGAATCAGTTGAGAATTCCCTGTTTAGCTCTGTACCCCATTTTTAGTAGGGTTATTTGACTTTCTAAAGACTAACTTCTTGAGTTCTTTGTATACCCTGGATATTAGCCCTCTATTAGATGTACGATTGGTAAAGATATTTTCCTAATTTGTTGGTTTCCCTTTTGTACTATTGACCATGTACTTTGCCTTACAGAAGCTTTGCAGTTTTATGAGGGCCCAATTGCCGATTCTTGTTTTTAGAGCATAAGCCATTGGTGTTCTATTCAGGAACTTTGCCCCTGTGCCCATGTGTTGAAGATTCTTCCCTACTTTCTTCTCTATAAGCTTCAGTGTGTCCGGTTTTATGTGGAGGTCCTTGATCCTCTTGGACTTGAGCTTTGTACAAGGAGATAAGAATGGGTCAATTTGCATTTTTCTGCATGCTGACCTCCACTTGATCCAACAGCACACCATTGGTTAAGCACCTAAAGAATTTCAGCATCCTTAGTTATCAGGGAAATGCAAATCAAAACAACACTGAGATTCCACCTCACACTGGTCAGAATGACTAAGATGAAAAACTCAGGGGACAGCAGATGCTCTAGAGGATGTGGAGAAAGAGGAAGACTTCTCCATTGTTGGTGGGATTGCAAGCTGGTAAAACCACTCTGGAAATCAGTTTGGCGATTCCTCAGAAAATTAGACATAGTTCTACCTGAGGACCCAACTATACCACTCCTGGGCATATACCCAGAAGATGCTCCTAAATGTATTAAGGACACATGCTCTATGCTCATAGCTGCCTTATTTATAATAACCAGAAGCTGGGAAGAATCCAGATGTATTTCAACAGAGGAATGGATACAGAAAGTGTGGCATACACAATGGAGTACTATTCAGCTACTAAAAAAATAAATTCATGAAATTCTTAGGCAAATGGATGGAACTAGAAAGTGTCATCCTGAGCAAGGTAACCCAATCACAAAAGAACGCACATGGTATGCACTCACTGATAAGCAGATGTTAGTCAAAAAGCTCAAAATAAACAAGTTTCCATTCACAGAGCACAGGATGCTCAAGAAGAAGCAGGACTTAAGTGAGGGTGCTTTAGTTCCTCTGAGAAACGGAACAAAATGCAGGAGCAATGAAGAAGACAAAGTGTAGGGCAGAGACTAAAGTAAAGGCCACCCAGAGACTGCCCTACCTGGGGATTCATCCTATAAACAGTCACCAAACCACAACACTACTATGGACCACAAGAAGTGCATACCAAAAGGAGCATGCCATGGTTTTCTCTGAAGGCGCCCTGCCAGAGCCTTACACATACAGAGGCAGATGCTAGCAGCCAACCTTTGGACTGAGCATGAGGATCCCCAATGGAGGATTTGGAGGGTTTTACAGCCCCATGTGAAGAACAATGATGACAACCACCCAGATGCCCCAGGACTCCCAGGGATTAAACCATCAACCAAGGGATACACATGGTTCCAGCCAAAAATGTGGCAGAGGAATGTCTTATAGGGCATTAGTGGGAGGAGTGGTCCTTGGTCAGGTGAAGGCTCAATAGATGCCCCAACAAAGGGAAATCAAGTGGGGGGAAATGGGAGTGGGTCAGGTGGAAGGGTATATACTTGGAGGCAGGGGGTGGGTTTGGGGGTTTTGGGGGAGGGGAGAAACTGGGAAAGGTTTTACCATTTGAAATGTAAATGAATATTATATTCAATAAAAAATAAGAAAGAATCAAGTCAGAGAAGGATTAATTTTCAAACACAATCCAAAAACTTAGTTTTCAATCTGATCCTTAATTTTCAGGGAACAATTTTAACAATTCCAGTAAGCTGCCAGAATAAGGTAAGTTTTTCCATAATTTTACTTGTTTGCTTGTATGTATTTTCGGTAGGCTCTCCAAATCATGGCCTCACACTAGCAAGTATTCTATTTACCACTGAGCTATATTCTCAGCTCCATCACAAGACTCTTTTAACTTGACAGAGCTAATAAGGTATATGCAATTGGTTTTTAATTATGCTTTACTAAATTAATTTGTGTATATGAGCACAGATATGAATAATTAATTGCCTGCTGAACAAATTCTAAGAAAATATGATTTCCACTGGGAAAACTTAGGAGACAGGTTAGCTATCTACATTTTCAACTGAGTTATAAAATTTCATCACTCCACTATAGGAACAACTGTTTTCACTGGAACCTCTTGGCAATAGATATGAGATTTGGGGGAATTTGTTCAATAAACCTTTATTACCGAATGGTTGGATATTTGGGGAACTAGTATGTTGTCTCAATTGTCATTGATTTTTTTCATAAGAATAGATCTAACTATTAACTAAATAATATTGACAGTAGATCCATCAATAACTAAAGAGAATACTGTAAATATTTATAGATTCAACAGCAAAAGGATGTTTAGCTATACTTCATATGTAAATGTCCAAGCATTTCAGTTTCTTGGTCAGAACAAAGAACAATTAAATAGGGCTAATTATTGCCAAAGTCACCTCCTCTCCCGTCTCATAACTGATCCTTAGGTCTTTAGTGCTTCAGCTGTTGCCTTCTTTTCTGTGGGTTTAATGGTGGGTAGTCTACTTTGGACTTCACATGGCTTATCCGCTAGAAGAAGAAACAAAACAAAGGAAAGGAAAATAATAAGCCCCCACAAATTCAGTAACATAATTTCTTTGTTTCTAAATTATTTTTTTTATTGAAAGGTTACTGTAAACCAGGTCAAGTTGTAATAATTGAGAATACAATACAATACTTATGTACATACACACCTCTGTGCATGCCAGTGTGCTTGTGTGTGTATCTATGTTGAGGCTTTACACATCTCTTTTGAACAAAGACCTATTAGAATTATTTCACAGGTTGGATCACTAGTGTGAAAAAGTGCATAAATAAAACTATCGATTTTGGATGGAAGAATTGGGGGAACAGAGGTGTCATGAGCTTCTGGTATCATCACTTCTCACAGATGTGGGGTGCAAAGCCTATTTGAGGTGAAGAAGAGAAAATAAAAGGTAAGATTGCTTAATAGTGTAATTCTAGAAGAAATCTGCTATATAACATGTCTTTTAAAATACACCTAAATACATTGTTCAGCAGAGATAAGAACACTCTAGAGAACAATAGATCAAGGGCAAAATTTATAAGCAAGGGAAGTATAAAGCACATTTTAACGAGCATCAAGGGGGCATTGTTGGCAGAGAGTTGGTGTAAGTGGGAGTAAGTTTACCATGAACACCTGAAATAGGCCTAACGAAGATTAGAAACCCCTGGAAAATTCAAGTGATACAACTTAAGATTTTTAATGCATATTCTTCTATATGAGAAATGATAATTACATATAATTCCTGAGTACATTGATAAATGTATACAATGCATATTCAATATACTAGTGTAGCTGGCACATCTCATGATTTCAAGCTTTATTTTTTATTTCTTTGGCTTTAAAACATTAAATTTCTTCTTATTGATGGTTTTGAAGCATGCAAGTAATTTTCAACAGTAGCTTTTCTACTACATGTTACAATATTAGAAGTTATTCTTCCAACTTTTAGACATCCTTGGGCAAACTAACCATTCTCTCTCCATCTCCTCACATCTACAGAAAAGCAGAAAAGACCCAATCTGTTTAGGAGACCATTTGAAAACTACAAGGTGAGGGTAGATGGGTGGAGATGTGTGTGTGTGTGTGTGTGTGTGTGTGTGTGTGTGTGTGTGATATCAGGATGTGCAGGTAAAAAGAATCATGTCCCTGTTTACTATTATGGGAAGAGTACAAGATGAGCATCTGGGGAGGAAAAGGCCAACTGTCATGGATACAACTAGATGCTAAACTGGGACTGTGGAGAGGGATTTATTTTTACAGTATAGAATTCAAGGTAGATGTACATTTGCATGTCTCTGTATTATGTGTGAATGTATAAAATGGTAATTTGACTTTTTCAGAGAATTTATATGAGGTTTATAAGTTCTCACACTGTGCTCTTTTTGTTACTCTGGGTAAGCCCAAATATGCCTAAAGCATTAACCTATTTCAAATGGAACCTATCTATAGGGCACTTTTAGTTCATTTAAAAAACATAATTTAATTATGTTTGTGTGTTTGTGTGTATATGCATATGTAATACATGAAGGTCATAGGAAATCTTATACTAGTCAGCTCTCTCCCTCCATGATGTGAGTTCTGATGACTGAAGTCTTCTTTTATGATTATAGCTATATAGTAAGTTTTAATTCATAATTTCAGTATATGTTTATTATGCATAATTATCCAAATCTAAGAGTTATTAGGCATATACATCTGTGTTTTTTTCTGACTGAATTTACTTTTAATTAAAAGCATCAAATGAAATAAAGAATGAAAACCAACTATCGTCCCCTGTTAGGGACGACAATAGAATTATAAAAATGTAATAATACTCACTGATAAGTGGATATTAGGGAAAAAGATAGGAAAATCCATGATACAACTCACATATCATATGAAGCTCAAGAAGAAGTAAGACCAAAGTGTGGATGCTTCAGTCCTTCTTAGAAGGGGGAAACAAAATAATCAGAGGTAGAGGGAGGGAGGGACATGGGTGGGAAGGGGAGGCTGAGTGAAAAAGGGGGGGGGGCAGGATCAGGTGTGGGAGGAGAGATGAGAGAAGTATAGAGGGGCAGGAATTGAACAGGGTTGTATAGCAATGGGGGATGAGGAACTGGGAGAAGCCACCAGAAAGTCCCAGAAGCCAGGAAAGCAAAAGGCTCCCAGGACACAACTGGGATGACTTTAGCTGAAATACCCTAGAAATGGGATAGAGAACCTGTAGAGATCATATCTAGAGGTTAAGCAAGGCCTCTGGTTGAGGGATGGGGAGACCCACCCATCTCAAGAAAATTATCCCAGAATTGCTCCTGTCTAAAGGAAATACACGGACAAATTGTAGAGCAGAGACTGAAGGAAAGGCCATTCAGAATGGCCCCACTTGGTGATCCATCCCATATGAAGCCACCAAACTATTGCTGATGCGGAGAAATGCTTGCTGACAGGAGCCTGATATAGCTATCATAAGCATTAATCTAGAGGAGTAAAAGATCAAAGCAGGTACCACTCAACATTTTTTTTCATGTTTAGTGAGTTCAGTGAGTCATGTGGTTGTTTTCTTCAGCAATAGGGCCTTACCATCAGCTTGTGGAGAGCAACTGATAGTTTTGGAAATACAGAGGGTTTCATCCAGCTCATTTAGTGAGAAGAGATGTTGAAATTGTGCTTTTCTCTCCTGTTACTTAGAGATTTCATTTAAACTGAATTCATATATGTTTATATTTTTAAAAGGTTTTTACCCTATTATATTTTATTATGGCCTCTCAAATGGACCTTAGTTTTAATTGTCTCTCCTTCTTCCCAGTTGATCTTGTTGTTACAGAGAGATATGTGATTTTTAAGTGCAAAATATGAACTATATGCTGAGATTAAAAAGAGAAGACTTAAAATTGAATATTTTGGAATTTAGAATATTAGAATATAAGTAGCTTCACAATAAGTCCTTCCATAGTGCACCAATTCTACATTACTTGGCTGCTGAAATACAGTCTGCTTTATTGCTATGATGCAACAGATATTACCAAACAAGACTTTCCTGTGGCAACAAAAATTAAATGATGCCAGAATACGCAAAATTGTAATGAAACTTAATTAAGCAAGACTGCTAAGAATAACAAAAAGAAGAAATCACTTTCAAATAATGGGTCTCATTAAAATGTTCTTCTGCTGTATTTCACATTGCTATGCTCTACATACCGATATGTAAAGTGCTTTATTTTATTTATTTGGATATTATTTCTTACAATGAGAAAGCATCTGAATCAGAGCCTTGTTGGGCTTTTGTTGTTGTTCTTGTGGTTGTTGTTGTTATTTGGAGCATAGAATTGATATGTAAGATCATTGGTACCATCTATTCTAATCCAAATGTACACTGCATTTCATGAGGTTTGCTTGATAGTCTGCCCAATTCTAAATCTGTTCTGTAGTAGAATAAGCCCAGAGAATGATTCCCCAGAGCTTGGAGCCTGAGGCATGGTTGTGGGCTTTTGGCTTCATGCTTGTCACCACAAAACAGAAGTGAATAACTGGCTGTAAAGAATTTTGTTTGTATCAAATGTCTGAATCCCAAAATGAGTCAAGCATATTGTGGTAATACACTTACCCAATCCACACAGACAAATGAATAGAGATACAGATCTAATGAATTAATTAATACCAACTCTTTAATTAATGAGCTTTCAGGGACAGTTTACAACAGTAAATGCCTTATTTGGGGTGAAGAATAGACTTTGTATTGGTGATATTTCTAAGCCTACTAAAAAGCTAAAGCTAACATTGACTATTAGGGACCTAACACACATGTTTTATTATTCTCTAATAGGCATTTTAAAGGACATACTCACTTTCAGTCTCTCCACAAGATACAAGCAATTTCAGAAAAAGGCTCCCCAAAGAGCAGCACACACTGTAGTGGCTTTCTTGGTGCAGATCCCACTCTAGCAGCAACATCAGTACCCAGAACCTTGCTGGTAAGGTTAAGACAATACTTAGGTTTACTGAATCAGAAACTCTGAACATGATCTGTGAGCATTCTTTGCTGAAATAAACTTTCCAGAAGACTATGCTATGTATGTACAGTATATGAAACATTGTTCTAGCTCACAATTCCTGACTCATAGTTAAGATATTCTAAGTCAGAGGAAACTGTACTCTGAGATTAAGCCTAGGGCTCACTGGTTAACAGCATATCAATAATTCTTCTTGAAGCCCACCTGAGAATCTGTATTTGGAATGAGAGCCATTTGCTTATTTCTATTTCTATCAGAATTTGTTTATATTAAAATATCTACTTTATAGGAAGAAAGGGAGGGAAGGAACTTTGTGAGAGAGTGGATGGAGAGGGGAATACCAGGTTCAATATCAGATATAGGGAGAAACAGAACAGGGGGCCTGAGGGCCAGGAGAATGAATAAAAATCTGCAAGTACCGGGGAGAGGTGGGAAAGGGTGTGGAAACTATCTCTAGGAAGTCCCGGAGACCAGGGGTAGGGATACTCTCAGGAGTCAATGTGCAGGATCTGAGCTGAGTTACCTAACAGTGGGGATATGGAACCTGGACAGGCTACTTCCTGTAACTAGGCAGGACTCCCAGTGAAGGGATAAGGACACCAACCCATCCATAGTCCTTTAGACCCAAGTTTTTCCTGTCTAAAGGAAATGAAATGCAGGGACAAAGATGGAGCAGAGACTGAGGGAATGGTCAACCAAAAATGGCCCAACTTGAGATCTATCCCATATGCAAGCACTAATCACTTACACTACTAATGATACTCTGTTATGTTTGCATACAGGAGTCTAGCATAACTGTCCTCTGAGAGGATCTACTCAGCAGTTTCCTGAAACAGATGCAGATACCGACAGCCAAACATTGGACTGAGATAGTGACTCTTATGGAAGAATTAGAGGAAGAATTGAAGGTTCTGAAGAGGATAGGTACTCCACAGGAGGACCAAAAGAGGCAAACAGTCTGGATCCCTGGGAGCTCTAAGAGACTGAGCCACCAACCAAAGAGCATACATGGGCTGAACTAAGGACCCAGGCACATATGTAGCACACATGCAGCTCAGTCTCCATTCAAATGGATGGAACCAGAAAATATCATTCTGAGTAATGTAATCCAGACCCAACAGGACATGCACAAAAGGAGCCTAACATGAGAGAATTCTGAGATGCTCCACCCAGCAGTTGACTAAAACAGATGCAGAAACTCATAGGCGTACATTGGATGGAGCTCAGGTACTGTTATAGAAGAGATGGGGGAAAAACTGAGGGTCCTAGAAGAAATAGGAGCCCTACTGGAAGACAAACAGAATTGACTAACCTTGACCCGGGGGGCTGTCAGAGACTGAATCAACAATCAAAGAGCATATACATGCTGAACCTAGCCCCACCCCCTCACATATAGAGCAGATACACAGCTCAGTCTTCATGTGGGTCCTTCAACAACTTGAGTGGTTGCTGTCTCTAAGGTTGTTGATTCTCTGTGGAATCCATTCTCCCAAACTGGGATGCTTTGTCTGGCTTCAGTGGGAGATGATATGCCTAGCCATGCAGAGACTCAGTCTTCACAGGGTGAGGGGTTATGCAGGGAAGCCTCCACCCTCTCAGAGGAGAAGGGAAAGGGGGATGGTGAGACTGTTCTAGAGGAGGATGAGCAGAAGGGCAGCACCCAAATGTAAAGTGAATAAATAAATTAATGGGAAAAATACCTATTTTAACTCATAATTGCAAATAATAATAGAAATGTTACCTAATAAATTTTTAAATAAAAAATATTTTACCAATTCATCCCACTTATTTTCTTATTATTATTCTATAAACAGCTTTCATTCTCTTCATTTTAATTTTTCTCATAATTTTAAATAGTTCTAATGTTTATTAATTCATACTTTAATATCTCTGTTCTGGCTATGCAATATAATTATTATCATGCTTACATATTTTTAATTTCCTTAGAAATCACCTACTCCGACTTTTATTGCCATTATTTAGCAATGTATATATATATATATATGTATATACATACATATAATTGGTAAATGTATATACATGTGTATATATATATATATATTAGTTTTTGTTATAAAATGCAGTACACTTTGACTTCTTAATTTCTTTGTATACTAGATAAAAAAAATGACATTACTTTACTCTTGTGATTTCTTTTGTTGCTATCATTATCTGCATATGCTAAATTTCATCTTGTTAAAGTTCCAAACAGTTGCATTTTATTTGACAACATTGAAAGTCATTAGCATTTGACTATGTTAATGCTGTTTCCTTCAGAACTGTTAAGAGCTAGTTCAGTCAGCATTATTCTATTTCCACAAAACTTTATCCAATTTAATGATTAAACTCCAGCATTGTAGTCAAAGTAACTTTCTTATGATATGTGCATGTGAGGGAGAGACAGAGAGATAGAGACAGGGAAAAAGAGGCAGACAGAGAGAGGGGGAGAGGGAAAGGGAGAGATAGATAGGGAGAGAGAGACCATGGAGAGAGAGAGACAGAGAGAGAGAGAGAGAGAGAGAGAGAGTGTCTTTCAATCTAGCTCTCTGTGTCTGTGAGGCCAGAAAGGGGACGCTGAACTCTGGTCCTCTGATAGAGCAATACATGCTGTTGCTGTTAACTTTCTCCTTTCTCTTTTTTAATTGGATATCTTTGTTATGTACATTTCAAATATTATCTGCTTTCCAGGTCCCTGACCCCCACCAAAACCCTCTATCCCATTCCCTCCCACTTCTTTATTGAGGATATTCCCCAACGCACCCACACATTCCTGCCTCCCTGCCCTCCCATTCCCCTACACTAGGGCATCAAGCCTTCCCAGGACCAAGGGCCTCTTCTCCCATTGATGACCAATAAGGCCTTCCTCTGCTACATGTGCAGCTGGAGCCTTGGGTCCCTCCATATGTACTCCTTGGTTGATGCTATATCCCCTAGGAGCTCTGGGGGTGGGGTGCCTGGTTGGTTGATATTGTTGTTATTCCTATGTGGTTGCAAATCCCTTCAGTTCCTTCAGTCCTTTCTCTAAATTCTCATAGCCTCTCAGGAGACAGCTATATCATGCTCCTGTAGGCATGCATTTCTTGGCATCCACACTATTGTCTGACTTTGGTGACTGTATATGGGATGGGTCCCCAGGTGGGGCAGTCTCTGTATGGCCTTTCAGACTCTGTTCCACACTTTGTCTCCATATTTTCTCCTGCATTCTGATCCCCTTTCTTAGAAGGGCTGAAGCACCCACACTTTCTTCTTCTTTCTTGAGCTTCATGTGGTCTGTAAATTGTATCTTGGGTATTCTGAGCTTTTTGGCTAATATCCATTTTTCAGTGAGCACATAATGTGTGTTATGATTGGTTTCCCTCATTCAGTATGGTATTTTCTAGTTCCATCCATTTGCCTACGAATTTCATTAATTCATTGCTGGTTTGGTTTTTTTTTTTGTTGTTGTTGTTGTTTTGTTTTGTTTTTTACAGCTCAGTGCTACTCTATTGTATAGATGTACCAAATTTTATGTATCCATTTCTGTTGAAGGACATCTGGGTTCTTTCCAGCTTCTGGCTATTATAAATAAGGCTGCTAAGAACATAGTAAAACATGTGTCCTTGTTACATGTTGGAGTATCTTTGGGGATTATTTCCAGGAGTAGTATAGCTGGGTCCATTTTCTGAGGAACTGCCAGACTGCTTTCAAGTGTGGTTGTACCAGCTTTCAATGGAGGAGTGTTCCTTTTTCTCCACATCCTAGCTAGCATCTGCTGTCACCTGAAGTTTTGATCTTAGCCATTCTGACTGTATGAGGTGGAAACTTCGGGTTGTGTTAATTTGCTTTTCCCTTATGACTAAGGTTGTTGAACATTTCTTTAGGTGCTTCTCCACCATTCAATATTCCTCAGTTGAAAATTCCTTGTTTTGTAATTTTATGAGGTTCCATTTGTCAATTCTTAGTCTTAGAGCATAAGCTATTGGTGTTCTGTTCAGGAAATTTTCCCCTGTGCCCATATGCTCAAGGCTCTTCCCCAGTTTCTTTTCTATTAGTTTCAGAGTCTCTGGTTTTATGTGGAAGTCCATGATCCATTTGGAGTTGAGCTTAGTACAAGGAGATAAAAATGGATCCATTTGCATTCTTCTGCATGCAAATGAACCAGCACCATTTGTTGAAAAGGCTATCCTTTTTCCACTGGATAGTTTTAGCTCCTTTGTCGAAGATTAAGTGACCATAGGTGTGTGAGTTCATTTTTGGGTCTTCAATTCTATTCCATTCATCTACCTGCCTGTCATTGTACCAATACCATGCAGTTTTTAAAACTATTGCTCTGTAGTACTGCTTGATGTCTGGGATACTGATTCCCCCAGAAGTTCTTTTACTGTTGAGAATAGTTTTAACTATCCTGTTTTTTTGTTATTCCAGATGAATTTGAGAATTGCTCTTTCTAACTCTCTGAAGAACTGAGTTGGGATTTTGATAGGGATTGCATTGAATCTGTATATTGCTTTTGGCAAGATGGCCATTTTTACTATATTAATCCTGCCAATCCACGAGCATGGAAGATTTTTTCCATTTTTTGAGGTCTTCTTTGATTTTCTTCTTCAGAGACCTGAAGTTCTTATCACACAGATCTTTCACTTGTTTGGTTAGTCACAGAAAGATACTTTATATTGTTTGTGGCTATTGTGAAGGGTGTCATTTCTCTAATTTTTTTTCTCAGCCTGCGTATCCTCTGAGTAGAGGAAGGCTACTTATTTGCTTGAGTTGATTTTATAACTTTGCTGAAGTTGTTTATCAGCTGTAGGAGTTCTCTGGTGGAGTTTTTTGGGTCACTTAAGGATACTATCATATCATCTGCAAATAGTGATAGCTTGACTTCTTCCTTTCCAATTTGTGTCCCTTTAACCTCCTTTTTGTTGTCTAATTGCTCTAGCTAGAACTTCAAGTACTATCTTGAAAAGATATGGAGAGAGAGAGCAGCCTTGTCTAGTCCCTGATTTTAGTGGGATTGCTTCAAGTTTCTCTCCATTTAGTTTGATGTTGGCTACCTGTTTGCTCTATATTGCTTTTTACTATGTTTAGGTATGGGCCTTGAATTCCTGTTCTTTCCAAGACTTTTAGCATGAGAGGATGCTGAATTTTATCAAATGCATTTTCAGCATCTTAGTGAAAATGCTGAAATTCATTTCACATTAGTGAAATGACCATGTGGTTGTTTTCTTTGAGTTTGTTATGTAGTGGATTGCATTGATGGATTTCCTTATATTGAACCATCCCTGAATCCCTGAGAAGAATCCTACCTGATCATGGTGAATGATCGTTTTGATGTGTTCTTGGATTCAGTTGGCAAGAATTTTAGTGAGGATTTTTGCATTGATATTTGTAAGGGAAGTTGGTATAAAGTGCTGTTTCTTTGTTGGATCTTTGTATGGTTTTGGTATCAGCATAATTGTGGCGCCATAGAATGAGTTGGGTAGTGTTCCTTCTGTTTGTGGAATAGTTTGAAGGCAAAGGACACTGTCAAAAAGGACAAAACGGCAACCAACAAATTGGAAAAAGATCTTCATCAACCCTACATCCAACAGAGGGCTAATATCCAACATATTTAAAGAACTCAAGGAAGTTAGACTCCAGAAAGCCAAATAACTCTATTAAAAAATGGGGTACAAAGCTAAACAAAGAATTATCACCTGAAGAATTTCAAATGGCTGAGAAGCACCTTAAGAAATGTTCATCATCATTAGTCATTAGGGAAATGCAAATCAAAACAACCCTGAGATTTCACCTCACACCAGTCAGAATGGTTAAGATTAAAATCTCAGGAGACAGCAGGTGTTGGCAAGCATGTAGAGAAAAAGAAACACTCCTTGCAATCTCACCAGCAGAAGATGGTACAACCACTCTGGAAATCATCTGGTGGTTCCTCAGAAAACTGGGCATGACATTTCCAGAGGACCCTGTTATACCACTCCTGGGCATATACCCAGCAGATTCCCCAGCATGCAATAAGGTCACATTCTCCACTATGTTCATAGCACCCTTATTTATAATAGCCAGAATCTGGAAAGAACCCAGATGTCCCTCAATGGAATAATGGATACAGAAAATGTGGTATATTTACACAATGGAATACTACTCAGCACTTAAAAACAATGAACTCATGAAATTCTTAGGCAAATGGTTGGAACTGGAAAATATCATCCTAAGTGAGATAACTCATTCACAAAAGAACACACATGGAATACAGTCACTGATTAGTGGATATTAGCCTAGAATCTCTAAATACCCAAGACACAACTCACATATCAATTCATTCACAAGAAGATGGAAGGAGAGGGCACTGGTCCTGGAAAGGCTTGATGCAGCTTTGTAGGAGATTTCCAGGACAAAAAAGTGGGAGGGGGTTGATTGGAGAACTGGCAAAGGGAAGAGGTCTTATGGGACTTATGGGGAGGGGGGAACTGGGAAATGGAAAATTATTTGGAACGTCAACAGAATATAGAAAATTTTAAAAAAAGAAAAAAAAAGAAAACTCCTTGTTTTACTCTGTACCCCATTTTTATAGGGTTGTTCGTTCTCCAGAGTCTAACTTCTTGAGTTCTTTGTATATATAGGATATTAGTCCTCTATTGGATATAGGGTTGGTAAAGATCTTTTCCCAACATGTTTGTTGCAGTTTTGTCCTATTGACAGTGTCCTTTGCCTTACTTTTATGATGTTCCATTTGTGTATTGTTGATCATAGAGAATAAGCTATTGGTGTTCTGTTCAAGAAATTTTCCCCTGCACCCTGTGTTCAGGGCTCTTGCTCACTTTTAGTTTCAGTGTATCTGAATTTACGTGGAGTTCCTTGACCCACTTGGACTGGAGCTATGTACAAGGAAATAAAAATAGATTAGCCATCTTTTTAGCTCTATTTTTCTTCCTTCAGCTGTCCTTCCTTCCTTCATCCTTCCCTCCTTCCTTTGTCCTTCTTTCATTCCCTCTTTCTTTTCTCTGTTCTTACTTTTTTTCCAGTTGTCTTTTTCTCCTTTCCTCTTCTTTATTGTCATCTTTCCTTTTTTAATATTTCATCATGACACAGTATAGTTTAGTTTATATTTAATCAAGATTTTCTTGGTTTTCTTGAAGATTTTTAAATATTATTTATTTCCCATTAGGATCAATTGTAAATGATAGGAGGTTACCAGTTAATCTTGGTCTTAAGAACATAAAAGCCTTTTGAGTTCTTTTCTATAGGTCCAAACTGTCATTTTTATACTATCTTTTAAAATTTGTTGCCTAATTTGAAAGAACAAAAGTTGACAGCTGTTAGATAACATTCTTTTTGGAATATTTGTTTTGAAGGAAAATAGATTTATTAAAGTATTTTAGGATCTGATCATTTAGTTTCTTTTGTAGTTTTACTTTCTCTTTAAATTTTTCTAGACCACAACTTTAAGCAACATTTTAATGAATTAATGTAACTGCAAGTAAATATCATTGCTTATCTTTTGTATGCTTATTTTTCCTGGTGTCTACTTGATAGTTTCTAGATTCAGATCCTACACTTTTGCCTTTCCTCTTTAGTTTCCAGTATTTATTCTGTTCATTGGATGCTATCAAAGTCAGCTTTTGTCTTTATACCTTTCCTAACATTTTAAATTAAAACATATTAAACTTCCTCTTTGTAATGTTTTAAATATCAGTATGCTGTATTTGGTTATGATTATTTTCTACATATATTAATTTATCCTTTTATTTATTTTACAATACATTTGTATGTCATAGTCAAACTCAATTTATTTCTACTTGTTCTGTCAAGATATCTTTAAGAAGCAATAAATGTTCTTCTTTTAAAAATACCCTAGGTTTAAATACCATAGACATGTATCTTACGTACATAATGTTCTGTCAATGTCTGCAAAGAATATTAATTTTAAACATGAATATATCACCTTAGCCCCCTTTACTTTATGTGCTACCTTTAACCAAATATTTGATGTACTTATTTAGTTCTATTAGGTATTTATTTATTCTTATTTGTTTCAGGACTTTCATCAAATAATTTTCCATCTGCTAGGAGATGTAAGAGAAAGACATATTATAGTAGTGATTCCTACTGTGACCTTTTCCATGGAAAATGGGGGACATGGAAGGAAATGTAAACCACCTGCTTTACAGCTTCTGTAATTGTTAGTTGTGTTTATCATCTCTATTTGTTGTAAAGAAATACTCTACAAAATTATGGGAAGTAATATGTATTTCAATTCCCAGTTTTAAAAGTTTCAGCCTGTGGTTATCTTGGTCCTTCAATCTTTTAGACTTCTGTCAAGAGAGCAGTATTATAAAAGGTATAGGAAAGAAAAGCTACTCACTTCAAGACGTGGAGAGTGAGAAGAAATGTTTCTTGGGTCTGCTGCAGCCTAACAAAGGGGTGCACAATATCTACTGCTTCCTCCAATAAGCTTGCTGTAAAGGTTTCTACCTCTGCAAAAAGCTCCAACAGCTGTTAATGAATGAGCCTTTAGAGGACATCGCAGATCCCAACTGTGTCACCAAAATTAAATTAACTTCCATGCATGGAGGGCAGCCTTGCTTTGCATTATCCAGAATGTTAACATTGCATTGCCTTTATTAACTTTATTTTTCTACCTTGAACTCTGCTACTCCTTTCTTTTCAGTTCTGGCTCCTACATCATGAATGAACTTGCTTTGAAGAATAGGTGTCTGAAGTCTTCCTCAAGGTCAGATTACCTCCCTTCAAGCTCATGGATTCTCAGAACCTATAGTTCTTTCCTGAGCCACAGCATTTTTAAATTAAAAATGAATTTGTTTATATAATATATTTTCATCATTTTGTCCCCCATCTCCTCCTAGATCCTCTCTACTCTTACACTTAAGAAAACAAGAAGACAAACAAGGATAAAACAAGACAAACTGACAAACACAAAAAATGAAAGTACAAAAAAATATGAGAAATGCATACACACATGCACACACACAGACACACAAACACTACCCATAAAACTATAAAACTCAAACTGGAAACCCTAGCATACAAGCAAAAGACCTTCCTTGTATAGACCTTGCTTGTAGGCTTTAAAAATATTCTCAACAAAGCAATATAAGACAAATCAAACTACCTTGAGATGTAGTTGTACAACTTTTGGACATATACTCTAATGATGCTTCATCCTTGCTCAACTTCCTCAACCATGTTCATTGCTACTCTATACATAATAGCCAGAAATTGGAAACAGTGTTGGTACATTTACACAATGAAGTATTATTCACCTTTTACAGAAATGGTGTCATGGAATTTGCAAGCAAATGGGTGGCTCTAGAAAAATCATCCTGAGTGAAGTAAATATGTTATGAATTTACTTGTATGTAGATACTAGCCATTACATAAATAATGGCCAATCTACCATATGAAGACAAAGGGCAGTTAGTTATAGAAAAATGAACTAGCAGGGACACATGGATTTCCCTGCGACCGGGAAATTGAATAGATTTTGTGTGCAGACTGGTGGTATGGGAACAGTAGTGGGAAAATCAGTGGAGAGAAGAATGAAGATGGAGTTGAAGGAGAAAATGCAGAGAAAGACAGCTATAACTGAGAATCATTTGAGAATTCATTTTATGAAAACCTAGTAGATGAGAAATGCCCCTATTAGTGGTTTTACACCAAGTGAGACTCTTGGAGAAACTATGTCTCTTTTATAAGTGGTTAGTAACTGGAGGATTCTTCTTAGCTATGGACAGGATTGTATATCTACTTTCCTATCTCAGCACTGAGACCCTGTAAGATTTGAATCTCTATAAGCCCTATGTATATTACTGCAGTCTCTGTGAGATTATATCTGTGTAAATCTCTGTATCTAGACTGTTACCATCCATATCTTGTAGCCCTTACAATATTTCCCACCTCCACTTCTGTAACATTTTCTGAGCCCTGGGGGAAAAGATTTAATGAAGATATTCCATTTAGGACTGACTTTTTCCCAAGAGTCCTACTCTCTGCATATTGTCCAGATGTGGATCTCTGTATTAGTTCCTATTTAACATGGGAGAATGTTTCTTTGATTAGAGTTATGAAAGACACTGATCTATGGTTAAGTTGTTTTGGGGACATAGTTTTATGCTACACTCATTTAGAAGAACAGTAATATTTGACTTTCTCTATGTTCATGTGCTATCTTGTATCAGATTCTTACCCACCTGAACAGTGTTGGAATGAGTTCCATCTCATGGAATAGACCTTAAATCTAATCAGTGAGTGTTTGCTTACTTCCGCAGTTCTGTACCACTGCTGCACTAGTATATCATGCAAGCAGGTCACTGCAGTAGATAGAAATATTTGTAAAAGGGTTGGTAGTTGCATTTCTCTTGCGGAAACATGAAATGTATCTTCATGTTCATGAATTGTAGCCAATAGGAGTGAAGGTTATAGTTAGGTAGCACTCAATTTTTCTGTGTCCAATGAAATATAAAGGTTATGTCCTTAGTTACTGCTTCTTAAGTTGAATATTTAGGCTGTGGGTTCTTCTTCATCATAACTACACCAGTACAGTATGAACTTACATAATTACAATATACAATATATGCCATAATGTATATTATATGTACATATAAGATATATATTAACATTAATCTGTCAATATGTGTTTATATATGAAAATATATACTATAAAACACTATAAAACATAGAAATTAATCTTAGTAAAATTTTCTTAGTTATTGATTGCATATATGAAAAACTATAACACTTTTCTGGTAAAAAATTATTATACCAGAGACAGAAATCTCAATCTTTTTGACTAACAGAACATTCATTTCTGTACTTATTTAAACAAGGAAGAACATGGGCCAAGATAATGTGAACAAAATGGTGACAAAATGTTTACTTTTAGCAAGGAGGAACAAACCATGGTATGGCGATGAAGGCCAGATTTGCTTTGCAACTTCAACTGTCAGATACACATAGATTAGGAGTTTGTATTGCAAATCACTTCCTTTTTATTATTTTATCACATAAAACACAGAATTCCTTATAAACTATATGTGTAATTATTTCTTATTTGGATTAAGATAAGGAGAGAGAAACCATCTTTTTGTAGATTTGAAGCAGGCAAAAACTGGTTTAAAACTACAGTTACTTCTTTCTCCTTGAGAAATCAAATGCCCAGCACATAAGCAGTTTGAGGGTTAAAACTGCGATGATCATTTTCCTTACAAGCTTCAAGACCTTACTTAGTGAAAGACACTTGGCCTGGAGGCCAGTATCTCATAGAAATCCTGTGCTTCTGGTGTTTTTTAAATGTGTCGCTGTAACTTTCAGCAATTATCACCAGTTGAATGAGCACAACAACAGGGCACCCAAGGAGACCCCAGTGAATTTCTCCCTTTTTTTTTAATCCTTTGTTTTTTTGAAACTTCCAGGGTTGCCCTTAATCCTGCAGTTTTAAAGCTAAACTGGCTTGTGTGTAAGGCAGGGTTGTACAGTGCTCTTAAGGTCTCTGATAACAAACTTTCTTCATTGTCCGTTGTTTTATTAACCAGACCACTGGGGCTATTCCAGTTCTTTCCTGTATTTTGAGTTCTTTCCCTGTAGGCTCAAAGGCAGCCATTTAAGACATCCTTAAATGTTTCAATTATATAGAAGACCCACTTTAGTTCTGAGATTGCTGGACCATCAGCCTCTCCAAGAGTTGACATACCTAGAGACCAATCAGGAAGTCACAGGAGAGAACAGTCACGCGTTGCTAACTCAGCAAGATTCAGTTGTGTAGTGAGGAGTTTTCTTGCCATGCTGGTCAGCATTTCTAGCCTTCAACTGGACTTTTTCTACTTCCTTAAGAAGTTTAGGGAAGTATATACTTCCATTTCCTAAGCATTAAATTATAATGCTGTAACTACCATGTACAAAGCAGCTTAAAGACCTTTCTCTTGTACAAAAATGCTCTGCTACTTTATTAGAAAGGGTCAGTAGCTTTATTTCAAATGGCTACTGTTAGAGCAACAGAAATCTAATAAGACACATGAAAAAGGAGAAAGGAGGAAATCTCATTTTGTTCTTAGAGTTTAATATTGGGTATTTTTTGTTTTGTTTTGTTTTGCTTTGTTTTATTTTTGCTTTCACAGAAAAGTATATTCTGACAAATCTAGGTAGAAGTGAAGCACAAAATCACAGTAAAATGTATTAAACCATATCAGTGAATGAATTGTATACATTTCCTGCTGAACCTGATGTACTCTCATTCTAATGAGCTATACTTGTAGAAAGAAAATGAAGGGCAAGTATATTGTGCTTCTATTTGTCATTTATAGTGTCACAAGCAGTGAGCACAATAAAGACAAAGTAACTTTCACATTACTTCTTACTGATTTATTAAATTAGATTAATATTGATAATAAATGTGATACAGAAAATTTAGTGAGAGGGAGAAACATTTTTAGTTAGTTTCATGGAGCAATAATAGCATATTACTTTCCCCAAAAGTCCTTTCCAAACTTCAAGAAAATAAATATGATGGTAATTTATATGATTTTGGTTTATCTGGTACATGAGATTAGAGCAATATGATCTCAGTGACCACTGTTGTAGGCTGTGTTTTAAATTATGTCAGATACAGTTAGAACTCAGAATCAGTGTGAATTATGTATGGGCACCTAGGTTAAATTCACAGTTGTATGGTTGTATTGGATATGTATAGAGGTTTCCAGTTGTTACTAATTTGCCTCAATGACATTGTCTTTTTCTTACCTTTATTTCTGATTATGTACATACCCTTATTTAAAATATACACAGAAATGATATGTGAGGTCAAACATAATTATTTTCATTCCATTGCCATTTCTAGACATTATTTGTCATGGGCATCATAATATTTATAGAACAGACATAGTGGTTCCCTCACAAACATGTCTTCTAGGATCATGTGCACAGCTCTGTTTTCAGGAAACAAGCTAGTAACTAACCTGAATCATCCCTGGTAAACTTTAACAGTGTACAAAATCCCAAGTGCCATATGAGTTTCCATGTAATGTATCAAACTATGACAACAATGATTGTTCCAGTTCTGTGGAAATTCAGCTGCCTCTATGGGAAATTTTGTTGCTTTGTGTTGTAATTATCTTCTTACATACCATCTTTCCCATGGGACTTTCCTATATAAACTCAGGCTGTGTTTAAAAATTAGTATGACTACAAAAGGACAATTAGTTATAAAGAAATGAAATATAAAATTCACAAAACATATTTATTGTAGTATAAATTGTATGATTTTCACATGGCAATAATATTCATGTTACTATTCTTCTGAGTTGAAATATAATTGACAGTTCCTTTAATAGAGAATGATGAATGTTTGGGCCACGTACATTACTTTGGAGGGAAGAATATTTGCCCAAGTTTTGTAGCAGAGTTTTAAATTGTTCTTCATTTCTTATCTACTATTTAATTCACCTGTGTGATTGCACTCCTGGTAACATATTTTTCTACTTAGCCCTAAAATCTCCTTAGCCAATTCTAAAGTGGCCACTGAGAGTTATTTTCTGGTAATGTTTCAGGACTAACATATCAATGACTGCATCCAAAATACTCAAGGAGGGATATTAGATGTATCAGTTGGTAAGCGGATTGCCACACAAGCTTGGGAATCTGATTTTGATCTTCAAATTCACACATAAAAGTGGAAGAAGCTTAGATACCCACATGTGTACCAGGTTATGTATTTCTACTCATTCATATCAGCGGGTTCACATACATAATTGATACATACAAAATCAAAAATTAATGATAAACAAGAAAGAATGAATGCATTGAACACTAATGACATGCTTTGTATTTTGTAAGTAAAATATCCCTTCGATTTTATTTTATTCTTTTTTCTTTTTTCTTTCTTCCTTTCTTTTTTACTTTCTGTTATTTATTTATTAAAAAGGGAAGTAAAGGAAAATAAAAACACTTCATGATAAAATTAAAGATTTACATGGAAAATATTTCAGATAAACATGTTAAAATTGACAATTTTCATGGGAAATTAAGGAGTAAAGTGGTAGACATGTAAAATATTGCTAAATTAAGTGATATATGGGATAGAAACATTGTATGACAGAAATGAAAATTTACGTGGAAAATATTTCTGATAAAATTATGTTAGAATTGAAGATTATCATGGAAAATTTTATATAGATATAATAATGATAAGTGTAAAAGTATTCCCAAGTTGATTAAAAGTGAAATTATAAATATTTTCTGATAAACTTGAAGATTTACATGGAAAATGTTTCTGATAAAATTGTAGAAATATATAGAAAAACATGTTAAAATTAGAGATTATCATGGAAGTTATATAGATAAAATGATAGGCATAAAGATAATTCTAAGTTGATTGAAGGTGGAATTATAAACATTTTCAGATAAAATTGAAGATTTACATGGAAAGTATTTCTGTAAAACTAAAGAAATAAATAGACAAACACATTAAAATTGACTATTTCATGGAAAATTTTACATAAAAAATGGGCGATGTAACAACTCTTTCTAAGGCTTGATGCAGCATTTTAGGGGATTGCCACAACAGAAGTAGGAGGGGGTTGATTGGAGAACAGGTGGAGGGAAAAGGACTTATGGGGGAGGGGGGAACCGAGAAAGGGAAAATCATTTGGAATGTAAACAAAGAATATAGAAAATTAAAAAAAACTCTTTCTAAATTAATTGAAGGTGGAATTAGACATGTTTGGGATAGAATGAAATATTTGCCTTAGAAATATTTCTGATAAAATGGAGGAAGTATATAGAAAGATTAAAATTGAAGACAATCATGAAAAATAATGCAGATAAAATGGTAGACATAAAAGAAATTACTCAATTAATTAAAAGGGGAAATACAAACATTTTCTGATAAAACTGAAGATTTACATGAGAAATATTTTGTTAGTCTATGTCTTTTTATTGGGGAGTTGAGTTCATTGTTGTTAAAAGATATTAAGGAATAATGATTTTTATGTTTGTGTAGGTGTCTTCTTTTGGGTTTGTTGGAAGATTACTCTCTTGCTTTTTGTAGGGTGTAGTTTCCCTCCTTGTGTTGGCATTTTCCATCAGTTATCCTTTGTAGGGCAGGATTTGTGGATTGATGTTGTGCAAATTTGGTTTTATCATAGAATATCTTGGTTTCTCCATCTATGATGATTGAGAGTTTTTCTGGGTATAGTAACCTGGGCTGGCATTTGTGTTCTCTTAGGGTCTATATGAGGTCTGCCTAGGATCTTCTAGCTTTCATCATCTGGTGAGAAGTCTGGTGTGATTCTGATAGGTCTGCCTTTATAAGTTACTTGCCTTTTTTCCCTTACTGCTTTTAATATTCTCTCTTTGTTTAGTGAATTTGGTGTTTTGATTATTATATGCTGGGAGGATTTTCTGTTCTAGTCCAGTCTGTTTGAATTTCTCAAGGCTTCTTGTATGTTCATGGGAATGTCTTTCTCTAGGTTAGGGAAGTTTTCTTCTACAATTTTGTTGAAGATATTTACAGGGCCTTTAAGATGTAAATCCTCACTCTCTTCTATACCTATAATTCTTAGGTTTGATCTTCTCATTGTGTCCTGGAGTTCCTTGATGTATTGAGTTACCAGCTTTATGCATTTTTCATTTTCTTTGACTATTGAGTCAGTGTTTTCTATGGTATCTTGAGCACCTGAGGTTCTTTCTTCTATCTCTGGTATTCTGTTGTTGATGCTTGCATCTATGACTCCTTGATTCTTTCCAAGGTTTTTAATCTCGAGAGATGTCTCACTTTGTGATTTTTTATTGGTTCTACTTACACTTTTAGATTCTGGATTGTTTTGTTCAATTTCTTCATTTGATTGTTTGTGTTTTCCTATAATTCTAAGAGATTTTTGTGTTTCTTCTTTAAGGGCTTCTGCCTGTTGACCCATAATGTCCTGTATTTCTTTAAGGGATTTTTGTGTTTCCTCTTTAAGGGCTCTTACCTGTTGACAGATGTTCTCGTGTATTTCTTTAAGGGAGTTATTTAAGTCTTTCTTGAAGCCCTCTATCAGCATCATGAGATATGATTTTAAATCCTCTTGCTTTTCTGGTGTGTTGGTGGTAGAACTGGGTTCTGATGTTGCCATGTGGCCTTGGTTTCCATTGGTAGGGTTCTTGTGCTTGCCTTTTGCCATCTGGTACTCATTGGTATTGTTGTCTCTGACTGGAGTTTGTTCCTCCTGTGGGCCTGTAAGCCTGTGTCTTTATTCCTCTGAGCTCAAAAGTGAAAGCACTGCTCTGTCTCCTGGTGGGCTATGGACAGAATACTGTGCAGTTTTCTGGCTCCCTGGTGCAAATGACAGCAGGCAGGAAGACTTCCCTCCCAGCTGCTCCACTGATCTTAGGCCCTGTGTGCTCCTAGCTGGGTCCCCTCCAGAGAGAAAAAGGTGGATATCTCACCTCTGAGCTCAAAAGAAAAAGCCTCTTGGGAGATCACTCCCTCCTGGTGGGCTATGCACAGAAGGCTGTGGAGTCTCCTGGCTCCCTGGTGCAAATAGCCATCCCTTCTATTTTAATTTTTAATCTTTATTTTACATGAGGTTTCTGGTTAATTGTTAAGTGTCATTCATCTTGAAGTGTCCATTCTTTTTATAAACCTCTTAATTGTTCTTGACAATTTTTTAGAAACCTAACAGATTTTCCTGCATAGCAGTGATTAGCTATTTGAAGTGATATAAGAAACAAGAAGGAGTGACTTAAACAAGTAGAGAGCACAACTCAGCTTTAAGCATCGGCTTAAATTTAAATTTCACAGATGGTGAAAATCTCTCCCCCTTTATTTGAATTCCCTTGGGAAGGTAAATCTACATTATCAACTTCTCTAGATTTAAAGTCATCTAAGAAATTGTAAAGGTCCAACTATAAGAGCATTTCCACAGATTAACTGTTTAGAGTTCATCTGATTGTAGGCAGCACCATCCCTCCTGCCAATGGTCTCAACAGAATAAAAAGAGTGAAGGAAGGAAGCCAGCCAAGCAGTACTTTGTATCTCTTTCTGTTCCACGATGACTTAATGTGCTGTACTCTATCTTGCCTTCCTTCTGTTGATGGGCTGAAATTTCTACAGTGGTGGGCTGAAATAAATATTGCCTCCTTTAAATTGTCTGTTAGATTATACCAATAAAAAAATAACTAATAGAAAACTAAAGTTTAAGAAACATGTTGCATTGCATGACTTTTCAGAAAAGTTCAATAATTACATATCATCTTCTGTATCTATGTTCTCTCTTCTTGATGATTAATCATTAATTTAAGTATTATTAATATTGTGTGAAAAAATATTTCTATTGCCCAGTCCATCATAGAAATCAATTTCCTTTGTGAAACCACAACAAGATTGTATTATGACAGAATGATTTATAATTTATCTAACCAATCTGACTCCATTTTCACAATAGTATTCAAGTAATTTGGAAAATAATTCATGCTTTAATTTAACTTAAATAGATTGTTAATAAATAAGAGGATCTAGGATTACTGTGATAACAATGTATATGTCAATAATGAAGAAAATATCTCTGCTCTCACATGCATTTCTTATATAGGTTAGCATAGTTCCTATAAAAGAACTGTGTCACTAAAAATGAACAAGAAATCCATTTATGCAGGTTTCTTAAAATAAGAAAATCTAATTATCTACTGTAATTATTACATTTTAACCAAACTACAAAAATTCTACTTACATTTATTCAAGTTATTTATTATATCTCAAAATTTAAGCTCAGGAATCCTTTGAGACTCACTGGTGCTTCTCTGGATCAAGTCAAAACATAAAGATATAATGAAGTTACTCACAGACACTCAGACTGTAAACAAACCTTATATTTTACTGGTTGGAAAGTTTGAAAGAGATTAACAACAACAATAATGCAAAACAATCAATACATCACATAACTCAAGCACAGTATGTTGGTTTGAATGATCTCCATAGGCTTAATCATTTAAATGTTAACATATATGATAATATGAACAGCTGCCAAAGTTTTAAGCCCTATGGCAGGCTCTATCTTTCTATCTATCTATCTATCTATCTATCTATCTATCTATCTATCTACCTACCTACCTATCTATTTCTGCCTGCAACTTCTGATCAGATAAAAGCTATTAGCTACTTTTCTAGCCCCATACCTGCCAGGCTGCCAGAATCTTTCCTGCCATAGTGATCATGGACTATCCACCTGAAAACCAAGAACCAAACGAAACACTCTTGTTTTATAAAAGTTTCCATAATATCTTTTTTTTTCTCATTTTTTTCTTTATTTTCTATATTCTTTGTTTACATTCCAAAGGCTTTCCCCTTTCCCAGTTCCCCCCACCATATGTCCCATAAGTCCTCTCCCCCCTAAGAAAAGAGTCAGTACCAGGAATGGGGTTTTGCTATGTCCAGCCTGGACATACTGTTTAATAAAAGTTGGAAGACTTCAAAACTTAGGTTGAATACTTTAAGTAGAGCTTAATGAGCCATTCTAATAATTTTAATCTCAAAGATGGGAGGAAAAGTACCATAAACCCAAACCATCATGGCCAAATTAATTAAAGCAAGTAATTAATTAAAACAAGCTTTTAAAATTCATTTACATGGGCTGCTTCTCCCTAAGGTAGATTTAGAGATAAGCATTGGGGTAAGGAAGAAAAGGCTTTTATATCTGAGGGATAAGGGGTTTCCAAATAGAAGATTTTGTGGGAAAAGTAGGCAGGGCTATAGGAGTAGAACATAAATCTACCAAATTAGTCCCATGTGAAACAAAAACATGGTTGCAAGGTGGGCAAAACAAGGCAGTTATAAGTGGCCATATAACCTTTTAAAATAATTGTTTGCAAGATGGTTACATGCAACTTTTGAAAACAAGACATGATTGCCATTTCTGGAACATGCAGTATAGAATATTTGTAGTTAAGGTTGGGGCATAGCTTGTTCCTTGAAAAACAGAGATTTAATTCTAAACAGAAATTAGCCTATATGGTGTTTTTAAGCCTAAGATAGAGGCAGGCCAGTTCTTTGGTGGAAGCATTGAAGATAGTCGTGCTGAATGTGATGTGGACTACGAAGGAAGGCCCAGTTAAAGATTTTCCAAAGAGGAAAAATATTAGCGGTTTGGATACAGACCATTCTTTTTATATTTTGGCAAAGCATGTGGCTGTGTTTGCCCTTGTCCTAAGAATCTGCTGGAAGTTAAACTGAAGAGTTTTGGAATAATGTCATTGACAGAGGAGACTTCAAGACAGTCTAGTATTGACAGTGTCACATAGTTATAAATAATCACTCTTACACAGATCTACAAAGAAAAAGAACAAAGAGGGCAAAAAGAAATACAAAATCTGAAGTTTGAAGAAAAAAAGGGGGCAGGAGGGAATGCATGTTGGTATTGAGAATTTTTCTTAAGTAGATTGAAAGATTAAACAAAAGTTGAGTGCTAAATGGAGTCAAGGCAGTGAAAACCTCAGGTGAAGCCCCTACTGAGATAATCCTGAAAACCATGAAAATAAAGGTCTGGGGGAATTTCCTCAGCCTGACCAACCTGAAAAATGTATGCAAATGTAATTCAAGGAGTGAGCAGAGTTCCAACCCCAGCAAGAAAATTTTGGGTGTCTCAACCATGTAGTTCTGGATTTAGAGTGAAGGACAGAAACAGCTTATGAAGCCTTTATCCATGCTTTAAAAAGACACTGCAGCCAGGCACTTGTCAGGGACTTTTTCTGTATGGAGACCTGGAGAAGTCATTGAGTGAAGCTGTGAAGGTGAAACCTGGATGGTATTGCAGATCCATAGATACTGGAGATGGCAATGTCAAAGGATACCTGCCAAAAGAGATCTGCTAACTAACTAAATAGATCAAACCTGAGGCAGGTGGAAAGGGTGCTGCAGATAGCAGAGCAGGAAGGACGGAACTATCTAAGCCCTTTAACACTGACTTTGGAGTTTCAAAATGTAATGTTTGCCCTCTAGGTTTCAGTCTTGGTTTGCTTCAGTGTCTTAAATGGTAAGGTATAATTTGTGCCATTATATTTTGGAATTACATAATTTACTTTCTGATTTTACAGGAATTTACAGTTCTTAGGTTTCTTTAAATCTCAAAAACAACTAAGGACTTTGAAACTTTAAGCAGTCTTAAGACTAATTGACTATGGGGGCATTTGATGTTAGACTAAATGAATTTTACATTATGATAGGGTACTGGAAGAGTTAACTCAGAAAAGGTTAGAGGCTGAGTTACATTCCTCAGACCACAGAGGGGATGGGGAGACTGACCTAAGGGTGGGGACACATTCCAACGGACTGACCATCACCTAACATCACCTATTATCACCTATCATCACCTAACAGACAATTAGTTTGAATGTAACACTGTTCTGCCAATCATATTGTGCTTAATGGCAGCGGCCCTGAGGATGGTATAAAGGCCCATGCAACACAAGGGTCAAGGTCGTTCTCTCTTCATCTGCAGGGTGGTCCCAGCATGCTGGTTTTAATAAAAATTCCTCTTGCATTTTGCATTGATTTCCATCTCCACATGGTCCACTCGATGTCCGGTAACTTAAGACTGATCGAGTCTTACAGTACAAGCCTATGGGTGCCAAGAAGTGGAATGTTGCATATTAAATGGTCTTATAGGCTCATAGTTTAAGGTGCTTTGTCTCCTGTTAGTTGAACTATTTGGGAATGATTAGGGGGTGTGGCCTTGTTGGGGTAGACATGGCTTTGTTACAAATGTTGTCATACTGGGTGTGGACTTCGAGATTCCAAAAGCACACATAAGGGCCAGTCTTTCTCCTAAGTGTCTCAGAATATAAAGAGTTTAGTAATTTCACATTGTCTGGGGTTACTTTTCACCATGAATCCACAAAGTAGACAAATTCAAACTAGATATTGTTGGCATTCTGTCCAAGCTCCACCCCACAGTTACCTGGCAATAGCCAGGTATGCCCCGCCCCATATATCTGGCCCACTATAAAAGGGGCTGCCTGCCCCTCCTTGCTTTCTCATTGCTCTCTCTCTCATCGCTCTCCCTCTTAGCTCTCACCTCTCTGCCCCTCTTGGGCTCTCCCCTTCCCCCTCTCTACGTGGTCATGGCTGACCTCCACTCCTCCTCTTCTCTTCTCTTCTCTTCTCTTCTCTTCTCTTCTCTTCTCTTCTCTTCTCTTCTCTTCTCTTCTCTTCTCTTCTTCTTCTTCTTCTTCTTCTTCTTCTTCTTCTCTCTCTCTCTCTCTCTCTCTCTCTCTCTCTCTCTCTCTCTCTGCCTCCCATTAACTCCCATCCTCTTCCCTGAATAAACTCTATTCTATACCATGTCGTTGTGTGCGTGGTCCCTCAGGGGGAAGGGGTGCCTGGGCCTGGGCCCTCTTAGGCATCCCCCTTCCCCCATGCCACTATGCCACACTCCCTAATATCCCTTTCTCTCTTTTATAGCCCATCATATGGTGCCGAAATCCGGGAACAACATTCAGCAACAACACTAAACCATCAGATATGGCAAGAAGATATGGATGTGGGAGTTCTTTCTCACATCAGATTATTTAACCTAAGCTTTCTTCACTGAAAACTGAAAGTGTGGCTTTGAGAAACTATGCTGAATGTGACAGCAAATTTATTTTGTGATGTTTATACATTTTTCATAGTGTTGTTTCCAGTAGGATGAATTTCTCTATTTCTTACAGTACTGGTATGAACCTTATGCCTTTAAGAGGTTCAGAATCTGCTGACACTGCTGCTAGGATCTCTTGTTAGCTAAGACACAATGTTGAGCCTAAAAGTACCAAAGTTAAATCTTTAATATACCCAGAGGTTTCCAGAAAGTGAGTTGTATGACCTTATGTGTTCACATTTGTGGTATTAAAAAAGGAGAAAGTTAGAACAGAAATATTATAAACTACTACAAGTGAAATAAAACCACCAGAAAACCCCTCATACACTGAAACACTTATGTTTTATCTAAGTCAGATAATATGCCACTGAGCTTGATAAATCTATACTTATTTTTTTATATCTTGTAAGGTCATAGATGATGCTGACACTGGTATCCTAGCAACATCTTCTACTAGCCTACTTTTGTGCTGATCACTAAAGAATGGGATTGATACTATTAGCTACATGTCAAAATGAAAAGAAACAATGTTATTTGTTAAGTATATATGAATGAAATAAAGTTTTATACACAGAGATATCGTATTTTTGTGCTATATGTTGAAAACTAAATGGGGAAGTTTTTATTTCCAATAAATTTCTAAGAACTAAGAATAGAATGCAATACGCTCAGAATCATCATACATTGAAATATCCAAATACTTATTTTGATCTGATAAAAAGGCATTGAAATTTTGTGCTTATAAAATGACTGTATATGATAAGGTGAGTAGTTTCCAGGATAAATTAAACTTTAAAGTATAAGTTATGCTTAAGTATAGTTATGTAAATAGTACTTTAAAAGCTAATAATATTTTATGAGTAAAACTTTAAGTTGCTCATTTATCATATTTTGTTCTTCAAGTCTGTGATAATACTTTCATAATTGTGTTTCCTTGCTATAAATTTTACAGGTTTTTCTCTTTTTTCTTCTTAAAAATGAATTTTTTGTCTAGTATTCATATAACTTTTCCATTTCTATAATTCTACCATTTCTCACTATTTTGTTGGAATTGTTTATAGATTCCAGAATGGTTTATATTCTAGGGCAAATGATTATTTTGTTCTATTCTCTCATTTAATAGGAGATTGTAAGTATTAACATCAAATAACTTCCTACTGAAAGGTGATCTATCTCCACTTGGTCTTTATTTAGGAATGTGCCTTCTAGAGTCATCAAACACAGGGAGTGTTAGAATGCATTTGTATTTGCTGCTTAGTATTTTTGTATCTGCCTTAGGATTTCAGTCATTAATGCATTCTAGTTCAACCAGTCTTTCCCACCTCTGATCTATTCTTCTTAAAAGACACAGACATATGTTTTCTATTTTGTTTTATAGTCCATTTTATACCCAAGACACAGAATCATGGTTGTGAAAATATAAAAAAACACATAATTATTATTTATTTAACAATTAATGCTCTTTTAAATTTGTTCTATGATTTTTTATATATTAAATGTTGATTATATTTCCCCCTTTCCTAGTTTTCTCAGACAATTTCCATACCCATACAACTCTATGTTCTTTCTCTCTTTTCAGAAGCAAAAACGTAGACCCATTAATAATATAAAGTCCAATTAGTGTTGACCAACTATCCTTGAACATGATTTCTAGCCAGAGATATGACTGGTATACTCATTATTGCTTCATAAGGGAGTGAGAAACTTTTATTCTCTCTCAGTAGCTGTCAATTAAGAATAGCTTCTTGGCAAGAAGTAGAGGCAACTTCCACTTTTCTACACTTGGATTTTGCCTGGCTTGAAATTGTTTAGATGTTGTGCAAGCTGTAACAGTCCTATGAGTTCACATGTGCATCAGTCTTGTTGTATCTAGGAAATAAAAACACTTCCTTGATGTTGTTTACCACCTATGACTTATTGTTCTCCTACCTTCTGTCACACATAGATCCATGGGTCTTGAGGGAAGAGTGTAGTGAAGATACCCCAAGTACTCCAAAGTTACTCACTCTCTGTATATTGTCTAGTAGTGACACTCTGTGTTAAATTCCATGTACAGCAAGAACTCTTTCTGAGAAGAGTTGGACATTTAGGAAAATGACAATATTTCACGAGTAGTATTTTTATCGCTATGTTGCTTTATCAGAATAGCAGTAGTATATTTTCATCTAGCGCCCATAACCTATCTAGTCTCAGGGTTTTGGTCTTATTAATAGTGTTAGATTTGGATGCCCACATGGAGTGGGCCTTAAATGTATTATCATAGGCTGGATTCTTCCCTAGCCTTCATGCTACTGCTTCTTGTAAGCAAGTTGCTATAAAAGAAAGAACTTATATATTAAAACATGCATATATGTTTGTGAGGATTAATCACTATAAAAACAAACTTGGACATTTCTCAAAGTTATATCTATATTATGTTAACTTATACATGAATACCCATAGAAACCTTGGCAGCACCATTCCATGACAATAAAATATATTATATATAATATATATGCTATATGTGTGTATATGTGTGAATGTGTGTGTGTGTGTGTGTGTGTGTGTGTGTGTATGGAGCTCATGACTAAAAGGTTGCCTTAAGTCTCAAATAAACTTTTGATTGTAGACTTTTAAATAAATTAGAATTATTAACAATTATGGGGATCTTCAAAGTTTTGGTGAATGTATTTTATATTATGAGGTGTACATGAGCATAGATATCAGGATGATGGATAGAGTTACGATGTTTAATATTTTTACACTTTTATTAATTATTTTATTTATTTACAATTCAAATGCTGTCCCCCTTCCCAGGATACCTTCAGCAACCCCCCCCCAACTCCATCCCTGTCCCCTTTGACTCTAAGAGGGTACTACCACATACCTATCTACCCACTCCCACTTCACCCCTCTAGCATTCCCCTTTACAGAGGCACCAAGACTCCACAGGACCAAGCATGTCCTCTCCACTTGATTCCAGATAAGGTAGTCCTCTGTTATATATGTAGTGGGAGCCATGGACCAACATACTCTTTGATTGGTGGTTTAGTCTCTGGGAGCTCTGGGTAATCTGGTTAGTTGATATTACTGTTCTTCCTAAGGGGTTGTAATATACTTTCAGTTCCCTCAGTCCTTCCCCTAACTCTTCCATTTGTGTGTCCATGCTTAATCCAGTGGTTGGCAGTGAGGATCTGCATCTGTCTTAGGTGCTGGCAGAACCTCCCAGAGGGCAGCTATACCACATAACCCGCGACTACATTCGAATGATTTGGGTTCCCTGGACGGAAAGCTGGGGATAGGAAACATGGTGACAAGAGAAACTTGAAGCCAAGACAAGATTCCTGCTCAAGGCTCCAACTTAATATGGGTTCTGACAAGTTAAGGATTTGTGGCAAGACCTTCCTTCCCAAAGTTTGAGAGATGACTCAGCAGGTGCTGGCTCCACTGATCCACGTTGCTCAGTGGGTAGCTAGCTTGATTGGGGGGGGGGGTGCGGGGAGGGACTGTAGGTCTGGTGGACCAAGAACCTCACTTTGATCCCAGAGTTCTGCCCCCAGGCTAGTGTCATGTGTTAGCTAGTGGCTCTAAGGTATTTCACAGGAAGCTGTAGGTTCTTTGGAGAACAATGGGCCAGGTCTTCAAAGGCTGAGAATGAGTGGCTAGCCCCAAGGTTCAAAAGCCTCTGCTCATAGGCTGGGAGGAGGGCACAGTTCCTGACAGGTGGCATGACACCCCAATTACAGCTCTCTACAAATAAACTCAAGTCAAACCTCTCTCTGGTAATGCTTCTGAGAGAGGATCTAGATTAGATGAACCTCTTGGCTTGCCTGTCATAAATTATCTGACATCTAGTGGTATACTAGGGAGTGTGAATCTGTATTCAGATATAATTAACACATACACATAAACACACAAAAGTACACACATTCATGCACATACACCTCTCAAATATAGTTAAAAATATATTAAAAGTTGAGACACAATCTGAGCATTAGCATTCATTGCTCATTGCTTTCCAGCTATAGCTGCAACATGACCAGAAGCCCTAAACAATTGCAGTCATGTTTCTTCTGCTATGATGTACCTTGAGTGTAGAGCATAATAAGCTCTTCCTTAGTTAGTTTGTTGTCAGTGGGTATGCTGTGGCAGCACAAGAAAAACAGCTAATCTAATGACCAAAAGACTTCCATCAAGGATGCCAATACTATTTAATGAGTAAGTATGTCTTCAACAGATGAGTATCAGACCATTAGTAATACTGTCTATTATTTCTAACTCAAAATAAATTAAAGATTTAACTGTACAGTCTCAAACTGTAAAAAGTTACAGAAAACTTTCTAATAACAGTTTATTTGGTATAATACCAACAAAAAGAGAAACACTATATGCTGTATTTAGTGTCTGAAAAAAATTTAAATGCATAGAAATTGAAAATAGAATTATAAATGCAAAAGGTTGTGGGGCAAGGACAAGAAGTGGTACTGTTGAGAAAATAAAACATTTTAAATTTGCAGGTTTAAAAAAATGCTGGAGCTCTGTTTCACAAATGTGTAAAAGTATTTTGGCATTATAGAGCTATAGTATAAACATGACAATTAATAAAAATGTATTAAGTATACATTGATATAACAAATTAAATGCAAAAGACTTCACATAAGAAAGAAATGGCTGTATTGATAATATTTAGACTATTCTTAAAGCTTTAAATGTTAGTATTAGACTCTCCATGGTATATTAACAAGTTAATTTAAATCATTTGTAGCAGTCTCTTATTTTTCTTCTGCTATGGTATACTATGAGCTTAATCATAGATACAACTCACCTTCCAAAATACTATATATTTTTAATTATATAAAATGAAGGTAAAAATATATACTAGGTACTGTCTTGTGTAATGGGTTATACTCTGTCTCTGAAATGCCAAATTTCTTTCTGTCAGGCTTGCGATTTGCATCTCTGAGAAAACCTAAAGGTAAGAGTTGAGAAGATGGTAACCAAAACCTTGTGCATAAAATAATTTTTTTTTGTTTTCTTTAAAAAAGTAAGTGCATGTTAGCGCATGTGACTTGATATTTCTGGACATTTCAGTGTTGGAGTACTCAAATGGCCTATTACTTGCATAAAAGTACCCTGGTAACTTGAGCAGTGAAAAAATAATGAAAAGCTCATAAATCATAAATAATTCGACATATTATTGTCATTTTGATAATAAAACATCAAGAATATAAGGAGTAAAGAATTGTCTTAACTACAGATGGTTATTTAATAGGGTAGTAGCAACAATTAAATATGCTGTTCATGAAAATATAAAGTATGTGGTACAAAATAAATGCCCAAAAAGTTAATTGCATTTCTTGCCTGAAAAATAACCTCCAGGAACAACCTGAAAACAGTGACTCGGTAAATCCTATGCTTTCATTTCTTGTTTACACCTAATTAAGTGTGGCAGTATTGTTACCTGCAGAATGTGGCTAAAATGATAGTAGTTTATACAAAATTGTGTAGAGTATTATTAGTCTTACATGAGATGACCAGTAATTCTATACATTTATTGATATAATAGATTTAACTACTCTTGTAAAAATAACTACAATATTAAAAACCACAAATAGGGCAAATACTATCTGAATAGGTAAATCCATTGTGTCTTGGGATGGCAAGTTATCATTAGTGTTTTTATTATGGTTGGTTACTTGTATATCATATCACTTGCCCAGGAGTTACAGAATGACATCTTGAGGGTAAAACACAACCATTGAAAACATGACCTCCCAACCACAGTGGTTTCTTGGACTAGGCCTTCACAAGACTGAGTCTGTCAACAGCCACTTATGGATCCTGAAGTGGCTCATAAGACCCAACTTTACTCCTTGCTGAACTTTTGGCTCATGGAGTCTGGGTTCATAGATAATGATAGTCATCACTGAGATGGTCATCACTACAGAGATAGTCATATTGGATTTCAGTTCTTCCATTATTGGGTTCCATATATAAAGCAATACAGACAGCCTAAATTCAAAGGGACATAAAATAAACAGAAGACATTAGTATGGGGAAAGGACTTGTAAAGAAGAGAAAGGATGGCAGGAGAGGGAGAGAGATAGAGCAGCAGGTAAGAGTAATCATTAGAAACACAGATAATGTATTATATACACACATAAACATTTTCAAGAATAAATTCAATCAATAAAAATATTCAAAGAATACTTGTTGAACTGGTTTGAAACTGTGCATGAATGAGCACTGCCATCAACTTTATTATCTACCCATACTCTTCAGTATTTGGCACTGTTAAACAGTTCGAGTTCACTCAGAGATCTCAGTGTTGAAGAGTGAAATTTTAAATTAAGTAATTTAAATGGATGTTAAAATGCCAAGCACATACAGTAGTGTTTAATCGTCACTGAAATATTTAAGTAGAACAAGTAAAATAGAATAAAGCTACTCCAGAAATAATGAAGCACTGTTCTTTAATGTAGAGAGGAAAGCCACAGAATGCTTTCATGTAAATTCTGTATCAAAGGGTTGATTCTGGAGTAGGATGAAAAGATAAATAACTTCACAAAATGGCAAGAGCAGCATATAATTTAAAATGTTTAAATTAGTCCACTACCTAGCTTATAAGCAAAGCCAGATAGTCTCTAATAAAGAAATCAGGTCAGAATTCACTTGACTGAATGGAAAAAGACCTCTGTGGAAGAGTGTACATTCTAAGATGGTATTATCTACTAAACGATCTCCATATTAAATACACACATAGTTGATTCAGGCCTGTTACAACTGATAAATTGAGGAAAGATGATTTTGGCTTAATTCTTGATATTTTCCTTTAAAGAAGTATTATTTTTGTAATATGTTGTCAATTTTTATTTACTTGGCATATTAAAAATCCTTAAAAATTAAAGTAGAAGATGATTTTAAAGACAGAAAATATCTCACTACACTGTATATATTTAACACATGTAAATATGTTTAAATGTATGTTGAATTATATCCATTATATCTATCAAATACCATATCAAAATGAACTACAGAGAAAAATCTTATTAACAAGTTTTTATTGAGAAGGGAAATAAAAACACTTTGTGATAAAATTAAAGATTTACATGGAAAATATTTCAGATAAACATGTTAAAATTGACAATTTTCATGGAATATTAAAGAGTAAAGTGGTAGACATGTACAACATTGCTAAATTAATTGAAATGTGGAATAGAAACATTTTATAATAGAATTGAAGATTTACGTGGAAAATATTTCTAATAACATTGTAGAAAATGTAGAAAAACATGTTAGAATTGAAGATTATCATGGAAAATTTTATATAGATATGATAATGTTAGGCATAAAAGTATTCCTAAGTTGATTGAAAGAGGAATTATAAACATTTTCTGATAAACTTGAAGATTTACATGAAAAATATTTTTGATAATATTGAGGAAATATTGAAATACATGTTAAAATTAAAGATTATCACAGAAATTATATTGATAATATTATAGGCTAAAAGATAATTCTAAGTTGATTGAAGGTGGAATCATAAACATTTTCAGATAAATTTGAAGATTTACATAGAAAATATTTCTGGAAAAATTCAAGAAATATACAGACAAACATGTTAAAATTGACTATTTCATGGAAAATTTTACATATAAATGGTAGATATAAAAATTCTAAATTAATTGAAGGTGGAATTAGAAACATTTGTGATAAAATCAAAATTTACATTGAAAACATTTCTGATAAAATAGAGGAAATATATAGAAAGACATTAAAATGGAAGATTATCATGAAAAATAATGCAGATAAAATGGTAAACATAAAAAATTACTAAATTAATTAAAAGGGCAATTATAAACATTTTCTAATAAAATTGAAGATATACATGAGAAATAGTTCATTAGTCTATGTCTTTTTATTGGGGGAGTTGAGTCCATTGTTGTTAAGAGATATTAAGAATAGTGGTTGTTGCTTCCTGTTATTTTTGATGTTATTTTTAAGTTTGTGTGGGTATCTTCCTTTGGGTTTGTTGGAAGAAGATTACTTTCTTGATTTTTGTAGGGTGTAGTTTCCCTCCTTTTGTTGGCATTTTCCATCATTTATCCTTTGTAGGGTTGGATTTTGGACAGATATTGTGTAAATTTGGTTTTATCATGGAATATCTTGCTTTCTCCATCTATGGTGATTGAGAGTTTTGCTAGGTATAGTAGCCTGGGTTGGCATTTGTGTTCTCTTAGGGTCTGTATGAGGTCTGCTCAGGATCTTCTAGCTTTCATTGTCTCTGGTGAGAAGTCTGATGTAATTCTGATAGGTCTGCCTTTTTAAGTTATTTGCCCTTTTTCCCTTACTGCTTTTAATATTCTTTCTTTGTTTAGTGAATTTGGTGTTTTGATTATTATGTGCCGGGAGGACTTTCTGTTCTGATCTAGTCTGTTTGGAGTGCTGAAGGCTTCTTGTAGGTTTATGGGCATCTCTTTCTCTAGGTTAGGGAAGTTTTTTTCTACAATTTTGTTGAAGATATTTACTGGGCCTTTAAGATGTAAATCCTTGTTCTCTATACCTATAATTCTTAGGTTTGGTCTTCTCGTTGTGTCCTGGAGTTCCTGGATGTTTTGAGTTTCCAGCTTTATGCATTTTGCATTTTCTTTGACTGTTGAGTTTGTTTTCTATGGTATCTTGAGCACCTGAGGTTCTTTATTCTATCTCTTGTATTCTGTTGTTGATGCTTTCATCTATGACTCCTGCATTCTTTCCAAGGTTTTCAATCTCCAGAGATGTCTCACTTTGTGATTTCTTTCTTGTTTCTACTTCCACTTTTATATCTTGAATGGATTTGTTCAGTTCCTCCACTTGATTGTTTGTGTTTTCCTATAATTCTTTAAGGGATTTTTGTGTTTCTTCTTTAAGGTCTTCTGCCTGTTGACCCATGATCTCCTGTATTTCTTTAAGGGATTTTTTTTGTTTCCTCTTTAAAGACTTTTACTTGTTGACTAATGTTGTCCTGTATTTCCTTTAATGGAGTTATTTAAGTCTTTCTTGAACCCCTCTATCAGCATCATGAGATACAATTTTAAATCCAACTCTTGATTTTCCAGTGTGTTGGGGTATCCAAGACTTGCTATCGTGGGAGAACTGGTTTCTGATGTTGCCATGTGGCCTTGGTTTCCATTGGTAGGGTTCTTGTGCTTGCCTTTTGCCATCTGGTTATTTCTGGTACTCGTTGGTATTGTTGTCTCTGGCTGGAGTTTGTTCCTCCTGTGGGCCTGTAAGCCTGTGTCCTTACTCCTCTGAGCTCAAAAGTGAAAACACTGCTGGGAGATCTCTCTCCTGGCTGGCTATGCACAGAAGGCTGTGGTTTTTCCTGTCTTCCAGGTGCAAATGAGGCGGGCAGACTTCTGTCCCAGCTGCTCCACTGATCTTATGCCCTGTGTGCTCCTAGCTGGCCCCCTCCAGAGAAAAGATGGAGATCTTACCTCTGCACTCAGAAGTGAAAGCACTGCTGGGATATCACTCTCTCCTGATGGGCTATGCACAGAAGGCTGTGGAGTTTCCAGGCTCCCTGGTACCTAACAACTTATTTAAATAAATATATTGATCTTCCTGTAGTCTATCCTTTATTGACATTATACATTAAAGTGATATTTTTGTTGTTGTAGAAAACATGTGGTTGTATGTGTGCTTTCTTTGGTCATTAGTTTTCCAAGGTAAGTGACTTTTGCAGCTCAGCCAGAAGGCTGGCTGCACCACATAGTATTTAATAAAAAGTAATAATTCATGCTACCTAGAGCATATCATTGAAGTTAATGCACATATGCAAAGTCTTAAATGAGGCAATACTTAGAAAGTAGAAGATAGTTTAAATTATACTTATAGAATTTTAGCTTAGTCATGAATTTTGTGCTAGATAAATGTGTAACATATTTAGTATAATAATTTCTGAAATTCTGAAATATGGATACAGAAAGTATGGTTCATTTACACAATACTACTCAACTCTTAAGAATGAGGACATCCTGAGGTTTGCAGGCAAATGGATGGAACTAGAAAATATGCTGAGTGAGGTAACTCAGACACAAAATGACATGAATGGTTTATACTCAATAATAAGTGGATATTAGCTCCCCCCAAAGAGTATACCCAAGATTCAGTCCATAAAACTCAAAAAATGCAAATAAGCTGAAGGGCCCCAGTGAGAATGTCATAGTCCCACTTGGGAGAGAGCAGAAAGCAACCACAAGGGGGTGGGAGAGATGTTCCAGGGAAAGGGGGTGGGGGTGAGAGGGAAACATGATCGAGTGTTGGGAGGGAGAATAGGACTAAAGCCCAGAGAACCAGTAGAAAAAAATGGAAACAGGTAACCTCAAGAGGTAGGAGGTTTGGGAACCCTTCATAATGTACTAGAGACCTGGGAAGTGAGAGACACTCAGAACTCAAAGGCAGGGATTCTAGATGAAATGCCCTACAGTGGGTAGAGGGAACATATAGAGCCCACCTCTAGCAGGAAGACAAGGATTCAAGTGAGGGATGGGATTGTCATCCCACAGTCAAAACTAAACCCATAATTGTTCCTGTCTGAAAGAACTACAGGGATGGATATGGAGTTGAGCCTGAGGAAAAGAAGATTCAGTGACAGGCCCAAAGTGGGATCTAGCTCAAGGGGAGGCCAAGATGTGACACTATTACTGAGGTTATGGATCCTTCACAAAAAGAGACCTATCATGACTGCTCTTTGAAAGACCCAACAAGCAGCTGAAAGAGTTAGATGCAGATATTTGCACTCAACCAATAAACAGAAGCTGCTGACCCATTTTGTTGAATTAGGGAAAAGCTGAAAGAAACTGAGAAGAAGGGTAACCCTGTAGGAGGACCAGCAGTCTTAATTAACCTGCATTTCTGAGAGCTCTCAAACACTGGACCACCAACCAGGCAGCATACACCAGCTGATATGAGGCCCCCAACACATATACAGCAGAGGTCTGCCAGGTCTGGTTTCAGTCAGAGAAAATGCACCTAACCCTTAAGAGACTGGAGGCCCCAGGGAGTTTAGAGATTTGATGGGGTGGAGAGTGGGGACATCCTTTTGGAGACAGGGGGAGAGGAGAGGAAGTATGGGATATGGAACAGTTGGAGGGTTGACCAGGAAGGGAATAAAATCTGGAGTTTAAAATAAAAAATAAAAAAATAAAAAATAAATAAATAAATATTAAAAATATCCCAATACAAAGAAGTAAAATAAAAAGTCCTACCCCTAACCAAGAAACTATTTGTAATTTACATTTATTTGGAAAAGGAAAATCTGTTTTTTGTAATGGAATGTTATTGAAAGTAGTATCCAAATTCTTTCAGGTCAGACCTCAGGTTCAAGAATAGTTGGAGAACTTAGAATGAGTTCCATGGGTTGCTTTCCTCCTCCTCCTCCTCCTCCTCCTCCTCCTCCTCTTCCTCCTCCTCTTCTTCTTCCTCCTCTTTTTCTTTGTCTTTTGTGTATATGTATGCATTTATTGTTTCATTTTTTAAGTACTTTTTGTCTTATGGGAATTTGTTTTGCTTTTGTTTTTATTTGGAGAAAGAACATGACATTGTGTGAGAGAGAATCTTAGAGGAACTGAAGGAGGGGAATATATGAACAAAATATATGGTAAGAAAAAATTTAAATAAAAATATAAACTAACAGAATGTTACCAATGAAAATAAATCAAAACTATCTGATGGCTAATTATTGTCAATGTACTGGGCCTTAAAATCACCATGGAAATGAATATGTATATCATTTTCTGATAGCAAGTTATTTTATTTGGTTAATTAAGATTACTATTACATGGGTAGAGTCTTAGAATAAGTTAAAAAAATAAAAGGGACTGAAAACATTTATTTTTTGACCTGAATTAATCATGTTTTAACTGTGGACACAATGTAATCAACTGCCTCTAACTCTTACAATTATTCTTTCTTCACTGTGACAAAATATACCTATTCGAACTGTAAAGGAAAGTAGCCCTTTCTTATTAATGTTTTTTTTTTTCCGGGGTATTTTGTTATAACAAGATAAGTAGCAAATATGGAAGGCATTTTTTTTTTACTAATTATTTTATTTATTTACATTTCAACTGTTACGCCTCTTCTCAGTTCCCTCTCCAGGAGCCCCATCACCACATCCCACCTACCCTTCTCCTCTAAGAGGGTGTTCCCCCACCCAACCCCTTCCATCTCATGCCTCGAACATTACCCTTCTCTTGGGATCAAGCCTCCAAGTACCAGGCACATTCCCTCCCACTGAGGCTAGTCAAGACAGTCCTCTGGTATATATGTAATGGGGGCTACAGACCTGCCCATGTATGTTCCTTAGTTGGCTTAGTCCCTGGGAGCGCTGAAGTCTGTTTATTTGATATTGTTCTTCCTATGGGGTTGTGATCTCCTTTAGCTCCTTCAGTCCTTCCCCTAACTCTTCCATTGGGGTTCCGGGGGCTCAGTCCAATGGTTGGCTGTAAGTATCTACATCTGCCTCAGTCAGCTGCTGGTAGAAATTCTCAGAGGACAGGCTCCTGTCTCAAAGCATCTTGGCATCAACAATAGTTTCAGGGTTTGGTGTCTGCTGCTGGGATGGATCCCAAAGTGGTATGGTCTCTAGATGACCTTTTTTTAGTCTCTGTTCCATTTTTGCCACTGCATTTCCTTTAGACATGAATAATTCTAGGTCAAAAATTTTGACTTGGGTGGATAGCCTATCCTTCACCTGGGTCCATGTCTATCTACTGGAGGTGGTCTCTTAAGGTTCTATCTCCCCACTGTTGAGCACTTTGGCTAATGTCAATTCCATGGGTTTCTGGGAGACTCCCACATCACTGGTGTCTGGGACTTTCTAGTGGTTCCTTGCCCTCTGGACTTCTCTCCTGTCTCTTCCCCATACCTGATCCTGTCCCCCTTTTTCTTCCTTCTTTGTTCTCCCACACTGGTCCCTCTCTTCCCTGGTTTCCTTATTTTGTTACCCATTCTAATTGTTATTGAAACCCCCACAGTTGATTCTGAGAGATAATATTCAAGTTCATAGAAACTCCCATCATGATTAACATTTTAACAAAATATCTTACATTTGATATTGTTATGTAGTAGAATACCCTGGCACAATTACCAGGATCAAAATTCAAGTGACTAGACGGGTCATGGGCCCTAGGGAGAATCTTCTATTAGCCTGCTAACTACTAAAGCAACTCCTAATGATTTGCCATTAAACTCGTATTTCACCAGTGAAGTTATTTATTTATTTATTTATTTTTTTGCAGCAAATGACATTTAACATAGCAACCTAAAGTAAGGAAAATAAAAGAATGTGGATTGCTTGCCCTACATGAAACACTTTTATCACAGCTCCTTCTTTCAAGGCTCATAGATCATTTCAGAAGATTGCAAAATCCAGAGGCAGTGGATGACTACAAGACAACAGTTTCTAAACACATTAGGGGAGCTCTACATATGAGCTCACACTAGCAGTGACACCATGCATAAAGTCTGGGTAGGCTCAAGCCAGATAAAATGAAGTCACGTAGCAGAATAAATGGTCATGAACTCCCTCTCCTCAAGAGGATATATATATATATATATATATATATATATATATATATATACATATATTTGTATGTATATATATACATATATTTTTTTCATAGTGTTGAGTATATACAGATTTTGGAGGGGTTCTGAAAGGAGCTGAGGAAGGGTTTAAACATAACCTAAACATAATGTATGAAATTCTCAGGAATTTATAAAACAATAAAAATACCTATTGCCTTAAGCCAGAAAAGAATGTAGAAAATATTTTGTGAATAAGTCAGCAAACATATGGAAAAATACCTTTATCAAACCCAAGACTAAACACAAATATTTAACCAATATTGCTGAGACATTTTTCATGAGAAATTTGTTTCTGGGTAGACAACGATATGTATCACACTTTTCTAAAATATATTAATTCAGGAAAGTTTTTACTGGAAATTTGTTTCAGCTTCCCTAGCTGTCTTTTTATGGTGGACAGTGATATTTCACATATATATTAAATTTGACTCACCCAATATGAGGAAAGAATTTAAGCAGATTTGAAAATATTTAACCTGTGACTATTTTACCTAAAATGCAAATTTCTGATTTCTCCTGAGCAATGTGATGCTTAGCACAGTGCCTACAATCATTCTTGACAGCTATCATCCATTCATTTCTGTCACGCTTCCCTCATTTATGTCACCTGCTTGTCCCCTGCAATTGACTTTCTGACCCTTTCAGTAGTCATTTTTGGCAATTTCAGTTTCAGCTTTTGTGAGTTGCATTTCAGGAACACAAAAATAAATTTGAAGTGTAGGGATCAATACAACAATGCCTTACGACTGCTCAATGGGGAAACTGAGTCCCAGTGAAACTGTATCCCCATTAAACATAAAGGCTATCTAAGATGGCCCTTATCATAAAATACAAATGGACTTTATGTTAAGTCCTACGACGTTGTTCCACCTTGTAGAGGATAGAGTGTATATTGGCAGCATTTGAGTCATAAGGATGCTGGTTGAAAAAGAAATGCAGATAGTTGATATACTTCTCATGCTGTGGGATGACTCCTGAGTCATCCTCATCTTTATGTACATCATTTGAATGATACATTCATTTTGCATTACATGTGTGTGAGAATCCTGAAACATATTTCAGTTACAGATTTGCCGTATTTTGTGAATTCAGTTAATTTAGTGGTAAGAGAGCTGTTATGTAGACCTCGTCAATAATTACACAGAAGGGTCTGTTAGACTAACAGATGCTGTAACAGTATAAACAAAATGTTTTGTTTAGAGTTCTGTTTAACTTTACATATTTAATTTTAATAATATTTTAGTTGAGTTATCATCATTTATAGCACTGCAAAATTAGTTTAAAACACACACAGCATGAAATTTTTATAATTATAAATGTATAGTGTTTCAGGGCGCAGCTGCCCATGAATTGATTAGCTATAGGACAGAAAATGCTTTACAATCAGAGTAGGATCTAAATTTCCAGAAAGCAAGAAAGGCAATTAGATGTTAAATGACAAACTTAATGAAGATACATCTCTTTTGATAGCACAAATTTGTTAGGATTCTCGTTATTAGGGCAACACATTTTATTATAAATGGTATTGCTTTTCAGATTGCATAGGATATTTTTTCTCAAGATCATAACAAGCATTCTTATTTTGAAAGCTATTTAAAGTGTTCAAGGCACTTTCACCTGGGTTATGGCCTTCTATCAGAATTACTGAAAAGGTTACTCTCTCAACCTACTTGTATTTCAAATTTATTCTTTATGCACCTGTTCAGAACTGCATGTAAAACCTGCATGTTGTTGGACACTAACTAGAAATAATGGACTATTTAGTGGAAGTTTCCTGAAATAAAGGTTTATAAATATGTTCTGTGAGCTATATTTGACCCTAAATATTTTATCTTGTACTCACATAGTTTTTCAAAGGGAATTTAGCCAGATTCAATAATCTAATAATTGCAGATTTCTCAAAATATCAGACTTTATTTCAAAGTAGGTGAACTTATTGTGTGCATCTATGTGTACCTGTTTGTGGCTGTGCACATTGCAGAGTGTGTGGAGATTCAAAGGACAGCATTTAAGAGTTGGTTCTCACTTCCAACATCTGGGTCCCTGGGATCAATTGCCATTGCCACTCTTGATGGGAAGCTTCTTTACTCCCTAACTTATTTCAACGGCCCAGTATATTGATTTTATATCTCCCTTGAAAATGATGCGAAGATTAGAATGCAAAATGTCTTAGGGTTTTTATTGCTGTAAAGCAATGCCATGATAACAGCAACTATCATATAGGGAAACATTTAATTGGGGCTTGTTTGTAGTTCAGAAGTTATAGTCCATTTTCATCATGGTGGGAAGCATGATAACATACAGGAAGACATAGTGCTAGAGAGGTAGCTGAGAGTTCAACATTCAGATTTTCAGGTAGCATGAGAAGAGTGACACTGGGCTTGGCTTGGGTGTTTGAAACCTCCAAGCCCACCTCCAGTGACACATTTCTTCCAACAAAGTCATGCATACTCAAAGAAGGCCATACCTCTTAATAGTGCCAGTCCCTATGGACCAATGGGAGGCATTTTCAAACTACCACATGAACCAAATACCTTATTTAATTACCTTAAACTATGCGTGTGATATCTCAATATGACTCCATTGTTAGTCTTAATATACTGAGCAACCTGACCTCCATTATTCATCTTGGCTGCCCTGACATCCCGTTGTTGACTTTTCATATAGTTTCCAGGTTTGGTACACATGAAAATTAAATTAGTTAGTATTCTTCTCTATGTGGCAGATTATCTGACAGAAATAACTTAAAGGGAAGGATTTAAAAAGTCCCATGTAGCCTCGAACTCATTTCTTGACTTTCTTCAGCAAATCATATCGGCATGCACCACCACAACCAGCAAAAAATTATCCACATCCCCCAACTCCCACCATGTTGCTACCCTGCCACAGACCAACAGTCAGCATAGCCCATGGAACCAGGACTCAATGGCCAAAATGCCCAGAAGTGGGGAAATAGAACCTGAAGAGACAACCTCCAATAGGTAGACAAGGCCTCCAGCTGAGGCAGCAGACACCCACCCACTTTCAAAATTTTTAACCCAGAATTGTTCCTTTCTAAAGGAAATACACAGACAAAGAAGGAACAGAGTCTGAAAGAAAGGCCACCCAGTGATCAGCCCAGCTGAAGATCCATCCAGTGCACACCCACCAAACACTGACACTGTTACTGATGCTATATTGTGCTGTAGATAGGAACCTGGAATGGCTGTCCTCTGAGAGGCTCTACCAACAGCTGACTGAAACACATGCAGATACTTACAGCCAACTATTGGACTGAGGTCAGGGATCCATATGGAAGAGTTTGAGAGAGGACTGAATGAGCTAACGAGGATTGCAACCACACAGGAAGAAAAACAGTGTTAACTAACTGGAACCCCTCAGAGGTTCCAGAGACTAAGCCAAAAGTCAAGGAACATATATGGGCTGATTAAAGGCCCTGTCACATGTATAGCCGAGGGCTGTCATCTCTGGTCTTAATGGAAGAGGATGTGCTTAATGTGCCCAGGCAACAGGCATGCTGGTGGGGGTGAGGTAGAGGTGGGCCAACAGGTAGGAGATCACCCTCTCAGAGGAGAGGAGATGAGGAATGGGGTAAAGAACTCAAGGTGGGGTCCAGGATGTAGAGCAACTTTGGGGATGTAAATAAATAAAATAATTTTATTTAAAAAATGGCTCATAGCTTTAGGACATACCAACCATCATGGTAGAGAAGGTAAGGCTGTTGGACAACCCAGTGCTCTCAGATACAAAACCACCAACCAAAGAGTATACCAAGTGCTTTCCCTCCTATTGATGCCAGATAAGGCTGTCCTCTGCTACTTATGAACCTGGAGCCATTGGTCCTTTCATGTGTATTATTTGGTTAGTGGTTTAGTCCCTGGGAGCTCTGGGGGTTTTCTGGTTGGTTGATATTGTTGTTCTTCCTATGGAGATGTAAACCCCTTCAGCTTCTTCAGTCCTTTCCCAAACTCCTCCATTGGTGTCCCTGTGCTCAGTCCGATGTTTGACTGTGAGCATCAGCATCTATATTGGTAGGACTCTGACAGAACCTCTCAGGAGACAGCTATATCAGGCTCCTGTCAGTAAGCACATCTTGGCATCTGAAATAGTGTCTGGATTTGGTGGCTGCATATGGGGTGGATCCCAGGTGGGACAATCTCTGGATGGCCTTTCCTTCAGTCTCTGCTCCTCCATTACTTGTGGGATACAAGCTGGTACAACCACTCTGGAAATCAGTCTGGTAGTTCCTCAGAAAATTGAACACAGTACTACCTGAGGATCCAGCTATACCACTCCTGGGCATATACCCAAAAGATGCTACAACATATAACAAAGACACATGTTCCACTATGTTCATAGCAGTCCTATTTACAATAACCAGGAACTGGAAAAATCCAGATGTCCTTCAACAGAGAAATGGATACAGAAAATGTGATACATTTACACAATAGAGTACTACTCAGCTATTAAAAACAATGACTTCATGTAATTCTTAAGCAAATGGATGGAACTAGAAAATATCATCCTGAGTGAGGTAGCCCAGACACAAAAGAACACACATGGTATATACTCACTGATAAGTTGATATTAGGAAAAAAGCTCGGGATACCTACAATATAATGCAGAGAGCATTTGAAACTCAAGAAGAAGGAAGACCAAAGAGTGGATGTTTCAGTCCTACTTGGGGGAACAAAATAATTTCAGAAGGTAAAGGGAGAAAAGAATCTGGGAGGGAGGGAGAGAGGAGGAAGAGGGAAAAGGTGGGACAGGATTTGATGCGGTAGGAGTAGAGGGAGATGTACTGAGGGTCAGGAAATTGAACAGAGGTGACTAGCAATGAGGAATGGGGAACTGGGGGCAGTCACCAGAAAGTCCCATATGCCAGGAAAGCAAGACACACCCAGGACCCAATGGGGATGACATTAGCTGAAATGCTCAACAAAGGGGAAAGAGAACCTGTAAAGACCATATCTAAAGTCCAAACAGTACTGCTCCAGGTGGTGTTTAGTGCTAAATCACATCAGTCTGTGGGGGCACATCCCACATCTAAACCACAACAATTATCATCAGTTTAGAATCCCTTTAATCAACACAACTGACTTAGTTGTAGTCTCTGAGGAGGGGACTGAGGCCAATCTTTTCACATTGAATATGTTTCTGATATTTATCTAGTTTGAGAAGCACAACTTTGCAATTTTGCAAATACACTCACATGCATATATGTGGACGACATATGAGTTCCATATAAGAACCAGGAACATTCAACAGGTAAGCACACTTCTTACACTATGCTGACAACCTGATCTCTGGAACTGTATTAAAAGCACCATGCAACAATCTGCATCTATTATCCTGGCTCTTCTGCAGGGACTTGGCTGTGGAAGACCAAAAAACATAAGCCAACTAGCATTAAGGTTTATGCTGCACAGACGTAGAAACAAGAGAGACCCTGTCTCAAGATGGTGGAGGCAAAAATTTCCCAAGGTTTCTCTCTCATTTCCACAAGAAAGTTCTAGCACATGCAACACCACCTTCCTTACCTACAAAGTAAATCAACTAAAAATTCAAAGTTGCATGTAAAGTTTTATTATATGAAATAGCTATAAGAGAAATTCATTATAATACAAGGCACACTGATCATTGTGTTCTTTCATTTTGACGAAAATATACTTACTTGTAAAAGGAAAATAAAATGATTTTGAAGGCATGGTACTTTTCTTATTTTCTAGATAAACTTTCAACTGAGTAAATAACTTCCTAAATATTCTTGCCAACAAGAAATTGATCAGTGATTTAATAATTGAAATAGTATTTTTTCAAATATAAGGAAAGACAGAATTTATCAAAACAAGTTTTAGGAAAAATTCAACATAGTTAATATTGGCTGTTGAAAGTTATAAAAATACTTCAAATTCTGTCAAGTATAGGAGTTTGTAGAACAATGCTAATTTTTTACTAGGATTACATTGTGAATATTTTTCATTATATTGTTATCCATTAGTAGATGCGAAAAAAATGATTGTACATGTTTAGAGTTAGGTTTATTTAAGTTTTAGCTAGTGAAGACATTGAAGTATGTCTTACTGTTGCTGATGTATAATGTACTGAAGTAGACAAGACCACCCAATGGAATTAAAAAGAACAATTTTTAATTATTCCTATAATTCCATTTTACTATTTATGTCACACAATCTGTACTCAGCATTAATACGTCAAGGCTAAAATTCTTTTGGAAACAAGAACATATTTGTCATACAAAATGTTTGTGTGATTTTCCTTTCCAGCTATTTAAGTTTTTGTTTTTCATAATGTCCTAGTTACATAAAAATAAAGTATTTCAATATTTCAATGGTATTTTAAGGTTTTTAAATGTGGAAAGACTTGAGATAATATTATATGAAAAATAGAATTATTGATACCTTCTTAGTTTTAACAATTATTTAAAGAGTTTGAACATATTCAATAAATACAGAGAGTGATATTGTTTTCTTATTTAAGTTAAGTTTGGGAACTCCACATGCTTTATATGATAAAATAAAAATTGTAAAATATGTTGTAGTACTTGTCAAATCCAAAACAATTAACATTAAATTTAAATTATATATCTATAATATACAATACTATATATGTATATATGTATATATATATATATATATATATATTCCTTCAATGTGGAGCTCAGTGTTTATATTTGTGTTTCTGAACTATGAAAATTCCAAATTAATTTGTCTCAGACATCAAACATACTGAGGAAAATAAGTACCTTTAGGAATCTTTGAAGATAATCCGATAAGATATGAAATAGAAAATTATTATTTAAATATTAAACATTAGCATACATTTTACAAATACACTCATCCTTCTTAAAATATATGTTTTAATTTTACATATTCATCTGTGTCTCTGTGTGGATTATGTACACATGTGGAAGGTTCTTAGGGAGGCCAGAGGCATTGGACTCCCCAGGAGCTAGACTTAAAGATGATTATATGTTGCCCAGTATGAATGCTGGAAATTGAACTTAGTTTTTTTGGAAGAGCAATAAATAAATAAATAAATAAATAAATAAATAAATAAATAAAGAGAAGCCATAAATACTGCCACCAATGTATTTTATTCTTTATATCTGAACTTGAACATTGTTTCTACTGGGAGTTTAGATTTATTTTTTTATGTATTTACTTACTTACTTACTTACTTATTTCCTGGTGTCCAAATCATTCCTTTTTTTAGATATGTATACGTTTCTTACTTCTTCCTGCTCTAACTTTTAGATAATATACTTCTAGATATTCATCCATTGATTTTAGATTTTTTCCAATTTCATGCATTATGTATTTAGTTTATATCCTAAAACTTTTATGAATTTCTTAGTGTCTATTGTAATACATTTTTTATTTTCCCTTTGTTACCTGGATTTGTCTGGCAGTTTAACAGAGTTATTGGTTATTTTATTTATGTTTGTATGTATTCAGGTATGTACATATTCCTCTTCAGGGCTGGATTCCAGGCATGTTTTAATGTAGCTAACTTTTACATGTGAGTGTTGGATTCTCATGACTGAACAATAAACATGTACTTACTAAACCAGGTACCTATCCACCTTTCTGAAATTTTAATGGAGGCTACTATATACAGGCTTCTACCTTTGGACAGTTTCCATTGTATAATGTAAATTTAAGTGCATCCTCATTCAATTTATTTTTTTTCCTTTTAAATTTCTCCAATGCTTTATTTACTCTTGAATATTATATTGTTCAAGTGGTATATATTTTTGAATTTTCTATAGTTACTCTTGTTGTTAGCTTCTAATTTTGTGGCATTGTTGTCAAAGTACACAATTTAGGTTTTTAATAATATTTTATTAATTCTTAAAGATTTCCCATGACATATTTTAATAATTTTATCTTCTTAGCCTAATTTCTCCCAGGTCCACCTTCACCTTTTCACTCCCGCCAACTTTTTGTCAGAAAGAAAGAAAGAAAGAAAGAAAGAAAGAAAGAAAGAAAGGAAGGAAGGAAGGAAGGAAGAGAAAGACAGACAGAAAAGAAGGAAGGAAGGAAGGAAGGAAGGAAGGAAGGAAGGAAGGAAGGAAGGAAGGAAGGGAAAGAAAGAAAGAAAGAAAGAAAGAAAGAAAGAGAGAGAGAGAAAGAAAGAAAGAAAGAAAGAAAGAAAGAAAGAAAGAAAGAAAGAAAGAAAGAGAGAAAGAAAGAGAGAAAGAAAGAAAGAAAAGTTAGGGAGGAAGGAAAAAAGAAGTCTAAAAAGAAAGAAAGATGAAAACAGATCCAAAATGTGTTATTTAAGTACTTTTGGGTGTTGGTGTTGCCCTAGAGAGAATCTATAGAGGAATTTTAATCAAGCAGCATGGTTTCTCTGACCACAGTCAAAGAGCATCTAATGTGATCTGCCTGGAATACACCCACATCCTTAGTGTGTGCCTTTAATCCTTCTGGCTAGAATCCTTTAGTCTACAGCTTTGATCTCAAGCAGTGATGTCTAATTTAAGAGCAAACAAAGTAATAGATCAAGGAACGAATTGGCAGAGTAATAGAACAGCACAGGAAAGAGAAGCTATTTAAGATCAGAGCAGGGAATTGGGAGTGAGTCAGTTGGGAGTCAGTGCTGTGAGTACAGTGCAGTGAGAATGAGTGCATGTCCACAGAGACAGTTGAAGCCAGAGAATAAGGAGGAGCCAGAGTTAGTTTGAGGCCAAGTGGAGCAATTCAATAAGAACCTGAGAAAAGTCAGAGAAAATCAGTCGACTTGAAAAAGACCTGTTGTGTCCTATTATATGATCTGTTTCATATAAAGTTCAGCAGGCTGATTTGTTATTATTCCACAATGTTATGTTGAGTGTTTTGTAGTCTCCTCAATTTCTATTTGTCATTTAATGTACACAGTTGTTTATGTTTTGCTAGAACTACCTGTCTATTGGTGAGAGAATTGTTTTGAAGTTAGTCATTGCTATTGTTACAGGCTTAATCTATTTCTTTATATCTAGAATTATTGGGGTATACATGTACTTGGTGGGTATATGCTAAAACTTGCAGTATTTTCCCTGCCAGATTATTAGCTTTATCTGTATGACGTTACCTTCCACCTCCTTATTCATTTGGTTTGAAATGCATTTTGTCAAATATGTGGAGTAGTAACAATTTTAATTTTCTAGTTTCATTTTCTTAGAATATCTTAATTCTACTTTGATCATGTGGTTCAAATATGTCTTGACATGATAAAAATTTTGATGGAAAAATATAAGAATCCTGATTTTCAATATTATCTTCTAGTCTATGCCTTTGATTCGAGAATTGAAAACATTAATATTTGAGATTATTCTTGAAAGTTGTCTTTTAAATCCTTTCTGTTTTAAAAATTATCTATTATTAGGTGGTTCCTCATTTTAGATTTGTTAAATTCTGCTGTAGTATAGTTTATTTTGCTGGTGAGCTCATGGATGTGTTTATATGTCTTTGTCTGAAAGAGTTATTCATCCAGAAATCTCTATGTAGCAGGGGCTCAGTGTTATGAATTTCTTTGCTTCTTTTATTTTTCATAATAATTCGAATATTTTATCTTCAGTTGTTACTGATAATTTTATTGTATATAATAGAATAGGCTAGAGTTATTTTTCAGAACTTGAGATATGCCATTCCAAGCCCACTACTGTTATTCTGAATGATTTATCTTTACATGTGACAAGAAACCAGAGGACAAAAGTAAACTCTTAGATGACTTATAAAACAGTCGAATGACCTAAGTAAATAATAAATATTACAGATGAAAGTAAATTCTAAAAGAGACAAATACTTTGAAAAACTCAAATTGAAATACTAAGAATTTATACTGTATGTCTGAATTCCATTCAGACATACAGTATAAATGTGACTTGGTGGGTTTTTTTACTTTTATCATTCCTTGTTCTGTATATCTTAGTTTGATTGTAATATGACACAGGGAAACATTTCTCTGTTATCTTTCTTGAGATGGATATTTCTTTACCTAGATGTAATTTTCTCTTATTCTATGGAAATGTCTTCTATGTCTTTATTTGAAATTCTACAGTATGTGTATTTTTTAATTCAATAATGTCCTATTAGTCTCAGGAGTTCTACTTATACATTGTTTACTTATCATGATCTTTGGGTAAAACTTTCAATTAATCTTTCATGTTTTTAAGACCTGAGTATTGAATTTTTTCATTTTATTGAGTTTTTTTTTCATTCTTAGTATTTCAATTTGAGTTTTTCAAAGTTTTCGTCTCTTTTAGAATTTACTTTCATCTGTAATATTTATTATTTACTTAGATCATTCGACTGTTTTGTAAATCATTTAAGAGTTTACTTTTGTCCTCTGGTTTCTTGTAAAATACTTCCTCCATTCAGACATACAGTATAAATGTATTTGAGTTTCTTCCTTGCTAGTGTATTTCCATCAGAGCTTACAGCTCACTTGATCCCAATTTTTCTGTATGTGTGTCTGTCCTCCCTTTGTTCCTGGCTAACCAAATCTCTATGACATTTGCGGCAGTGAATTTTCAATAAACATATTTTTAAAACACATAAGAAAAATGTTATTTGAAATGTATAAAAATAATACATATTACTCTATCTACTAATAAAGTAGACTTTTGTAGTAAGATGTAGGCTTTCATTACCAATTTTTGTTGACATATCAAAAAGCGAAAGGTTACTGTGACAGCTTTCCAAAATAATTCTGAAAAATCCCATGTTACTTATAAACAAGTATTTCATAAGGAACATTTAAGTGATAGATGCATTTTGCATTGTAGCCCTTCAAAACCATGTCTAGGAATCATGTCATAATTACATATCTATTGTCTCTCCATTGTTGGTGGGATTGCAAGCTGGTATAATCACTCTGGAAATCAATCTGATGGTTCCTCAGAAAATTGAACATAGTACTACCTGAGGATCTAGCTATACCACTGCTGGGCATATACCCAAAAGATGCCCCAATATATAACAAGGACATATGATCCGCCATGTTCATAGCAGCCTTATTTATAATAGCCATGAGCTAGAAAGAACTCATATGTCCTTCAACAGAGAAATGGATACAGAAAATGTGGTACATTTATACAATGGAGTACTACTCATCTATTAAAAAACAATGACTTCATGAAATTCACAGGCAAATGAATGGGATGGAAAATATGATCCTGAATGAGGTAACCCAATCACAAAAGAACATACATGTTATGCACACACTGATAAGTGGATGTTAGCCCAAAAAGTGGAATTAGCCCAAAAACTTGGAATATCCAAGATACAATTCACAGACCTCATGAAACTCAAGAAGAAGGAAAAGCAAAGTGTGGATGCTTTGGTCCTTCTTAGAAGGAGGAGCAAAATGATCACAGGAGGAAATACAGAGAAAAAGTATGGAACAGAGACTGAAGTTAAGGCCATCAAGAGACTGTCCCACATGGGGATCTATCTCATATACAGTCTCCAAACCCAGACATAATTACGGATGCCAAGAAGTGCTTGTTGACAGGATCCTGATATAGCTGTCTCCTGAGAGGCTCTGCCAGAGCCTGACAAATACAGAGACAGATGCTCACAGCCAACCATTGGACTGAGCACAGTGTCCCAAATTGAGGAGTTAGAGGAATGGCTGAAGGAGCTGAATTGGGTTGCACCCCCATAGGAAGAACAAACAATATTAACCAACCAGTACCCCCAGAGCTCCCAGAGACTAAACCACTAACCAAAGAGTACACATGGAGTGACACACGGCTCCAGCTGCATATGTAGCAGAGGATGGCCTTGTGGGGGAGAAGAGGCCCTTGGTCCTGTGAAGGCTTGATGTCCCAGTGTAGGCCAAAGCCAGCATGGGAGACAGGAGTGGGTAGGTGAGTAGGTGAGCACGCTCATAGAAGCACAGGAAGGCAAGATGAAATAGGGGGTTTCTGGGGGTGGGGAAAACAGGAAAGGGTATAATATTTGAAATGTAGAAGATAAAATATGCAATTAAAAAAAGAAATTACATCTATATCTAAAGTGAAATAATATGACCTGTGCTTATATTGTTGAATAAATGAATAAATACAGCTATGTCCAAATTATTGCTTAAAACCAATGTTTGCTATAACTCCTGAGTTTCATGCCTATTCTTCCTGGTACGTGTGCCATCTGTACCACCAGGGTTAAACATTCTGAATTTTACTCGACATATAGTAGTTTAATTCATTTTTACCAAGAATAATGGAAGTGGCACTCAACATTATTCATGATTAGAGAATTAGAAATTAAAGCCACACAAAGTACTATTGCAAAGCTAAGAATGCATATTAAAATCCAAAGTACCAAGTGTCGAGGAAGTATGTAGAATCATATCTCCGAAGGATGACAGTTGAAAGCAGCTTGTTTGGGAAACAAGTAGACAATTTTCAACAAAAATAACCACGTATCATTATCCCGATGAGCTCACATCTTAGTTGTTGTTCTGTTGGAGTGATGAAACATCATGACCAAGGCACAGTCACAAATGAAAGCATTTAGTTGCAGGCTTGCTTATAATTTTATAGGGTTAGTCCATTATCATTAATCATAGTGGGAAGCTGAGATGGTATGAGAGCAACAGCTGAGAACTTTACTTCCTAATCTGAGTTCCAGGCAGAGAGAGAGGCATATTGGAAAGACATGGGCCTTAGGAACCCCAAAGCCCAAATCTGCTGACATACCTTCTTCTAAATGCAGATCTACTCCAACAGGGTCATACTGCCTAATCATTACCAAGCAGTTTCACTAATTGAAGGATAAGCAACAAATTATATGTGCTTATGGAAGTAATTATTATTCAAATTACCACACTCCATTTCAAGAGAAATTAAATTTATATGAGGAAAAGTCTTCGTGACATTTTTTTTTTTTTGATACGTTCATTCATAATCTTCCAATAAGAACAAATCAGGATTTCTTGAACTGATGAATAAGCAAATAGTCGTGCATCCAAAATGAAATACTGCTCCCTCTTTTAGGAGAACCATATTCATTGACACAATATATGTTATAAACAAAATTGGAAAAAGTACTCATTTTCTAACAGTTAAAAAAATGTCCAGATAGAGACAGGGGAGACTACTGGCACAGAATTTTATGGCTTTCGGCATGTTGACAAGCAATCCCATGCTGCCTTTCTTTCCTGCTGTATGTATTACATGGCCTTTGTTTTCTTGTTGGTCATCTGACAGTACTGCAATTCCAGGCCTTACCTCTGCATTCTAGGTCAGAAAAAAGAGAAAGTTCATGAAGTCTTATCTTGAAATGTACCCCAACTCCACCTCTGACTAGGCAGAAACCTCAGCCATGCTAGGCAAGCATTATCCCTCAGGCCATGCTTTAGGTTTTTAGTTTTAGCTTAGAGTAGCCTTCAGATCATTTTGTTGCTAGACTAGGCTTGGCACTTTTGACCTTTCTTCCTCAAATTCTTGAGTAGCTGGTATTACAAGTATGTGACACCTCTTTTCTCTAAGTAGCTATTTGTTGTATAATTTATATGTCACATACTAATAAAATTTAACAACAGTATTTAATATTTTGCATGAAATGTTCAGAAACATCATGCAACCATTACTACACATATTTAAATATTTGCTTCACCCTAAGAAGATTCCTTATGCCTTCTTCTATCAAATTCTGCCAGCAACTTTAGTGACCAGGAGTTACTAACAATCTCAATCAATAGACTTACCTTTTCTGGACATTTTCTGCAAACAGAATTGTACAGAGTAAAGTCTATTGTTTTGATCCTTTTAACTTAGCATAATGTTCGTGTTTATCTATTTTGTAATGTACAGAAGAAAAACAGATAAAATAAAGAAGTTCATTCTGAGGTCAATAGAAACCAGGAGGACAGAATGATTAAGACCACAGGGTGGAGAGAACAACAGAGGAAAGTAGGGCACTGAGAATGGCAGGGTGCTGATAAAGACTGACAGTGGCAGCAAACTGATTGAATTGTGAGCTCTCCGGGAGATTTCTTATTGTATAGAATAAGTACTGTGGCAAAGACAGTTGCATAAAAGCACATCACCCTGTCCTGTGGAAATCCCGAGTCGTCCTGGGATTGAGAACAAAGTGGGTATTTTCACATATAAACAAGATGAGGAAAGAACTGGTTAGCAGTCTTTTTATTTCTTCGATCTGATAGCTTAAAATAACTTGGTAAATACAATCTTCTCAATACAGGAGCAACTTAAAACTGCAGCAAAATTAGTCCTCACAGGTGTGATAAAAGATAGTAAAATTACCCAGGTACCAGAAGAGAGAATGTGTAGCCCAAGTTGTTATAAGCCTGAAAATTTGCAGAAAATTATTTCACAATTCCTGGCAAGGAATAAAGAAAGCTAACCCAATACAGGAACATTATAGAGTTTTGTTGTGATAGTGTATCATAAATAAATAAATACATAAATAAATAAATATTATTAAGTTCTCAGAAAAGAGGTAAAAATATACAAGAAGTCATAAATCAGAGCTCTGTCACTAATCTACTATAAGCAAAATTTAATTGAAAAAAAACACTAGAACATAATAACTAAAAAGTAGGAACCACATTTTATATTAAGAAAAAAATCCAAATTGTAGATGAAAAACAGAGACAAAAATTTCTAGTTACAGCCTCATTAAACAACCTAGGATAAAAAGTGGAAAGACAAAGTGTTATCGCAGAAAGGATAAGCAACATAATACAAATTAAACTAAATATAAATGGATTAAATGCACTCTTTACAAAAAGGTTTGGAAGCTAAACCCTGAAAGGAGAAACAGCAGGCAAATGGTCAGGAAGGGTTGCAGAATGAAACCTTATGCCCTTGAAAACAGTTAGAAAGAAAAGTATTTCCAATATTGGTAACTCTTGTAGACCTGATAATACAAAATCACCTGCAGTAGAAATTAGGAATGTTTCAGCCATAGTAACCTTGTGCATGGTGTAAATGCCTAATCAAGAAATTAACTGTTTCAACTTTCTTAGTTACTGTGTATATAGATTTGGTTGTTATGTCTATTGCTGCAGCTACTTTGTAGTTGGAAACTTCTTCAGAAGGAACACCTATTATCTCTGTTACAACTCTAGCTGGTTATACTAACTGGGCTTCTTTACTAAATTTCTACTTGATTTTTTGTGTATGCAATTACATGATGTTGGCTATATCTATCTCTGTGATACCTTCATTAATTATTTTAGTTACATGATATTTATTCTTTTACTTTGGCTTTCTGTATACCTAAAAAATGCACTCATTCAAAGCTGAAAATATGGCTATCATACACTTTCTACAGACCATAAAAAACACTCAGACTTTATACAGTCTAACCCAATATGACTGCTTAAAGTTGTAAACTGCTATTTTTTTTTTAAGATTAGAAGAGAAGAGTGAAGAATAGGCCAAAATCAGGGTACGGAACCTTCATTTATTTTGTATTGCCTCAGTTTTGTTTTGGTCTCTGTGTTATTTTCAACTGTTCATTATTTCCTTACCCATGTCTACCATATTCTTTCACGTATATGAGTTCCCTTCCTTCAAAGTAAAAATTAGCAAAAAACATTTCTGTACATAACAAAGGAAACTAAAAATCTATTTGCTTTTGTTTTAAATTTAGTGTTATTGATAATCAGTTTTTATTAATTAAAATATTTTGTTTTGCTTTATTTAATTTTTTGTCTAACCACACACTAAATGTATTTCCAAACAGCTATAAATGGAAAGGTTAACTGGACTGTCCAATTCTTAGTGGAAAATGTCTATAAATGAAAAAAAGACTATCTTTTAACATGGTTACAAACAACACAAAGGTGGTGGTGGTTTGGAGGAAGGTACACATTGAAACTGTGTATTAGAGAAGCAGTTAAATGTTTTAAGGTGGGGTTAGTAGGCCATCTTATTAGGAACCTGGAAGATGGTGGTGCTGAGGGTAATTTGAACTGTTGGGGTCTAACTCAAGAGGTTTCAGAGGAAAAGAACACTAGTATGTGACCTGAAGCCTGTTCTTGTGTTATTTCGGTATAGAATGTGGCTTTGCCCTTGTCTGTAAAGTTTGCCTGGGCTAAATTGAAGAGTTTTGGATTCATCCCATTAATAGAGGAAATCTCAAAACAGTCTAGTATTGATGCTGTCACGTGGTTATTAGTGTTCATTGTTTTGTAGATTTATAATGGAAAAGAGCAAGCTGAGCCAGTAAAATTACAAAATGTATGATGAACTGAAGAGAAATGGGGAACCAGGAAGTAGAATGGAGCTGAGTCCTGTGTTTGAGTAGATTAAACAGATTAAGAAATGGAATAAAAACGGTAGTGGTCTCTTGGCAAGAGCCCCACAAAGCTAAGATTCCAATTGGTGAAAAAGAATTAATGAACAGCTTAGATCCAGGCATGGTGGTGCATGCCTTTAATCCAAGGTGAACCTTGGATTGCTTGTAGATTCTAAAAGTTTGTAGATATTTAATGACAATACTTAAAAAGCAAAGGCTGCCAAATCTCTAAGTCCAGGACCAAAGCAACTCACAGGACAGCCAATCTTAGGGAGTGAAGGAAAACATTGCAAACTGAAAGCTGGTGAAGATGTAATTGGCCTAAAGGGTCATGTTCCAGCTTTAGCAAGCAGCAGAACTTAACAGCTTCAGTCACATGATTCTAGCATCAGAATCAGGGATAGAAGAAAGCGGTTATGGAGACTCCCTCTACAACTAAGGGATGAAGCTGGGGCCAAGTGTTTAGTGGGCATGGAAGAGTGTCCCTGTGTGTAGGCCCAAAGAGGTCATTGTATGAAGCTGTGAAGGTGAACCTTGGATTGCTTGTAGATTCTAAAAGTTTGTAGATATCAGAATCTTGGAATGCCCAAGATTAGAAAAGCTGCTACTAGAGAATGGATATATCTCAAGAAAAAGAAGTGTATTGTGGTCAACAATGATGAAAGGAGCTCTGAAGACCACTTTGACTTCAGACATGGAATTGCAGTTTGGTGTTTGCCCAGCTAGTTTGTTAGTCTTGATTTGATCCATTATTTTTCATTATGCTCATTTTCCTACATTTTTGGAATGATAATGTATATCTGTGTCATTATATGTTCAAAGTATGTAAGCTATTTTTAATTTTGATTTTATAGGAGATTAGAGTTAAGAGACTGCATGAATCCCAGGAGATAGTTTGAAATTTGGGCTTTTAAACATTGTTGAGACTGTGATAGACTAAATGCAATTTTAATTTTAAAAAGTATTTTATTAAATGATTCTAGTTATTTTAAGGATTTTGCTTTTAACTTATAAATTATGTTCAATACTCTGTACTAATTATACAAACCACTAGATTATACAAAAATATTTTCATATAAGTATACTCTGTACTTTGTGCATATTTTCCTATTTTGAAAGATTTTTAAAATGGTTATAAACTATTTCTTTGTATGGAGGCTTCAAATTTTCCAAGCAACTAATATTTCCATCTTCAATTACTATTCATGATTGGGGATTGATTGGGGTTGGTTGGGGAAAAGTGGGGAGAGGGCTTACAGGACTTTTGGGGAAGGGGACCAGGAAAGGGGAAATCATTTGAAATGTAAATAAAGAATATATCTAATGAAAAAAGAAAGAAAGAAAACTGAAGGGAAAAAAACTCTAATGGAAGCACATAATAGCTTTAAAGTGAAGGTAAACATGATGAAAAGGCCATTTCTAGCTAGCTTTTACAGGCTTTTCCTGGATTTAGACTCAATATCAATATCATGAGGTAAAGAAGCAAGGTGGACATTAAAAGGAGAAGCAATTTCAGTGAGAGTCCAGGAGCTTTGGAAGCACTGTAAAGCCATCAGGCTCTTTGAGCTGGTATGCCTTTGAACTGGCTGCTTTTTTCCGACTAAATGCATTTTGCATTATATTTTGGCAACAAGTGTATTGGATTCAGAGTGTGAAAAGTGATGATTTGAATAGGTACCATAGACTCATCTGTTTAAATGATTGGCCCAAAGAGAGTGGCACTACATGGTATGGCCATGTTTGAATAGGTGTAGCCTTGTTGGAGGAAGTGTGTCATTGTGGGGGCAGGATTATATGCTTAAGCTACACACAATGTGGTTCATAGTCTTCTTCTATCATCTGTGGATCAAAATGTGGGACTCTCTGTTACTTCTCCAGCACCATGTCTGACAACATATCTCCATGTTTGCCACCAGGATTATGGGTTAAACCTCTAAACTGTAAGTCATTCCCAATTAAATGGTTTACTTTATAAGAGTTGCTATGGTCCTCATGTCTTTTCACAGCAACAGAAACAATAACTAAGACCCAGAATAGACATATATTTCAAAAGTGTATGAACAATGAGCTCAACAGATGCTTTAGTACCTCTGCAAATATTCCAAACTGCAATTCGTTTATTTGATTGCTTCCTACTTTCTTCCTCATGGTTTCTAGCACATGTTTTAGAGACTGACAGATTAGTGATTAATCATTGACTCCCACAGATGACATTTCAAAATGTTCTTCGAAAGATAACACACCTAGCAGTCAATAAGATTGTAGAAAGAAGCAACGAATAATCCATATGCTACCAGCTTACTAGGAAAATACTACTTTGTTTCATAGCTTTTCCCATATTGTCCTCTGCAGTAGTCAGTTTTCTCTAGTGTCCCAGAACTTATTGAATGTCTCTATATATTAAGGGAACTTATTGTAATGTAATGACTTACAGTCTGTAGTTCAACTATTCCAACAACGGACAGCTGTTGATGGGAAGTCCAAAAATTTAGTAGTTTCTGGGTTCCACAAGGCTAGTTGATTCAACTGTTTTCTGTATAATCTGGAATTCTGAAGAACTAGGTTGCAACAGATGTGCTGGCAAGTATAAGCAGGCAAAGAGTGATTCTTACTTCTTCCAATGTTCTTATACAGGCCTCCAGCAGAAGGTGTGGCCCAGATTAAAGGTGTGTACCACCAAGCCTGAATCTGGGACTTGCTTTGTCTGAGGATGGCCTTGAACTCAGAGAACTGCTAGCCTAAGTCTCCTAGGATTAAAGGTGTGTAACACTTTACCTGGGACTAATCTTTTCATGGCCACTGAGTCTCAAGATCTTCATGTCAAGATCCGGGTCAGAAGCCTGTGTCTTCAAGCCTTAAGATCTGGATCACTGGTTTGCACTCCAAAATGTATAAGAACTTAAGAAATTAGACTCCGACAAACCAAATACTCCAATTAAAAAGTGGGGTACAGAGAATTCTCAGGAGAGGGATCTCGAATGGTGGAGAAACACAGAAATGTTCAAATTCTTTAGTCATCAGGGAAATGCAAATCAGAATGACCTTAAGATTATACCTTACACTAATCAGAATGGCTAAAATAAAAAACTGAGGGGACAGTAAGTACATGCTGGTGCGAATATGGAAAAAGAGGAACCTACATGTGTAATCCCTCATGCTGCTGGGATGACAAACTGGCACAACCACTCTGGGAATTAATCTGGCAATTCCTCAGAAAATTACTATGGTGTGCTTACAGACAGGAGCCTAGCATGGCTGTCCTCTGAGAGCCCTAACCAGCAGCTGACTGAGACTGATGCAGATAGATACTTACACTCAACCATTGGATTCAAGATGAGGACCCCTATTGTTGAATTAGGGGAAGGATGGAAGAAGCAGAAGAGGAGGGTGAACCCCATAGGAACACCAGAAGTTTCAACTAACCCTGACCCCAGAGATCTTTCAGACACTGAGTCACGAACCAGACAGCATGCATGAGCTGGTCCAAGGCCTCTGACACATGTATATCAGAGGACTGCCTGGTCTGGCCTCAATGGGAGAAGATGCAACTAATCCTCAAGACTTGAGACCCCAGGGAGGGGGAAGCACTAGAGGTGGAGGAGCATCCTCTGAGAGACAGGGGGGAGGAGGAATAGGATGAGGGACTGTGGGAAGGTGAGGCAATAGATGGATTATAAAATAACAATGATGATAATGATAAAGATAATGATAATGAAAGGAAGGAAGGAAGGAAAGAAGGAAAGAAGGGAGGAAGGGAAGAAGGAAGGAAAGAAAATGATAGCTACTCAGGATATATGTGTGAGTTTAGGATTCAGATTCCAGTAGGTGACCCAAAGAGACATATTTAGATCTCTGCTGAGTCTTCCATGCTATAAACCTTATTTTCCTGAGTCCAATTTTTGTTTTCTTTCTATATAACACATGTTCATTTCAATACTCTGAATATGCACCATGACAAAACAAGATATGCTTGCTTGTTTGTTCATTTGTTTTTAAACTCCTCTTCTTATTTTTTCCGTTCTTCAAAAAAGTTGGAAATTCTCCACTTCTCTAATAAATACAAACAAAATGGAAGAAGACCCATGGTGGGCGAATGAGGCAGAAACACTGGTAACTCAGAGCCGAGCAGGCAGGAGGTCGTAGATGCAGCTCACATGAGAAGGGGTTGAAAAGGTCCTTAAAATGTGGCAGTGGAAGGAAAGAAATGGACTTCGCAGAGAGAAAAGGGCCTTGGAGAGTCTGTCAGGAGAATCCTGAGAGTGATCTTAAGCAAAGAGAACAGGTCTTGGAACTCTCCAGAAGCAGGAAACATAGGACATTGGAGTTGTGGAATACTATACTGTCTCCTTAATTTAGTCTTCTGTGGCTCCCAAGAGGGAACTGAGCTCCAAATAAAGGCTATCCTTCATATTGTTATTAATTCTCATGTTCAGAATTGGGCATATCCACCTCACCCTTCTGATGGTAAGAATTTGGTAGGGTCAATGGTTTCTTTGCAGCCTTCAACATGTTAGTTGAGAACAAACCAGTCGAGGATTAAGTGAAGTGACAGGAAAAGTTATCACATGATAATGCAAGGCACAATAGAAAAAGGAAGCTCACTGCAAATGGAAAAAAACTACAAGCATTTTATTTATTGAAATTGCCACTGATGTTGAGCACATATGAGCTCTCTACTAACTGATATGCCAAATTAATGTTCACAAAAAAGGCCTTTTTGAAGACTATTCATCTATCTATCTATCTATCTATCTATGTATCTATCTATCTATCTATCTATCTATCTATCTATCTCCTCCCTCCCTTCTACCTCTCTCTCCTTCCTCCCTTTTTTATTCTCTCTTGCTGTTTCTATATCTCTCTGTGTCTCTATTTCTCTCTCTCTCTCTCTCTCTCTCTCTCTCTCTCTCTCTGTGTGTGTGTATTTGTGGTGTGTGTGTGTGTGTGTGTGTGTGTGTGTGTGTGTGAGAGAGAGAGAGAGAGAGAGAGAGAGAGAGAGAGAGAGAGAGAAGATAGGACCAAATGGAATTAGATATTAGCTACTAGGAACAGAGATATAGTTAAATAAAATGATATGACTAAAGTAAAAATCAATAGGAAAGGGAGGGAAGAGTTACGTCATAAATCTAGTTTACAATGTTATATTTTACTACTGCTCTGCAATGGGCATTTCAAAATCTCCACTTAACAAAGCACAGAGTGAACCGAACAAACTGAAAGGGCTTCCCATGCCAACATTTCACTAAGCCAAAAAGGACAAGGCTTTCATTCAGTTGTTTATCCTTCATCTGTCTATGACAAAGTAATTAATCCCCAACTATTTGACCGGATTTTCTTTAAAGTCCCTTTCATCCTTTTCCCCTTCTTATGTCCATTAGTTCTGAGCTGCTCTTCAGTGTAGTCTGTGGGGACTGAACCCAGTGTGACTGAGTATGAAAGCAATCACTGACAACATCAGAAGTCACATGATGTTCTTGAGACAAAGGGAAATTAAGCACTACATTGTTGCACTAATTCATCTTTGATGAATACAAAATAACTTAGCAAAAGAAAGTTCAAACTGGAATTATGATGAGGCAAGTCCATTAGCACTCCAGCAAATCCACATGAGTTCTGGAAGGTTTTTAGGGATGGAACTAAGCCTTCTAATTATCTTTAGACTGAATCATATTAGAAATTGAGCTCTATTCCCTCCTGTATCAGACTCACTAGCTGTTAGTTACTTTGGGAGGAGTATTAACCCTTCAGGCCCTACAAGATCTCTTCTCCAGTGGATTGGCATTTAGCAGCAGAAATAGCATATTTCATATAAATACCTCTGGGGCTTTCTCATGCCTATAGGTTATGTATGACTCTCTCTTACTCATGAAAATAAGTTAGCATTAAAAATCTTCAACTTTTTCCCATTACTATAAGACTGGCTGTATTCACAATTCCTGTGCTTAGTTAACATGGAAGGATTTCAGATCTATCTTCATTTTTTTCTCTAATTTTTAAGTTTCGCATAAGCATAAATATTTCAGTTTTAGGGTTTTTTAAAAAAAAAAGAATTTATTTTTTAAATTATGGTTTGCTGTTGTTGTTAATCATTCCATTCATTTACTTCTTAAATGATATCCCCCTTCTTTGTTACCCCTCCACAACCCTCCCATCCCATCTGCTCTCTTCCCTCTCCCCTTTGCCTCTATGAGGGTGCTTCTCCACCTACCTACCCACTCTTGCCCCCATGACTCCTGCATTCCTCTACACTCTGGCATCAAACCTCCACAGGACCAAGGGCCTCCCCTCCCACAAGACCATCCTCTGCTACATATGTACTTGGAGCCATGGATCTCTCCCTGCATACTCCTTGGCTGGTGGTCTAGTCCCGGGGAGCCCTGGCTGGTCCAGCCAGCCAACATTGTTCTTCCTTTAATTTTTCCACTTTTTTAAAAATTATTTTCTATATTCTTTGTTTATATTCCAAATGATTTTCCCTTTCCCCATTCTCCTATCCCCCTAAGTCCCAAAGCCCTCTTCCCTCCACCAGTTCCGCAACCAACCCCCTCCCAATTCTCTGTCCTGGCAATTCCCTACAATGCTGCATCAAGCCTTTCCAGGACCAGGGCCCTCTTCTTCCATCTTCTTGGGAATGATTTGATATGTGGATTGTGTCTTGGGTATTCAGAGCTTCTGGGCGAGCATCCACTTCTCAGTGACTGCATTCCATGTGTGTTCTTTTGTGAATGAGTTACCTCACTTAGTATGATATTTTCCAGTTCTAACAATTTGCCTAAGAATTTCATGAATTTATTGTTTTTAATTGCTGAGTACTATTACATTGTGTAAATATACCACATTTTCTGTATCCATTCCTCCATTGAGGGACATCTGGGTTCTTTCCAGCTTCTGGCTATTATAAATAAGGCTGCTATGAACATAGTGAAGCATGTGTCCTTATTGCATGCCAGGGAATCCTCTGGGCATATGCCCAGGAGTGATATAGCAGGGTCCTCTGGAACTGTCATGCCCAATTTTCTGAGGAATTGCAAGACTGATTTCTAGAGTGGTTATACCATCTTGCAATTCCACCAGCAGTGGAGGCATACTCCTTGATTTCCTCATTTTCGCCAACACCTGCTATCTCCTGAGTTATTAATCTTTGTCATTCTGACTGGTATGAGGTGAAATCTCAGGGTTGTTTTGATTTGTATTTCCCTAATGACTAATGATGTTGAACATTTCTTAAGGTGCTTCTCAGCCATCCGAAGTTCTCCAAGTGAAAATTCTTTAGCTCTGTGTTCCTTTTTTAATAGGGTTATTTGGTTCTCTGGGGTCTAACTTCTTGAGTTCTTTGTATATATTGTATATTAGCCCTCTGTCAGATATAGGGTTGGTGAAGATCTTTTCCCAATTTGTTGGTTGCTGTTTTGTCTTTTTGAAGTGTCCTTTGCCTTACAGAAACTTTGTAATTTGATTTGGTCCCATTTGTCAATTCTTGATCTTAGAGCATAAGCTATTGGTGTTCTTGTCGGGAAAAATTTTCCCTGTGCTCAGGTCCTCAAGGGTCTTCCCCAGTTTCTTTTCTATTAGTTTCAGTGTGTCTGGTTTTATGTGGAGGTCCTTGATCCACTTGGAGTTGAGCTTAGTACAAGGAGATAAGAATGGATCAATTCGTATTCTTCTGCATGCTGACCTCCAGTTGAACCAGTACCATTTGTTGAAAAGGTTATCTTTTTTCCACTGGATGTTACAGCTCCTTTGTCGAAGATCAAGTGACCATAGGTGTGTGGGTTCATTTCTTGGTCTTCAATCCTAGTCCATTGATCCATCTGTCTGTCACTGTACCAATACAATTCAGTTTTTAATATTATTGCTCTGTAGTATTGCTTGAGGTCAGGGATACTGATTCCCCAGAAGTTCTTTTACTGTTGAGAATAGTTTTAGCTATCCTGGGTTTTTTGTTATTCCAGATGAATTTGAGAATTGCTATTTCTAACTCTATGAAGAACTGAGTTGGGATTTTGATGGGGATTGCATTGAATCTGTATATTGCTTTGGCAAGATGGCCATTTTAACTATATTTATCTTGCCAATTTACGAGAATAGAAGATTTTTTTCCATTTTCTGAGGTCCTCTTCAATTTCCTTCTTTAGAGACCTAAAGTTCTTGTCATACAGATCTTTCACTTGTTTGGTTAGAGTCACATCAAGATACTTTATATTGTTTGTGGCTATTGTGAAGGGTGTCATTTCCATAATTTCTTTCTCAGCCTGATGCTCCTTTGAGTATAGGAAGGCTACTGATTTGTTTGAGTTGATTTTATATCCAGCCACTCTGCTGAAGTTGTTTATCAGCTGTAGGAGTTCTCTGGTGGAGTTTTTGGGTCACTTAAGTATACTATCACATAATCTGCGAATAGTGATAGATTGACTTCTTCCTTTCCAACTTGTATTCCTTTGACCTCCTTATGTTGTCTAAGACCTCAAGTACTCTATTGAACCTCTAGTACTCTAGCTAGAACCTCAAGTGCTATATTGAAAAGATATGGAGAGTGGGGGCAGGCTTGTCTAATCCCTGATTTTAGTGGGATTGCTTCAAGTTTCTCTCCATTTACTTTGAAGATGGCTACCAGTTTCCTGTATATTGCTTTTACTATGTTTAGGTATGGGTCTTGAATTCCTGTTCTTTTCAAGACTTTTAGCATGAAATGATGCTGAATTTTTCAAATGCTTTTTCAACATCTAATGAAATGACCATGTGGTTTTTTTCATTGAGTTGGTTTATGTCATGGATTGCATTGATGGATTTCCCTATATTGAACCATCCCTGCATCCTTAGGATGAAGCCTACTTGATCATGGAGAATGATCATTTTGATGTGTTCTTGGATTCGGTTGACAAGAATTTTATTGAGTATTTTGGCATTGATGTTCATAAGGGAAATTGTTCTGATGTTCACTTTCTTTGTTGAATCTTTGTGTGGTTTTGTATTAGGGTAATTGTGGCTTCTTAAAACAAGGTGGGTAGTTTCCTTCTGTTTCTATTTTGTGGAATAGTTTGAAGAGTATTGGTGTTAGGCCTTCTTTGAAGGTCTGATAGAATTCTGCACTAAAACCATCTGGTCCTGTGCTTTTTTTGGTTGGAAGACTTTTTATGACCCCTTCTATTTCTTTAGTGGTTATGGAACTGTTTAGATGATCTATTTGATCCTGTTTTAATTTTGGTATATGGTCTCTGTCTAGGAAATTGTCCATTTCCTCCAAATTCTCCAGTTGTGTTGAGTATAGGTTTTTGTAGTAGGATCTGATGATTTTTTGAATTTCCTCAGTTTAGGTTGTTGTATCTCCATTTTCATTTCTAATTTTTTAAATTTGAATACCGTCTCTGTGCCCTTTGGCTGGTCTGGCTAAGGGTTTATTTATCTTGTTGATTTTCTCAAAGAACCACCTCCTGGTTTTGTTGATTCTTTGTATCATTCTCTTTGTTTCTACTTGATTGATTTCAGACCTGAGTTTGATGATTTCCTGTCTTCTACTCTTCCTGGGTGAATTAGCTTCTTTTTGTTCCAGGGCTTTCAGGTGTGCCATTAAGCTGCTAGTGTATGGTCTCTCCAATTTCTTTTTGAAGGCACTCAGGGCTATGGGTTTTCCTCTTAGCACTACTTTCAATGTGTCCCATAAATTTGGGTATGTTGTGCCTTCATTTTCATTAAATTCTAAAAAGTCTTTGGTTTCTTTCTTTATTTCTTCCTTGACCAAGGTGGGTAGAGTATTTTTCAGTTTCCATGTGTATGTGGGCTTTCTGTTGTTTTTTGTTGCTATTGAAGATCACTCTTACTCCATAGTGATCTGATAGGAGGCATGGGATTATTTTGATCTTCTTATATTTGTTGAGGTCAGTTTTGTGACCAATAATATGATCAAATTTGGAGAAGGATATCATGAGGTGCTGAGGAAAAGGTTTTTCTTTTGCGTTAGGATGAAATGTTATATTGGTCCAAAGCTTCTATTAGTTTCACTGTGTCCCTGTTTAGTTTCTGTTTTCCTGATAATTCCATTGACCAGATTGGAGTGTTGAAGTCACCCACAATTATTGTGTTAGGTGTAATGTGTGCTTTAAGCTTTAGGAAAGTTGTTTTTTGTTTTTTGTTTTTTTGTTTTTTTTTTTTTAATGAATGAGGGTAGCCTTGCATTTGGAGTATAAATGTTCAGTATTGAGAGTTCTTCTTGGTGAATTTTTCCTTGGATCAGCAAGAAGGGACCTTCTGTGTCTCTTTTGATGACTTTAGTTTGAAAGTCAATTATATCTGATATTAGAATGGCTACTCCGGCTTGTTTCCTGAGACCATTTACTTATAAAATTGTCTTCCAGCTTTTTACTGTAAGGTAGTGTTTGTCTTTTACAATGAGTTGTGTTTCCTGTATGCAACAAAATATAGGGTCCTGTTTCTGCATCCAGTCTGTTAGTCTATGTATTTTTATTGGGGAATTGAATCCATTGATGTTAAGAGATACTAAGAAATAGTGATTATTACTTCCTGTCATTTTTCATGTTATTTTTATATATGATTGGTTATCTTCTTTTGGGTTTGATGAAAGATGTTTACTACCTTGCTTTTTCCAGGGTGTAGTTTCCCTCCTTGTATTGGCATTTTCCACCTATTATCCTTTCTAGGGCTGGGTTTGTGGAAGGATATTGTATAAATTTGGTTTTCTCATGTAATATCTTGGTTTCTCCATCTATGGTGATTGAGAGTTTTGCTGGCTATAGTAGTCTTGGCTGGCATTTGTGTTCGCTTAGAGTCTGCATGAGATCTGCCCAGGATCTTCTAGCTTTCATGCTCTCTGGTGAGAAGTCTGCTGTAATTCTGATAGGTCTTCCTTTATATGTTACTTGGCCTTTTTCTCTTACTGCCTTTAATATTCTTTCTTTGTTTAGTACATTTGGGGTTTTAATTATTATATGACAGTAGGTATTTCTGTTCTGGTTCAATCTTTTTGGAGTTCTGTAGGCTTCTTATATATATTCATGGGTGTCTCTCTCTTTAGGTTAGGGAAATTTTCTTCCATAATTTTGTTGAAGTATTTGCTGGCCCTTTAACTTGTAAATCTTCACTCTCCTCTATACCTATAATCCTTAGGTTTGGTCTTCTCATTGTGTCCTGGATTTCCTGAATATTCTGAGTTACAAGCTTTTTGCATTTTGCATTTTGACTGTTGAGTCAATGGTTTCTATGGTATCTTCAGCATCTGAGATTCTTCCTTCTATCTCTTGTATTCTATTGTTGATATTTGCATTTATTGTCCCTGATTTCTTCCCAAGGTTTTCTATCTCCAAAGATGTCTTCCTTTGCAATTTCTTAGTTGTTTCTACTTCTGTTTTTAGATCCTGGATGGTTTTGCTCAGTTCCTTCACTTGTTTGTTTGTGTTTTCCTGTAATTCTTTAAGAGATTTTTGTTTTTCCTCTTTCATGACTTCTGCCTGTTGACGCAAGTTCTCCTGTATTTCTTTGATTTTTGCATTTCTTCTTTATTGACTTCTATTTTTTGACCCATATTCTCCTGAATTTCTTTAAATGATTTTTGTGTTTTTCTTGTACGGCTTCGGCCTTTTGATCCATTTTCTCCTGTATTTCTTTAAGAGATTTATTCATGTCCTTCTTGTGTTCCTCTAATAGCATCATGACCAGTGATTTTAAATCCAAATCTTGTTTTTCTGGTGTGTTGGTATAACCAATACTTGCTGTTGTTGGAAAATTGGGTTCAGATGCTGCCATATTGCCTTGATTTCTGTTAGTAATGTTCCTATGTTTACCTTTTGCCATCTGGTTATCTCTGTCATTAGATGGTCTTGTTGTCACTGGCTGGTGCTTGAACCTCCTGTGAGCCTGTAAGTCTGTTTCTGCACCACTGGATGACTGGGTTTCCCCTGGCACAGATTGCTGATGTGCTGTCCTCCTCTTGGGTGCCTTGGAGCCCTGGTGTGTCTTGCACCAAGCAATGTTATACTGGGGTTGTTTCTGTGAACCTGGTGCTGCCTGTCTGCTCAGTCAGGGAGCAAAGATGATGGATGCTGTGGGGGCCTTTTCTGTGTGCTACTCACTCTGCAGGGCAAACGTCCCCTGACAGGGCTGGCACACAAATGGCCTGCCAAGCTGCCCAGGCCCTAGGTGCAGGCAGAAGCCTTACAGGCTGAGACCCAAGCAATGTTAGACTCAGGCTATGTCTGTGTACCTGGCTCTGCCTGTCAAATCTGTCTGGTGTCCAGGAACCAAGATGGCAGAAAGCCCCTCCAAGTGCTGATCAGTCTGCAGATCAAATGAGCCCCAACAGTGTTGGCACACAGATGTCCCGCAGAGCTGCCCAGGTCCTGGATGCAGGCAGAAGCCTGACGGGCTGAGACCCAACAGATGGTTCACTTGGGATATATCTGTGTACCTGGCTCTAACATTTTTCTTCCTATGAAGTTGCAATTCCCCTCCACTACTCCAGTCCACTGAGCTCATTCTGATGGTTGGCTGAGAGCATCTGCATCTGTATTTGTCAGGTACTTGCAGAACCTCTAAGGGAACCAGGTTCCTATCAATAAGCACCTTTGGCAACAGCAACAGTGTCTGGGTTTGGTGTCTACAGACAGGATGGATCCCCAGATCAGGTTGTCCCAGGATGGCCCTTCCTTTAGTCTGTGCACCACTTTTGTCCTTGTCTTTCCTTTAGAGAGGAACATTTCAGTTTTAGGTTCTAAGTGCATAGGCTTATTAGGACACTTGAAGAAGGATTCTTCCAAGGAATCTCCTGTCAGATGTTAAGATTTTTTTTTAGAGGCCACATTAAGATCTTCTCTTTGAGGGCTGGAGAGATAGCTCAGCAGGTAAGGCACTGACTGCTCTTCCAAAGGTTATGTGTTCAAATCCCAGCACCCACATGGTGGCTCACAACCATTTCTAAAGAGATCTGATACTCTCTTCTGGTGTCTGAAAACAGCTACAGTGTACTTACACATTACAAAAAAAAAAAAAAAAAAAAAGATCTTCTCTTTGCCATAAACAAAAATCCAATGTGGACTTCTGATCTGTTTGCCTCTCTAGTCATATAATACTTTGCCACTGTTGCACCTTTTTTCTTTGAATAATTACAATGAAGCTTTGAATGAGAAAAAAATCTGTCTTCTAAACCTTGTGGATCAAATCGTCTGAGTACAACTGGCACTTATGTTTCCATTGCTGGCCTAAATTGGCAATGCTCAGTTAGATGTTCTCACCACAATAATACGCTATGTGCTGTCTCTAATATCTGACACTCTCTTACCCAGGAGATCAAATTAATGATTGCAATTATAGTAGTCCATTTCATAAAGGATTTGTTTCAGGTGATAATATTAGGATATTTTGTTAATTATTAAGAAGATATTTTTAACCAGTGTTATTAAACAGTTGACATCATGAAATATTTTAGATGGAAAAATATGCACAAATAGCAAGGAACCTATGCAAAAATCATATAATCTTTAAAAGGCACAATTCAAGCACAGACTGAGTAGGAATAATCTCTTTTCAGTACCAGCCCTTGAAAAATTAGTAATCATTTTATAAGGCATTGTGAACAGCTCAAAATTTAGGTGAGATACCTCAGAGATTATCACGTAATCCTCTTGCTTATATAGAGAAGGTTATATTAGATAACATAATATGAAGTAGTTTTGTAGATTTCAGAATCGCTTCAAAAGTTCAGATGCAATAGAAGATTATGCATATCAGCAGACCAGATTCTTTCCACTATTGTCACTCTCTGTACACACATTTGGAGGAAGGGGCAGTGCAGTACGATCCCACAGTCAAAGGCCTTCCCTGATGGCTGTGCAGTCTAAAAGTTATTTGTATCCAATGTTGCTTTCTTTTCATTATGGTTCATCAAATAAGACATCACTCAGAGCCATTAATGTTCTCACGTGGTAAATTCTTTAAAGAACACTGGAGTGGTTTGGCCTTTTTCCTTTGCCCTTTGAAACATAAAGTGTCTGTTAATTCAACAAATGGAACTCACATATTTTAAAGAACAATACCCTCCCTGTGATAATTTAACAAGGTAACGATGGACCCCATTTTGAAGTTTTATTTTTCTTTTAGGCTTATTGATTTTCATTTTATGTGTACAGGTAATTTTCATGTATGTATGCATGCATGCAATGTATGTATGTATGTATGTATGCATGCATGCATGCATGCATATGTACTAGGTACATGCACTGCCTGAGAAGGCCAGAAAAACCAGGTAATTTTCATGTATGTATGCATGCTTGTAATGTATGTATGTATGTATGCATGCATGCATGTGTACTAGGTACATGCACTGCCTGAGAAGGCCAGAGCCAGGTAATTTTCATGTATGTATACATGCACATAATGTACATATGTATACTAGGTACATGCACTGCCTGAGAAGGCTATAAGATTCCTCTAGAACTGGAATTACCAATGACTGTTACTTGCCATATGAGTTCTGATAACCAAATTTAGGAAGGGAAGAGTACCCGGTACCCTGAACTGCTGAACCACCCAGGCCCTCTACTGAAACATGTTTTTATCTTATTAGATATTTGCTTTATTTACATTTCAAATGGTATCCCCTTTCCTTGTTACCCCTCTAAATAACCCCAATCCCATCCCCCTCCCTCTGCTTACCACCCCCTCACCACTTTCCTCACTTGGCATTCCCAAAGGTCTCTCCATGTGGACTCTTTGGTTGGTGATTTAGTCCCTGGGAGCTCTGGGAGTACTGGTTGGTACATACTTTTGTTCCTTCTATGGGGCTGCAAACCTTTTTGCTCCTTGGGTCTTTTCTCTAGTTCCTCCATTGAACCTTGTGCTCTGTTCAACTGTTGGCTGAGAGTGTCCCCCTTTGTATTTGTCATGCACTAGAAGAGCCTCCCAGGTGACAGCTATATTCAACATCCTTAATCATCAGGGAAATGCAAATCAAAACAACCCTGAGATTCTACCTCACATCAGTCAGAATGGCTAAGATCAAAAACTCAGGTGACAGCAGGTGCTGGAGAGGATATGGAGAACAAGGAATACTCCTCCACTGCTGCTGGAATGCAAGCTAGTAAAACCACTCTGGAAATCAGTTTGGTGGTTCCTCATAAAATTGGACATAGCTATACCACTACTGGGTGTATATCCAGAAGATGCTCCAACATGTAATAAGAACACATGCTCCACTATGCTCATAGCAGCCTTATTAATAATAGCCAGAAGCTGGAAAGGACCCAGATGTCCCTCAACAGAGGAATGGATACAGAAAATGTGGTACATTTACACAATAGATTCTACTCAGATACTAAAAACAATAAACTCATGAAATTCTTAGCCAAATGGATGGAACTGGAAAATATCATCCTGAGTGAGGTAACCCAATCACAAAAGAACACCCATGGTATGCACTCACTGATAAGTGGATATTATCCACTTAGAGACCACATGAAGCTCAAAGAGAAGGAAGACCAAAGTGTGGATACTTTGATCCTTATTGGAAAGTGGATCAAAATACCCATGGCTCACAGACACATTTTTTTAAATATGAAAACTGAGAAGGATGCTGAAGAAATTCCTAATACTCAATATGTCATATGTAAAAGAAATTAGAAATCTCTAAACTTTGCAGGACCCATCACATTCATATAAACTAACAAGGCTTCTATGGGTATCACAACTCCTCTGAGACATGACAGATAGGCTGGACACAAGAAAATATTCATCCAGCTTCAAAGGAGAAGCCACATGGGATTAGACCAGGGATCTTCAGAAAGTAAGTGGTAAGGATAGGAAATTAGAATTTGTCTCAAAATTATTATATTATTAATTGATACATTTGTGTTCAACAAAAAACTCATTTTCTGTTTTGACCAAGACAGTCATTGAAAAGGAGGGAGAACTTTATCTTAAATAATATTCTCCTTGTTCACTTCATATGGAACCTAACATTCATTGTGGGAAAAATATCCTAATTTTTTTATTTAGAAGAGGCTTGTATTATTTTCTCTCTGTGCTTTCTCATGCAGATCTGTTGAGAATTGTCATCAAATGAATCAATTGTTTCATACTGGTTGAGCAAAGTATAAAATAGTGCTATAGGCAATTCCACGCAGCTATAGTCATTTCATTTCCCATTGGTGAAACAAGGTTATATGTTTACATATTAGCTGAAAAAATGGTGGGATAAAATTTGACAAAGTGTTTAGTTTAAAAATACCTTTGTATGGCAGTGATATTGTCTCTGAACAATTATTTCTTGGAAATATAATTTCTGAGAGTATCAATCAATGGATTTTTCAATTGAAAATTATAAATTAGCTCTACATAATCTTATGGCATTTTATCTTTTAACAAATAATGTAATGGAATAGCAACATCACTGCTTCTTGTGCAAAACTGACTGGAACCCTTTGACTATTTTGTCTTCTAATGAATGTTTAAAACTAAGCTCATTATTTTTCTATGATATTACTTCAATTTTTCATAACCTCAGAATTACTTTTTATTAATGAAATAGTCATTTGTTTTGTTGACATTACTAAAATATTTCCGTTTATAAAATAAAACTTGTACTGTCATCCTTATTTAAAAATATTTGACAAGTTTGCCACAATTAGTCATATGTTGCCAACATATTACTAGATATTTATCTTTTATCTTTTATAATTTAATTTAATTTTTTCTTAGATACTCATTCACATATAAGTATTTTTGGTAAACATGATGTTAGGGGGCGGGCGTGGTGGCACACGCCTGTAATCCCAGCACTTGGGAGGCAGAGGCAGGCGGATTTCTGAGTTCGAGGCCAGCCTGGTCTACAGAGTGAGTTCCAGGACAGCCAGGGCTACACAGAGAAACCCTGTCTCGAAAAAACAAAAAAGTGATGTTAGGTATTTTAGGCATTTATACACATTAATTCTTGATGAATGAATAGAATGATCATATGTAAATATTTTCACATATATTATTCACATATATTGCTTTCTTGTTTATTCTCACTGTCATTAGCATAGTAAATATTTAGAGCTTAATTTTTACCAATTGGAACATGACCATGTTTTATTTGTAATTATCAGTTCTGTGCCTGGGGACAACATCTTACGATCTGAGCTCATTCCCCTAAATCACTCCTTTTCACTTTGCAATATTTTCACAAGGCAATTATTATTTTTGTTTCAATTTTATTTTGAATTTCTGCCAAACTTTCCACCTTTAGTCAAATGATTTCCAATTGGACTGATTTTTTTTCAAATGAATTATACTTTCTAGGTTAAATCAACATGTGGTTTAATATATGAACATTTTTGCTTCTTCTATTTAGGTGTTCACATGGATTACATAATTTACTACTTATCTGTGACTAGTTTACATAGTTTCCTCTTTTAAAATGGTAATTACCCTAAGGGTAAAATAATCCTGTATCAGCAGGGCTGTCTGGATTACCAGTTTTGTAAAGACCCCCTTCCATGCCTGTGTCTTGAATTACTACCTTTTTTCCCTGATTGTCTTTCTGACACTTGTCCATTTTCAGATTCCTGCTCCTACCTTTGTAATTGATTGTTGATGTCTTCCACTTTGTTGCTTTTATTCACCAGTCATTGCATCACAAAAAAACAAAACAGCTTCTAATCCACCCTCTTGACCAGATTTCTTCTCAATAATCTCTTTAAAAACTTCTCAAGACCATGTGAAGTAAAGTAGGCTTATTCAGATGTAGAGGACTTGTAAAGTAGCAATGTGGGAGTACTGGCCTTTACTCTAGAACTCAGGAAACAGAGGCAGGCAGATCATTTGAGTTCAAGGTCAGTTTACAGAGCAAGTTCCAGGACAGCCAAGCTTAGGCAATGAAGAATGTAATAGAAAAGGAGAGGGGTATGTTCTAGCCCCAGCAAGCAGCAGAACTTGGGAGCTCCAGGATGTGGCTCTGGCTTTAGAGTCAAGAATAGAAGGGGTTATTGGGATAATTAATTGATGCTGGATAGTTGAAGCTAAGAAATTAGGTAATTAAGAAAAGACCAGCATCACTGAGAGGAAATCTTCTGGGAAGTGTTTTCTGAGAGCACAAAGAAGCTGTGTTCAAAGATTCTCAAGGTTGTACCTCATGCTACAGCCATACTTGGTAATGTGTAAGAATACCCAGGTGATACTGGTTTTGAAGGCATGAGGGGTCATAGACAGCAGCTGAGGCTTGGCACTATGAGAGGCCAGGAAAGGCCATTGATGAAGATGTAGATTCAATTTCAGTTGATGGCCCAGGATTTATTCAATGGGCCATGCAAAGAATTTGAGCCTTGGCACCATGAAGGGAGTCTATGAGAAGCTATTAGAGAAGTCTCGTTGCAGCAGAAGATCCCAGCATTTTGGAAATGCCAGTACCATAGGATGATTATCATGAACAGCAGCAGCAGTGGAGTGGAGTCAACCAGAGCCCTGGAGTGCTACAGAGGGCGAAGTTAGCGATGTGGCCCAAGACTTTGGAGGAGTCCAGAAGATCATGTGTGGACCCCAGAAATTGTAGAAAAAGCTATAACATTGAAGTTGCTTTGGAGACAAGATTGCTCAAGATCGCAGAGCCTTTGTATACCTGCTGAGGAAAGTTGTTATCAAGGAGAAAAACAATGTGCTGAAGTCAACAGAGTAGAAAGGAGTTAGTGATCTAAAGAGTGCTTTTGACATCACATGCAGACTTTGGAGTTTGCCCAGCTGGGTTTTGCTCTTGCTTTGGTCCAGTATTTCCTCACTATGACATTTTAGAATGATAATGTATATATCCTGTGATGCTGGAGGCATATGACCAGCTTTTTTTGATTTTATAGGGGATTATAGTTAAGCAATTGGATGAATCTCTGAAGAGACTTTGAACTTTGAACTCTTTTTTTCAGTGTGTGTAATGAATCAGATCTTTTTAAAAATTATCTTTAATCATTTTTACAATCCAATTGTTATGCCCCTCTCAGGCCATGCTCTGACAGTTCCTTATCTCATTCCTCCATCCCAACCCCCATCTCCAAGAGGATGTCCCCAACACCTACCCCACCACACCTCCCCACTCCCTGGGGCCTGAAGTCTCTCAGGGGTTAGGTCCAACTTTTCTTGCTGAACTTTGGACTTTTAACATTGTTAAGATTGATATAGACTACGGGGACTTTTGAAATTGGACTAAATGTATTTTACATTATTCTATGGCTAGGTATGGCCCCCATACACTCATGTGTTTGAAGAAGCCTGTGGAGACTAGGGAGTGGAATGTTGTAGTTTGAATCTGCTTGGACCTGGGAGTGGTGCTATCAGGATATGTGACCTGGTTGGAATAGGTGCTGCCTTGGAGGAGGAACTGTGTCACTGTGGAGGTAGGCTTTGAGACCCTTCTCCTAGTTGCCTGGGAGAAAGCAATTTCCTGACTAGAGTTGGAAAAGATGTAGAACCTCCAAAACTTCCTCCAACCCCATGCCCGACTAGCCACTGCCACGTTTCCTTCCATGATTATAATAGACAGAACCTCAGAACTTATAAGCTGTCCATTACAAGATTTGCCTTGGTCATAATGTCTCTTTACAGTAATGGAAACCATAACTAAGACAAGCAACATGGCTGCTCTAGCAAGGAATCACATCCAAAGACCTTGTAGGTCATTGTGATCCAGCAGGAATTCAGGCACGCCTTACATTACAGTAGGGACTGGCTGGAATACAAACAAGCCTTTTAGTACACTTCTTTAATGCCTCAGGCTGGAATACAGACATGCTCTTAGTACATACCTTCATACCAAACAAGGAAGTTAGTTTGTAAAAGAAAGCAACTCTTTGAAAATGATGTCTAAGTGAGGGGTAGACATAGTGACTAATCAGAGAAACATTTGAGAGAATGAGTAAGAGATAGGATGTGCCCAACTCTCAGGATAGCAACACCTAAGAGAGGATGCTTAAGAGCAGTGGGAAAGAGAAAGGAGTGAGTGTGTATATATGGCAGTTTTACCAGGCAGTTTTGCAGAGAGGTTTCAGGGAGAACAAACTAGACACAGGGGAAGACAAAAAAAAACCATGAAATAAGAAGGAACCAGAAGATAAGAATATACTGCCAAAGTTCATAGGAGGCTAGGCAGGGCAATTGAGTCAGAAGCCAAGAGAATTGAATTTGAATTGGTCAGATCATAGATGAGTTTTGAACCAGAATAGCTGAATTGAACCAAGCAGCCAGAGTTCAGAAAGAAAAAAAAAAAAAAAGGGTGAGCTTATTCATCAGTAAACCTTAGACACAACGATTACATTGGGTGAATAAAAGTTACTTTTACAATAGTCTGCATTTAATGTTACAAATTTATATTTGCTTCTTACTTTTGTTGACTAGTAATTATTTTCCTACTGACTACATATTGTTGTTCCTCATGAAAGATTTTTAAAGATATAAATGGATTCGTTTTGTTCTCCATTACATTTCTCAATCCCTTCAGGGAACACTGTGTAAGTGGATGAAAAGAGAATGTAGGTGCCAGATAAGAAAGTTTGCTGTGCGGTTGCATCACCTAGTAATTCACCGATGTTGTAAACATTCAGCATGACTGAAAAACTCCAACTCTCTCGCTCTACTTCTGATTGCTTTTTCATCCATTATCAGTTATTTTGATGTCTCCTTAGTTTTTATTGAGTTCATTTACTTATGACATTATACTCAAATTACTATATTTAAATATTACATTCAATTATTCAATCTTATTACATTCAATTACTCTATAGATTTCTATTTACATTGCCTTTATGCTTATTTTTTTCTAAATGCATCAACATTTCTTCAATTCTTTGTACTAGTTGCTACACATGGATTTATTTTCATATCAACTCCGAGTAACAATTTTGTCTCTTCTTCAGGATGTAGTACACTGGCTTTTGCTTGGTGTCCAGGAAAAAGAAATTCAGCATCTCTTACTACAAAACACCCAGCAAGAGCTATTTAAGTGTATAAGTATGGAATCCACTAAGAGCTTTATTGCTGCTTTAAGCAGTAAAGACTGGGGGAAAGTGGGCACATTCATGAACACAGAAGCATTTACTCTAAGACCTTAATATCTTGTTCATTTTAGAAAACAGTTAAATTACCAAATATAGTTTTCCCTCATATATTTCTTTAAAGTATTTTGCAAAACAAATGATCAGGCCAAGTACTATATAGCATGTAGAGTTCATTTAAGGATCAAAATTTTATTTACTTATTTAGACCACAGCATATATTCAAGTCAAATCGGAACATCATGCTCTATACAGCATCTATAAAATCATTATACATTATTCTCAGGGCTCTGAAAATGGCTTATCTGGAAAAGTACTTTTAATGTAAGCATGAGGACCAGAGTCTGTGTCACTGGAACCCATGTAAAACTTAGTCACGCATGGCACACTTTCTATAATTGAGCCACCTGGAAGTTAGAGACAGATGCCTAGCAGACTGACTAGAAAGACTGACCAAAACAGTGAGCTCCAGGTTCAGTGAGAGACTTAGCTTCATAAGAAGCTACTTGATGCTAACCTTGGGCTTCTACATACATGCACATATGCATGTATTTAACAGCCCATATCTACATATATGCATGCACATATGCATGCATTTACATTACACACACATACTAACGGTGAAACTTAGTAAATAAATAAATGAAATTCCTCTTTCACTATTTATAAAACATCTGAGAATAAATTAATAATCAAATTTTAACATATTAGAAAGAGTGGCCTTTCGAAATGTGTCTCAGAAGGTCTGTTTCAGGACTAAGAAATTAATTCCACAAGATTTTATGTCAAAAGAGAATGTGGCATTATAATAAATACCTGGACATAGGTTTTGGATGAGATTTTGGAATAAAGTACATAGAATTCACTGCCCCCATAAAAAATATCTGAAAGGAGACTGCTCAAGTTTAAAAAAGCAATTAGGAGAAAAGCTATAGAAGAGATTGGAAACAGTCCTTACTGATCTGGAGGGAAGTTACTGGACTCCTCCCTTGAAATTCATAGCTGGGGTTCTCCCTGAACAATTTCTTCCTAAATTTGAAGTTATTTTGGATATTATCTTAACACATTTTATACAGTTTAATTTTTTATATATTTATTTGTCCTATTCTTGAATGATTTATTTGTTTTTTTCCCATTTACTTTTCTATTACATAATTTTTGGTTTGATAAATACTTATTTAATAAATATTAATAAATATTAGGCATTCACTAATAATTTAGGGTTTTAAGTCTACTTTAAGTTCATACTTACAAGCATGCATCCTAAATTCAGGGGGGGGGGCAATGAGCTAAACTCGAAGTACAATTACTGTTCCATCATGTCATTTCTATAGCAATTTAGAAAGACATATATGCTTGCTTCCTCTCCAGAAATATGAAGGTAACATCACCACCTGTCAGACTAAATAAATAAAATTTAAAAATATGTGTATGGAAAAATTTATTCTGCTGAAGGAAACAGGGTAAATATTTGTTCTTTCTTCAGAATCCATCAACAGTAGATTTCACAATGCTCAAAAGGCCTTGCCAGCCAGGCTTTCATGACTACCTGCTTGCTCTTAGCTGTTCTCCTGTCAAATGTTAAGGGTGCAAATTTTATTTGCCTCCTAATTATCCTATGTCTTCCCTAGGTGGGGTAGACCCTGGATGGTCTTACCCTCAGACTCTGCTCCACACTTTGTCTCTGCATCTCCTTCTGTGGATATTTTGCTCCCCCTTCTAAGAAGGACCAGATTATCCATACTTTGTTCTTCCTTCTCGGGCATCATTTGATAAGTGAAGTATGTCTTTGGCATTCTAAGCTTCTGGGCTAATATCCACTTATCAGTGAGTACATACCATGTGTATTCTTTTGTGATTGGGAGACCTCACTCAGGATGATATTTTTCCAGTTCCATCCATTTGTCTAAGAATTTCATGAGTTCATTGTTTTTAATAGCTGCATAGTATTCCATTGTGTAAATATACCATATTTTCTGTATCCATTGCACAGTTGAGGGACATCTGGGTTCTTTCCAGTTTCTGGATATTATAAATAAGGCTGCTATGAACATAGTGGAGCATGTGTCTTTATTACATGCTGGAGAATCCTCTGGGTATATGCCCAGGAGTGGTATAACAGGATTCTCTGGTAGTATTATGCCCAGTTTTCTGAGGAACCTCCAAACTTATTTCCAGAGTGGTTGTACCAGCTTGCAATCCCACCAGCAGTGGAGGAGTGTTCCTCTTTCTCCACATCCTCACCAGCACCTGCTGTCTCCTGAGTTTTTGATCTTAGCCATTCTAACTGGTATGATATGAAATCTCAGGATAGTTTTAATTTGCATTTCCCTGATGACTAAGGATATTGAACATTTCTTTAGATGCCTCTCAGCCATTCGATATTCCTCAGATGAAAATTTTTGTTTAGCTCTCTACCCAATTTTTAATAGGGTTATTTACTTCTCTGGAGTCTAACTTTTTAAGTTCTTTGTATATATTGGATATTTGCCCTCTGTTGGTTGTAGGGTTGGTAAAGATCTTTTCCCAATTTGTTGGTGGCCATTTTGTTACAAACCCCAGACACTATTATCGATGCCCACAAGGTGCTTGCTGACTCGAGCTAGATATAACTGTCACCTGGGAGGCTCTGCTAGTGCATGAGAAATACAAAGGGGGACACCCTCAGTCAGCCAATGAACTAAGCACAGGGTCCCCAATGGAGGAGCTAGAGAAAGGATCCAAGGAGTTGAAGGGTTTTGCAGCATCACAAGAGGAATATGAGTCACCCAGTACTACCAGAGCTCCCAAGAACAAAACCATCAACCAAAGAGTACACGTGGAGTTATCCATGGCTCCAGACACATAGGCAGCAGAGGATGGCCTTGTTAGACACCCAAGGAAGGAGAGGCCCTTGGTCCTGGAAAGGCTCAATTGTGCAGTGTAGAGGAATACCAGGACAGGGACGCAGGAGAGGATTGATTGGGGAGCAGGGGGAAAGGAGATAGCTTATTGGATTTTCATAGGAGGGGAGATCAGGAAAGGAGACAGCATTTGAAATGTAAATAAGAAATATATCTAATAAAAAAATCCTATGTCCTATTAATTGTATCAATTTGTCATCAACATTTTCTAGCCTCCACACAGTATCATAAGGTGGGTTATTGTTCCACCTGCTTGGCTACATTGCCAACATCATATCTGTCTGTGTCCTAGAGATCACACCTGTGCAATTTGGAAAGCATCCAATAGACACTGTGGAATGTTAAATTACATTATGTGTTAGGTAGCTACTTTGATGTAATATAAGCAGAGTCAACTGTTCTGTTGGCTTTTCAGTTACTTTGTACATTTTGCCATCAATGGTACTTTGCTTTCTATGTCTTAATTATTTTTGTGTTTCCATTACTTCCATTAAAAAGATTCCCCTTTTTGGGTTTAGAATTTTTCATCTAAAGAACAGAATGCATTATGTACCAAATTTTGACCCGTTGGGTCAAGTTAACTAATTATAAATAATAAAGAATGTAAAGAAACATATACTATTTTATTATTATTATTATTATTATTATTATTATTATTAATTTAATTAATCCAGATTTTACTCCACTACAGGTCCACCATCCAACTCTTCTACATCCCGTACCTCTTCTCTGTCCCCTGCCCCCAGAGGATGTCCTCACCCCACACCCACTCCACCAGACTCCTAAACTCCCTGGGACCTCAGGTCTCTTGAGGGTTAGGTTCATCTTCTGTGACTGATCCCAGAACTCCTCTGCTGTATATGTTTTGGGGGCCTCACATCAGCTGGTATATGCTACCTGCTTGGTGATCCAGTGTTTGAGAGATCTCAGGGGTCCAGGTTAATTGAGACTGCTGATCCTCCTACAGGGTTGCCCTCCTCCTCAGCTTCTTTCTACCTTTCCTTCATTCAAGCACACGGGCCAGGCCAGCAGCTTCTGTCCATTGGTTGGGTGCAAATATCTGCATCTGACTCTTTCAGCTGCTTGTTGGGTCTTTCAGAGGACAGTCATGATAGGTCCCTTTATGTGAGGGCTCCATAGTCTCAGTAATAGTGTCAGACCTGAAGGCTTCCCCTTGAGCTGGATTCCACTTTGGGCCTGTCACTCGGCCTTCTTTTCCTTAGGCTCCTCTCCATTTCTGTCCCTGCAATTCTTTCAGACAGGAGTAATTATGGGTCAGAGTTTAGACTGTGGGATGGCAACCCCATCTCTCACTTGATGCCCTGTCTTTCTGCTGGATGTGGGCTCTACAAGCTCCCTCTCCCCAACCTAGGGTATTTCATCTAAGGTCCTTCTCTTTGAGTCCTGAGAGTCTCTCACTTCTCAGGTATCTGGTACAATCTGGAGGGCCCTCCCAACCTCCTACCTCCAGAGGTTACCTGTTTCCATTCTTTCTGCTAGCTCTCAGGGATGTCAGTCTTTTCCCCCACCCAATACCAGATAATGTTCCCCTTCCCCACCCTCAGCCCCTGCCTCCCATCCCTTTTTTCCTTCCAAGTCCATCCTTCCCTTCCCCCTTGTGGTTGCTTTCTTCTCCCTTCCAAGTGGGACTGAAGCATCATCACTTGGGCCCTTCAGCTTGTTGACCTTTTTGAAATCTATAGACTGTATCTTAGGTACTCTGTACTTCTTTTCTTTTCTTTTCTTTTCTTTTCTTTTCTTTTCTTTTCCTTTCTTTTCTTTTCTTTTCTTTTCTTTTCTTTTCTTTTCCTTTCTTTTCTTTTCTTTTCTTTTCTTTCTTTTTTTGTGCTAATATCCACTTATTAGTGAGTACACATGATGCATGTCCTTTTGGGTCTGAGTTACCTCTCTCAGGATGATATTTTCTAGTTCCATCCATTTACCTGCAAAAATAAGGATGTTCTCATTCTTAATAGCTGAGTGGTATTCCATTGTGTAAATGTGCCACATTTTCTCTACCAATTCTTCAGCTGCAGGACATCTGTGTTGTTTCCAGCTTCTGACTATGACAAACAATGTAGCTATGAACATAGTGGAACATGTGCCCGTGTGGCACCATGGGGCATCTTTTGGGTATATACCCAAGAGTGGTATACCTAGATCTTCAGGTGGATTTATTTCCAATTTTCTGAGGAACCCCTAGACTGATTTCCAGAGTAGTTGTTCCAGTTTGCAATCCCACCAGCAATGGATGAGTATTCCTCTTTCTCCACATCCTCTCTAACAAGTGTTGTCACCTGAGGTTTTGATCTTAACCATTCTGATTGGTGTAAGGTGGAATCTCAGGGTTGATTTTGATTTGCATTTCTCTGATCACTAAGGACTTTGAACATTTCTTTAGGTGCTTCTCAGGAATTCGAGATTCCTCTGTTGTGAATTCTTGGTTTAGTTCTATACCCCATTTTCCGATTGGTTTGTTTGGGTTTTTGGTGCTTAGCTTCTTGAGTTCTTCATATATTTTGGATATTAGTCTTCAGATGTGGAGTTAGTGAAGATTTTTTCCCAGTATGTATGTTGCTGACTTGTCTTATTGATTATGTCCTTTGCCTTACAGAAGCTTTCCAGTTTCATGAGGTCCCATTTATCAACTCTTGATCTAAAGTGTGAGCTACTAGAGTTCTGTTTAGGAAATTTCCCCTTGTACCAATGAGTTCAAGGTTCTTTCCCACTTTCTCTTCTATTAGATTGAGTGTATCTGGTTATATATTGAGGTCTTTGGTCTACTTGGACTTGAGCTTTGTGCAAGGTGACAGACCTGGGTCTATTTTAATTTTTCTATATACACACAGCCAGTTAGACCAGGACCATGTATTGAAGATGCTTTTTTTCCCATTGTTTATTTTTGGCTTCTTTGATTTTTAATAAGGTAGTCAGTGTTTTATACATGAGAAATTAACACATAATTGTACATTCAATCTTAACATTGAGAAATGTTAAAAGGTACTTTTGTAATTTGTTTGTTAAAGAGCATATTCACCTTAATTACAGATGTGTCATAAATACAGTGAAAACATCTTATTAGCTCAGTTTATTGAAACAGTGATGCAACATATCTCCCAAGGTTATTACATCATTTCCAGAATATTAATATAATATTATATAATACCTGACATGATAAAGCAATACAAGTGTAATTGTATGCATTAAAATTTGACAGCTAGAAATAAGTTCAAAAGATAATGTCTTATTACAATACTCTCATCTTGTGAATTATGGGATTGATTCACAGTATGTTTTGCAGTATTACATTGTGATCAAAATTCTCAGGCTCTGGAATACTCTAGTCACATGGCTTAAAATGCAAATCTTGTCATCTTTCTCTGCTCTAACACCCAAATAATATAGCTTATAGCTTTGTTAACCTTGTATGTCATTTTCCTCTCAATAATTGCATTAGATAGACAGATTGACTACCATATATTTAACTCAATTTTCCTACTGGTACTCCTGGCATTGAGTAGGCTTTTTTTCTTTCTTTCAACGTAGTCAAAATGCTATGTAAAACTAGATTTCCCATGAAAAATAGAAGCACTCAATTTGATTTTAAGAAACACAATGTCTATTATTATATGAATAAGATAGCAAAGAAAAAGAAATGGTATTTTGAAATCATTACTTAGTTTTAACTCAAATATATCACTCTAAAAGGACTATGAACAAAACTTTGCTATTTTATTATGTTAAAATTTCTAATAATAAATTAGGAACTCACTTGTAATTCTTTTCAAAATATGAATCATTTCCATGAAATAATCTCAGAGACATTTCTCTTTGTTAGTTTATCCCACTCTACTGGAATAGCCCAGATGTATTATACACCTGGGGCCCTTAAATGCTCACAATTAAAAAGGTGTTTTCTATTGTTACTGACCTTTAAAACTGAGTGTGTCCTATGTTTGGGATGGAAAGAGCATATTAATCAAAGAGGGAACATGATTGTGTGAAGGGTACTTGAAGGCTGATGGACAAAAAAGGGAATGTGCAAAGGCTACCTTATTTTGCAAGGGATGTGGACAGTGTCTATATAAAACTTTCTGTTTTCTCCCTTCTGATATATGCCTTTTATGTTTCTGAATCCTTTTCTTAGACTTCCTCAAGACTGGGCATCTTTGGCTATATTAGATTTTGTCAATTTATCCTGATGTAAGGGAGGAAAAAACAGAATAAACTATTGTGTATGTGGATAATAAAATGCATTTAATTTAAAAGAATGACTTTTCTAAGAAATTATTATTACTTACATGAAAGTACAAGATCTCTTTTCAAATAGCTTATATTTGATGGCTTACTGTCAGTTTCTAAAGTCTTGAATGTTATAGCTAGCTGATAATTTTAAAATAAAGTTAATATATTTTTACTTTAATTTTTTAAATTTATTTTTTACATACAAAACACTGATAATAATATTCTTTCCCAACAACCCTCCAGCATCCTCCCCACTCAACTTCTGACTCTTTTTTATATTCCCTCCTTCAAAAAACAAAAAAAACAAAGAATAAATGATAAAACATAACTAATTAGCTAAAAATCAGTAAGACATAAAGTACCCAGATAGAACAAAACATAAGGTACACAAACAGAAATGCAACACAAACAGAAAAATGAACACACAGACACACACACAAAAAAACATGGAATCTGTTCTGAGTTGGCCAGCTACTCCTGAGCATGCAGCCTGACCTTAAGTATGGCTGTATGTTGTCATAATATTTGTGAGTTCATTCATATATCAGCCCTGTCATATCTGGATGAAGCTCATTTTTGATGTTACTCACTATTCCTGGCTATTATAGTCTTTCTGCCTCCACTTTCCCCCCTTTTTAAAAAAAATGGACATTTTCTTTATTTGCATTTCATGTGTTAGCCCCTTTCTCAATTCCCCACCTCTGGAAACACCCTATCCCATTCCCCCTTCTCCCTACTTCTACGAGCATGCTCCTTCACCTACCCATACCCACCTCCCTGCCCTCACATTCCCCTACACTGGGGCATCAAGCCTTCAAAGTACCAAGGACATCTCCTCACAATAATGCCCAACAAGGCTGTCCTCTGCCACATATGCAGCTGGAGCCATGGCTCACTCCATGTGTACTCTTTGGTTGGTGTATTAGTCTCTGGGAGCTCTGGGAGGTCCAGTTAGTGTATTTTGTTGTTCTTTCTATGCAGTTGCAAACCACTTCAGTTCTTTCAGTCCTTTTCCTAACTCCTCCACTGGGGATCCAATTGGGGACCCTGTGCTCAGGCCAATACTTGGCTGCGAGCATGAACACCTGTATTTGTCAGGTTCTGCCAGAGTCTCTCAGGAGACAGCTATATCACGCTCCTGTCAGCATACAGTTGTTGGCATCCACAATAGTGTCTGTCTTTGGTGACTCAATACAGGATGGATCCCCAGGCGGGGCAGTCTTTGGACAGCCTTTCCTTCAGTCTCTGCTCCTTTGTCTGTATATATCCTCCTCTGAGTAGTTTGCTTCCCTTTATAAGAAGGACAGAAGCACTCATACTTTTGTCTTTTATCCTCTTGATCTTCATGTGGTCTGTGAATTGTACCACATGAAGAACTCTAAGTACCCAGGGGTACTCAGAGCTGTGGGGATAATATCCACTTACCAGTGAGTGCATACCATGTATGTTCTTTTGTCACTGGGTTAGCACACTCCGGATGATATTTTCTAGTTATATCCATTTGCCTTAGAATTTTATGGTCATTGATTTTAATAGCTGAGTAGTACTCCTTTGTATAAATGTACCACATTTTCTGTATCCATTCCTCTGTTGAAGGACATCTTAGTTCCTTTCAGCTTTTGGCTATTATAAATAAGGCTGCTATAAACATAGTGGAGCATGTGTCCTTCTTTTGGGTATATGCCTAGGAGTGGCATAGCTGGGTCCTCAGGTAATACTATGTCCAATTTTCTGAGGAACCACCAGACTGATTTCCAGAGTGGTTGAACCAGTTTGCAATCCCACCAACAATGGGGGAGTGTTGATTTCTCCACATCCTCACGAGCATCTGCTGTCACCTGAGTTTTTGATCTTAGCCATTCTGACTGGTGTGAGGTAGAATCCCAGGGTAATGTTGATTTGCATTTCCCTGATGACTGACGATGTTGAACAATTCTTTATGTGTTTCTCAGCCATGTAGAATTCCTCAGTTGAAAAATCTTTGTTTAGCTCTATACCCCATTTTTAACAGGGTTACTTGCTTCTCTGGAGGCCAACTTCTTAAGTTCTTGGTATATATTGGATATTAGTCCTCTACCAGATATAGGATTGGTAAAGATATTTTCCCAATCTGTTGGTTACCATTTTGTCCTATTGACAGTGTCCTTTGCCTTACAGAAGCTTTGCAATTTTATGAGATCCCATTTATTGATTCTTGATCTCAGAGCATAAGCCATGGGTGTTCTGTTCTGGAAATTTTCCCATGTCCTTGTGTTCTAGGCTCTTCCCCACTTTTTCCTTTACAAGTTTCAGAATATCTGGATTCATGTGGAGGTCCTTTTTCCACTTGGGCTTGAGCTTTGTACAAGGAGAAAAGAATGGATCAATTTGTATTCCTCTACATGCTGACTACCAGCTGAACCAACACCATTTGTTGAAAATTCTGTCTTTTCCTACTAGATGGTTTTAGATCCTTTGTCAAAGATCAAGTGACCATAGATGTGTGGGTTCAATTTTGGGTCTTCAATCTCATTCCATTGATCTACCTGCCAGTCTCTGTAACAATACCATGCAGTTTTTATCACTATTGCTCTGCAATACAGCTTGAGGTTAGGGATGCTGATTTTCCCAGATGTCCTTTTATTGTTGAGAATAGTTTTTGCTATACTGGGATTTTTGTTATTCCAAATGAATTTTTGAATTGTTCTTTCTAACTCTATGAAGAATTGAGTGGGAATTTTGATGAGTATTTCATTGAATCTGTAGATTGCTTTCAGCATGATGGCCATTTTTACTATATTAATCCTGCCAATCCGTGAGCATGGGAGATCTTTCCGACTTTTGTGATCTACAATTTCTTTCTACAGAGACTTTAAGTTCTTGTCATACAGATCTTTCATTTGCTTGGTTAGAGTCATACCAAGGTGTTTTATATTATTTGTAACTATTGTGAAGGGTATCATTTCCCTAATTTCTTTCTCTGCCTGTTTATACTTTGAATAGAGGAATGCTACTTATTTGTATGAGTTAATTTTACATCCAGCCACTTTGCTGGAGTTGTTTATCAGATTTAGGAATTCTCTGGTGGAATTTTGGGGGTCATTTATGTATTCTATCATATCTTCTGCAAATTGTGCTATGTTGACTTCAGCATTCCAATTTGTACCCCTTTGAAGAGATGGGTATGATAAAGACCTCTTGTTTAGGATAAAGTGTTACAAAGTCTCCCACTCTTGGCACATTTTCTAGTTGTTGGTCTCTGTGTTAATTACCATATACTGAAAGGAAAGGATTCTCTAATAGAAGTTGAGTGATGCTCTACACTATGTGTCTATATGTCATCAGGAATAATTTCATTGCTATGTTCCTTGAGTAGAATATTAATAGGATGTTACCTAGTATCCATCTCCCATATGGTCTGAAGTTCTTTGTACTTTATTAGTGTCATGTGTGGTTCCACTCATGGAGTGAGCCTTATCCAATCAAAAACATTTTAACTTTCTGAATGGATCAAGAAACAAAACAAATCTATCTCAAGTGCGTTCAGGCACTATGTGCACCATACTGGAATGGAAGGAATGAAGCTTGTCCCAAAAGGTGGGTTCACAGGAACTTCATTGTCTTTAGTGTACAGGGGTGGTGATGGTGAGGATCCTTCTCTGAGACAAGTACAGCTCTCGTTATTCAGGCATTATTAGCTGGGGCTGAGTTGCTGGGATTACTTCATTTACATGAAAGGGAATTTCAGTTGCTTGATGCACATGTCATTATATAGAGAAATGAAGTTAAACCTGTAATTTGGTCATCAGGACAACCAAATGAGGTGACTACCTCAATGGTGATAGAGGTTGGGGTTGTAGGGCTATTCATGCCAGGTCCATTTCCCCTAGTCACACTTGCCCCATAATAGGTGACATCACTACTTCACTTTCTTCAATAGACAGGTAATCTGTACCTAAAAAATAGCAGAAAATTATCTGGACTTACTGACATTATAAATTAAATAGTCTTACTAGAAATCTATAGAATATTCTACCCAAGCATCAAAGGATACACATTTACTCAGCAACGCATGGTTGTTTTTGAACACTAGAGCACATCCTAGGACACTAAACAAATCAGTAAAATTCTAAAAGGCCAAAATTAACTCTATGGGTCCTATTTGACCACAAAGTAATAAAACTTAAAATGAGAGCAAACAAACCTCTAGTAAATACAGAAAAACCAAGTTTCCTTTGGTCCGGAAATTTGAGGGAAGGTTCAACATACACAAGCCAATAAAAGTAATAAATCACATAAATTGATATAAAGATGAAAATATCAGGATTTGCTCAAAATTTGCAGAAAATGTCATTGACAAAGTCTGACTAGAGCTGTTCTGAGAGTCTCCTCTCTGAGGACTAACTTACTTGGTATCAAGCCAAACAAGCTTCTGCAAGAATAAAGCCAGCATCAGTTCTAGCCATTTATAATGCCTATGACGTACAAGAATGGCAGCTTGGCATAGCAATCCTAAGGTTTCAGTGGTGGCAGACATACACTGATAGCAAGCAAGAGTTCTGCAGTTGGGCAGGTCTCATGTTCAGGAGCTGTTGGCCAACAAATAACGGCCTATAGAAGTGTGCATGCATGTGTGTATGTGTGAGTATGTGTGAGTGTGTATGTGCATGTGTGTGCTTGTGTGTGTAGGTGTGCATGTGTGTGTTTGAGTGTGTGTGCATGTGTGTGCTTGTGTGTGCATGTGTGTGAGTGTGTGTGTGTGTGTGTGTATGAGTGTGTGTGTCTGTGTCTGTGTGTCTGTTTCTGTATATGTGTCTGTATGTGTGTGTGAGTATGTGCTTTTATTAGGCTACACCTCGGTGTTTTATTTTTATTGTTGTTCCTATTGTTTTGTTTCTTCCTTTTTGGGTGTTAGAGTTTGTTTTATAGATTTAGGGTGTTTGATTGTATTAGGTGTTTGGTTTGATTTTTTGAGAAAGAACTTTTGGGGGTATAGAGGAAGAGAGGACTAGAAGAATTTGGGTAAAGGAAGAATATGATCAAAATATACTTAAATTGTTTAAAATAATTGTATAAAATATAATTGATAAAAAATTTAAAAAATAAAAAATATAATAAATGTAAAAATAACTTTTATTTGCCAGATGTAATTGTCATCTCAGAGGATTACTGCTGAATAAACTCACCCTTTATAGTTCTTGCTGAACTATTTAATTCAACTCTTCTGGTCCAAACCCCTATCCTAGCTGAGTAATTCAAACTTGTAGGGATAATCTTTTGTGCACTGTATAAAAGCATTCACCTACCAATAAACATCCTATTTAAAAAGAGCTGAAGCAGGATTAGAAGGCTGGACAACCTGTATAGAGAGAGGATTTCTGGCATATAGTCAGGTGTGAGATTTGCCGCAGATACAGAGGAAGAGGGTCACATTAAACTGTGGTGATGTATCCAACCATGTGGCAGGGGTTAGCATAGAATAAATGGGTAATTAACTTATGACCTAGTCAGGGAGCAAACCAAACCTTTAGGCCTAGGCATCTATTCGTGAAATATTAAGTCTCAGAATCATTATTTCTAGGAAGAAAGAGGCCAGGTGGAAATGCTCACAGTTACAAATGGTGTCTGTTGTGGAATGTAAAAGCCTAACTTGAAGAACAACAATATCAACCAAATGGATCCCCCGCCAGAACTGCCAAGGACTAAATCACCAACCAAAGAGTACTCATGGAGGGACCCATGGCTCCAGCTGCATATGTAGCAGAAGATGGCCTTGTTGAGCATCAATGGGAGAAGAAGCCCTTGGTCCTGTGAAGGCTTGATGACCCAGTGTAGGGGAATATGAGAATGGAAAGGCAGGAATGGGGGCACACACTCACAGAAGCAGGAGGAGGGAGGATGGGATACATGGTTTCCAGAGGAGAAAGCCGTAAAGGGGATAACATGTGAAATGTAAATAATGTATCCAAAAACCCAACCAACCAACCAAACAACAACAACAACAACAAACAGCCTGAAAAGTTTAGGGAGAAAGGTGCAAAATAGCACTCACCAGAAACATGAGGATCTAAAGTTGGATGAATCTCACATGCACCACTCCTTTAAGAGTAACTGTCGATTTAAGTAGAACCATAACTTTGCAGCAAAGCTGGCTGCCACATATTTGAACCAGGACTATGAGCAGCTGACTCAGTGTGTGAGTATTGGAGCTTTGCATGAGTCTCTCAGGCATGTCCAGGCAGTCAAAGCAGCAGACACTTGTAGTTTCCTAGGCCAGCCACTGCAGCAGCAGGTAGTAGTTACCACTGAGAGGCCAGCAAAAGGGTGAGAGCACAACAGCATCACCTCCTTCTTCTGCCCAGTGCATTGTGGTGGGAGGTTTGCACATGGCAAAGAATGGCTGTGGGCAACAGAAGCCTGGACAGACAGAAAAGTTCCAAACTTCTGAACTGGTAAGGTATTAAAATTAAAAACAATAAAACAGAAAAGAAACTGGGTATAAATAATCAAAGGAAAAGTCATTTAAAGTGAAGTCTTGAGAGAGAGAGAGAAAGAGAGAGAGAGAGAGAGAGAGAGAGAGAGAGAGAATTAAATAGATTTAACAAAATAAGGTACATAAAGACGAGACCACAATGACACAGAGTTTTCACATTCTATATAATCAAATTTTAAATTGTTTAAAAATAGAAATAAAAGAGAAAAATTACCTAATTGTAACTGACGCATTACCACTTATGGTTACTATTGCATTGGTAAGCCTTATTTTAATTCTGATAGACATAATGGCTTCTTGTGACTTCTCAGGAAAATGGGGCCTTAGAGAGAAAAGAAAAAGAGAAATATAAAAAATGAAGACAAACCTCAGAAGAAAAATTAGGGTTTGTAAGTAAGAATGAAGAAGATAATTAAGATGATGGAGATACAAAGAAAAGGAAAAGAGAGACAAGACTTAGAAGAATTAAAAATATATAAATAAAAATGAGGATGATACTGAGATAGAGAAAGAGGAAGGAAAGCAAGAATAAAACTCTTGTAACAGGAGTAAAAAGTGGAGTCCATATATATTTAAAAAAACTAAAATGGTTTTTCTACCTCTGATAAGGGGATTAGAAGGAGATGAGAGTAATCTACAGGGTTATCAAGTATTTGAGTGTCAACCTATTAAGATACAAGATTTTTAAAGATTTAAGGAAGAAATAATGACCTATAACTTACATTCACCATATATCAAACAGATCCTTAATATCTGGACCATGCAAAATCATATAATGCCAAAAAGATTGGAGAGATTTGATGAAAACCATTTTAGAGCCTGGCCCTCAATTACAATTGCTTGCATGGAAGAAAGATGCAGCTTCAATCATGGAGAAAGGAAATAGGACTAGAGGATCGGTTGTCAAGGATCGGTTGCCAGGTGAAAGTCCATTTTCTGAATTGAGAGTATAGATTATGATGCTGACCTAAAACAATGTCACACAATAGCCTTAAACACTTGCATCATCCATTTAAAAAGATAACCAAGGTTCAAATGAAACTTTCACTGACTTTTTACAATATTGCTCTACATAGATTCAACTGCTAGAGAAATTTTAATTGGCTTTTTAGCTTTTGAGCATGCTAATACTGAATGCACAAAAGCTATTAAACCTGTAAGGACCAGATCTCCACCTTTCTATGAATGGACTAAAACTACCTCAGATATAGATCTTAATGCTCACAATTCAGGTGTGGTTGGACAAACAATTGCTGGAGATATACAAACGTAAAATGTACATTTCTGTAGCTGGAAAAGATTAGGACATTCCCTAAAAGACTGTAGACAGACAATTCCTAAGGATAAATTCTTCTATAATAGTAATAATTCAGGGAGAAAATTTCCTTTGAAATATCTAAGCTATGGTAGGAACAAACACACAAGGCACATGAATGTAAGTCATCTACAAACTGTTGAAAAGAAGTTCCTAGAAACAATGATTTTCAAGAGATAATTCAAAAGGAGGGGCCCAATCTTCTGGATATGCTCAAGGCGTGGCAAAGGCTGGCACTGGACAAATGAATATAGATCAATAACAGTCAAAGAAGGTAACCCTGTCAGGAAACTCCAGGGACCTCAATATCAAATTCATATCAGCCATTTCAGGCCAACTCTGCAAAGAAACTCATTTGCAGAACAATTAAACAATACTGCTCTAGATAGAAACACTAATAACCAAGATATCAAATACAGCAGCATTAGTAGATAAATCAGAAAATTTAGGAAAGACCACAAAAACAAGTATTTTGGAAAACTGCTAAAAAATTAAGAAAGCAAACTTAAAGTTATATTTAGATGAGATTAAAATTAAAGGCTTAATGGTTACAGGAACAAAGATAATAGTTTCACAAGATTCCTGGAATCTAGCCTGGACACTTCAATAGATAACTATACAGCACCTATGAAATGGGATATTGTCCTAGATAAAACAAAGTCTAAAGTGGATTCAATTCATAGGACCAAAGGGTCAAAATAGAAAATTTAAAGCCTAAATATAGACAGTCATAAAAAGGAGAAATATCAAGTTTAAATCAAAACAGGTAGCATGATTTGCTGATCTCTCTACATGTGAACAGCTCTGAGACCAGCTTAGACATGGAAATGCTTGTAGCCAGAACTTCAGCTATGTGTAGCCAATAAATCCTGTTTGCTATAGAATCCTCATGATGTCTTATGCCATTCTTTCAAATGACATAGATAAAAATTTATATTACACAGTACAAACTAACCTATAAAGTCAGATGCCTTACTTGCTTGAATGGACAGCAGAGAATCATGTTTAAATGAGTTGTGCACACTCTACTAAGTTATTGCAGAAATAAATATTACCTGTAAGAGTTATATGTTTATTGACACCAATGAAGTCAATATGGCCCTGATAAGCCTCACCCTCAGGGATGCTGAGATGCTGAGATATATTTATTCCAGCATCTTTCTTGATCCTACCTCAGAATGCTTCAATGCTGTTTCCTCAAAGATTTGCATCTGGGACAATATCAAAATAGCTAACTAGATCTTCCAACATCTCAGACTCTTCCAGTTAGGACTTCATTTGAGCCTGACATTTTTCAGCAAGCAGAGACTGGACAGCAAGTGCTACATTTAGCTTTCTTAAGACTAAGTAACATTCCAATTTTTTAGGGGATCCTCAAAAGGATAATGTTGCCCCATACCATTAGGAAGCGATTTTTAAGAGAGTGATGGCCCCATTTTCAAAAGGTGAATGGAGAGGTTTTGGTCATTTGATTCATTTGTTTTTATTTAAAATGGGTTGATACAAGTTATTAGTGGTTTTGATCAGGGAGGAAACAAAAATAGAAAGTTAGATTCATAGATTTCTATATTTCTTTTTCTTTCCTCTATCCTTTCTCTCCTATCTGGTGATGGGGCAAAAGGTGGAAGAAGGGTTGAAAAGAAAAAAAGAGGGGGAAGGGAGAGGAATATAGAAATTATCAGAAGAAATGCTTGATTATTGAATCTAATCTTCTTTTGTACTATTTTTATTCTGAGGTAGTGTCTGTCTTTGTCCCTGAGGTTTATTTCCTGCATGTAGCAAAATACAGAGTCCTGTTTATACATCCAGTCTGTCTTTTTATTGGGAAATTGAGTCCATTGATGTTAAATCTTTCTCTTATTTGTCACTTTGTCTGCCCCTCAATTGTGTGTCAGTTTCACACATGGCTACTCCATCCTACACACCAACCTTACCTACATTTTTGAGGATTAAAGGCCTGCGGTGTGTACTAAGGGGAAGTCTGCACTGAACCAGAGGGATTAAACTTGTATAGCTAGTCTGCATTCCAATGGGATCGTGGAGACCTAGAATATCTCTGGATGTGATCCCTTTCAAAAGCAGCCATGTAGAGACCATACCCAGAGGTTAGGCAAGGCCACTCACTGGTAGAAGGATGGGGCCACCCACCTATCTCAAAAATATAAACCCAGACTTGTGCCTGCCTAAAGGAAATGAAGGGACAAAGAGTAGAAACTGAAGGAAAGGACACCAGTGACTGGCCAACCTAGGGATCTATCTCATCTGCAGCACCAAACCCAGACTCTATTGATGATGCTTTGAAGCTCTTGCTGACAGGAGCCTCATATAATTGTCTCCTGAGAGGCTTTGATAGACTCTAACTAAAAGCCAACCATCAGACTGAGCACAGAGACCTCAACAGAGGTGTAAAGGGAAGGACTGAAGGAGCTGAAGGGATTAGTACTCCATAGGAGGAACAACAATATCAACCAATCAGACCTCCCCAGAGCTTCCAGGGACCAAACCACCAATTAAATAGTACACATGGAGGGAAGCAAGGCTCCAGATGTACATGTAACAGAAGATGGCCTTATCTGGCATCAATTGGAGGGAGACCCATGGTCCTGTAGAGGCTTGATGCCCCAGCTTAGGGGAATGCTAGGTCAAGGAGGCAGGAGTGGTTTGGTAGGTGGGTGGGGGAGCACCCTCATTGAAGCAGTGGGGAGGTTGATTATATAGGGGGTTTCCATAGGGGAAACCAGGAAGGGGGATAACATTTGAAATGTAAATAAATAAAATAACTAATAAAAATTCCTCTACAATAAAAAAGCTTGCCAGAGTATCTTTTAAATCATGTTTCCATGTAATTAATTTCTATGAGATACATTCATAAAGTTTCCATGCATATTGTTATACATTTTAATATAACTTCTCAGAAATAAAAGTATAACTAATATCTGATAGAAGTTACACTTTCAGGGATTTCATCCTCACAGAATTTAGTAACTTAATTTACATGTGATTAATCTTTCTGAATTAAAAAACTGTTTAAGAATTGTTCCCTATTGTTAATTGCAAGTATTTTATCATTACATGCTGGAATTTATATGCTAAAAAATGGGCCATATTCACTATGTTTTACATATCTTACATTTTATTGAAAATTCTTTGGAATTTTTCTATAAAGTATCTTCCAAGACAACACAGAAAAGCATTTTTGACACTTTTCTTTAGCTTTCTGGTAATATTCACCAACTTACCTTCTCTCACCCCCTCCATGTAATAGGTAATCCCCCTATGTTCATTTTCTATTGCTCTTGTTTTATGACCACCAGTTTTAAGTATAATTTACTTTTTGGAGCATAAACAATGTATCAACAGCTGTTATGTTACTATCTTTCATCCCACGTAACTATAAAATGCAAATATCTTTCAAGGGTGACTCTGGTCTCCTGATGTCCTTTGCTACCCACCCACATTTTTATATTGATATTTCCAGTCTCATATAGGCTTTATTAGGTAGCCACAGTACCAGTAAACTTAATTGTGTAATGGGAATATCATGTCCAGACACTCTTTAGAAGTGCTCATCCTCATCTTCCAGCTCTGACATTCTTGTCTTCCCACCTTTGTAATGTTCACTGAACTTTAGAGTAAGTTGTTGATGTGATATGCTATTTAGGTGAAATGTCATCAGGCACTTATTCTTGAACATTTGATTCTTTGTATTAACACTCACTCACTTCAGAAAGAACCTACTCTGATAGAAGCTGAGAGCAGCAGTAATCTATAAAGACAAATATCTAGAAAATTTGATCACATATCCATTAAGCAAGATAGCTGTAATAAAGTCTCCTGAGGATCTTTAGGCTCCCCAGTCACTGAGTCTTGACCAGCTTAACAGAACAAGGCTTCGAGCAGATCCTAAATCCACTCTTTAAAAGAATGGATTTAACATGATTTCCTGTGATATGTTATTATTACATTAGTATGTTTCTCATTTTTGTTTTTTCTCTTTGTTAAACTTGGCTGATTACCAATTTATCTGAGAACGTCTAATCTTTTTTCTTTAGTAATTTATAAAAATCATTTTTATTAATATTGAAATATAGCTACTCGAAAAAGCTAAGCAGCAAAAGACTAATAGCACATGAAGTATAGTCCTAAAAATAAAAAAATAGAAATGCAAATATTATTATTATGCAAAAATCTGTGCATGTATAATATATTCATATGTGGGTGCTGATGTCTTTTATAATTACAGAACTTGGAACTTGATATTTCATCTAAAGTGACTGGCTGTGGAATATACTGATCTCTTGAGCGCACAATGTTGTGGTTACACATCTGTATTTTCAGAAAGATGATGGTGATCTGAACTCAGTTCCTCATGATCACACAGCATAGGCCAACCCACTAAGCCATTTCATCAGCCCTAAGCATATATCTTTAAATTTTAAAAAACACCTACTACAAAAAAGAACTTATTTCTTCAATCTATTATGTTTTACAACAATGGATGTATCAGTAACCAAAGGGACTTTCTTATCCATAGTATATATTCTATCTCACAGTATTAGCAAGTATCATTTGTCCAATAACAATATCATGGTGGTTGCTTCTAAGAATTGGAACCTTGATGCAACAATTTTCCTTTGTAGAGACCTTACACTTACACTGTGAGAACACCATGTTCACTATGATATCACATGACGAATTAAAAGTTTTCACTGAAACTCCATTTCCTATGGGAAAAAAACCTATATTTCTACTCAGATAACTTCAATTTGTAGGTTGAGGTACATTCCTTTATCCATCACAAACTTAGGCACACTGATCTTCAATGTCTCAGCATATCTTTCTATTTAGAGCTATTGAGGTGTATAGTCATAAGATGGTGCAAACAAACAAACAAAAAGAGCACTGCTTGAGTTACTTTTTGAGCACAACCTTACAACTCTTAAAATATTTTCCTGAATACACTAATTTTATATAAGTGAGAAGATATTGAGGCTTGGAAAATCATAACCTAAGAATCTGTATTGCAACTGGCATCACCTCAATCTCATTCAGTTTGCAAAATATGTGTATTGTTTATTGGAACAACCATTAGGCGATGATTTATTTACCCATATGATCCAGTAGATTTTTATATCCATTCATTTGCAATCAGTTGTTAAATATGACAATACATGGAGAATGTTTGAGCCACTTTCTGTAATGAGAAGTTTATTATAACATTTTCAAGAAGAGAGCAAATCTCTCACATCACATTCCAGTATAGGTGTTGTGTATTAAAAAATTAAAGCAAACCAGAATCATTGTTTTCTAATAATAATAATTATTAGTTTAAGAAATAAATGTATATACACTGAATTTGTGATGTTTTTCTTATCTATATTACATGAGGTTTATTTAACACTAGATTGTGAAGTATAAAGTAAATGAAAAACAAAACAAAAAGAATAGTACCCAAGGCTTATAGGACTATTGCTGTAACTTATTAGCTCTAGAATACCATTACTGTTGGGAATGAAAAGTTTTTTTTTCCCCTAAAATATTGGGCTGAATACTTCTCATCTTTTGGTGAAACTCATTGAAAGAACTAAAATCCTAAGCTTCTATGTTGTAAAACTGTAGCCATTAAGATTTAAAACTGTTGTCATTAAAGTCATATTGAGCATCAGTAGAAAGGATGGTGACAGAAGCATGTGTTTGTATTATTTAAACACCTAGGTTGCTGATACAAAGTAAGTTCATGCTCAGCTTTGGGGTGCACTTTTATCTTTAGAATGCTTTATGTTCAGATACAGTGGTATGTTTTTTTTATTATAGAACGAGCAGATATCTCTAACTGTGCTATGCATAAGAGATCAACAACTTGATGACTAGAGTAGTATAAACCTTGTTATCTTTCCAGGTGTGAGGAGCAGGACCCTGGCTGTACATGCCTTCGACCCTGCATTTGAAGATGAAGTTTGGGATCATGCTTTTTCCTTGATGCAAAAGGATATGAAGTGAGTGAGCACAGGACCACAGACCCCTCCAAAGAGTTCACAGGGGCTTGTTCTTTGGTTAGTGCTTGGGGCAACCACTTACTTGCAAGGCCTTTGTGGCTTTCAACTTTGTCTGTTTCCAACAGCAAAAGCTTGACCCCTTTCCTACCGCGAGTTAACTCCTCTTTGCTGCAAAGCACTTAGGACTAGAAGTATTCCTGCACTTCTTGTCCAAAGCTCTGGCTAGGATACTGAATACTATCATAATTTCTTCTCTGTGATTTTTCTACTGCTGGAGGTTTTCAGAAATCCTCTTATACAAATAACATAATTTGCCCTGTTAAACATTTGGTTCACTTTGAGAGCGTTCCTTAGAGGCAAATCAGAAAAGCAAATCATATTCAAAAGGTATGGTTGTTAAAAGTGTAAAATAGGGGGCTGTGTCAGTTTAGATTTGAATAGACCTCAGGCACAAATTCAGAGGTCCCTCTTGGTATAAAAGACTGAAATTTGTGTTCTACTTTTAAGATCTCCTGCTGCATACAGGACTTCTTTTCCAAGTGCCCTAGGGTGATCTAGTTAAGTCCTAGAAGCCTCAGTCTCAGAAGAGTCTTCAATTATTATGTAAAAGAAGTCACTTCAGGACTTGTGCTCAAAGAATGCTGTGCATTCATTGCCCAGCAGAAGAGCACAGAGTCACCTTTCAAAATACCTATAATTTAGATTCTTTTATAAAGGTACTTGACACCTGCTTAGCAAGTGCAATAAATCTGTCCTGTCCCCATGTGAGAAGAAGTATCAGGGATGTATATCCTAAGAAAGTGGTGTATCTCTGGAAGAAATTCAATATCACAGCCCCCAGGCCTGAGTGAGGCCCTGGGTCCAATCTCAGTGCTGGAATTAATAGGAGATATATTTTTACTTTTCTTACATTTCAGTTTTTCTTAATGTGCATGGATATGTACCCTCTATTAATATCAGCAATCTGATTAGAATTTAAAATTTGACTCTGCTTTTACTAATGAAAATTTTACTTTTAATGCCTGATTAGAGAATCATTTCTGAAATTAAGGTTAACCATACTTTAAATAAAAACTATCTAATAGCCTTATTTCATTATAGCCTTGATAATGAAAGATGCATCTCAATGCTTTGCCTTGGTGAGAATGTGCAATATATGAAAATTTGTGGATTCTGAAGTTGCTGACTAACAAACTTGAATACTTTTTTTCCACTTTCTGAATCCTGAGGAACAGAAGCTCAGTAAGTTTTTTTGTACATACCTTAAAGTCCAGCTGTGTGACAATGACATAAAATCTTATACCTGTTATATAGAGAGAAAGATGTGCTTGTAAAACAAGTGATTTCTGTCAGCTACGGAAGAAGTGGCAATACCACAGGTGAGTTAGACAAGATGAGGAACAAAATCAGGGTGAATAGACATATTAAACTCATTCACTCAAAGACAGGAAAGTGAGAATGCATGCAGCATCTGATGCAGATACATCAATCTTCATGACCTAATCCTCGTGAATACTTACAGTGCACAATTTCTGCCAAGTTGCTCTAGCCAGCACCTGTGAAACTGTGGCCTCAGAAGAATAATAGCATCACTAGGGGACTTGAATTAAAATGCAAGCTTTGAGCTCAGTACAAGGAGATAAGAATGGATCAATTTGCATGCTTCTGTATGCTAGCTGCCAGTTGAACCAGGACCAATAGTTGAAAAGGCTATTTCCCCTCCCCCCACTGGATGGTTTTAGTTCCTTTGTCAAAGATCAAGTGACCATAGGTGTGTGTGTTCATTTCTAGGTCTTCATCTATTCCATTGATCTACCTGCCTGTCATTGTACCAATACCATGAAGTTTTGCTCTGTAGTACTGCTTGAGGTCTGGGATAAAACCAGACACACTGAAACAACCTTAAAAGATGTTCAACATCATTAGTCATCAGGGAAATGCAAATCAAAACAACCCTGAGATTCCACCTCACACCAGTCAGAATGGCTAAGATTAAAAACTCAAGAGACAACAAGTGCTGGCGAGGATGTGGAGAAAGAGGAACACTCCTCCACTGTTGGTGGGATTGCAAAATGGTAAAACCGCTCTGGAAATCAGTTTGGCGGTTCCTCAGAAAATTGGGCATGTCACTTCCAGAGGACCCTGGCATACCACTCCTGGGCATATACCCAGAGGATTCCCCTGCATGCAATAAGGACACATGCTCCACTATGTTTATAGCAGCCTTGTTTATAATAGCCAGAAATTGGAAGGAGCCCAAATATCCCTCAAAGGAGGAATGGATACAGAAAATGTGGTATATTTATACAATGGAATACTACTCAGCAATTAAAAATAATGAATTCATGCAATTTGTAGGTAAATGGTTAGACCTGGAAAATATCATCCTGAGTGAATTAACCCAATCACAAAAGAATGCACATGAAATGCAATCACTGATAAGTGGATATTAATGAGCCCAGAAGCCCTAAATACTCAAGACACAAATAGCAAGTCAAATGATTCCCAAGAAGAAGAAAGGAGAGGACCCTGGGCCTGTAAAGATTGCATCCAGTTTAGTAAAGAAACCGAGGGGGGAGGGGGAATGATTGGGGAACAGTTGGGGGGGAGAGGAACTATGGGAACTATGGTGGGTGAGAACTGGGAAAGGGGAAAGCCTTTGGAATGTAAACATAGAATATAGAAAATAAAAAAAAAAATTAAAAAAAAAAAGAAAAAAGAAAAAAAAACCGGGGAAGTGCCTTGAGCACATGGGCACAGGGGAAAATTTCCTTAACCGAACATCAATAGCTTATGCTCTAAGATCAAGTATTGACAAATGGGACCTCATAAAATTACAAAGTTTCTATAAGGCAAAGGACATTGTCAATAGGACAAAATGGCAACCAACAAATTGGGACAAGATCTTTACCAACCCTACATCCGATAGGGGACTAATATCCAATATATACAAAGAACTCAAGAAGGTAGACTACAGAGAGTCAAATTAAAAAAATGGGGTACAGAGCTAAACAAAGAATTTTCACCTGAGGGATATTGAATGGCTGAAAAGCAACTAAAGAAAAGTTCAACATCCTTAGTTATCAGGGAAATGCAATTCAGAGCAACCCTGAGATTTCACCTTGCATCAGTCAGAATGGCTAAGATCAAAAACTCAGGAGACAGCAGGTACTGGTGAGGATGTAGAGAAAGAGGAACACTCCTCCACCACTGGTGGTATTGCAAGCTGGTACAACCACTCTGGAAGTCAATCTAGCCCTTCCTCAGAAAATTGGGCATGATACTACCCGAGGACCCTGTTATACCACTCCTAGGCATATACCCAGAGGATTCCCCAGCATGTAATAAGGACATATGCTCCACTATTTATAATAGCCAGAAACTGGAAAGAACCCAGATGTCCCTCAATAGAGGAATAGATCCAGAAAATATGGTATATTTACACTATGGCATACTACTCAGCTATTAAAAACAATGAATTTATGAAATTCTTAGGCAAATGGGTAGAACTGGAAAATATCATCCTAAGTGAGGTAACCCAGTCACAAAAGAACACACATGGTATGCACTCACTGAGAAGCAGATATTAGCCCAGAAGCTCAGAATACCCAAGACGCAATTCACATATCAAATGATGCCCAAGAACAAGGAAGGAGAGGCCCCTGTTCCCTGGAAAGGTTCAATGCAGCAATGTAGGGGAATACCAGGACAGGGAAGCAGGAGGCGGTAGATTGGCTAACAGGAGGAGGGGAGAGGGCTTATGGGACTTTCAGGGATCGGGGAACCAGGAAAAGGGAAATAATTTGAAATGTAAATGAAGAATATATCTAGGAAAAAGAAAAAGGAAATTCAAGACTTTAGAGTCCTACCCTAGACCTGTTGAATCAAAATTTGAACCTGGGGCCCAGGCATTCTATATTTTAACAAACATTTCATGTGACTGTGATTCAGTCTCAAATTAATACTCTTAAATTATATAATAGGTTTCACAATATATAAAATAGAAACAGTAACACACCTCCTAGTAAAAGTATAGTTAATAGAGACAATGCTTATATGTAGCATGAGTATGTTAATTACTCATCCATGGGAATGGCAGCATTATCCTTGCAGATTTACCTTGTATGGCATCCAGGTCTTTATGCAGCTTTTATTCTCCATGCAGACATTGCTTCTACTCATTTTTGAAAACCAAACAGCTTTGAATTCCAGTTTCAGACTGAACTATATTACCATTCCTATATCTTTACTATATCATGGTTAATGTCCATGGATAAAAAGACAGATTGTTCACTTTGAGTCTCTTAGCACATTCATATAAGCTTTACCTTCTAGGTTAATAATATGTATTTATCCTATGCAGTCACTGTGAGCTTTTTAAATAGATCTCTTACAAACAATGGCAATCTCTCCTAAAAACCTGGCAATTATTAAAATAGTGAATTTTGAAATTTGTCTTAATAGTCAATTTCTAATAAGCATTTCCTGAATTTCTTTGAACATAAGTGGATTTCTATTTTTTTCTAAATAATTACATGTGTTCATGGACAATTTCATGCATGTTTATGATATATTCTACTTACTATCTTCTCCCTCCTCTGTCTCATCTCCTTCTCACCCATATTGTCATACCTTCTTCCCTACAGCTCTATTTCTCAAACTTATATTTCTTCGTCTTATGTTATAACCCTCTACATTTAACCAGGAACTTCCGTTACCATAGGCTGAGGGCATTACACCTTGGATCCTGATCAGCTCACCTGTGGTGTACAACTAAAGCCAGCGCCCCATAGTCCATCAACAGACATCTGTTCATCAGGTATGTGTAGAACCACAGGAGTCCCTTCCTAATCAATGACCAGTTGTTGACAGCTCCAGTCTTGTGAAAGCTCAGTGAATAAAACCCTAGCTCCTATGAAATCACGTTTATAAAGGCATGTTAGAGTGTGACAACTAAAATTTAATTCCTTTCACCCCAATTTTATATTATTTTGTGATATTCTCTGAACCTTACCAAAAAATGTATGAATGTCCTGTTTGGTGTTGTACACTCTTTTTTCTCTTACCCTTGAATTTTATGTAGTTGCAAGTGTGCATATACCATTAAAAGAAACTTCTTTAATGAAAGATTAATATGGCATTTATCTTGAAAGACCCTAAAAACGACACCCCCCCCAAGCCTCGGAAGGCGACACCAAAATCACTCGCAAGAAAGGGTCTTGATGCAAATAGCAAGAGGATTATTATTCCAGGTGCACTGGGGTTCACAGTCATACACCACACAGGGTAATGGCCTGTGGACCCTGAGTGCAGAATCAAAACAGCTTTTATAGGTTTACAACAAAGCCTGCGCATCACAAACCAATCATTCCTTAGCATTGAGAGCCTGGGCATTGCAAGTCAATTGATCTGTACCACTCCATAGTTTCTAGGCAAATCAGATTAAATTATCCAAGCCCGTGCTCCGTGGACCAATCAGTTTCCTATAGTCTGGGAAGTCAGCATGTGCACAAGCTCCTGGGTGGAGGTGACAGAGTAAGCAGTTTACAGAAGTCAGATAAGCAGTTAGTTAGCTCATTTCCTGTCACCTTACAGGGCTAGGATCAACTACTCAAGGCCCTTTTGCCTAGTTCCTAACAAAGAGCAGGCTCAAGGAATGTGACTTTTCACCTAGTTTCTAACAAAGAAAGGGGTCAGGAATTTGAGGTATTTAGGGCTTCTTAGGAGTGAGATAGCATTTCTAAATTTTTGACTTCTTGGGGTCATTGTAGAGACAGGCACTGGGGAGTTAGGCTGTAATTCTCATTTTTTCAATCTATAGGTATAAATGTAAATATTTGTAACGTGATATATAATATATATTTATAATGTCAAATTATTTAAAGAACAGTAGTAATTTTTATTCTACGGTATATTCTCTCCCAAGCAATTTTTGTTTGTATGTTTGTTTTGCTTTGCTTTGTTTGTTTGTTGACTGGGTTTACATTACAAGCTGAATATTCATTTCTTTGGGGTGGCCTATAGTATGATCTGAGAGAGAATGGTTACTTCTAAAATCATGCAATGCTTTTACAAATCTTGCTTGTCAGGATGGTATATCAATTCATAGGGTTCACAGTAGTGAAAGATAATGGATGGGCTTTTTTCCCCCAGTATCTTACAGCACTATAAAAGTAACCCAAGAAATTAAAACATCATGACCAGTCCCAGCTTGATTTTTCTATATCTTGCAACCAAAGTGGGTGGTGTTTTCAGAGTCAGTTTTTATTATCTAGTTCTAGTAGGCAAACAAAAAGAATGAAAAGAGACTGTATTGTTTTCAAGATATCTGACCAACAACTTACAATGAGATAACCTCGCACATGAACCTAAAATTTTGGTCTAATAGTGGCTTCTAGGACTTGCACTATCTACTCTTGCAAGATATCTTTCCTATAACTTTTTATTTAAAAACTATTTCATTTTATTTTGGTTATGTGAGTATACATATCTGTTTTGTTTCATATGTGTGCCAAAGCATGCATACATGTACTAGATTTTCATATGACATTTTTGTAAGTCCTTTCCTCTGGTTAACACTCCCACATTACCACTCTTCTTCTCAATTCTCCAAGCCTATTCACCATTTAAAAAATGTCCAGGTCTTCGTATTGGCTAGGAAACTGTATGGAAGTGGAAAGACAGTGGGCTCTTAAATCTCTCCACTATGTGGTTTTATAAGAGATGAAGAAAATGCATCAAGTACCAAGCTATCTGTGAATTGCATCTCTTTATAAAATTCAAAATTCAGTGTGCTATACTGATAACTGCCCTCTAAATTCCTGGTAGTGATTGGTTTTTACTTCTATTCAGGCCAAGGCTCTTGAGCTGAGAGTAATGGAGGTAGTCTGGTATGTTTGAGTTCCAAGAGTATGAATACATGTACAATGTTAGCATTTGTTTTAGATAAGCTTGATAAATTTGGTCTGGGTGGGGCTTTGAGGGAAATTCTTGGATTCTGTTTAAGAATTAACTGGACAGAAGAGAATATGACTAGAAGATAGTCCTATTATGTATGTCAGGGAGTGTGTGTGCTGCTTTCTCAGTTGACACTTTGACAACTATGCAGTCTTCAGAGCATTTCACAGGTCACTTTAAACGGAAATTGATACAGCAAGTATTGGCATTGTCTAAGGGTTCTTGCCAATGACTGCACTGAATAAATGGATCCAGAGTTTCTAATGGGTATATACATTGTTTAATTTTCAATCTCATTCATCCACAGAGCCAATGGGAACATGCTGATAACTTCCCAAGCTGCATGATGCTGTCTGAACTTCTTGTTCCCTTATGTACTTATAAGGACTTCTTAAAGTACACAGGGAAGCACATAATAACCTAGGTCAGTCTTACATTTAAAAAGTTATGATTATCTATCTGTGTGTGTGTGCATAAATGGGAGGTAGACATAAGATGTTAGATCTTGATCTAAAGCGCCTGGTGAGTGTTAGCTACCCAATATGGGTATTTAGAACCTAATTCAAGTCCACTCTAAGAACAATTGCTCCTAATCTCTGAGCCATCTCTCCAGCCCCAGTATTTATGATTTTAAAGTTAAAAGATTAGCAAATGATATCATCTTGAATTCACATTGGCATTTAGTGCTGCATAACCAGCATATTAACCACCAGTTTTAACTAGCATTTAAAAATTTAAGGAAACCCAAATGCTCCCAGCCATATTCTAAGAAGCTATTTACTAAAGATTTTACTACTATAGTTAATGCTGTCTCATTGACAGTTTAATTCTACTGTAAAACGCTTATACATTTCTGCAATATTATTTAAACTGATATGCCATAATAAGTTAAAAGGAATAGAAAGAGAATAGAATATAAGGTAAGAGAAGAGATGGGAAACAGAAAGGGAGAGGCGGGGAAGGGAGGAGGAGTTATTGAAGAGTTGTGGGAACAGAAAATAGGAATGAGAAAAAATAAATCATTATTCAGGAATTGCATGTACATTATCCCTTCAATTATTATTTGTTATGAGGTGGTATAAAAAGAATATCAAGTCAAGAATTAAAGTTTGTGTTTGATAAGACATCTCATAAGTTGAGTCAGAATAAGCAAATCTGTGAATACCAAAAATTATCTCTTTTCCATGCTTCTCTGAGAATCACTGGTGATAAAATAGGCAGAAGATGTAGTAATCATTGCATCAGAAAAAAGCACCATACACTCTGAACACCACCTCCAAGGGAGTTCTGTTCTATTTTCATACTTTGTTTTGAGACTAGCTCTCATGCTGTTATACCAAGCTGCTCTGAACCTCACCATGTAGCACCATAGATCAGAGAAATTTGCTACAGTGATGGTCAGGAAGCAGAGCAGAGGTGTATAATGAAGAGCAAACCCTACCCCTGGAAGACTTTACCTTGTGACATACTTCCATCAGAGCCTTACAATATAGTACAACCAACAGTGTACAAGTATGTCATGCACTAACCTATGAAGGCCATTTCAAATTCAAGCCATAATCCCATTACCTTGTGCTCCTGGTGCACTCTTAGTTCAGTGAAAAGATCACTGAAAGCCTGGGCAATCATTGTCTCCTGGCTTGCACAACCACCTCGAGAACATTCTTTAATCCTTTATTATATCCAAGATTTAGTATGTTGCAGAAGTCTTTTTATGTCCAGCAATGTAGTTTTAATGGATTAAACATAAATGGTAAAAGCACAAATGTGTCAAACAACTATTTTGTGCACATAGTTCTGTATGCCCACTGTATGGCTTTTGAAAAGAGATACAATAGCCTATAATACTTTACCTATCATAGGCCTACAATGAACAGTTACTTTTAGAAATAACTTTCATTTCTTAATTACCTAATAGATTTGCATTTTTTAACTTTAGTGCAAGGATAAAATATTCAAATAACAATCTAATCTCTTTTTTCCTGGGACTCCAGAGAATTATTACCTACTCAATGTATATGAGTAGAATTTTTCTTTCATCTTTGTGAGTGTGTGTGTGTGTGTGTGTGTGTGTGTGTATTTCCTCGTTTTTCCTCTCCTTGCCAAACCAATTTCAAAAGGTTTTTAGCTTTATTTTCATCTTTCTGTTTTGACCTCAGTCAAATATTTCCGTCCCAGAAGACCAGATACTTGTCTACTAGCCTTCATAATTTTGTCATTTGAATAATATGTACAATTTCCCAGCAGAGTGAACAGCAGTGAAGGTTCCATGCTAGAAGCTGGCCTGTGTCTCTGTCTAATGTCATGTTGGTGTCTGTGGCCAGTCTCTGCTGCATCTGAAAGCTATAATGTTGTCCCTGATCTTTACTGCCACTGGAGTCCATGCTGAGGTCCTTGGTCTGTGCTCCTGCCAGAGAACATGTGAATATCTGTTGTTCATACTGTGCCCAGAAATTACATAGAAAGCCATGATCTCTAAAGTGCAAAAAAAGATTATTTTGCAGTAGTAAAGATTACTGTAGATTCACAGTTAAGAAGGAGAGAGATTCTGTGGCAACCTATATCCCCATACACATACACACACACACACACACACACACACACACACAATTTAGTCTAGACAAGAAGTTATTGAAGGGAGCTCTTAAAAATCGTGATAGGCATGTTCAAGTGTAGCTCTTCACAGTTGATGACTTTTGGCAGGAGTAGTGGTGGAAAAGTATTTAGTCTTCTTTAAGGGGATGGCCACTGGGAGATTGACCATGTTCCAGGAGTACACAGATAGAATAAATTGGTCTTATCATATATTTTCTTCTTTTTTTGTGTGTGGGGGGCAGGGGGACAGCTCACAGTAATGAAGCTCTAGACCTGGAAAGTGAGTATGATTGGAGGACATTATGTGATATTCCTAAGTAATCAATAAAAGTATTATATTTGAAAAATGTATCAGATGAAGAAAATTTAAAAAAAATCATGTACAATGGAAACAAACCAAAGAACTGGCCATATTTCAACACCAAGAAGTAATTTTTGATAAGTTTTTATTTATTTGTGTCCATCCTGAAAATAAACTTATATTAAAGGTATGTTTTGACCCAGCAGGCAGAACCAGGCGGAAGCAGCAGGTGGAACCAGGTACCAGATATCTCAAGTTTAAGACTTCTCGGGACTCAGGCCATGAGCAGGAGCAGCAGGCTCAGAGCAGCGGTTGTGGGGGGCAGCCAGGCATGGGCTCTGTGCCCTGAAGGTGGACCCCGCACTCACTGTAGCCTACGCCATCTTCCTGGCTGTTTCGACCCAGTAGGCAGAACCAGGTACCTGAGATATCCTGAGTTTAAGACCTCTGGGGACTCAGGCCATGAGCAGGACCCGCACCCAGGGCAGCAGTTGGTGGTGGGGGGATGCGCGCCCAGCCAGGCATGGGCTCTGTGCCCTGAAGGGGGACCCTGCACTTCCTGCAGCCTCTACCATCTTCCCGGCTGTTTCAACCTAGCAGGCAGAATCAAGTACTCGAGATATACCCAGATTAAGACCTCTGGGGACTCAGGACACTGTCAGCAATCTGTGAGCAGGAGCCCCGCAGGGCAGTGGTTCAGGTATCCTAGTCATGGGGAAAGAGCCTTAAGAGCCCACAGGAGGTTCAAGCACCAGCTAGTAACTACAGGACCAACTAACACCAGAGATAACCACATGGCAAAAGGAAAATGTAAGATTGTTACTAATAGAAATCAAGGCAATATGGCAGCATCCAAATCCAGTTCCCTGCCAGCAATAACTCTCAGATACCCCAACACACCAGAAAAAAAAAAGACTCAGATCTAAAATCATTGGTCAGGATGCTGATAGAGGAACACATAGATAAATCTCTTAAAGTAATACAGGAGAAAATGGATCAAAAGCTAGAAGCCCTCACGAGGCAAACACCAAAATCACTTAAAGAAATTCAGGAGAATATGAATCAAAAAATGGAAGCTAATAAGGAGGAAACACAAAAATCACTTAAAGGAATACAAGAGAACATGGGTCAACAAGTAGAAGTCATAAAAGGGGAAACACAAAAATCCCTTAAAGAATAACATGAAAACACAAACAAGCAAGTAAAGGTCTGAGCAAAACCATCCAGAATCTAAAAACAGAAGTAGAAACAACTAAGAAATTGCAAAGAGAGACAACATTGGAGATAAAAAACCTTGGGAAGAAATCAGGAGCCATAGATGCAAATATCAACAATAGAATACAAGAGATAGAAGACAGAATCTCAGATGCTGAAGATACCATAGGAACCATGGATTCAACAATTAAAGAAAATGCAAAATGCAAAAAGCTGGTAACCCAAAATATTCAGGAAATCCAGGACACAATGAGAAGACCAAACCTAAGGATTATAGGTATAGATGAGAGTGAAGATCTACAACTTGAAGGGCCAGCAAATATCTTCTACAAAATTATGGAAGAAAATTTTATCAACCTAAAGAGAGAGGTGCCCATGAATATACCAGAAGCCTACAGAACCCCAGACTGGACCAGAACAGAAATACATCCCGTCACATAATAATCAAAACCCCAAATGTACTAAACAAAGAAAGAATATTAAAGGCAGTAAGAGAAAAAGGCCAAGTAACATATAAAGGAAGACTTATCAGAATTACACCAGACTTCTTACCTGAGACCATGAAAGCTAGAAGATCCTGGGCAGATCTCATGCACAATCTAAGAGAACACAACCTTCAGCCAAAACTACTATACCCAGCAAAACTCTCAATCACCATAGATGGGGAAACCAAGTTATTCCATGACAAAACCAAATTGGCACGATATCTATCCACAAACCCAGCCCTACAAAGGATAATAGGGAAAAAACACCAACACAAAGGGGGAAACCACACCCGAGAAGAAGCAAGATAGAAACCCCCTCTCATCAAACCCAAAAGGAGATAACCAGTCAAATATAAAAATAATGCCCAAAATATCAGGAAGTAATAATTACTATTCCTTAATATCTCTTAAGATCAATGGACTCAATTCCCCAATAAAGAGACACAACTAACAGACTGTATACAGAAGCAGGACCCTACTTTTTGCTGCATACAGGAAATACATGTCAGTGTCAAAGACAAACACTACCTTAGAGTAAAAGGCTGGAAGACGATTTTACAAGCAAATGGTCTCAGGAAAAAAGTCAGAGTAGCCATTCTAATATCAGATAAAATTGACTTTCAACCTAAAGTCATCAAAAAGGACACTGAAGGTCACTTCTTGCTGGTCAAAGGGAAAACCCACCAAGAAGAATTCTCAGTACTGAACATCTATGCTCCAAGTGTAAGGGCACCCTTATTCATAAAAGAAACTTTACTAAAGCTTAAAGCACACATTGCACCTAACAAAATAATTGTAGGTGACTTCAACACTCCACTCTCCACAATGGACTGATCAGGAAACCAGAAAATAAACAGGGGCACAGTGAAACTAATGGAAGCTTTGGACCAATTGGATTTAACGGATATATATAGAACAGTTCATCCTAAAGCTAAAGAATATACCTTTTTCTCAGCACCACATGGTACCTTCTCCAAAATCGATCATATAATTGGTCACAAGACAGACCTCAACAAATACAAGAATACCGAACTAATCCCATGCTTCCTATCAGATCACTATGGAGTAAAAGTGGTCTTCAATAGCAAGAAGAACAACAGAAAGCCCACATACATATGGAAACTGAACAATACACTACTCAATGACACCTTGGTCAAGGAAGAAATAAAGAAAAAAATCAAAGACTTTTTAGAATTCAATGAAAATGAAGGTACAACGTACCCAAATCTATGGGACACAATGAAAGCAGTGCTAAGAGGAAAACTCATAGCCCTGAGTGCCTCCAAAAAGAAACTGGAGAGGGCATACACTAGCAACTTAACAGCACACCTGAAGGCCCTGGAACAAAAAGAAGCTAATTCACCCAGGAGGAGTAGAAGACAGGAAATCATCAAACTCAAGGCTGAAATCAATCAAGTAGAAACAAAAAGAACCATACAAAGAATCAACAAAACCAAGAGCTGGTTCTTCTAGAAAATCAACAACATAGATGAACCCTTAGCTAGACTAACCAAAGGGCACAGAGACAGTATCCAAATTAACAAAATTAGAAATGAAAAGGGGGATATAACAACAGAAACAGGAAATTCAAAAAAATCATCAGATCCTACTACAAAACCCTATACTCAACACAACAGGAGAATCTAGAGAAAATGGACAATTTCCTAGACAGATACCAAATACCAAAATTAAATCAGGATCAATTAGATCATTTAAACAGTCCCATAATCCCTAGAGAAATAGAAGGGGTTATAGAAAGTCTCCCAACCAAAAAAAGTATGGGACCAGATAGTTTTAGTGCAGAATTCTATCAGAGCTTCAAAGAAGACCTAACACCAATACTCTTCAAACTATTCCACAATATAGAAACAGAAGGAACACTGCCCAACTCGTTCCACGAAGCCACAATTACGCTGATACCAAAACCACGCAAAGATTCTACAAAGAAAGAGAACTACAGGCCAATTTCCCTTATAAATATCGATGCAAAAATACTAAATAAAATTCTTGCCAACCAAATCCAAGAGCACATTTAAATGATCTTTCACCATGATCAAGTAGGCTTCATCCCAGGAATATAGGGATGGTTCAATATACAAAAATCCATCAATGTAATCTACTACATAAACAAACTAAAAGAAGAAAACCGCATGGTCATCTCATTAGATGCTTGAAAAAGCATTTGACAAAATTCAGCATCCTTTCATGCTAAAAGTCCTGGAAAAAAAGAGGAATTCAAGGCCCATACCTAAATATAGTAAAAGCAATATACAACAAACCAATAGCCAACATCAAAATAAATGGAGAGACACTTGAAGCAATCCACTAAAATCAGCAACTAGACAAGGCTGCCCTCTCTCTCCATATCTTTTCAATATAGTACTTGAAGTTCTAGTGAGAGCAATTAGACAACATAAGGAAGTCGAAAGGATACAAATTGGAAAGGAAGAAATTAAACTATCACTATTTGCAGATGATATGATAGTATACATACGTGACCCAAAAAAATCACCAGAGAACTCCTACAACTGATAAACAACTTCAGCAATGTGGCTGGTTATAAAATCAACTCAACTTCCTGTACTCAAAGGACACGCAGGCTGAGAAAGAAATTAGGAAAATAACATCCTTCACAAATGCCACAAACAATATAAAATATCTTGGTGTGACTTTATCCAAACAAGTGAAAGATCTGTATGACAGGAACTTCAAGTCCTTGAAGAAAGAAACCGAAGAAGACCTCAGGAGATGGAAAAATATTCCATGCTCTTGGATTGGCAGGATTAATATAGTAAAAATGGTCATCTTGCCAAAAGCAATCTACAGATCAATGCAATCCCCATCAAAATCCCAAATCAATTCTTCATAGATCTATAATGAGCAATTCTCAAATTCATCTGGAGTAATAAAAAACCCAGGATAGCTAAAACTATTCTCAACATTAAAAGAACTTCTTGGGGAATCAATATCCCTGACCTCAAGCAGTACTACAGAGCAATTGTGTTAAAAACTGCATGGTATTGGTACAGCGACAGGCAAGTAAATCAATGGAATAGAATTGAAGACCCAGATATGAACCCACATACTTAAGGTCACTTGATCTTTGATAAAGGAGCTACAACCATCCAGTGGAAAAAAGATAGCCTTTTCAACAAATGGTGCTTGTTCAACTGGAGGTCAACATATAGAAGAATGAAAATTGACCCACTCTTATCTCCTTGTACCAAGATCAACTCCAAGTGGATCAAGGACCTCCACATAAAACCATACACACTGAAACTAATAGAAAAGAAACTGGGGAAGACCCTGGAGGACATGGATACAGGGGAAAAGTTTCTGAACAGAATACCAATAGCTTATGCTCTAAGATCAAGAATTGACAAATGGGACCTCATAAAATTACAAAGTTTCTGTAAAGCAAAGGACACTGTCAGAAGGACAAAACAGCAACCAAAATATTGGAAAAGATCTTCACCAACTCCACATCTGGCAGAGGGCTAATATGTAATATATACAAAGAACTCAAGAAGTTAGACCCCAAAGAACCAAATAACCCCATCAAAAATGGGGTACAGAGCTCAACAAAGAATTTTCACCAGAGAAAATTCGAGTGGCTGAGAAGCACCTTAAGAGATGTTCAACATCATTGGTCATCAGGGAAATGCAAATCAAAACAACCCTGAGATTCCACTTCATACCAGTCAGATTGGCTAAGATTAAAAACTCAAGGAACAACAGGTGCTGGCGAGGATGTGGAAAAAAAGGAACACTTCTACACTATTGGTGGAATTGCAAGATGGTACAACCACTCTGGAAATCATTCTGGGGGTTCCTCAGAAAATTGGGCATGTCCCTCAAAGGAGGAATGGATACAGAAAATGTGGTATATATATACAATGGAATACTAAGCAATTAATAATAATGAATTCATGCAATTTGTAGGCAAATGTTTGGATCTGGAAAATATCATCCTAAGTGAGGTAACCCAATCACAAAAGAATACACATGAAATGCAATCACTTATCAGTGGATATTAATGAGCCCAGAAGCTCTGAATATTCAAGGCACAATTAGCAAATCAAAAGATTCCCAAGAAGAAGGCAGGAGAGAACCCTGGTCCTGAAAAGGCTGGATCCAGTTTTGTAGGAGAATACCAGAACAGAGAAATGGTGGTGGTGGGGGTTGATTGGGGAAAGGCAGAGGGAAGAGGGACATATGGTAAGGGGGGAACTGGGAAAGGGGAAAGCCTTGGAATGTAAACAAAGAATATAGAAAATAAAAAAGAAATGATAATAATAATAACCACAATAATAATAAAGCCTGGTGTGTCAAAAAAAATAAAAATAAAGGTATGTTGTTTCATCACCGGTCTTCTATATGAAAATTATGACATGAACATTTTCTGTATGATCAAATACTCTTCCATGACATTAATGCTCTAGCTGTAAAGTTGCTTGAATGTCTATTGATTGATTATCTTTTAGTGTTTAAAGAATCTGTAAAGTTTATGCATGAACTAGTCAATGTAACTGCCACAAACCCAATATAATCCTATTAAGATATTATATTACTCACATCCTGGATAAAGAAATATCCTATTTAAGTACATGGTCATGTTGTTAAAAAAATCTAGTGCTTTTGTTTTATAAAATATTTTTAAAAGTTTCTTTCACTAATTTTTTAATGTCAAGGTTTCTTCCAATCTAGTCTAATAGTTTCATTGATATTCACATTAAATTAATGTTAATGATTAAATAATACATTATCAGGTCAGCTACATTTTTCTAGGTCTGCCAAATATAGTGATAACTTCTTCCCTTGAATGGATGATCTTTGAATCTTGCAGTTAGAATTATAGCCATATTTAGAAATTAAGATCCAAAAATCTTTCTTCCCAAGAAATTTGGCAGAAAATATACATATCCTAACAATATTGCCTTTTTAATTTTTTATTGTGGCTGTAGTTGTTGTTGTTCCAAATTAGGATTCTGCCTTAGTTAGGGTTTCATTGCAGTAAAGAGACACTGTGACAAAGGCAACTTGCCTTAAAGTAAACATTTAATTGGGGCTAGCTTACAGTTTTGGAGGTTCAATCCATTTTCATCATGGTGCAAAGTAAGGCAGTGTGTAGGCAAACATGGTGTTGGAGGAGTTGAGAGTTCTACATCTTGATCCAAAGGCAGGCAGGGGGAGCCTATGTCTTCCATCAACAGCCAGAGACTCTTTCCATACTGGGCAGAGCTTGAGCATAATGCTCTCCAAGCTCACCCCACAGTTGATACACTTCACTTCCTCCAACAAGGCTGCACCTACTTCAACAAGACCATACCTCCTACAAGTGCCACTATCCATGGGCCAAGCACTCAAATACATGAGTCTACTGAAGCCAAACCTTTTCAAAGCACCACAGAGTCTTTCATAAGCTCAGTAAGTAGCCCCAAAGCTGACATTTTCAGTGCTTGGTTTAGGAAGGGTGCTAGCAATAGTCAGTCTGAGTTAGGTGATGATAGCTTGTTTGATTCCTTCTCCTGAAGGGAGCTGAAGAAGTAATGGCACAGAGGCCTTTGGCTTCTTTGTCCCATAGGTAGAAATTCAGGTGTGTAGAAATCCTAGTGGCTATCCTTTCATCCTTCTGAAATTAAAAAGAGGCACATTACTCCCGGACTTTTCCCATGTGACAGCTTTATTAATGAATCAGTTGCAGATAGCCAAATAAAAGGTGACTCCATTTAATATTTAAAATATACATTTACATGTATACGGATGCGTATGTATACATGTGTGTGAGTTGATCTTAGTCATTGCTCTATTACTGTGAAGACATAGCAACACCAAGGCAAGTAATATAAAAGAAAGCATTTAACTGGGGGCTTGCTTATAGCTTCAAAATTTAGTTAATTATCACCATAATAGGAATCACAATAGCCTGAAAGCAGTTGTAGGAGCAGTAGGTGTTTGCTGCATTCTGATATTCAGACAGAGAAAGAGACCTGTGGTTGGGAGGGGGGCTGGGATGGGTTGGGGAGTTGGGGCGCTTGGGGGTAGTGGGGGTGGGGAACAGACAGACTCACCTGCCTTGAGCTGTTGAAACCTCAAGGGCCACAGCCAGTGGCATTCTCCCTCCAACAAGGCCACTCTTCTTAATCCTTTTACTTCTTTTGAACAGTTCCACATATGCGAGTTAATGGGCCATTTTTATTCCATCTGCCACATCCACCATGTGATTATGGACATCATTCGCATGCAGGTACCTGAGTCGGCCAAATGAAGGTTTCAGAGTCTCTGGAACTAGAACTACATAATTCCTCAAAAGATCTGTGGCTGCTACTTCAGCTTATGGAGCACCAAAAGCTGTTAACCACTGGTATGGCCTAAAACTTATATCCTTTCTCTGACATTCTGGCAGACGATTATAATTGCATTAGAGTTAGAGTTCTTCTGTACCTGAAAGAAAATGTCTAAACCTTATTTGGCCATTTTACTGTTGTATGATTCATTTCTTAAATTACCTACTTTATTTTTAATATTGTTTTACTTGTATTGAGATAATATGTGTCTATATTAACTCTGAAACCACTTACTTAATTGAAATTTCTGTATTAAATTGCAGTCAACTATGAAAAAGCTTAGAGTAATTACCGAATAATAATCCTTGAGTTGTATCAGTTACTTTTTCATTACTATGACAAAACACCTGAGATGAGTAACTTAAGGAAGGAAGTGTTTGGCTCACAGGGCATGGTGGCTGAAAGCCTGGGGGCAGGAGTACAGAGTGGGAGTGGCTCTTCACAGTGGGGCAGATGCTTGAGAGAGAAGCTCAGAGTGAGAGATACAGCCTTCCATTGGTCTACCTTTTTCTTTTTCTTTTCTTTTTTTTCCTCTTTTTCTTATTTGTTCTGTTTTCTTTATTTCAGATCTCCATCCCATGGGGTGTTTGTTGCTGCGTACATTCTGTGTGGGTGGGTTGTTATTATACAATTAAAGTATTTTGAAAGTACCCTTATGTGCACACTCACTGATGTGTCTCCTAAGATCTTCCAATCTCATCAGTTAGGCTAAGGAAGTCAGCTGTCACACAGTATGGACTATGTATAACTCCCAGAAAGGAGAAATAGAGAATGCAGTTTTAGGTCTCAGATTCTAATTTTAGATGAAAACTCACAAAAAAGGTCATTTCATAGTGATATCAACAACATTTAAAATGGATTATGTCTGCTCTTTTAATTTTACTGCCATGCAATGACTGTGTTGGCTGCCACACATAGAATTTTTAAAATGGACATTAGGGAAAACCCTGAAGACTTTACTGTAGTAATAAATGTCTAGTAGTTGCAAACGTGCTGAAATGACTCACATGTATATGTGAGCTTAAAGTGGTAGTGTATTCTGTAATGCCTAATTCAGATTTATATTTGGTAACCCATATATATCTCAAGCCATTTACTCCCTGTGTCTGCATATATTTTGCCCTGGAATTCACTGCTTCTTTGGTTTTTCTACATCTGTCCGCTTTACTGTTCTTGGGACACAAGAGAGTTTGACCTTTCATCCTGATAACTTCTTTGCTGTGTGGCTTATGGTGGTATTAATGATGACTAGTAAAACTCCTCCTACACTGCTGGACTAGAGAGGTCTGACTGGAGAAATTAGTCATAATAAGGACTATAGATCAGATAGAATGTGCTTTAATGCCATTAAGAAATTACTCAAACAAGATTATTAAGTGTGATTAGCAAACACACGGGCAGCTAAAATGTTGTCTTTGAGAACACAGGCACTGGATTTCTAGTTACCGACAGAGACATCAATAAACTGCCCTCTCTTCAGAAGCCAGGAAAGCTGAGGAAACTATCTGAAGGAATTGGATTTAAGTGTGCACTTTGAAGCTGACAGGAAATGGTGTTCAGTATGTGCCAAGGTTAAAATGTTCTTACTCAAGGGTAAATTGGATGTGGTAGCAGTTAGCTAAGGCCATTTGCAATCATTTATGATCATTTCAGATCTTTCCCTGGGCAAATGTGATTTGAGGAAAAAAAACAAGGGAAGATTATTAATGTAAACTCAGAAAATGTAACTTTTCATTTTTGTTTTGACTTACAGTATTTTTAAATGATAAAGGTCATATCTTCTTTATTTTATTTTATTACATCCTTATTTTCCAGGTTAATAATGTACATTTAAAAGTTTGAAGATGTTCTTTTTCTTGAATTACATTTAAGAGAACATTTCCATATATATAGTATTTAGAAAGGAAAACCAAGAAAGAGAGAACTGGAGACCTCAAGGCCAAAATGCGTAGGATGTAAGATCTCTTCTCATTTGATGACTCTCTAACGGCATGCCTGGGAGTTTGCTGTATCACTGAGAATATTGAAGTAAGTATTCAATTCACTATTAAAAAGCACTAAAAAGTATCTGTTAATAAGAGCTGTAGTGCTTGCAATTAAAGGTGCCAGCCGTGGCTCATCATACTTTGAACATTCAAGCAGCAGCACTGAATGTCCTATAATGAAAATGGCACAAATTATTTTCCAAATTGAAGAGTTAACAAGGTAAAAAAAAATGAATAAAATTTACTTTCACAAAACCACAAATAAATTAAAAAATGTGAAACTCATGTTCAAACAAATCAAACAATTTTTCCATGAAACATCACACATATGGATAGGTACTCACCCAAACACCCATCACAGCCTGAAATTTTATCCCTGTTTTTGCCTATGAAGAATCTGCCCCTTCTATCTCTCTTCAGCTTGCTTACTGATGGCAAGACCTGTAGCTTTCTCCAGGAAGCTGACCACAATAGCCTCCCATATCTACATGAATTTTACATGTTGCCAAAAAACCAAATAGTTTAAAGTAACATGATTGTGAGTATCCTTTAATAGATATGTAGAAATAACTGATGTTGTAAGCCATTATTTCCATTATGTGAGAGATTAACACCAAATCCTTCATCTTCCCTTTGGCTTTGTGCTATTGTTCATGGGCAACACAGAAAGTAAATTCTTACAACAGTCATTACAGAAACACTTAAAAGATAAACCTAGAGGTTGCTGTACTGGAAAGTTGCTTAGAGGTCATCACTGCTAAACCTGCCATTTTTCTTAATTCTAACTCAAAAAAATTTTTCCCTTATTTTCTTCCTAGATTTTACTTTGGATGTAGCATTGCTATCTTGTTTTTTTTCTCTCAACCCCAGGGAAATGGTTCTGTGAACTCCTTAAAAACAATACTCTATGGTGTTCAAATTACTTTATGTGTCTGCCTCTTTGTCTTGACATATGAAACATCTTGCTCCTAATCATTTATGATGTCTACTGAAATTGTATTATACAAAATCATTTATAGATTTGAGTCAGTAATTTTGGTGATTCAAGTAGCATAATACACCTGCAAATATCTGCTTAATAGAAATGTCACTAATTCGTAAGCCCTTATAAGTAATTATAGGACATGCTAGAAATGGATAGAAGAAGCAAGATGCTCTTATGGAGGTGCGGCCTAAATTGCATAATATAATCTTATCTTGGTATGGGACCAGTCAAACCTATCATTATATAAGAAAATGGCTTTTCTATTTTGAAATGTTAAGTTGCAAAAAGAAAGAAAATCTGAGTTACCCAATCCAGAATTACCTTGTTGGAACTATAAAATCAACCTTAGACTCTTTCCTATGGCCTATGAGTTCCCTAGCCATGGGTTTGGACCAGGTTTATAGAAAAGGTATGAACTTCCTCCTGTGGAGGATACCTTAAATCCACTGAAGATAGCCTTTGAAACATTTATCTTCATATCCATGGATTTTTGCTACTGACCTTAGTCTGAGAAGACTCTTATTGCAATAGGTAGTTGATAATGTAGAATCCCATTCCTGTTTAAGGTACTTACACTAAGTGATGAGGAGAGTGCTCTTCAATAAATGGGACCTTTGTATTAATGCCCCCCATGAGACTCAAGAAACATTGCAGAAGATGGTCGGGTGGTAAGAATGTAAGACCCAGAGGATGTAGAGGAATCTGGGAAATGTATAACTGAAATGACATGACGCACACATGAACTCACAGCATCTGTGATTACCAGAACAAGATGAAGAGAGTTAAACACTACCGCATGGATGGGGAAGCAGTGCCCAACACACCATTTCTAGCAGAGCAGCTATTAGCAATGAACAGATCAAGTGGAAGACTAGATTTTCTTTAGGAATGCAGCATCTTTAGTTTCACCATGCCTCATTCCGTGACAACATACCTATGTACATATGGGCAGCATTAATTAAATTCCTTAAGACATCTAACTAAGTAATTTTTTTAAAAAAAGAACAGAGATTGAATTTGATATGATATCAAGGTTCTATTTGGTATCCTCAGATCAAGACTGGTCTCATCTGCAAGCCCTTTTAAAAAGACTGGTGAATATTAAATGTAGATACAGGTCATAGAAACTGACATCTTCCTTTTCCTGTGGCATGGAGTGGGGACGTTCGTAAACATTGTAACTGATTATTATTGTAAGAATACCTGTGATGTGTATAATTCCTGTAAATATGCAAGTTTGTTGATGGATGGGATGGTTTCTCTGTGTAATTGACAGCTGTGAGTTGCTTCCCTCATGTCCTAGCTGTTTCTTGAAAAGAAAGGACAGCTTAATCATCCAATATAGCAGCAGCAGCCACTTTTCAATGTTCTTTCGAGTTGAAGCTACTTTCAGCTAAGTCACAAATATGCCTCCTAAGATTTGGCACGAGCCAAGACTTTAAATGCCTTGTAGCAATATTTTTTATTTATTTACATTTTATAAATGGTCAATCATCCTGATCATTTTTAAAAGGTATTTATTTATTTTATGGATGTGAGTACACTGTCACTTTCTTCAGATCTACGAGAATAGGGCATTGGATCCCACTACAGATGGTTGTGAGCCACCATGTGGTTGCTGGGAATTGACTTCAGGAAGTCTTCTTCTTGGAAGAGCAGCCAGTGCTATTAACTGCTAAGCCATCTCTCCAGCCCTGTACCAATATTTCTTTACAACAATTTTCATTAATGCTATAATGGTACCATACAAGAGGGACTGTTGGGATGTGGTACAAAATGTACCATGCCATGGTTGGTATAAAAACAATGGTTGGTATAAAAACAATCATTTATTTGTAAAAAAGTCTTCTGTGATTGGTATAAATAAACATTTTGGGGGGAGGGGGCTACATAAATCAGCTGTTTAGTTCACTTTGTAAACAGAATCTAGATATTCTCCTCTGTTGCCTCTCCAGTATTAAAATAGGCTCTACTAACTAAGTAAATAAAAACTCCACTGGTCTTTTCTTTAATTTTAGCAATGTTTAACAGCAGCCTGTGCCCTAGAGAAAGGGGAAGGTAGATTACTGTGATCTGTGGTTTCTATTTAATATTCAGAACTTTTCTAACATGTTTTGTAGTTAAGACCATCCTCAATCTGAGGGTAACACTCAGAACTCTGATGTAATAGTCATTTTCTATGGTGGCCATTCCTTTCTGCAAAGGAAATTTCACAAAGGGATTGAGCTGACAGTATAAACAAAGAAGTGGTGTCAGGGAAGCAGTGTAGCCAAGAGTCAAACTTAGTGGACGCCATGAACACTGGGAAATCAGATAAGACATTGTAGGTGCATGAGTTTTGTGGTCCAGGATATATATAAGAATCTTCTGAAATTTCTGCTTGGTTTTTACTAGAAATTGAAACTGAAGCAAATGCCAAAGTCACTCATTGGTTATTTTAGATGACAGAAGCTCTAACTACACCTTGACATATAACACTGTTATAGACAGATTATTTTACATACATGTATGAAAATACCCCACAGAACCTAGTCCTATGTACACTAAAGATATAACAAAAAAATTTAAACCAACAAAATTTATCTCCTACTATGGTCATATTTAATTAGAAACATCTATGCTCCATGGATTTATTTTTTTTTATTTTATTATTATTTTTTTTTTTTTTGGTTTTTCGAGACAGGGTTTCTCTGTGTAGCCCTGGCTGTCCTGGAACTCACTCTGTAGACCAGGCTGGCCTCGAACTCAGAAATCCGCTTGCCTTTGCCTCCCAAGTGCTGGGATTAAAGGCGTGTGCCACCACATTAAGTAAATATTTATTGTGTCTCCTTTGCTATGACATGATGATGCACTGAAGTTGAAAACTAAGTCTTACGAATAGAACAGAAAGAATATACATGTAATGAAAGCCAAGAGGTCATTAGAATATATGGCACAGAATAAATGTTTGGCTCTTTTTTAAACTAAAGCAACATTTAAAACTGATATACATATGAAAGAAGCCAGCAAGCTATGAAATAGCATGGGCACGTGTGGGGAAGAGCTGTACATCAATCAATGCGTGGGAAAGCCTTACTGACATCTCTATATTGAAGATGGAATAATTCCTGGGAATGTCTAGGGATGGGGCATATGCAAGTCCTGGGGAAACTTGTGTCTGACAAGTCCTAAGAACATCTATATGTCAGGAGGATGAGCAAGTCATATGGACACTAGTGCATTGAAGTATAGGCAAGTGGTGGTGTGAGCTGGGATTAAAAAATTAATGACTGTGGGCCAACACGATGATGCCAAGAGCTAGGCTTTTACTACTGTAAACAGAAGCCATGACCAAGGCTACTCTTATAAGGATGACATTTAATTGGAGCTGGCTTACAGGTTCAGAGGTTTAAGTCCATTATCGTCAAGGCAGGAGCATGGTAGCATCCAGGCAGACATGGAGCTGGAGGAGCTGAGACTTCTACCTCTTGTTCCAAAGGCAGCTACCAGAAGACTGGCTTCCAGGCAGCTAGGACAAGGGTTTTAAAGTCCATGTCTACTCCAACAAGGGTACATGTTCTAAAATTACCACACCCTCAACCAAGCATATACAAGACATCACAGGTTCTGAGTACAATAATGAATCATGAAGAAATTAAAGAAGCACAGAAGGTCATACTAGTTTTGGAAAAATTATGTTGAATATCAGCCATTTTGGGTTATCTGTTTTGAGATATATTTTATTTTATGGCATTATAAGGTTTCTGTTTCAATTCTTTTATATAATATATATATATATTATATAAAAATATGTATTTACTTTACATCACAATCACTGCCCACCCTCACACAGTCCCTCTCCTATCCCCTCTCCCTTCTCCTCTGAGAAGATGGAGGTCTCTGTGGGTGTACTCCCTAGCCTATGAAGTCTCTCCAGAACTAGACACATCCTCTCCCACTGAGGTCAGACAAGGCAGTTAGGTGTTCAGAATCCAGTGTCAGGCAACAGCTTTACAGACAGCCCCCACTCCAGTTATTGGGGAACCCACATGAAGACCAAGCTGTACATCTGCTACATTTGTGCCAGGCAGCCTTGTTCCAGCCTGTGAGTGTTCTTTAGTTGGTGGTTCAGTCTCTGAGAACCCCCAAGGGTCCAGGTTAATTGACTCTGTTGGTTTTCCTGTGGAGTTCACATCCCTTCCTGGCCCTCAATTCTTTCCCTAACCTTTCCATAAGATTTTTGGAGCTCCATTCAATATATGGGTTTCTGCATCTGTTCCAGTCTGCAGCTGAGTTTTCAATAAAGGCATACAATCCATAAAAGTCAGGATTCAGGTATGATTTAGTATCCAGAATGTGCTGGACATCTGAGAAGACATAGATGCTTTTTATATTGCATGAAACCTCCAGAGGGTTTGTAGTAACATCCCATAATCAAATACATGAAATTATCTCTGTCAGAATGTATAAATTTTTCACTTTAAATGGGACTAATCAGTTCATATCAGATTTATCATTAAATGAATTAAGATGAAATGTTTGGTTGTCAGAACATTTTAATTTCAGAATTGCAGATGAGAGATTTTAGATGAATATTAGATAGATTAGAGGCACACACAGAAGCAATGTGAATGTAAAAGCCAAAGCAAAGAATTCAGTAACAATTATGATGTTGGCGTTACAGTGATATAACAATGATTTACAGTGTCTAGGAAAGCATCCACAGACTAAATTTGATTCATTGGCTGCCCTTCAATTCTGTGTCAATGTTGGATATATTTTGCTCTCCTCCTGCTCAACAACAGCAGACTGTTTACATATTTTAACACACACTAGATTTTCCCCTCTAGTATAAATTTAATATTTTATTGTGACTCAAACAAAGTTGCACCCCACAATTTTTTGTGACCTCCCCTGCTCAGCAGCTTGGCAAACTATTTTAGCAGTATATTTAAAATCCTCTACTTAGAGTAAAGGTCACACTATTATTAAAATCTGGCAATAAACCTAAGGATAGTTTAACTAGTAGTCTATACTGTAGCATAATATTTGAGAACCCCTGAGATAAATATAGATCATTGAAAGAATTAAGGAATACTAGTGAGATATAAGCAAGCAGTGATTCTGGATCAGATGGTCAGAATTTCAACTGGGGTCTTTGTAGTAAGCATTTTTTTTACCTTGAAATACACATCTATTCTGTTTCATTATGCTAACATCAAACAAAAAAAGGAAGCTACTGATCTTTAAAAATTAAGAATATTCATTTGTTCTCTGATATATTTGAACATATGCTTGCATGAAGAGACATTCGTTCTGGATGTTGAAGGACTAATAGAGAGGACTATTAGAAGAACATTTGAAGTGAATGGCTAAACCTGAGGAAAAATTAATAAATAAAATAAAATACCTGCTTAGGTAAGTTTGGATAAAGTGGGCATACAACTAAGGTGAAAGTTTAAAATCTCATTCAGGTATCTTATTTCATTCTTCAGGTAAATGAGGACTGGTTACAGGTTACTGCCCAAAGGATGAATCCAATCAAGGATGTAGGACTAGGGCTGTATCAAGCTATTTGCCTAAGGTTAAGTACCTACCAAGACAAAATAAATAAAGCCCAGGAGATAAATATCAACAGATCTTGCATTCTGCTTCTGAGAAAATATTAGTAAATAACATTCCCACATGCAATGATTATTCATATTTTAGATTTGTTATGCTGTTTAGATTTTTGTGAAATTGACACAGGCTGGAGTCAGTGAGAAAGAGGGATCTGTGAGGCTCTTGTTTTTTGTTTTTCAAATTAATGATTGATGTGGAAGACCCAGCCCACTATTGCTGGTGTCATCCATGGATAGGTGACACTAGGTTATATAAGGAAGGTAGCTAAGCAAGCAGGAGAAGCAAGCCATTAAGCAATGTCCGCTGTGTCTGTGCTTCAGTTCTGCATTTGGGTTTTAATCTTAGCTCCTGGCCTGGCTTCCTTCAAAGATGGAGTGTGATGCAGAACTGTATATAAGATAAATCTGTCCTCATATTGTTTTAGGTTGTGCTCTAGCTTCAAAAATTACTTTCTTATTAACTATTTGAGAATGTTGACCATATTCAGCAACCCCAATCCTCCAAGAATAACACTACCCTCCCTTACTATCCATTTTTTTGTGTCCAGTTTTCATGTTTTTAACATAAGTCCAATTTGTGTGGCCATCCACAAGATCATGCTCCTCCTATCAAGGACTACACCCTTAAATAGAACAACTGTCTCTTACCCACTAATCAATTGACAACACTGTTTAACTAGGCGAAGAACTTTCTACCACCTTCCCCAGACATGCTAGCTAGCTCTTAATGTGTGCTCTAATAACTGTTGTGATTTAGTCCTGATAACGTGCAAAACATTGTTTTCTTGTAGTCACCCATTACCTCTGGCCGTAGGGGTGGTTCTGATGCTAAGGTCCTGTTCCCAAACAGGTTCTTGATCTATCAGTAAAGAAGTCATGGACAATCACTGGGTTGAAGGAATCATCGGGATGTCCTGGTCTCTGCAGGTGAGCTGGCAGAGGAAGGGGAGAAGAAAGAGAACTCTCTATGCTTAAGAGGGAGAAAAGTGAAACAGTCATTTGAGAGCTCAGGCCACAGGTAGAGTGGCCATGAGTCACTTCTACAAGTGGGATATTGGGATGTTTTGTGGTGACTAAAGGTGGCAGATTTAGAGTGCTGAGCTGGGAGTTCTGGGGAAGGGTACAGTTGCCAAAGTAGATTGTTGGCACCCAGCAATTGTGTCAATTAAGCAAGTTGAAATTGAACAACTCTGTGTGTGTGTGTGTGTGTGTGTGTGTGTGTGTGTGTGTGTGTGCGTGTTTCATCCATAGATCGAATAATCTCTGGGTGGGGGCTGGTAGTGCAGTCCATTCCTGGACTTAAAGCAGGGTACCAAAAATTACATGCAACACCTGGCTCTTAAAATCTTTCCATGCACTTTTCTGAAATAATTCCTTCTGTAAGGCCCACTTAGGGCTGAGCATTTGATAATTTCTTATTTTCTACATCTCAATCAGTTGTGGAATAGTGTGTTAATCTACTACAGAGAAGCTTCTCTGATAAGGGTTAAGAAATGCATTCATCTATGCACAGAACATTAGCAGTCATCAGGAATTGGTTTAATACTACAGGCTCGATACAGGCTTGATATTTTCATGTCCTGTGGCTCATGTGTGGGGTTGTTTTCTTCAATAGAGTTTTATGTCAAGTTCTGGACCAATACTTTGCACTGGCAATTTTATTAATCAGATTGTGATGTCTTTTCTGGGAATTGTCTCTTTATAGGAAACTCCATTTTAATTCCTTTGCATGTTTATATGTGTATTTTTAGGAAGCTTCAACAGCCGTATGCCTCCATATAAAATTTTGGAAATGTCTTTCCTTATTTTCCCATCTGTTCTGCCTGGTCATACTGCAGCATATTTAATTCTTCCTGTTCCATTATTCACCTTTACGTTTTTAAGAGATAATAATAAAAAAGTAATAAAACATAAGAAAAATTAACACAAATATATTGAACAAAACAAATAATAAAAATAGCCAGGAAGAAGGTACAGGAACCAGAGACCGACTAGTTTCACACTCAGGAATTTATAATAATATTAAACTGGAAACGATAAGATATATGCAGATTACTCAGTTTGGTCATGGCCTTTAGCAATAGAAAGTAAACTAGGATATTCATCTTCCATCTATCTATCTATCTATCTATCTATCTATCTATCTATCTATCTATGTATCTATCTATCTATCACCTATCAATCTATCTATCATCTATCATCTGTGTATTTTTCTACCTACCTACCTATTACGTCTCTTCAATCTATCTTTTATATCTATCTATCTATCTATCTATCTATCTATCTATCTATCTATCTATCATCTATCATATGTCTGTCTAGCTATTATATATCATCTATATCTATTTATCATCTATCAATCATCTATCAAAATCATATCTGCATATCATCTATCATGTATCTACTTACATTTATGTATATATTCTACAACATTATGATTTTGAAGTTAAAAACTCAGCTCAAGAGTACTTGTTGAAAAATAATTTAGCAACACAATTCTTATACAACATAATTGTTGTTGATGCAATGATAAGTTATCTATTTTTCCCTAAGGTAAAAAGAGCAAGGTGATGCATTTGTTTGGGTCAAGGTGTGAAAAGTTTTTTCTTTAGGCCCTCTGCTACCTCTCTGCCTTCTAAATAATGAACACATCCTGTTTTTAGAAACTTCTTGGAACAAAAGAGATCCATTTCAAAATTCACTACATCATTAGAATTCCTGTTTGTGTTCAGTTGTATGACACCTGTGGAAACTGAAGCTGCCTGCTACTTATCACTCTTCCATGGGTGATATGATTTTAATTGCCTGATTATTTTATTCTATGTAAATATTTCCTATGGAAAAGAAAGGAAGACTGAGATTAGCAAATTATCGGAATAATCCAAATTAACCATGAATGTCAACACAACATAGCATTATATTAGAATAAATGGTTTGTCTTTTGAACGCTGACATTAATAATTTCACATGCTGCTAAATCATTTCTTTTCTGCTACAGTATTCACTATAATCTAAAAGACAAGCATGTTTGTATAAGAAAACAGTTCCAAGACTCAAACTGGAAATGTAGAAAAATTACACAATTTCATTAAAAGGGCAAAAAACCCATTCTACAATATCTCTGATCTACTCTTCAGACAACAAGGCTTATCAAAATAATATTCTAAAGACTTCACATCACCTGGCGTAGATGACTCATTTTTCTTTTGGGTTAATATTATGTTTATCTGTTTATATATTGGTTATAGATTAATGGAGAATATTTACTGCATCTTTCCAATATGTACCAGTACCTCATGGACTTGTAGTCCTAAAATATTGGAGATTATCTTTTCTCAAGGACTGCTGAAAGGAAGCATGGGCTTAGGCCTCCCAGTCTTTTACTTAAATATTGTCATATTTTACATTGATGAAGATGAAATGCTGACTATGTTTCAGTAATATAGGTGAGATTAAAAGCATAATACATATATTCTAGCCACACACACTTGATATTATCTCTCGAATTTGTTTTAGAAAGATGCTAATGATATTATAAATCACGAATCTGCATCAGTTGGATGAAATCTTGTTAATGTGCAGTAAAATGAATACATAGAGGAAATCAAAACCGAAGTCATATTACAGTCTCTTCATTACATTGCAATTACGTTTACAAAGACCATCCCAGGTCTTTAGTTAGTGCAAGATGCCCACACATACTCCCAGTTCTCTACCACCTCCCCTCTCCCTACATCTGATCTCTATCCTACTTCCTTACCTCACTTCCTCTCCCATACAGCTCTCAATCTCCATCCACTTCTAATGACTATTTTATTTCCATTTCTGAGTGAAATCCACCCATCCTCCTTTGGACCTTCCTTATTACCTGGTTTCTTTGGGTCTCTGAATTGTAGAATGGATAACCTGTACTTTATGACTAATGCCCACTTATGAGTATATGCATACCATGTGTGCCTTTCTGGGTCTGTGTTGTTTAACTCAGCTGAGGGACATCTAAGTTATTTCCAGCTTGTGTTTCCCTGATAACTAAGGACATTGAACATTTCTTCTGATATCTTCCTCAATTTTTCTTCAGAGACTTGAAGTTATTGTCCTACAGGTCATTCACTTACTTGGTTAGAGTTACATCAAGATATTTTGTATCATTTGTGGCTATTGTAGAGGGGGTTGTTTCCCAAATTTCTTTCTCAGTACATTTATCATTTTTATAAAGGAGGGCTACTGAATTTTTTCTTTCTTCTTTTAAGGCCTCTAATTGTTTGTATTTTCCTGAATTTCTTTGAGGTATTTATTCATTTCATCTTTAGAGACCTCTATGATCTTTATAAGATTGGACATAAGGTCATGTTCTCATTTTTAGTTGTACTAAGATATCTGTGTTTGCTGTAGAAGGATAGCTGTGTTCTGAAGGTGACATATGTCCTGGCTCCTGTTGATTGTAATCTTACCCTGGCATTTAGGCACCTGCTGGTCCCTGGATATTCCTGGTATAGCAGGTATCCGGAAGGCAGTCCTAACCTGGATATTGGTGGTACAATATCTAGTCCACTGAGTAGCTGTGAGCTGGACAATGGAACTCAGGTGTCAGTTCAAACCTTAGAGCAGCTGGGCATGTCCTGGGTGGGCTAATCAGGCAGGGGAATAGGGGTTTGGGAATCTATCCTTGTAACCTGGATGTTCATGGTACTGCAGGTCTGGTGAAGGCAAGTAAGAGTATCTTGAATTTCTTATATTTTAAACTTAAAATTTTACTGATGACCTAGGACTGTATAATCAACTATGGGGATTCACCTCTGAGAAGATTTTATCTCCTGCTCTTAGTATTCCTTACTTACTTGTAGCTCTCTGTCTAGGGGTGGGGCCCATGAGAGTCTCCCACTTCCATGTTACCATATCTATCAGGGCTGTCCCTGTTTCAGGCAACACTGAAATGGCAAACATACAGTTATATGAAATGGACTCAGGACATTATATTTATATATTTATGCATTTGTGTTCTTGTAATAATACTAAAAGTTTAAGAGGAACATGATTTTGAGAGGAACCTGAGTGGGGAAACATGGTAGGGGCTAGAAGGAGGCATGAAAAGTGTGAAAATGATGCAACTACATTTTAACTAAGAATTAAAAATGAGTATGTTTCTGATGCTACCATAACAAATAGATAAAAAACAACCATGAATCAAAGAATAGGTCTCAATAATTACCATTGAAATATTTGTGTTAATTTCTAAAAATGAAAAGAATTGGATTAAAAACCACTTTTGCCTTACATCCTGCTTGAAAGGTATTTATGGCTATAATTTTGGAGAAACTCAAGGAATATATTGAGAAGCTCTCAAATTTAACTTATAATGTTAACATTAAAATTGTAATTTTTGTTGTCTCAATTGGTCAATGTCTAGTTTCAAGTGGTCACTGAGCAAGAAAATATTTGCTTTAAGTGGTAGAAAATATACTTCAGACCATGGCTTAAGAAAAGATATCTACAGTAGGATGTTTTGTTCTGCAGTTGAAAATATTTTCTCCAATCCTCTGTGATTAATTTAATTTTATAATGTCCTTTCATCCACTATTTTATTCCATTTTCTTTTGATTTTTACACTACTGCAGCTATGTCTTTCTTCTCATTCATCGTTATAGACAAGTTCTGTAGCTTGCCATCCTTTCTGAATTCGTATCCTCCTGTTATTCTCTCTAGTGATTCTTCTACCTCAATCTATGACTCTTACTAAAACATGTCTTGCGCTTAATGCTTTTAAGAGCATTCAGGCCAAGGGAATATGACAAGGGATGTAATAGCATTTAAGCTCATTAAATAACCCTAACGTTCCCCCAGTGGAATATTCCATTATCAAGGTTTGATTAAAAGATTTATGACATTTTGATTATGAACTTGAGAATGAAAAGTCTCAGAAAATATGGAATTACAGAGCCCAGATGTCAGCTGCCTAATTCCAAATGATTTGAAACTAACATTAACATTATTCAAACCTGCATTCAATTTTAATGACCAATTTACTTTCTTTTTTATCTTTTGGCTAAAATGTAACTGGAAACCCTACAAGAGGGAGGAAAATGGTCTTAGCAACTTCACATGCTAATGTTCACTGACTTCAGCGAGCCCTAGGCCCAGACATTTAATCAGTCATTTATGAGTATTGAATTTGCAAGAAAATGTGATCATATTGAGAGAAAAAAATTGTTTTTAATCAGAAGCAAAGATAAATTTCAAGGAGAAAAGAATGCAATGCCTTTTTCACCCCTACATACAGCACAATTTAAAAATAGTGTATAAGTAAAAACTCTCAGTTTTAAAAGTATCAATCAGCGAGGAAAATCTGTCAAAATATCCTAGAATGTTCAGAAATTACTAAAATATTACATGAAAGCAAGAGTTATCCAATAAGTGACATTCATGGTATTATATTTCCATTTCTACTGTGGTAGAAACCTTTCACTGGAATGAAGGATATGAACACAAGAAACAGCGTCATTTTAGTACTTCTGAAATTCATTCGAAAGAATTAAAGAGATGCAAGAATATCATATCTAGTCACACAGTAAGGTGCACCTTTTACAGTGCAATTATATTGTTGATAAATAAATCTAGATTACTTTAAACTGCTTATAAATTTGCATATATCAGTCCCAGAGAGTTGACATGCTGTTGAAATAGAGAAGACATGTAAACAAAAAGTTGAAATTTTGAGCCATATTAGGGAGATCCATGTTGCTTTTTTTTTTTCTTCACTGGTATCTAGCAAGTTTTGATAGTTTGAGATGTATTATCAGCCAGAATAATCAGAATTATCCTCTTGAATGTTTTCACCATGGTGGTCTCAACCTTTATGCATAGGGCTATGAATATGAAGCCCAATTTTTGCACATTTTAATCTATATTTTTGCAAACTCTAAAAGATTTGTATCCATATCAATATACCATGGATCAAAATGACCATGAGTTAAAAGTTATGTTTGATATACATAAGCTACTGAGCACAATGGCCTAGCAGTACTTTGTACTGTAGAGTACTAGTTGTTTACTCTGCCTATTCTGTGGCAACTACATCTGCCCATTCCATATTAAGGAATCATACTGGTTTAGGAAAGAGTCAAAACTCAAAGCAGAATTTTTAACGAATACATACCACATATGCAGATTTAAAGCAAAAAGGCCAGAAGCTGAAGCAATAGTTTCAAACAATGTAAGATATGAACATTTTGTATCATTGTATTGTTTATTAAACTGTAGATGAAACATTTTTATTTATTCATTTTATATCCCATTCACTGCCCTTTTCCCAGTAATTCCCTCTCACAATCCTTGCCCCTATTCACCCTGCCCTTCTCTTCTGAGTGGTGGCACTCCCTGGGTATCCCCCATCCCTAAAGATCAAGTATCTGCAGGACTTAGTGAATCCCCTCCCACTAAGGTCAGACAGGGCAGCCCAGCGGAAGAATATATCTCACAGACAAGCAACAGCTTTTGAAATAACCCCTGCTCCAGTTGTTTGGGACCCACGTGAACACCAAGCTGCAGTGATACCTAGGTCCAGTCCACATATGCTCTTTGGTTAGTGGTTCAGTCTTTGAGAACCCCAAGGCTCTGTTGACATTGTTGATCTTCCTGTGGAGTTCCTATCCCCTCCAGGGCCCATCATCCTTACCCCCATTCTTCCATAAGAATCCCCAATTTCCACCCACTGTTTTGCTGTGGGTATCTGCATCTGTCAGAATGAGCTGCTGGTTGGAACCTCTCAGAGGACAGGCATGTTAGACTCCTGCCACCAATCATAACAGAGTAACATTTATAATGTTAGGGATTGGTGCTTGCTGATGGGATGAGTCTCAAGTTGGGCCAGTTATTGACTGGCTATTCCCCAAGTCTCTGCTCCATTCCTAGTCTCTGCATTTCTTGTAGACAGAATAAATTTTGGGTTGAAAGTTTTGTGGGCGGACTGGTGTCTCTGTCACTCCACTGGGGTTAAAATGTTCAGAGAATTTAAAAGGTTTAATCAGAAGAAACAGTCATCATACCTAACCTTACAATCAATACTTATCATTTTTAACTTACCATTAAAAGGATAATTAATAAAAATAACAGTAGAATTATACAACTGTATATATTTTATTCTTCAATTGGCATATTATAATTAGTCTGAGTTATAGACCTCCCATTCATAGATTCTACTCAAATTTTGATTTTTTTAAACACTTTTGGGGAGATTTTTGGTAAGTTCATTTTAATATTTTTTTCATGTTGGCCATCTGAGAAATAAGTATGATGCCTTCATTCAATAAAATATCCGAATTGATCTTCTCTCTTGACAGTTCCCAGGAATGTTATCAGTCTGCCAAAGCCAAAAAAAAAAAAAAAAAAAAAACACACAGTTAACTTACTTCTCTACAAGCATGATTTTTTAGGAAAACTTTTGGTCCTTAAGATAGTCTACAAATAATATCCAAAAGCAGACATATTAATCCAATGCCCTAACATTGGCCTTGAAAAACATCTTGTCCTTGGATTTATTTCTGTCCTTGGAAAATAAGTAGATACAAGGAAAGGCACATGGAGCAGAAATTTCAATAATGATTTCATGGAGCTAAGTGATTATTTTCTCCTATAAGAAACAAGTATAAAACTGCAAACAAAAACAAATATTGTTTTTTATCTTAGAGGATAACCCACTTCTCAAAATCCTTAGACCCAGAGTTACAGGTGACCATTATGTGAGTGCTGGGAATCTAATCCAGGTGCCCCAAAAGAGCAAAAAAGTCTAGTTAACCACAGTCACCTCTCTGCCCCCTCAGTTTTGTATTTTGATTTTAACTTACCAGTTATTTTTATGATCTTATATTCCTTTTTTATTAGTAGTAATAAATTATTTAATCTATTTACATTTCAAAAGATGCCCCTTTCTTCCCCATGTTCTTCATATCCCCCTGTTTCTAAGAACATCCACAACCCCACCTCACCCCCACCAGCATCCCTCTTCCCTGGGGCGTCAAGTTTCCACAAGATTAATCACATTCTCTCCCACTGAGGACAGACAAGGCAGCCCTCTGCTACACACGTGCCTGGGGCCATGAACCACCCGTCTATGCTCTTTAGTTTCTCGGTTAGTCTCAGTGAGTTCTGAAGGGTCTGAGTTGGTTGACACACTTGTTCTTCCTATGCACGCACATCAAAGCCTGACACTGCCACTGATGCCATATTGTGTATACAGACAGGAGCCTGCCATGGCTGGCCTCTGAGAGGCTCTACCAGCAACTGACTGAGACAAATGCAGATACTTAGAGTCAGCAATCCCTCTGAGGTTGGAGACCAATATGGAAGAGTCAGAGGATGGAGTGAAAGAGCTGAAGAGGATTGCAACCCCACAGGAAGAACTTAATAGTTTTTAATTGACTTACAAAGTAATTGATTACACAGTAATCTTTCTTTTTTATTGAATATTTATTTATTTATTTATTTATTTATTTATTTATTTATTTATACATTTCAAATGTTATCCCCTTTCCTGGTTTCCCCTCCAGAAAGCCCTATTTCATCCTCCCTACCCCTGCTAATATGAGGATGCTCCCCTTACACTGGGGCATTATTGATCCTTCACAGGACCAAGGGCCTCTCCTCTTATTGATGCCCAACAAGGCCATCCTCTGCTACATGTGTGACTGAGGCTATGGGCCTCTCCATGTGTACACTTTAGACCCCAGGAGCTCTGGAGATTCTGGTTGGTTGATATTGTTGTTATCTCTATGGGATTGCAAATTCTGTCAACTCCTTCAGTCTTTTCTCTAACTCTTCCATTGAGGATCCTGTGCTCAGTCCAATGGTTGGCTACGACCATCCACCTCTGTATTTCTACATGGCTTTACACATAGCCATACTTTGGATAAACCTCTTCCCATCTTTTGTCCTATATTATTCCCCTTCATTCTTCCTTGAACATCTTTCTCCCTAGAATTTTTCCTATTTTCTATCTAAGGTTCTTAGGTATTTTCCCCCCAAAATAGAATACTTATTGAACGATTTTTGTAGAAAGCAACAAAATGATGTTTTTGAATCACATCCGGGAGTGTCATATTCTGCTTAATTTCTTCTGGGACTTAATTCCCCATATCCTGGTCTTGTCTCCTCCTCACACGTCTTTACTTCATACTTTCCTTACCTCTCAAAGTTTATTTGATTCTTGAAAATATCTCATATTTCAATTTAGGTTTTACGTTGAAGATATTTAAGGTGCCCCATATCCTGGAATTCAGAGCAATACTTCCTTAAATGTACATTTAAAAGCTAACATTGCTTCTGTTCACTTACTCCTTGTTTGTTTATTAAACCTCTACTAGGCGCCAGACCATATTTTGATGAGAAGATAGAATTGGTCAAATTAGATACAGACCTTTCTCAACAGAACAGAAGTCCTATATTTTTTGTTTTCCAGTATAGAGTCCCATTATCCTTTTGAGTAATTAACATGCAGAAATAATCAACCGCTGTTCAATGGATGATTTGAACAATATTCCGTAAACATAGGTAGCCATAAGCTTTCCTATCCAGCAGGATCATACTCAGACATAGAAAGTCTTTGGATATGATTGATCCCTTGCTGGAGAATTCCTCAACAAAAATCATCGTCATTTGGGCTTCTCAGTCTGGGTTTATCTGGTTGAAGTATTTCTGTGCCTTTTTGTTAAATGTCAGAACTGTTCCTGTAAACACCAAGTGAGTGATTTAAAGTTTCTATGTGCTGATTAAATTACTTGACTTCTTAGTTAAATTTTATTTATTACTTCAATCTCCTTTGTGTGAATATTGAAACTCTTTTATGTTACAGCCAAAGTATTGCCATAAAATGTTTTAATTTTACAGTTCTTTTTGAGGTTCTTATTATTTTCATTTTCAGCTCTTTCTAAGGTCTTAGGTAATGCAAACTTATGGGTTGTAACACACTGTATTACTTTCACATGCTTGCATATTAATATAAATATCATCCCTTTGCAGCTGTTGTCATATAGCTCACAGTAAATATTTTAATAAGGCAGCCAATTCCTTTTTATTTTCCTTTTTTTGTGAAGGAAGCTTCTTCATATGCTACTCTCATCCCAAACTCTTCATTATCTTGCCACAGCCTTGCAAATCCTATAGCACCCACAGCCCACCTACGTCAGACCATTTCTTAGGCTATAATATATTTAAATTCTTTAGGGTATCATAAGTAAAAAGATTCTTTTCTATTAAGAGGTTCCTCTTTTGAAGTATGTTCCCAGCGTATACTATTTCAGTGATCTCACTATTCCATAACTGATTTTACTCTCTCACATCAGCGCTATGTTGCTTTCATCTTGCTAACTTTTCTGTCTGTGCCTGTTTATGATATTCAGTCTATTTACTCCACAAACTTTGCATTTTATATTTATTATATATTATGTACCTAACAAACCTACCAAATAAATATTAACATTATCCTCATTATTATTTTATATAAAAATTATTACTTGAATTATGTCACTTCGAGTGCATTGTTCATCCACTTTACCTTTCTGCTGGGTTCTCTATCCCTTTGTTTATTTCATCTTCACTCTCCATTGCTCAAACTTAAAATCAGAGTATCCTCTTTCATTTCCTACATCCATAAATATCAAAAGCTTCTATTTATAGGTCTATAATGACTCTTAAGTCTTCCATCCATTCCAGTCCCCAGCACCAGTGTGTCAGTCTAAGACACCCACCTGAGAAGGCAGGTGATAGAATACCGCCAGGTTTCAGTCCAAAACCCCCACCCAACTCAAGAGGTGTCTTCATGATGACACTTTCTTTTACTTCCCTGGATGAGTACAATAAAGAGATCCCTTTGGTAAAATAATTCATAGTAATTATTGTTCTGTAAATACAGCTCCGCCTTTTCCCAGTAAATCCAACGTTCAGTCATCAAGTTGTAGGTCAATGACCAACTAGAATTATGAGTACTCCTTTGGAAAGGCAGACTGACCTTTCTACGTCACAGAGCCCATTTACCGATGGAATCAGGATTTTGCCCAAGCTCTGAGGTTTTGTAATGGTAACCATTAGCATAAAATTTTAACGTCTGTATTTATGGCAAGTCAAACCCAGTCAAAATGTCTGGCTTGGTGAGTCTCATTAGTTAAATCATGAGGACAAACTATCATATATACTCATGACATGGACAAGTCAATGTCCCTGAAAACATACAAAATGATAGATTATAAATGATAAATGTATACTAGAATAACAATAAGTAACAAATATAATGTATACATATATATACATATATATGTGTATATATAAGAAGATTAAAAGTACAGTAATAGATTAGTAAATAATTTTTTATTTACCTATTTGACAGTAATGGATATTGAGTTCATATACCTTATGGATACTAAGAAAATTTCCTATCATTAATGTAATTTGAAGAACATCCAAATTTATTTTTAGTGTTATTATTCATGTCAAGAACACTGGCTGCATTACACTCTGTATACACATTATTTCTTATCCATTTACCAGAATGTCTTTGTGTATTCCAGATCACATTTTTAAATCTTTTCAAATCATGAAGTAGGGAAAATTTTTTGAGTAGTTTTAGATCATTCTCTCTAGTCTTTACTATCCAATAATACCAGAAATAGCTACTACATATGGAGTAGCAAACTCACAAAAGCCTCTTAGGACTCAGGACATTCTGGATCAATTGCAGAAGAATTATCTCTAAACTCTTCAGATAATTGTGTTTTATTCCAATTTTTATTAAATAATCCAATAAACATGATCTTTTGATAACTTGAACTTAAACTGAGAATAACTACTTACAGATCAATATACTCAAATATACTACATTGACCCACATCTAATTCTGATTACCTATAGCATAATATCTTCTAGGAAAAGTTCTTGTCTTTGTAAAATAATCTAACACTTCTAGAACCTTCCACTTTTTTAATGTTTTTGTCCCCTTTTCTTCTATGGGCAGCTTATACCATAAATATTTCTTTATATTTTATGTATTTTTAAATTAAATTACTCCTGCATTCTTTTACCTATTCTTAAACAAACCGCCAAGGCTCTCCTTCCATATAGATCCTAGAAACCTTAAAGACACATGTAATGAAATTCTTTCAAATTAAAATTTTATACTATTTTATTCAGATATTTAATTTATTATACCTTAAATTAGAATAACATTATTATGTAGTTTTGTATCTCCTATTCTGAGTGGCTACCTTTCTATATAAGGGCACCTGATAAGCTCAGAACTTAGACTTTGAAAATTGAAGCTCTTCAGAATGTTCTGTTCAAACCAAAGAATCAACTCTCTCCATACAGGACAACAACTTCCAAAATCCCACTGTCTTGGAGCATTTGTGAGCACAGTGCTAGAAACAGCTATTCACTCTCTTGTAAAGACACACAGGCCAGTAGGTCAACGGAAGAGAACTGAAGACCTGGATATGAACCCACTTACCTATGGTCACTTGATCTTTGACAAAGGAGCTAAAACTGTATATTGGAAAAAAAGACAGCATTTTCAACAAATGGTGCTGGTTCAACTGGAGGTCAGCATGTAGAATAATGCAAATTGATCTATTCTTATCTCTGTACAACGCTCAAGTCTAGGTGGGTCAAGGACTTCAACATAAAACCAGATACACTGAAACTAATAGAAGGGAAAGCAGGGAAGAGCCTTGAACACATGGTCACAGGGGAAATTTTCCTGAATAGAACACCAATATCTTATGCTCTAAGACCAAGAATTGACAAATGGGACCTCAAAAAATTGTGAAGCTTCTATAAGGCAAAGGACACTGTCAAAAAGGACAAAAAGGCGACCAACAGATTGTGTAAAGATCTTTACCAATCCTACACCCAATAGCAGGCTAATATCTAATATTTACCAAGAACTTAAGAAGTTAGATTCCAGAGAACCAAATAACCTTATTTCAAATGGGGTACAGAGCTAAACAAAGAATTTTCAACTGAGGAATATCAAATGGCTGAGAAGCACCCAAAGAAATATTCAACATCCCTAGTCATTGGGGAAATGCAAATCAAAACAACCCTGAAGATTCTACCTTATAGCAGTCAGAATGGCTAAAATCAAAAACTCAGGTGACATCTGCAAATAGTGATAGTTTGACTTCTTCCTTTCCAATTTATTATCCTTTTGACTTCCTTATGTTGTCTAATTGCTCTCACTAGAACTTCAAGTACTATATTGAAAAGATATGGAGAGAGAGGGCAGCCTTGTCTAGTCCCTGATTTTAGTGGATTGCTTCAAGTTTCTCTCCATTTATTTTGATGTTGGCTACTGGTTTGCTGTAGATTGCTTTTACTATATTTAGGTATGGGCCTTGAATTCCTGATCTTTCCAGGACTTTTAGCAGGAAAGGATGCTGAATTTTGTAAAATGCTTTTTCAGCATCTAATGAGATGATCATGTGGTTTTTTTTTTTTTAGTTTGTTTATGTAGTGTATTACATTGATGGATTTTTGTATATTGAACCATCCCTGCATCCCTGGGATGAAGCCTACTTGATCATGGTGAATGATCGTTTTGATGTGTTCTTGGATTCGGTTGGCAAGAATTTTATTTAGTATTTTTGCATCAATATTCATAAGGGAAATTGGCCTGTAGTTCTCTTTCTTTGTAGGATCTTTGCGTGGTTTTGGTATCAGTGTAATTGTGGTTTCGTAGAACGACTTGGGCAGTGTTCCTTCTGTTTCTATTTTGTGGAATAATTTGAGGAGTATTTGTGTTAGATCTTCTTTGAAGGTCTGATAGAATTTGGCACTAAAACCATCTGGTCCCGTACTTTTTTTGGTTGGGAGACTTTTTATAACCCCTTCTATTTCTCTAGGGGTTATGGGGCTGTTTAGCTGATCTAATTGATCCTGATTTAATTTTGGTATTTGGTATCTGTCTAGGAAATTGTCCATTTCCTCCTGCATACAATAAAGACACATGCTCCACTATGTTCATAGCAGCCTTATTTATAATAGCCAGAAGTTGGAAGGAGCCCAGATGTCCCTCAAAGGAAGAATGGATACAGAAAATGTGGTATATTTATACAATGGAATACTACTCAGAAATTAAAAGTAATAAATTCATGCAATTTGTTGGCAAATGGTTGGATCTGGAAAATATCATCCTAAGTGAGTTAACCCAATCACAAGAGAATACACATGAAATGCAATCACTGATAAGTGGATATTAATGAGCCCAGAAGCTCTGAATATTCAAGGCACAATTAGCAAGTCAAAAGATTCCCAAGAAGAAGGAAGGAGAGGACCCTGGTCCTGAAAGGACTAGATCCAGTTTTGTAGGAGAGTACCAGCATAGAGCAGAGAAATGGTGGGGTGGTGATTGGGGAATAGGTGGGGGTTGGGGTGGGGAGGAAGAGGATATATGGGACATATGGTGAGGGGGGAATGGGGAAAGGGGAAAGCCTTTGGAATGTAAACAAAGAATATAGAAAATTTTTAAAAAATGTAAAAAAAAAAAAAAACCTCAGGTGACAGCAGATACTGACAAGGATGTGGAAAAAGAGGAATATTCCTCCATTGTTGGTGGGATTGCAAGCTGGTACAACCACTCTGAAAATCAGTCTGGCAGTTTCTCAGAAAATTGGAATACTGGGCATATACCCAAAATATGATCCAATATTTAACAAGAGCACATGCTCTCCTACGTTCATAGCAGCCTTATTTATTATAGCCAGAAGCTAGAAAGAGCCCAGTTGTCCTTCAACAGAGGAATGGATACAGAAAATGTGGTATACCTACACAATGGAGTATTACTCACCTATTAAAAATGACTTCATGAAATTATTAAGCAAATGGATGAAACTAGAAAATATCATCCAGAGTGAGGTAACCCAATAACAAAAGAACACACATGCTATGCCCTCACTAATAAGTGGATATTAGCCCCAAAGCTCAGAATACCCAAGATACAATTCATAGACCACATAAAGCTTAAGACCAAAGTGTGAGTGCTTCAGACCTTCTTAGGAGGGAGAACAAAGTACTAACCAGGGGAAATACAGAGATAAAGTGTGGAGAAGAGACTGGAGGAAAGAACTTCCAGAAACTGTCCCACCTGGGGATCCATCCCATATACAGTTGCCAAACACAGACACTATTGTGGATGCCAAGAAGTGCTTGCTAACAGGAGCCTGATACAGCTGTCTTCTGAGAGGATCTGCCAGAGCCTGACAAATACAGAAGTGGATGCTCTCAGCCAACCATTGGGCTGAGCAGGGGGGCCCCAATGGAGGAGTTAGAGAAAGGATTGAAGGACCTGAAGGTGTTTACAACCCCATAAGAGGAACAATAATATTACCCAACCAGACCTCTCCCTCAGATCTCACAGGGACTAAACAACAAAGAGTACACATAGTGAGACCCATGGCTCCAGCTACATATGTAGCAGAGGATGGCCTTGTTGGACATCCATAGGAGGAGACACTCTTAGCCCGTGAAAGCTTGATACCCCAGTGTAGGGAAGCTGGAGTGAGTGGGTGGGTGGGGGAACACTGTCATAGAAGCAGGGGAATGGGGGATGGGATAGGGGTTTCTGGAGGGGAAACCAGGAAAGGGAATAACAAATGTAAATAAAGATAATATCCAATACAAAATTCAAAAATAAAGACAGAGAATAAATTTTACCTGAATTCAACACTTCTTCTTTTATTCCAATTGTTTATGTATCGACTTTGTTTAATTTGGGTTTTTTTATTTTTTGCTACTGAACAAATTTTATATTTATAAAATCCATTGTTCAAGAGTCTAGGCACAATATTTTTGAGAAATATGTTTTTATGGTGTCATCAGCCCGTAATAAAATGCCAGAAATCTTATTTAAAGACTGAGATAGGGAAAATCTGGTTATTGGGGGTATGACGGAGTTTTCTGCATTCTTGCTGCCCATTGTATGACTGAGTACAATGGTTTTCTGCTGCCTGTTTAATGGATGTGTTTAGATTCCTCTTTCAGGTAAACTTCTTCAGACAAAATATAGAATATGACTGTATAATTTAAGAATATAATTCAGTTTTCTTTTTCAAATATGCTAAATTAGTGTGACATAAGGTGGCTTATTGGACTTAGGAGTAGCATGTGTTTTCAGCATCTTTAATAGATACCGTCAAAAGAAGGGGAATAGATAGACAGATCCCATTGAAGCTATGGGGGTCTTTCCCCTCATCTTTTAAATCTTTCTTATACTCTGTCCCATACTTCTTTGTGACATCATCAAATTATTTTGATCTCAGTTTCCAAAAACAGAAAATATTCCTACAGTTCTTTATGTTCCTCTGTAGTTGAATAACAGACTTTTTCTGAGGCTATTTTAACCTGAAAGACTTACTTTGTTGTGCATGAAAGCTTACAGACAGGGAAAGCCATTACTTGGACTCCTGGTGCTGCCACAGGCCATTGCTCCCCATTCCTACCACAACTCCACTTCCCTTAAGCTCCCTGTGTCTGCTAATGATCACCCAGCTATTCTTGTATTTTACTTCTTCCCAGTTTTCTAAGTCTTCTGTTACCAAAAGCCTTAGCCAAGAAGATCGGTGGTTTTGCTTGGAAAGTCTACAGTACAATCGCCCTATTTCTGACAATGCTTATCTCTAAACTGGTTCCTCACTTCATAATAATGATTCACTTTGTATTTTATCTATTTATTATGCTCTGTATCTTTCAATGTTTTCACATATTGCTCACAACTATATTTGCAATCTCCCACTTATTCAGAAAGTCATATTTTCTTTGGTATTTTCTCTGTCACCTGGTTATACTCTGCTCCACATTTAAATCTTCAGGAGTTCTTCCCTTAACAAGCTGAGGAGATCTCTCTCTCTTTTTCTAAAACATGGCATCTAATTATTTTAGATTGTACTATTGATTGTATTTATAGCAAGATACACACACACACACACACACACACATATATATGTATATACATATACACACACACACACACACACACACACATATATATATATATATATATATATATATATATATATATATATATATCGGCATTCTTTCTTCAAAGTTTCTCTAATTTAATGACTTGAAACTATGGTAAAGTCAGTGAGATCAGAAGTACTGTTCCATTTTTTATCATTACATTTTTGTCAGTTTATATCATTAATATCTCTTGGTATCACATGTATAAAACCATATTTGATGAATGAATCATTATCTCAAAGGTTATAATAAGAAGAAAATAAGCTAGACTTCATATAATGATAGGTGTCCCTCATGTTGTTCTTGTTGTTGCAATGACAGGTACTATTTAGTCCAGAAAAGAGAAGTGGGTGTTTGAATGTTTGAGATCTTCCAGAAACTGAAGACAGTGTGAACACCATCTTTTCTCATCTCTGCAAGTGTTTGTGAATACACTAAAAAGAAACAAAGTTACATTCAAGATGAGAATATGCTCAGTGTCACTCAGATAGAGACGGCAGGATGGGAAAGACTAACTGTGTTGGGCTGCTCATCATCTATCAACTTGACTATTTCAGTCTTGGGGTAGCACACTATAGTTTCCAAAAATCTAGGTAAACAGCATTAAGGGGAAAACATTTGTTCATATCATTTGTTCACTGGTATGTACCAGATGAGCAAGCAAGGACGAACATAGCTCATTAAAAGCAGATGACGAGTCACATCTTCAAGATACTTTGATGTGACCTCAGACTCTCAAAAGGAGCCATCCCTGCCACTGAGGATTTGTTGATTTGTACATGTATACATAGGCATCTCCTGTGTGAAGTATTATAAGCATTTGCTTGTCTTTAATTCTCTTATCTTTTGTGTCATGGTAGAAAAATAGATCATGGTTTGGCCTCATCATATTTCCCAGCACAGTAATCTTGGCTACAAACACAGAATTGTTCAATTATCTCTAGAATTTATTCATTCTGGAGAACTAAAACTTTATATTGGTTGAATAACTCCTCATTTCTCTTACACTTCAGACATTGGAAACTGTACTCAAGTCTGTACCTAGAAAATTGAAGTATGTAACTTGAAATAGACAGCACACATCCTGTGATTGGTCTGTTTTACATATTTTTTGGGGGAAAGCTGATTGATATTTCATTATGCCTATGCCACATGATCTTTACACATGCTGCCACTAAACATTAAGACCTTCTATATACATTGGTTATAATAAAAACTGCTTCACCTGAGCATAAAGATATTATCTTTTTTTCTCAAAAATCCTAAACTGGTTCTTTGAGGTGTATTTTCCAAAATAGAATTTTTGCATTTCAGAGTAATACTAAATTTTTTATTTCTTGAAGAATATCATCATAGCTTTTCCATAAAATTAGCACCATTTTGTAACTATAATATTGCATGAACTTTCAGATTCCCTATATCTTTAGCTACACCCACTACTTTGTTTTGCTTTTATTTTAATGTCCTGAAATGTGAAACAATAATTCATGTTGCATTTAGCTTTTTTTTCCACCTTCTGAGTGATAACAGTGAGTGTTTTCCAGTTATACCCACTGACCATTTCTGTGTCACTTTTTGGAAAATGCTTTTATCCCTGTTCTTTGTCTGTGTCTAGTCAGGTGTTTTTGGCTTCGCTCTTCAGTTGCAGGAGATCATGGTACATCTTCATATTGACTCGTACCAGATAAACAGTCTGCAGTGTCGATTTCTTGGCATATTTTCAGCCTATTGACTGTGATTGCAGCCCTCAAATTTCCATTTGGTATAGCCATACTTCTATCCTTGTTTTCTGTTGTTCGTTGTTTTGCTGTTACATCTAAGAAGTCACTAGTAAGGTTAATGCTGAGCTATGTTTATTCATGATATTCTAACTAGTTTTGTGCTTTCAGATCTCGTATTTAAAATCTCAGTCCATTCTGAGTTGATTTCTGCATGGTGCAGTCAGGAGCTAGTTGCACTTGTTGGCATGTATATATCCACTTTATTAATATGCCTTATTGAAGAGGCTCTGTCTACTTCATATATCCTTCATCCTCTTTCTCTACAAAGACTGATTGACAATATACATACATGGTGATATCTAGTCTCTTGTACTTCTATGTTAGGAGAAGCACATATTTTATTCCATTGCCATTATAGTCTATTAGAGTTACTGTAACAAAAGTGCCACCGACTAAGCAGATTAAAAAATAAACACTTCTTTATCATAGCTCTGTAAACTGATAATCTTCCTCTAGCAAACCCTCAACCAAGTCAGGGGAGGATTTAGTATTTGGTGTAGGAATCATTTCTGAGCTCACAGATACCAGGTAATTTTGTCTTTTCACGTGGCTAAAAATAGCTGGAATTTTTTCTGAGGACTTTTGAAAACAAGGTAAATAAATCCACTTATATGAGTTCAATATTCTTGACTTTACCTCTCAATGACTTCATCAAAAACATCACTACATAAGTCATAGGATTTAAAACTACAGCTCTTGTCTGGACACACTATCCACCATATGGGAAGGGCAATACTGTTCGAACTACGGTAGCTTTGGAAGTTATTTTGAACTTGGAAAGTGTGATGCTTTCATGCTTTATCTTTTTTAAGGTTTTGTGGTAATCTAACCACTTTTGTAGTCAAAGATCAACTAAGGGTTTTCATAGGGATTGCATTGAGTCTCTAGGTAACTGAGAGTCATTCTCTTTGTTCATTTGAAGCCATCTGATCAATGTTTGTTTTCATCTTCTGCCTTTATTACTTTAGTTTTCTCAATTGGTATCTTGCAGTTTTCAGTGTAAAACTGATTTACCACATTAGTTAAATATTTCGGATGTCATGTTTGGGTGGGGGAGTTGAATCTCTCCTACTTGTTCTACCCCTTGGATTTTGAGACAATGTTTCACTAAATTCCCAGCGTAGTCCTTCTCTTCCAGTCTCCCCTATAGATAGGAATACGAGCCTAAACCACCATGCCAGAATTTTGATTACATTTGAGTAATACTATTTATCACTTCTGTTTTCAGGAAGCTTGTAGTGAATGTGAAGGATCACAATTATATGGAAAATCTGATGAGATTTGCAACAAGAACATCGAATTGACAATCACATATCAATAAAGAAAAGCACAGACATAAGGCAAGATGGCACTAGTGATAAACTTGCTTGTCCCTGACAATCTGCATTATGATGCCCAGAACTTTCAAGCTGGGAGAAAAAAAATCAATTCCACAAGTTCTCCTCTTATGTACACATATTCATGCCACATATATACATGAACAAAATATTTTCCAAAACAAAATTGTTAGTATCATAAATAATGATTTTGAAAGTATGAATGTTTATGATTGAGAAAAATAATTATATTTTCTAGTGTGACAGTGTCTAACTTTGAAGTAGAGAAACTTCAAATAATTCACTTTGACATTCCAAGCTCTCTGAAAACTACAGCATGAAGAGGAGACTGTTTACCATAGAAAGTGCATTTCACATGTTTCTCTTTCCTACCAGGAGCTGAATCCAGGAATGTTTAGGAAAATGCATATATAAAAAAACTTCGTGAGTTGGATCTTTATGAGATATGATTTAAAAGCATATGGAAACCTTAAAAGTTAAATATGATTGTGTCTGCCGTGTGTTCCAGGTAGCTCCAAGTTTTATTTTATTTCATTGTCCAGAATCCAATCCCTAAGACTTCATTCTGTGTGCACCAAGTAGACAGGTAAAAAGTGCCATCTACTGATTGTCTCACTTTTTAAGTTGGAGTTCTTTTACACCTCAATCAAGAGGCATAATAAAACACATGGCAGGGGTATGGTGGGTAAACACAGATGAAAAGCACAGGAATATTACTTCAATGGACTTAATTTTTATATAGTAAATCACCATTTTACTCTTTATTTGCAAAAGCCCAATCATAATATATAGAATCCCACAGAAGTCTTGGATTTCAACTTTGTTTTGGGGCCTCAGAACAAAATGTTCTTGTTCAACAATTACACTTCAAAGGAAACTACAATTGTCTGTGACACAATTTAGTCTGTTTGAAGCATTCAATAATAGACCTGTTAGTTCTCAAAAAACGTGAACATACGAGCCGTGCATCAACGTGGTTAAATAAAAGGTTACTGCATTAAATGCGATGACCTTGCTACCTTTTAGTCGCAGCCTCAGAGAGCAAACTTGTTTTAATTAGCAGTCAGCAAGCAGACTGTAACTTCACTGAAGGAGCATTGAAGAATCACTGCCTATTAACAACCCAGCGGTAAGTAAGCCAGCACAAATACTTATAACCAAATAGTGTGCATTGCAGGAGTGGAGAGGATTAGCTATTGGGCACACAACACAGTGGAGGAAATTGCTTTATTCCCAGTACTGCTGGGTACCAGGAGGCAATCACTGTGCCTCCAGCCCATTAACAGCATTCAGAGTGTTGCTTCCCATAGAAGGGGTTATTGGCTAACCACTGGGTGACCAATTAAATGCTATGAATAAGTCCCAAACCCAGCAGCATGGGGCCTGTTTGTGGCACAGTGGTATCATTACTAAAGTGAAAACTTGATGAGAAAGGAACATATTTAATTATAGAACTATACAAATGGCTAATTAGGACCATAAAGTGAAATGAATGACTTTCCAGTGGATTTTTGAATGTTACTGATAACCGCTCAGCTTCTTTGGAGACCATGAAAGTGATCTACAGCCAGAGCTCGCGTGTCATGGTAATGGATGGGTCTTCATTAGAGGAAGTGGTTTTGACCTGGTTGCTCAGGTAGCATGGGTTCTAAAGACAATCTTTGAATCCTTCCACTGTGAGGGTTCTTTCACTTCCTCCCCCTGTTCTCTCATGAGTTCCGCTTGCTTTCACAATAATTCTTAAGGGTTTGAACACAGCAACATTATCTACAATAGACACTACCTATCATTTGGAATACTCAATCACAAAAGGGTGTTACTAGATTTTGGAAAATGCTGATCCAAGCTTCTTAGTTATATTATATTCTGGTTGTAATCTGAAAGCTTGCAGCTACCCTTTGGTAGTCCCAGTATCTCAACTGTTAATAAAGTGTGAATCCTTTACATAGAAAAATTACAATTTCAACTTACATACGGTGAGGGTTTAAGTGAAGGGAAACATTAGCAATTAATGTGGCACCAAAACCAAAGTAGACAGATCGACTTTGGCATTCAACAGTTAGAGAAAACATCTGTGTAGTATTGGTTTTGTGATTTATTCTAATACTTTATGTCTAAATAGAATTTATTCTTGCTTATTCAAGAAGTCTTTAGTGAGCAGTTATAATGTACAAGTAGTTATTCTAAGCTTGTATAGAAAATGTCATTTCTTTATGGATTTTGTTTTGGGAACGTGCCAATAAGAAATTATGTGCATTGATTCAATCTCCAAAATATCAAAGAAAATAATACCACATATATAATAACATATATAATAACAAGTGCTTGTCTTTACTTAACATGTCTTTATAATTTATTTATAAATTGTAGCAATAAATGTGAAAAGAGATACAATTACCATACCCCTTGGCTCTCCCATTCCAAGAACTTGGTTTATTGTGAAGCCTTCAAACCACTTTCTAGGTGTGCAAGGCTTAGTGAAAACCACTGTTAAGGTTGAGAATATAATGAATATCACTGGGAACTTCAGTGAGGGAGTATAGAATTACTACATTTGAAACATATTGTATGTTCCTTTGTGGTTTCATTAACAGAATTGTCTAGGTCCAGATACATGCACTCCCATCTTTCTGAGAATGGTGGGAAACCAGATCACAAGAATTCTGATTAAATCCATTTCTTCTATAATCACAAGCATTCTTACCTTGTTGGCCAGCTGCTTTGTCAAAATTCCTGTAACTATAATCTTGATTTTTTACAAAATAATCTAATGCCTCAAATTCAAGAGTTCTGAAATAGGATGTGGACTTGCTTATATAAATCATGTTTTGCTCAGGAGAAGAAGTGGTGGTTCCTGATACCTCACTATTTCCAGGTGGGGGCAGGAGTAGAGCCAGGCTCTACCTATCTGGCTGATTTTCACTGAGTTCATACCTTTAGAGGCAACTAAATTTCTCCTTTTAGGTACAATTTCTCTTGTGAATATTTCACTAATTTTGCCAAATGCCCAGTACTGCTTATAAATCTCTGAAAACGTTTCTCAAAAGAGCCATGAGCATAAACATTAACAATTCTTTATTCTTTTCTATTCTCTAGCAGTGAAGTGTCGTGGCTCTTCTTCTCCTTCTCCTTCTCCTTCTCCTTCTCCTTCTCCTTCTCCTTCTCCTTCTCCTTCTCCTTCTCCTTCTCCTTCTCCTTCTCCTTCTCCTTCTCCTTCTCCTTCTCCTTCTCCTTCTCCTTCTCCTTCTTCTTCTTCTTCTTCTTCTTCTTCTTCTTCTTCTTCTTCTTCTTCGTTATCTCAGCAAAGCTTAAAGCATATAGACTTTACAATTGTTACATGTTAAGAATCTATTTCTTATTCTCTTTAAAATTATATGTACTGTTGGGTACTTGATGCATAAAGCTAAAACATGTCCCCATTGGTTGTAATATGAGTCTTCTTATTGTTTCTAATTCTGAATGCTGACTTCAAATCTTCCAGATATTTCCATCCTGTTATTGGTGAACTTTGCCCTATATACTCCATTGTATACATTGTATGACAAACTTCATATTTGACTTAAAATGGTACTTTATCCGTTATTTAAGGCTCAAATAAGTTTAAAAACATTTATATTTTTGGTCAACATTTCACTTAAACTAACTAGCTACAAAAGAAACATTGAAATCTGGGACAATCAGACATAAATTTTGAACTCTTGCTGACTCATATTTATTATTTCTGGATATAGCCCTGAGGCATGACAAAGAAGAAATTATCCTCATACTATATAGTTTATGTACACACACACACACACACACACACACACACACACAAACACAAACACTTATTCCAGCACACTCCTGCATTCACATGTGAGTGGTGGGTTTTTTTTTTTACTCTCTCCTTTAATATTGCTTTCTTTTGGATAATTCTGTTTTATTCCCTGATCCTTTAAAGCTATTTTCTTACCTCTCACATTTACTTTTTTACAAAAATACAGGATCTGAAATCCTCAATTACAATGGTCTATAGATAGAGGGGAAAAAAGACAGTACATCTAAGTGCTTACATTTAATATTGATTATGTCACATCAAATTAGACAATAAGGCATTCTTTGCATCATTGAGGGGATGTTTAAACCATAAAAGGTATAATTTCAAATATAACTGCTCAGTTGCATGTTTATATTACCTAAATATGAAGTATATCAACTGAGAAAATAGTGACATATCTGAGACATTCAATAGAAGGTAATTTGTTAACAAACTTTACAAAATAATAAAAATAAGTACATATAGTTGTTGTATAAGAAGTCTTCACTGTCATACCAATAGAAATATGAGTTGTGTCATTACTGAATAATCCAATACCACCCAGCCACATACACAAATATGCTCACCTAAACACATATGCAACTATGAGTAAGTTAAAGTTATAAACTATACAGCTGTGGAATTAATACATAAATTCTACAGAAGCATTAAATGTAATGTTATATCTCTCAGTAGTCAGTATAAGATTTGAAAAATGACCCACCTGATTTATGACTTAATGTAATTTATATATGCCTTGCAACTAGAGTTTTAATCCATGATCTCACATAAAATGCTGGGTTCAGTTGAATCTGTATTCCAAATATCCCTATATGAAATAAGAAACAGAAACAGTACAATCTCCTAGAAGCCTACAAGGCAGGAAGCCTGTGTACTTGTTGAAAAAAAATGTAAGAGGAACTCTATGTTAAAAACAAGGTGAATCTGAAACTGTCTCTTGACAATTGTTCTATGATTTCTACTACACTATCCCTGTGACGTACATGTGCCTGCATTCACACACACACACACACACACACACACACACACACACACAAACACACACCTGCCTCACATAAGCAGAAACAAATGGAAGGAAATTAAGAGTGATTGACAGTATATGACCTTAAATGCATTTCCTAAGTGGAAGTTTTCAAGATTTCTCAATATAATTCATCACAACTACACAAAGAGAAAAGTTAACAAATGCCCAAATAGATCCTCTATTGTTTGTTAACTACAGAGAAGTAAGGAAAATGCAATATTTATGCAACAGGTTGCAATTGTTCCATTTAACATAATACAATTTAATATAAGCCACAGTCAATAATTTTAGAGAAACAACTAGGTTTCATACGGTTTTGTGAATACTAAGTGTTAGCTATTTGCACTTTCCCACACATATCTCAGAAATGGATTTTTTTTTAAAAAAAAAAATGGGATCAGGCTCAAGGGGAGGCTCAAAGGCCTGACACTATTACTGATGCTATGGTGTGCTTACGGACAGGAGCCTAGTTGGCAGCCCTCAGAGAGGCCCAAGAAACAGTTAAAAGAGCCAGATACAGATACTTATATTCAACAAATGGACAGAAGCTGGAGATTCCTGTGGTTAAATTAAGGAAAAGCTGGAAGAGGCTGAGGAGGAGGGCGACCCCACAGGAAGAGCAACAGTCTCAACTTACCTGGACCCCTGAGATCTCTCACACATTGAGCAACCAACCATGCAACATCACTAGCTGGTGTGAGGCCCCTAACACATATACAGCAAAGGATTGCCTGGTCTGGACTCAGTCAGAGAAAATGTACCTAACCCTAGAGAGACTTAAGGCCTCAGGGAGCGAGGTCTGGTGAAGTGGGGACATCCTCTTGGAGACAGGGGAGGAGGAATGGGTTGAGGAACTGTTGGAGGATGAGACAGAAGGAGAAGGATACCTGGACTGTAAAAATAGATTAAAGAATGATGATGATGATGATGATGATGGTGGTGATGATGATGATGATGATGATAGTGGCAGAGCTTTACGGGAACAGAATTTGACAAAGTCTTGCCTTTAGTTAATTGAAGAAATGCACACACATATATGCACTGCTACACAACACACTATTATAAAACAGTTTTTCTAAGAGAAAGAACTGGAATGTGTCGTGTGTATCCTCCAAGGAAAGGGTGCCTTAGCAGTATCAGAGCTGCATGAGATAATCTTTAAAGACAATGGAAGGCAAGGAAAGCAATGGAAAGATTCAGATTGATAGAGACCCTACGTTCATGAAGGAGAAGCACGTGGGAGTAAGAAGGAAGACTATTAGACCAAAACAAAGTCTGGGAAAATTTATTCCAAGACAGTAAAGAATCCCAGGACTAACATTTCCAGTGAAAGGGGTCCTGTGCCCAGTGTACCCTCATCCATACTAGCATTCCCAAAACATTCTGACACAGTGAGAAAGCTGTTTGTGAGGAGAGTGACTTCTGTAAAAACAACATCCTGGATTGAAAAAAGCAAGAAGGTCCTTATATATTTTCAATAGTGATTTTTCAATTACATTAACAGAGTGACTACAATTATCCTGGAGTTGGGATCTCCCGGTCATAACTTTATAATGCTGAATAGTCTTCAGTTGTGAGATCACATTTCTTTCCTCCGCTTCTCACTTAGCCTTTAGTCAGCGCTGTTTTGTGTCTAGAATTTTCTATTGCTCCTTGTTTCTATGCACTTTCCTCACTTCATTTTCTATGTTGCTCTAATCTGAATTCCTAATTTTATCCTATTTCTTTTTCCTTAATACACTTAGTAACTAATAGTTTATTTCCTCAAAAGCTATTACAGTTGAAAGGAAGACTAATATTTGTGGTTTGATTTTGGTTTTCTTACTCTTTCTGTATTCACTGTGGATCTCTGGCTACTCTAAATTCTCTATTCAGACAAGCCTGACCTGGAACTCATAGATTTCCCTTTTCTCACCTCCTGACCATTACTTTTTGCTGTTTTGTTTTTATAAGCATCTCAGTTAAGCGGCTGCCTTAAGTGACAAATGATCCTTTGAGCTTTGAAACAATGTTGGAACTGTTAAAGACCACCACAAAGACTTCTGAAAGTAGACTGAATCTGTTTTCCATTATGAGAAGTCAATGATGCCTCTAATAATGAAGAATGAAATGTTGTAGCTTAATGGTGATGAGTTTAAGTATCAAGTTGAGAAGGAGTAGAATAATAATCTAATTTTGTCTATCAATTTGATAGGATTCAGAATCACCACTGGTAAATGTCTGGCTATGTCTGTGGATGATACTAGATTAAAAAGGTCTACTCTATGCATATAGTTTGCCAATTCCATGGCTTTAGTTCTGTACTTAATGAGAAAAACAAAGTGGGAGCATGTATCTAACTGTGCTTGACTACAGATGCAATGTCATTAGTCACCTCAAGTTCTTGCCGCTCTGACTTCCTAACCATGATGAACTGTTCCCTCAAATATTTAACTAGAATAAACCCCTTTCCCTTGAGTTGCTCTTCTCAGGTATTTCTTTTCCCAGCAGTACAAGAAGTAACTAATATACCCCAAACATTGCCATGGAAAATGATAAGCATCATTAGAGCAACAGATAAATAAATAGTGTTAGTAAACTATCAAATATTATAAAATCAACAAAACAGCAAAATTCCAGGAATTAACACATATGTTTCAAGAATAATTCTGTTAGTCATCTTAAATTTCCTTTTTTATCAGTTGATTTATGTTTTATTGTGTAAAGATTTACTACGTGTGATTTATGAATAAATCATTTGATTATAGACCCGTGTATAAAGATTCAAAATATGATGCCTGTTTTGTTTTTTTGTTTTATTAATCATTCCATTCATTTACACCTCAAATGATATCCCACTTCCCAGTTACCCCTTCACAAGCTCCCCATCCCACAACCTGCCTCCTCCCTGCCCTTTGCCGCTATTCATCTTAAATTTTTAATATAAAAAGAGTGAATTAAAAACAAGGTTGATTTATATTTAGCCTACAATATAAATGCCTAACTGGTAAAGACATTGAAGCCAGAAGGTGAGAGGTGGAAAAAGGAACACTGTAAGTAACAGGAACTAGGAAGCGAGAAAGTCTAGCCATCTTAATTTGATGTACTATCTAAATCAACCAGATAAAATTTAAAAGGAGGAACTTCTTGATAATTCAGTGACTAGTCTATCAAAAGAATAACACATCTATGCACCATCAGTGGACCAGTTTCATTAAAACAATAACTCTCACCTCCAAAAAACACTAATGTATTTAAATCACATAGATTAAAAGCAACAAGATAGCACTGCATATCACTCTTCACTGTTACAGAAGACATATGTCATCATGACATCATGTCATCAAAATGCATCAACATTAAATATGCTATATGAATGGGTTATGCCACTTGTTCTAGATAATTTTGTGTCAACTAGACATAAGGTAGCATAATTTCATAATTGAGGAGTCTCAGTTGAGGAAATGCCATTGTAAGATCAGCTGTAGGTTCCTTTCAGCTTCTGGCTATTATAAATAAGGCTACTATAAAAATAGGGGAGCAGATGTCCTTATTACATGTTGGAGCATCTTCTGGGTATATGCCCAGGAGTGGCATAGTTGGGTCCTCAGGTAGTACTATGTCCAATTTTCTGAGGAACCACCAAACTGATTTCCAGAGTGGTTTTCCCAGCTTGCAATCCCACCAACAATGGAGGAATTTTCTTCTTTCTCCACATCTTCTCCAGCATCTGCTGTCCCCTGAGCTTTTAGTCTTAGCCATTCTAACTGGTATAAGTTGGAATCTCAGGGTTGTTTGGATTTGAATTTCCCCGATGATTAAGGATGTTGAAAATTTCTTTAGGTGTTTCTCGGCCATCCAGTATCCCTCAGTTGAGAATTCTTTGTTTAGCTCTGTACCTCACTTTTAATAGGGTTATTTGGTTCTCTGGAGTCTAACTTCTTGAGTTATTTGTATATATTAGATATTATCCCTCTAATCACAAAAGAACACACATAGTATGCACTTGCTGAGAAGTGGATATTAGCCCAAAAGCTCAGAATACCCAAGATACAACTCACAAACCACATGAAGCTCATGAAGAAGGAAGATCAAAATATGGATAATTTGATCCTTCTTAGAAGGTGGATCAAAATACCCATGACTCACAGTCAACCAATAGACTGAGCATAGGGTCCCCAATGGAGGAGCTAGAGAAAGGACCCAAGGAGCTGAAATAGTTTGCAGACCCATAGGAATAACAATGATATGTACCAACCAGCACTCCCAGAGCTCCCAGGGACTAAACCACCAACCAAAGAGTACACATGGAGGGACCCATGGATCTAGTTTCATATGTAGGAGAGGATTCCTTGTTCACATATAAATGGCAGGAGAGGCTGTTGGTCCTATGAAGGCTCAATGTCCCAGTGTAGGGGAATGCCAGATCAGGAAAGTGGGAGGGGGATTGGCAAGCAGGGAGAGGAGGGATGAGATAGGGGTTTTTTGGAGAGGTAATGAGGAAAGGGGATAAGGATACCATTTGATATGTAAATAAAGCAAGTATCTAATAAAATGAAACATAATGTGTATATATATATATATATATATATATATATATATATACACATAGTAGTCCTGCTCTGACTACTATCAATGTTAAACTGTGAAGTGGAATTAAAATCAAAATCAATCCTTTTCTCCCTAAGTTGCTTTTGGTTATGGTGTTTCATCACAACAGTAGAAACTCTAATAACTCTTGGGCAATTATCCGATGGATGTATATCCTACTAAAACAAAAGTGTAAACAAATTTAGAAAGTCATACATTAAAAAATGACCTGTGTGAGAATCAAGACACAATGTAATAATATATTCAAGAAGTCAATAACAGAACAGCAGTTTTATTTTATGACTGCTTAAATAGCTGGTGCCACAATTTGGTATGAAGCACAATTTGCTATAATGACCCACATCATGAAAAATTCCTGCCCTCTTTTACACATAGACAGCTACTCCAGAAAGATATGATCTTTTTCCTTGTTTGGAAAGGAAACAAATTTGCCTCTCCTCAAATTCACCATCTTATTGGATCAGTATACAAAGCCTTGCCTAACCAACAGCCTGGAGTTTGAGATTCCCCTCCTTTGTGATCATGGGCTCAGTTGTTCCTATAACCGGTCAACTTTAAAATTGCCTGAGAATTGCCTGGACAAGCAGTTATCACCTACCATATATGAACAACAGCAGGTTAGTGTCTACTGCTTACCTGTTGTTTTTCTGGTGAGCTAAAAATGCACTACATACTGAAAATGGACCATAGTGATTCATTATTTGCATTCTGCCAAGCTGGACTATATTGCTACCAAAAGCCATATATTACTATAAAAAATTCCAAGTCCTAGGTATATGACTTGTTGGTTAGAGAGGACCAAGCCTCTAACATCAGCAATACATACCTTTGATTGACCATGATAACTAGATTATACATGTTTATTGCTGAGCAGAACATATTTTTGAGGCAAAATATTAAGCTGGATCTAAATTGGAGGTCTCCTGGCTGTGCAGTTCTCATGGTGCCAGAAGATTATGTAGGTTAGTAAGGAAAAAAAGTTATCAGTATTTTTCCCAGTGGTGAACCGTGAAAACTATAATATCCTCCTGCCAGGGACACTTTTGCAAGGTTCATGGCTGAAGCAACTACTTTCTGATGGGAATTTAGGTCCTCTTCCGAGAAAGAACACATAGCCGTAAGGTAAACATAGTCAAAATATATATTTATGGAGGTCAAAAGTTCTAGTGGGTTGTAGAGAGACTTATTGAGGTGCCATGCCACCTGGCAGGAACTTGACATCGACCAATGTGAAGTTCCTCTCCCAGCCTTTGAGTGCATACTCCTGTGTATATCATAATCTCCTCCACCTAGGGTGGAGTGGTCAGGCAAAGGTGAAGACTATTCTTCAAGGACCTGCAGTTCCCTGAAAAATACTGCCCATCTGTGGAGCAACTGAACCAGTTCTGCTGAGAAGCTTCCAGCCCTTTCCCCCTGTCTATATATATTGGGAGTTCTTCATTAAACTTTGAGACCTTGAGCAGCAATGTTGTCTTGGTCTTCGTCTCTTTTTTGCTGCCATCCCATGCATTCCCAGTTTCCCTTCCCTGTAACCTGTTCAATGTAATTGTAGGCAGTTACAGTGGGTGACCTAATAATACTATCGTTAAATTGAAATGTCAAACTACCCTCTAAATATTTGTTTACACTGATAAATCAGTATTGCTTTCATTTTTAGTCAAAGAAGCTTCTGGTGGTAGTGGCTACCATTCATATGTATTAGAAGCATGGGACTTCCGAGTTCTTCACTGGAATGCAAAAAACTAATTCATCTTTACAGGGCTCAGTACTATCACGGAGCAAGAAGCAGAAAGAACACATGGCAGATTATATATGACATGATTGTTGAACCTGTGAACTAATTGATGAAGTAGCTACCTGCCCAAGACCTGCACAAAAGTTGGCCAATCAATATTTGCCATGGGTGAGGAGAGGTGCTTAGGTGCTTAAAATAACTATGCTGAAGGAGTTATAGACAGTGAAGGCTATAAGGCTGAAAGAGTCACATTCTTCAGTGGTAGAACAGCTAATTCATTACATTTTCTGAGGTCAATATTCTCCACTCATAGTTTCTCTCGAAGTACTAATTAAATGCAGTGCATAACAAAAGAAGAGATAAGAAAGTAGGAAATTTTAGAAAAAAATACAATATATTATATATTATATATTACATATTTCATTGTGATATAAAAAATTAGAAACACACCAAAACAGAGTTGAAAAGATCTCTATAATACAATGATTTAAACTATAAAGATATAAATTAATGAAGACAACTGAAGGTGTAAATAGAGTGGATATCTTATAAAAATTAATCAATAGTTCAATGCAAGCCAAGCCAAAATGTAGACATTTTAAAAGAAAGCAGAAAAAAAGTGTAAAAAATGGAGGATGCATGAGAGAGAATTTAAAGATTAGATGGGAATCCAGTTGAGCTGGAAGTTTGAGATTGGAGGTGGATTTGTGATATGTCATTGCATATATGCATTAAATTCTAATAGAATAAACCACTTAAAATAAATGATTAAATAGGTACATAAATAAATATAGTCTTAAAATTCAATAGAGAAAGAAATACTGGCTGGAAGAAGGCTAGAGTATAGAGGAATTTTAATCCAGCAACATGGGTACTCTGGTAAGGGGTCACATCGAAAGACCTTCTAGGTCTGATTGATCATCCTGAAATGACACATCTTTAATCCCTCTGATTGCAATGCAGACAAGACGTTAGTGTACACCTTTAATCCCAAATTTAAAAAAAGGTAAAATGAGTGTGTAAAGTGATGAATGCATATTTGAAAGTCTTTTTTAATTGGGTGGCAAATAGATGAATCAGAGAAAAATTTCCAGAGAACGAGTTAGATATAGGAAGAGAGTTGAGTTAAGAGAGTAGGAGGGAGAGAGGAGAGAGAGAGCGAGAGAGAGAGAGAGAGAGAGAGAGAGAGAGAGAAGAGAGAGAGAGGGGGGGGTTGCAGGTGAAGATAGAATAATCAAGAGAATGAGAAGGAACCAGAATAGTTGAACAGAATACCAGAGTTAGTTTAGGGTCAAGCAGAACAATTCATTCAGAAGCCCAGAGAAGACAATTTGAATGAGTTAACTTGCAGAGAAATTTGAGCCAGAATAGCTGAGTTAAACCAGGCAGCCAAAGTTAAGAAAGAACTAGAAAGGGTGAGCTTATTCAGCAGTAAGCCTCTGAGATGACAATTTCATCAAGCGAATAAAAAATACATTTAAACTTGAGATATTTCAAGACCTCATGAAAGATATAACAACACATGTTTTTAGATTATATAGGAGAGCTACAATAACAAAAACTTATGTTGTTACTATAACACTATATACTCTTACACAAGTATAAATATAGAAATATATAAAAACAATATAGTAACAACAGCTACCTAATTTTCTACAATTATTCCATATATGTGCATTCTAGGTACATTTGTTTATATGGCAGTATCTCTAAAAAATAGTTATAGGAAGCCTGGATATCTACATATGGAAAAAATGAAACTAGATCTATATCTCTCACTTTTCATTAATGTCCATTAAAATTAGATAAAGGCTTTTAAATGTCCTAAAATTTCTAAACAATTGACAGAAAACACTTTAAGAGACAAGCAGAAGCAAAGAGTTTCTGAAAATAAAAACCCCAATAGCTAAGGAAATAAAATTAAGATCTCACAGATGGGACTGCAGAAAATCAAACAACATCTATACAGAAAAGGAACAAACCAAGGAAGCATATGTCCTACATATTGTGAGAAAACCTTTGCCAGTTACATTTCTTAATCTCTGTGGTATGTAAAGAACTAAAAAATTCAAATACTGCAAACCCAAATAAGTCAATCAATAAACTGGCTAAGGAAATGAACAGTTCTCAAAAGTTGAAGTGTAAAAGGCCAGTAACCAAACCCAGACATTATTGCTGATGCCAAGAAGTGCTTGCTGACAGGAGCCTGATATAGCTGTCTACTGAGAGGCTCTGCGAGAGCCTTACCAATAGAGATGGGGATGTTTGCAGCCAATCATTAGACTAAGCACAGGGTCCCCAATGGAGGAATTAGGAGAAGGACTGATGGAGCAAAAGGGGGTTGCAACTCCATCTTACACCTGTCCAAACAGCAAAGGTCAAAAATCCTCAAGTGACAGCAAATGCTGAGAAAGATGTGGGTCACGAGGAACACTCCTCCATTGCTTATGAGAGTATAAACTTGTACAACTACTTTGGAAGTTTCTCAGAAAATTGGTAATAGTTCTATCTCAAGACTCAGCTATACCACTTCTAGATGTATACCCAAAATATGCCCCACTATATCACAGAATACTTGTTTAACTATGTTCATAGCAGCTTTATTTGTAATAATAAGAAACTTAAAATAGCCTAGATGTCCCACAACTGAAGAATAGATAGAGGAAATGAGGTATATCTGTACACTGTATAGACAATGGAATACTGTACAGCTATTAAAAATAAAAACAAACATCATGAAGTTTGTACACAAATAGATGGAACTAGAACAAAAACACTGTGAGTTAAATAACCCAGATCCCAAAAGTCACAGATGGTATGCACTCACAGAAATGGACATTATCCATAAAGTACAGGTTATTCATATTATAATTCACAAACACAAAGAAACCAAGTAATAAGGATGGCTCTTTAGGGCCTAAAGAGTATACTTCTATATCAATCAAAAAAGAAAATAAATAGACATTGGAGGTAGAAGGAGAAAGAGAAGTGGTTGAAAGCAGGGGTGGTGAGGAGAATTGAAATGTAGATCAGGTATGGGAACTGGGAGAGAGAATGGAACCTGGTGGGGGCATTTCTGGGACTATCAGAAGATCTATGACAGGGGAGGCTCCCTGAAGTCTAGGAGGCTGACTCTAGCTGAGATTCCTAAAGCTGGGGATACGGATACTGAAGTGGCCACCTCCTGAAGCCAGATAGGACTTCCAGTGGAGGGACAGGAACAACAACCCACCCACAAAACATCCAATCCAAATTTTTTTCCTGAATAAAACATGTGCAGGGATAAAAATGGAGCATACTTTGAGGGAATGGCCAACAAAGACTGTCCCATCCTGAGACCCATTCCATGGTAGAGAGCCAACCCCTGACACTACTAATGATGCTAAGCTGTGCTTGCAGACATAAGGCTAGCATAGCTGTCTCCTGAGAGGCTTCATCCAGCAGCTACAGATACAAAGACTCGCAGAAACAGATACAAAGACCCACAGCTATACACCAGGCATGGCTTACGGAGTCTTTTGGAAGCATGGAGGATACGATTGAGCCAGTCAGAGGAGTCAAGGACACCACATGAAGACCTACAAAGATCAACTAATCTGAACTCAAGATAGCATGGTGGGGTGATAAAGACTAAACCAGCCACCAAAGATCATACAGGGGCTGAACCCCTACACATTTGTAGCAGATGTGAAGCTTGGTCTTCATGTGTGTCCCATAAAATCTCTAGCTGGAGCTTTCTCCTACTCTCTTGCTTATCACTGGATACCTTTATCTTAGCCTGAGAGCCTGGCTGGGCCTCAGTTAGGAAAGAATGCACTTAGTTGCTCTTACTGGATGTGCCAGGGAGGGGTGTTACCCAAGGAGGCTTCCCATTGTCTGAAAAGACAGGGACTGGACAGTGAGAAGAGAAGTTTGATAGGATCAGAAAGAGAGAAGAGGAGAGAGGGGGACCTATGATCACAATGAAATGTGAATAAATAAATAATTTTTAAAAAATAATAAGAAAGAAAAATAAATAACAAATCAGAGTACTCATACACTGCTGGAATATGGAAACCAGTATGATAATTCAATTAAAAGGTTACTATATTTCCCAGCTATTTGACTCAGTATATTCCCTACAGACTCTAGATAATGCACCACAGATATACTTATTACACATTATTATATTTATAGTCAAATGGACAAGGGAGGAAATCAGTCTTGATGATTGTCAACAGAGGAATGGAAAAAGAAAATATGATATGTTTACACAGAACGATTTTGTTCACCCTAAGGAAGACTGAAATTATAATATTTGAATATAATAAGCAAAAATCGAAGAGCAATACATTAAGCAAAATAGTTCCAATTTTGACAAATACCATATTAGTTTAGGGATCCTAGATTTTATCCAGACATATAAATTGCTAAACATGACATGATAGGTGGGGGAAGGTGAGAAAACAGATGTGTATTCAAGGGGATGAATATGGTTAGTAGGCAAAGTATGCTTAAAATAAAAAAATGGGTGGAACCAAATCATCATACAAAATGAATATATGGCAATATAAAATATAAATGTCATATACCTTAATAATATTTCTAAGAAGAAAATAAGAAGGCAAAATCAAAGAACAAAGAGATAAGGTTTTCTTTTGTTTATGAAGAATTGTTCAAAGAAAACAGTCCTTAAATCTACAGTACAAGAAGTCACAGGAAGATACATCAGTCATCACCAAAGCAAAATTTTGTTTGAACAAGTCAAAAATGAAGGGAAGATCTACTACAAAAGAATGGCAGTTTGGCAGGTAAGAGACTTCTCAGTGATAATTAAAACCTGGGAAAATTGAAATAATAGCAACCAGATGCTAAGAGAAAGTATAGAATCCCAAACAGAGAAATAAAAATCTTTTGGTTATATATTAGTTACTTTCCTTTTTGCTATGACAAAATCGGGGGAAAAAGGCAAATTAAGGAATGCTGTGTTTGTTTGTCTCACATTCTGAGCATGTAGTCAATGACGTGCCATTGCTAGGAAAATAGAGTAGTAGGAGTTTTGAGACAGCTTCTCACTTTGCAGCTACAGTCAGAAAGCAAGGAGGGAGGGAGGGAGGGAGGGAGGGAGGGAAGGAGGGAGAGAGGGAGGGAGATGGAGAGGAAGAGGGAGGGATAAAAGGAGAGAGGGAGAGGGAGGGAGGGAATGAAGGAAGGGAGGGAGACACAGACAGAGAGGAATACTCTTGCTCCTCTTACTTCCTTATTGTTTTATCAGCCTCAGATCCTATGCCATATGATACTGTCCATATCATTCAGGGCCCTATCTACAGATAAAGGTAGCACTTACCTCTCATAAAAGAAATGTCTTTCAGCATCAGACAGAAATTATTACAAAATGTATACCTGGTTAAATTGGAGAGATTATCGGACTTTTATTAATAAATAGTCACCCCAGTCCATTCACCTATCATTCAGGAAACGTCATAGAAGAAAAGAGGTGTCAATTTTAAGAGTCAGGGGATGAGGCAGTTGATTGATAATCTCTTACAAAAAAATGAGAAAGAAAAAGAAACAAGCAAACAAGATGGGGAATTGGTGAATGGGAGGAGATGATAAACATCTGAGAAGTTTAGAAAATGAATAACTATAGGATCAAGATATATTTTATGAATCTATCAAAACTATATATTTTATACGTGACTTTATGTATATGTACCATGTATATCACTTTTGCCTTCAGAGGTCAGGAGAGGATGCAAGTTGCCTAAGAACTTGCATCTTACAAGTTACAAGTAAATGCCTAAGTTACAGGCATTTACAATTAAAATATAAATTATATGAAATATATTTTTAAAACTCTTCAAGTATAATAAGTATGGCCTGGATGCTATTTTGTTTTTTGGTCATCCATTGGAGGTTTTTAAGAGTTAACAGGGTCTATACTCTGAAAGAAAATTAACTCTGTCCTTAGCATTTATCAATTCCCAATAGCTCTCTAGCTAAAGATGGGATTTGATTCTCACCTCCAGTTTCCGTGCTGCTGTTTTGTCTGGATTGACATTGTATAAGCATTCTGCATATAGTAGTTGACAGCCCAGGACTGAGTGGGTCATGGAAAGGATTTGAGACTTTGCATAAAGAAGAGAACCTATAAGGGCTCTTAGTAAAGCCAAGTTGCAGCTGAAGACACCAGTGTGTTGGAGATGCCAGTACCAAAGGATGATCACCAAGATCAGCAACAGCAATGGAGTGGTTCAACCTGAGCCTAGAGTGCTACAAAGGGCTTTGTTCAAGAAGTGATGTTCCTCCTTTGGAGGAGCCCAGAAGATCATGTGTGGCTCCCAGACATTGAAACTAGAAGCTGTAACAATGAAGTTGCCTTGGAGATTCCAAGATTTTTGAGATGCCAGAGCCATAGGATATTTGCTGAGGAATGCTGCTAACAGAGTAGAACCAGTCCAGACAAAGAAGTTTGTTGCTGCCAACAAAGAAGAAAATGAAGTTGGAGCGCTGAAGACTGTTTTGACATCAGAAATGGAGATGCAGAGTTTGGAGTTTGCTCTGCTGATTTCCTATCTTGATTTGGAGATTATAGTTACGTGATAAGATGAATTTCAGAAGAAAATGTGGACTTTTAACATTGTTGAGGCTGCTATAGACTTACGGGGACTTTGGAAGTTTGACTAAATGTACTTTTAAATTATGCTTTGGCTAGATATGGCCTCATATACCCATGTGTCTGAACAAGCCTATGAGAGTCAGAGAGTAGAATGTAATGGTTTGTAAAGCTTGGGCCAGGAGTGGCACGATTAGGAGGTGTGGCCTTGTTGAATTAGGCATGCCACTGTGGACATGGGCTTAAAGTCCCTAGTCCTAGCTTCCTGGAAGTCAGTCATCACTTAGTAACCTTTCAGCTCCTCCTCTACCATTTTTGTCTGGATGGTGCCATGCTCCTGCTTTGATTATAGTGGATGAACCTCTGAAGCTGTAAGCCAGCCCCAATTAAATGTTTTTATAAGAGTTGCCATGGGCATGTTGTCTGTTCACAGCAGTAACACCCTAACTAAGACACTTCCATATCAATCATACTACTATGGCACCAATGACTACATCTTGCCATGTCATTTGTTATTGTAGCTCAAAGGGGCCACAGCTGAATAAGTCTGATGTTGCAGAACACATTTCAGCACCCTAAAACAGTTTAGTAAAGATGGACATGACTGTCAGCCTTATTTCTCTGTTTTCTGACTCTATTAATCCATCATAATAATGGGCTTATGTGAAATAAGATTAAGTGGTGTGAGAGATAGGAGAGTAGATTAGTCTCTCTGAGGAAGGATAACTATCACTAAAGATAATTGAAAAAAGTAATATAAAAAAACAACTACTTCATATGTATTACACACAATCATACATACTACTCAAACACATATATAAATAGATATTTTTCAATTTTCTGTTGTCAAATTTACAAGTAAGTAGTGAAGACAATGGATGCAGTTATGAAATTATGGAAGTTCATATACAAAATTATAGAGGAGTGTATCATGGTAAAATAATAAATGGTGTGTCTAAAAATGTTTGATAATTATAAAGATATCAGAATTAAACTGAAGGGAATGTTGGTGCATTGAGAACTGTGCCTTTATTTATGGAAATATTGCCATCAGTGAAAAATACTTATGTGAGGGATTCTTATGTTCTTATGCATGTGTAAGAGGGAAATTAAAAAGGTACAGTCTTCAGGACAGAAAAACTTCACAATGTATGAGATTGGCTAAATGTGTGAACTAGATCTGTACAACCATAGAACTGTGAGTGGAAATTCACACCTTGAAAAATTAACTAATAAAAATTAGTCTATACTGTTTTATGTCAAAAGAAAAATGGTGAGATGGTTGCTGGTATCAACTTTGTCAAAGGTCAGGTATCACAGGAACATGGTCTTGTACCTTGGTCCTCAAATCTACACAATTGTTCAATCGCTGTATTTTTACATATTCCATGACATTTTATTACTATAAACCTACAGTAAACTAAAAGCATGGATGTTAATAACATTATCAGTTTTGGCTATACTGGGCCTTTAATGTTTCCATATTATATTAAACATTATTTTTTCCAATTAAAAAAAAAAAACTTCTGCCCAATTTTTTGGACCATACATATACAGATATAGAGTTCAGGCAGAGTTACCTTGTAACAGGAACACAATGCCTCTCCTAGAAGGCATAGATGATCATAAAATGTCTAGTGCTAAATACTATCACTTCTTGATTTTAAGATATTAATGATGAAAACATAGCATACCTGAGACAGAATACAGAGAAATATAGCTGTCTGTCACATGGAACCTTCATCCTTACTGGATTGATTTTAGAGTGCTGAAATGTGCACCGTACAATAGATAGAAGCACAATCATCACTCTTACACAACTGTAAGACCAGCTGACCTGTCAGGATATCTCCACTGGTGCAATAACAGCATGAATGTCATGTTACAAAGCAACCACCATCTAATTGGATTTAAAGAACACTCCACAAGATAAAGCTGTTGTCCTCCACCTTCAACCAGGCCAACAGTGGCTAGAGGGGTTAAAAACCCTAGAATAGAACCTATTACTATTATTGTACAAAATGGATATAGTATTAAACCAAATACAACACGAGTTACAATTATGCCAACAGAACAGTGAATCTCTGGGAGCTATGGGGGGGTCAGGTTGGTTGATTTTGTTGTTCTTCCTATGGGGTTGCAAACCCCTTCAGCTCCTTCATTATTTTCTCTAACTCCTCCATTGGGGACCCCATGCTCAGTCCAATGGTTGGCAGCAAGCATCCACCTCTTTATTTGTCAGGTTCTGGCAGAGCCTCTCAGGAGACAGCTCTATCAGGCTCCTGTCAGCATATATTTCTTGGCATCCACAATAGTGTCTGTGTTTGGTGACTGTATATGGGATGGATTCCCAGATGGAGCAGTCTCTGGATGGCCTTTCCTTCAGTCTCTGTTTCATACTTTGTCTCTGTGTTTCCCCCTGTGAGTATTTTGTTCCTCCTACTAAGAAGGACTGAAGCATCCATACTTTGGTCTTCCTTCCCCTTGAGCTTCATGTAAACCAAAAAAGGGACCCATGGCTCCAGCTACACATGTACCAGAGGATGGCCTTGTTGGGCAACACTGGCAAGAGAGGCCCTTGGTCTATGAAGGCTCAATACCACAGTGTAGGGGAATGCCACGGTGGGTGGGTGGGGAGGTGGGAGTGGGTCGGTGGGGCAATACCCTCATACAAGCAGGGGTAGGGGGCATGGGATAGGGGTTTTTGTGGTCGGGGAAATAAGGGAAATGTTATAACATTTGATATGTAAACAAAGAAAATAATAAAAAAAATGAAAGAAAGTGAATCTCCCAACTCTCATCAAAAAATAATCTTTGTTTAGATGATGGTATTGTCAACATACAGAGAATAGAAAATATGATGTCCTCAGCTCTAAATGGGATATCAGACTCTCCTCTCTCTCTCTCTCTCTCTGTCTCTCTGTCTCTCTCTGTCTCTCTCTCTCACAAAAGCACAAACACACACATACACACACACACACACACACACACACACACACACTTCTAATGTCAGAGATCAAAACAGAAAAGAGAATAGAAAGATTGTAAGATCCAGAGACATTAGATGACTCTTACAAATCAATGTTTTCTGAACATAACCATGTAATTGTATAAAAGAACTAACATTTGTGACGAGTGCAAGATGTGTATAAGATCAAGCCAAACAAAATCTTTACATGGAAGAGGAAGTAGCCACCATGTCCTACAAGCAGCTGAAAAGCAAGTGGCAATTAGTGGATACTAAAAGAGGAAGTGTCCAGTAGATGGACCAATAATTATCCATGGCCCAACAGATAGTACTGCAGCCACATACATACTACCAGCACTAAGTGGACACAGTGGGAAATAGTGATGGTGAGGATAGGGAGAAATTGGATGAGAGGCATTAAGCGGTGGGACTGATCAAAACATAATTCATGCAGGCATGGAATTCTCAAATAATAAATAAAAAGGAAAATAGAATAGAGGATTTTTTAAGCTATTAGTTATGAAGGCTGAATTATACTATCTATCATAAATTGTAATATATTGATGTCCTAGAGATCAGTACATCAAGATGTTAATGTTTTGTAATAATTGCCTTAAAATTGAAAATTTGAAGGTAAATGAGTGCATTGTGATGAGCCTTAATACTTTATGCCTAGTGTCTTATAAAAATACAGAATTTTCTATAGTTGTTTATACATGGAAATCGTATCAAAACACATAACTCACACTACCAAATCCAAGTCAAGAAGAGATGTCTATAAGAAATCCTTTTCCTTTGGTCTTTAGAAGTAATAAGCCCCAAGGATAATTTGATCTTAGACTTACTTCTTTAAGAACTATTCAGAACTGTATGTGAATAAGGGTTTTTTTTTTTTTTTTTGTGATTAAAGACACCCATCTGTGACACTTTGTAACAGGGGTGCTAAGAAACTTATGAATCTGGCTTTTTGCATTAATTAAAATGGCCATACTATAAGTTGCATGCCTAAAAGCATTCTGTTGTCACAATTGGCCTTGATTTCTTAAAGTGTTGGGGTTTAGTTGGAATCTGGATGCACTCAGTGGTTTGAGGCAGAAGGCAGGCTCTTGCCCCCAGACGGACAGATTCTATATGTCATCTGCTTTGTGAACTTGGGAATAAAAAGCTGTCTAGGGCATAACAAAAATAAACCAGAAGGTTTCCCATATGTTCTTATTATGGATCAAGGGAACATGTCTTATGTGAGCCCCCAAAGGAGCAAAGACTAGTGTGAGAGGTTCCATGTGTTCCCATTGTTGGGTGGAAGAGAAATGAATTTGTTCTCAACCTTAGTAGTTGGTTAGGGCTGGAAAAATGGCTAGTCATTGTAACTGACTGCTAATGTCCAAACATTTTTAAAATAAGGAGTACTCAGCCATCTTTCATTCTTGTGTGTAAAATGTGATCCTTTTTATCTTCTCTACCCTGCTAGAAAAGGAATTATGAAATGAATCCATTAAGCAAATAAAAAAGGTCACTGAAATATTCAGTGAAGGAAAACACTTGTTGACAGCCAACAGCTACTCTTTTCTCTGTAGCATGGCAGGGAGGTTTCCCCAAGAAGGCTTCTCAAGCCAAATAGTATCTCAATGAGAAGTTCTATGATGTAGGGAACGTGAAGCTTAATGCAACCATGAACATTTCTGTCACTTCATAGACAACTAGAACTTTCAGATTTAGTGTATAAACACAGGCTAAATGTCAAATTCAAAACTTGGATAAGCTCTGAATAAACTTTCAAAATAAGTATGCTTCATATAGTCATATCAGTACGTTACATAGTCATATCGGTAATATTACAACTTATTCATGTTTTAAATTGATCCAGGCACTCTGTTGCTCTACATGGCAACCGGATATAAAACTCCAGTAGCCTTTTTACTTTACTTTTTTCTCTTCATGGTGCCACTCCTTTGTATTAGTTGAAGATATTAGCCTTATATCTAAGAGATTTAAAAAATACCGAGGAATTAAGGAAATTTTGGTTTTTATCACCGGAATATTAAAATATTAAATAGCACTATTATGCCACATTGATACAAAGAAAGTAATTTGTATTAATCAATTAGTTCAGCACCCGAGACTTTGAACATCTAAAAGGCTAGAAGCTCCGTGTGTGTGTGTGTGTGTGTGTGTGTGTGTATGTGTGTGTGTATGTGTGTGTGTAACTTTCCTTTTAGTTTATTTTTTCTTTTTCTAATTTACAACCAAAGCACTGTGACCTAAGTTTGGAAACACAGCATTCATGTACAAATAAAATGAAAGTGGGGTAGTGAATATCCCACATCTATGGAGGCAGAACCAATAACTGGGGCTCACTAACAGTTGGTATAGCTAAGACTGTATGTTCCAGGTTCAGTGAAAATCCCTGTGTGCAAAAGTAAAATAGAGAACTATTGAAGAAGACACATGGCATTGCATTCTGGGTTCCACATGAATATTTATACACATGAATAAGTACACACATGAATTTGTTCACACATTAATGTGAACATACACACTTACTACTACTACTACTACTACTACTACTACTACTACTACTACTACAAGTTCTAAGATCACCAAACCAAATAATAAAATGCATATGCTATGCTTCCTGACAAGAATTGTATCACTCTATTCAAATATATATATATATATATATATGTGTGTGTGTGTGTGTGTGTGTGTGTGTGTGTCAATTGGAATTTTAAATTTAAAAAAAGGACATTTTAAATTTAAATTTAAATTTAAGGAGATTTAAATATAAAATTAAAGAAATTGTCACTTATGTTTATATGGTTCAAAAGTATAGCCCTTTGACTTTTTTCTTACTTTGTTCTCATCTCATTAGGACCATTTCTTTAACACAGAATGTTGTAAAGACCCTTCCCAACCATCATCGCTGATGTCTACTTGGAACAGGCTCTTCTTACCACTATTAGGCCAGGAAGAGAAGAAAGAGAAAAGTAATCCTCAGCTTCATCAAAATTGCTGGAGGACATCTGAATTTCTTAAGTACTTGCTCAGAGCAATACTGGAGGGCTTGGTAGACAAGTCTGGAATGTCATTAGTACAGTCTTATAGGTGTCACTTTTCATTTATGGAACATATTAGACATTACCACATTGATAAGAATCTCATCTGGACAGCCAGATAGAAGAAGTAAGGTCCAAATTGCTGACTTGTACCTAAACTTATAGAATTCAATCTGTGCATTAAGTAGACCTATTTGTCTTCTATTTTCTCTTTTCATTCATATAAAATATGTGATATGGGTATGCACATGCATCAGTGTTCCTGTGTAGAAATATCTGGGAACTTTACATCATCTTTTGGTTAAGTGTGATGAGCAGTGTGCCTATTTTAGAGCCAATCTAGAATTGAATTATGACCGAGACACTCATTTGTTCTAAGAATTTGAACATACTTTCGAAAAACCTTTCTGTATAGTCTGAGGTTTCTTCTTATATAGTATGAAATTAAATACAATATATAATAAACAGTAATTTTAACAGTGCCTAATGCACAGTAAAATTAATGGTAACTGATACAATTGTGTTTGTTGGTGGTGGCTGTATAAAGGGATCCACAAAGTATGGACCTGGACCTGGATACTTGTACTTTTATGCTGCGATGCTCTGCGAGTTTTTGGAAAGTGTTAGTTATGCTATAAAAGCAAGGAAATTCATATGTTACTTATTTGCATATATGGAGCAATTGAAAGACAAGTAAACCAACAGTTTGGGATTTAAATAACTAAAAATAGCCGTATGTTCTCAAAATTGACTTGAAAATAAACTGAGAAAATGAAGACACCTCCTTCTCCATATCTTGAAGACACAACTTTCTTTAGCTTAACTATTTTCTGCTCACATCTGAGACATTGAGGAATGTAACACTTGTATGTTCTTCTCATTTCCCATTACTTATTCAATCCTACTACCTAATGTTATATTATAATCTGCTAAAATATGTTACAGTGGTTCAAATGTTAGATTCTTTTAACAAAATGAGAAGTCAAGGTAATTTCTAGTGTGCCTCTAGATTCCAGAGTCTGGTAAGTGATGATGGACAGGTCTTTTCACTACCTCTTTGTATGTGGTGAATGTGTTCTTTCAAAGAATGTCCAAGCTCAGACCTTGGGACTATTCACTAAAGACACTATCTAGTTGAAATTCTACATTACATATCACAGAAAACTTCTTTAAACACAAAATATTTTCTTAGTATATTATACTTCTGCTAGCAGAAATAATAACAGAGATTAAATATATGTTTGTGTAACTAAGGTGGTATATAGAAGGAGAAGATAGTCTGCCTTAGAATTGATTGCTTAAATAGTAGACAATATACCTTGCTATATTTTTGATCTAACAACAGATCACGTTGATTTAATTGATTATTGGTAGTGTCCGAAAGGAGCTTACGAGAGGGGTTTGTTTTCATCTTTTTATAAATAAACACCATCACTGGCATATGATAACAGGATGCCCAAATCTGGTTACACTCCCAACATTCCATCTGTTGTTTAAATACAAGTCGCCATTGGTGTACCAATCTGTAGCATATTTCAGGAAATGCAATAGAAACATCTTCCAATTTTTAGTTGCATTAGAAATACAGTGCAGTATTAAGACAGTGACAACTTTTCCCATCAAATGATATAATTCACTTGATCACATGTGCAGCCAGACTTTATAAATTGCATTTTGAAATAAGCTTGCATTTATATATACTTTTATTGAAGATGTCCCTGAAGGATGCTAAAATTGTTTTGCATTTGGATGATAGTCTCTACTACTTGTTTACAGGCTTCTTGTATGATCCTATGGTATAGCATATCCCTTCATTTAAGTGAATTATTGAGAAATTCCAGTCTTAATGAAACCAACAAACCACCACCTTCATAATTTTTGTTTTCAATTAATAATAAATATAGACCTCATTATATGTTTTCCACTTCAAAAGAAATTTGGCTTATATTTAGTTTCCAAGGTTAAAATTCTGACGTATCTGTTACTAAATAGTATATTATAAAGAGAGTGAGAGTCCAATGTGTGTTAATGTTTTAATGCAAGAGAGAATGTTTGTTTTAAAGTAACTCACAAAATGAATATATTAATCTTCCCTATAAGTATATAACACTGAAAACTCAGAAAGACATTTAAAGCAAGCTGAATAAAAGTTAATTTAAAAAAATGAGCACAAAATAAAAGAAAATAGGCTAGTCCCCACAGAGCTAACAACATCACAGTCATTCAATGAATATACGCTATTTTATTTTTTATTTTGGCTATGCTTGTTTGTGAAATGACTTCCTTGTCAAAAAGAGGATGCCACAAGAATACTGATAGCTGAAACGCAACTTTCCTGTTGAAATAATTGGAAACCTGAGTAGTTTTCCTCAGAGTAAACATGGCAAGTTGGAGTTTGAATTTATTCTATGAAAAGCAAATTCTTATGTTCTGTCACAGAGGAACACTTCTGGGAAAATAAATATACTAAATACCTGATGCTGTCATCAGCCTAGGCTGTGCTCTCGGCTAGTCAGCAGGGAGGTAAAAGGCCCCAGGGGAAGCTCTTCAGAAAAACACTCTTGACCACCAGCCCTAGCATCATCCTCAAATATCTCTGCCCATCTGATGGGTTTTCTTTTTCCCTGCGTAACTGCCAGAAATCTTGGTCACCAGATATTTTGGTTCATTCATTTTATAAAGGAAATGAAGTTTTATTCCCTGTATTGAAATTGAGATTCTGTTGTATTTGGAACACAAAATGTTTGACAGTTCTTTTCCTTTGTCTTCTAGAAGAACAATGAATACCTCCTTGAACCCTGAAGCAGGGGTTGCTTTGTTTGTTTCTCTCCTAAAACAAAATCTAGAACATTTATAGAAAAAAAATTTAAAATTATATTCCTGCTTTTTGTTATTCACCTACCTTACATTATCTTAAAAAACAAAACAAGCAAACAAAGCCTACAAACAAATATCAGCCTAAGTAAAGACTGAATTACCAGAACTCCATTTGGGCTTATGAATCTGGAAAATGCAAATCTCAGCCCTTTATTTCTCCACAGTTGATTTTGTGTTCCTGCTGCATAGATGAACCAGAATCACTTCCTACCACCACACAAGCTAACAGTGAAGTGCATGAAAAATGGAATAATAGCCATGGGTCTCATTTTTTTAAAATAACAAGGTCCCTTCATTTTACCTACAAACCTGCCTCATAATTTTGTTTCTGTTCTACTGCTTATAGAACAGTTAAAAGGCATGTTGCCTCTGAGGAGAACTTCAAAGAATTGTCTGGAAGTTGCTATCTTCTGTATATCCTCTCTTATTTTTATCTTTCCAAGTAACTAATGTTTCATTTTGTGTACAATGTGTTTAATATGAAAACAATTTTCACTGAATAAGATACATGGAAAGCAGAAAAACAACATAAATTTTGCAAAGCCCTTTGTAAATATACAGAATTTCTGGTTTTAAAATAAGCACAAAGAAATCAAGATTCTTAACATTGGTACAGTGCTAAGCTACTCAAATAACTACATCAGTAATTTCTTCTCCTTTGTCTCAAAATGTGTTAAGCTACTTCCACAATCCTGTAAGACCAGCTTCAACAAAAAGAAATTCTCATTCCTTGCTTTAGAATCATGGGATAGATAGATAGATAGATAGATAGATAGATAGATAGATAGATAGATAGATGATAAATTAGATAGATACAGTATAACAGAAAAACAATTATCTGTTCCCAATAGCCCATTACTACTTTCTTGTTTGCATAAAAATAGTAGTTCTATAAACAAAAAATTGTCACATCTAGCTTTTTCTTTTCTTATGGCTTCTTCCAGATTGTTTCCAAAATGGGAAGGTTACCAGAGCTTATGGAGACAACTGAGACCATAGCATAATATTTGTCAAGGCAGGCTTTGTGGTGGAATACAGTTGTATATAAACCAACTAGAAAAAATATCTGCACTGTAATATAATCTAATAAAAACAATGATTAAGATAGAAAAACCAATTTTAACCTTTAAACAAGCCAGAGTCTAAGCAATAGTGATAACAATACTCTGCTTTGGTTCACCAGAAATGGTACTAATGATTTCTAAGAGTCTATACACAATACCCAGCAACTATTGAGAGGTCATATAATTTTAACAACAAGATTAAATGTCTCCAAAGAGAGACTTCCATTCTTGTGATATTTTGGTGAAGAATATTGCTATTTTTTTGCCCTTGTCTGAAAACTTTGTTTGAGACTAAATTAAGGAGCATTGGATCAATTTCTACTGACAGATATTTCTAGACAGTGGAGTTTAGCCTCTGTCTTGTAATTATTAGTAACCATTCTTATAAAAATCTATAACGAAAAGAAGCAATCTGTTTAAGAAGACATATAAAATGTACAGGTTGAGGCAAAACGGAGATGCAGAAGTGTAATGAAGCTATGCCCAGTGATCAAGGAGATAAAAATTTAAAAGGGAAACCAGATACAAAAATAAAGGGAGTGCTGTCCTTAGGGCAAGACTCCACTCATCAAAACAGGAGACTTCTGAAAAGAAATTAAAGAAAAGTTAAGCAGTAAAAGAAACCAACAACAGAAAGCTGATACAATAATTGAATGAGTTGGCCAAATCTGAGTCAAGGAAAAGATCTCAGCAGCTTCGGCCATGTAGTTCTAGCTTTGGAAACAAGGAATTGAGAGAAAGGGGTTGTAGAATCTCCCTCCATCACTAAGGAAAGCCTATGAGACAGAGTGCTAAAAGACATGCTAGATAGTCTTCTTTTTGTTTGCTTGTTTTGGTGTGGTTTTGTCAACTTGACATAAGAGGGTCATCCGAGAGCAATGAACCTTTATTAAGAAGATGCTAACATAAGACTTTGAGGTAGGCAAATCTATGCGGAATTTTCTTAATTAATAATTGATGGAAGAAGGCCTAGTCCATCGCAGATGGTTTCATGCCTTGACTAGTGATTTCAGGGTCTGTACAAAAGTAGGTGAGCAAGCCAGTCAACAGCACCCTGACCTGCACCACACCATGGCCTCACTGTTTCGTCTCTTGTCTTTCTGCCCTGTGTGAGTTCCTACACTCACTACTTATGAAGATGAACTGTTATATGGAACTGTGAACAAAATAAACACATTTCTGTCCTCGTTGCTTTGGTTACGAGGTTTCATCACAGCACTAGTAACCTTGATACAAGGAGTATCCCTTCATGGAGATTCAGAAAGGCCACTGAGTGAAACTGTGAAGATGATGTCTGGGTTGTGCTGGAGACCCCAGGTGTTGGCGATGCCAGACTCATGGGAAACCAGCCAAGAAATGGCGTAAACTGGGTGTAGAACTAGCTGGAGAGAGAAGTGGAATGTCAATAAGGCTGAAAAAAAGTTATGAAAAGCTCTTTGATAGCAGTCATGGAAATGCAGAATTTGGAGTCTGCCCTGATGATTTTCTGGTTTGCTTTGGTCCAATGTTTCCTCAATCTCCTACCATTCTTCCCTTTGGGATGGCAATGTCTACTCTGTACCATTGTATGTTGAGTGTATGTGATCTGTTTTTATTTTGATTACACAAAGGCTTACAGTTAAGAGTTGACTTGAGTCTCAGAAGAGACCTAACTTTGGATTTTTAAACAATGCTGAGACTATGATAGTCTTTGGGGACTATTTGCAATTGAACTAAACACAGTTTACATTGTTATATGGCTACAAGCCTATTGGGTCCCAGGGAGTGGAAGGTAGTGGTTTGAATGAGACTGGTCTCTACCTGCTCACATATTTAAATGCTTAGTGACTAGGGAGTGAAATAATTAGAAAGATTAAGAGATGTGGCTTTGTTGGAGGAAGTGTATAGTGGGCATGAGCTTTAAGGATTTAAAGGCCAATGAGTAGGCAGGCGTTTCTCAGCCTATGGCTCCTGATTGGTCCGTGGATCTTCTAAGGCTATGCTATGCATGCCATCATGTTCCTAGCCCTGATGATAATGGACTGAATTCCTAAAAGTGAAAGCAAGCCTCTATTAAATCCTTTCTAAGAGTTGCCTCCATCCTGGTCTCTCTTCAGAGCAATAGTACAATAATGACCTAATTAACCATGGACTGAAAACTCTGAAAACCAGATGCCAAAATAAGGTCTTCTTTCCATTTAAAGTTGATCTCAGGTATTTTGTTACAAATGTCTTAGTAAGGGGAATTCAACACAAAAATTTAATCTCTGGCATTCCATTTTAGAGATGAAGAAACTAAAATTAACAGGTAAATGACTTTTTTTCAGGATCCTACAGTAACAAAACATGGAAGTTGCATATAAATATCTCGGTGCTGTCACTCTTGGGACCCTTGGCCATTACCTCATCTTCCTTTTCTATGAAAATATCCTACCATTGTCAATTATTTACAAATGAAAGCCGGGCCCTGGTGGTGCATGCCTTTAATCCCAGAATTTGGGAGGCAGAGGATGCCTAAGTTCGAGGCCAGCCTGGTCTACAGAGTGAGTTCCAGGACAGCCAGGGCTCCACAAAGAAACCTTATCTGGAAAAACCAAGGAAAAAAAAGTTTTACAAATGAATATAATGAGGCTTAGAGTAGACATATTCCCTAACATATTTTATGCTCACATTCTGAAATAAAGCCCAGGGGTACACTATTAACTATTAGTCTCCAATATAATTTCATACATACTATTTTTCATGGGGTTACAGCTTCATTTCTCATTACCTACTAAGTTCTATAAGTACTACCTTTGTTAGCCACTGACAAATTAATTTTCTTGTCACCACCTAGATCCTGAAAACATAAAAAGTCCTATCCTCTGCCCTAGCTGTCAGCTTAAAGACAGTGTAGTATTGCATGGCCTTACAATTGCATGCTGCCCTTGCATATACCAGATGAGTAAATGCCCATTCATCTGAGGGAGGAAAAGATTGGTTTTTGGTTGTATGCCAAAAAATTAGCAATATTGTTAGATGGACTCAAAATTTGTATCAGTACTCAATATTCTCCATTTGCTCTGTTTTGGAAGGAATGCTTTTCTGGGAGCATGGTTGGGGTTTCTGAACATTATGAAGCCTTTGCAGTTATTGTGGAACCTGACTGTGAAGGTCCCTTTGATTCTTTTGATGGTAAATTCCAGACACATGATCTGTAATATAGAACCTTGGTCCTTCAGTGATAATATGTATCACTGATTTCCTTTCTTATGACAAGGAATGAGAAAATAAAATGATTTTTTAAAAAATATATATATACTGGAAAACCATCATTAATGTCTTTAATTCCCAAGAGAATTTGAATGAAATATCATTAAATAAATGAACAGTGCTCTGAGATATTGTAAGGGAAGACACCTTAACCCATAGCCCAGCACAGCAAGTTGTTAGACCACTGCCAATGGGATGGGTTGGTGCATGATGATTGCAGTGACACCTTTTGAACTGCCCATAAGCATTTCTTTTCTAGAACTCCCTTTTGTTTTTGCTACAAAGGAATGAGGAACATGTTGAAGGCTGATCAAAGGGTTAGTTTAGATACAAGGCTCCAAAACACCTATAAAACCTTTATGTCAAGGTAAGTATGAAGGCTATTCCTAATGGACCTAGTAATCTCAATACAAAATTGAAGAGTTTGATGTGGACAAGTACATTCTCAACAATGGCTAGCATAATAAAATCTGTGCTAATTAAAAGCAGACTTTTTTTGAGAAAAGAAAAGTCATACAGAAAACTCAGTCATAAGAAATCATCCAGGAGAGAGTAAAATTTCCAATTTGTAGCTAAGTGTAATGGTAATTGTAGATTTCTTTAATGATTATTTACCTTCTGGTACAATCTCATAAGGATGTTGTCTTACCAGAAGCAAAAGACAAACATTAAGTACAATCACTTTGTTCATCTCCATAAATAAAATAACATTCTCAGATACCTTATATTGCATCCAATCTTAATGCTATGGAATTGTAAAACTTATTTCACAGCAAGTGGCTTATTAAAACTCTGGCCACCACACAGCATTTCTGCACAGTGGCTTTTCAATTTTGTTGTTGCTCTTGATTCCCTCTTGCATATGTATTTGCCGGGAAAACCAATTACCAGATGGCACATGGTTATTTTTACATTTTGTATGGAGGGCTTCCAGCTGATAATTATGACATTACAGGAAGACTCCTGTGCATTGCTTTAAGAATTTTTGGCAGAGGCCTCCCTAAGCTTTTTCATTTGACTTTACACCTCTTGACTGAGGGATGTTTATGAATTATCGGTCAATAATTCTCTTAAGTATTAGGGGAAAAAGAATCTCTTTCTCTTACATGGAGTTCCATAAGCATACTGTGCATTAAACAAGAAATCCTGTTTCCACCAGTAAACTAGTAGATGTTTAATTTTTTTCTGGTTCAAGGTAACCCAGGACAAATTGTCAGAGCCACTGTACATCAGAAAAGCTACAGTCTGGCAGTCTGTGTGTCACCAGGGTGCTCAGAACTGTCAGGGGGCATCTGTGTTATAGTATCCAGCCTTCTTTTTTTCATTAGCTCTCTTGCTTTAATGCTTCTGACTGATGCTTTAAGGGAGAGAAAAAGGAAGACTGAAAGCAAAGGTAATAGTCCAAAATGACTATAATTATAATTATGTAGTAGTAATAAATCCAGAATTGCGGCATAACACACCAGAGTAGAGTCCAGCCTTGAAGCACATTAGAATTAGAATTAATAGACTCTACTTTTCTTAGTATCAACCCTCAACCCAAAAGGCACCTTTGCTCATAGAGAAACACTGTCTTATATTTTTGCTATACTACCAACTTGGATACTTCCTTACAATTCTTTAATTGCATTATTTTAAATGTGAATGTGTGCAATATTTTGTTGAATGGCACCAATGTTTTCCTTTTGATCCACTTCTGTTAAAAGAATTATACTTTTCTCTAAATGCATGTACAATTATTGCTGTTTTAATGAGAGTAGAGGATGGTTATTACAGCACCAACAAAATAATTTTGTTTGAATTTACTGTACATTTGAAAAATGTTTCTCTAATTGTAATATACAATGTTTTTGACATAAAATCTTTAGTTAGATTTATTAAATTTCAGAAGAAATGTCGAGCTTTTATTTTCTTGTTTCAATGACAAAAATAATGCTAGGTGATTGATATAAAAATTTGTCCCCACAGAATAAAAGACTTGGTAGACATCTCTGTACTTCCAGACTGTATTTCTCTGCTCAACCCCAGTGAAAATGAAGCATGAATAATTTGGCACTGTTGTTTCTTTATTTACATTTAACTAACATACATTAAGTCAATTAATCATGCTGTGTTCTAACTCTCCTTAGCAAAGTATATAATCCTTTAAATAACATATGCATGCAAAAAGTATTTGATTCAATTTCTACATTTGGTAAACAAATATTTATTGATACTTGATATTTTTATTGGAACAATACTCTCTGTTTTCAAACATAATTTCTATCTAATTAATATGGCAAAATCTGAATCCATGTCTGCTGATAGTTTTCACCATGAAAATACCTCTTCTCCATAAAGACAAGTAAGCAGAGTATCTTTAACAAGCGAAGCTCTCATTAAAGAGTCAATAGATTCAAGAAATAGAAGATGATAAAGCAATGGAAAAAAATAAAAGTTTATAATTATTTCCTTATAATTTCTTATGCTAAATCAACCTCTAAAGCACTTACACATACACATTTCTTATAGTTTAAATCCATGAAATATGGCCAGTAATGCTATGTTCATTATCTGTGCCTACACCACTAACCCTCTCAGTATTCCTGACTCTGAATCTGAAGATTAGCATTAGGCAACACTGGGACAATGCCTTAGTATAGTAAGTTTTACAGTCATTGACTCACAGGAAGGTTCTGATTGTATTGTACAAGGTCACGATAATCCTTGCTCTTCTTGACATGATCATTCTATCATCCCTGTTAAAGAGACAATCTTATGGCTATGGGGTCAGTGTTTGAATATTTTCTCTATAACCACATTAATGGAAGAAAATAATGGGAAACCAACTGAGACTTAGGTCTAATTTAAAGACACTTCTCCAAATTAAGGCTTACCCTTTCACCTCTAGCAACACACATCCTTATTCATCTTTCTCAGCCAACTTCTGTGAGTTCTCAAAATGTTCAGTATCAAAGTGCATAACATAAGTACTTTCAATAAAACTTATAGGAAACTTAAATTAAAATATGTGGCCAACTTGGATAATACATTTCCCAAAAGGTGGTATCCTTGAGATAGGAAGAAACTAGTTGTTTTAAAGTAATTTGTTCTACTAAATAAAGATGGAAAATGCAGGAGGTGATTATCAGCTAGTAAAATGGTCAGAAAATGGAGTATCTCTTCAATTCAAATGAGGATGCTAATTCACTATATGAGCAGAGACTTATAAACTAGAAAATGTTATTATTATAATTTAACTTTTTATAGCTAAAGCCTAGGTTAAAAATATGCATACAAAAAATTCTCCTGACTATTCTTATCATAACTTCAAAAAAAGACTGAACTAAATAATGTTTCCAATCAAAGGTAAAAATCAAAATATCAGCAATAGTATATTTAAAATGAGGAAACTAGAAAGGTGAGAACAAACGACTAAGACAGAAATGTTCTTTATTTGGCTGTCTTAAAACAGTAAGGCTCAACACCAGAAAACTAAGAAAAATACATGTAATTACAGACAAAATAATATGGAAAAATCCAAAACATTATATAAAGTATTTTCCATATAATTCTTACATTACTAACATTGATTACAAAACAGTAAGTTTCCCATCAGATTGCAGCAACTCTACTTCCTGTACAACTTACATAACATCTAGGTCCCATCCCTTACGGATGAGTAACTATAGGCAGTAGGAAGAGGCTGAGAAGGAATAATCCTTCTTTAATGCATGCCATATTTATTTTATTTTATTTATTATTTTAGTTTTTATCTTTCAATAATATTTGTATTACATGTATTAATAAACATGCTTTTGTTTACTGTATGTAAGCAGGGTTAGTTTAAGGCCAAGCATAACAATTTGTTCCAATCTTCTGCTTCTGTCTTAATCTATGGTTTCAACTGCCTCTGCTGAACTACACCAAACTGTATGAACTCATGAACAAACTCAACTCCACTGCATTTCACTCACTGCATTGATGCCCATCTGACTGACTTTCTCCCTGATCTGCTTATAAATAACTTCTCTTTTCTGGGCATCTCTGACTCATTTTATAAAATCTTTCTCTGACCCATCACTTAGTCTGCCACTCATTTACACAAATGTGACATTCAAACATGGTTGCTTCCTTCTACAAACTAACATTATCTACATTGTTTTGGATTAAAGGTGTGTACTATGGTCTGTATTAAAGCCAGAGGGATTAAAAGTATGTGGCATTCCAGCCAGATCACACAGACTTAGAGGTCTTTGGATGTGATCCCTTGCCAGGACAGACATGTTGATGGATTAAAAATCCTCCTCATGTTCCATCATTGGATTGCCCATGTTACAAACTTCACACCGATACATCATTCAGTAGATGTAGAGAGTTACAGAAATGAAGACATGAATATTGGAAGGGTTGCTCAAAGGCGGTTTGGAAGAAGTTAAAGGTAGTAAATAAAGTATGAATCTGTCATACTTAATTATACATAGGCATGAAAATTTTAAGAGCAAAAATTATTATTTTAGTCCTTCCCCTAGCTCCTTCTTTGGGGTCCCTGTGCTCAGTCAGATGGTTGGCTTCAAGCATCTGTATCTATATTGGTCAAGAAATACAGACTGGCAAAGCCTCTCGGGAGACAGCTATATCAGATTCCTGTCAGCAAGCATTTCTTGGCATCAGCAATAGTGTCTGGGTTTGGTGGCTGCACATGGGATGTATCGCCAGGTGGGACAGTTCCTGGATGGCTTTTCCTTCCGTTTCTGCTCCACTCTTTGTCCCTTTATTTCCTTTAGACTGAATCAATTGTGGGTTAATATTTTTGAGATGGGGTAAGTGTTCCCATCACTCAACTGGGAGCCATGCCTAGCCTCTGGATATGGTCTCAAAGGTTCTCTCTCCCCTATGTTGGGTATTTCAGCTAATGTCATCCCTGTTGGGTCCTTGGATCTTCTTGCTTTCCTGGCAACTGCTACATTCTGGGAGCTACCACCAGTTCCCAATCCCTCATTTCTACACACCTCCATTCAATTATTGCCCCTCTGTACTTCCCCTTCTCTCCTCCCACACATGATCCTGCCCCGTTTCCCCCCTCCTTTCCCTCCCAAATCTCTCCCTCCATCTACCTCCCATCATTATTTTGTTCCCCTTTCTGAATAGGACTGAAGCATCAACATGTTTGTCTTCTTTCTTCTTGAGCTTCATATGATCTGTGAGTTGCATTGTGTGTATTCTGAGCTTTGTGGCCAATATCCATTTATCAGGGAGTACATACCATCTTCTTTTGAGACTTGGTTAACTCACTCAGGATGATATTTTCTAGTTCTATTCATCTGCTTGCAAATTTCATGAATTCATTGCTTTTAATCGAAAGAACAACAATGTCAACCAACTAGGTGCCCCAGAGCTCCCTAGGACTAAACCACCAACCAAACAGTACACATGGAAGGAACTGGGGCTCCAGCCACATATGTAGCAGAGGATAGCCTTAGTTGATATCAATGGTGAGGGAGCCCTTGGTCTGTGGAGGATTGATGCCCCAACGGAGGGGAATGCTAGGACAATAAGGCAGGTATGGGTGGGTGGGAGAGCACCCTCATAGAAGCAGGGGGAAGGTTGATAGGATAGGAGGTTTGCTGAGGGGAAACTGGGAAGGAGAATAACATTTAAAATGTAAATAAGTAAAATAACCAATAAAAATTTTATTTTAGGTATAAAGTATAATTATGTTATAATTTTTAAAAACACAAAATATTTTTCTATATATATGCTTAATCCTGATCCAAAGTACACTTATAATTACTGTTAAAAATATAAAATTCTATATCCCTACCTTATAAATAAACAATAAATGTATCCAATCTCTAGTTCATAAAGGACACTCTTAGCTATGTCCTCAGTAGAAAAGCTCTACTCAGCTTTCAGAGGCCTCGTTAATAAAGGCACTAACAAGCTGGACATGGTGGTGCATGTCTTTAGTGCCAGCAATTCACGAGGCAGATACAGATGAATCTCTCTGAATTCAAGGCCAGCCTGGTCTAGGAAGTGACCAGAACAGCCAAGGCTCTGTTACACAGAGAAACCTGTTTCAAAAAAATCAAAAGTAAGAAAGAGAGAAAGAAAAAAGAAAGGAAAGAAAGACAGCAACTAAGTTTATTTATACGAGAGAACCCTCCTATTCTGCCTGCTCTTAACACCCACAATTTAATTGTTTGGGTTCCCCATACTATTTTTGGAACACAAAAACATTGTGCAATTGTATATATAATAAGTTTGTGATATTGAATACATAGATAGATTTTACTATTTACAGTGACTTATTTTTATTTTATTGACCTATAATATTTGCTCATATTTTTTTAAAATGAGTATGATGTTTAGATTCATCTGTTTCTTGGGTATTTGTCAACATAATTAGAATTGTTTTTATCTTAAACTCCCTTCCTTATTATGTGGTAAGTAAAATTAAATTCTTTCCATCTATTTAATAAAAATAAACATCCTAATGTTTCCCAATTCTCTCAAAACTTGAATTTGGAAGAGTATGCAGCTATGTTTCAAAATCATGTAAGTTCCTCAGGTCCCTGAAAAGTATAGATATTCACACTATACTGCTTTCATATTAAAATATATCAGCAATAATCAGTTACATTTTTCTTATGTGTGTGAAAAGAAACATGGAGTTTGTCATTCTACGCAAGGCATATGGGACAACTGTCCTTGGATGAGTGCTATTTCTTCCTTCTGGAAGTCATCTCAATTCTTTCATCACAATGAGTCATGCCATTCTTGGCAGCTACAAACCTCTTGGCCTGCTGTTGCTCTTTCCTGGTATCTTGTAAGTATACTGCGTGTCACATGACAAGATCATTACCCAGGAGGTTTTACTAACCTTTCTGTCTGTACTGCTACAACATGTATCTGCTGACCTGAACCTTGTGAAACAGAAATAATGTTATAACCAAGACTGTAAGGCAGACAGGAATAGAATGACAGACAAAAATTCTGTATGATGTAGCCAAATGGTTTTGTCTCATATTTGAATATTAAAGATTTATACACTCATCAACACTTCTGAGAATCTGATAAAAAGCCAGATGATGGTAATTAGTCCAACATTTTTGGATCTACTAATTGGGTAAAATATTTCTCCACTCCTGCTATCGCAAATATACTCTCACTTATTTTTCTTTGCTGTTTATTGAAAATTATCTATTCATTGTAAAGAACTAGATAGAACTGGAAAATACTGATTGAGGTAGCCCAAAATTCAGAAAAACAAATACTAAACATTCCCTGACTCCTACTCTTTAGATTTAAATGTTTAACCTGAAGTAATCTCAGAGTCCAGGAAAGTAGAAAGGAGTGGAGGAGGAACTCTAGAATGGGTATTAGTAGGACACAGGCACTATAAAGAGGTAACTATGAAGAATGGGACTGGGGATTTTAACTAGAGAAGGTACCATAGACAATAAAAGGAAGAGGTGGTTGAAAAAGGATAATTGAAAAAGGCATAAAAAACTATTATTATATAAACATAGTTTAAATTACATTATATGTGTGGGCATACACATAATTTAAATGGAATTGTGGCACATAACATGAAAATGATACTCACAGAAATAGGCTAATCTGCAAAGTCTACGTTGATAAGTTTGGGAAAACTCCTTCCGAGTTGCTGATCAGAGGAACCCACTCACCAAACAATATAGACTACTATCATCTTTGGTTGTCTCCCAGAACTTAAAGGTAAGATTCTTTTTTATTAGATATTTTCTTTATTTGCATTTCAAATTTTACCCCCTTTCCTTGTTTCCCCTCCCAAAACTCCCTATCCTATCCCCCTCCCACTGCTCATGAACCCACCCACTCCCACTTCCATGTCCTACCATTCCCCTACACTGGGACATCAAGCCTTCACAGGACCAAGGGACTCTCCTCTCATTTATATCCCACAAGGACATCCTCTGATACATATGCAGCTAGACCTATGGATCTCTCCATGTGTACTTTTTGTTTGGTTGTTTAGTACCTGGTAGCTCTGGGGATGCTGGTTGGTACATATTGTTGTTCTTTCTATTGGTCTGCAAACCTCTTCAGCTCTTTGGGTCCTTTCTCTAGCTCCTCCATTGGAGACCCTGTGCTCAGTCCATTGGTTGGCTGTGAGCATACACTTCTGTATTTGTCAGGGACTGGCAGAGCCTTTCAAGAGACAGCTATATCAGGCTCTTGTCAGCAAGTACTTGTTGGCATCTGCAATAAGGGCACATGCCCCACTATGTTCATACAAGCCTTATTTATAATAGCCAGAAACTAGAAAGGACCCAGATGTCCCTCAACAGAGGAATAGATACAGAAGATGTGGTACATTTACACAATGGAGAACTACTCAGCTATTAAAAAACAATGAATTCATGAAATTCTTAGGCAAAAGGATGAAACTAAAAAATATCATCCTGAGTGAGGTAACACAATCACAAAAGAACACACGTGGTATGCACTCATTGATAAGTGGATAAGCCTAGAAGAAGCTTGGAATACCCAAGATACAATTCACAGACCAAACCAAGTTCAAGCAGAGGGTGGACTTGTTGGTCATCAAAGGGAGGAGAGGCCCTTGGTCCTGAGAAGGCTGGATGCCCCAGTTCAGTGCAATGCAAGGAAAAGGAAGAGAGTGGATGGGTTGGTGAGTAGGGGGAGGGGAGATGGGATTGGGTGTGTTTGGAGGGGAAACCACGAAAGGGGATAACATCTGAAATGTAAATAAAGAAAATATCTAAGAAAAGAAAAAAAAAGAAAATACTCAATTGTATTAAAAATGAAATAAATTTGTTAGCTTTAGAAAATAAGTAAATGTGGTGTGCCCAGTTTCAGCTAATACAATCTAACCTCTATGCCTAAAGATCAGGGTAAATTATATAAGAGGGGTTGAAAATATTGAAAGTGTCAGAAGACAAGAACATCTTTGACTAGCTAGCATCTTGTAAACATGGCAGGAGGAGTTACACCCATAGAATCTCAATAATATGGTTGCCTAAACAATAACTGCATCACCAGGTGACCTGCAAATTTGGCTGAAGGAAATTTCACAAGGTTCTAGTCATAGATAAAGAGTTATAGGCAGTCACACCCTGTTGAGGAAGTAGATATTAGTTTTCTTCATGATTGAATCTTGATAGGCTTATAAGTTCCAAGTGGTCAGTCCTAAACATATTAATATACAAGCAACATAAAATGTACTCATCATTTTTCTGTATGTATGTAAGCAACATAAAATATACTCATTATTTTTAAGTATGTATGTATGTATGAATGTATTATACGTATGTATGTATCTGTCTATCTACTATCTATCTACCATCTGTCTCTATTTATCTATCTATCTATCTATCTATCTATCTATCTATCTATATCATCCATCTATCTATAGACTATATATAAAATATATGATATAGAATATATATTATATTCTATATAGAATATAATAGAATATATATAATATATTAGAATAGAGAATATTCTACATACAGTCATATATACACATATGTACATTCTTTATACATATATACATATATATGTTCAAATATACCTATACATATATTTATATTCTATATATATATATAATTCTATGTACATATATATGAGTATACATACATATGTATGTGTATATATAAGTAACAATAATAATTAAAGAAAATAATACATTTTAGAAGGAGTATAACGGTATAAAAAAGAAGTGGGAGGTGATAGAGATGGTGTGAGCATGATATAAATGCAGTCCACTCATGTAAGGAATTCTCAAAAAAATTTTCTAAAACAATAATAAAATATATAAAATTAGAATAAAATGCTATCTCGGGAAAATCCTAAACTGTAAAATAACGTCTAAACAGAGGACATTTAAAGAGCCTACACATGAGGGAAAGGACATGGAGACTTTTAGACTACTTAATTTTCTAGTACCTTGCACTGGAGTGTGTGGTGAGAGTGGAGAGGAAGAAAGAGGCAACAACCATGCTCTGAAAATAATTGACTTTGATTTGAGATGCTGCCAGTAAACTGGTGCATTGGCACCTTAAAGGTACAAGTAAGAACAATGTGACAGGCTCATCGTCCACCATTGCTTCACTATATCAAATATGTTTCATAAAATATTACTGACTGAATAAAACCAAGCTATTGTGACAGGACAGTACTAAATTAAAAGTCAAGCCAAGGGGAGCAGAGAAGAATTTCATTCACTTTGTGTCAAGGAGACATTATAGAGTGTGTTGGGGGTGGTGGTAAGAGAGACAGAGAGAGACAGCGATCTGTGTATGTATATACATACAGATATATATGTAAATATTTGATGAGGACATTTTCCAGATTTCCATTTTCATTCTCTGAACAGAGTGCAAAACGAATGCTAAGTTCAAAACAACAAATATTGATATTAAATAAAAATTAAGTACTTGAATTTTTCCATGTTGTTCATAAATGTATTTTGGTCTTCCATTCCAGTAAACAACAGATTCTAACAGCAAATATTCATTAATTTTGTGTTTAGTACACATTTATGTATCAGGTAGAAAATGTATAAAACACCGCTAAAAATAGGCCTATTTTCGAGAAGCTAAATTTTTATCAGATAGAACATAAGCATGAAATGAGGCTGTAACCATGGAAGAAGGTAAGGCTTGCTAAAAATAAAAAATTTTAAAAAAAATTTAAAAAAATGGCCTGCCTCAGAACAGAAGTGCCAATTAAACAGGGAACATTTCAGCCAAATCATCGGTTTGAGAGTATGTGTTCTTTTTCCCTTCAGAATATATTTTGACATATTGCCAAACAACAGTACTTTTCTCCTGGATTGACAAAATTAACTAATTGCTTCAGATTTACAATCCTTTGGAAATGATTGTAGGGTATTTTAATTGTACAAAGTAACGGACCTCGCTAGGATTTTAAGCAAAATTTGGCAAACATTTCCACACTTGCAGGTGGGTTCTTTCTACTATCTGTGAGGCAAATGTGCGGAGCATCTTGTGGTTTGTTCATCATGTGCAGCCTCAGTGTTCTTTTTCTTTCTGTCTTTAATCATTTCTTGATATAAATATAATGCTAAGCTACTCTGGCTGTTATGAGCCAGTTCTAACATACTGCCTTAATAGATTAGCTTTGAGAGCCCTAGATGAACTGTTTCCAGGTGTCTTTTCCTTTTCCTTTTCTTTTTTTTCTTTAATGCATTATTCCCATTGCTATTTCCAATTTGTCCCTTTCCTGCCTTTGACATCATCTGTCACTCAAAAAGCTGCTTCCTCCTGGCTGCTTTGCTTGGACATCTTTCATCTAAGACAAGAGTGACTCCAAAGCGCTACATCCTTTGGCTAGCAAGAAGTGTTCGGCTTTTACATTTGACATGTGCTCAGATTAACAATGCACAAAAAAAGAGGGAAAGGATAAGTAATTTCTTATTTATAGGCAACAGAACAGATACTGAGAATTCACGCAGAAATCACGAGTAAGTTGACATTTTTATAAGCAGGGAAAAAGAAGGTTTAGAGCAGATGTTTCTTCATCTCATCCATGATTATCCAATCAAGGAATGTTTTATTTTGTACCTATTGTAAATGTAAGGTGTCAGGCTAGGATTGTCTTTGTCCTCAAGATTCCTAAGAAAAATAGAGAAAAGTGAAGGATACTCCTTTTTGATAAAGTAGGAAGAAACCTACCTCGTGATGATTTGGTTTGGAGCAAGAGGATAAGGCATATGAAAGAATTTTCAAAATGCTGAAATTTGGTTCTGTTGAAAAATAAAGTTATTTTTATTTGACATTTTGAGTCAGTTGTGCCAGTCCTGTGCATAATAAGATTTTTGGCAGTCTCCTTGGCACTTCTCACTAGGTGCCAGTAACAGCCCTGCTGCCTATATTGAAGAAACCAAAATGCCAGATTGCCAAATACCCAATACCCTCTAGTTGTGAGGAGTCTCCAAGGAAAATAGAATGCCTCTGTATCAAAAATAACACACACACACACACACACACACACACACACACACACACTCACACACACACACACACACATACATACACACACACAATATAACATACACACTTACATAAGAATAAGAGACCTGGTGCAATAAAACACCTACTCTGGGCACATATTACTTAATCAGAATCAGCAAGATATAAACTTATTAATGAACATCTGTTTGTTGGAGTTACAAGGTAAATAAGAAATCTTTGAAATAGTGTTGACTGTGGGGCAGAAAGAGCCACAATTTCTTGAGCACCCAAGATTATTCTTATTCAGTGTAAAGAAACAAACAAACAAACAAAAAATTGATCATGGCTTTTATATCACCTGCTCCAACTAGACTAGGTTCACAGTATGCTATTGTATGTTTGAGTCAAGTTAAGCACTAAATTTATTCATTTCATCAACTTCCATGAGAGGACTTTGGAACAGATACTGCAAGGAAATATCATGGATGTGTTTATGTTAGGAGAAACATGTAGGAATGAGACAGGAGCCAAACTACGCCTGAAATCAGATGTGTTATTCATTAGCTTTGACACTGAGCCAGATAGTAGAGTACTCTATTGCCATATTCTAAACTGAAGCATGTATGTTTGTGTGTAGTATATGTGTGTTCATACATCTATATGCATATATACATGGAGGCCAGATGTTGACACTGTGTGTTTCCCCTCAATCACTTTTCACCTTACCTTTTGTGATAATGTCTCTCAATGACGCTGGTGGTGAACAACAGGTCTAGGCTACCTGGCACAAGGCGATGTCTTCTCCTATTGCTCCCCACCTAGCACTAGGAGCAGAACTTCTTCTCACCCCAAGTCTTTATATGAGTACTAGGGTTCTGACCTCAGTTCATCATTATTGGGCAGAGAGCAATTCTTTCTCACTTTGAAACAAATCCAATAAGACTACCTGCTACCTTTATAAAAAAAAATAGTGTATGGATGCATCTGCAAAGCTCTCAGAAAGTATCCTGCATGTTATGAAAGCATTATAAATAATAACTTTGTCCATTTTACAAGTAAGGACATCAACACTGAATAAATCTTTCTAATCAACGTCACACATAAAGAAATTTAGGGTCAAAAAGTTGTTCCTGCTACATAATTCTTAATGCTGTGGTCTCCGTGGGCATATGTCTCTTCTTTACATTTTTCGTGTATGAGAAAACAAAATATAGCAGTCATCAAAAACATTATTAGATCTAAACATCCTAACTGTCCTCTTTATCTGCTATAGTTTTAATGTGAAGTCTCTCACATAGTTGATTTACCAGAGGTGATAACCACAGGAATTTATGTGGAGCCAATAATGTGGCAACAAGATGCCAAGCAATTTCACATTTTTCTAATTATTAGAATTTTGGAATCATCTAAGAAACCAAAAGGAGTGCATTAGCCTCCATCTGTTTTTTCTCTAAAGTTTAATCCATGGTGCTTTTTGAAAAAAAAAATGTATTTGGTTCCAGAGTATATGATGCATACCTATTTCCTCCTGTAGGAAAGTGCTGGTTACTCAGGAGTTAAGATCTCTTATGATTGCAGTTGTGACAATCTGTGATTTTCTGTGTTAATGTGTGACTATCCCAAGGGATGAAAGGTGTCATTAGTGAATGCAGATCTATTGCTGAGAAACTGCTAAATAAAATTAATGTCTTCATATTTACTAACCCCAAACAGAAACATATTCCCTGAGCGAATGACTGTGGAGAGGCTGTGCATCTGAACCTAAAGCCCTAGAGACAACTGCCTTGTACTATAAAGAAGCTCACAATTTAGCAACATCTGGTCCTTTCATTAAGCTGCAAAAGGTAGAGGAGATGAAGGAAAATGCAATTATTCTTGGCTGCTGAAGTTAATTGGAGAATGATGACACAGCAGTCGGAATTGCTTCTATGAAGATGTCTCTCTCAACCAGGCTGCCAATGACTCAGGATAAACCAACCTACACTGCCAAACTCATGCTGAGTGGGAGTAGATTACTCCTGTATTTAAGATCCATCCATGCAGGAGTGGCTGGGATACAAACAGCTTGTTTAGGATTGATTCTCAGCTCCTGAAGAACAATTGTAAACCCCAGTTGTCAGTCTGGATCCTGGGGTGACACTCCAAAGCTTTAACAAACTGCTTTACTTTGTACCTTGAGACCCAGGACAAATAAAACCAAAGGACCTGTGCCTTCCTGCCAGGGATACTTATTACAGCTCAAAATTAAAGACTTCAAGATATTAACCATCTAGTCATGAACAAGGAAGTAATCTCCAGGCAACTTTAGTACTCTTTCCTTGACTTCCTTCTAGTTAGATACTAGATGAATGCATGCAATTATTCTGTTTCCAGGTATACTCAATAACTCAGCACTCACAACCTTCATTAATTGTTAATAAAACAAAAAATGAAAACTTAAAACATACCCCAAATTGAATCATGTTTTTACAAATCCATATTAAGGCATTTTAGGAGTAAGATGTTCAGAGAAGGAGAGATTGAGAGAGAGAGAGAGAGAGAGAGAGAGAGAGAGAGAGAGAGAGAGAGAGAGGGGACTAGCCAGGCGTCATAGTCAATATCTGTGCATATATACGTGTGCGTGCATGTGTGTGTGTGTGTGTGTGTGTGTGTGTGTGTGTGTGTTCCATTGCTGTAGGAGCCAACTATTCATGATCCATTATGGTCATCTGTTTATTTTTTTATTTTCTTTATTTTTCATATTCTTTGTTTATATTCCAAATTATTTCCCCTTTCCAGTTTCCCCCTCCCCATAAGACCCATAAGCCCTCTTATGTTATTATATTGCTTCCCTCCAGTGCATCCACTGTAACTAAGTTGTGAGCATTTGTTATAGACTATGACAACTGTGAATTTCTAAAATATTTCTATTCCTTCAGATGTTCCACAACCTAATATTAAATAATACTAACCAACACTTATTGATTATATGCTACATGGCATGTATATTTCATTTCTTATAAATCATATTTTATGTCAGTAATAACATGTAGATAAATATTATTCATCAAAATTACACACAAGCAAAGTATAGTTGAGGAACATTAAGTATATTGTTGTTATAAATATTCTATCCTTATCTTTAATAAATAGGCTTTATAAATTTCCAGAATACCAAAATTGAGACAATGATGCAAAGAATTCCCAGGATTTGTAGGAACCATGTTGCTTGAATTAGGTAACAAGAATAGACAGTATGTAAATTGTCATCTAGATCAGCACACACATATTTTAAAATAAATTTATATCAGTAAAATTTGTCAGTAAGTATCCTGGCACTTTAATAGAATATCTGAGAAAAGGTAACTTGTAAAGACAATATCTGATTTTGACTCACAGTTTTGGAAGCTTTAGCCAATGATCAATGGGTTCCATTGCTTTGGTTCTGTGCTGTATCATCTCATCATGGCACAGAAATGAGTAGAACAACAATGTTATTCACTTCAACAGCAAGAGAAGAATGGAAAGTGCTGAAAGGTTCAGGATCATTCAGCATTCATTAGTGCTTTGCCCACTGATTTAAGGTCCTTTTATTTTTCTGACCATACCACTGAGACATACATACCCCCTTTCAATTCCACAACCTTGAAGGCCAGACGCTACCCTGTAGACCTTTGAATAGATATTCAGCATCCAAATTAAAGCACCTGGTTTCATGGGGTTTTAATTAATTCCTCCCCTTATCATCATAAAAAATACCATTCTTAGAGCAGCCTCCTATCACAAGGAGATTTTCATTCTTCACCATTTCTCCTCCACCTTCATCACATTCCTGAATCATACAGGTAAACTTTCCTTCCCCCACCCATCTTCCCTGCTCTCTGAGCCCTCTGAGCCAAACCAAGCTTCCATGAGCAGCCTGCTAACACAAAGAAACTTCCATCCTCCTGCCACCTCTCTGCCCACTTTAATCAGACCTGAGGTTTCTGAACCATACAGAAATGCAAGTCTGGAACTATTCACACAAAGAATACGCATCAGAGGCCTGACACACCAGGATCAACAAGGTTCACCTCTCTCCCAATAACTACAGAAATAAGAACGTACATGGACCAAAATCATCCAGATGCCTAAAGACCCTTGAAGGAAGAAAAATCAAAAAAAGCCAGGGCAGTTTAATACCTCCAAAGCACAGCTATTCCACTACAGCAAGTCCTGCATATCCCAACACAACCAAAATATAAGAAAATTACCTTAAATTCAATCTGTTAATACAATCACAAAAGAACACACATCATATCTACTCACTGATAAGTGGATATTAGCCCAAAAGCTGAATACCCAAGATACAATTCACAGACCACATGAAGCTTAAGAAGACCAAAGTGTGGAAACTTCCATACTCCTTAGAAGAGGAAGCCTTCTAAGGTAAATTCAGAGACAAAGTGTGGAGCAGAGGCTGAAGGAAAGGCTATTTAGAGACTTCTCCACCTAGGGATCCATCCCATATACAGTTACCAAACCCAGACACTGTTGTGGATGTCAACAAGTGCTAGCTGACAGGAGACTGGTATAGCAGTCTCCTGAGAGACTCTGCCAGTGCCTGAAAAATACAGAAGTGAATGATCACAGCCATCCATTGGACTGACCACAGGGTCCCCAATGGAGAAGCTAGAGAAAGGACCCAAGGAGCTGAAGGGGTTTGTACTCCCTTAGAAAGAACAACAATGTGAACCAATCAGTACTCCCAGAGCTTCCAGGGACTAAATCACTAACTAAAGAGTACACATGGAGGGACCCATGGCTCCAGCTACATATGTAGCAGAGGATGACATTTTCAGACATCAATGAGAGGAGAGGCCATTGGTCCTGTGAAAGCTTGATGCCCCAGTATAGGGGAATGCCAGGTCAGGAAAGTGGGAGTGGTTAGATTGGTGAGTAAGGGGAGAGGGGATGGCATGCGGGGTTTTTGGAGGGGAAATGAGAAGGGAAGGGGATAACATTTGAAATTAACCCAATCACAAAAGAATGCACATGAAATGCAATCACTGATAAGTGGATATTAATGAGCCCAGAAGCCCTAAATACTCAAGACACAAATAGCAAGTCAAATGATTCCCAAGAAGAAGAAAGGAGAGGACCCTGGGCCTGTAAAGATTGCATCCAGTTTAGTAAAGAAACCGAGGGGGGAGGGGGAATGATTGGGGAATAGTTGGGGGGAGAGGAACTATGGGAACTATGGTGGGTGGGAACTGGGAAAGGGGAAAGCCTTTGGAATGTAAACATAGAATATAGAAAATAAAAATTAAAAAAAACAAAAACAAAAAAATATGCAAATGCAGGCAGAAGAGTGAGGCAGAGAGATTCAATGAAGAAGAGTGGGAGAGGAACAGTGAAATGACTCAGTAGAGAAAGGTGCTTTGCCATCAATCTTGATGATGTGGGACTTACTTGATGGAAAGAACTGACTCCCACAGGTTGTCATCTGACCTTCATATGAGTGCTGTGACATGCCCCCTCCACACAGATAAATAAATAAATAAATAAATAAAGAAAGAAAGAAAGAAAGAAAGAAAGAAAGAAAGAAAGAAAGAAATGTAAGTAAAGTAAATATCTAATTTTAAAAAAGGATGAAAATAAGAAGATAAAGACCTTTAAAGACAGAAGACAGAATCTCAGAAATAGAAGATACATACAATAGAAAAAATTGATACATCAGTCAATTAAAGTGTTAAATCTAAAACATCCCTGACACAAAATATCTAGGAATGTTGGAATCCCATGAAAAGACCTAACCTAAGAATAATAGGAATAAATGAAATTGAAGAGTCTCAGAAAATGTTCTCAACAAAATCATAGAAGAAAACATTCCCAACCTAAAGAAAGAGATTCCTTTAAACATACAAAAAGCTTGTAGAACTCTATATATACTGGACTAAAAAAGGAAATCCTGGAAAATAATAATCAGAATACAAAATCTACAAAACAAAGAAGGAATATTAAAAGCGGCAAGGGAAATGGCCAGATAACATACACATGCAGATGTATCAGATTTATACATAAATTGACAGCAGATATTCTAAAAGATAAAAGGGCCTGATCCTATATCTTACAACCTCTAAAAAAACAGAAGTTGCAACCTAGACTACTATACTCAGCAAAACTCTCAATCGCCATTGTTGGAGAAAACAAGATATTTAAAACAAATTCAAATTCAAACAATATCTATCCAGAAATACAGCCCTACAAAAAATACTAGAAGGAAAACTCTAACCCAAGAAGGATAATTACATCCAAGAAAGCACAAGAAATGAGTAATTCTATGCCAGCACAAACAAGGAAAGCACACACACACACACACACACACACACACACACAAACATACTAAACCATCAACATCAGAATAACAGGAAACAACAATTACTGGTTATTATTATCTCTCTACACCAATGGACTCAGATCCTCAATAAAATGACAGAGGCTAGATCAACCCTTTCTCTTCTCCTTGGAAGACCCCACAGTCTGAAGTTCTCCCAGGAGTTCTGCTTCATGAAGGGCAGAATGTAATGGACCATCCCAAACAACTGCAGCAGTTGGGAGCAGCAAGAAACCCAGTAGACGTTGGACCCATCGCTCCCAACCTCTACCCTCATTCTAGCCTGTGCCTTCCACCAGGGCAGATCATCAGTTTGACTGCTCCTCTGATGACCCCACAACCTGAAGGTCTCTCAGAAATTCTGCTGCAGGCAGGGCAACAGATCCACAGCTTTTCTGCCCCTCTGAAGATACTGCAGTCTAAAAACCTCCCAGAAGGTCAGCTACAGTTAGGGTCACAGGCCTCCCAGAAGACATGCAGCAACTCAAGGACACAGGAGGAAGTCTCTAGACAGAAACACCCAGGCCTGCTAACACAAGAGACACCCAGATGGTGAGAGACAAGCACAAGACCATAAGCAACAGAAGACAATATACTTTGTCATCATCAGAACACAGTTTTCTCAGCACAGCAAGTCCTGGATACACCAAACACACTTGAAAAACAGGATACTGACTTAAATTCATGAACATCCTCAAGAAGGATATAAATACCTCATTGAACGAAATCCAGGAAAACACAGGTACACAGGTAGATGCCCTTAAAGAGGAAACAAATATGTCCCTTAAAGAAATACAGGAAAGCACAATAAAACAGGTTAGGGAATTGAACAAAGTGGTCTAAGGCCTAAATGTAGAAAAAATAAAGAAAAGAAAAATGAACGCACACCTGGAAATGAAAAACCTAGGAAAGAGATCAGGAACTACACATGCAAGCATCACCAACAGTATAAAAGAGATAGAAGAAAGAATCTCAGGTTTAGACAATACCTTAGAAGATATCTATGACACAATGATAAATAAAAACTAAAACCATAAAAAGAAACTCTTAACCTAAAACATCCAGAATAATAGATATAGAAGAGATTGACGATTCCCAACTTAAAGGGCCAGTAAATATCTTCACCAAAATTACAGAAGAAAATGTCCTAAAGAAAAAAACCTAAAGAAAGAGATGCCCATGAACATATAAGAAGACTACAGAACTCCAAATAGATTGGACCAGAAAAGAAATTCCTCCTGTCACAAAATCAAAACACCAAATGCACAAAATGAAGAAAGAATATTAAAAGCAATAAGGGTAAAAGGTCAACTAACATATAAAGACAGACCTATCAGATTTATTCCAGACTTCTTACCAGAATCTATAATAGTCAGAAGATTCTGGGCAGATGTCGTACAAACCCTAAGAACACAAATGCCAACCCAGGCTATAATACCTAACAAAACTCTCAATTACCATAGATGGAGAAACCAAGATATTCATGACAAAAACAAATTTACACAATATCTTTCCACAAATACAACCCTTCAAAGGATAATGAATGGAAAACTCCAATACAAGGGAAACTACACCCTAGAAAAAAACAAGAAAATAATCTTTTTTAACAAAAAAATAAAAGATTAAAGCCACATAAACATAATTCCACCTCTAACAACAAAAATAACAGGAAGCAACAATCACTTCTTAATATCTTTTAATATCAATGGATTCAAATACCCAATATAAGACATAGATTAACAGACTGGATAGGTAAATAGGACCCAACATTTTGCTGCATACAAGAAACCCATCTCAGTGACAGACACTACCACAGAGTAAAGGGCTGTAAAACAAATTTCCAAGCAAATGGTCCCAAGAATCAACCTGGAGTAGTCATTCTAATATCAAATAAAATGACTTTCAACCTAAAGTTATCAAAAAAGGAAAGAAGGACATTATATACTCATCAAAGGAAAAATCTACCAAAAAAGAACTCTCAATTCTGAAAATCTATGCTCCAAATGCAAGGGTACCCACATTCATTAAAGAAACTTTAATTAATCTCAAAGCACATGTTGCACCTCATACAATAATAGTGGGAGACTTCCACACCCCATCCCATGGACAGATCATGGAAAGAGAAAATAAACAAAGACACAGTGAAACTAAAAGAAGTTATGATCCAAATGAATTTAACAGATTATATAGAACATTTTATCCTAAAATAAAAGACTATACCTTCTTCTCAGCACCTCATGGTACCTTTTCCAAAATTGACCATATAATCAGTCACAAAACAAGCTTCAACCAATACAAGAGGATTGAAATAACCCCATGCATCTTATCAGATCACCACAACTAAGGCTAGACTTCGATAATAATAAAAACAACAAGAAACTCATAGACCCATGGAAACTAAACAACTCCCTACTCAATGATAACTTGGTCAGAAAAGAAATAAAAAGAGAAATTAAAAACATTTTAGAATTTAAAGAAAATAAAGCCACAACATACCCAAACTTATGGGACACAAAGAAAGCAGTAGTAAGAGGAAAATGCATAGCACTAAGTGCCCTTGTAAAGAAATTTGGGAGATCCTAAATTAGCAACTTAACAGCATACCAGAAAGCCCTAGATCAAAAAGAAGCAAACCCTCCCAAAAGGATTAGACTGCAGGAAATAATCGAACCCAGGGCCAAAATCAACTAAATAGAAACTAAGAGAAATATACAAAACACCAACCAAATCAAAAGCTGGGTTTTTTGTTGTTGTTGTTGTTGTTTTGTTTTTTGTTTTTAAGAAAATGAACAATATAGATAAATCCCTAGCCAAACTAACTAAAGGACACAGAGCCTGTATCCAAATTAACAAAATCAGAAATGAAAAGGGAAACACAGCCTCACAGAGCCTTGAAGTGCCAGAGTGAGGGGACCCAGGCGGCCCCCACCTGCCCAAAGGAAAAGGGGAAGGATGGGAAGAATTGATGGAGGGAATGACCAGGATGCAAAGTGAATAAGTTTTAAAAAAAAAGTAAAAAATAAACTAAATTAAAATAAATAAATAAATCTAATTCTTTTACTGGATGATTCTAATAAAGTGATGGTACAAAAAAAAAAGGTTCATCTGGAGGCCAAAGCAGTAATTTTGATGCTTTTACATTTTAATTATGTGACACGCCACTTTCTATTTTAAGTGACAATGAAAGATTTCCAGACTTACCTCATTTCAACATTCCAAACCTATCCATAGATCAACTCAATTTTCCTAGATGTGCATGAAAATAAGGTGAGCATTTGAGCTTTGTGAATGAAAGAAAAAGTGGTCCTCCTCCAGTTTCAGAGTTCTACTCTGAATCTCATATTGTCTGCTTCATTTCTTTTCCATTAGGTTCCCAATTTCATCACCAGCAGCTCTTTTCAGACTCCTACACTACTTCTACATTGGTTCTCTTGCTTTTGTTCCTTGTCGTACAGTAGCATGCACAGATCTTTGGCTGACATATATGTAATCATGTCATTCCATAATTAGTCTATAATTTTCAGGATATGTCTAGGGTAACACTGTCTTTTTAACTTGGCACACAGTGTTATTTGATCCCACCCTTAATTCTTCTTTCATGTTTGTATAATTAGGGAAATGAAATGTAAATAAAGAATATATCCAATAAAAAACAGCTAGAGTGTACTTATAATAAATAAATAAATAAATAAATAAATAAATAAATCTTAAACAATATATGTCAGTAGCTCTGATCTCTCTCCTTCTATATTGGGCTTGTTGTACTCTACTGTTTCTGCTAACCTTTTAGTTCTCCAAGAATTATTTAAATCAGTCATTCAGATTTCCCCTCACTCAATGTCTTTTAGAACAACACCTGAAGATAACATAATTGCTTTGATGCAGCAGTCTTTACCTACCATGCCATTCTGAATCTCTCTCTCTCTCTCTCTCTCTCTCTCTCTCTCTCTCTCTCTCCTCTCTCTCTCTCATCTAGCCTATAACTGTATAAAGTAAATTTCCTTATGTATGAAGTTTTCATTTCTTTTGTTTCCTTTCACACTCCTTAGGAAGGGTAAGAGATTAGATAAGATTCTGAATAAGTGAATGAATGAATGAATACCAGTTAGAGATAGATTAGCAGGATTAAAAAGTATCTGGGTTATAAAAAGTAAGCAAAGTACAAGAGAATATTTGGGGGAAGGAAATCACAGCTGTATCCTATGTAGTGATAAGGAAATACTGATTGCTTTTTTGAGGCTTTCTTTAATTTCCAAATAAGATATATGCTGGAAAACGCTTCTTACACTTGTCCAAGTATTGAGTTGGAAACCTTACCATCCTACCTCCAGGGTCCTCTATAGTCTGGTCTGAGTCTGCAGTATATTTGGACATTAGGCCACCCAGCAAACACACCAAGCTCACATTTCCTTCTAAATTTTTCTCAGAAATGTCATCACAACTTAAGTTTTAGAAGAGTTCTTGATCAGCCAGTCCTTTCTACTACTCCTAACTGAAATCACAGCATGTTAATCAATATAAAACTCACTAATAGATTGTTAATACCTAGAGGAATATCATGTAGACATTTAATATAACTTCTTCCTTTCTGAAGGTATTGAATGATGCAGAATCATGTCTGACATAAAACCCTTAAAAACTAAATGCCTTGTAACCATACATCCCGGGTTATTACAGTACTATCTTTTATTGGAAAAAAAATGTGTATGAGGTGAAGTAATTCTAGAAACTGAGTAGACCATGTTTCATAAATACACTTTACATCTGAGGAAAATAATTTCTTTCCTAACATTTAATATAAAAATAAAGATACACGTCCACAAATAACTATGCAGATGTTAAATAATATCACTGTTTATACTTTTCAAAAACTAGAAATAGTCTCAATGTGAATCTCCATTATATATAAATACATATGGGCAATGCAAATAATGAAAATAAGTCACAGTGCAAAGGAGTAAGGTATCAATATATGTAATGTCTAAGGTGGATAGCAACAATCTCATAATAAAAATAGATATCAAAGAGGTACCATGGATGGGGCAAGGTAGATTGTGAAGGAACACATGAGTGCAGTGTTCTGCTGGTGAGATTCTAATATTTCATTATTCCCATGGCTTCAGAACTTTAAAGGAGTTACCATTTATAAATTATAAACAGATAAACTTTATAAGATAAAACTTGTAGTTTTATCATATGACAATTAAAATTACACACAGACAAACATGCCCACACATGTGCACACAAAGGTAACATAACATAGAGGTTCTAAAATGGTCCATGTAACTCAAAAACTAGAAAAATAAATGTGGCATTCTCATATGAGAATAGATAAGCTTATGTATCCCAAAAAGGTGACTCTCAACAAGCTGGTATAAAAATTATAAACTCAGAACCCGAAACAGATTTCTTCTATATAGGTTGCTTGGATCACTAGCTGCAAACTAGCCTCTCAGGGAAAGTCCAAGACTCTAAGAGCATGTCTACTAAATTCTACTGTCATTTCATGCAATTTTACTGAATTTCTTATTTTTATTACTTTTTTTATTTTCTATATTCTTTGTTTACATTCCAAAGGTTTTCCCCTTTCCCAGTTCCCCCCCTCACCATATGTCCCATAAGTCCTCTTCCCCCCACCCATTCCCCAATCACCCCCCAACATCTCTCTGTTCTGGTACTCTCCTACAATACTGGATCCAGTCTTTTTGGATCAGGGTCCTCTCCTTCCTTCTTCTTGGAAATCTTTTGATTTGCTAATTGTGCCTTGAGTATTCGGAGCTTCTGGGCTCATTAATATCCACTTATCAGTGATTGCATTTCATGTGTATTTTTTTGTGATTGCGTGAGCTCACTTAGGATGATAGGGAGATCCAACCATTTGCCTACAAATTGCATGAATTCATTATTTTTAATCGCTGAGTAGTATTCCATTGTATAAATATACTACATTTTCTGTATCCATTCCTCTTTTGAGGGACATCTGGGCTCTTTCCAACTTCTGGCTATTATAAATAAGGCTGCTATGAACATAGTGGAGCATGTGTCTTTATTGCATGCAGGAGAATCCTCTGGGTATATGCCCAGGAGTGGTATGCCAGGGTCCTCTGGAAGTATCATGCCCAATTTTCTGAGGAACCACCATACTGATTTCCAGAGTGGTTGTACCATCTTGCAATCCCACCAACAGTGGAGGGGTATTCCTCTTCCTCCACATTCTCGCCAGCACCTGTTGTCTATTGAGTTTTTAATCTTAGCCATTCTGACTAGTGTGAGGTGGAATCGCAAGGTTTGTTTTGATTTGCATTTCCCTGATGACTAATGATGTTGAACATCTCTTAAGGTGCTTCTCAGCCACACGAATTTCCTCTGGTGAAAATTCTTTGTTTAGCTCTGTACCCCATTTTTTAATAGGGTTATTTAGTTCTCTGGGGTCTAACTTCTTGAATTCTTTGTATATATTGGATATTAGCCCTCTGTCGGATGTGGGGTTGATGAAGATCTTTTCCCAATTAGTTGGTTGCTGTTTTGTCCTTCTGACAGTGTCCTTCGCCTTACAGAAACTTGGTAATTTTATGAGGTCCCATTTGTCAATTCTTGATCTTAGAGCATAAGCTATTGGTGTTCTGTTCAGGAACTTTCCCCCTGTGCCCATGTCCTCCAGGGTCTTCACCAGTTTCTTTTCTATTAGTTTTCAGTGTGTCTGGTTTTATGTGGACGCGCTTGATCCACTTGGAGTTGATCTTAGTATAAGGAGATAAGAGTGGGTCAATTCGCATTCTTCTGCATGTTGACCTCCAGTTGAACCAGCACCATTTGTTGAAAAAATCAGAACATGAATAAATACTGAATGTCTTTGCCCTCAGCAATCTTCAAAACTGAACCAAACAGTGATTCTGGCCTAATCTTTATGTGCTGATTAATAGTATTGTTTTTTTGTTACTTAACAGTCTCTCATTTTTCTTCTGATTTTCATCTTTATCTCAACTATTTAATAGAAGAAAATTTCAATATTTATTCCATGTTTTATAAATATTTCTAGCTAATCTTGTGATTTTAATTCTCAAAATTCTGATAAAGTTTTTTATGCACTTGTTCTTAATGTCTTTAAAGTTTAAACTATCTGAAGAATAATTGATGAAAATTTTATAATCTGTGACTAGGGTAATAATTTTTCAATTCAGTATTAAAATGTGATATATTCAAGGAAAATTAAGTAACAATGACCATCTAAAATTATAAATATACTGTTTAGAGAATTAGAAGGTGAGAATTTGTACATATATTAGATAAAATATTTGCAAACTATCTAGACTTGAGTAGAATTCTTAAACTCAGTATTTTCCTTTGATGAGTATGAAGTGTTCCTAACACATCTCTTTTTATTTCTTTTGGTTGGAAAGTCTATTTTATTGGATATTAGAATTGCTACTCCAGCTTGTTAATTGGGTGAATTTGTTTTAAAACCTTTTCACAGCCCTTTCCTCTGAGGTAATGTCTATCTTTGTTTCTAAGGTGTCTTTCTTATATGTAGTAGAATGATGGATCTTGTTTACATGTACACTCTGTCAGCCTCTTTCTTTTCATTGGGGAATTGAGACCATTGATGTTAAGAAATATTAATGACCAATAATTGTTAGTTCCTTTTTTTTAAGTTATGGTAGTACTATGTGCATGTGTGCCTGTGTGCATGTGCAAGTGCATGAGCATGTATGCGTGTGTGTGTGTGTGTGTGTGCGTGCATGCATGTGTGTGTATGCGTGTGTGTGTGTGTGTGTGTACGTGCATGTGTGTGTGTGTGTGTGTGTTTCTCTTCATTTGGTTTTGCTGGTATGGTGTTTTCTACTTCTTGTGTTTTCTTGGCTGTAGTTTTGTGTTGGAGTTTTCCTTCTAGTATCCTCTGTGGGTCTATCTGGATTAGTGGAAAGATACTGCTTAAATTTGGTTTTGTCATGGAATTTCTTTTTTTCTGTGTCTATGTTGATTGGAAGTTTTGCTGGTATAGTAGTCTGGACTGGCATCTGTGATCCCTTAGAGACTATAAGACATCTGCACAGGCCCTTCTGGCTTATAAGTCTCTGTGAAGGGAAGCCTGGCGTAAATACTAGTAGATCTGCCATTGTATGTTAGTTGGCCTTTATTCCTTGTGGCTTTTAATATTCTTTTGTTTTGCTTGTTTTGTTTCATACATTTAGTGTTCTGATTATTATATGGTAAGAGGATTTTCTCTTTTGGTCCACTCTTATTTGGTGTTCTGCAAGCTTCTTGCACATTTATAGGCATTTTTTATATTGGGTTCATGAAATTTTCTTCTATGGTTTTTCTGAAATGCTTTCTGGGCCTGTGAGTTGGGAGTCTTCTCCTTCATCTATTTCTATTATTCTTAGATTTGGCCTTTTCATAGTGTCCCAAATTTCTTGGATGCTTTATGTAAGAAATTTTTAACTTTGGCATTTTCTTTGACAGATTTTTTCTATGTTAGCTTCTATGTTGGAGATATTCTCTTGTACTCTGCTTTCTTTTTCTTTTTTAAGTCAATTAATATATTTATTTACATGCCAAATGCAGCCCTTTCTGCTCCCCCTCAAAGAACCACTCTCCCCGTCCCCTCTCCCCTTCTCCTATGAAAGAATGGGGCCACAATTGTGTGTCCCCTGATCTTGTTATATCGAGAGGATTAGATATATCCTCTCCCACTGAGGCCAGAGAAGGCTGTCATAGAGATTGAGATGCATGTCTGCTACTCATGTAGTAAGGGCCTTGGTACAGTCTCTGCATGCTCCTTATTGGTGACCCAGTTTCTGAAAGCTCCCATGATCAGGTTAGTTGTCTCCTCTAGTTTTCCTGTGGAGTTCCTATCCCCTTCAGGGCCTTCAATCCACCCCCAACTCTTCCATAACAGTCTGTGACCTCTGTCCAATGTTTGGCTTTGGGTATCTATATCTTTTTCAGTCAGTTGCTGGGTATAGCCTCTCAGAGGACAGCCATATTAGACTCCTGCCTGGAAGCACAACAGAACATGAACTGTGTCAGGGATTGGTGCTTACCCATAAAATGTGCCTCAAGTTGGACTGATTATTGGTTAGACATTCCTTCAGTCTCTGCTCTATCTTTGTTCCCTGCATTTCTTTCAGACAGGACCAATTTTGGGTTGAAAGTTTTGTGGGTGGGTTGATGTTCTTGCTGGTAGCATCTACAGTTCCTGTTCTTTTTCCTAGGTTTTCCATCTCTTGATGTGTTTTCCTCATTGTTTCTATTTCCATTTTCAGATCTTGAAGAGTTGTTTCATTTCTCTCAGCTGTTTGATTGTATTTTCTTTTATTTCTTTTTATCTATTCATTTACTCTTTAAGGGCCTCTATCTTTTTAATTGTATTTTCCTGTATTTCTTCATTTCCTTATTAAAGTCTTCTATCATTTTCATAAAATTAGATTTATGGTCATTTTCTTGTGGTTCCAGTGTGTTAGGATCTTCAGGCTTGCTTAGTGAGTTAGCTGGGTTCTGGTGGTACCATACTGCTCAGGCATTTGTTGATGCTATTCTTATGCTAGCCTTTAGCCATCTGGATATCCCTAGTCTTACCAGACCTGGTAGTCCATGTATGGAGTTGTGGCCATGGAAATGGAGTACTGATGGGCCAAATTGTAGCTTCCTGCTGCTGGGTTTGCCCAGAGGAGCCAGCAGGAAGAGAATTAGTGTAGGGCTCTCACCTGGTGTTCACTGAGAATTGTTAGAAGTGTGGAACAGAAGATAGAGTGAAAAGGGGGCAAGGCAAACCTTTTGACTTCTGGGTTTGCCAGGGACCCAGAAGGCTGGGTTTGGAGGCTTTGTGATCTCACCTCATTTTCACTGTAGGCATCAGGCTTCCAGGGTCTCAGGTGGAGCTGTGGCACATGAAATAGAGTGCAGAATGTGCAGTCTCCATGCTACTGAGTTTGCCCAGATGCAGTTTTACCAGGAGAGTTTTAGAGACAGGTTGAATACAGAATTAGCTAGATACTGATAAAGACAGAAAGCACTAAAGAATGAGAAGTACCTGGAAGATTAGAACAGATGGACAGAGTTAGTTTGAGGCTAAGCAGAACAAAATGTCATAGCCTGAGAGAGAAGTCAGTTTGTATCAGTCAGCTTGGGAGGAGTTTGAGCCAGAATGGCTGAGTTTAATCAGCCAGCCAGAGATGAGGAAGACAAAGGGGGTAAGCTTATTCAGCAGCAAGTTACAGAGGCTAGAAGCATTCTAGGTCTAGATAAAATTGAATGGAAACTAGAAGCTTCTAGTACAAGGCCTACATTAGCAGATAGAGGCAGTAGTAAGCCGCAGAGATGACAATCCCATAGCATAAATAGAAAATACTTTTACATGCATACACTTGCATACTTACACACACACACACACACACACACACAGAGAGAGAGAGAGAGAGAGAGAGAGAGAGAGAGAGAGAGCAATAATAATAAAGTAAAACAGTTATTAACTAAAGGCAGGGGTACACAAGGGTTGTTTGAGGGAGGGTTATCTAGGAGAGACTGGAAGTAGAAATGTGACATAATTCTATGACAAGTTAAACATAATTTTTAAAGTAAGACCATTAAAAAATTCATAATGATGCCAAGAAACCAAGTGACTCAAACATTGAGAGTAGAATATGAAAGGGTACAGACAGATACCAAAATTGCTATGTATTTCCTATAAAACTGAATATGCAAATGCCAAGGAATATAACAATGCTATCTTTGTATATTCATCTTAAGTAAGTTAAACGTATATTTACACAAACTCATACACAAATGCTTGCAGCAGATTTATCAATTTAGCTCCAAACTGGCAACCAAAATGGTTTTCATATGTATTAATGGTGAATGCAAATGTCGTCCATACATACCAGAGCCTGTTAAGGCTTGCCATACCTTGACAAGAGCTCTAAATTTTATGTTTAAGAAAAGCCAGTTCCACAGAATTATAATATGCATCAATTATATTATACTTTGGAATTTTAAAATTCGAAGGGCAGACCAGATTGCGGTGGTGCATGCCTTTAATGTCAGCACTTAGGAGACCAAGGCAGGCAGACCTCTGTGAGTTCAAAGCCAGCCTGGTCTACTGAGTTCTACGACTGCCAAGGATGCACACAAAGATACTGCCTTGAAAAAGAAAGCAAAAATAAAATATGGAGGACAGGCTAGGAAGTTCAAAAATTTAAGAATGTTGAAGGTATAAGTGCATGTGACTATGATGAAAGAATATTTGGAACCTATGGGGAGACAGTATATATTTGGCAATGAGAATGTTTATACATTTTTAATTTAATTATTTTGAAAAGTCCATTCATGAATATGTTGTATTTATACCATATCTTCCCTTTCTCACATCTTCTACAACTCCTTCCATTGACCCTTCTGGCTCTCACCGTATTTTTAACTTCATCTTCTAGAATCTGATCCTTTGAAACATATTGTAAATTGCTCATGTCTAGAGACACTACTAATAATACAGTATCAGTTCTTACTCCTGACTATAGTTTAGTACCCAATAGCAAATTTAAGTAGTATATTTTTCTTTACTACTTAAAGCACTTGTTTATTTCTACTTTACTAGGAGTTTCCTTTATGCTAGAATACTGAATTTAAATGGTTATATATTATTTGCTGTACAGATTAAGTTTTTTCCTCCTCTATAATCTAAAGTTTGTAAAGCTCATTGACTGCTTCAAAGAATTACATCATTCTCATAGACCAGAATAAATTTCTCTTCCTCTGCAGGTAATAGTACTTTTATACTTTTGTATTGTATTGTATTTAATTTCCCAATGTTTTTAATTTCATTTTATTTTTAGTTTGGGTATTAGAGAAATCATAGCCTTTTACAAATCAGTGTATCAACAATTTAAAGTTACTTCTGACGACATAGTGTGCTGACTTCGAACACACTCTGTCAACTTTGTTAAATGAAAAATGTCTACTTGGGCTCCTTCTCAAGGCATACAACATTTTGTTTTAACAGTGCTGTTTTTAAATCTAACTGGCATTTTTATCTAGTTTCTTTAGCAAGTTTATTTTCTCACACCATGTCAACAATCATGTGATGATATGATATGTTTTGTTGACCTGTTGTTGTACATAATGCCAGAGAGTTATATTTTAGAAAGGCATAAAGTACTACTCTGAAAATCTTTGACTAACAAACTGTTGAATTTTTGTTAAGCTTCTGAAAGCTTCATTTTCTCATGCCATGGGCTTCATGAAAACATTTTAAAGTTCTTATCTCATCAAAACAATCACTAGCAATGGCGATTTAAGCAAAGTGCATATGGCATGAATGTTTTACTCAAAACATTTAAGAATACTCTATTTTGTTGAAAGAATATTGAATATAGAAACAGAATATAAGTTCATGTCTCAGCTCTACTACTACCTAGCGGTACCAGTAGACAAAAAAATCTTGCTTGTTTTATAGATATACTAGAGATGCTAGCATTAATATCATATACAGAAATTTTTAGGAATGTGCAGAAATAAAAATATGTAAATCTTGTACTAGGACAATTTGAATTTTTCTGTCTCCTATTCAGCTTCAAGTTTACTAAGCTTTCATGAAGATATATGTGATGTTGAAGCTGACATAACCAAATGCTATTGATATACTTTCAATAGATACTGAAGATTTCCAATATATATAAGAGGCTAAAAGGTTATAGATAAGGAACCTTTTGAAAAGAAACTGGTTTTCATGGAAGAATAACATTGAAAACCAATTCCAGAAAGCTAAGAAGAAAATGAAAGTCAGTTTTAGATTTAAAAATGCTTATACATTTCAAATGTAAGACTCCCCCCAAGTCAATGAAATGATTCCTAATAATATTGTATTAAACTCATAGATATGTTCTTTCTCCAGTTGTCATCAGAGAGGCTTTCCCCAGCAACAGACAGGAGCAGATACAGAGACCTATAGCCAAACATTACACACAGAGAGAACAAGAATTAGACGTTTCCATCAGGTACTTCCTCTCAGAGTTCAGGAAAGATTGTAGGCATCAGAGGCAATGGTGGACACCAGGAGAACATGGTCGACTGAATCAATTAAGCAGGGCTCACGTGGGTTCACAGAAAAATGAAGCAGCAAGCTTGGGGCCTCCATATGTCTCCACCAGGTACTCTGCCTATTTGTTACAGCCATTACCTTGATGTTTCTATGGAAATCTCTAAAGTGGAAAAGGTTGTGTCTCTGATTCTTTTGTCTGTTCTTGGGACTCTTTTCCTGCTATTGAGTTGCTTGGTCCAGCTTAAATATGAGGGTCTATTACCTTGTCTTATTATAACTTGTTTTGTCTTTTTTGGCTATCAGGTCTTAGAGGCATGCCCCTTTCTGAAAGGAAATGGATCAAGGCAGGCAGGAGGTAGGAGGGTAAGGGGTTAGGAGGGTAAGTGATAGGAGTTGTAGGGGATGAGAGGGATGGGTGTATGGAAAGAGTGTGGGGCATGGTCTGGGAGGAGCTCTGGGAGGGAGAAGCTGTGGTTGGGATATATTATATGAGAGAAGAATCTATTTTCAATAAGATAATAAAAGGAAAATGTACATAATACACAATGTTGCCAAACACTTAGGAAAATTCAGTTGATGAGCTATCAAGCATATATTTGAAAAACTAGTTTTACTTTGAATAATACAAAAAAATCACATACAACTTGTACTTTAGACAAAACTTTTTGTAATATTTAGTATATTATATTTTCCTTAAAGGGGAAGATACAAAATAATCAATACAGAAACTTTCGATCTTCTGAGGTCTTCTTCAATTTCTTTCTTCAGAGACTTGAAGTTCCTGTGATATAGAACTTTCACTTGCTTGGCTAGCATCACACCGAGAGTTTTCATATTATTTGTGACTATTGTAAAGGGTGTCATTTTCTTAATTCCTTTTTTTTCCATTTTTTAATTACAAAATGTTTTTCATACCACCTTCAATTAATTTAGAAAAGTTTTTTAATTTTTAATTAATTAATTAATTAAGTTTTGGTTTTTCGAGACAGGGTTTATCTGTACAGCCCTGGATGTCCTGGAACTCACTTTGTAGACCAGGCTGGCCTCGAACTCGGAAATCTACCTGCCTCAGCCTCGAGAGTGCTGGGATTAAAGGCTTGTGCCACCACTGCCTGGCTTAAAACTTTTCTTTTTCTTTTTCTTTTTTTTTTTTTTTTTTGGTAAATTTGTAATTTGTTGTTTTTGTTTGTTTGTTTGTTTTTTTTTTTTCGAGACAGGATTTCTTTGTAGTCCTGGCTGTCTAGGAATTTACTCTGTAGAACAGGTTGGCCTAGAACTTAGAGGTCCACCTGCTTCTGCCTCCCAAGTGCCTAGATTAAAGACTTGTGCCACCACTGCCCTTTATTTACATTTCTAGTGATTTCCCCTTTCCTGGATCCCCCCTCTCAGTAAGTCCAACAAGCCATCTTGCCTCTTACTGTTCCCCCATCCACCCATTTCCACTTACCTGTCCTGGTATTCTCCTACACTGCTGCACTGAGCTTTTCCAGGACCAGGGGCCACTCCTTCCTTCTTCTTGGGCATCATTTAATATGTAAATTGTGTCTGGGGTATTTCAAGCTTCTAGGCTAATATCTGCTTATCAGTGAGTGCATATACCATGAGTGTTCTTTTGAGACATCCCAAGTGGTTACCTCACTTAGGATGATGTTCTCCAGCTCCATCCATTTGTCTGAGAATTGCATGAATTCATTGTTTCTAATGGCTGAATAGTACTCCATTGTGTATATATACCACATTTTTTGTATCCATTCCTCTGTTGAGGGACATCTGGGTTCTTTCCAGCTTCTGGCTATTATAAATAAGCTTGCTATGAACATAGTGGAACATGTATCCTTATTATATTCTGGGGAATCCTCTGGGTATATGCCCAGGAGTGGTATAGCAGGGTCCTCCAGAAGTATCATTCCCAGTTTTCTGAGGAACCACAGACTGATTTCCAGAGTGGTAGTACCAGCTTGCAATCCCACCAGCAGTGGAAGAGTGTTCCTCTTTCTCCACATCTTTGCCAGTGCCTGTTTTCTCCTGAGATTTTATCTTAGCCATTCTGACTAGTGGGAGGTGAAATCTCAGGGTTGTTTTGATTTGCATTTCCCTGATGACTAAGGATGTTGAACATTACTTAAGGTGCTTCTCAGCCATTAGATATTCCTCAGGTGAAAATTTTTTGTTTAGCTCTGTACCCAATTTTTAACGGGGTTATTTGACTCTCTGGATTCTACCTTCTTGAGTTCTTTTTGTATCTTGGATATAAGCCCTCTGTCAGGTGTAGTGTTGATAAAGATTTTTTTTCCCAATTTGTTGATTGCCAGTTTGTCCTTTTGACAATGTCCTTTGCCTTACAGAAACTTTGTAATTTTGAGGTCCCATTTGTCAATTCTTGATCTTAGCGCATAAGCTATTGGTGTTCTGTTTGGGAACTTTTCCCCTGTGCCCATGTCCTCAAGGGTCTTCCCCAGTTTCTTTTCTATTAGTTTCAGTGTGTCTGGTTTTATGTGGAGGTTCTTGATCCACTTGGAGTTAATCTTAATACAAAGACATAAGAATGGATCAATTTGCATTCTTTTGCATGTTGACCTCCAGTTGAACCAGCACCATTTGTTGAAAAGACTATTTTTTCCCCAGTGGATGGTTGTAGCTCCTTTGTCAAAGATCTAGTGACCATTATTCTGTGGGTTCATTCAGTCTTCAATTCTATTTCATTGATCTACTTGCCTGTCACTGTACCAATACCATGTAGTTTTTAACACTATTGCTCTGTAGTACTGCTTGAGGTCAGGGATACTGATTCCCCCAGAAGTTCTATCACTGTTGAGGATAATTTTAGCTATCCTGGGTATTTAGTTATTCCAGATTAATTTGAGAATTGCTCTTTCTAACTGTATGAAGAACTGAGTTGGGATTTTGATGGGGATTGCATTGAATCTGTAGATTGCTTTTGGAAAGATGGCCATTTTTACTATATCAATCCTGATAATCCAAGAGCATGAAGATTTTTCCATCTTCTGAGGTCTTCTTCAATTTCTTTCTTCGAAGACTTGAAGTCCCTGTCATACAGATTTTTCACTTGTTTGGTTAGAGTCACACCAAGATGCTTTATATTGTTTGTGGCTATTATGAAGGGTATCATTTCCCTAATTTCTTTCTCAGCCTGTTTATCCTTTGAGTATAGGAAGGCTACTGATTTGCTTGAGTTAATTTTATATCGAGCCATTTTGCTGAAGTTGTTTATCAGATGTAGGAGTTCTCTAATGGAGTTTTTGGATCACTTAAGTATACTATCATATCATCTGCAAATGGTAATAGTTTGACTTCTTTCTTTCCAATTTGTATCCCTTTGACCTCCTTTTTGTATAATTGCTCTGACTAGCCCTTCAAGTACTATATTAAATAAATATGGAGAGAGAGAGGGCAGGCTTGTCTAGTCCCTAATTTTAGTGGGATTGCTTCAAGTTTCTCTCCATTTAGTTTGATGTTGGCTACTGGTTTGCTGTATATTGCTTTTATTATGTTTAGGTATGGGCCTTGAATTCCTGTTCTTTCCAAGACCTTTAACATGAAAGGACGCTGAATTTTATCAAATGCTTTTTCAGTATCTAATGAAATGACCATGTGATTTCTGTCTTTGAGTTTGTTTATTTAGTGGATTACATTGATAGATATCCGTATATTGAACCATCCTTGCATCCCTGGGATGAAGCCTACTTTATCATGGTTTTGATGTTCATTTTGATGTGTTCTTGGATTTGGTTGGCAAGAATTTAAATGAGTAATTTTGCATTGATATTCATAAGGGAAATTGGTCTAAGATTCTTGGTTTTTGTTGGATCTTTGTGTGGTTTTGGTATCTACGAAATTGTGGCTTCGTAGAATGAGTAGGGTAATGTTCCTTCTGTTTCTATTTTGTGGAATAGTTTGAAGAGTATTGGCATTAGGTCTCCTTTGAATATCTGATAGAATTCTGCACTAAAGCCATCTGGTCCTGTGCTTTTTTTGGTTGGGAGATTGTCAATGACCACTTCTATTTCTTTAGGGGTTATGGGACCATTTAGATGGTCAATCTGATCCTAATTAAATTTTTGTAGTTGGTATCTGTCTAGGAAATTGTCCATTTCATTCAGATTTTCCAGCTTTGTTGAGTATAGGCTTTTGTAGTAGGATATGATATTTTTTTGGATTTCCTCAGTTTCTGTTGTTATTTCACCCTTTTCATTTCTGATTTTGTTAATTTCTGTACTGTCTTTATGCCCTCTGGTTAATCTGGTTAAAGGTTTATCTACTTGTTGATTTTCACAAAGAACCAGCTTCTGCCTTTGTTGATTCTTTGTATAGTTCTTTTTGTTTCAACTTGGTTGATTTCAGCCCTGAGTTTGATGATTTCCTGCCTTCTACTCCTCTTGAGTATATTAGCTTCTTTTTGTTCTAAAGCTTTCAGGTGTTCTGTTAAAGTGCTAGTGTATGCTCTCTCCGGCTTCTTTTTGTAGGTACTCAGAGCTATGATTTTTGTCTTAGCAATGCTTTCATTGTGCACCATGAATTTAGGTATGTTGTGCCTTCATTTTCATTAAATTCTAAAAAGTTTTTTATTTCTTTCCCTATTTGTTCCTTGATCAAGGTATCATGGAGTAGAGTATTGTTCAGTTTCCATGTGTATGTAGGCTTTTTGTTGTTTTTATTGCTATTGAAGACCACCCTTATTCCATAGTGATCTGATAGGAGGCATGGTATTAGTTCGATCGTCTTATATTTGTTGAGGTCTGTTTTGTCCCCAATTATATGGTCAATTTTGGAGACAGTACCATGAGGTACTGAGAAGAAGGTATATTCTTTTGATTTAGGATGAAATGTTCTATAGATATCTACTAAATCCATTTGGTCCAAACTTCTGTTAGTTTCACTGTGACTCTATTTAGTTTGTGTTTCCCTGATCTGTCCATTGAAGAGAGTAGGGTGTTTAAGTCCCCCACAATTATTGCATGGGGTGAGATGTGTGCTTTAAGCTTCAGTAAGGTTTCCTTTATGAATTCTGGTGCCCTTGTATTTGGGGCACAGATGTTCAAAATTGAGAGTTCTTCCTGGTAGATTTTTCTTTTGATGAGTATAAAGTGGCCTTCTGTATCTTTTTTTGATGACTTTTGGTTGAAAGTCTATTTTATCGGATATTAGAATGGGTACTCCAGCTTGTTCCCTGGGACCATTTGCTTGGAGAACTATTTTCCAGCCTTTTACTCTTAGGTAGTGTTTGTCTTTGACACTGAGATCCGTTTCCTGTATGCAGCAAAATGTTGGGTCTTGTTTATGAATCCAGTCTGTTAGTCTATGTCTTTTTATTGGGGAATTGAGTCCATTGATATTAAGAGATATTAAGGAATAGTGATTGTTGCTTCCTGTTATTTTTGATGTAATTTTTATGTTTGTGTGGTTATCTTCTTTTGGGTTTGTTGAAAGAAGATTACTTTTTGCTTCTTCTTGTATTTTTCCTCCCTTTATTGGTGTTTTCCATTCATTATCCTTTGAAGGGCTTGATTTGTACAAAGATACTGTGTAATTTCTTTGTCAACCTGTTTATCCTTTGAGGAGAGGAAAGCTACTGTTTTGTTTGAGTTAATTTTGTATTCAGCAACTGTGCTGAAGCTGTTTATTAACTGTAGTTCTCTTGTCCCCCCCCTCCCCCGGCAGGGGACTCACTTATGTATACTATCATATCTCCTTGTACAAAGCACAAGTCCAAGTTGATCAAGGACCTCCACATAAAACACAATATGATGAATCTAATTGAAGAGAAAGTGAGAAAGAACCTGAACACATTGACAGGGGATATTTTCCTGAACAAAACATCAAAGCTTATGCTCTAATATCAAGAATTGATAAATAGGACCTCATAAAATTTAAAATCCTCTCTAAGGTGAAGAACACTGTCAAAAGGACAAAATGGCAATCCACAGATTGGGGAAAAAAATCTTTACTAACCCTATACAGGGATAACATGCAAAATACACAAAGAACTAAAGAAGTTAAACTGCAGAGACCCAAATAACCCTATTGAAAATGGTGAACAGTGATAAACAGGGACTTGTCAACTGAGGAATCTTAAGTGACTGAGAAACAGCACTTAAAGAAATCTTCAGCATCTTTAGTCATCAGAGAAATGCAAATCAGAATGATTAAGATCAAAAACTCAGATGACAATAGATGCTAGCCAGGACGTAGAGAAAGGAAAATTTCTCCATTGCTAATGGGATTGCAAGACAGTACAACCACTGTGGGCATCAATTTGGTGATTCCACAGAAAATTGGACCTGAGGACCCAGTTATACCACTCGTGAGCATGTATGCGAAAGATTCTGCACCATATAACAAGGACATGTTCCTCTATGTTCATAGCAGCTTTCTTTATAATAGACAGGAGCTGGGAACAATAGAGATGTCACTTATCAGAGGAATAGATTCAGAAAATGTGGTACATTTACACAATGTGGTACTACTCAGCTATTAAAAACAATGACTTCATGAAATTCACAGGGAAATGTATGGCACTTGAAAATATCATCCTGAGTGAGGTAACCCAGTCACAAAAGAACACACATGGTATGTAATCAGGGAAAAGTGGATATTAGCCAAAAAGTAGCTCCAGATAACCATGATATAACTCACAGATCATATGAAACACCAGAAGAAAGATGACACCAAAGTGTAGATGTTACAGTCCTACTCAAAAGGGCAGAAATTAATGTCTGGGAACTAGAGGAAGAGAGAGTTCTGGGAGAGGAGATGGAAAGGAAGCCAGTTCAGATACAGGAGAAAATGGGGTAGAGGTACAGAGGGTCAGGAATTTGAAAGGCAGTCTATAGCACTGGGGGAAGGGGAACTGGGGGTAGCTACTAGAAAGTCCCAGATGCCAGGGACCCAAAGTCCCAGGACCCCAACAGGGAGGACATTAGCCAAAATATCCAACAAAGGGGAGAGAGAAACTATGAATTCCATATCAAGTGCATAGGCACAGCCCCTAGTTGAGGGATGGGGCCACTCACCAACTTCACAATTTTCATCCAGAATTTCTCCTGCCAAAAGGAATTACAGGGACAAAGAGTGGAGCAGACTGAAGGAAAGGCCATCCAAAAACTGCCCCATCTAGGGATCCATCCTATCTGCAGACACCAAACCCAGACATTGTTGTTCATTCCAAGAAGTTCTTATTGACAAGAGCCTAATATAGTTGTCTCCTGAAAGGCTCTGCCCAAGTTTGACCAATACAGATGTGGATATACACAGCCAAACATGGGACTGAGTGTGGGAACCTCAATGGAGAAGTTAGGGCAAGAATTGTAGAAGCTAACGGAGTTTGCAAGCCCATAGAAAGAACAACAATATCAACCAACCAGAACCCCAAACTCTCATGGAGTAAACCACAAACCAAAGAGTACACGTTGGGAGGACCCATGGCTCTAGCTGGATATGTAGCAAAAAATTTCTTTAGTGGGCATCACTAAAGGTGAGCCCCTTGGTCCTGTGGATTCTTGACCTAGGGAGGAGAATGCTAAGACACTGAGGCAGGAGTGGGTAGGCAGATGGGAGAGTACCCTCATAGAGGTAGGGGGGAGAGAGGCAGAAGAAGAGGATAGGGATTTTGTAGGGGAAAAACTGGGAAAGGGGATATTTGAAATGTAAATAAATATAATAACCAATAAAATTGTGGTACATTTACACAATGGAGTACTACTCAGATATTTAAAACAATGACTTCATGAAATTCTTAGGCAAATGGATGGAACTAGAAAATATCACCCTGAGTGAGGTAACCTAATCACAGAAGAACAGACATGGTATGCATTCACTGATAAGTGCATATTAACTCAAAAGCTCTGAATACCCGAGATACAATTCACAGTCCACATAAAGCTCAACAAGAAGAAAGTTCAAAGTGTGGATGCTTCAGTCCTTCTTAGAAGGGGGAACAAAATACTCACTGGAGGAAATACAGAGACAAAGTGTGGAGCAGATACTGAAGGAAAGGCCTGTGGATCAGAGACTGCTCCAACTGGGAATATATCCCATATTCAGTCACCAAATGCAGATACTATTGTTGATACCGGGAAATCAATGCTGACAGGAGCCTGGTATAGCAGTCTACTGAAAGGCTCTGCCAGAGGCTGTCAAATACAGAGGCAGATATTGGTAGCCAACCTTTGGACTGAGCAGGGGGTACACAGTGGAGGAGTTAGGGGACAGAAAGGACTGAAGGAGCTGAAGGGATTTGCAACCTCATAGGAAGAACAGAAATATCAACCAACCAGACCCCAACAGAGCAAACAGGGAATAAACCACTAATCAAAAAGTACACATGGAGCAACCCAAGGCTCCAGCAGCATATGTACCAGAGGATGGTTTTGTTGGGCATGAAGGAGATGAGGCCCTTGGTCCTGTGAAGGCTTAATGCCCCAGTGTAGAGGAATGTCAGGGCAGGTAAGTGGGAGTAGGTGGGTAGGGGAGCACCCTCATAAAATCGGGGTGGGGGAGGGATAGGATAGGGCATTTCTAGAGGGGAAACCGGGAAAGGGGATAACATTTGAAATTTAAATAAAGAAAATATCCAATAAAAGAAACAATTTGAAAAAATAAAAAATAATAACCTCTGACCACCACCCCCAAAAAGACCCACCAAGTTTCCATGAAAAAAACCCTTAACTTTTGGATTATGGTCACCCCAGATCACCATAGTGAACCAGAAAATACTTTCAATAGAACCCTAGAAGAAAATTTCCCATACCTAGAGAAATGAATGCCCAGAGGTCTTTAGAACTTGAATAGTCTTACTATAAAAGAAATTCCACACATACTATTGTTAACATATCAAAAATGCAAGGCATAAAATGGTACTAAAATTTGACAGAGAGAAAATTTGAACTATTTGTAAAGGCAGGACCATCTGAGTAATACCTACCTTTTTAAGACAAGAAGGTTTGAAAACACATATTCCAGGCTATGAAAGACATCCATTTTCAACTGAGAATATCATAGTCAGGAAGACTTTAATATAAGCCTAACAATTAAAATTGAGGAGTATATGTTTATCTATATACATGTATATTTACACTCACACATATATATATACATATACATATATGAATATGTATTACTATATATGTAATATAATAACAATTAATGGAAAAAGGTACCATGAATTTGAAAAAAGCAAGAAGAGGTATATAGGAGGGGTTGGAGGGAGGAAAGTAAGGGGAGAATTTATGTCAGTATATAATATTCTCAAAAAATTTTTAAAAAGTGTTCTAGAGGCTGGAGAGATACTGCAGAGGCTCAGAGCATTTGTAGCTTTTGCACAAGACTGAGGTTTGATTTTTCAATCTGCATAATGGCTCACAAATGTTTTCAACTCAAGTTCTATGGAATCTGAACAAGTTTCGTCATCTAGGGCAGCAGGCATCATCAATGTGAGGCACACATATACTATCTGGAAAAACTTTCATCAACAGAAAATAAAAACATAACTTAAGAAGACGGTGTCTCATTTACACTTGTTTTGGTATTTTCTGCCTCTGAATGTTCTAAACACTTTTCATCTTAATTCTAAGCATTCAGAGAAGCTTCTATTTTCAGGAGATTGAGATAACATTAACAGAACTCACCCCCCCCACACACACACACTCACACACACATAGTTAGTGAGTGATTAAGAGATTTCAGAGTTCTCGGCACTACTACATCTCAATAGATAAAGTTTCGAGCATTTTAAAATGTTTACTCTCAGCAGAACCCCATGCCAAAAGGGTTGATTGTCTCTCTCTCTCTCTCTCTCTCTCTCTCTCTCTCTCTCTCTCTCTCTCTGTGTGTGTGTGTGTGTGTGTGTGTGTGTGTGTGTGTGTATTGCACCCCTTTTGTAATCCTCAGTGATCACTGGAAAAGTTGGGGAAGATAGAATATAAGAGTGAGAGATGTCATATGGCTATAAAGAGAAAGAGTCCTCTCAACACAGCAGGGCATTATGCATATGAATTCATGATTGTTGAGACATCCTGCAAAAGACTTGTGCAAGGTGGAACAATCCCAGAGTGGAGAGAGGAGTTGAGCGATTTACATTTGGTAACTGATAGAACTGGGATACTTTTTATTTTCTGGGTATAGTTCTTGGTAAACCAATCACTAGGGCTTACCAGTACCCTAATAAATGGCATGGGTGAAAGGGAGCCCAAGAATATTTGCCACATTTATGTTCATCTATAGTATATTAAATAAATAGAATGTGTTAAATCTGAAAAAAAATGGATGAGTGTTTCAGACTTAACTACCATTACATTTCCCCAAAGTACGACTATCAGAAAAAGAGAATATAAATCTTTTGAGGGTTTAGCAGCCCAGAGGAGCATGAAACACCTCCAGTCAAGGGCATTTTGTGGTGTGCAAAAACAAAGCATGGCATGCATGTGATTTGTTATTTCATAACTCTAGATGGAGAAACTTAAATTCTTATTATCAGTGTCTTTTAATCTCTGGGGTTCAGAAGAGGAACAAGAGTTTTATCTAGACAAAAATTCTACATGCCCATAAGCTTTCTGTTTTCAATCCGAACAACACTGAAGAGACACTCCTTTTCAACGCCTATTACATGTCTGCTTCCAGCCCTGGCCATATTCCAAGAATGGAAAGATGAAAGAAATATTAGCATGGTTCTTGAAACTTAGTTACCTGAGGCTGCTTCCTCTTCATAACAGGGGATCAGAGGAATTTCAGTCTGATATCCTCTTTCTTGTTACCCTTGAATAATGCATCCCAAAATTGAGCAATATGTCCAGAGACCCCTGAGAGCTGAGGCAATTATAAACAGAAAAAAAGCCTGTTTTGTTATTAGTGTATAAATTTCAATATCAAAAGTTTTAGCTACAGTTTAATAAGGAAATTGAAAGTGGCAAGTCCAAGGTAAAGAGAACTATAACATTGTTTATAATTCTATAATTGCTCATAATATGTTCTTCATGCTTCTCCTCACGTGAAGAATGCCACCACGACTCTTCAGTGATTTTAAAATCTTTTAAAAAATAATAAACGTTGTTTAGTTTTTTAAGACTCTCCTGCATGTTCACGGTGGATTTTGATCATATCGGCCCACCCTTTACCTCCTCAAATATTTCTCAGATCTCTTCTGTACATGGCGCCCTCTCAAATGCATGTCCTCAGTCTTTGTTTTAATATACTACTGAGTTCACTTAATACTGTCTGTAGAGCCTGGCAAATGACCGTTCACTAAATTATGGGCAACATAACAGTGGTCCTACACACAAGAGAAAATGAGTCTCCCTTCTCAGCACTGCCATCAGCCAATATATCATTCTCCAGCAACTTGTTTATGAAAACTGAAATGTTTTTTTCTGCTTTTTTTTACTATGTATTTATTGCTTGAGATATCCATATATGTGTGTAATGTGGTTTTGATCAAATCTGTCACCACCCTCTTCCCTTCAACTCTACCCATACATTCCCATCCCTTTTGGAAATAAAAACCTCGAAAGTAGCTCATATGCATTTGTTTGCTGGAGTATATCTATAGAAATAAACAAGTATGCTTGAAAGCAAAAGGATAAGATTCAAATAAGCAATGGTAAGTCTTGACATATTACTCTAATTTACTTTTCTATATTTTTGCAATATTATTGCGAACCCAGTGCTAACCCCCTGTCCATACTACCTCAATTTCCCAAGTCTAACACAAATCTCAATATTCTGGAATTACTGTTCATACTCACATAACCACATAGGTTCCTAGTTTTTGCTACCTTCCTTCAGCATTTCAAAAGGATAAGTTATTGGTTAAAAGCAAAGAAAGCAGCAAGAGATGGTTTGTTTGTTTATTTTCTATTTTATTTTATTTTTTCCACTGTGTGTCTTTGGCTTGAATGCTTTGACCTTTTTTTTTTTCTAACTCACACAGCTTGTTTACAGGCAATAATTCTCAAAGAACTGGAAGATTCTAATAGACACAGCAACATTAAAAAAATAAAAGGAATCATTGAAAACATTTGTGAATTTAGTGTTTCTGTGAAATTTCAAAAGTATGAAAGCATGAATGATAATCTTTGAATAACAAGAGATTCTAATCTTTGAGCTGTGACATTTATTTCATGATTAATTTCTCTTACTGATTGAAAGGATTAAAGAAGAGAAACTCACGTCATTGAGAGAGTGAAACTGGCTGAGTGCAATGTCTACATGAGGTGATCTGAGCAGTATTAGATTCTGTATGTCCATCTTTGGGACAAGAAGCTACATTCTGAAACATTGTGTCCTAACTTCCTGTATCTATACTACAAGCTGATCTAGAAAATTTCTTGTCCAAATTTTACACAGACTCTCTCTCAATCTCTCTCTCTCTCTCTCTCTCTCTCTCTCTCTCTCTCTCTCTCACACACACACACACACACACACACACACACACACACAAACACAAACACACACACATTATTTATATCCACTCTGAAATTTGTTATAAATCTATATATTTTGGACCAAATCTTAGGAATTTGGATCTATTGTGAATTCTCTGTTTATTCTCTGTTTAGTTCTATTCCCCATTTTTTGATTGGGTTGTTTAGGTTTTTTTTTTCCTTTGGTGGTTAGCTTCTTGGGTTCTTTATATATTTTGGATATTAGTCCTCTATCAGGTGTGGGGGTTAGTGGAGATTTTTTTCTCAATCTGTAGATTGCAGAAGACAAGGTATCAAGTGAGGTAGGGGGTTCCCATCTCATAGTCAAAAACTCTGACCCATAATTGTTCCAATCTGAAAAAAATGCAGGGACAAAAATGGCAAAAATACTACGGTAAAGGAGGTCCTGCAACAAACCCAAAGTGGGATTCAGCTCAAGGGGAGGTCCTAAGACCTGATGCTTTTACTGAAGGAATGGTGTGCTCACATAAAGGGGCTGATCATGACTGCCCTCCCAAAGACCCAATAAGCAGCTGAAAGAGTCAGATGCAGATATTTATACCCAACCAATGAACAGAAGCTGCTGAGTCTTGTGGTTGAATTAGGGAAAAGCTGGAAGAAGCAGAGGAGGAGGGCGAGCCTGTAGGAGGTCCTGTACTCTCAATTAACCTGGACTTTTGAGATCTCTCAGACACTAGGCCACCAACCAGGTAGCATATACCAGGAGATATGAGACCCCCAACACATATACAGTAGAGGAGTGCTGGGTCTGGACTCTGTCAGAGAAGATGTACCTAACCCTCACCAAACTGGAGGCCCCAGGGAGTGTAGAGTTCTGATGGGGGTGGGGAGTAGGAGGTGGGGGTTGAGACATCTTCGTGGAGATGAGAAGAGTGTGGGTGTAGTCAAACCTAGATAGGGATAAAATCTGGACTGTAAAAATAGATTGAAAAAATTAATAAGAAAGAAAGAAAGAAAGAAAGAAAGAAAGAAAGAAAGAAAGAGAGAGAAAGAAAGAAACTTGGATCTAATTTATCTCAATCACACCCTACATACCTGTCTCTAAAATAGAGACTGCACTTTGATAACCAGTTCTCATAATTTCTCCTAAGTAGCAAAGCAGCAGCTCGGTGAACAGTGTTCAACTGTCCCTCCTGTCTGGCCAGATGCAGCTCTTCCCACAGATGGTAGCTTGGTGGTACAACTCATATTGTTCACTCAGGACCTTTGTCACCACAGCAACAGCCCATGAGCCTTTAGTATCCAATATCAGATCTGGTCTATCATCATTCCTCTTCTCTTGTAGAGATCATGCTTAGGTTTGGAGCCTGATCTGATCTCAAATGGCTGAACTAACGAAAGCTGCCCTATCAAAACACAGAGTGTCTTTTCATCCTTCTGTTGTAGCATCTAGTTTTAAAACTATAGAGACCAAAAGATTTGAGATGTAAAATGGCTTAGAATTTTTATAGAAATGAAGATAAATTAAAACAATGATTTAGAGTATTGCTGCTTTCAAAAGCATTTGGGTTAAGAGAGTTTTAGACTACTTATTAAAGTTTTGTTTGATCTTTAAATGACAATTAAATGATACTTTATGATATTGATGAGTAATCTAAAAAATAAACTTAATTAGATGTTATTTTATAACCATATCAGATATGTTAATATTTCAAACATCATAACATGAGGGACTTCTGGACCCAGTATTATCCATAATGACAGCAAAGCAGACACAGAGAGGTGTTACCAAAAGGGGTGGAAAAGAGGCACTTGCTAAAACTTGGTAGCACAGTCTACCACATACTCACAACGACCTATTAGAACTGTTCCAGCTATGATTTAAACCTTAGTGTTTTTTCATTTCTGTCATATATTGCAGAAACAAATTTAGGAAAATATTTTAACCCTCTGAACCACTCTTCTCTTGAAGAAAGTGTGCATATGATGAAAATTTCTGTTCAGGATTTCTGTGAGGTTTAAAGAAAGCAACAACATAAATGAATGCACTTTATAAACAACAAAGCATGGTATAAATAATACTGGCCAGTCACCTTTATGCATTCTATTGAGTGATGGAGGCATTTCTTAAATGCCACAAGAGTCAAAGAAAATTTGTGCAAGAATAAACTTTTAAAATATTGAAATGGCTCTTCATGTTTCCTTCTAACTCTCCATAGCCCATATGAGTGTATCCATAATAATAGTAATAAGTTTCAGTTTTAAATGTTCATGGAACAGGGATTCCCTGCATTAGTGACCAAGGACTGAAACTCGTGTCAATGAGATATATAACATTACTGGGAAACTCTAACCGAGCACTTCCTGAGAGTGATGTGGTGTCATGAGTGAGAAGTGGGAGAGAATTGGAACTGTCCAAATATTGAGATTCAATTGCCATAACACACTCAGAGGCCTTGTCAAGGAGTGGAGTGCTGGTGAAGAATGTGACCTGATGCCTTTAGGCAGTAGTCCTCCAACTCCAACCTAATGAATACGTACTCATAATTATTTCTCAAATAGATTTTATCTAATTTTAAAGAGGATAATTTATACCACTTGTATAAAATGCATTAACTTTCATTAAAATATTCAACATTAGCAGAACTTTGAACAGAATACATTTCTTGGTTTCTCAGTCATACATATTTATAGTATTAAAAATCTTCAGTTGTTTTAGTAATAGAATTCCTTTATCATAGATCCGAATACTAATTTTAGTATGCTCCTATAGTAACAAGTGATGTACATGGGAAAATGCATTTACATTTTGTATTTTATGGGGTTTGTACACATTTCTTCATTATTATATATTTTTAAATTATACTTTGCTTTTCAGGTGAAAGCATTCTATTTCCTTTGTGTTATTTCTTTTTCCTTTCACTAGTTTAAACTACAAGATCTTGGGAGGTATTCATCACATTCTGTTGAAGTCATGAGAGGGTCTCATCTTAGCATTCTAACATGCTGTGCATTATTTTAGGTGGTTTTGTTTTATTTTGGTTTTTACTGATGGCTCTTTCATTTGACAGTGTTAGCAAGGGAGTTGGGGAGAAATCATTGATAAAAGCCGGTTCTTTGCTAGGGTATTTTGCCAACACGGAAGAGAGATGGCAACAACCAAGGGGTACACATGGTTCCATGTGTGGCAGAGGAATGCCTTGTTGGGCGTCAGTGGGAGGAGCGGTCCTTGGTCCTGTGAAAGCTCAAGAGATGCCCCAACAAAAGGAAATGTGTGGGGCAGTTGAGAGTGGGGCAGGTGGAGGTGCATATATTTGAGGCAGGGGTGGGAGGAGGGGTTGGGGGTTTTCAGGGAGGGGGGAAACTGGGAAACGTTTAGCATTTGAAATATAAATGAAGATTATATTCAATAAAAAAAGAAAAGAGATGGCAAACACTTAAATTATATTTATATTAAATTGTATTATTTTAATATGTACATGTATTTAATATTATATTTATAATACATTGTTTTACTTCAGCATCAAGGAGGGCTCTAGAAAATGACAACATAAATCATCATAAGTCAGTGTACCGTGTTTTAAAGTGGAATGTTCTCTAATTGTTCACATATTAGAGAACTGGTTATTAGTGCAGTGATATTAAGAAGTGGTGAGACCCTTAAGTGGTAAGATTTATCAAGGTGTCATTACTGGCTCTTCTACCTGATTCTGGCTTCCTCTCTGGAAAATCAATGCCATCATCTTTCTTATTGTATTCCAATTGATGCAGAACCATGTACTAGAAAGTCTTTGCCTAAGCTAGTACCTTGCTTAAATTTCAGCCTCCAAAACTATTAATTGCATTGCTAATCAGACCTTTATTCTGTATGAGTTACTCAGCCTCGTGTACCTCATTATAATGACAGAAGACAGTCTAATAAGTAATATCTTTTACAAATGTGGATGAGATCCAACTATTGTTCATCTTATATTCAGAATCCCCATAGAAAACTCTGCACTCAAATACAGTTCCCTTCATTTTGGAAATAAGAAACTCCTTAGAACCCAGATATCCCTCAACAGTGGAATGGATACAGAAAATGTGGTATATTTACACTATGGAATACTACTCAGCTATTAAAAACAATGAATTCATGAAATTCTTAGGCAAGTGGGTGGAACTGGAGACTATCATCCTGAGTGAGGCAACCCAATCACAAAAGAATACACATGGCATGCCCTCACTGGTAAGCACATATTAACCCAAAAGCTCGGGATACCCAAGAAACAATTCACATATCAAATGATGCCTAAGACCCTGGTCCTGGAAAGGCTCAGTGCAGCAGTGTAGGGGAATACCAGACAGGGATGTGGGAAGGAGTGATCAGGGAACAGGGGGAGGGAAGAGGGTTTATGGGACTTTGGGGGAGGGGGGATCAAGGAAAGGGATATCACTTGAAATGTAAATAAAGAATATACTGAATAAAAAAAGGCAGGGGGAAGAAACTCCTGAGAGAGGAAATGTGTACCAGAACACAGGACTGCTTGATTCACAATGCTGTGCTACTTTAATTCCTGGCTCATGTTGTTAAATTAGACTGTAGTGTGAGAATAAATGTTATCCACTAGAAAAATAACCCAGAAATTGAAAGGATGAGGGCTGCAGGCTAGAAAGGTCCCTAGCGCCCTTTCCCATCTCACCTCCTGCAGAGAAGCTGAGGCAAGGGCAGGCACCGCTGCGCTGGCCCCGTATGTACATATGTGACCCTGGGCCCATAGGAAATGTGTAACTGGTAACGCCTGTATAACCCTGTTCATGGCAGCCACGTAAGTGGAAATGACTTAACTAGTTTATTCAGCCTCTATAGGAAACTGATTGGTTCTCAGAGAGCGCAGGCTCGGATAATTTAAACTGATTGGCTTAGAAGCTATGGAGTGGCTTGTGTTAGGCGGGTTCTGTTATAGGCCTATAAAAGCTGCCCCAATTCTGCATGCGTGGTTCACAGTCACCTACCCCGTGTGGGGGAATGGCTGTGACCCCAGAGCTCTGGAATTAAAATCCTCCTGCTATTTGCATCAAGACTGTTTCTCATCTCAAGGCATGGGATGCTGGGGTGCTTCCCCCCCACCATTTATTTTTCAGGTCTTACAAAATTATCACTTAGCTTTTCTTATTCTGATCACCAAGGAATCCACATTTCAACTATTAGCTACAAGCCTTCTGTGCTATAGGGAAGTAGAAGTACAGTGGGTAAATGTGAATAAACAACTGAAATCACATGACAAAATGACATTTTCTCCTAGGCTTGTTGATGCTGAGTGCCATGGACTGCCAAGGAGTTCACTACAAGTCTTCCAATTGGGATGTTAAAACATCTAGATGGAAGCTAAAGTATCAGAGACAATCTGATTGTTCTGATCTTTACTCCAGCACAATCTTTGCTGATGACTTTGTGAACAAAGGATTAAGCTGACCACTACAAAGGGAATTGAACTTTGGATGCAGGACTTACTTAAGGGTGTTGTTAAGAAGAGAGGGAGAGGGTTTCTTCTACTCTATTAGAGAATGGAAACTTAGTTTTACCCTAAGGTTAGTAAGAAAAAATTCTATTAGAGGACATACTGTACATATTATATATACCTCAGAGTTTGTAGAAAACTGAAGACTATTGACTTTTACTTAAAGGATCAAAATGTAAGGGGCAAGAGCTATGATTGCCCAGGCATTCAAATGAAAACAAAGCTATTAGTTTAAAAATGATAGGTGGCAACTCGTGTATTTAGCCTCCAACTGAGGAGGTTAGCTGAAAAGATCAGAATACCCCAGTGAAATGTGCATGTGTGTCTACACACTACATTCCTATCTACAGGTGAGGTGGCCTAGTTACTAACTAGAACTGATGCATTCACCTACTTTAGGTGAATTGGCAGGAAATAATTAGATGCTGCGATAACTAATGGTATTCATCAAGGTGGTTAGAAAAATCCAGAAATCCAGATTGTGAGCAAAACCGTGTTTCTGTTTATATCATAATTGTAATTATCTTAAAAATGCCCAGTATGTATCTGTTCTTACTTACATACACACACACACACACACACACACACACACACACTTGATCCCTCCTTAAAGTCATTAACAATCAATGGCTTTGTGGAATGATATACATAGTAAAGAGAATAATCCAAAGACAAAAGAAAAGACTTAGTAGTATTTTATAAACTCACATTCAGATGCTAACTAATGGACACATTGGATATCTGGAGTAAGAGTGAGTAGAAAAGCCATGAAATTCAGTCATTCTGAAAAGAGAAAATCTTGGGGGAAGATAGAACATGGGCCACAGTGACCATGAACATCTACGTGTAAATTCAAATCTTCCAACCTATTAGCATTAGGTAATTCAGTTCACTGAACAGTCTTATTATGGTTCTTGTTGTGCTAAAATGACTTCCTATTTGGATCTCTCTGAAGACTAGATGATACAACATAGGACAGTTGTAAGAGTAGGCCCTAGCATAAACACATGGCAAAAATACAGTTGTCTAGTTAGTTACATTGTAATCCAAATTGTTCTTTTCACAGAATAGAGAAAATTTTTTCTTTCTCTTTTATTGGAAATCACACTGTACAAAATACAAAAGCATGCTATCTCCAGGCAAAGCTTTCTTAAAAGAAAGACTTGTGTGTAATAACAGTTCTATGTGGCCAAGGGGAAAAGCCATGTGCTTTGAAGCCATCATGTGGTATTTCTATCACCTTGAGAAAAATAATCTATCAATCGTGTTATTTTTCCATCAGCTATAAAACAAGATATAAGAACAGATTTTTCCACCACAAATCTGGATGATATATATATATCGGCTCTTCCATACTTTGTGGTAGACAGAAGGTTCTCAAGACAAGCATTATTTTCATTTAGTAGTACTGATGTTAGATAAGAAAGGTGCAATGAGATGATCTTTGGAGCAGACAGTGTTTTCAGAATACTCATGTTGACAGCCTGACTGTGAGTATGGTTAAATTCTTCTCAGTATGCAATTAGGGAAAAAAGAAAACTTAGAAAGAAAGTGGATCAAAAGTAGATACATGTACCAAGAAAATGATACTCAAGGTGCATAGAGCCCGTGAGGCCTACCTACGCTGTACTGAAAGCTATTTTGAATTAAATTTCTGTAAAAACAAGACAAAACTAGACAAAATATTGAATTGGGCCAGCAAACCCCTTCTGTAACAGAATCATTTTTCAAGGTATCTGCTTTTGTGGATTTCAAATGATCATAGTCTTTAAAAGAAAATCATTGAGGATGGAGGACAGTTTGTGTGAAGTGGGGACAGGGAGTAGGGGGTACTGAGATCAGGATTTAAGTGAATAAATAAATGAAAGTAAAAAGGAAGAATGAATGAATGAATAGAAAAAATTTAAAAGGGGAAGAGAATCATTGTCAAAGAATGCCAAGTTAAGGAGAAAGGGACAGGGATTTGTAGATACTCTCATTTGGGCAATTTCCAACTGCTTACTTTGCAAGAATGAGGAATTGTCATTATTATTGAAATTTACCCAATGGAAATGAGAGGGCAAAACTCCATTATCTTGGGCTGAAAATATTGAGGAGCCTGTATCCTAGAAGCAAGTGACAGATAAGCTTTTAAATGTGCTTCAGTACTGATTTAGCGTCTTTGTGATTTCTTCCAAGCCAATCCCACTTTAGTCCAATTTGGCAAAGGGATGGGCACTTATAAAATATCCTGCCTTTGAAAATAAAAGTACTGAAAAGCTTCAAAGAGCATATGGAATGAAATCTTTATGGGTGTATGTAATACATAAACCCAGCTCGAATGAGCAAAGTCCTTATCACTACTTAAAGATATGTGTGCAAACATTGACACTATTTTTACTTGTTTTTCATAACTATTCTCTAATTAAAATGTCTTCTTTTATTAGAAGAAAAATGTTGAAAACATACAAAAGCTGTTTCACTTCTCTCTGTTTCATCAAGTTAACTAGCACATGTCCTTCTCAGAGCAGAGTGAGAATTTTGGACTTCTCAGTGTTTACTGTAATTTATATTTCTTCACATTTAGCCTCTACAGAATTTACAACAGAGAAAATAAATATTTTGTTTCTTCTCAATACTTAAACTTACTGTAAATTCATTATTTCTAAAATGTGTTTCTAAAACTTTTTTCAAGTAAAAATATATTCATATTTTCTTAATCTATCAGAAATAGATACAGATCAGTTGAAAGGAATGTTTGCCTAGAAGCAATCTAACTGTATTATATTTTATATAGTATTAATTGAAAAACAAATATTAAATTAGAAAAGGCCAAAGTGGTTAAATTTGCATTAAACAGAAAACAATGAGAGTTGAAAAATAAGTAAACAGTCAATAGCACTGACTAGGCATCTAATTCAGTGAAGTCATTGTATAGGAAGAAAAGTTATGGCTTATAGTTAAGGGAGGAGAGAGATCAGGGGCATTTCCAGCATCTGGCTATTATAAATAAGGCTGCTGTGGACATAGTAGAATGTGTGTCCTTGTTACATATTAAAGCATCTTTTGGATATATGCCCAGTAGTGGTATAGCTGGGTCTTCAGGTAGAACAATTTCCAAATTTTGAGGAAGCTCTGGATTGATTTCTAAAAGTATTCCTCTTTCTCTACACCCTTGCCAGTATCTGTTGTCACCTGAGTTTTAAAAAAAACAAACAAACAAACAAAAAAACCTAACTTTTTAAAATTTATATTTTCCTTATTTACATTTCAATTGTTTTCCCATTTCCAGGTCTCCCCTTCAGAAACCCCCTATCTCATCCCTCCTCCCCCTGCCTCTATGAGAGTGCTCTCCAACCCATCCATCAACTCCCATCTTCACACCCTGACATTCCCCTACACTGAGGCATGTAAGACACTCAAGCCCAAGGGCCACTCCACCCACTGATGTCTCACAAGGCCATCCTCTGCCAGAGCCATGGGTCCCTCCATTTGTACTCTTTGGTTGGTGGTCCAGTCCCCAGGAGCTTCAGGGAGTCTGGTCAGTTGACACTCTTGCTTCCCCCATGGGGCTGCAAACACTCTCAGCTCCTTCAGTCCCTTCTCCAGCTCCTCCATCATTAACACTGCTCTCATTCCAATGGTTGACTGCAAGCATCCACCTTGTATTTGCCAGGGTCTGGCAGACCCTCTAAGGAGACAGCCATATCAGGTTCCTGCCAGCAAGCACTTCCAGGCATCCACAATAGCATTCAGGTTGGGTGACTATATATGGGATGGATCCCACAGTAGGGTACTCTCTGGATGGCCTTTCCTTCAGTCTCTGCTTCATGCTTTGTCTCCTCCATGAGTATTTTGTTCCCCGTTCTAAGAAGCACTGAAACATCCGCACTTCAGTCTTCCTTTCTTGAGCTTCATATGGTTGGTGAATTAAATCTATAAATACTTATCAGTGAGTGCATACCGTGTGTGTTCTTTTGTTACTGAGTTACTTCACTCAGGATGATATTTTCAAGTATTATCCTCTTGCCGGCAAATTTTATGAAATAATTGGTTTTAATAGCTGAGTAGTATTCCATTGTGTAAATGTACCACATAGTCTATATCCATTCCTCTGTTGAAGGACATCTGGGTCCTTCCAGCTCCTGGCTATAGAGCAATAGTGATAAAATCTGCATGGTATTGGTACAGTGACAGGTGGATAGATAAAGGAAATAGAATTAAAGACCCAGAAATGAAGCCACAAACCTATGGTTACTTGATTTTTGACAAAGAAGCTAAAACCAATTCTTATCTTCCTGTCCAAAGCTCAAGTTCAAGTGGATCAAGGACATTCACATAAAACCAGATACACTGAATCTAATAAAAGAGAAAGTGGGAAAAGCCTTGATCACATGGGCACAGGGGGAAAGTTTCTGAACAGAACACCAGTGACTTTTTGATCTTTGTCATTCTGATTGGTGTAAGGTGGAACCTCAGGGTTGTTTTGATTTACATTTCCCTGATGACAAAGAACACTGAACACTTCCTTAAGTGCTTCTTGGCCATTCTAGATTTCTAACTGGAGAATTCTGTTTAATTCTGTACCCCTTTGGGACAGGTTCAGGCATGGGAAAAGATGGGAGAGAAGTCCAGAGGTCCATGAGAAGGAGCAGAAATATGTAGCAGTGGGGCATGGGAGTGCAGGGAACAGGAAAAACCACTAAAAAGTCCCAGAAGCTAGGGATGCTAGAGACTCCCAGGACCCAATGGGAATGACATTAGCCAAAATATTCCAAAGAGGGGGGATAGAACCTGAAGAGACAACCTCCAGTACATAAGCACAACCTCCAGTAGAGGGAAGGGGCCACTCACCCATATCAAAAATTTTAACCCAGAATTGTACCTGTCTAAAGGGAGTGCAGAGACAAAAGCATCCATCCCATCTGCACACACCAAGCCCAGACACTATTTCTAATGCCCAAATAGTGGTTGGAGATAGGAACCTAAAGGCCATCCTCTAGCACCTAAGATAGATGGACACACTCACAGCTAACCACTGGACTGGGCCCAGCTACATTTGTAGCAGAGGATTGACTTATCTGGCATCAATGGGAGGGCAAGCACTTGGCCCTGTGGAGCCTTGCAGCCCCATTAAAGGGGGATGCTAGAAGGACTAGGCAAAAGTGTGTGGGTGGTCATGGGAGTACCCCTTTAGGGGCAAAGGGGAGGTGGGGATGTGATGGGGAATTTGAGGAGGGGAGACCAGGAAGGTGGACAACATTTGAAAGGTAAATAAATAAAATAATCAATTTAAAAATATAAAAATTAATTAAGGGAAGAGATGATTCAAAATATTTTATAGGAAGAATTGCATGGCATTATTCTCCATTTTGTCTATGAACTGAAGGGTAAAATATCTATTTACCCCAGGGCCTAAATAAGTCTATCCTTTTGAACACAAGTACTGAACTCTCCAGCAGAAAAGTGCACAACTCAAAACAGGCATTGTTGTTCACTGACTATATAGATGGCTATTTTAAAAAAATTCCTACCTCTGGTTTCTATCAGCTACCATGCTTGAGGGAAAGAAAGTAAATAAAAATACCATCTATTTCAATGGAACTCCAATACTTCTACTGGATTTCCCATGTAACAACTTCATATTTTTTGGTATATTCTCATAAAATATATTTAATTGTTTTGAGTAGCCTCTTAAGAAGTAAATTTCTTCAGAAGTAAATATAATACATATATATATATACATATACATATATATGTTACATTAACCTACAGTTGAGGGAATATGGTTTGTGAATAAGATATAATCTCTTCAGAAGTAATTATAATACATATGTATATATATATACTAATACAGATTATATATATATATATATATAATTTCTATATGTTTTATTTTTCAAAATCAGTCCCCATATTGCATGTAATCTAAATATTTTCCAAAAGAAAATACCAAACAATTTCTCTACAACATACAAGATTCCAAATTCTGTTCTGACACCACTATGGAGATTTTATTTTTCTTTTGTCACCTGTCCTTTATATTATAAAACTTTTCTCTAGTAAGAGCAAAGGGAAGCACTCAAGAGGCACTCAGATTTTACAGGGGTTCAAAAGAATCTGCTTTCCAAGAAACACTGAGCACAAGGATTCTACATCATGACAAGGATGTGATGCTTTCAGAATGGCTGGCATCTACTGAGAGTGGCAGAAGATAAGATCATTAGTGTGGTTGGATGAATGATAATAGCCTTGAATGGCAAAATTAAAGGCAGATCCCTTTAGCTTGTGGAGCAAAAGATAGATAACCAACCAGTAATTATATTTCAACAGAGAAATAAAGTGATTGTATCTTCTTACCAAAAAGGTATCTTACAATAGACTCATGAAGGAGAGTGCATCCACAATCAGGAACTTGACTGGGAAGCTCTAAAATAGACCAATCTGTGGAAGAATGGACATGAGAGCAAGAAACATAGATGGATGAAGATGGAGGATTACTAATACTTGTGGTGTCTGGGTGTGGGACTTAAGAGTAAAGCTGCAGATGATGACTTGAGTTCTCTGGTCCTGATGGTTGGGACAGACTGAGCAAGCTGTGGAAGAATACTTGCGTGTGTGGCAAGGAGAGCCTTTCAATGCAAAAATCCAATTTCTTTGCACATTTCACTTCTAATATAAATGTTCTTCACTCAAAAGTTCTTAGTGAATTTTAACCTTTAAAATATCCTGTTTGCAAAATCCAACAGCTGCTGCAACCAGAAGACTACATTTCTGAATCTGCAATATTTCATTTTCTAAGAACCCATTTTAAAAACAAAATTAGTACAAAAATTAAACAATGGCAAAAAAGCAAAGTTGTAATAGAATTAGCAACACTACATTTGTGTAAAAATGGATTTGAAAGGGCCTGGGGAGACAGCTGGAGATGTCTGGTATGTTTGTCTGTTAAGCCAGGACCTGAGATTGATCCACAGAATTCACACTAAAAAAAAAAATGTTGTGGTGATGTATGTTTGTTGCCCTGTAATAGAAGGTGGAGGGTGGAGATACCTGGCACTTGCCTGCTATCCAGCCTTGCCTTATTAATGAATTCTAGGCCAGTGAGAGATGCTCTTTCAGAAAGGTGGATGGATGATCTGTAGAAACATCTCAGCAGTTAAGAGCACATGATACTTTTGAAAAGATTATAGGTTCAGTTCCCAGATTACATGTGATAAGTAACAGTCACATGGAACTCAGTTCTAGGAAATCTGTCTCCATTTTCAGACCTTTGTGTGTACCAGGCATGCAGATGGTCCACATATATTCTTACATGCAAGAATTCAGGAATACACACACACATACACACATGAAATGCATACATACATACATACATACATAAATACATACATAATACATACATATATACATACATATACACACACATACTTAAATGTGCATAATTCCTGAGGTTCAAAAGCAAAGACTTTTGCTTCAGGTTGCTGTGTACTTGTGCTTGCTTGTATATGTACACTTTCACATACATGTGCACACATAAAAGTCTTCAAAACAAGGGAGGTGGTTGAGTGGCAGAATGCTTGCCTAGCATACACATGGCCCTCAATTCAATCTCTAGTTCTGGAAACAATTTACGGACATGAGATAATATGGCTACATACATGATATTTGTATATCATGATGTAAACATTTCTATTTTCTTCCCCTAGAATATGATGCCTCTTATTTGATTTAAACTGTTTATTACAAGTAACCATTATTTCAAAACAATGGCCTTCTTGATACTGAGAGTGCTGTGTTATCCAAGGCATATGTAGGATTGAAGCATCTGCTTCAGAACGGGGAACAAAATAATCCAGACAGGTAGAGGAAGGGAGGATCCTGGAAGGAAGAGAGGACAGGGAGGGAAAAGGGGGGCCAGGATCAGGTTTGGGAAGAGACAGGGGAGAAGTACAGATGGTCAGAAAATTGACCAGAGATGTGTAGAAGTGGAGGATGGGGAACTAGAGGCAGCCACTAGAAAGTCCAAGATGAACCTGTAGGGACCATATCCAGAGTTTAGGCACAGCCCCTGGTTGAGGAATGGGGCCACCCACCCATCTTAAAAATATTAACCCAGAATTGCTCCTGACTGAAGGGAATGCACAGACAAAGCGTGGAGCAGAGACTGAAAGAAAACCCATCCAGAGACTGTCCCCCACCCCCAGAGATCCATCCCATCTGCAGACACCAAACCCAGACACTATTGCTGATGACAAGAAGCACTTGCTGACGGGAGCCTGGTATAGATGTCCCCTGAGCGGTTCTGCCAGAACCTGACCAATACAGATGTGGATGCTCAAAGCTAAACATCCAACTGAGCATGGGGACCGACCACAGTGGAGGAGTTAGGAGAAGGACTGAAGCAGCTGAATGGTGTTTGCAACCTCATAGGAAGAACAGTATCAACCAACCAGATTCCCTTCCCTCCAGAGCTTCCAGGATCTAAACCACCAACCAAAGAGTATTCATGGAGGGACCCATGGCTCCAGCTGCATATGTATCAGAGGGAGAGGAGGTCCTTGGTCCTGTGGAGGTTTGATGCCCCAGAATAGGGGAATGCTAGGGCAGTGTGGCAGGAGTGGGTGGGTAGGGGAGTACCCTCATAGAAGCAGGGTGTTAAGTGGAATAAGATAGGGGGTTTGCAGAGGGCAAACTGAGGAGGACAACATTGAAATATAAATAAATAAAATAATCAATAAAAAGAAAGAGAAAATAAATAAATAAATAAATAAATAAATAAATAAATGGCACATGTGCTTCTAACTCGCCACAGTACTCTAGCTTGTTTTGGTTCAGTGGTTAAAATAACACCTCACTTCCTATTATGTAGATCTCAAGTATGATCTTACTCATATTCCCACATGAATTATTTGAAAACAAAATAATAATCCCTATAATTAGTCCTGGGCAATAAGTATTCTGCTCCTATTATTAAACAGTTTATTTTCAGAAAATTGCATTGTATTAGTCTCCTCCCTACAGGACTTTTTCAATGATATGGAATGCATGTGGGGGGGGTGGTATGTGTGAAGGTGTTTGCGTGCATTTTTGTTTGTGTCTGTGTGCTTGCATCTCGGTGTATGTGTATAAATGTATAGGCACACATATGTGTATGTGCATATGTTTGTTTATGTTCATATGTACTTGTGTATGTTTGCTTTATATGTGTGTTTGTGCATGCACATTCATGTGTATGTGTTAATGAGCATGTGTATGTGTGTACCTTTGTGCAAATCACTCACTAGCTCACCACTGCCTTCAAAGATCTTTAAATAGATTTCCCATGCTTTATAAAAATGTGACTGCAAATCCCAGAAACAGAAGTTCAGGGCTTGTTTTAGTGTCAGAATATTCTTCTGTGTTAGCTAATTGGCTTTTCTTCCCTTTCCTTATACCTTTTCTGTCTGTTAAATAGGAAAGGCTGTATTCACTAAACCTTGTAGCAGCATCTTTCCACCCACAGGCAACTTTCCATTGGTATGTTTTCCATTGGTATCAGCTTTTCATTCTAGTATTTACCATTGGAAACAATAGGAATCAAAGTCCCCACCCTTATGGCATAATGAAAGCACATAAATTAATTTCAGTATTATCCATGCCCAGTTATTTCAATGGACACAAGATGAGGAACTCTTCAGAAGGGTGATATACCAGAAATTTATCTGTCATCAGCATGAACCATGCTATCATGAGTGAACAGAGACAATTGTTAATTTCTAGTTGTCCCTACACTCCTAAACATATGTGAGCAGGTGGATAGCTATAAACTGCTTCACAGGGTCTGATGGAGTACTTATTAGCATATTCCTGTGCCACTTATGATTTGAAGACAATTTAGATAATGATCAAATATTAATATTCTGCAAGTAATCTCAAACAATATCACACACACAGAGAACATATAACTTTAACACTAAAGGTACACTTATGAATTTAAATCTTGGCTCAACTAACAACACCACTAGAAACAATACCAGACGTATTTATTATTCTTGAACATTTCAATAAGGCTGTCTATAGTTATGTGGAGATTTAATACCATTGAAATCTTGGATATCATTCATCTTTACTTTGTTCTGGAAATATCTGATAAGAATCTATGAGAATGAGTTAGTAAAAATCCTAGTCTAAGAGCTATGAAAGAAAGAGTTAAGTTGATGGGTGTGGGGCTAAAAAGCCAAGTACCCCATATGGAATAGGGTCTAGCAGGCAGGAGTGTGGGCAAGGAGAGTGGATATAGAAGAGAACGTAAAAGTATAAAATTGGCAAGGATTGGGAATATATTACTAATAAGACACATTTCCTTGCAAATTTTGTAGTTTGAGCAGACTATAAATAATGTGTGATCACAGAAATTCTCAGAAAGTGAACCTATAGCTTCTAAGCAGAAGTGTTGTGGCAGAAAATAAAGGCTAAATTTCAAGTCAAATAATTCAGTTATACCAGGAGGATTAGGTTGACCTTGAAAGGATACACAGTCAGGACTTTTTTCATGTCCTCAGATACATACTGACAAACTTAAAAGATGACCTGAGTGCTTCCTAGCACAAATATTTCATGATGTCATTCTCTTGAGCTCTTCTCTGATGAATAAGAGTACTCGAGCTAAAAATCAGAGGACTCCTAAGAAAGATTCAATGCAGAAATGCCCTCTGGAAAATTGAATCAATGTATTGTGGGACTCACAAGGTCTCAAGAATCCACCCACACTTTTACAACTGCTATAATGTCTTGCTTCCATATGCCACGTAGCAGAGCAGCCATGCTCAGGGAGTTGGAATGATAGTGGAGAGAAAATTCCTTAAAAGAATATAGTGATTATAAAATCTACATGTCACAGACATTGCTCTTCCTTTCTAAACACCCGTGTCCATGTGCTATAATTCTTTTTCTATGGTATTTCTTTATAATTTTTTATTTATGCTGTGTGCTATCCTGTGGGAATATTTCCTTTCCTGTTTCTGTTTAACTTATACTTATGCCTTTACTTTCAAAAAGTACTTTACTTTCAGTATATAGATAAAATGTGGGCTAAAAACAGTTCTTAATTTTTATATGACATATGACAGTAAACTCTGATGTCCTCATCACAACCAACTTCCCTGCATGACATTAATGAAATAAGTAAGACACATACATAAGTTGATGGGAAAATGGGCCTTTTCCAGAAATAGGCTAATCATCTTTAATAACTTTAATAAGGTTAGTTGAGGTGATTAAATTGATTTTTGCCTTATGTAACAGTTTAACATTTTGAATAGCAAAGTAATATTTATAGAAAGCCAGCATGAATACATGATTCTGACACATAGCATTGTGCTTGGTTAATACCATTTACTCTATCCTGACAGTTGGTAGTCTCTGTGTATTTGAAAGTGCTCCCAGGGACCAACCCACCAACCAAAGAGTATACATGGAACAACCCATGGTTCCAGCCACATATGTAGCAGAGGATTGTCTTGTTAGACATCAATGGGAGGAGAGGCCGTTGGTCCTGTGAAGGCTTGATGCCCCAGTGTAGAGGAATGCCAGGACAGGGAAGCAGGGGGAGGGGTGATGGGTTAGAGGGTTGTTGGAGGGGAAACCAGGAAAGGAGATAACATTTGAAATGTAAATAAAGAAAATATCTAAAAATAATTAAAAAAAATACATGAGCAGTGTTTTTGGCAAAAGGGTTGGGGTAGCTGGAAAGATTTTGATTAGAATGCTAATAGTATTGACATTGATTGTGAGAGATAAAAGGCTACTGGGGCTGTGAGGAGGGATCTGAGCTGAAGGCACTTGTTGCCAATACTGATGGGCTGAGCTCAGGCCTTGGAACCCACGTAGTAGGCAAGAATGAGACCTCTGCAAAGTTTCTTTCAAACCCCATACTGGTGAAATGATGCAGTAACATCTCTCTCCCACTTTGCCCAACCCTTCACAAAATAAAATCAAAAAACAAACAAATACGTAAATAAAAAAGAGTACTATTACTGATAGACTGTGAGGTTAAGAAATGGAGAGAAGCTGGGCGGTGGTGGCACACGCCTTTAATCCCAGCACTTGAGAGGCAGAAGCAGGCAGATTTCTGAGTTCGAGGCCAGCCTGGTCTACAGAGTGAGTTCCAGGATAGCCAGAGCTACACAGAGAAACCCTGTCTCAAAAAAAACAAAAACAAAAACAAAACAAAAAGAAATGGAGAGAAGAGGACAACAGGCAAGAAATGCATGTGCAATGATTATATTTTATATAGTGCATATTCTGAAATACCAGAAAATAGGATAGATAAAATAATTTATAGGGATGTTCATCTAAACTCATGAAAAGGAACAATGTTTACTAAGAGCAAGAATAGACAAATGGGACCTCATAAAACTACAAAGTTTCTGTAAGGCAAAAGACACTGTCAAAAGGATAAATCGGCAACCAACAAATTGGGAAAAAATCTTCACCAACCCCACATCCGACAGAGGGCTAATCTCCAATGTATACAAAGAACTCAAGAGGTTAGACCCCAGAAAACCAAATAACCCTATCCAAAAATGGGGTACAGAGCTAAACAGAGACTTTTCACCTGAAGAAATTCGGATGGCTGAGAAACACCTTAAAAAATGTTCAACATCACTAGTCATTAGGGAAATGCAAATTAAAACAACCCTGAGATTTCACCTCACACTAGTCAGAATGGCTAAGATTAAAAACTCAGAAGACACCAGGTGTTGGCGAGGATGTGGAGAAAGAGGAACACTCCTCCACTGCTGGTGGGAATGCAAGCTGGTACAACCACTCTGGAAATCAGTATGGCGGTTCCTCAGAAAACTGGGCGTGATACTTCCGGAGGACCCAGCCATACCACTCCTGGGAATATACCCAGAAGAGTCACCATCATGCAATAAGGATACAGGTAAATTATTAAAATGACAAACATGTGAATGTAAAGATCAAATCTGAAAATGTAGAATATACATATGTGTGTCTCACAAAAAAAATGTAGGTGGCTACATTTTTGAGTTGTTGAAATCAGGAGTGTGAAACTGTTGATTCGCTGTCTTGACATATCTTAATTCCACTGTGCCTTGGCTAAGGGGATTGAAAACACCACCGACATTTGTGGAAATCATAAGTTAAATTAGCGAATACATACAAATCTTAAACTTCTTGACACACTGATTCCACAAATGAACTTGCTGATGTTGTTAAGTGTAATATCAACCAGTTTATGTATCATTTCAGGGAAGAATAAAGGAAACACTCATTGTAAATTTACTACTTGCCTTATGATTAGGGTCTTTGTTAAATAAAAAGAAAGATCACATGATGAGTCTGGGATGAATGAGAGAGACTCAATAAAGACACTTTGAGAATATTTAGATAAAGTAAAATTTGCTTTTATTACCTGAGATGAAGTTTTGAGATAAGATCTGTATCGTGGCTATGCAAATAGATGACTTGGACTAAGCCCAAAATGTTTCCTTCTCTGTTCCACCTATTCCCTGGCCTAGGCCTGGAAGTCTCTCACCTCCATACAATCTAATATTCCAAGCTGACTGATTCAATCTGGTTTCTCTTGGCTGCTGACTGAAATGTGTGCCTGCATCCGGGCTGGATCATATAGACCTAGAAGGAACGCAAACTCTATGAAATAGAAGGACCTGTGCAATAAGGGAGATGAACCACAACAAAAGTGTCAATGAGGAGTCAGAGCAGTAAACTTTCAATCTAAGCTTTCTCCTCTATAAACATGTAAACATATAAACATTGGCTAAAGTCAATGGGACACTAAAGGACAAGTGAGCCTTCTTTTATTTCAAACATCACCATCCCCCACACATGTGGAAAATGTGTTAGAGATTAGCATGAAAATGTATCCTAGTCTTCACCTCTCCCTACAGGAAAACAATTGAATATTTCTTAATGAAGCATTAATTAAATTTTAGTATTCAAATCCATAATCCATACTGAGAGTGCAATTTCTGGGCAAATTTTTTCTATGTAAAGATACATCATCTTAACCTAGAAGTTTATTCCTACTAAACTTTTTAATAATTCTGGATAGGCTGTCTACTTTTCAGGTTTTAATATTTTAATTCCCCATGTTTAAGAAATGTGAAGTTATTGATGATGAGAATTAAGATTCAAGAAAGAATATAGGGAGAAACACAAAGAGCAAGTATAGATAAGGACAAGAAAATTAAGTGGGAAAGTGAAAGAGCCAAGAGCAGGCAAAGAGTCAGAAACACACCTACTCCTACCATTAGGTATCCCACCAAAACACAAAGCTAACAGCTATAACACATATGCAGAGGAACTGGTGTATCCCATGCATGCTCCATGCTTGCTGGATCAGTCTCTGTGAGCTCATATAAGTGTTATGGTCTGACCTCTGGCCCCCAGCATAGCTGTAGCCATTGTGTTTCATGCATGCCAGCTATTTCATATTGTTGCTGTAACTTGCCTTACCAGTCATTAACACAGAGAAGTGACTTGGCTCAGAGCAAGAACAGGCTGACCACATATCCTGTTTTGTTCTGTGTATTCTGAATATTCTTTATGAGGTGTGCTAAACTTAAGAAATTCCACAAAGCTTGACATAGGACCCATCAAATCCATGTATAATATAATCTGGTATATTGAAAATATCTTGAGTCAGAGCTGACCACCAGGCAGGCAGCATTTTCTGCACCTGAGCATGAACACATTGTGGTTTTTGTGGGTTTTTTTCCTTTATAAGTTGACAGAAAGAGATATTTGTTGTCATAGTTCAGATAATTCTGAGCTATCACTGGTCTGACCAATATTAGGGTGTGCCCTCAATAAATTATTGTTTAACTGGGATTAGTGTTTGTATAGTTTGTGTGGCAATTCCTGGACCCCAACAATAAGACTTCATTTGTTAATTTTGAGGGCCATGTTCTCCTGGTCTCCACATAGTGGAAAAGTAAGGAAAAACACAAAAATAGCCTACAGTGGCCATTGAAGGTGAGTCTTCTAGAGTGTCTGAAAGCTCTTGAGTTGTCCTTGAAATTCAAAAGCTACACTGGGAAAGTTGTTTTTTACTGAAACTAGTTCTCAACTATAGTCATTCATGTACCCTGGGAATCATCCCATATATATTTACTGAACCCAGACAGTATTGTGGATGTCAACAAGTGCTTGCTGACAGGAGCCTGATATAGCTATTTCCAGAGAGGCCCTGCCAGTGACTGACAAATACAGAGGGGGATTCTCTCAGCCAACCACTGAACTGAGCACAGGGTCCCCAATGGGGGAGCTAGAGAAAGAACCGAAGGAGCTGAAGGGGTTTACAGCCCCATAGGTAGAACAACAATATAAACAAACCAGTACTCCCAGAGTTCCAAGGGACTTAACCACCAGGGACCCGTAGCTCCACCCACATGGGTGGATGGCCTGCTCAGACATCAATGAGAGGAGAGGCCCTTGGACCAGTGAAGGCTCATTGTACAGGGGAAGGGGAATGCCAGATCAGGGAAGCAGAGTGGGTGGGCTAGTAAGCAGGGGGAGGGGGAGGAGATAAGGGGTTTTTGGAGGGGAAATGAGGGAGGAAAGGGGATATCATTTGAAATGTAAATAAAGAAAATATATAATAAAAAGAAAAAGAAGAAAATGCAAGGCTTAAAAAAAAGAGCAAAGAAAAATTAGGCAAAGGTATAGAATTATACAGAGGTTAAAGGTTAAAGCAAGTATTACATAGACACTGTGCCCAAGAGAAAAAAATGAAATGATACAGAATTACAAAAAAAAAAAGTTGAACTGAGCTAGTGATTAGAAGTTTAAAAAATAGTACTGTTTTCTGTTCATATTATGACACATTATATAAATGCACAGAAACATAATACTGTGCCCAATAACAATACACAATTACCATCTGTCAACTTAAAATACTTAGAAAAAGCACGGAGTAATAATAGCTGTGTTATTAATAAGTACAGAAGGCAAATTTGGGGCATTAGAAAGAAGCTGAAAATAAGCATTAGACTGGAAATTGTATGATTTCTGTATAATTATAAACAGGATTTTCCATTGTTTTATTATTTTGCCTCATGGGAAAACCCAAAACTGAATGTGCATTTCCCAAAATATAGAAAAAGCACTGATAGCTTTGGGTGTGTCTTCTGTGTGTCAATGTACATAATACCACTCTTTATTCAAAAACACTAATAGTTCAAATTTGTTCAATTTAATGCTTTGTGGATTAAATTAAGCTAAATGAGGCTTTATGTAACCCCCAAGATGATGTATAATATAATGTCCAATGCGTCAAACTCAGGCATCTCCATTGCAGTTTCTGCTGCTTCTGGATGTCTCCTGCTTCTGCTTGAAACATCCCTGCTCTGCCACTTTGATCCCTCACTGATTCCTCGAGTTTTGGAGTTTTGCTTTGTGTGTCAAGTAGAGCTCTCCCTACTAATAACAGTGTTATAAACTGTCCTTTGTCACTAAAATACAACTCTTCTCTTCACATTTAATATTTCCCGGATCTTCATTTTATCTGATCCTGTCTCTTTTTCTCTCTTCTTTCTCCTTACTCCCCCTCTACTTAATTCCTACATCTCTCTGTATGTTTATACATATATGCATATTAATTCAAACATTTAATTTTTACTGTTTTGTGGTTATAACACTGAGTTTTACTAAGATAGTTTTAGTAGAAGTGATGTTAGTACTCTGAGAATCTGTGTCTCTTATTCCTGTTTGACATCAGCATCACCATTAGAAGAAATTTTCTATTCCTTTGTCTTGATGTTTGTCCTTCACAGCTATGTAAGTATTCTTATATTCTGTCATTTCATATTAGAGAGAAATGACTGAAGGCTTAACTGAAGGGTTGGTTTCTTTGTAGATAATTTCATTTTGTCCTTGAACTCCATAGGACTCGGCTTTAACATTTGAAATTCTGCCAGGATAAATTGCTTCTTCACTCTCCTTTCCTGTGGTAAATACTTAGTGTTACACTCTGACATAAATGGAAACAGGTAACTTCTGTTTCCTATCCAGTGGCTCAGAAGCAGATGCAGAAGACCCAAAAGCTCCATGTGCCATAGGAAATGAAATGCTGACTCTCTCCTTTCATCTCTGAGGTTGGTGAAGTCAATGACAAAAGCAGATACTGTAAAAAACATTGTTTTGATATATGGTGTGACTACATCAAAATTTAAATATTGAGCCTCTTTTCTGATTCTACAGAGCTAACCTGATTGAGCAATAATGCAAGAAATAGACAAGCTCTATTTTCTCCTGAGTTCCTGTTCAGTGTGGTTCCTGTGCCCTGGACATTCACTCTACAGCATCTGAATGAAAAAGTCATAGAGAACTGAATGATTCAGGCCTAAGGTCAGAGTTTGTGAAAGATCGTAGCAACAAGACCTGTGGTTCTGTGGTAGGCAGTCCCAGGACAGTGATAAATAACCATGTCTAGGACCTTACAATACAAGCTATTTAGAGCATCCCCACTCCAAAACATGATTTAATATCAATTCCTTTGTTGTGCAAAACCAAGATCCTTACAGGTATCTATCACATTGTCACTATGGATACACATCAATACTGACCCAGGATCTCATGAAAGAGTAACTGAATTAGATCCTTCATTTTCATTTTTTTTCCACATACCAACGCTGAAAAGGTATATCAAAAGGGAAATTCTTTTGCAGTCAAGATTTCTAATGTTTAGATAATTTTTATCCAGTTGAAATATTATTTTCCTAATTATTAGCTACAGCAGTTGGCCATTAGTAAACAATGCAAGTTAAAACATTACTCTGACTACAAGCTGAAAATGTATGGAATTGTTGACTTACTACTGAACAAAGTATCACTTTTAAACATTGTTTATAGCAATATCAAGCTCTTTCCACAAAATATAAGTGCCACATTCTAGCATAACAATCATCCTTCACATGCCAAACTCCCAATATACCAGCTGTACTTAATTAAAAAAATACTTTCTCCTTTTTTCAATACTTTCTTCCTTCATCCTCCCCCTACCTCATCCCTTCTATTCCCATCACCATCTCCAACCCCACTTAAGCCCCTCCCTCCATTTCCCTACCATCGCCATTTCTAAACTATTTTCCCTTCTCAGTAAGATTCAAGCATTCCACCTTGGGATCTTTTTTTTTTAATTTAGCTTCTTTGGGTCTGTGGCTTGTAACATGGCTATCATGTACTTTATGAGTAATATGTACTTATAAGTGATCTTTTTCTTTCTGGGTTTGGGTTATCTCAGTCAGGGTGATCTTTTCTAGTTTTACCCATTTGTCTACAAATATTATGATGTCATTCTTTGTAAAGGCTGAGTGAAATTCCATTGTGTAAATGTGCCACATTGCTTTTATCCATTATTTGGTTGAGGAACATCTACTTCTGTCTTTGTGGTATACTGGATCTTTTTTGGGTACTAGCAGAGACAATTGAATAGGGGTGCATCTTGGGGTGTTAGAACTTGGACAATAGAAACTCACAAGACTCTATGAGAGTTACCTCAGCTAAGATACCTAGTAATAAGTAATATAGAGCCTGAACCAAGCAATATCCTATAACCAGGCAAGACTTCCAATAGAGGGATTGGGACAACAACCCAGCCATGAAACTTAAACTCATAAGTTGCCCTGCCTACAAGATGTTCAGGGGCAAAAGATGGAGCAGAATTTGAGGGAAGGGCCAACCAATGACTTGCCCAGCTTGAGACCCATGCCATGAGAGGCAGCCTACCCCTGAGACTATTAATAATATTCTGCTATACTTGCAAAAGTAGTCTACCATAACTGTCTCCTAAGGAGCTTCACCCAACAAGTGATAAAACAGATGCAGAGACTCACTGCCAGATATCAAGTGTTCCTTGGGGAAAACTGGAAAATACAGAGAAAGGATTGAAGGACACCACAACAATACTACAGAATCAAGTAACCTGGGCCTATAGGGGCTTATAGAGACTGAACTGCCAACCTGTGAACATTCATGAGATGGACCTAGGCCCTCTGCATGTCTGTAGCAGTTATACAGCTGTGTCTTTATGTGAGACTCCTAAAGTGGGAACAGAGACTCTTAAGCTGTCTCTTACTATATATCCTGTCTTTGGATCTCTCTTCCATACCTGGACTGCCTTGTCTAGCCTCAATAGAAAAGGATATGCCTAGTCTTACTGATATTTGATAGGCCAAGGCTTGTTGATATCCATGGGAGATCTCCACTTCTCTAAGGAGAAAGAGGACGAGTAGATGGGAGAGGGGAGAAGAGGGAGAAAAAGGAAGGGTAAATGGGAGAGGGGAGGGGATGGAAGAGAGAACGACTGGGAGAAAAGTAGGAAGGGAAAGCTATTCACTGGGTATAAAATAAATAAATAACTAATAAAACAGATGATAGATAGATAGATAGATAGATGATAGATAAATAGACAGATAGATAGACAGAAAGATGATAAATAAAAAGCAAACGGGTGGTGCTTTGAATATACTTGGCCGAGGGAGTGGCACTATTTAGAGTAGGCATGGACTTGTTGGAGGAAATATGTTGCTGTGCAGTGGGCTTTGAGGACCTTCTCCTATCTGCCTGAAAGACAGACTTCTGTTTGCCTTCGAAACAGAATGTAGAACTCTCAGCTCCTCCATTGGCATGCCTGGCTGGAAGCTGCCACACTTACTGTCCTGATTTTAAAGAGACTAAACCTCTGAACCTGTAATCTAGCTCCAATTAAATGTTGTCCTTTGTAAGAGTTGTCTTGGTCATAGTGTCTCTTCACAGCAATGGAAACACTACTAAGATTAAAAGTATATCCAGATTTTCAAAATAAAAATGGGCTCAATTCTACTGTGCTGAGAAACAGGACTTGGGTGCAGTCAGATATGTACTATCTTACCTCATCAGTCATATTAAAAAGATGTCTAGAATTCATGGCAATTTCATTACCATAGATGGACCTGCTTTCACCACAGAGATAATATTGTATATAAAACCAATAGAAAATTTTATGGATAGAAAATCTTGCAAAGAAAGGGAAGGCGGTGGGAGAAAAAGAAACCAAGATTCATAACCTCTTTGTTCAGATAGTAATATCAGACAAGCTCCTCCAAGAACACTGACTTTCTTGGGTTTTTACAGATTTGGACAGCATGAATCAAAGACAGAAAAATAGTATATGAAGGGTAGATATGTGGTACCTTAGTCTAAGCAGGTAATGCTTCAATCATACAATGGGGATCAAAATTAAAACTAAAACATTTACCCTAGTTATAATATTGAGAAAACAGAGAGTTATAGTGTCTCCTGTAAATACCTCTATTCAAAATAAAGTAATTGAGAAGTTATCCAACCTAAAACATGAGAGACTTTGAGAATTGTTTTGATGATGAAGGGGTTTAAAGAAGTGTTTTGATAATCTGTTTTTTGCATAGTAAATTATTTACAAACATAACATTAAAATAAATGACTACTGTACCCAATCATTTGCATTTGTGATTCTTCCACGTGGGTAGTGTGGCCATCCCTATAATATGGTAATGATGTATTAGTTAGACTCCTCACACAGGAAAAAAATTTCCACAGAGCATAAAAGTAAGCATTACCAGGTCTTCTTAAATCTGATTCATAGCTCTGGAAAACAGTAGCTTCTGCTATATTTTATTGATTAGAAAAACATCATGGGGCAAGTTCAGAAGCAAAGGCAGAAAAAAGGTCCAAGAAAGGGCATGGGTATTAAAGATGGCAGACATTTAAAAAGAAGCTAAATCATAATTAATTGTGGAAAGAAATATAGAGCATGCAAGGATAGATATAGTTACCCTTCTAAATAAAGTTACCAATAATTTTATGTATTTCTTTGGAAGATCCTATTTTGTAGTACTCTAACTTACCAACTTAAAATTTATGCTTAGGTAATTAGTATAAAGTGTCTGCAGGTAACAAATGTTTAGGGTAAAAATATTAAAGTATTAGAAATTTCAATGAAACTTGTAAATGTCATTTTGACTTCTTTCAGAGAATTTCAAGGATAAATAAGTTGATAGATATTCTATGCAATGTGTTATATACACTAAACAATAGTTACCTGAAACATTCCTTTCTAAATATGTAAAGAAATCTCCTACTTACGTGTTTTATTTTTCTGTGTATATCTTTCAGTAATGAGACTTCTTAAATTTGTTTCTCTAGGAATGTATTCACAGACAGGATTGACAGAGTATTCTTTAAGTAAAGAAAGAAGAAGCCCAAATGCAGAATCTGTCAGAATCTTAGGAGGAAAAGAGAAAGAAAATTTTAGGTATCTAAGAACAATCATTAAATTAAATATGAAGGTAAAAAGCATAGAAAGTTGGCTGAATCCCAAATGTAATTAGTAATCAACAGTCTGAAGAATAAATATAAAGAAATCTAAATTAGTTTTTAAGTTATGATACTAAGTAAATTATAACTTTACCTAATTTTTAAGACATTGTCTTTTAATTTGCTTTCAATGCCTCAGGTTAATCACACTCGGATGATTAAAACACATAAATATTTTGAATAACTTACAAACAAAGTATATATACATGATTTTTAATTTGAATATAAGTTTTACTTTTATGACATGACCCTTGTCTGCGCAGTAGATATTTCCATTTGAGTTCTAATGATAATTAAGATCCTCACTAAGTAGCAGAAGTCTTTTTCTGAAATACCATATTTACTATACTATAAAAGCTCATTGTATTAGTTTTTCATCTTGCAGATTTAAAAGATAAATTTAAAAGAAAAATCAGCAGCAGTATATTATATGACATTACCAGGGAATGTTCGTATCCTGAAGACATGATTTATAGGTCATGATAAGAAGCTCCCTAGACACCAGACAATTCCCATCCTAGGGTGATGAGGAAGTGAGATACCAACAACCCTTCTATCCAGAAAATATAATTTCTCTAAAGAACAAAAAACTTCACTAGGGTGTGTCTCGCTTCTTCATTGATGCTACATTGCTTGGTCACTGTAGGTCTATTATGAGTTTTAAAGCTCTCAACCTATAATTGAAAATCAGGGGGCTAGACAGATGATTCTGCAAAAGCACATAATATGCTTTTAGAAGACCTGCATAACTATGGAGCAGCTCACAGCTACATATAACTCAACTACAAGAAATTCTGACACTATCTTCTGACTTCCACAGCAAAGGTACTCACATTTCTACATACATGCCCACATACAGGCACAAACTCACATATATAATTTTTATAAAAGAAATTAGAAGTTTTTTACTTAAGTCAAAGTATGCAGAAAAGTCTCTGAGGGTCTACAAATAGGGACTAAAATCAGATTTTTGTTCCAAGGCTGGCTGGATAGCCCCTAACTGAACACCATTAGAAGAAATATCTCAAGAACCATTCAGTGCTGGAGAAGAAGACTAGAAGTGAGAAGGAGACAACATGAGAACTTGAAGATCTAAGGGAAATAGTTTCTCAGTTTAGAGAATGACATCTGAACAGATAGAATTAAAGGCTTTGTTTATGGACTCCCGGGTTTAAAGGTGAGGCTAAGATCTTCTCTGGCAACTGAGCAGACAGGTACAGCCAGGAGCTCAGGGAACACAGGAGTGGCAGAATAGCTGTACAGGATCCATCCAGGCTCCACCTGGACCTAGGAGCTGGGCAGCACCACAGCTGTCTGTGCACAGATGCTGCCAGGGGAGAACTGCTCTGCAGGGAGTGATTTGACTCCAGGCTTTGGAGGTAAGGCTGCCATCTTCTCTCCAGTGACTGAGCAAGCAAGTACAGCCAGGATCACAGAGAACACAGGAGTGGTAGAGCAGGTAAAACAGGGTCTATCCATGTTCCACCTGCACCCAGAAACTGGTCGGCACCACAGCACTGTGCCAGGGGAGAGCCAGTCACCCAGGGTTGCTGAGACAGGCTTGCAGGCCCACAAGAGGGAGAAGCACCAACCAGACACAACAGGACCAACTAACACTAGAGATAGAAAGAGGGTAAAAGGCAAACTTAGGAACTTTACCCTCAGAAATCAAGGTAACGTAGCATCATCTGAACCCAATTCTCCTACAACAGCAAGTCCTGGATACCCCAACACACCAGAAAAGTAAGACTTTGATTTAAAATTACAGCTCATGATGCTGATAGAGAGTGTGATGGTTTGTATATGATTGGCCCAGGAAGTGAACCTATTAGGAGGTGTGGCCTTGTTGGAGTAGGTGTGTCACTGTGAGTGTGGGCTTAAAACCCTCACCCTAGTTGCCTGGAAGTCAGTCTTCCACTAGCAGCCTTCAGTTGAAGAAGGAGAACTCTCAGCTCCTCCTGCACCATACCTGCCTGGATGCTGCCATGTTTCTGCCTTGATGACAATGGACTGAACCTCTGAGCCTGTAAGCCAACCCCAATTAAATGTTGTCTTTTATAAAATTTGCATTGGTCATGGTGTCTGTTCACAGCAGTAAAACCTTAACTAAGACAGAAGTTGGTACCAGGGACTGGGGTATTGCTGTGATAGGCCTGACCATGCTTTTGTTCGGAAGAATGTGGATTTTGGGACTTTGGATTTGGAAAGCCATGGAATTCTTTAAGTGGGGCTTAATGGGCCAGACTAGTAGGAATATGGAAGACAGTGGTGCTGAGGGTCATTTGAACTGTGTAGGTCTGACGGCCCAAGAGGTTTCAGTGGAGAAGAACTTTAATATGTGGCTGAGAGACTGTTTTTGTGATGTTTTGGTAAAGAACATGGCTGCTTTTTGCCATTGTCTGAAGAGACTGCCTAGGACTAAGGTAAAGAGATTTATATTAATTGTATCTGCAAAGGAAGCCTCAAAAAAGCCCAACAAAGACTTTGTTCTCTGGTTAAGTCTGATAAAGAGAATTTTGAACCAACATAGCAAGCTGAGAAAGGAAAAGTACAAAATATATAGTTTGAGTATTAAAGGGACTCCAGGAAGTGAAATGGAGCTGAATTCAAGGATATTAAACTGAATTAAAGGAGCGGTGACCTTGGGGGCAAGATTCACCCAGTTAACTTTAGGTCCAGGCATGGTAGTACAAGCCTTTAATCCCAGGAGGCAAAGATAAGCAGATCTCTGAGTTCAAGGCCAGCCTAGAACGGAGCAAATTCTAGGTGAAGAAAAACTTTAATCCAGGCTTGGTGGACCACACCTTTAATCCCACTGCTTAGGAGACAGGCATGCAGATCTCTTGAGTTCAAGGTCAGTCTAAGGAGCAAGATTCAGGACAGCCAACTTAGGCAGTGAAGGAGCTAGGAAAAAGGAAGCTAGTGATAATGTAATAGAACAAGGGGGCCAATGTTCCAGCTCCTGCAAGCAGCAGAACTCAGCAGCTTCAGCCATGTGTCTCTGGCTTTATATACAAGAGGAGAAGGAGACTACTGGGACTGGGACAATTGATGCTGGTTAGCTGGAGCTAAGAAATTAGTGGTGATTAAGAAAAGACCAGCATCACTGAGGTGAAATCTGGGAAGTGTTTTCTGAGAGCACAAAGAAGCTGTATTCCAGAGATAGCCAAGTGTTCCTCATACTGCAGCTGTACTTGGTAATGTGTAAGAATCATCCAGGTGGTACTGGTTTTGAAGGCACGAAGGCATCATGAAGAACAGCTGAGGCTTGGTACTGTGAGAGGCCATGAAAGGCCATTGGTGAAAGTGTACCCTCAGTTGTAATTGCCAGCCCAGGACTGAAGGGGTCATGCAAAGGAGTTGAGGCTTGGTACTATGAAGAGAGCCTATGAGAGGCTTTGGTGAATTATAGTTGCAGTGGAAGACCCTAGCATATTGGAGATGCCAGTACCATGGGATGACCACCAAGAACAGCAGTGGCAGTGGAGTGGATCAATCTAAACTTAGAGTGCTACAAAGGGCAGAGCTGGAGAAGTGACATCAGCTCTTTGGAGATACACAGAAGATCATGTGTGGATCTCAGACACTGGAACAAGAAGCTGTGAAGCTGAAATTGACTTGGGGTACCCAAGATGTTAAAGATGCCAGAGCCACAGGATGCCTGCCAAGGAAAGCTGCTAACAGGGAGTGGAACAAGCCCAGGAGAAAGAACCTTGTTGTAGTCAACAAAGATGAAAAAGGAGTTGAATATCTGAAGACTGCTTTGCCTTCAGTCTTGGAGATGCAGAGTTTGGACTTTGCCCAGCTGGTTTCCTGTCTTGCTTGGGGGATTACAGTTAAGTGATTGAGTGAATCTCAGAAGAGACCTTGAACTTTGGACTTTTAACTCTTGAGACTGCTATAGACAACAGGGACTTTTGAAGTTGGACTAAATGTATTTTGCATTATGCTATGTTTAAGTATGGCCCCCATAGACTCATGTTTGAACAAGCCTATGGGGGCCAGGGAGTGGAATGTGATGGTTTGTATATGATTGGCCCAGGAAGTAAACCTATTAGGAGGTGTGGCCTTGTTGGAGTAGGTGTGTCATTGTAAGTGTGGCTTAAAACCCTCACCCTAGTTGCCTGGAAGTCAGTCTTCCACTAGCAGCCTTCAGTTGAAGAAGGAGAACTCTCAGCTCCTCCTGCACCATACCTGTCTGGATGCTGCCATGTTTCTGCCTTGATGACAATGGACTGAACCTCTGAGCCTGTAAGCAAACCCCAATTAAATGTTGTCTTTTATAAAATTTGCATTGGTCATGGTGTCTGTTCACAGCAGTAAAACCCTAACTAAGACAGAGAGCTTCAAGGGGGACATAAATTACTGCCTTAAAGAACACAGGCAAACAGGTAGAAGCCCTTAAAAATTACAGGAAAGCACAACAAAACAGGTGAAGAAATTGAAGAAAACCATCCAGAATCTAAAAGTGGAGGTAGAAACAATAAGGAAATCACAAAGGGAAACAACTCTGGAAATAGAAAACCTAAGAACAAAGTCAGGAGTCAGGGATGTAAGCATCAACAAGAGAATACAAGAGATAGCAGATAGAATCAGAGATGCAGAAGATACCATAGAAAGCATTGACACAACAGTCAATTAAGATGCAAAATGCAAAAATCTCCTAAACCAAAACATCCCAGAAATCCAGGACAAACTGAGAAGACCAAACCTAAGGATTATAGGTATAGAAGAGAGTAAAGATTTCCAACGTAAAGGACCAGTAAATGTTTTCAACAAAATTATAGAAGAAAACTTCCCTAACCTAAAGAAAGATTTGCCCATGAACATACAAGCAACCTACAGAACTCCAAATAGATTGGACCAGAAAAGAAATTCCTCCTGTCACATAATAATTAAAACACCAAATTCACTAAACAAAGAAAGAATATTAAAAGCAGTAAGGAAAAATGTCAAGTATCATATAAAGACTGACCTATCATAATTATACCAGACTTCTCACCAGAGACTATGAAAACCAGAAGATCCTGGGCAGATGTCATGCAGACCCTAAGGGAACACAAATGCCAACCTAGGCTACTATACTCAGCAAACTTCACAATGTCCATAGAAAGAGAAGCCAAGGAATTACAGGACAAAAACAAATTAAAACAATATCTTTTCACAAATCCAGCCCTTCAAAGGATAATGAATGGAAAACACTAACAAAAGGAGGGAAAATACACTGGAGAAAAAGCAAGAAATTAATCTTCTTTTAACAAAAAAGAAGAGACCCACACAAACATAAGTCCACCTCTAATAACAAAAGTAACAGGAAAGAACAATCACTTTTCCTTAATATCTTTTAAGATCAATGGACTCAATTCTCTAATAAAAAGACATAGACTAACAGAATGGATATATAAACAGGACCCAAAATTTTGCTGCATACAGGAAACCCACCTCAGGCACAAAGACAGACACTACCTCAGAGCAAAAGTCTGGAAAACAATTTTCCAAGCAAATTGTCCCAAAAAACAAGCTGGTGTAACCATCTTAATATCAAATAAAATTGACTTTCAACCTAAAGTAATCCAAAAGGATAAGGAAAGACACTTCATACTCATCAAAGGAAAAATCTAGCAGGATGAACTCTCAATTCTGAACATATGCTCCAAATACATGTGTACCCACATTCATAAAGGAAACTTTACTAAAGCTCAAAGTGCATACTACACCCCACACAATAATAATGGGAGACTTCAACACCTCATTATTATCAATGGACAGATCAGGGAAACACAAACTAGACAGAGAAACAGTGAAACTAACAGAAGTTATTAACCAAATGGATTTAACACACACACACACACACACACACACACACACACACACACATATACATATATATATATATATATATATATATATATATATATAACATTTTATTCTAAAACAAAAGAGTGTACCTTCTTCTCAGAACCTCATGATACATTCTCCAAAATTGATCATATACACGGTTACAAAACATACCTTAGCAGATATAAGAAGATTAAAATAATTTCATGGACTCTACCAGATCACCATGGAATAAGGCTGCAATAACATCAGAAACAACAGGAAGCTCACATACACATGAAAACTGAACAACATTCCACTCAACAATAACTTGGTCAAGGAAGAAATAAAGAAATTAAAGACTTCTTAAAATTTAATGAAAATGAAGGCATAACACACCCAAACATAAAACACAATGAAAGCAGTGCTAAGAGGAAAACTCATAGCTCTGAGTGCCTCCAAAAAGAAACTGGAAAGACAATACACTTACAGTTTAACAGCACAGCTGAAGACTCTAGAACAAAAAAAGCAAATACATGCAAGAGCAATAGACAGCAGGAAATAAACTCAGGGCTAAAATCAACCAAGTAGAAACAAAAATAACTATACAAAGAATCAAACAAACCAGGAGCCTGTTCTTTGAAAAAACCAAGGAGATAGATAAACCCCTAGCCAAACCAACCAGAGGGCACAGAGACAGTATCCAAATCAGCAAAATCGGAAGTGAAAAGGTAGACATAACAGCAGTTACTGAGGAAATCAAAAAACTCACCAGATCCTATTACCAAAGCCTATACTCATCAAAAGTGGAAAATCAAGATGAAATGGACAATTTTTTCTAGACACATACTAAAGTTAAATTATGATCAGAAAAAAAGATCTAAATAATCCCATAACTACTAAAGTAGTAGAAGCAGTCATTAATAGTCTCCCAACCAAAAAAAGCCCAGGACCAGATGGGTTCAATGCAGAGTTCTATCAGACCTTCAAAGAGGATCTAATACCAATACTCTTCAAACAATTCCTCAATATAGAAACAGATGGAACACTACCCAATTCATTTTATGATGCCACAATTACTTTGATACCAAAACAACACAAAGACTCAACAAAGAAAGAGAACTTTCAGCCAATTTCCCTTATGAATATCAATGCAAAAATACTCAATAAAATTCTTGCCAACTGAATCCAAGAACACATCAAAATCATCATCCACCATGATCAACTAGACTTCATCCCAGGGACACAGGGATGATTCAATATATGAAAATCCATCAATGTAATCCACTATATAAACAAACTCAAAGAAAAAAAAACACATGATCATTTCATTAGATGCTGAGAAAGCATTTGACAAAATCCAACATCTCTTCATGACAAAAGAAAGATCAGGAATTCAAGGCCCATAACAAAACATGGTAAAAGCAATATACAGCAAACCAAGAGCCAACATTAATCTAAATGGAGAGAAACTTGAAGCAAGCCCACTGAAATCAGGGACTAGAAAAGGCTATCCACTTTCTCCCTCCCTGTTCAATACAGTACTAGAAATCCTAGCCAGAGCAATTAGACAACATAAAGAGGTCAAAAGTATTCAAATCGGAAAGGAAGAAGTCAAAGTATCACTATTTGCAGATGATATGATAGTATATTTAATTGACACCAAAAATTCCACCAGAGAACTCCTACACCTGATAAAAACTTCAGCAAAGTGGCTGGATATAAAATTAACTCAAGCCAATAAGTAGCCTTCCTATACTCAATGGATAAACAGGCTGAGAAAGAAATTAGGAAATGACACCCTTCACAATAGTCACAAATAATAATAAATACCTTGATGTGAATCTATCCAAGCAAGTGAAAAATCTGTATGACAAGAACATCAAGTCTCTAAAGAAAGAACTTGAAGATCTCAAAAGATGGAATGATCTCCCATGCTCATGGATTGGCAGGATTAATATAGTAAAAATGGCCATCTTGACGAAAGCAAGCTACAGATTCAATGCAATCCCCATAACTCAATTCATCATAGTTATAAAGAGAAATTTCCAAATTTTCTGGAATAACAAAAAACCCAGGATAGTGAAAACTCTTCTCAACAATAAAAGAACTTCTGGTGGAATCACCATCCCTGACCTCAAGCTTTAATACAGAGCAATAGTGATGAAAACTGTATGGTATTGATAGAGAGATAGGCAGGAAGATCAATGGAATAGAACTGAAGACCCAGAAATGAACCCTCACACCTATGGTCACTTGACTTTGACAAAGGAGCTAAAACCATCCAGTGTAAAATACAACATTTTCAACAAATGATGCTGGGTCAACTGGCAGTTAACATGTAGAAGGATGCAAATTGATCCATTCTTATCTTAATGTACAAAGCTCAAGTCCAAGTGGATCAAGGACCTCCACATAAAACCAGATACAATGAATCTAGTAGAAGAGAAAGTGGGAAAGAATTTGGAGCACGTGGGCACAGGGGAAAATTTCCTGAATAGAACACCAACAGCTTATGCTCTAAGATCAAGAATTGACAAATGGGACCTCCTAAAATTGCAAAGCTTCTGTAAGGCAAAGGATACTTTCAATAGGACAAAATGGCAATCAACAGATTGGGAAAAGATATTTCCCAATCCTATATCCAATAGAGGACTAATAGAAAAATATATTCAAAAAACTCAAGAAGTTAGACTCCATAGACTCAAATAACCCTACTAAAAATGGAGTAAAAAGCTAAACAAAGAATTCTCAACTGAGGAATATCGGATGGCTGAAAAACACCTAAAGAAATGTTTAACATCTTTAATCATCAGGGAAATGCAAATCAAAACAATCCTGAGATTCCACCTCACACCAGTCAGAATGGCCAAGATCAAAAACTCAGGGGACAGCAAATGCTGAAGAGGATGTGGAGAAATAGGTACACTCCTCCATTGCTGGTGGGATTGAAAGCTGCTAAAGACACTCTGGAAATCAGTTTCCTAGTTCCTCAGAAAAGTGGACATAGCACTGCCGTAGGACCCAGCTCTACTACTCCTGGGCATATACCCAGAAGATTCTCCAACATGTAATAAGGACACATGCTCCACTATGTTCATAGCAGCCTTATTAATAATAGCCAGAAGCTGGAAAGAACCAAGATGTCCCTCAATAGAGGAATGGATACAGAAAATGTGGTACATTCACACAATGGAGTACAACTTAGCTATTAAAAGCAATAAATTCATGAAATTCTTAGGCAAATGGATGGAGCTAGAAAATATCCTGAGTGAGGTAACCCAATCACAAAATAACACACACGGTATACACCCGCTGGTAAGTGGATATTAGCCCAAAAGCTCAGAACACCCAAGATACAACTCATAGACAACATGAAGGTCAAGAAGAAGGAAGATGGATACTTTGATCCTTATTGGAAAGTGGATAAAAATACCCATGGCTCACAGTCAACCAATAGAATAAGAATAGGGTCCCCAAGAGAGCAGCTAGAGAAAGGACCCAAGGATCTGAAGAGGTTTGCAGCACTGCGGGAGGAGCAATAATATGTACTAACCACTACCCCCAGAGCTCCCAAGGACTAAACCAACAACCAAAGATTACACATGGAGGGACCCATGGTCTCAGCTACATATGTAGCAGGAAATGACTATTTCAGACATCAATGAGAGGAGAGGCCATTGGTCCTGTGAATGCTTGATTCCCCAGAATAGGGGAATGAATGTCAGGAAATTGGAAGGGGGGACAAATGAGCAGGGGGACAGGGTGATGGAATAGTGTGTTTTTGGAGTGCTAATGCAGAAAGGGGATACCATTTGAAATATAAATAAAGCAAATATCTAATAAAAAAGTCTTTTTTTATTGATAAGTCTTGATGATACCACTTATAACTGCCAGGGAAAGTCTCATTTAAGAGTGGAATAACCATGCCTCAAGATCCAGATTTTTCTTGGAGAATCCCACAAAGTATTGGGCTTCACATCTCGTCACCATTTTCCCAGAGATGTGGATATTCACTATGCATAATTCAAACACGGACAGTTGTCAATGGAGTGGGCTCTGTGAACATACTATTGAAAGAATTTCTCTGAGTTACATTTTGTCCTCATTCAAGATGATCACATATTTGTGTTGAGGATGTCCTTTGTACAAAGACTTTCTGACCAATTTCAGGACTCTAGAGCAACCAAAATATTTGTAGATAAATTTACATGTTTCATTTCATTAAGTTCCCAATATTTTCTATATTTTTCTTCTGTTTTTAAGTTGTAGTAAATCATGTTGCCTTATTACCTATTGACTGATTTGTCAACCAAAAGAAAGATAGGTCTTGTATTAATGTTTATTATGGAATATTAGTTTTATGAGATACTATCTTTCTTCTTAAAGTACAAACAAATTAATTACATACACATATTTTCCATTTTTTATTAATGTTGGCTTCAAAAGAATGCCCGTAACTATTTCTTGATATTCATTTATCATATAAACAAACTGTTTTTTTGAGATTTGGGGCTCTGAATTAAGACTACAAATTAATTTTATTCATAATTGAGAATTTAATTTCTATGTATTGTTAGCTCAATCACTTAATATTTCTCTTCTTTACTTTTTGTAATAGAAAATAAAATGGGTCAGCTTTCCTAGATTTTTGATACTATTCATTAAGGCAACTTATATATAACCCTTACAAAGTGGTGAAGAACAGACATGAATTGCTTTTATTGTTCCTTATAAAATATACCAAAGAGCAGTCAATACTATTGTAAATTATCTTTAAAACTACTTGAAATGTGTGTATATATATATATATATATATATATATATATACACACACACACACACACATACACACACACATACATAATCTTTTCTTAGAAGGAGCCTCTTCTTAGGATTAACACATAATGGTTACACTTGATCTTAGCCAAAAGACTGAGAAGCAATGCACATAATGGTTCAAAATAATAATTGTAAACTGTTTAATATTTGTGAGTCAAAGAAATTAGCTATATATCTGACCAGCCTCAAATAGCAATGAGTAAATATTTACCCATTGTATTCATTTACTTCCTTTTTATAATTCTGTTTTCAAAATTACATTCCTTCATATTTATTTTGTATTTATTTTATTATTTCCTTATAGAGTTGCTGCTGTATATCTTAAATGTTCATGATTATGTTTAAGGAAAGTTGTCACTCTAAAATTAACAGTAAGAGACTCCACTATCACAGTGCCAAAAGTATCACTTCATAATTATCCAAGCATAAATCTGTGCATTATAACCTCTGTTTGTTAGTAATTATATAGAAGAATGAACATCTTTAAGTGATTTAGATTCCCAACTCTGTAGTACTAAAAATTCAGATCAGACCTACTAATCTAACTGAAATGTATGCAAGCAGGAGCAGCTAGAGCTTTTCATATATGTTTTGATACATTAATTTCAACTAAAAGTAATCTTTCAAAATGCATTTTAGTATCCCAGATGGGAAAGTAGAAATGGAAAATAGGAAAGATATTTCACTTGATTTTGGAAGGAAAGCACATCAATTAACAGATTTTAAATTATTGGCCTGCTTTCACAAATTAATGTATTTTGAGGCAGTGTGTGTATGCAGAAAGGAAGTTTCATAGTATCTGTTACTATTCCTTTAAGAACTGTAACTTCAGCAGAAAAAGTAATGAATTGAAAGAATTAGAAAGACATCAGGAGCATTCTAACAATTAGAAGAATCTGTTAATTAGCACAAAATATGAATTTTAAGCTGCCTTGCTCATCAAATCATCTATTTTAATGAAGCAATGTTGATCAGACATCTTAGTAACAAAAAATTATTCTAGGAGAAAATTAAATAAGCTAACACATTCTGAGGAATTTGGTGTACAACTACAAAATGGAGATTCATGCAATACAGGGATTACCAAGTCAGTGTAGCTTATTCCTTTTGGGAGTTTTCTCAGAATTAATTAGTTAGAATTTTCTTTCTAAATGTCAAAGGATTGTATGTCTACCACACAGGGAAAAAAATGAAATGACACCTTAGGGTTGCCATCTTTTGAAATTAGGTAAGATAAACATGGCTAGGGGTTCATCTAAAAAGAGATCAGAATGCAGGCTTCAGTTTATTCATACTGGATCCAAGCTGAAAGATCCTTTCTACAGTCTAGCTTCCATGGTGCCAGAGAATACTATACCAGCTCCCAAAAGAGGGAAGCAGTTAATATCTGAATACAGATAATAACCGTGAAACTTGATAATAACCACTACAGAAAAAATATGTAAAGGTGTATCAAGTGGCACTCATACTTGTGGTAACCTACAGATCTCTAAATGGAGTTAAGGCCAACTTAAATCCAAATAAGATTTTCAGGAGGGAATATATCTCAATAGGAGCACAGGCAGTCTGATATTAGAAAGCTAGCTAACTTCCTGAGGCTAATGAAGTCATGGAACTAATAGCTATAATCAATATAAAATATCTTGGGGTAACTCTAACCAAACAATTGAAAAACGTGCATAACAATAACTTCAAATCTCTCAAGAAAGAAATCGAAGATCTCAGAAAATGGAAAGACCTCCCATGCTCATGAATTGGCAGAATTAATATAGTAAAACTGGCCATCATACCAATGGCAATCTACAGATTCATTGCAATCCCCATCACAATTCTAACACAATTCTTCAAAGACATGGAAAGAGCAATTCTCAAATTCATCTGGAAAGGCAAACAAACCAGAATAGCAAAAACAATTCTTAACGGCTGGGGAAAAATCACCATCCCTGACCTCAAGCTTTACTACAGAGCAATAGTGATAAAAACTGCATGGTATTGGTACAAAGACAGACACATGGACCAATAGACTAGAATTGAAGACCCAGAATTAAAATCACACAGGAGGAATCCTCTCTGATGGTGGCTGAGCCAGGCACTCACCTAAGTATAGCAGAATGCATGTGGAGTGATTTTATGGCTACATTCTTTTAGTAGATCAGTATTATTTGGTTTACCCTAGATTCCTGTGATATCTAGTCTTGGGTTCTCAATCACCCATGAAGTGTTGGGTATGGGTTTCATCTCATGTTGTGGGTCTTAAATAAAATCTGATATTGGCTTGTAACTCCCACAAGCTTTGTGATATCATTACTGTAACATACTTGCAGTCAGGACACTTACTTTTCAAACGGTTTGTAGCTGGGTTGCTGTTTATGATTCTCCTTTGATAGCATGTAGAATAAACATCTTGTAACAAAGACACTACATTTAAAGATTATATGTAGGCATCTCTCCAAATTTCATGAGTTGTGTAGGTGCTGTCTTCAGCAATGGGGCCTTTTTATACAGTTTGTGGAGAGTTATCCATAACCTTGGGAACATTCTAAATTGTATGGATGTTTCTATATATCTCCTTTGGCAAACAATTCATTTAAATATAACCAATTCAATATATTGGAAGCTTCAGTTGGTAACAAGACATGTTTGGTTGAGTTTCTGTTCACTCATTAGTTGGGCTCATTTAGATCACCTTCATGTATGTATTTATTTTAGGAAGATGCTACTGTATTGGGTTTTTCTGCTATCCCTCAAATGGTACTTGATATTAACTCTTGCTGTACATTCCTCATCTCATCCACCTTTCTCTTACCCCTCTTCCCTCCCCCACATGAATTTATCCTTCTCTTCCAATTTCATCCATCCATCCAAAAGTATCTACTCTATTTTCATTTCCTAGGGAGCTTTATAATTTTCCCCCATAGTCCCTTACTCTATATCAAACCTCTGTAGACATGTGGATTAAATGTTTGTTATCATTGGTTTAACACCTAATATCTACAATATAATTCTTTACCTTGAGGTTTGTTTTTGACTCTTCATTGTGGGAGTGGGGGTGTGTTGACTCTTCTGCCTGTTCTTGGGGCCTATTTCCTTTTATTTGTTTGCCTTGTCCAGCCTTGATATGAAGGTATATGTCTAGTCTTTTTGCATCACATAATGAGTTCAGTTGATATCACTGGCCGGCCTGCTCTTCTTTGAATGGAAATGAGAAGATGTGGAACTGGGACATAAGGGAGGTGGGAGGATGATTGGGTGGAAAGGATTGGGATGTACTGTTTGAGAGAAGAATATATCAAATCAAGGAAAATAAATAAGTTGTTTTCTTGATTTCTAGTTCTTCAATTCCACATATATTTTGGAATTTAGTCTTTTAACAGATGCGTACTGGGTAAAATGTTTCCCCATTCTATGGGTTGCCACTTTTTCAAAATGATGATGCCCTTTACTGTGCTGAAGCTTTTCAGTTTCATGAAGACCCGTGTCCTGTTTAGAAAGGCTTTTCCTGTGCAGTGAGTTCAAAGCTACTCATTACTTTCACTGTCAGGTTCAGTGGATCTGGTTTTATGTTGAGGTCTTTGATCCATTTGAAACTGAGTTTTGTGCAAGATAATAAGTATGGATCTAGTTGCAACCTTCCAATATGGCCAGCACTGTTTGTTGAAGATGCTGCCTTTTTCCATTGTATACTTCTGATAAATACATACACACATATTATATATATATATATATATATATATATATATATATATATGCATGTACACACAAACATACACACATATTATATATATAATGTGTGTGTGTGTGTGTGTGTGTGTGTGTGTGTGTGTGTTCGTGTGTGTGTTTCAGGTCTCCAAGGTGTATAGGTTATGTCTGGAAATTAACTTTGGCTCCATTAATTAAAGAGCCTGTTTTGTGCCAATACCATTCTGTTTTTATTATTATAGCTCTACATTAAAACTTGAATCAGGGATCATGATACCTCCAACAGATCTTTTATTATTCAGAATGATTTTAGCTATCTTGGGTTTTTGTGTTTACATAGGAAGATGAAAATTGTGCCTTTGAGATCTATGAAATATTGTGTTGAAACTTTGATAGAGATTACATTGAGTCTGTAGATTGTGTTAGTAGGATGGGCATTTTTACCACATTAATCTTAATGAAGCATGAACACAGGAGATCTTTACATCTCCTAATATTTTCCTCAGTTTCTTAAAGTTTTCTCATACTAGTCTTTCACTCCCTTGATTTCAGTTAACTACATATTTTCTATTATTTGAGGCTAGTGTTAAAGATGTTGTGTCCCTCATTTTTTTTCTCAGTTCCTTCATTATACTGATGTCTTTTGCTAGGATTTATTATGATCTTCTTTGAATAAGATATTCTATTTTTCTATCTTTAATGGCTGAAATTCTCTATTTCATCTCTTGCATTCTGTTGTTGAACCTAGTTTCTATGATTCCTCTTTGAGTTTATTAATTTTTCATTTACAGATTTCCCTCAGTTTGAGTTTTGTTTATTGACTCTATTTCCACATTCATTTGTTGAGCTCTTTTGTTCATTACCTTCCATAGTTTTGTTTGAATTTTCATAGATTTCTTTAAGGGATTTATTAATTTCTTCATCAAGAACTTCTATCATATCAGAAAGGATATTTTAAGATCCTTGCCTTGTGCTTCCACTTTGTAGCAATTATCAGAGTCCAATGTGGTATCGTTTCTGGGCTTTAGAGGAGACATACTGTCCTGGCTGTTATTGATTGATCTTTGCTGCTGGTATTTCTGCATCTGTGTGTGAGGTGATTGCAATTCAACATGCTAATGTCTGGTCCTGCCTTTGTTAGATGGGTGTTTTATTCCTTGGTTTCTGTTGCTATGATTCTTAGAAGGGTATGGTGGTGGTTTGTGCTAGATTATTTGTAGGAAACTATCATTCTGCCAGGTATGGTTGCTTGAGTGTCAAAGAAAAATGTGTTTCTATGAATTGGGGGCTGACACCTAGAAATAGGGATGGGGTAGAAGCTGGGTCTAGAAGAGTCACAGTAGGGAGAAAAGCAGAGTGTTACCCCATGATGTGCCCAGTCCCCTGGGTAGCTGCTATCACTTCTCATCAAAGAATCTCCTCTCTACAGCAAATAGAGATCATCACAGAAAAACCATAATTGGATTCAATGAAGGAATCAAGGGATCATTGGGAGCCCCACTCCAGTGGATGTATCTACATCCAAACTCTAATCTCTGTGACTCAGGGAACTTCCTTGAAAAGAGACAGAAAGAGGATAAAAACTAGAGTATGAGGAAGTCTGCAGTGAAACAGTATCTCCTAGACTTGAGTTCATAAACACGACGAGAACAATGATAATGTCAACAGACATATCAAGACAAAAAATGGGCCACATGCCTGACTTGACAAATAACTACAGAAAAGTGACAACTGATGAGAAAATGAGAGTATTTCCTAGAAACAGACCTCACAACTGATTTTCTTTTTTTTAATTTTTATTTTCTATATTCTTTGTTTACATTCCAAAGGCTTTCCCCTTTCCCAGTTCCCCCCTACCATACATCCCATAATTCCTCTCCCCCCCCAACTATTCTCCAATCATCCCCCCCCCGCCCACGATTTCTCTGTTCTGGGTCTACAAAACTGGATCCAATCTTTTCAGGCCCAGGGTCCTTTCCTTTCTTCTTCTTGGGAATCATTTGACTTGCTAATTGTGCCTTGAGTATTTAAGGCTTCTGGGCTCATTAATATCCACTTATCAGTGATTGCATTTCATGTGTATTCTTTTGTGATTGGGTTACTTCACTTAGGATGATATTTTCCAGATCTGATTTTCAAATACAAGGGGTTCAGTTCCAAAATTATAGAGGAAAGGGAAATTTGATATAATTCTATTTTAATATTATATGTATAAAAATAAACATAAAAAGAGATTATGAAAAGTCACTATTATTGTAAAGAAATGAGAACATTCTACCAACAGCTCTTCAGAGTTTGTGGCTCTGTATTATATTTTATACTAGAGGTTAAAAAAGAAACAATGTAAGGCATGTTGATAGATGAAATGGAGGTTCAGATAATATTAAACACAGTGGATACAATGTGTATGAGGCCGCAGGGATACATCAAACACAGACTTAGTCTCATTATCTTCTAAGAACTCAATTAATATTCCCAGTGTAATATTTCTATCACTCTCCAATTGCACTTTGTCCTTCTAATATCAAGGCCTTCTTTAGGCTCCAGTGATGTGTATTTAAGTGATATTTTTCTTGCTTACTTTCACAATAACATTCTAACTGCTTTCTTTACTAAAAGAAAACTATCTATGAAGGCTTATAATCTCCTAAACTGAGAAGATTGTAGCAGTTCTGAGTTTTACACTGAGAATGATAACAGTTGTCTAAAACTTGAAAAATATATTTCAACATCGGGAAAAAGCTTTTAGCTTGGAGAAAATGTCTATTACACAATATTGATATACTTATGGCAATACATGTTCTAATACATACTTTCAATTTAGTTTCTAACTTTCATAATGAAGGAAAAGTCACAAAGTAACAATGAGGGCTTCATAGAGATACAAGATGAGAGGACAGATAGAGTGCTTGGAACAATGAAAATAATGACCCCATGGCTCAAGTTTGAAATAAAACACCTTATGATGCTATGTGACAAAATTGAACTTCCCTGTCACCAGGACTTCAGAGATTATTTCTAGATTTTTGGTTTCATGTCTTCTTCTTCCCCCTGTCCTGGCCCAACATTTAACTATAATTGGTTGTTCTGGACCACTAGTAAAGTTAATTAATACAATTATCAACTAAGACAAGCCAAAGCTAGTGTTAAATATAGCTATTTCTCATATAGCATCTACTTTTTCAAGTTTCTGAAATGTTGGGTTTAATAACACTACAAGATGTTGATCACTACAGATAAACCTTCAATCACATGAACTGTGTCTAAAATACACTAAAGAGATTAAGAAATCTATCACATTAAATTTCAAATGGCTTCAAGATTTTGAGGAGTTCAGTATCTTTTTATAAATATCTAAAGAATATAATTTCAAATTTTAAAAACTTATTTACACATAGATGTTTCTTGCTGCAGAGTTATTTTGAAATTAATACTTTAACAAACAGTTGAAATTTTTAATTTTAATCCATGAGTGTAAAATATTTGTCTTATGTAAAAATCTACTGTTGGAAAAATATGTAACTTCATGTCAGTTTTCTGTATGCCATTTGGCATCACAAGGTAAAATTGAATATATATTTATTTATAAACATCTATACATAGATATATATTGAAAACACATACACACACATATATAAATGCACACACTCATAAACATAGTACAGAAAAAAAATCCATTTGCTACTACCAAAAGAAAATGGGTCATATATGCACTAAAGAACACAGACTATTCAAATCCAGAAACTTCAATAATAGCGATGCATGTGTAAAGTACAAACAAATTATATATGAGTGCTACATACCATATTGAAAAGAAATTATTTTTAATTCACACATAAATTTATAAATTTTATCAATATATTCTTGAATGAAATAAATACAATGCAATGCTACATAATTCTATTTGCAGAAAATTTAAAAGTAGACAAAGTCAAACTATAGCTCTAGAAGTTAAGATAAGGCAGACATTACTAGTGTGATGAGAGAGAGGTTTTGATTTAGATGGATCACCAGATAGATGCCTTCTGAACTCTAGTAACCATTGAAGATTTACCTGGAAGTTAATTCACTGCTGTGTTTAGTTTATTGGGCATTAAACATGGATTTACATACCTACTATTATTAAATATGTCATATTTCAGCAAGCAAATATTTTTAAAGCCATGGTAAGCTTTATGCTGCTGAATTTGTGTTTAATATAGTTCATCAATACTCCCTACATAAAAACGTAACAGAACTTGTCTAATGAAGCTCACTAGCTTACAGGAAAAAAAAACTATAACAAAGAAAGCAGCTATAAAGCACACTGGCAAGACTTTGCAGGGATAGCTTGCACAGTTCTAGAATTAGGATGACTTTCTGAGATGATAAATGGTGATAAAAGAGATTGATTTAACTGAGTTGACGATAAAAGGCTGTGCAGTGGACTGATATTTTCTATATCCTGAACATCCCTCTTTAAACTTTTAGTCATCTACATGAAGCTGTGTTCTAATTTAATTGTAGATTCCAAGACTGAAGTATACTCAATTTATAACTTCAGTCATGATTTTTCTACAAAGCATTGTGCTATAGCATTTCTAAAAAGCTATAACAATATAGGAAGAATCAAAGGGATTATAAAAATAATATTAGAAGTTTAAAGAAAAGGGAAGACTAATGCTAGAAAAAAATCAAATTTGACAAACATGTATTATCTTGGTAACTCTAAATACTACTATGTCTTCTGTATTTTCCCTGACACATTTCTGTCTAAAATAGATTAAATAAGAGATAAAAAATCCATGCTGGGCTTTGCTTTAGTCTGCATGCTACTGAGCAATCATCAAAGTTACCCAGTAATTTAAGGGATAGATCTATTATTATCTGCCAATGATTAGGTCAAATCAGTCAGGTTGTAATCCTTATTAGTGATGACAAGGGTCCCTGTGCTACTGGCCCTTAATAACTTATAACGTAGAAATGCTGTGGATATTTAATCAATTTGTGATCTTTCTCTTTGAGGCAAGCCACCTTTTTCTGCAGATTGAATGACCTGCTCTGCTCAGCACAGCCCCTTTAGAAAGCCCCCTGCCTAGCAGCCTATGTAGGTTTTAAATAGAAGACAGATTTTTCTGATAACATCTCATCATCACCTGGCCTAGAAGATTCACATAGAACTGTTCAGAAAGAAAACTATGGAAGCATTGCCAGCCTGTGACTCTGGATAGAAGTGTTACATTTCAGCTTGCAGATGACCTATCTCTTCTTAGACTATATATATATATATATATACTCACAGATGACCTTGCCAAATGCTAACAATGTTTGTGAAATAGAAAAGAAGCCAAATTGTAAATGCATGCCATCTATGCCCAATCTACCTACTACCTCTTAGCTGAGGCCTTCATTTCATTGTGGTCTCAATTTCCATATCCCACAGAAACCCATTATCTCATCATTAGTTATCATATCAAACACCTCCTTTTAATTTTAACTTCAATAGCTTTCCTTTTTTATTTTTTTTCGGGTGGAGTAGGTGATTACCTCCCCCCCTTTGGCTTTCCTTCCATCTATTTTTATAAAGATATTTGCAACCTCTGGGAGAAGAGGAAATTGTTTACACGTATAATTGCAGCTAAAAATCAGACTGCTAATTTAGCGTAAACTGTTTGATCCAGAACATTGTTAGAAATTTAATTACTTGTCAAAAATAAAAAATAAAAAAGGAAAAATACTTTTTCAAGGCTGGGTCCATTAAGCAAACACAGCCTGCCAGTGGGGCATGCAATGCTGAAGACTCTGACAAAATAGCATTGATTGATAGATGTATTAGTAAATCATGCAGTGTTGACCAAAATAAACTTAACAATGGACTTTTTAACAACAAAAATTACAAAAAGAGTTGTTAATTTATAATGAGAAAGAATATTGTGTTTTATTTACTATTAAGTTTATTGTTGCTCTTTAGAATACACAATTTTGGAAAGTACAACATAATACTTAATATATAAGTTGAATATGTAGGTTAAATGTAACAGCTAAAACTATAATTCTTCTAAGAAAGCATGGGATAAATCTCATTAATATTTGGGTCTGGTAAATATTTCTTATATATGGCAGCATCTACACCAACGTAGAAGAATAAATCAACTTATTGTTTGCCAAAATTAAAGACGTTTTTGCTTAAAGATGATATGAGTAAAATGAGACTTACTACTTTATAAACTGAAAATATAACTAAAAAAAAAAAAAACACATAGGAGCTCCTTAGACTGGAAGCAGTCTTATGAACTGACAAAGCTGCTTCCAGATTGTATAGTCTTTCACCTAGAAAGCCTATTGCCAAATGAAAAACACCTCTCCATGAGTTATGGACATGAGAGGTTCAGAGCCTCCAGTCCAAAACAACAATAATAACAACAAAACAAAAGCAAAAGCAAAAAACCTTAATGTTGCCATTGCTCTCGTAGGAACTATCAGAGCCAGTTGGTAAGGCTCTGGTCTTGATGATACCACACCCTTTAGTTCTATAAGGAAGTAAATCAAGTTGTAGCGGAGCTGGAAACTCTATCCTTATTAGCTAGTATCGGTACTGCTGGAAGATACTATGTAGGCTGTTAAGAGAGAACTCATCAGTAGTCTCATCCAGCTGTAGACCTTGATTGATAGATTTGAACATTCTAGGCAAGACCTGAAAAATAACGTTAATAGTTGTACTATTTAGGGTAATCAAATGCTTTGTCATTGGATTAGAGTCTCCATCCACAGGAGAGAACAGAATATGGCTGGGGAGCCCAAGATACTCTCTTATTTCCCTTAATGAACATGTTGTTAAACTTCCCTTTACACATATTTATCCTCATTAAATAAAGCTGCTCTCAGCATAGGGCAGAAAAAAAAAACATATTGGCAAACAATAAGTTGATTTATTCTTCTACGTTGGTGTAGATGCTGCCATATATAAGAAATATTTACCAATTTTTTTGCAAAACTGCTGAAAGTAAATGACTCTTGATGACTCATTCATAAACTGAATGTCTATACCATACTCCTCTCCAAGGCCAAGGGACCATTATGAAAGAGGTCAACTGAAAGAATATGAGTCAGATAATGAGGACAAGAGTCAAAAAACTCTTGCAGTCATGATTATACAACTTGAATGGGTATCTATGCAAGATTGGACCTTCATCACTCACTAATGAATAGACAAGTTGCACACAAGACTCCAACCCTCTTTGAGGGACTGTCATTTCCATTAGTAGTCATTGGGGATTTAGTGTGAAGAAAAATGAAGTTCAGAGGTGGAGGAATGAAGAATAGAATAATAGAGTAGGAATGAATATAATCACTATATATATGTTTAACATAATCAATTAAATTAAAATTAAATATTAATTAAAAGAATAAATTAAAATTTTAATTTATTAAATCAAAAACTAAAAATAAATTATGAAAATAATCCACAATATTGAAAAAATAAATTAACACTTTGATGAGCAGCTGATTTGTTTAGAAACAGAAATTTCTCCAAAGGATATATAGAAATTAGTATATAACAGTACATTTTTAAAGATATTCAACCTAACCAGACATTAGAAATGTCCATGATATTTTTCACTATAACCTAACAGAAGGAAAGCATATAATAGTAAGGTTATGGAGAGACCTGAACAAGGTGGAATGTAAAAGTTACCATAAATTCAAGATAGTCTGGGAGTTTCTTAAAATAAAAAAATAAAATCCATTCCTTAGAAAACACCCAAGAGACCTATATACAAAACATCTTGCACAAATGTTCATTCTAGCACTATTTATACCTTGAAAGAATAGAAGTGTCTATGTTGCCAACATTTGAATGACAAAATACAATCTCCCTGCACAGTGGAATTCTGGTAAGTATTAAAGACTGAAATGAGGACACATTCCAACAAGGATAAACCTGAAAATATTATGTTACTAAAAAATTCTGTCACAAAAGACTTAAAATTACATGATTCAATTAATATTAAACATGTAGAATAGACGAATTTATAGATCAAGAAAGCATTCCACTACCTTACTAGGCCTGTGAAAACAGGGAAAGCGAGGCTTTGAGTAAATGCTAAGTGTTAGAATTCTTCCCCCACTGTTGGGAGTTGAAAACTTCCTGACAGTGGTAATGATTCCACTTGTGCTTAAATATTGAATTCTACACTTTCAATATGATAATGACATACTAACGGAGTTATAACGACAAACAAGCTATTAAATGTAAAATAAATTTGAAAGGGTGAACCATTCATGGTGGTTGTAGTGGTATGAGTGAAAGTGGTACCCGAGGCTTACGGAATGGCACTGCTAGAATAGGTGAAACATTGAGGAAGGAAGTGTGACACGGGGGCAGGCTTTGAGATCTCAAAAGGTCATGCCAAACCTAGTAAGTCTTGGTCTGTTCCTGCTCCCTGCAGATCCAGATGTAGAAGTCTCAGTTACCTCTCCAGTATCATCTATGCCTACATGTCACTATGCTTCCCACCATAACGATAATGAACTAAAGCTCTGAAACAGTAAGCCAGCCTCAATTAAATGCTTCCCTTTACAAAAATTGCTGTTGTCTGTAGAGAGAGGATAGCTTGTGTATTGTATGGATGTATCACCTGCCAATTAAAAAGCCTATGGCCAATGGCATAGGCAGGATATAGAGGTGGGGCATCCTGGATAGGAAAGAATTCTGGGATAGAGTCAGGCAGAAGAGTCGCCTGGAATATGTGACAAGATGGGCAAATGGTACCTGGGCGTAAGTAGCTATTTGGCAGAATGTAGGCTAAAAGAAATAGGATATTTTAAGTTATATCTAGTCAGAGGAGGCTCAACCTATGTGGCCAAGGTATTTGTAAATATATTTTGAGTCTGAGTCTTATTTCTGGTAGCATGGAGTTGGGAGGAAGAACCAGGATACCACCTCAACAGCAATGGAAACCCTAGCTAACTAACATAGCTGTGAAATCTTACTACAAAGAATTGCAACAGACATCTATATACTTGTAATGCTGCAAAATAATAATGGAAAACAAATCCCATTATCTGTGTGATGCTTACTTTTAAATTTTAACTTGACACAACCTAGAGTCATCTGAGAAGACAGGCTCAATGGCCAGGGGCAGGCAATGTTACCTAGATTAGGTGGGTTTGTAGGCATGTCTGTGGGGAATAATCTTAAGTGGATGTCCAATGATTCAGACTACTGTATGTTATGTCACTTCCTGGATAGAGCAGGTATCATATACTATATGAGCCAGAAGAAAGATAGATGAAAGCAAGGTGACACCATGGGTGCATTCTTTTCTCGCCACTCTTGTTTGAGGATGCTATGTGAATAGGTATTTGAATTCATGCTTAACTTCATGCCTTAATGGTGCCTGATTATAACCTGAAATACTAAGTCAGATAAATCCTTTCTTACTTAAGTTGTTTTCGATGAGTATATTTTATTACTCAGAAATAAAACTAGGATAGTATTCAATTTCTTACTTTCTGCTTTCTTATATATTACTATGAATAGATGTATTGTGTATGTGATATGTGTAGGTGGTATATGTGTGTATATATACAGAAATAGACATATATATGTATATATGTGTATACACATAAATGTACATATATAAAATGTTTGATGAAGAAATGTTTCAAGACTTTCACTTTCTTTCTATACATACCGATTAAGTTCAAAACAAAAGTTGAGATTAAGTAAAAATTAGATTTTAAGTTTTTCCATGTGTTTGTAAATGTGTTCCTGTCTTCCATTGCAGTCAACATCAAATTCTAACAGCAAATATTGACTAATTTCATTTTTAGTACACATTTATGCATCAGGTATCAGAAGCTGAGAGTCAGCAAGAGTTTAGTGGTATGTTACACAGTAATTCATTTGTCCATTGCCTTGAAAGGAAACAGATTGGGAAAAAACAAAAACACTAGGTATGGAGACATGGCACAGTGGTCCAGGCAAATACAGCTCTGAAGTGGGAGATCAACTCCCAGCATCCACATCAGGTGACTCCCAATTGTCTAGAACTCCAGTTCCAGGGGATTTGATGGCTTCGGACTCTGAGAACACATGCTGCATGTGTGCATGCACGCTCCCCCCCCCCACCACCACACACACACACCACTATACAAACTTAGAAGTAAAATAAAGAAATACTGGCTCCAAAACTATACAACCCTGCTAGAGTTCCTTTGTATGATTCAAAGAATCTCATTTCCCCAAATTTCCCAGCGATGAAAAGGCAGAGTGGTGACAGGGAAGGGGAAGAGTTAGCTGTGCAGCTAGGAGGCCACACCCCCAATATAGGTGTGAGCACTAGGGAGAGAATTACATGTGTCCCTTTGAGTATCTCCTCTTTCAGAATCCAAGATATTGGAGGACTGAAATCTTTAAAAAAAGAAAGGATAGAAAGAAAGAAAGAAAGAAAGAAAGAAAGAAAGGAAGGAAGGAAGGAAGGAAGGAAGGAAGGAAGGAAGGAAGGAGAGAAGAAGAAAGGAAGAAATGAAAGGAAGGAAGGAAGAAAACAAAGGGAGAAAGAAAGAAGGAAAGAAAGAAAGGAAGGAAGGAAGGAAGGAAGGAAGGAAGGAAGGAAGGAAGGAAGGAAGAATAGAAAAGAAGACAAGCTATGTACATGTGTGTACATATATTTGGGAAAAATAACTTATCATGGTAGGCAGCACAGTAACTTGCCGACGCACATACCACACCACACCACTCATTCCACATTGTTTATTTTCCTGCCTGTAACCTTTGCTACATTATCTCCTTCTTAGGGCACATTTTATTCGCATTCATCTAATTCTCATGGCACAATATGATACTGGATATTTGTTCATAATACTGTGGCAGTCATTGTTTCTCTGGTGTACTTATTTTGTGCCAGGGCTGTTCAAGAAACTTTACATGCACTCATTTGCAGTTTCTGGAAGGAAATTTGTCCCCGTCCTCCACATTAATTATGAGTAGATGCAGGCGGGTGCCATGTCTGTAATCTAAGCAATCAGGAGGCTGAAGGAGCCAAGAGAATCACAAGTTCAAGGTCAGCCTCTTTTACAGAGAAATTCCATGTTTCAAAAACAAAACAAACAAATAAAAAACTAAGAGACTAAAGAATTCCCCTTAAAAGAAACAATTTAGGCAAGACCATATATATTCAATGAGAGAGAGACAGAGAGAAAGAGAAACAGAGAGATAAAGAGAGACAAAGAGAGAGAGACAGAGAGAAACAGAGAGAGACAGGGAGATACAGAGAGAGACAGAGAGGGCAGAGAGGGGAGAGAGGAGAGAGCAGGGGCAGGAAAGGGAGATGATGTAAGGTAATCTGATCTACTCTTCATTTTCTGACTGAAGTTCTCTCTAGTTTTTTCACACTATCAGTAAAGGTTTGTAGAATTTCCACAGATTGCATGTAAAGACTTAAAAATAATAATAATCAAGTAGAAAAGACGTTGAAGGCTGTTGTTTGTCCTCAGTATGAGCAGTTTTGCAAATCTATCCCAGGAGTAAGATGGGCCTACATTTGAATGCACTTGGTGAAAAAGTAAGATGCATTTCCAACACGCATGCTATGAAAATCTCAAAAAGCCTTGTCTTGCACACTATCTGAATGGTTTCCAAGCCTTCGTGTCTTCAAAAACATTATATATAAATTACTTCAGAAAATTTGGTTTAAAGTCTACTTTATAGGCCTGAAGTCTTCCTAATACATATACTACTTTGGAAAAGTAGCTACAGGGGATTCATTCCACTATCCATCAAATTATCCTTTCAGAAGTCTTGTCAGAGTCACTGTGACAACCAGAACCCGGAAGACATTCGATATGTTTAATATTAGTATGAGAGCCCTTTCTGAGAAGCCGTTGAATTGGCAATAAGTATAATGACCCCCTATTGGGGGTAGGGGTGTAGGTAGGGGTTCCAGTATGAGTACATGCAGAGTATATGCCACATGTGTGCAGGTGCCTACAAAGGTAGTTATCAGCCACGCAAAGTGGATGCTAAAACCAAACCTGGACCCTTTATGAAACACCCTTTTTTATTTTTAAGTGATTCTTTTGCATACCTATTTTGTTTTTAATCATGTGCATTGAGGGGTATGTACATGCATGCAGCTACCCTCAGGGTCCAGAGGCATTGGTTTCTTTTAGAACTGTACTTAGAAGCAATTATAAGCTATTGGATGAGGGTGCTGAGAATCAAGCTCAGATACTGGGCAAGAGCAGCACAGACTCTTAACTGCTGAACCCAAATCTCCAGCCGCAAGGTGCACTGTTGGAGTTGAAATAGCATCACATTGTTTCAGAGTTCTCTAAACTGGGGATGAAAGAATAAACCATGTAAAGTGAATAAATAAATAAATAAATAAATAAATAAGTTATTGAGAAAAATATCACCTATCCTCTCTGAGGGATCTTGTAATAATAGAAAAAAATTTTTCTACTTCTACCAAATAAAACAGAAATTTGCAAACGGCTGAGACTTTATGAAAGTTTTCATGTACTGACACCAGCGTAGCAGAGGCTAAAGCTGGGAAGCCAGCATGTTTAGCATGCTCTGGAAGTCAGACTCCTATTCTAACTGTTTTTCTGAAAGGCCAACTCCACCACTGCTTGTAAAAGAATTATGTAGCAGCGAAAGAAAGCAACTGTCCCCCAATTTCACCTGTTTCTTGAAAAAATCATAAATGTTCATTTTTTAACTTGTAAACTCTTATTGCTTAACCAGAATATCATTTCATTGATGAACAATTATCAAAATTTAAGGTGTTTATACTATTGTAGAGGAGGTATAGTGAAAAACCTTGAATATTGAAGTGAAGAATCTGTATAATGCTTGCATAACTTAGCTAGGAATTCTATACACATTATCTTTTTTAATGGACTCACAATAGATGTCATACAATTATAATTATTAGCCTTACTTGGAGACAGTGATGAAAGGTTTTACACTAGTAAATCACTAATTCAACCTTTACACTGATTTTTTTTATTTTAAAAAAGTGCTTGATTCAGAGTTCGTCTGTGGGAGAGAACCTCTGAACTAAGGAGATGGTAAGCACCCAGGATATCTCCACGAGAGACTGTTCTGGGATATTTGGCTGTTTGTAGATGGCTGCACTGCCACAGAGAGCGGCGGGGCTGATCCATAAATAGGAGACATTTAGGCACCAGAGTGACATTTTGTTCATTATTTCATTTCATGTCATTTGCCACATGTTTGTCTCTAATCCCGTGCATGTTCCTGTACCTATGTAATATTCAGTGTGAAATTCTATGTCAGTATATTTAAACTTCGAAAAGTCAGTAGGTTCAGAGTTGTGATTCCCATAGCAACCATAATTCCACCCCTTTGTTTTTATATAGCATTTGTATAACTGGAGAAGTTGTTAAGTTTTATATCTTAATATAAATATGCAGTCATGTTGAGTGTCTTTTTATAGTTGCTGTAGGAACCACAATTTAGAATTTTCTGATTTTCTTTGCATTTAAATTCCCAATCAGATTATTGCAATCACTAGCATTTCTCTAATTTTATTGAAGAAGTGGAAATGGGGGAAAGGAATAGTAATTTTATTATAAATTCCTGTAGCTTTTATTTTAAGATGCTCCTTAACTGCCAAGGGGAATTAAAAAAAAGGAAAGAAATAGCATATTTTAAAAATAAGCTGGTGACAGGAAGGAGCACTATGGTAAATAAGTGTAAAGTATTTTTAAATCTTTGAAATTGCCAAATATTTGGGAAGATGATATTTTCTTGTGGTCACAGAATAGTGAAGATTAAATAGACAGAGACTGGGAGGTTCTTGGCTCTCTTCTCAGACACTGGTGTATGCAATACAACTGAATACTGTTGTAGGGGGCAGAGATATGTGTTTTGTGTCAGGTGACTGTCATTGCACTCAGAGGAAGAGTTTAATAGAATTAATTGCAACACATATGTGTTTACACATGCTTGACTATCCTTATAAGGCTGGTACTACTATGACATGAATGTGTGTTAAATCAAGAAAGACTCTTGAGATTTATTTCAATTATATGTGTATATATTTATGTATATGTATACATAGGTGTGTGTGTTTGTGTGTGTGTGTGTGTGTGTGTGTGTGTGCGCGCGCGCGTGCGCGCGCGCGTGCGCCCGCAACTATGCATGCACAGAGACCTTAAAGTTAAAGACCTTTAAGAGATAATAGGTGATATGCTTCCCTTTCTGTTACTCAGATAAACAACATGACCAAAAGCTTCTTGGGGAAGAAAGGTTATTTATCTTTAAAAGGCAATCTTCTCAATCCATCTTTGAGAGGTGTTGGACCAGAAACAGAAGCAAAAACCTCAGGGAAGAAACTGAGGCAGAGTCAATGTAGGAACACTACCTACTGTCTTGCTACGCCTGACTCAACTCAATCAGCCTACTCTAATACAATCTAGGACCACCTTCCTAAGGAGGTCCAGACCAGATCCTCCTCCTTATATTAACCATCAAGCAACAAAATGCCTCACTATACTCTCACAGGACATTCCAATGGTAAAGATTTCTCAGTTGAGGTTCCTTTTTCACAGATGACTAATTCCTGTCAAATTGAAACTGGGGAAGACCCTTGAGGACATGGGCACAGGGGAAAAGTTCCTGAACAGAACACCAATAGCTTATGCTCTAAGATCAAGAATTGACAAATGGGACCTCATAAAATTACAAAGTTTCTGTAAGGCAAAGGACACCATCAGAAGGACAAAACAGCAACCAACAAATTGGGAAAAGATGTTTACCAACCCTACATCTGACAGAGGGCTAATATCCAGTATATACAAAGAACTCAAGAAGGTAGACTCCAGAGAGCCAAATAACCCTGATTGGGGAATAGTTGGTGGGGGAGAGGACTTACGGGACGTATGGTGGGGGGGAACTGGGAAAGGGGAAAGCCTTTGGAATGTAAACAAAGAATACAGAAAATAAAAATTTAAAAAAAAATTGGGATACAGAGCTAAACAATGAATTTTCACCTGAATAATTTTGAATGGCTGAGAAGCACCTTAAGAAATGTTTAACATCATTAATCACTAGGGAAATGCAAATCAAAAAAAAAAACTGAGATTTCACCTCACACCAGTCTGAATGGCTAAGATTAAAAACTTAGGAGACAGCAGGTGTTGGGGAGGATGTGGAGAAAGAGGAACACTCCTCCACTGCTGGTGGGATTGTAAGCTGGAACAACCACTCTGGAAATCATTCTGGTAGTTCCTCAGAACATTGGGCATGACATTTCTGGAGGACCCTGCTATACCACTCCTGGCATATACCCAGAGGACTTCCTGGCATGCAATAAGGACACATGCTCCACTTTGCTCATAGCAGCCTTATTTATAATAGCCAGAAGCTAAACAAAACCCAGATGTCCCTCAGTGGAAGAATAGATACAGAAAATGTGGTTTATTTACACAATGGAATACTACCCAGCAATTAAAAACATGAATTTTTTTTAGATAAATGGTTGGAACTGAAAATATCATCCTAAGTGAGGTGACCCAATCACAAAAGAATACACATGAAATGCAATCACTGATAAGTGGATATTAATTAACCCAGAAGCTCGGAATACTCAAGACAAAATTAACATATCAAATGATTCCCAAGAAGAAGGAAGGAGAGGGCCCTGGTCCTGAAAAGGCTTGATGCAGCATTGTAGGGGATTACCAGGACAGAAAAATGGGAGTAGGGTGATTGGGGAATGGGCAGAGGGAAGAGGGCTTATGGGACTTATGGGGAGGGGGGAACCTGGAAAAAGGAGAAAGCATTTGGAATGTAAACAACGAATATAGAAAAAAAAGAACTCAATGGCATGCTGGGTGCATTAAGTGGGTTCTGGAATCTAAAGTATGATAGTCATGAATTGATCAGCAAGAGTGCTTCACCTCTGAGCTGTCTCTCCAACCCATAAGAAACACTTTTAAATGAATGTTTGGTTATAAGAATCCAGTCTAACAATATAGAGGCCCTGACTGAAGAAAAGAGTCCTAACTCAGGATGTGGTACAGAGATAAAGGCTCAACAGAATCCAACCCACAGCTCCCCATCCCCACAACAGTAGTAATGGATTTTCAGTTATGCATTTTCTTGTTTACTGCAACACTAAAGAGCCACAATCCACAGTTTAAATATTTTCAATGTAGACACCTATCTGCAATTGCATTTCATTCAAGCTATGTCCACACAAGGGTTTTTCCATGGCATTTCTGAATCTGCAAGGGAATGAAGATGCACCATATCTTGTTAAGGAAGAAAGCGAGGGAGGGAGGGGAGAACTGAGGGAGCAAAAGAGTGAGGGAGGATAGTTTGGAGGATTTGGTTACCAAGTCATTGCATTTCACTGTAAATATTATAAAAACATTTCCTCACAAAAATGTAATGAATTATTAAACAGTAAAGACAAGGTTGATTCTGCAGGTCCAAACTGGATTCCTTTCTTCTTGGTAACTCAGAGTTACCAAAGTAAAATGATGGCTGACTTATCTAATCAAATTCATATCAGGATAAATACAAATACTATTAAGAGTGTGTTAATTTTTCAAAAGTATGATATTCAAGACATCTGTATACCTTGTGGTTTATAATTTAATATTCTCCCTATGTAAGTGAATCTTCTTCGGGAAGCTCATGTTAACTAAGAAGACTAGAAAGGCAAGCTAGAGCATTTCTGACATGATTGCATGATATCTCTTCATTGAAATAATTTATTGTTTAGATATTCCAAAATTCAAATTACTGAACCAAAAAAAAAAAAAAAAAAGGATGTTTTAGACTCAAGACTTAATTCCAAGAAATAGATCAAATGGCTCTTGACCTCTCTCCCACCCTCTTCATAGTCTCAAATTATCTTAGCTACACTCACTGGATCTCCTTCTAAATGTGGAAACAACATCAACTTCCTTTTGGCCCTGTGGATTCTAACCCAGCACAAGCATGCATGTGGATACTGACCTGTCACTCCTGACTATTCCCATTTCCGTGAGAAACACTGAACTTTACTAGGCAGAGAGAACTGTGTCCATGCCACCCTTCTGAACACATGGACAATCCCAGATGCCATGAAAGCAGCAGTAGGTGTCTGCCTTATGAATCTGAGCAGACCTTAGATACCGAGTTCTGTAGAAACACTGTCCAACCTCACAGATAACAACAATTGCTACCAGAGACCCAATAATGAACTCTTAACACTATACTGTAAAACACTAGAGTTTTTAGAGAGCATCATGGGACATGCCCTGTCTTTTAGGCCAGGAAGATTGGCTGTGCTTCCCTGAGATTTTGGGTAGTACAATATCTTCAAATGCCACTTGATCAGTGGACATAGATGTTAGCCATATCAAGTAAATTGTCTTTTCTTAATGTTAAAATTGGACTTGAGAGTATAGTATAGGTTGCAATTATTCACAACAATTTAATAATTTTAAAAAATATGATTAAAACATATATGAACAACTTAGATTCTACATTCCTGTACAAATTAGAGTGATACAGGCTTCCTCTGATTCCCCTTTATACATATCATTTCCTATAAACAATGTGCTTCTCTGGTTGTATGTACTATAATTATTACCCGCTATACATTTTATGATTTCATATCACAATGAGTTTGGCCTTTTTCACTCTCATTGGAGTCTTTACACTGAACTCAGTGCTAATGAATTCAAAATAGAGTACTGCATGGCAGATTTGAGGTAAAAATGCCTATCCTAGTTTGATATGCTGCATGTCTGACCTCTCGCCTGAAAACTTAACAATTGTTCTGGACCTGCATGAGAGCACCCTGAGTATGACTGGGTTCTGACCAATATTATCTGCTGGGTTCAGTGGAGACTTGACTATCTCTCTGGTCTCCTTTCTAACAGCTAGTATCCTGCGGAGTAAACATCAGCATGACAAAACCATGTCAGCATTTCAGGGGGAAAATAATAAACACAAGTTTTAATGTTCTCATACTTTAACACCCAGGGAAGCAGAGAAGAAATACTTAAAACAAGGGCAGTTTCATTAATGTGATCACAGGTTTTGACACAGGTAAAATTGCTGCTTCCCAAAGATAGACAAACTGTTGTAAAGGAAAGTAGCCTTCAGCAGGGTATGATGTCCACTCAGAAGACTGCGGGAAAGGACGCTTTGACAGTGTTTATGAAGGCTGTTGCTCTGAGCCTGGACAACTTATTTCCCTCAGAGCAAGTGTGTCATAGAAGGTACCACTGGAGCACAGCGTAGCTTAGGGCTACTTCACTTTCTAATTCAAACTCCTTTGTTGGTATATTGCTTCATATTCCTTCTTGGGTTATAATTTAATCTTATTGATAGACAAAGGAAAAACACTTTGATTTAAAAGACAGTTTCCTAATAAAATGAAGGCAGGATCTCCCATCAATAAACGATCCACTCAAGTAATAATGTACACACAGGCAGACAGAATCCCCCACTGCTGTTTCATATCAAATCACTATTCTTCTATGCCTCTTGTCCTCTTCACTTGTTCCTCAATTCTAAATCTTAAACAAGGAATAAAGTCTCATTACAGAATGCTATATATGTAAGTGCATATTTATCCACAGTGTTGGGACTGGCATCAACTATAGCTTATTAGTAAACTCTCTTGTTTCTCTTATTTGTTTAAAGTTAGACATGCTTTTCTGATTATGAAGTTTGGGGAAGAAAAAAGATAAACATTAAAATTAATAAGCATACAACCTATAGATAAATGTTATTAATAGTTCATTGCTGATTTCAGCATGCACTCATTTATGTACTTTTTATACAACATGGGTTAGACAATATTACTTTTTCTAAGTTTGTTACATGGTAAAATCTAGAGAGTTCTTAGAGTCACATCAGTATGAAGAGGTTGCTACCTGTTTATTTTATAACACTTCCTACCTTTCTTATTCTCAGAAGCACTGAAGATTGTCTTGGGCTTCTAGTGAATGTTTTTTATCTGACTAGCACACCATCAGGAGATTTTGACTCAGGGATCCAACTCCAACTTTTTCAGGAGGTGTTATTCCAGTCAGATTGCTGGCATGTGGCTGAAATAGGAATAAGATCTCATCACCATGCCTTTGTGTTTATGTCACAGAGCAGACTCCATTTCCAGTCATTAAATGAAGGACCCACATAGGACAAACATCTTCTATAACTGAGCATTCGCCATATTCCAGGTGCATACTTTATCAATCATTCCCTCCAAATATGGAAATGATAAGTGAACAAACGTACTAAAGCAAAAGCATTGATTAGCTGGTCGTGATTTTCTCCCTAAACTATGTTCATATATTTACACTGAATGAATTGTTTTAACCTGGAAACAGTCAAGATGATTTCTAGCTGAATAAATGAATGATGAACAAATGATGTGAAAAAGGAGAAACATCATTGCTTCACAATTTCCTGTTTCCCTACATTGTGGGAGATTGCACAGCTGTGAGGTACAAGTACAGGTCATGATTTCCACTATCAAATATTTAAAAAACAAAGAAAAATCAGAATGAAGCAAAGCTTAAACCCTTATGTTGTAAAATATTGCTGGTCCAAGTATTTTCACATTTTACTGCCTGAAAATTTTGATTTTACCTTTCAAAACTTCATTTTCCTCATGTATAACATAAAGGTGATTTTTTTAAAAACAAGTTGATACACGGGAACACAGAGAAGAAGCAGATAGTAATTATCTCACAAATATTAGTTTTCACTGCAGTATTAAGTAAATTAACAAACATAAAACACAATTGGATGAATAAGGTGTGGTTTAGGTTATTTGGCTTAACAAGACATTGTCATCTTTAATCATACAAATACCAACCACTTATTTCTCCAACACCAAAATCCTGCTTTACCCTTTTCTTATCTATTTTTTCTAAGGAACATAACTGTAACAATACCGGTCGACTATCATTGAGTCTGTCTTTTAATTCTCTGGACATTTTGGCCATAAGAGATATATGAGAGTCAGCATTGCCTTTTCAGCCCTGTCATGCCAAGATATCAGTGTCTGGAAGTCAGGTCAACATGTCTCAGTCTTAACAAATGGTGACTAGCCCAAAGCAGCAGGAAGCTATGACCCACCACTAGTCGTATCTGGCTGATATAGTATTGTGCTATAGATGATCTTTTCTAGGTATTCTTATTTCTAAATCTTCCTGTACTCACACTTATGAAACTTAACATTAAATATACATTATATTGATTTATATCATTTTAATTTTAAATCATTCTTTCAAATAAATTATATCCTATTTCTTTAAGTAATCTATCTACTTTCACAGATGAAAGGGCTTTTCTCTAATTTGCTTTGGATGCTATATTTTGTTCTACCAACAGAAGTATAGTTTTGGCTAAAAAGATCCATTCATTATTTTTTATCTTCTTGAATAAAATAAAATCTTCTCAAATGAGTCATAGTGTAAAATTACAGTGGTTGTAATTCATGTCAATGATTTTCTAGCATTATGTATGGTAGACAAAATATTCTGTGGGAAAAGTTGTTTAAAATATAGAAAAGCGTACTAAAAAGACTGCTAACATTTGAAGATGAATATAATTCTGACGATTATTAACACCCATATCTACATAAACAGCTCAGATAATTAACCCAATTCTATGTACACTGAATAAACTGATTTTTGTAGCACACAGCTTATTACTAGAAATAGAATTCATACATATTTACCGAGTCTAGGCTATTTCTCTTAATGTATAGTTCTGAACACTGGATTTACGTATATTTTGCAAAATGTTAAAAGAAATAAAGTGAGAGATTTAGAAAGCTCTGAACTTTCACCGGGGTATGGCTTTCTTTCTTCTCCTTCCCTTCTTCTTCCACTTCTTTTATAAGACATTTAAATGGAACCACGGGTTCCTCTGGCCTGACCTGTAACCCCAGACTATGAATCCCACATGGGTACTATTCGTTTCTCAGTCGGCTCCTTTGCTAATTCCTGCTGAGAGGTGTGAAGAGACAGAGAATAGCAAGTTTGCTTCTGTTCCTGTCTGGAAAAGGGACAGGGTGGGTGCTGCCGTTCTCTATTTTTGTTGAAATCCTATAGTTAGACACACGTAAAATGAACACTACTTAACAGAATTTAGCTTTACCAAGACCTGCTCTCAAATGAGCTAATGTGTCTAGAGGAACACTTCTAGCATATGGCTCTCAAAACCACCCCTACCTTGGCTGCTATTCCCAACACCGTGGTTTTGCTCTGGGCGTGTGCTGTCACTGTAATAGAGGACATCAGACCTAATAGAAACGTGCTGAGGTTCTGCAGAGTGTGAATTATTAAGTTGCTTATATGGGAGAGTATTAAATGAACCCAGGAGGCAGAGGCATTGTTTAATGCTCTGTTTGTGTCTGATTCGTTCTGTTTTCATACCTTGATGGAAGCCGAGCAGGAATGCTAACAAGAAATTTCAAACAGATGAGAGAGAATTTTAAACCGCTGCCATCAGTCTGCACTTCAGTCAGCACATGAAATAAACAACTTCAAATGAATTAGGGAACAAGGAGAGAGGAAGGATGGGCACTGAAGGAGTCAGGATCATCTTTGTTCCTCTGTTCATTGCAGGGCTCAATTAACCAAGTCTTAACTTCAAGTGAGCCGAGCACCTACTGCACCCTCTTATTTCTGTACCACTTGACAAGAAATCTGAGGGCCTGAGAGACAAACGGCCTCGGAAACTCACGATTTCCTAGCACAGAGCTTTTCTCCTGGCATGCAGATTTCGTCGTAAAGCATCTCCTTCTTCAGACAAAAGTAAACTGGAAAAACTGAGGAAAGCCCCCTTTATATTGAGAAAATTAAGTCCTCTTTGAACACCCTGCCTACGAATCTCTTTCCCACATTCAGGTGTTATTTTGTGCCTCAGTGAATCTACAGAGGAGCATCTGTGTGGGCACAGGTTTGGAAGTCGCGATTGGAACAATATGGGCTCATAAGTTGGTATATTGCTGAAGACAATTTTAAAAAGACTTATTTATTTATTTTATGTATGTGAGTACACTGTAGCTGTCTTCAGACACACCAGAAGAGGGCATCAGATCCCATTACAGACGGTTGTGAGCCACCATGTGGTTGCTACCAATTGAACTCGGGACCTCTGGGAGAACAGTTAGTGCTCTTAACCACTGAGCCATCTCTCAGCCCGAAGACAATTTTTTTAAAGTCGCCCAGCTTGTGGTAATTAATTAGAGCCATTAGACAAAGCTACTCTAGAGGCTAATATCATGGTGAAGATATATCTCTATCCCTCATCTATTGGCAGAATTCAATACCTTGCAAGCCATAGAGAATGCACTTCTTTATGTTGTCTGTCTGGATTCAGACTGAGGATTGCCACCATCCTGTAGTTGGCTTTCACAGTTGCACGTTAATGTGAATGCCATAAACTGTCAACAATATAAATGACAGCTTTTTTTTCAGGTCTAAAGATTTGCACTGCTTCTACTTTGCTCAGATAGAGAGGTTTCTGCATTTAAGAATTTCCTGTTATTATGTAACGCATGTCCCCAAAAGTAATGTTTTAAGTACAAATAATTTGGGTCTGTACTTAATCATAATATGAACTGTCCTCAGATAAGTACCTAGATTAGCACTTGAATGAATAACTGATAGTAAATACCAGGGCTCAGTGAATTTAGATTGGAGAGTAATAAAGTCTTCCCACCCTGATACATGGTGATTTACTAACATTGGTGAAATGATGAAATAATAATACAGTCCACTAACAATATTCGGAATTGCTCAAATAGTCATTTTTATCTAAACTCTCTCTTTTAATACTAAGATGCTCTCTACTTTGTGAGATTGACAGTAACAAGCATGCTGTATATACATTGTCAACAAATTTGATATAACATTTTAAAACTAGATTTTATGTTTCAGCTTCCCAAAGTCTGCGTGTAAAACTCATGGTTTTCTTCCAAGAGACCAGGAGAAAACCATGGCCTTCTTAGCTTTTGATAGTGGCCATGCATGTTTACATTCTGGGCTTGATACTGTACCCTGCTAATTTCTCCATCAGTCATATATTTATGGGGCAATTTCCTCTTCTTATGAAGGTAAATTGGAACAGGGATTTATCAGGTAAATTGGAACAGGGATATACTAAATTTTATCTTAATTTTATCACATATTCGAAGACTGTTTCCAAATAAGAACATATATCTAGTGGTAAAGGATTTAGAACTCATGGGGGACTTTGAACAGAAGATCTGTCATGGCATTCCAAGACCTATAATATATTATATAGCCATGAAAAACTAGCATATATTCACAATTCCTTGCAACTCTAAGTTCCAAACTTCACATAGATACATTATATGTGAGTGTAAAGATTATTGTGTACCTCAGAAATAAATGTCCTTATTTATAAACCCCTGTAAATTTATTTTTATGTGTGTGCTTTGCCTGATTCTCTATATATGCAGCCCATGTATACAGTTCAATGGACCTAAGAAATAGAACCTATAGGCTTAGATTTTTTTCAAACCTTCTTTTAATAAGGGTACTTAAAGGCGTTAACTTCCCTTCTAGCTCAGCACCCACCACAGGTAGTAGAAAGGAAATGTTAATAAGGCAAAGGAGGATGTGGATTTGTTTAGAAATAGTTCTTTGAAGCAAATCTAATCTCTGTTGTCAGGATATTAACAGTTCAGTTCACATATCAGCAGCAGTATCTTTCTCCACTTAAAAACACTATTTATGAATCAGCAATGACAATTCAATCCAGTAGAAACTCTGAGGCTCTGCCAATCAGCCCAGGTCCACTGAAGCAGCAAGAAGCCTCTGGAACACCACCAGAAGTCCTTTGGTATGTTTATCTCTACGAAGTCATGACATGATGGCCAGCAAAGAATCAAAAGGTGAAAATATACCATAAACATACAGCATCATCAGTAAAGACCAATACAGGCAAAGTTCAACAATGACTAGCAAAGACTGGTAAGGTGGACTAATACCACACAGCATCCTCCACTGGTTATATTTATACACTTTCCAAACATTGCATGTTGTCTCAAGCATCTGCTCTAGCGAAACATCATATGACTTTTTGCAAGTTGCTTCCAGAAAAATACCACATGTCTGTTCTCTGCAAAACATCTCATGTTTCTGCTTTATCCTCTCATGAGACAGTTTCTAGTAAAACATCACATGACACCTCTGAATTTGCAAAGAAACCAGAAATTTCCAGTTCAAGAACTTCTTCAGGAACAGGCACAACAGACAGGTGTGAGCTATCCAACAGGTGTTAGGAAGAGACCTCAGGACTTATGCAAGGGCAACAAGTACTCTAAACAGTCAAATTGTCTTTACATTCCTGACTTCCAAGTTTCTAAGAACTGAAATTCATTGTTTCTTGACTGAGCAGTAGCATAATTCCTATGAGAGGTCTTAGAAGAATGTAACAATTGAAGGCTAGATACAGAGATAAATTTTATAGAATAAGTACAAGTAAGTAGTAATTATTAGAAAAGAGAAAATATTGAATGGCATTTGTTGGAGACAGTTCAAAGACTATATGATGGAAGACTTAAAGGAGACAAATCATCAGTTTAAAAGTCACTGGAGACATTACATTCGATCTCATAATTACCAATTAAATATATTTTTATTAGGTTGCTTGCAGATGCTAAGTTAAAACTTTCTCTTTTGCTTTTGTATAAAAAATTCAGTAGAGTCTACACCCATTGTCACAAGATACTATTTGTGATGTGCCTAACATTGTCATCTACTAGTTCTATTCCTGTAGTTGTTATTTCTTGCTCAGATTTTCTCCTGTTAATATGTATTACTTTCATCATGAAAAAGTATAAAATGCTATTTTAGAAAAATTACATTATTAGATTATGTTGAAGAGGAGTAATTTTACAGGGGATAAAATGAATAAACAAATGCTTTAGATGAATCACTAGTCACCTGACCTGTATTTTGTATCCCCCGCAAAACTGAAATACTGAAGGGCAAGGCAATAAAGATGACTCAGCCATTAAGAGTGCTTATTGCTTTAGAGAAGACCTCGTTCTATTCCCCAACCCCATAGGATAGCTCACATTTGTCTGGAAAGACTGATACAAAGATTCTTTTTCTAGCCTCTCTATGTACTGGATGCATGGGGTGTACGTAAAAACAAACAGGCATATATATATATATATATATATATATATATATATATATATATCAGTGTTTCATGACTTTAAAATGTACACTCTAAACAAAAAAATAGCCTCCGAATTTCAGGCTTAGTAACTGAATTTTCATTAATGATCAATTTCCCCATATTCTACTGTAAGAGCAGAAAATCAGTTGACTAGCTGGTAATATATTCATAGTGAGCTAGTAGAGGGGGAATTCAAGTGCTCTCTCCAGATGTCTTTGTCTCACTTGAGAAATGATAATAAACACAATGCAAAGGCCCTTCCCAGACTTCATCTTTCAGACACCCCAAGGACTATGGCTAAAGTGTGTTAGAAGAGGCTTTACAGGTAATTTTAGTTCATAATCATACTGATTTTATTAGTGAAAAATGCCCTGTCATTGTCATCACCAGGAGGCCGGTTCCTGTTCTCATATTGCAAGGGTTGTTGTAAACCTTGCAATCATAATCATAAACTTTATATGTCAATGATATGCTACATAAATGTATTCATTATAACCCCTCTAGAATACCATTGTGATAACATTTATACACTAAAATTATGTACACTAATATTTAATTACACAAAAGAATTTAATCATTTGAACATCCAGAGAGCAGATCATCCTTTCAATCATAATTTTTAATCTTCTATTAATAGGGAAATTTAAAGAAGTAGCTGTCAAAAGCATGGCAATCAACTTCTGACCCATATATAAATAGCATATAAACTCTACTATCGCTATTTGTGACTTCACAGACATGTTACTATACTTCTACAAAGATAGACACATTGCAATCAAATATGCACCAGAATCCAAATAGCTCATATAATCACAAGTAATACAGACACATTAATTCTAATGGGAAAAAAGAGTAAAAGATAAAATGTACACAGGAAATAAATGTTTAACCATTTCATAGAGTTTGAATAATTAACATAATGATACCCTTTAGTGCAGAGTCCCAAGTCTTTAAAATCTAAGTGCACTATTTCAATATTTAAGCCAAAATAAATGAAGTAGCCACAGCATGTGAACTATACATCTAGTCACTGAAATGAAAAATGCATCATAAAAATAAAATGGCTTTTAAATGTGAATTGGTCTCATAAGGTGTAAGAATTTCCCTAACCAATACAATTTATTCAGAATAAGATTAGCAAAGACAATTTTTGAAGCTATAATATTCATTACCTCCATGGTTTATAATAGAGCTGGTACAGTATATTCAAAGTGGTCCAGTGTGTGTAAGCTGAACTTTCATCATGTCTAAACAGCATAACTGATAGTTACTTGATAACTCTTTTATGAAGCAATTTTTTAATAATGCTTTCATATTTCTGGTTTATGGTGCCATTAAAGTCATCATTTGTCACATTAGTAATAGAGAGATTCTTAAAATATCTCTACTAGCAATTCAGGATGGCTTTTAATGTCAGCATAAATTTTTGTATCACTAAACTAGCTATTTGAAATATTAACAGTGCTGTTGGCAATTGCAAAATATATATGACAACATTGGGAGATACCATAGATCCCTTAGGGCTGGCAGAAACCACTTTAAAAAGTAAAGAAACAACACTAAAATTGTCTGGTTTGACCTTGTGATATGATTAACCACAAAGAAAAATTCCTTCATTTGATAGTAGAGTGGGTCAATGTAACCTGTTCCAGAGTTATTTATTTCCCATACACTAAGACATTTAAAGTAAAGAGAGAAGCAGGGGAAAGGAGTAAGTTGTCCAGGATGCTATTTAATTATGAAATCATCAGAGTTCAGGATCAAGGAAGTAGTGTGCAGTTCTTTTGTGGAAGCTGAAACACTGCATGCCAGGCTTCTCTCCAGCCATACTCACATCACAGCTTGACATGGGAAAGGGGGGTGTCTAGAGGCCCATGGACAAGGCTTCAGAGCTCTAAAATTAGACTGCACCAGCTGTGCATAGCTGGTTTTCTGCTACAGGCTGGTGTAACTACAGTCTCTCGGTGCTGTCCAGTGCTTTGCTTTTGAAAGCAAACTATCATCATCCAAGGACCCACACACACACCTTCATCCTTCCCCACTCCACCCATCTTCCAAGATGGCCTCTTGGAAGACAGGATGTACCCTGTGTGTGCCTCTGAAATGTGCATGTTTCATCATTGATGTATAAGAAGGGTTTCTTCTCTTTCCACATGAATATATATATATGTATATATGTATATATATACATATATATGTATATATACATATATATATATGTATACATAAATATGTATATATTTGTGTGTATATATATATATATATATATATATATATATACACACACACACAAGAGTTCTCACCTCCTTAGTGGTTCTTTTCTTCATAGGGTATAACTTAGTTCTTTCATTTGATAAGTATGCAATAAGACTAAGCTAAGATGTGCATTTATGATATGTCAAATAGAATTTTGTTTTATTAGATAATGTTTGCTATTCCTTGAAAGTGTTGTACAATATACAAGGTATATTGATCATACTCATCCACCCTACGTCCTACTAATTCCACATTGTGCCTGAACCTGGTTCACCTGTTCCAACTTCATATTCTCCTTTTATTGTTATTAATAACCCCTGAATCATTATAGTGTGGCATATATGTGTGGCTATGACAGAGGTATGCACAACCTGCCATGGGCCAAGTCCCCAAAGGAAGATAATTTCCCTTCACTGACTAGCCATCTGATGCTCCTCTGATATAGATGAGGTGTCTGGTTTCATTGTTTATACTGGGATTGCTACTGGCTAGATCGTAGTCAAACCAAAAACTGCTATGAGTTGATGTGTGCCCCAGCCATGCCATACACACAACTCACCATTTCACAGCTCTTCTCCCTATCTGCAGCTCTCACATTCACATTCCAATCTCACCTCCATGCATTCCTCTGAGTACTGTGCAGTGAGAAGTTGATAGAGAGAACCCATACACAAATAAGCACTCAATGTCATCCATACTCAGCATTTTAACCAACTACAAGTCTCTCATTAGCCTACACCAAAAAGAAACTTTTTTGAGCATAGTTGAAAGCAGCACAAATCAACAGATAAAAACATCAACTTGTAGAATGCACTTTGACAACATAATCATTTAGCAAAACAAGCAATAGTCATTTCCCTCCTGGTGCCTATGGTCTCCTCAGTCATGGCATTTGACCCAGGATATGGTACTAGGCATCAAATAATACCTGTGGTGCATATTTCTTATTCAATCAGATAGTAGTGCGTTACCCCCCAAAATCGTAATACTTCTATTTCATCAGTGCACACATCTTGCCAGGAGATCACGTGTACAAGGCCCAGTACTCATTAAAACCATTAAGGTTTTCATTCCCCGGCAGCCTGCATAGAACCTTATGGCACTATTTAACCTAGCCAACAGGGATCTGGATCAGTTCAAGGTTAATTTATACATATGATTTCATCCAAAGCGTGTAGTGTATTCAATATTTGGCTGTTTCCATTTAGTCATGGTAATAAGTCTTCCCAGAAGCCACAGACTGACAAATAAAAGACCCAATGTCCAATATGTGTTTCTCCTGCCATGCTTTTATTTGATAGGGTTCTAGAGATCCTCAGAGCAAAGCAAGCTCTTGTTATTACTTTGGTTGTCCACCAGAACTTGATACTATGCTCTCATTGCTAAAAAATAAAATAAAATAAAATAAAATAAAATAAAATAAAATAAAATAAAATAAAATAAAATAAAATAAAATAAAATAAATCACACATTTTGAGTCCAGGAAATGTAAAAATGAAGTTTGTATTAAGACAAAACTTTCTCCTTCCTGGCTAGTTTTCACAATACCTGAGTGTATGATGCAAACTGCTTGGAGTGAAAAACCATGAACCTTATCTGTGAACCTTGTGAGCTACAATAACAAAAGGCATGACAAGATGTCTTCCTCGGTGTAATAGGGTCATGAATATTATGGGAGTAAACAGTTACTCTCTAATTGGATTTAAAGACACATAAAGAAACATTTGCCTGCTACTGTAAATGTTTCTAAACCCATTTTTAGGAAACTCACAGGCTCTAGGGATGAATCTATTACTCTCTCTCATTTTGCTATATTAACAGAGAACCAAATAATACTCTAAATTGGTAGTTTTATACCCTTAAATCAATGGAGCTTTCAGACAGACCTCGTGAGAGATGGAGTTTTGTTTATTTCTCGGTTTCTTCTTGTTTTGTTTTATTGTAGTAGACAGCAGTTAATGCAGAAAGAAATTCATAAGCCAAAGTGCAGATACTAAGTATCTTTAAGTGTCCAGCCACAAATGGGGATATTTATATCAACTTCTCTTCCTAAATATCAGGGCCCATTGCAGAAGAGAGGGCAGAAAGATGGTCAGAGTTAGCAGTTAGACATGGATGGAATTAAATAGAACTTTTAGTACAGGACAGAACTGCTGCAGTCAAAAACTTAGTGCAGCAATATTTCTTTGCAATCAACAGTCCAGTCCAGAAGAGGGACAGGATCATGAGCTTACGTTATGTCCTTGGCTTAATTCTCTGAATATCTTTCAGTCCCCTACATACTCATATTGAAATAACATGATTGCTTACTTCTAAGAAAGGGAAAATCATTTTTTCTCAGGGTGTTTCCCTGGATAAGTTGGCTATTTTCCAGAGGCTGCTCCACATATCTGAGTATATGGACAGAAGGGGAGATGAAGTTGAGAGGGACGAGTTGGAAGAGGGAGGATACAGAAGGAGTCAGAGACAGGAGCCTGGGTGAATAGGATAAAAATGTGTTGTTTGAATTCTGAAATTCTCAAACAATACAAAAATATGTTGAATGAAAATCACTGGAAAAAACCAATAACCAGGAATATTATGCACATTGTAAGAAACAACCGCTTAATCTGTGACTTTCTAATACAATTTCTTCTTGTACACCATACCAAGGCGTGCTGTTACTCTCTCCAGAAAATATCTTATTTAACTGTAGTAAAGACTCCTTGGTCCTACCTAAGAAGAAAACTGTGTTCTTTCAATATGATATATGGACCTGAAAGACATTAGATTAAGAGAATTAAGCCAGGTACATACAGATGCATTCCCTGCTATTTTACTTGAAGGTAGAATCTAAGAACAATTTCAACTCTCAGAAGCTCAGCCATTACTAAGGGATGGGGAAATGTAGATTACAAGGGTTTTGAGGAAAGAAAAATACATGGTTGCTATGAAGAAGTTCTGATACTTTTTTATACAGCTAGGCTCTATAGTTTCAACAATGTATCATATTTTGAAAGTTGATTTTTAAAAAGGGGGTATTAAGTGGTCTCATCAGAAAATAATACATATCATAGAAATTTGCATATTTGATTGAGCCAATTTATATTGTAGACATATTTCATACTTTTAAAAATTAATATATAAAATTGTGTGCTCATTTAAATTAGCAGTGTAATTATATTAATGTGGTAAAGACAAAGTATTTATTTTCTATTAAGTGTTATTGCAATATTAGTTTCTTTGATCATCTAGATAAAAAACAAATGCTTTTATATAGTGCTGGATCCATGGATAAACTTGTGGAGGAAAGCAAAGTTGTAATATTAACTAATTAATTAATAATTATGATTAAAATATAATAAAATACAGTAATTAATACACATCTTAATTCCTAGTAAAGCAGCCTGAATTGCAATTGACGTCAATTTTTCTTCATTTAAAAAGTATTTTCTGCAAAATATGGCTTGATAATTAAAACATTTGCATCTAGAGACTATCTTTTTCTAAATATGAATCATTATTGTCTACTAAAGCAGCTAGCTTGGGTTAATTGGGTGAGAGGGATATAATAATCTTTAAATTATTTTATCTTTGAGAAGAGTGCTGAGAAATTATGTCTACTGTCTTTTGTGTAATATATAGCATTACTTTAAATACCATATGATATATATTTTAGGGCAATGCCCTAAAAATAGACATGTTGTATAGATACTTTAAATATGAATAAATAAATCAAGATATTGACTAAGATACTAGGAAACTGAATAAACCCCATGGGAAAAAGTTAAGATGTGACTGTTTTACACCATTACCTTTATTTATTTTTTATTTTTTTTATTTTTTCTTTAACAAGATGTTAAGATTTATTTTGTCTTCATCCTTTAAATAATACATTTCTCTTTAATATGTGCTTATTCTTATGCATTGCATATAATTAGGCCTTTTAGAATTATTTTATTTGCATTTCAAATGTTGCCCCGCTTCCTGGTCCCCCTTCCAGAGTTCTTCATCCTTGTCCCCTCCCATTTGCCTCTGAGATGGTGCTCCCCGATGTACCTACGCCATCCCAAATCCACACACCCATGCACCCCCACCTCACCCCTTCCATAATTACCTTTCCCTGGGGCATCAACTCTCTAAAGGATTAGGAGCATCCTCTCCCACTGAGGTCAGACAAAGCAGGCCTCTCTTGTATATGTGGTGGGGATGACCCATGTATGTATGCTTTTTGGTTGGTGGCTTAGACTCTGGAAGCTCTAAGGATCTGGATTTGTTGATACTGTACTTCTTCCTTTGGGGTTACAATCTCCTTCAATTCCTCCAGTCCTTCCCCTAGATCTTCCATTGGGGTCCCTGGGCTCAATCCAATGGTTGGCTGTAAATACCTGCATCTGTCCCAGTCAGCTGCTGGTAGAGTATCTCAGAGGATATCTGTGCTAGCCTCATGTCTGTAAGCTCAATGCGGCTTCAGTAATAGTGTCAGGGTTTGGTGCCTACGAATGAGCTAGATAGATCCCAAGTCAGTCGTTTACTGGTGACTTTTCCTTTAGTCTCTTCTAAATTTTTTGTCCCTGCATTTCCATTAGACAGGAACAATTCTGGGTCAAATTTTTTGAAGATGGGTGGGTGGCCCCATCTCTCCACTGGGGGTCCTGTATATCTACTGGAGGTGATCTCTTCAAATTCGATCTCCCCACTCAGCTAAGATCATCTTCATTGAATCCTGGGAGTCTCTCATATCCCAAGTCTCTGGAACTTTCTTGAGGTTCCTCCTACCACCCACCACACTCAGCTGTATAATTGCATTTATTCTGCTGGTCCTCTGGGTTTCTCTCCTGCCTCCCTCCCCCTCAATACCTGATCCTGCCCCACTTTTCTGGCACCCTTCTTTCTCCCACCAAGATCCCTGCCTACTCTGCCTCCCATGATTATTTTGTTCCCCTTTCTAAGTACTTTGAAGCATTCTCACTTGGGCCTTCCTTTCTGAACTTCAAATGGTCTATGAGTTATATCATGAGTATTCTTTACTTTTTGAGTAATATCTACTCATCAGTGAGTACATATCATGCATATCCTTTGCGTTTGAGTTACCTCACTCAGGATGATATTTTCTAGTTCCATCCATTTGCCTGTAAGTTCCTTATATTTTTCCTTACCTAAGAGCAAATTTGCCTGTTTGGATATTTTTATCTTTTTATAAATTTGTATTTATAGTTTATAATTTATATAGAAAATCATGTTATTTTTGGTCATTAATCTACTTTCAATATCTTACTGATTCTAATTCAAACATATTCTAAATAAAGTAATGCTAATTTATTAAATAGTTTTAGAAAATGAAAACAAATACAATTAAATAAAATGAAATGGATTATCCTAGTACTCCTCTGTCATAAGTTGTAAAGTATATACTTTGTTCTTTTTGGTGGAAGAGTAGTAGTGTCAACAGAAGTTTATAGAAGTCAAATGATTACTGACAGTTTTAAAAATATAATGAAAAGAGTGGGCCTGTTACATTCTTTAAGCAAATAGTGTCTTCAAGGCCCTAAGTCAGGCTTACTTTCAAGTCTTGACATTACCTGATTCTCCACTATACCAAGTCATAGAAAGCAAACTTTTAGAAGAGAGGAATTAAACACTATTGAGGTTGTAAGAGACTAAATATGAAAGCATCCTTGCCAGCATGCTGTAGCAGCAGCATTTGTTTTAAGATTTTTTTGTTTTTGTTTTTGCAGTTACCTTCCGGCAGAATAACAAATTTTAGAGTTTATATGAATATTTATTTAATACTATATCCAACCATCATAAAATTTACCTTCATCTAACATGAAATTCCATTAATATATTAAATATTAATTTTTTTGTTTCTCTGTATAGTCCTGACTGTCCTGGAACTCACTCTGTAGACCAGGCTGGCCTCGAACTCAGAAATCCACTTGCCTCTGCCTCCCATAGTGCTGGGATTACAGGAGTGTGCCTGGCTCTTAAATATTGACTTAATAGTGATGTATCAAAAGTAGGAAATGGTTAGAAAGGAGCAAAATATGTTTTGATAACAAAGATATAAGAAAACAAAAATAAACTCGAGCTTAAAGCCATGTCTAATTTCCTTTAGCTAAACTATACATTCTATCAAGGGAAGAGGGGAGAGGTACTTTCTGAAATGATCTTAGATGACAGTTACACAAAATACATCTAATGTACTTAATCGAGTAAAATTGTAGACTGTTCATTACTATTAATGTCAATTTATTCAAAGAACTACTTTAAACAGTCCCTACTGCACTGTGTGCAGATAGTCATAGAAAATAGACAATTTGTAATGTTTAATTTATCTTACTGAGACATCTATATATACATAGTGATTGTCTTATAAGAAATGCATTGTTCAAAACCACAAATAATTTTCAAATTGTAGAATGAATATTTCCTTGTCACTCATTTGTGATCAGATGGTGAATGTAGTTTCTATATATTTCATATTTTTGTTAAATTGTAAAAGAAAAATAACAATATTTAAACAGCTGATAGGTAGCTGTATATTCTAAACCAGATTTCAGTTAATTTGGTAACACTAATGTTAAATTTTTCTTAATTGGATGTGTATAGTCTTCCCTCTTTAAAAACTCTTTTACAAAATCTGAAGGTTGGCATACTTGTAAGTATACATTCTGCGGCAGCAGCCGGAAGCTGCCCACTTCTTGTTAAGCAAACAGCAAACTGAAATATTTTTATAAGGGGAAGGAATAAAAGGCTTGGTGATGTCTGAAGGGCCATATTACATGACTGAAAACTCATCTAGTACAGTGTACATGCCAGAACATCTAAGTCTTTGATGCTCTCTATTCATTTCACCTTTATAGTGGTTAGGGATTGATAAATCAGTGTATGAATCTATCAGAATGGATCCAAAGTACTATGTCAAGTATCTTTCACAAGTACATTAAATATTTTTGGTATGTATTTTTTCCAAATAAGAAAAAACTTCTCTTAAGCCAAGTAGGAATGTGGTTGTGATTTTACATTCTAACCTTCCAGAAACTGAACAAGGGGGAAAATGGTGGAATACTCACCTGGATACAATGAGACATGGAAAATGAATTTACTTTATCTAGTTACATGTATTTGACTTTTGTATTGCTTTGTTATCTATGTCATTTTGTGATTTTTCTCTTTTAATCAGATGTTAATAACATTCAGATAAAAATTTAAGTTCTCCCTCAAACATAGGTCCATGAACAATACAACATGGAATACTTAGAATCATCAAAGTCAACTTCCTTGAAAAATACCTGAAATATTTCTACAATTAAAACAATTCCACCCTTAAACTTTCAGTGTCATTTCTCATTTTATCACCCCCAAGCCAGGTTAAGGTCTGTGCATGCACTACTAGTAAAAAGTGTAATAAATAGACCACATAAAGATAACATTCAACAAGTGCTGCCAGAAGATTGGATTTGGAAAGGTACTTCATAGTTTGAACTGAGCATGAATAATAAGGACGTAGTTATTCACAAACTGGATGTTGAGAGCTCCTGAAGGATGAGGTACAACACTGGATGAATTTGTTTCCTTGAACCAGTGGCACTTCCTCAAAATAATACGCAGTCTTGACCTCTCCCACCAAAGGCAAAGCTATGCAATCCTCACAAGTGAATTTATTGGAGCATTATTTTCTCTTCTATTACTTTGGGTATACATTTGTTGCCATATTCTCATTTTGTAAATTGAAATAAAAGGTGAGTAAAAGCACTATAGGATTATAGCTGGACAGCTAGCCACAGGTCAGTGTTTTTACATATTCAGATTTTACCTGAAATTGATAATGTTATAAATTGCAATGAATGTTTGAACAAATACGAAATACTAGTTTTTCACTTATCTTACCACAGTAGAATAAACTATAAATAAAAAACATGACTCAAAATGGATCTGTGAAGAAATTTGGGAGGAAACTAAAAATGTCCTAGCAGTAAAAGAACAGTGAAAGAACAACCTTCCAAAATCTCTGGAGTACAGGAAAGACAGTCCTAAGAAGACAGCCAATAGCTATGAAGTAGTGCTCACATTTAAAAATCATGGAGATATCAGATAATACAAAGATGCAAAAAGCTTGAGTCTAATACAACAATACATAAAATTAGCTATACAAAGAGTTTGTCTTTTGAAAAATTAACAAAGTTGACCAACTCCCTAACCAATCTAACAAAATATTTTAAAAGATTATTCAAATTATTAAACTTAGAGACAAAAGTGAATTTTACAGCAGATTCCCATGAAACCAAGAAGATGATTAGGGATAATAAAATCATTACACTAATTAAATAAAATTACATGGTAACAAACTAAATATATTTAGAAGATATGGGTATATTTCTAAATGCACAAGACGCCTTAAATTAAAACTAGAAGCATTTAACAATCAGTACAATAGAATGAAGCAAGTAAAAAGACTGAAGTAGCAATGTCTCCACATAAAGAATAGTCCAGGGCAAGATTCACCCAGGAATGAGCTTTAGAATAACAATTGCTACTCTACCCACTTTTTACCATCTTTACCAGAGGACCACTTGACAAATGCTTGACTTCTCATTTCAATCCCTGCCCCCACCGCTTTCAAATTGAAATATTAGGCTTTCATTGCCAACTCTATCAGTATCTATTGCCCTAAAAGTTCTGAACATCTCAAACTCCTAAAGATTGACTAGGGAAAAATTTTAACTCTACAGAAGATTTGCTTCTGGGTTTAGAAACTTCACTTACTTCAAGAGGAGCCATGACTATTTCTGAAACTTCATTCTAAAACCAACACTATACCTTCAAGGCTACACCTTAACTCTTTATCTTCTACACAGATCGTGAATCACCTCAAAACATGAGATATCAAGCTGTACACTTGTAAACATCCATTCACAAAACAGTTTTATCCCAAAAACAAACACCAATGGCCTAACTACATATTCCTTGGTCCCATCTCAAATACACAGACACAAATGACAAAAACAATAAGCCTCTATCAAAGTTATTCGTCCTACAAGAATTAAATCTGAGAAATGTGCTTTATATTGTTTATAAAAAGATTTCAAAATAGCAATAAAATCATGATTTTTAAAAAAAATTTAGAAGATATGAATAAATGCTGGATTAAGGACATCAAAACAACAAAGATTTGAATATATAATGAAAAGTTCAAGATATAAAATCAGAGTTTTTTTTTTAATGAAACTCTGAAAAAAGGCCAATTAAAATCAAAGTGAAGAGAATCTAAAATTTCAGGAATTTAAAGAAAAATTCAGAGGAAAATTTCACTAATATATTGGACGAAGAGAAGAAAAGAGAGATGTATTGGATTATATGTTTAGTCAAAGAAATTATTTAACAAAAAAAAAAAAACAAAAAAGCAAAAACAAAACCAAAAATACAAACAAAACAGAATGTAACATTCAGGAACTCTGGGACATTATTTTAAAATCCATACCTATGAGTTGTAAGTGTAGAAGAAGAAAAACAGACTGAAGTCAAAATCACAGAAAATGTTTTCAAGACATCACAGAAAAAAATTGTCCTAACATAAAGATCAAGGTCCAAAAGGCAAACAGGTCATCAAATAGACAATATAAAACAAAAGGAACAACAAAGACAAACAACAAAAACAAAACCAAAAAAATACAAAACAAAACAAAAAACCCTAACCATGTCATACAAAAAGAAGCAAGAGAGAAGAATCAAGTCACACACAGTCAGGCTCAGGAGAATAACAGATTTTCAATGAAGAGTGTAATACCAGAATGGACTAAACTTCTCCAAGTACTGAAAGACCACAGATAGCAAACCATGCTACACTACCCAGCAAAGCTATCGCTTGTAACTGAAGTAAAAATTAAACCTTCCATAATAAAAACAGGTTTAAGGAAATTATGATAATAAACCAACTCCACTAAGATACTAGAAGGTATACTTAGGTCTTGCTTAAAGGTTAAAGGTATCCAGGAATGGAAGATGAACAAATAATCAACTTAAGAACATGAAAAAAAGTTCTCTAACAGAATGCTACAGAGGCAACAAAAATGGCGCGATAACTCTTAATATTAGTGATCTTAAGTACTCAGTAAAGAGAAACAGATTAACAAACGGGATCAGTAACCATGTTCTATTATTCTGCTGCCTCCAAGACATACATTTCATAATCATGATAAATACAACTTTAGGGTAAAAGAGTTTAAAAAAAAAACCTAAGAAAATGGAACTAAGAGACAATCAACCATAATTAACCCAGAATTGACATGTCCTCTGGATGGATATTTCCATTGATGAGTATGAAGTGTTCTTTCCTGTTCCTTTTAACTACTTTCAATTGAAATTCCATTTATTAGATATTAGAATGGCTACTCTAGCTTCTTTCTTGGGACCTTCGGCTTGGAAAACTTTTTTCAAGCCCTTTATACTAAAAGAATGACTATCTCTGCTGATGAGATGTGGTTTTTGTATATAGCAAATGGGTTCTGTTTATGCATCCATTTCTGTTACCCTGTGTCTTTTTACATTGTGGAGCTTTATATGGAGTGGTGAGCCAATGCACCAGCAATGGTAATGATGTCTTAATCTCTTTGTTGATATTAGCTGACTAAAATGAGAAGAATGAAGATAAAGATGCTTCACTTCAGATCACCAGAAAATAGAGCCTTCTCGGGAGAAGCAAGTAACATGCACATAAACAAAGAGTAATATTCAAATGAAAGGAAGTTTGTATGTCAAGAGCCATCAATTCCAGAGTTATTACAATAGTACTGCAGGACTAAGCAAGAGTTCCAAAAACCTATCAGAAAGGGACATAGAATGACATATACAGAGAAGAGTCATATTTGTAAGAATTACCTTCAGTAGTGCAGCTGATGGTAACAATGGTTACTAATACTGGTTTCAGTGGACAGCATCAAGTCAGACAACATTCATTGAAGAAGGAACTAAAGGACCCACTAAGAACAAATGCATTCTGGGTCTCACTTCATAATTCTTCAATAATTAGGTCTTTGGAAGGATGAGTGCTATAAAGATTTAATAATAATGTATAAAAATAGTACTTATAGGCATACGACTGGCTACTTACATAAAAGGTCCTTAAAAAGTACAAGAAACTGAATTGCCTCCATAATTTTTAAACATGTTTTTATTTAACCAAGCATAGGAATGGGGTCACATGAAAAGTTTATTTCTGCTATAAAACAATATAGACTGTGTTCCCTCTTAATGATCACATGAAAAGTAATGGATAAATTTGATCGCTCACATGTGAGAGCTCTTCCAACTCTTAAAAACCCATTTCTAGAGCTATCTACATCACATAGTTGTAAATATATGAAGCCTGTCAGCTACAGATTAAGCATAGGTAGTAGTTTGTGTTGATTTTGACTAGGAGTGTTCGATCAGAAGTTGGATCTGATTCCAGACATTCTCACCATGCTATGCACGGCCAAAAGAACTTACTGATAAATTATATGAGTTAGAGGTCATGAAAGGTAGACGTCTCTATATTCTAGCATTTTTAGCTAAATGTGTTTTTATGTATATGCCCATTTTGCCTGAGTACATGTCTATACGTCAAGTGTTCTCTAAGTCTGGAAGAAGCAATTGGCTCTCTTAGAACTGGAATTACAGATGGTTGTGAGTTGCTATGTGGGGAATGGGAATTGAATCCTGGTCTTCTGGAAGGGCAGTTGATGTGCCTAACCTCTGAGCCATTCCTTCAGTCCCTTGTCCAAGTTGCTGTTGCTATCGTTGTTGTTGTTAATGTTATCTTTTCCCTGAGGAATTGGATGGAGAAATTTGTTCACATTTTAAGACCAAAAATATCAGATGCATATTGTGATCAAGGCTTCAACTGTAAATGTATTATGTCCAAAATCCTAATACAATGTATTATGTTGAAAATGTATGTAAATTAAATATTCAAGTGGAGAAGTTAAATTATTTAGATATTTAAATTTTGAAGAAAAATATAGTTATAAAATTGGGATATATAATGAGAGAAGAGAGAAAAGTGATAGAGATAGAAAAGAAAGAGAAGACATGATTGATATAGATAGATAGATATAGATACATAGACACATAGACACATATACATATAGACACATAGATACATAGATACTTAGATGGAACATAGTCTGAGGTTTTAGAGAAGAAATCAGTATGACTTGTTCTAGTTTAATGTGCAGATATGATATGAAATAAATAAAAATAGATTAAATAATTCTGTATACATTATTACCCAGTTGTATGAATTTCAGTGTCTATATAAATATTATGGCAGCCACACTAAAGTCAAAAATGTATATAATTGAACATTATTTTAAGATCAGAAATCAATTTATTTTTGAATTCTCATTACTAGATATTAAAAGAAAACCTGACTTATGTTGCTTATGATGTTTTAGTCACTTTAATGTAAAGTTTTATTTTTCAAATAAGTTTTCATTACAAGTCCATTACAATTATCATCTCAATTATTAATTATTTAGTACTTTTCTATCATTTCTCCTGCCAAAGACAATCCTTCGATTCTCCTGTGCATATATATGTATATGTATATATATGTATATATGTATGTATATATATTTGAAATAAATTATAAATGGGTCAAAATACTTATCCTATCTTACAAAACTGTTATGCAGGTTGGAAAATATGATGAGTGTGAACATTTTAGAAAACTGTAGTGTGTGCTTTAAATATGTCATATTTCGCTCATTGGAAACAATTATTTTAATTTCTGGTTACATTTTAAAGACTGTGTAATCAATATTGCACACTTTGGAAGCAAGTGCAAAGACATACTTATATGAAGAAAAGTACATCTCTGAATTCATGACCAGTTTGGGATAAAGTAAGATTTCTCTCAGGGACTGGCTACAACCGGGATTTTCTTGAGAAGGAAGTAGTGTGCATGTGCATAGTTTGAAATGATTACAAACAACACTGATCTATGTCTCATGTACCCAACCTCCCTATATTATGGACTGTTTTTTGATAAGCATTTTGTTATTGTATTAAATCAGATTACCACAAAGAAACAGAATTAAGGTCTCAATCCTATAGAGGTCTCTTTATTTCACATGGTTTCATTATTTATCAGTGTTTGTGCTGATAGAAGCCCTGTAGACATTTTTCTGTAGTACATGTAAAATTGGTAAATATATTGACTTTTGTTTTATTCATACCCCTTTAATATAAAAACATAGGTGATAGATAACCTTCCCCTTCAAATGCATTGCCACAGTTTACCTCTATAGAAGCATCACTCATATTCAATTTATTAGACATTTGATAAGTACATAGTCTATTATTTGTATGTTTACTTCAACTCCAAAAGAGTCAGATTATATTTCAGGATCAACTATGGAAATTTCTCCCTCCTTTCCCCTCCCCTCCCCTCCCTCTCCCTTCCTTACCCCTCCCATCCAAAAATGTGTGTGTGTGTGTGTGTGTGTGTGTGTGTGTGTGTGTATCACTTTATATACCCTAATTCAATTTTCAATACTTGAATTTTTACCAAGTTAATACTGTTAAAAGCATTTTAGGACAAATTATTGAACAAATGGAGCATAATTTATAAATAAAAAGGAAGAAAGATTAAGACCACAAAGATCTTATTAAATTGAGTGAAATAGAAAACCCTGGAGGTCTGGGGCCATAACAACAATAGCCCAAGTTAAGAGAGAGACCAGGAGTGGAAGTTTTTCTTATATCTTAGTAGATCTTTCCCAACCCCTACTGTCTTCCCCCTTCCTAACCTAACTGCTTTCACCTCCACACTATCTTCATTATCATTTTCTAACCTCATTTTCTAACCACACACACTGATCAGCAAGGAGTTCTGAGGCAGGGGACAATATAGCTGAGCTAAAGGGAGAAAATGGGAATCTTGCTGGATACATTTCCATATGAAAACCAGGCAACCTCAGAATACTGATAAACTATAAATGAAAGGACTAAAAGGAACACAAGAAAAATCCAGAATAGATGTCAGAAGCTTTCCCAGTGACAAAGGCTTTTTCTTTCTTTCTTTTGATCTGTCTGTCTGTCTGTTTGTTTTAAACTCCAGATTTTATTCTCCTCCTGGTCCACTCTCTGACTTCTGACTCTTCTACATTCTATACCTCCTCCCTGTCCCCTTGTCTCCAGGAGGATGTTCCCACCCTCTACCACCACCACCATCAGACCTCTAAAGTCCCTGAGGCCTCCAGTCTCTTGAGGGTTAGGTGCATATTCTCTGACTAAACCCAAAGGCTTTTAAAGTAGCAAATTCTCAGTAATTATTCTCAGAAACTCAATAGTCCCAGGCAGTGTTCCTTGAGGGATGCTGGAGCACACTGAATACAAAAGGACCTTCCTCCATGTAGCCCACATTTCTGAACTCTCATATGCAAATCAGTCTCAGTTGATCCAAACTAAGCCATCAGTAGGCTAGAAGAGAAACCCGTGAAAGGTTCTATAGAGAACTCAGTAAAAAAAACAGAAAGAGTTTCTGTGTGATCAGAGTTCTGCATTATCTGAATCTGTGAGAAAAGTATAACTCTGTATCATAAACTGATAGGATATGGTGAGGTTTGTACTATGGTTATGTTTGGGTTCATATGGCTTTCCACAGTGATTCTCAACATACCTCTTAAACCTGTTATCCTTACCATGGAAATGGCACCATGGTCCAGTGGGCTTTCATTTAGTTCTAGTAAGGTCTGTTTCTCAAAAGAGATAAACAGATGTTCAGAACCACTCATATTCTGATAATAAATCTTTAAACACTATAACATCTGTAAAAATCTACAATGTGCTCCTTGTTGATACCATGTTCACTGTGGCTACTGCCACATTAATTTTATTAATATTTTTATTTACATCTCAAATGTTATCCTCCTTCCCAGTTTCTTCTCTTCAAACTCCCTATATCCTCCTCCTCACTTCCCCATGCTTCTATAATGGTGTTCCCCAACACACACACACACACACACACACACACACACACTCACTCCTGCCTCGCCACACTATGATTCCCCTATGATGGGACATCAAGCCTTCACAGCACCAAGGGACTCCCCTCCCAATGTTTCCAGATAAGGCCATCCTCTGCTACTTATACAGTTGGAACCATGGGTCCCTCCATGTGTAATCTTTGGTTGATGGTTTAGTCCCTCGGAGCTCTGGGGGGGTCTTGTTGGTTGATATTGTTGTTCTTCCTATAGGGTTGCAAAACTTCAGTTCCTTCAGTCCTTTCCCTAACTCCGCCATTGGGGTACCTGTGCTCATTCTGATGGTTGGCTGTGAGCATCTGCATCTATATTGGTCAGGCTCTGTCAGAGACTCTCAGGGGACAGCTCTACCAGGCTCCTGTTAGAAAGCACTTCTTGGCATCAGCAATAGTGTCTGGGTTTTGTGTCAGCAGAGGGAGTGGATCCCTAGGTGGGGCAGTCTCTGGATGGCCCTTCCTTCAGTCTCTGCTCCACTCTTTGTACCTGAATTTCCTTTAGAGAGGAGCAATTCAGGGTTAATATTTTTGAGATGGGTGGGTGGCCCCATCTCTCAACCATGGGCCATGCCCAATGTTTGGATATAATCTCTATAGGTTCTCTCTTCCTTGTTGGTATTTCAGCTAATATCATCCCACTGGATCCTGAGAGCCTCTTGCTTACATTCAATTATTATAGGGCTAAAATTGTTTCTATGTCATGCTTTGCCTTAAGATAGGGTGGCAGTCTGTTCACGTACAATATGACTGGAAATGGAGGAAACAAAGTGGTTTCCCCTACATTTTGTGCTGGTTAGTGTTATGTCAAATGGACACAATGCACAATCATTTTGGAAGAGGAATACTCAACTGAGAAAATAGCCCTGCCAGTTTGGCCTCTATGAAAGCCTGGATACAGTTTCTTCATTGATGATTGATGTAGGAAGGTCTGGCTCACTGGGCTTATGGTCCTGAGTATTATAACAAAGCAGGCTGAGCAAGCCATGGAGAACAATCTGGTAAGCAGCACTCCTTCGTAGACTTTGCATCAGCTGCTGCCTATAGGTGACTACCCTGTTTCAGTTTCTTCCCTATCTTCCTTTGATCGAAATGTAAGCAAATAGACCCTCTTCTCATTAAGTTACTTGTGGTCTTGGTGTTTTGCCACAGCTCTAGAAACCCTTACTGAGACAGCTATATATACAGCATATATTTAGAAATCACCTGCCTGTTACTTTAAGAAAACAAGGCTGGGCTGGAGAGATGGCACAACCATTAAAGGCTAGGCTCACAACCAAAAATATAAGAAAACAGGGCAATTTTAGAGGTTGAAAGGGAATAATCCCTTTTAGGGTTTTTTGGTTGGTTGGTTGGTTGGTTGGTTGGTTGGTTCGTTTTGGTTTTTTGTTTTGTTTTGTTTTTATATAGACCCTATCGCTATAAAATAGAAGCCAAAAAGAGAAGTGCGTGTGCTGGGAAGCAAGCAAATATTTGCCTTAAAAACAGAAAAGAGATCCCATAACCTTCTGTATAGGCATCTTCTATTTTGTTTTAAAGTTTGGTAGGACTATTGCTACAATTACACAATGCAGAAATAACTCAATGAAACTGCACAGGAACCCCTTATTCAACACTTTGCTTTGCTCTCCCCTTTCTTTGAGGAAATCTGACGTTATAAGCATAACTGGTCCTCTGTGGACTGCTTAAATAATTTAAAGATGCTGAGCCTCATATTCTACAGCCCAAAGATGCTGACATTATTTTAAATTAGGTTTTTACACTTAAAATGTATTGAAGTGCATTTGAGGGAGATGAAGTTTTGCTACCTGTGCTTTTTTTTTTTTTTTTTTTTTGTCTTCTATGAGAACAGTGTTCAGCAGACAAAGTGGGAATATAACAATCTCTCTATGTTTTGTTTCTAATTCTTTACCTCCAGCCGAATGGCACAGGCTTGAGGAACACATATAATGACAACCTGGTAAGTTTAGAATGAATTCTGAATGCAAAAGGACATGTTCATATTTGGTGAAAATGGCAAAGTTTTAAGTATTTTCCAACAAAAGCAAGAGAATGCTCTTATGATATGTCTCCCTGCTAGATACACTTAGGTTGGGTATGGATGTTTCTGGTATACAAGGTACATGCAAGGGCTCTCTGAAATGCTGGAATGAGACCACTGCTTTATCCCGGGGCAAAGATTTGAATGGAAACAGTTGTTTCTCAACAATCCCGCACAGAAAAGATACCCCCTTTGCTGGCACATTTTTTCTCTGTCTGCATAGGGAGACAGTCAGCTCCATAATGTTCCTATATATAACTGACAAATGTGGCTTTGAAGTCCCTAGGTTATAAGGATTTGGGTCAGAGGCAAGGCTCAAAGGTGAACTAGGGCTTTATACAATAGGCTTTCGTCTATGATCAGGCATGTCCCCAGTCGCCGTGCAATGCACACTGGCAAAGCAAAGGGGAAGCGGGACAGACATTTCGCTTTAACAAATGGGAACCTTGCCAAATTTTCATAGAGTGAAAAACTGGAGCCCCTGGGAGAAGCAAATGTTTGGAAGTGCTAGCCCTTCTGCCCTATTGCATCCCAAGTCAGTTAGATGGCCACAGCCATATCTGCCAGAAAAGACAGTGTTAGTGAGCACAGACACCGTTTTCTAGCTTCACAAGATACCATGCGCTGGGCATTCAGTGATTCACATCCAAATTCCCTTATTGTTTGTCATAATGCCTAGGTTTTGACATTGTCCCCCCTGCCCTTGTTCTTATCCTGAGCTCTTCTCTGTGTGTCTGTGTGTGTCTCTGTCTCTGTCCCCTCCCCCACTCCCTGTTGCTAGATATTTCCTATCCATTCACATAGAGGCAGTGAGAGGCCAGTGATTGGAGGGGAGAGGAGTACCTGTGGGAAGTGGGGTAGGAGAGGGGGAGTGGGGGAGGGGACAATAGGGGACAGAAGGGAGGGGAGGGAAGGGACAAGGGGGAGGGAGGGGGGATATTGAGAGAGAGAGAGAGAGAGAGAGAGAGAGAGAGAGAGAGAGAGAGAGAAAGGGACATCTGGATGAGTGGGGCAGAGAGGAGAGAAGAGGATATCCAGATGGCTTCAGACATACTTCTGGTGTTTTGGAGAGGTTATAAAATTGGGATAAGACCTTTATCATTGTAAATTGGCATTATGTAACTGGGAGTTTTATATACATAAAGATATCTGGTTAACTATTTAAGTTTAAGAATCATGCTTTACTGGGTATTTGTGTGTAGGGCAGGAGCACAGGATTCCTGCCATTTACAGAGTCAGTGGTTGAGAAGAAACAGCTGGAAAGCTGCTGAAAGTGACTGACTCAGCGGTAACAGTGAGAGTCACCCTGAGCTGGACCCTCTAGGGCTTGGTGCAGAGGCCTGGCAGGACAGTACCGATAATCTGATTTATTAATTACTTACCTCTACACTCCCCTCTTTCTTTTCTTTTCTTTTCTTTTCTTTTCTTTTCTTTTCTTTTCTTTTCTTTTCTCTTCTTTTCTTTTCTTTTCTTTTCTTTTCTGTTTTTTTCTCATCAGAGAGTTCTCTAAAATCCTAGATCTTTATTACTCAGAGCGTAACACTTTGATTTTATTTGAATGAGTCAAATACATCATCAGTAATCATAGGCTTAGTATACATAAAACAAAGCTGACTGAGTGTAAAGAAGATCATTAACTCTCAATAAGAAAAAATATTAAGTCACAAGATAACTAAAATATGTACAGATTAGATGCAGTGGATGTACTAGGAAGTCATCTTTGGCAAGGCTTCGTCAAAAACAATAAAAGATGGGTTAAAGATTTCTTTATTTTAAAACTATCATTATGATAAAAAAGATGTTAGTTTTTCTATAGTCATTGCAGAATTCGACAAGAACCCAACTACAAAACCATCCTACATATCAATAAATAGATGAATGAAAAATATTATTATTTTAGAAATAATAAAGTATGACCAGGCCTTAAGGATAGAAACCCTATCAATAACTATAGTAGAGATGACATTGGGGACACTGTTAAATGAAACAAGCCAGGCATAGAGAGACAAATACTGCAAGATTTACATGTGGAATGAATGCTGGTTCTAGGAGCTAAATTGGGGATATATTATTCAAAGAGTATAAAACTCAGAGAAGGAAAGGGGTCTGGAAAATCCATATACACAAAGCAGCTACTGATGCTACATACAGTACATTGCTTTCCTGAAAGTTACTGAGAGTTTAAGTGTTCACACCAGGAAAATACACCATGGAAAGCATACTTGGCAGTACAGAACTACTGTCTTCCAAGATGTGGGACAGCCATTTCTTCCACTGACAATTCACAAAACAGTACAGCTCAAGCTTGCCTTAACCCTCAATAATTTGTGGTTTGGGTGTTTTGATATTTTGTTTTAAAAACCAGTGGGTATCTGAGTTGATTTAATATTTTGATTATAATGAATAATATTTAAATTAACATTCATCTACAAATTTCCATCAGACATGTGCTTTTTCCTCCATTTGATGTGTACCTAGAAGAACAGTCCGACCACCTAATAATTCAACTTTAAGCCTTAGAAGATCTTTTACACTGTTTCCAATCATTTAAATCCACAGAAGCAATACATGTGACTTATAGTTTGTCCGTATTCCCTGAAGTTACCTTTAAAAAGGTAGAGTTAACCTTATTTGTAGAAAGCAATGTCAGGAAATTTTAATTTTCATTTCCATGTTAAAACTAATCATGTCTTTATACAATTGCTATCAATTTTTATATTTTCCTTGGAGAAATTTTTGATCGTGTCAGTTTCCAAGTTTGTATCTGCATTGTTTGTCTTTTGTCTAAAATACTTTGTGAGTTTTTCCTTTACTGTCTAGTCCCTCATGAGATATATTATTAGCCAGGGCTTTTTCCTATTCTGTGGGTTATTATCACAAACGTTCATTCTTATTGCTTGTGCTTTTGAAATCAAATCTAAAAAACTTGTGACTCTGACTTGAAATCAAGAATGAATAGATAGATAGATAGATAGATAGATAGATAGATAGATGGATGGATATGCATGTGCTAGGCATTTAATAATTCACACCCATAATTTTTTTCCTTTGTTCTAATGCCTGAGTTTTGAAGCCTCTTACCCTCCCCCCGTTCTTGCTATATATCTCACCACCCATGTGTGTGTCTATGTGTCTGTGTGTATATGTGTTTGTGTGTGTGTTGTGCTAGCTTTTATATTTAGTGCTCCAGTATATATTGAATTCATTTTAGTATAATATTTTAGACATAATTAAGTATATCCTTTTACATGTGGTTATCTGATCGCCCCTACTTGATTTATTAAGAAATACTTTTTCTTAAGTGTCTTGACATACTTATCACAATTAGTTGATCAGAATTTATGGTGGGAATTTTTAAACTTTAGACTAATCTGCATGTTCATTTCTGTTCCTAGGCCTGTAAAAGTGTGCTACAAGAATTCAAGAGCCGACAAAAATAATGAGGCATCAACTTAGAACTGGAATTACAAATGTTTTTGAGCCTCTATGTGTGTGGTAAGTTCAAACTGTGTCAGCAAAAAGTATCTCTCCAGGCCCCTGCATGCCCACTTTTTACCAGTGCAACTCCATAAGCATGAGACTATGAAAACAGTATTGTCAGTTTAAGATGAAGAGATTTAAAAAATTGTTCCCACTATTGCTAGAAAACAGGCTTCTTTTACCTCCTAGCTTCCAGGATGTCAGGAAGCCTATCATTTTGTCTAAACATCACTGTCTGTACTATATTGTTATAGTAGTCCTAAAGAGACTAAAACAAAACACTCCCTCATTAGAATCAGATCAAAACATTGATTATCCCCAAGGAAAGATGCTATGAGAAAGCTACTTCTCCTAGATGTCTTGAGTCATTCACTTTTATTATTCCATTAGCTGTAATTTTTATTTGTTGTTGTTGTTGTTTTAGATGATAATATATTATATAATTCACCTTTCCCCTTTCTTCCTGCAAACTCTCCCAAATATACTTTCTTAGTCTCTTTCAAATTCATGGACTCTTTTTTTTTTTCATTTGTTATTAGATGCAAAAATGTGTATCTATATAAATAAGTATTCCTAAATATAACCTACCCAGTCTGTATAATCTTACTTGAATATATGCATTTAAGGATGACCATTTGGTACTGGATAACCATTTGGTATTGGCTGGTGTGCTCAACCCTAAGGAAGACTATTTCTCCTGCTAGAAGCAGTTATGATTCTTTGTATCGGATCAAGGCTTTATGGGCTTTCCCCCACCCACTTTGGCATGTCTACTGTTGTCCAAGTTCAGTTCAGTTTTAGGGAGTCATATTATTGAGTCTTTATGGGTGCAAATTCTTCACATTTTAAATATTATTATCCAAACTGCATGTTCACCATAGCAATATTAAAATTTTAACATTAAAATATTACTTATAATTACAAAAATGATAAAATTTAACCACATACAATGTTCATTTCGTTTGTTTGATTGATTGTTGAGAGTGTTTCTCTGTGTGTTCATGGCTGTCCTGGAACTTTCTCTGTATACCAGGCTAGCCTCACACTTAGAGATCACTGTCTCTTTCCCAAGTGCTGGGATAACAGGAATTGCTGCCGCTGCCACCATCCAGCCTTAGCCACATATGCAAGAAAGATAAAAATGATTGCATTTTATTCCTTTGTGAACCATTGTGTGTGTAAATAGGAAATTCTAAGGGGTATTTACAAATTCTAACCAAAAAAAAAAAAACCAATCAAACAAACAAACAGTGTCAGTCAAAAAAGAGCTGGGAGCTGGAAGGGGGCTGGATAAATCACTCATTAGTTAAGAGTACATACTGTTACAGAGCAGGACCTGAGTTTGATTGACAGCACCCATGTCATGTGTCACACAACTACCTACAACTGCAGCTACTGGAGATTAAAATCCTCTTCAAGCATCCACAGAACCCTGCACTCACATGAACATACGTGAGCACACACAGATAGCAGCAGCAGCGCGTGCACACACATTTAAAAAGAAACACAAACTTAAAAAGATGTGGAAATGATTAAAAAGATAACAAAAGCAGAACTAGTAATGAGGGCAATTAGTTCAGCAATCAGCCTTGTCCATTGCTTAACGTTGTGACACAACATTGTCCTCTATAAAACTCATGTGTGACAGACAATTGCCCAACTGAGGTACAAAAAAAAATAATTATGAAAATTTTCATACTACTTAAATATGCTTATGATGTTGTTTTATAATGCGTGCACAGGTCTTGAACACATCCATCCTGTGATGTATAACTTCAGTTAAATAGAAAATTACCTCTAAGACATTAACTAAAAGAGAGGTATTGAAAGTGTATATAAAACGTTGTATGTTTGTGTTGGTTAAAGTTGAATTTCTGTGACGAGACACCATGCCCATGGCGATTCTTAGGAAGGGAAACATGTAATTGGAGCTAACCTACAGTCTCAGAAGTTCAGACCATTATCATTATGGCAGGAAGCATGGCAGTGTATAGGCAGACATGATGCTGGAGAAGAAACTGAGAGTTCTACATCTGGATTTGCACACAGCAGGAAATGAACTAGCTTGGGCCTCTTCCAACAAAGCCACACCTACTCTAAGACCACACCTTCTAACAATACAGGTACCTATGGGCCTATAGGGCCATTTTCATTCAAACCATCACAGTATTTTTTTTTATTATTTAACAGGTTGTAGAGTCAGGTCCCATGTGGGCCATACTGACTTCACACTAGCCAAGTACCTAAGGTCGGCCTTAGTTCTTGATTCTCCCATTTTCAGCTCAATGGTCTAGCTCAAAAACATACTTATTATCTAATGTCCATATGAGGACCAAGTATGTTTTGTTACTTGACTTTTTATTGTTTTAATGATAAGGTAGCTAACTATGATATGTTCCAACTACTGTTTTCCTTAATAGTTATGCATCTTTGAGTCTTATTCATGAATCTTCACTTAACCTTTAAACCAGCGGTTTTCAGACTCAAAATCACAACCCCTTGGTGGTTGAATTATTTTCACAGGGGTAGCCTAGGACCATCAAAACACAGACATTTACATTATGATTCATAACAGTAACAAAATTACACTTACAAAGTAGCAAGGAACTAATTTTATAGTTGGGAGTCACCATTTAACTATAAAGCTAAATCTGTAACTTTACATTCATACTATATTTGACATTTTTTCAGTAGGTTTTTATCAGTGGTGTGTGGCTGACAAGTAATATTTTTGTATTTGACACGCAAAATTTTCCTAGTTTCCTTTATATTAAAGATAGTCTTTTCTACTCTTCAGTATCACTGTTTGCAAGCACAACACAAGTATCCTCAGATGTGCTCACATTTCTGGTACAATGATTTACTTCTTCAAATGATATGCCAAATATTTCCTGTTTATGCTTTCATAATTATTAAGTTTGCCAAGGAAGTCTTTATCATGTTTCTTTAGCAGCATTAGTAGCCTTATTTATGCTGGAGCCTTATCTAAAATATTATCAAATCCACAGCATGACAAGTCCCAATTCAAAAAGTAAATCTTAATATCTTAATTGGGATTATACTGACTTTAAGGAAATTCTTTTATAATGTTGAGCTTTCCCACTGATGAACACATTACTAGCCTCCATTTCTCTGGTATTCGTCTATATCTCTGAATAAATCTAGGAATTTAATCTAAAATGTTGCTGTTGTATATCTCATATGCGATTAGTTTTATGTTATTTTAATTTATATCTGTTTAAATATACTACCTATCACTTTCATTCATTTTATGAAATATATATGACTCTACCTGTACCATGCCTCATATGTGGGAGTCAGTCATAGAATAACTTAGAGGTGTTAGGTCTCTCCTGTTACCATTTGTTTCCCAGGATCAACTCAGGTACTTGGCAGCAAGTACCTTTACTCCATGGGTCATTTTGCCAACTTCATAGTTTCTAATATTAATATTACCTATAAAATAATTAGAATTTATTTTTGTTCGTGTTAAAAAGAACTTTAATAATTAAACTCTAGCTGTCACAATATTATTCTCCTTAAATAAGTGTATTATTTTGGCCAGTGATACATTGTTATTTCTTTTCCACCTTTTTATATCCTTGTAAAGTCTTGCAAAGCTTACCAGTTCCCTGGGGATAAGGTTTGAGTTAGTTAATTTCTTTTGCTGTGATAAAATGCTCTTACAGAAGTAATATAAGAAAGAAAGAAAATATTTTGGCTTATAGTTTGAGGTAACAATCCATTGTATTAGGAAGGTCACAAGGTCAGGACCTTGACTACAGTGGTAACATTTCATGGACCAGGAATTTGAAGGCAGTAGGCCATATTCCTTCATAGTGTGGAAGCAAAGGATGCCAAATGTTTGCTTCTTATTCATGTTTTAAAACACAGCCCCAAAAATGGTCCCAGCTTTAGTCAAGGTGAGTCTACCTACCTCATTATCCTAATTTAGCTAATCGAATGGAGGGATATTAAAAAATAATAATAATAAAGCATCCCCACGCCCTCTGGCCAAACACCGAGGCTGCGTTCTGCAACCAGCTCGCCGGCCCCTGGACCAGCGGTAATGGCGGGCCTCCATATTGCAACCAGGACACAGCTGGAAAGGCCCAGGCTCTGTGGGACATCCCCTTGCCCTCTGGCCGAGCACCGAGGCTGTGTTCTGCAACCAGCTCGCCGGCCCCTGGACCACCTATAGCGGCAGGCCTCCATATTGCAACCAGGACACAGCTGGAAAGACCCAGGTAGACACCCCTTCCAGGGCTACCCTCATGGGGGGTCTGCTAGGCTCTCGGAGGCAAGCAGGCCGAGTTCCTTGCAACCAGGACACAGCTGGAGAAGCCCAGGTAGACAGACTCCAACAGGGGCTACAATCGCATGGGTGGCAGCCAGCTTATGATCCCTTAAAGCAGCAGTCACACATATTCACCAGTAGAGAAACAACAGGTGAGCCCAGACTCACAGGAGATTCAAACACCAGCCACTGACAACAAGGCCAACTAAAACCAGAAATAACCAGATGGCAAAAGGAAAACGAAGGAACGTTACTAACAAAAATCAAGGCAACATGACAGCATCTGAACCCAGTTCTCCAACAACAGGAATCCCTGGATACCCCAAAACACCAGAAAAACAAGACTTGGATATAAAATCACTGGTCAGGATGCTGGTAGCTGAACACATAGAAAAATCTCGTAAAGAAAGAGAGGAGAAAATGGATCAAAAGTTAGAAGCCTTTACGAGGCAAATACAAAAATCACTTCAAGAAATTCAGGAGAAGATGGATCAAAGAGAAGAAGACAATAAGGAAGAAAGACAAAAGTCACTTAAAGAACTACAGAAGAACGTGGGCCAACAAGTAGAAGCTATGAAAGAGGAAGCACAAAAATCTATTAAAGAAATACATGAAAACACAATCAAGCAAGCGAAAGATCTGAGCACATCCATCCAGATACTAAAAACAGAAGTAGAAACAACTAAGAAATCACAGAGGGAGACAACATTGGAGATAGAAAACCTGGGGAAGAAATCAGGGGCCATATACGCAAGTATCAACAATAGAATACAAGAGATAGAAGACAGAATCTCAGAAGCCGAAGATACCATAGGAACCATTGATTCAACAGTCAAAGAAAACACTAAATGCAAAAAGGTGGTAACCCAAAACATCCAGGAAATCCAAGACACTATGAGAAGACCAAACCTAAGGATTATAGGTATAGACGAGAGTGAAGATTTACAAGTTAAAGGGCCAGCTAATATCTTCTATAAAATTATGGAAGAAAACTTCCCCAACCTAAGGAGAGAGATGCCCATGAATATACAAGAAGCCTATAGAACCCCAAACAGACTGGACCAGAACAGAAATACATCCCGTCACATAATAATCAAAACTCCAAATGTAATAAACAAAGAAAGAATACTAAAGGCAGCAAGAGAAAAAGGCCAAGTAACATATAAAGGAAAACCTATCAGAATAACACCAGACTTCTCACCTGAGACCATGAAAGCTAGAAGATCCTGGGCAGATATCATGCAAACTCTAAGAGAACACAAACTTCAGCCAAAACTACTTTACCCAGCAAAACTCTCAATCACCATTGATGGAGACATCAAGGTATTCCATGACAAAACCAAATCTGCAAGATATCTTTCCACAAATCCAGCCCTACAAAGGATAATAGGGGGAAAACACCAAGACAAGGACAGAAACTACACCCGGGAAGAAGCAAGATAGAAACCTCCTCTCATCAAACCCAAAATAAGATAACCTCTCGAATATAAAAAATAAATAAGATAAATAAATGTAATTTCAAAAATGTCTGGAGGTAATAATTACTATTCCTTAATATCTCTTAACATCAATGGACTCAATTCCCCAATAAAAAGACATAGATTAACAGACTGGATACAGAAACAGGACCCTACATTTTGCTGCATACAGGAAACACATCTCAGTGTTAAAGACAAACACTGCCTTAGAGTAAAAGGCTGGAAGACAATTTTACAAGCAAATGGTCTCAGGAAACAAGCTGGAGTAGCCATTCTAATATCAGATAAAATCGACTTCCAACCTAAAATCATCAAAAGAGACTCAGAAGGTCACTTCTTGCTGGCCAAAGGGAAAATCCACCAAGAAGAGCTCTCAATACTGAACATCTATGCTCCAAATGCAAGGGCACCCTCATTCGTAAAAGAAACCTTACTAAAGCTTAAAGCACACATTACACCTAACACAATAATTGTGGGTGACTTCAACACTCCACTCTCCTCAATGGACCGATCAGGAAAGCAGAAACTAAACAGGGACACAGTGAAACTAATTGAAACTCTGGACCAATTGGATTTAACAGATATATATAGAACATTTCATCCTAAAGCTAAAGAATATACCTTTTTCTCAGCTCCACATGGTACCTTCTCCAAAATAGACCATATAATTGGTCACAAGACAGATGTCAACAAATACAAGAAGATCGAGCTAATCCCATGCCTCCTATCAGATCACCATGGAGTAAGAGTGGTCTTCAATAACAACAAAAACAACAGAAAGCCCACATACACATGGAAACTGAACAATACTCTACTCAATGACACCTTGGTCAAGGAAGAAATAAAAAAAGAAATCAAAGACTTTTTAGAATTCAATGAAAATGAAGGTACAACCTACCCAAATCTATGGGACACAATGAAAGCAGTGCTAAGAGGAAAACTCATAGCTCTAAGTGCATCCAAAAAGAAACTGGAGAGAGCATACACTAGCAGCTTAATGGCACACCTTAAAGCCCTGGAAGGAAAACAAGTTAATTCACCCAGGAGGAGTAGAAGACAAGAAATCATCAAACTCAGGGCTGAAATCAATCAAATAGAAACAAAGAGAACCATACAAAGAATCAACAAGACCAGGAGCTGGTTCTTTGAGAAAATCAACAAGATAGATAAACCCTTAGCCAGACTAACCAAAGGACACAGAGACAGTCTCCAAATTAACAAAATTAGAAATGAAAAGGGAGACATAACAACAGAAACTGAGGAAATTCAAAAGATCATCAGATCCTACTACAAAGGTCTATACTCAAAACAACTGGAGAATCTGGAGGAAATGGACGATTTCCTAGACAGATATCAAATACCAAAATTAAATCAGCATCAAGTAGACCAGCTAAATAGTCCCATAACCCCTAAAGAAATAGAAGGGGTTATAGAAAGCCTCCCAACCAAAAAAAGTACGGGACCAGATGGTTTTAGTGCAGAATTCTACCAGACCTTCAAAGAAGACTGAACACCAATACTCTTCAAACTATTCCACAAAATAGAGACATAAGGGACACTGCCCAACTCATTCTTCAAAGCCACAATTACGCTAATACCTAAACCAAAAAAGATCCAACAAAAAAAGAGAACTTCAGGCCAATTTCTCTTATGAATATAGATGCAAAAATACTGAATAAAATTCTTGCTAACCGAATCCAAGAGCACATCAAAACGATCATCCACCATGATCAAGTAGGCTTCATCCCAGGGATGCAGGGATGGTTCAATATACGGAAATCCATCAATGTAATCCACTACATAAACAAACTGAAAGAAAAAAAAACCACATGGTCATCTCATTAGATGCTGAAAAAGCATTCGACAAAATTCAGCATCCTTTCATGCTAAAAGTCTTGGAAAGAGCAGGAATTCAAGGCCCATACCTAAACATAGTAAAAGCAATCTACAGAAAACCAGTAGCCAACATCAAAATAAATGGAGAGAAACTTGAAGCATTCCCACTAAAATCAGGAACTAGACAAGGCTGCCCCCTCTCTCCATATCTTTTCAATATAGTACTTGAAGTTCTAGCAAGAGAGCAAGAGCACTTAAACAACATAAGGAAGTCAAAGGGATACAAATTGGAAAGGAAGAAGTGAAACAATCATTATTTGCAGACGATATGATAGTTTACCTAAGCGACCCAAAAAACTCCACCAGAGAACTTCTACAGCTGATAAACAACTTCAGCAAAGTGGCAGGTTATAAAATTAACTCAAGCAAGTCAGTGGCCTTCTTGTACTCAAAGGACAAGCAGGCTGAGAAAGAAATTAGGGAAATAACACCCTTCACAATAGCCACAAACAACATAAAGTATCTTGGCGTAACTCTAACCAAACAAGCGAAAGATCTGTACAACAGGAACTTCAAGTCCTTGAAGAAAGAAATCGAAGAAGACCTCAGAAGATGGAAAAATATTTCTTGCTCCTGGATTGGCAGGATCAATATAGTAAAAATGGCCATCTTGCCAAAAGCAATATACATATTCAATGCGATCCCCATCAAAATCCCAACTCAATTCTTCATAGATCTAGAAAGAGCAATTCTCAAATTCATCTGGAGCAACAAAAAACCCAGGATAGCTAAAACTATTCTCAACAATAAAAGGACTTCTGGGGGAATCAATATCCCTGACCTCAAGCAGTACTACAGAGCAATTGTGTTAAAAACTGCATGGTATTGGTATAGCAACAGGCAAGCAGATCAATGGAACAGGATTGAAGACCCAGAGGTTAACCCACAGACTTATGGTCACTTGATCTTTGATAAAGGAGCCACAACCATCCGATGGAATAAAGATAGCCTTTTCAACAAATGGTGCTGGTTCAACTGGAGGTCAACATGCAGAAGAATGCGAATTGACCCACTCTTGTCTCTTTGCACTAAGATCAACTCCAAGTGGATCAAGGACCTCCACATAAAACCAGACACACTGAAACTATTAGAAAAGAAACTTGGGAAGACCCTGGAGGACTTGGGCACAGGGGAAAAGTTCCTGAACAGAACACCAATAGCCTACGCACTAAGATCAAGAATCGACAAATGGGACCTCATAAAATTACAAAGTTTCTGCAAAGCAAAGGACACTGTCAGAAGGACAAAACGGCAACCAAAAAAGTGGGAAAAGATCTTCACCAGCCCCACAACCGACAGAGGGCTAATATCCAATATATACAAAGAACTCAAGAAGTTAGACCCCAAAGAACCAAATAACCCTATCAAAAAATGGGGCACAGAGCTAAACAAAGAATTTTCACCAGAAGAAATTCAGATGGCCGAGAAACACCTTAAAAGATGTTCAACATCATTAGTCATCAGGGAAATGCAAATCAAAACAACCCTGAGATTCCACCTCTCACCAGTCAGAATGGTTAAGATTAAAAACTCAAGAGACAACAAGTGCTGGCGAGGATGTGGAGAAAGAGGAACACTCCTCCACTGTTGGTGGGATTGCAAAATGGTAAAACCGCTCTGGAAATCAGTTTGGTGGTTCCTCAGAAAATTGGGCATGTCACTTCCAGAGGACCCTGGCATTCCACTCCTGGGCATATACCCGGAGGATTCCCCTGCATGCAATAAAGACACATGCTCTACTATGTTTATAGCAGCCTTGTTTATAATAGCCAGAAATTGGAAGGAGCCCAAATATCCCTCAAAGGAGGAATGGATACAGAAAATGTGGTATATTTATACAATGGAATACTACTCAGCAATTAAAATAATGAATTCATGCAATTTGTAGGTAAATGGTTAGACCTGGAAAATATCATCCTGAGTGAATTAACCCAATCATAAAAGAATGCACATGAAATGCAATCACTGAGAAGTGCATATTAATGAGCCCAGAAGCCCTAAATACTCAAGACACAAATAGCAAGTCAAATGATTCCCAAGAAGAAGAAAGGAGAGGACCCTGGGCATGTAAAGATTGCATCCAGTTTAGTAAAGAAACCGAGGGGGGAGGGGGAATGATTGGGGAATAGTTGGGGGGGGAAGGAACTATGAGAACTACGGTGGGTGGGAACTGGGAAAGGGGAAAGCCTTTGGAATGTAAACATAGAATATAGAAAATAAAAAAAATAAATAAAAAAAACAAAGCAATCTAGACATTTCCTCGTAGGCTTAGCCAAGGGATGGTCTCCTAGGAATCCAATGTTGAAATGGAAAATGTAATGTTGACAATATTAACCACCACCAATCTTCTGTCAACTTGAAACCTAAAGAAATAACCCACAGTCTTCCTCTGCTTGTCCTTATAGGCTCATATCCATCTCACAATACAAGATGCTTTAATTCTTATTTCACAAGTTCCTGACATCTTTAAGATTTTTATGCTATTTAAAATTCCAGAATGTCTTCTGAGACTTAAGAGAATCTTGTAACTGTGAGCTTTTATAAAAATAAAAATGTTACTTTAATAAATTTTCAAAGCTAACCAGCAAAACAAACAAACAACCCAATCAAAAAATGAGGTATAGAACTAAACAAGAATTCACAGCAGAGGAATCTCAAATGGCTGAGAAGGACCTAAAGAAATGTTAAAGCTCCTTAGTGATAAGAGAAATGCAATGAAAACGGCCCTGAGATTCTACCTTACATCAATCAGAATGGCTAAGATCAAAACCTCAGGTGACAGCACATGCTCTCAAGGATGTGGAGAAAGAGGAACATTCCTCCATTGCTGGTGTGACTGAAAACTGGTTCAACCACTCTGGAAATCAATCTAGAGGTTCCTCAAAAAATTGGAAATAGATCTACCTGAAGACCCAGCAATACCACTCTTGGAAATATAACCAAAAGATACCCACCATGCCACAAGAGCACATGTTTCACTATATTCAGAGCAGTCTTGTTTGTGATAGCCAGAAACTGGAAATAACCCAGCTGTTCCACACAGAGGAATGGATACAGAAAATGGGGATCATTTACACAATAGAATACTACTCGGCTACTAAGAATGAGCACATCCTGAGCTTTGCAGGCAAATGGATGGAACTAGAGCTTATCATCCTAAGTGAGGTAACTCAGACCCAAAAGGGCATGCATGATACTCACTAATACATGGATACTAGCGAAAAAGAAAAGTGCTGAATACCAAGATATAGCCCATATAACTCAAAAAGGTTAACAAGCTGAAGGGCCCAGTGAGAATGCCTCAGTCCTACTTGGGAGGGAGAAGAAAGCAACAACAGGGATTGGGGGGACAGGAGAGTCCTGGGAGGGAAAAGGGATGGGAGTGTGGAGTGGGGAACATGGGAACATGATCGAGTATTGGGTTTTTGGAGGGGGGGAGGTCTGAAATCCTTGATGGCCAGTAGAAAGAATGGAAACATTCAACCTGGGGAGGCAGGAGGTAGGAGGTTGGGGGGACCCTTCAAAATTTACTAGAGACCTGGGAGGTGAGAGACTCTCAAGACTCAAAGAGAAGGACCATAGATGAAATTCCCTACATTGGGGAGAAGGAACTTGTAAAGCCCACCTCCAGCAGGAAGACAGGGCATCAAGTGAGGGTGGGTGTTGCTATCCCACAGTCAAAACTCTGACCCATAATTCTTCCTGACTGAAATAGCTGCAGGGATGGAAATGGAGAGCAGACTGAGGAAAAGAAGGTAGAGAGACAGGCGCAAAGTGGGATCCCACTCAAGGGGAGTTCCCAAGGCCTAACACTATTACTAAGGCTATGGAGTGCTCACAAAAAGGGACCGAGCATGACTGCCTCTGAAAGACCCGGCAAGCAGTTAAAAGAGTCAGATGCAGATATTTGCACCCAACCAATGGACAGAGCAGATGACCCCTGTGCTTGAGTTAGGGGAAAGCTGGAAGAAGCTGAGGAGGAGGGCGACCCTGTAGGACCAGCATTCTCAATTAACCTGAACCCCTGAGATCTCTCAGATACTGGAACACCAACCAGGCAGTATATACCAGCTGATATGAGGTCTCCAACACATATACAGCAGAGGACTGCAAGATCTGAGTTTAGTCAGAGAAGATGTACTTAACCTTCAAGGAATTGGAGATTCTAGGTAATTTAGAGGTCTGGTAGGGTGGGGATGGAGAGTAGGGACATCCTCTTGGAGACAGAGGGTCAGGAAGGAGGTATGGGATGTGGAACAGTCAGAGAACAGAATAAAATCGAGTTTAAAATAAATAAATAAATAAATAAATAAATAAATAAATAGTTTCATACTTCTAATATAGAAGGGAATACTATGCAGCAATTAAAAGCAATGAATTCATGAAATTCTTAGGCAAATTGTTGGAACTGGAAAATATCATGCTAAGTAAGGTAACCCATTTACAAAAGAACACACATGGAAGGCAATCACTGATAAGTGGATATTAGCCCAGAAGCTCTGAATACCCAAGACACAACTCACATATCAAATCATTCCCAAGAAGAAGGAAGGAGAGGGCCCTGGTCTGGAAAAGGCTTGATGCAGCATTGTAGGGGATTTCCAGGACAGAGAAGTGGGAGGGGGTTGATTGGGGAATGGGCAGAGGGAAGAGGGCTTATGGGACTTATGGGGAGGGGAGAAGCAGGGAAGGGAAAATCATTTGGAATGTAAACAAAGAATATAGAAAATAAAAAAAAGAAAAAAAAGAATGTCACAAAATATTTATTCCATACTCGTAAATGAAGGATGAAGAAAAATCAAAGAATAATCAGAAGAATGGAAGACCAAAACCCAGCAAGGCAAACACCAAGCCTACAATCTCATGTCTATCATATGGGATCATGTGGGCTGCAATGTGTTTGGGTACCATATCCTGTATCTCCACTGCTTATAATATGCATAATATCTATCTTGAGTTGGCTCTATTAATGAGTCAGCTTTTTTTCTACACTTTTTGTCATTTCTAATATCCTAGTATATTGCAGTTCAGTCTTCACCTTCACAGCTTCATGCATCAGGCTCTCCAGGCTCCCTGAGGAATTCTGCCCATGCACACATGGGCTGGCTTCAGTATCTCTCTGAAACCACAAAACAAGATTATATGACTCTTTCAATCTTGCATCTTTCATGCCTGAAAAATCAGTACTATATGGATAGTACTACCAACTCATGCTTCAAGGTTGAGGGTGGTAGCCTGATCTCCTTAGATGACAGCTGTTACAGTCTTGGTACGACTTCTTGGCTAGATCTGCAAACTCATTTTCCTATGCAGCTGTTTTCCAACATAAAAGAACTCTGCATCATTCTCAGGTCATGTGTCATCTTTCAAGTGTATTTGTGCTTTCACTAGTTGGAGCCCTTGATTGGTAGAGTATATGTTCAGTGCATCATTACTTTGTTCCAATAAAGGGAAGAAGGTATCTGTTTGACAGTTACAAATGTGTTGTAGTTTTCATCGTCATCTACAATTTTAAAGTAGAACATAAAACTTCCTTTGCTAAATATGTATTTTTTTGTTTCATTGTTTTATTCTCTCACTGTAGTAAGAACAGTGAGCACACAGGCTGAGTCCCTTAATGTCTTTAAACTTCCTCTGTCAAATAAATTAGTTAATTAATTTTAATCCAGTCTCACATAAGATCTTAAGACACAAACATTATGCACTTAGGCTTCCTGCCGGAATTTTGCATGGCATCTAGCAAACTTCCTGATGGTCTTTCTGAAAGTTCATGTACTAGGTCTTCTCTGTGTGTATAATTCTTGTATATTCCTTTCCAGATCTTACATAAGTACTATCAATCTATTTGGAGCACATTAGACATTGTGTATCCAAAATGGCAGAGACTTGGCAGCATTCTTCCCACAAACTTCTTTCAAAGGCCTGAGAACCCCTTGTTAGGTTTTATTGCAGTAATATGACACATTTAACAGTACCAGTCTTCAGTATTAGTTAATTTTTTTCATTACTGTGATAAAATGGCTTGAACTTTGCAACTTAATGGAGAAAGGGTCTATCCTGGGTCACAGATGAAGATAGTCTATGTTAGTGAGAGAGTCACAGTGGCAGGAGCTAGAGGTGTTTGGATACTTTGCATCCAGAGTTAGGAAGGAGAGCATGGTTAAATATTTATGTTTAGATTATTTTCTCTTTGTTATTCAATTTGGGATTCCAACTCATAGAACATTGTCACCCAACTAACCTGTCTAGATAATCTCTTACAGACATACCCAAAGACTACTCAAATGTATGTAATCCCCAAAATCTTGCCTAGATGCTTTGTAAGCACCTATGCTTACTAAACAGGGCAAGGTCACCTGATATGGCCTCAAGGACATAAATCAGGCTCATTGGAGGGGCCATAGCACAACCAAGTCTAGGAAAATTTTATTGAGACCAATCAGACTTTTTAATAATTTTATCTTAAACAGAATACAATGGCCAAAATCAAGAAAATAGTTGACAGCATAGAACTGCAAGCTGTATAGGTTATACAAGATTAATGTTTAAAACCAATTGTCCTCTCAAGTTACCATGCTTTCTTGACTTCCAAGGGAACAAACGAGAAAAACAAAGCAACCTTACCATTTCGCTGCCTGAAGAACCTGAATAAACCTTTTGCACATTCCTCTCAGGGTAGATAGGCCAAGCCAATCCCATGGTTTCCTTACAAGGCTCTCCTAGATCATTCTAAATCATGTCAAGTTTACAATATTATCACAAAAATTAGTAAATATTTTTGTGCAGGAATTCAGGGTGATTTTATTGGTGGTATGATTTTAGCAGTCAGTATCGTTCTTTCCAAGGAAACACTTTCAATATGTCACTAGTAAATAATCTTTATTCTACATTTACAGAGACAAATTTTATAGCACTAAAAGACTTTTTCTTTTGTCTTCAGTTACTTACTTTTTTTAGATGGCAGGTACTATCTAAAGTTCACCAAACACTACACAAAATGAATTGAGGTGATGATGTCATTACTTTTCTTAAATTATGTTAGTGTTCTGAGTTATAAAACTGCCTTTCTAAAGTAAAATTAACTTTATTTTCTTTTCTTCTTAAAATAGAACCAATTAGCTGATGATGAACAATACAAACATATAGATGAATTTATTGTAATTGAACAAGCTTAGTTTACCAGATGCAAATGACTTTTATAACTGATTAATTGGAAAAGCATTTTATCTAAATAGTTAGAGAAGTTTTTTCTATGTACATAACTTGAGCTGAAACAAAAAATAGAGTAATACAAAAGAAAAACTCAAGAAATTTTCATTTTCAATGTCAAAGTAGAAATCTCTGTGTCGTCACACTCTCGCACATGAGTTTGGCATTGTCTCTTTCTTCATTCTCTAATGGTCAAGTAAATGGTATTATTTTTGTTACTTTTCTGTTGTTGTGATAAAATACCATGATTGGGGAATAGTTGGGGGGGAGAAGAACTATGGGAACTATGGTGGGTGGGAACTGGGAAAGGGGAAAGCCTTTGAAATGTAAACATAGAATATAGAAAATAAAAATAACTAAAAAAAAAATACCATGATAAAGGCAACTTATAAAAGGAAGAGTTTATTTGGGCATAGGGTTCCAGAGGGATAAGACACCATCATGGTAGAAGGCAGAGAACCAAGTGACAAATATAGCGGCAGGAGCAAGAAGCTGTGAGCGCACATCTTCAGATGCAAGTATAGTCCAAAGAAATAAAATGAAAGTAGAGTAAACATTTGCCTTTAGAAAGCCTATTCCAAGTAATATGCTTCCTCCAGCAAGGCCATTTCACTTAAAGCTCCCTAAATGTTGCTACCAACTGCAAACAAAATTTTTATGGCTATAATATTCCTCTTTTTAACTCAACATATGATACTTTCAGTTTTGAAGTACAATAATTATTATAGTGCCTTCATTTTGGTTAGAACTGTCAGAATATAGAATGGAAACTAATTTCAAATCATTGACTTTTTCCCATAAGTTTTATTTTAAAGACCAAAGTATGTATTTTACTGAATATAATTTTTTGATAAAAGAAATGCTTATAAATCAAAGGATTCACTTCCTGGTATTTACCAGACATTTAAAGAACAGAATTGTTCTTTAAACTATTCCATTAAATAGATAGGAAAATAACACTTCTATAATATTTTATATTTCATAAAGCCATTGCTGCCCTAATACCAAAACCTACAATGACATAGCATAAAAAGAAAACTATAGTCTTGCACCCTTGATAAAAATGAAGAAACTAAGCCTTCAGTATAAAACATGAAAATATAATTCAATAGCACATTTAAATGATCATGTTCATTGATCAAGTTGATTTAACACTATGTATAACAAAGATGGATCAATATAGGCAGTCAGTAAATACAAATAGGATCAGAGATTAATATATGATCATCTCCACAGCTGAAAAATATGAACGTTTGATAGAATTTCAGCACCCCTTCATAACAGTCTTGAATAAAATACTTATATAAAGAATAGAAGAAAGGCTGTATATACTAGACCCCGGCTAGAATCACATTGAATGGATTTCCTCTAAAATTGTTAATAAGACAAGGGTATCTACTTGCATTATAATTATCCAAAATAGTTCTTGAAATTTTTTTAAAGGACACAGAATTGAGTTTATTGTGTTCCCTTCTACCTGCAGTTCTTTTATGTAGATTTTTTCAATTTTATTTTTATGTTTTTACATCTCAATCACTTCCCATTCCCAGTTTCTCCCTCCCCTTCTTCTCTGAGAGGGTTAGGGTCCCCTGGGTATCTTCCCACCCAGGCACATCAAGTCACTGTAGTGTTAGGTACATCCTTTCCCACTGAGGTCAGGACAGCTATACCACTGATGAGCATATGCCCAAAGGATGCCCCACAATATCATATGGATATTTTTTCTCAACTATGTTCATGGTACCTTTATTTGTAATAGCCAGAAACTGGAAGCAACCTAATTGTCCCTCAACTAAATAATAAAGAAAACTTGGTACATCTACACAATGTAATACTATAAAGCTATGAAAAACAAAGACATTGTGAACTTTGTGGGCAAATGATGGAACTTGAGGATATCATCCTGAGTGAGGTAACCTGGAACCAAAAGTTCTTGAAATTTTTAACAAGAGTAAGATGACAGAATAAATTACAAAACAAAGAGGGAAAAGTTATTTCTGTTTATAGATTGTGTTTCTATATTTACAAAACTTCATCACCTACCTTCTGTTTGGTTTCCCTGATTTCTTTTCCTGTTAATTACCAGTCTAAGAAAAAAATGATGATTTGTGTATGTTGATTTTACGTCCTGACACATTGTGGCATTGCTCATCTTAAAGAGTATTTGGTAGGTGATGAGAGTCAGTAAAAATCTGAATACATCTAAACCTCTCATACATATTTCTGGTTTTTCCTTAAATTAATTTCAAGTACATCGAACCCATCCATGAAACTCAGAGCACCAAGCTCTGGCTGTTGATCTCCACATTGAATTTTAATGACTTTCTGCATGTCTTTGGCACTGAAAAGCTAGGTTAGGGGTGACACACAGGTGCTGCGGGGGTATAAGGGTGGTAATGACTCAGGATGACTGCAGTTGATGAGTCCTGATCTTTGAAGCCACAGTGACAGCAATCAAGCTTTAGTCCAGAGATGATCCCATAGCTTTGAACACATGATGTTTCATCAATTGCAGCTCAAGATATTTTATTTTTATTTCAATTCCTTCCTTGATATTACAACTGCTTAAAAGATTGCTTAATTCATGCTATGTGTTCATGTTTTCTTTGATCTGTTTTGCCAATTTCCCCCTTTTCTTTCCTTTCCTTAGTTACCCTTGAATTTAGAATGGTGAATAGTGATCTCATTTTAGATCATTTATATCCTTTTAGATTTTCCTGCCAGAAAAAGACTAACATCTCTCTTACTTTAGGACATGTTTTTTTTTTTAATTTTTAATATGATACAACTTACTAGGATTTGATTTAAGTACAAACACAGACATATATAATTACTTTTAAATTGCATCATTATCTACATTTACTGATGAAACAGAAGTTCCATGTTCTCTCTTTTTATTATTCTGGTTGTAATACAGATGGAAGGTGACATAGATAAGATTTGATCACATCCATGTTATCTTTTCAATTTTTTTTTTTTTTGCGACTTGTTTGGCTTTTATCTAACACTTTTTAAAAATCTTTATTTCTATTATTAAATGTAGTTTTATTGATTAACATTTCAAATGTTATCCCCATTCCTTGTTTCCCCTCTATAAACCCCCTATTTATCCCCGTTACCATGCTTCTTTGAAGCTGCTCATCCACCCACCTACCCACTACCACCTCAACTACCTAGCATTCCCCTGCACTGGGGCATCAAGCCTTCACAGGACCAAGGGATTGCCCTCCCATTGATGCCAGATAAGGCCCCTTCAACTCCTTCAGACCTTCTCCTAACTCCTCCATTGAGGTCCCTGTGCTCAGTCTGATGGTTGGTTGTAAGTCTCCACATCTGTATTGGTCAGGATTTGGCAGAGCCTCTCAGGAGACAGCTGTATCAGGCAGCTATCAGCAAGCACTTCTTGGCATCCACAATAGTGTCTGGGTTTGGTGTCTGCATGTGAGATGGATCCCCAGATGGGGCAGTCTCTGGATTGCCTTTCCTTCAATTTCTGCTCCACTCTTTGTCCCTGTATTTCTTTAGACAGGAGCAATTCTGAGTTAAAATTTTGGAGATGGTTAGGTGGCCCCCTACCTCAACAGGGCAGGGGACATGTCTAACCACTGGATATGGTCTCAACAAGTTATCTGTCTCATTTGTGGGGTTTTTCAGTTAATGTCATTCCCCTGGGGTCTGGCATCTTGCTTTCCTTTCTGATTGCTACTCCCAGCTCCCTATCCCCCATTGCTACATACCTCTGTTCAATTTCCTGACCTCCTACATCTCCTACATTGCCTCCCATACCTGATTCTTGCCCCTCTTTTCCCCTTCCTCTCTTTGCTTCCTCCCAATTCCTTTCCACCATCTACTTCTCTTGATTATTTTGATCCCCATTCTAAGTAGGACTGAACAATCCACTCCTTGGTCTTCCTTCCTCCTGAAATTTGTGTGGTCCGTGAGTTGTATCATGAGTATCCGATGCTCTTTACCTAATACCCATTTATTAGTAATTACAATCTGTGTGTGTTCTTTTGTGACTGACTTACCTCACTCAAGATGATATTTTCAAGTTCTATCCATTTGCCTGCGAATTTCTTAAAATTATTATTTTTAATAGCTGAGTAGTATCCCATTGTATAAAGTATAACTTTTTTGGATCCATTCATTTGTTGAGGGACATCTTGGTTCTTTCCAGCTTCTGGCTATTATAAATAAGGCTGCTATGGACATAGTAGAGCATGTGTCCCTATTACATGTTGGCACATCTTCTGGGTATAGGCCCAGGAGAGGTATAGCTGGCTCTTCAGGTAGTACTATGTACAATTTTTCTGGGAAACCACTAGACTAATTTCCAGAGTGGTTGTACTAGCTTGTTATCCCACCAGCAATGGAGAAGTATTCCTCTTTCTCCACATGCTTGCTGGAGTCTGCTGTCACTTGAGTTTTGGATCTTAGTCATTCAGAATGGTATGAGGTGGAATCTCAGGGTTTTTTTATTTTCATTTCCCTGATGACTAAGGATGTTGAACATTTCTTTAGGTGCTTCTCGGCATTTGTGTTTCCTCAGTTGAGAATTCTCTGTTTAGATCTTTTCCCCACTTTTGAATAGGGTAATATGGTTCTCTGGAGTCTAACTTCTTGAGTTCTTTGTGTGTATTGGATATGAGCCCCCTATCAGATGTAGGATTAGTAAGGATCTTTCCCCAATCTGTTCGTTGCTGTTTTGTCCTATTGATAGTGTCCTTCGCCTTTCAAAAGCTTTGCAATTTTATGAATTTCCAATTTTTGATTCTTGATCTTAGAGCATAAGCCATTTGTGTTCTGTTCATGATATTTTCCTCTGTGTCCATGTGTTCAAGGTTTTCCCCACTTTCTCTTTTCTTATATTTAGTGTATCTGGCTTCATGTGGAAGTCTTTGATCCACTTGGACTTGAGCTTTGTACAGAGATGAAAATGGATCAATTTGCATTCTTCTACATGTGGACCACCGGTTGAACCAGCACCATTTGTTGAAAATACTTTTTTCCCACTGGATGGGGCTTAGCGTCTTTGTCAAAGATCAAGTTACCATAGGTATGTGAATTCATTTCTGGATGTTCACTTCTATTCCATTGATCACTGTACCATGAAGAGTTTTTTTGTACATTTATTTTTTATTAGACATTTTGTTTATTTACATTTCAAATGTTATCTCCTTTCTTGGTTTCTCCTCTGAAAACCCCCCTATCTCATCCTGTCTCCCCCTGCTCACTAACCCACCCACTTCTACTTCCCTATACTGGCATTCCCCTAAACTGGGGCAACTAGCCTTCACAGGACCAAGGACCACTCCTTTCACTGACAACCCACAAGGCCATCCTCTGCTACATATGTGACTGGGGCCATTGGTACCTTTATCTGTACTCTTTTGTTGGTGGTTTAGTCACTAGGAGCTCTGGGAGGTACCGATTGGTTCATATTGTTCCTCTTATGGGACTGTAAACCACTTCAGCTCCTTGTGACCTTTCTTTAACTCCTCCATTTGGGACCCTGTGCTCAGTCCAGTGCTTGGCTGAGAGCATCCCCCTATGTATGTGTCAGACACTGATAGAGTCTCTCAGGAAACAGCAATATCAGATTCCTGTCAACAAGCACTTGTTGGCATCCACAATATGTCTAGGTTTGGTAATTGTATATGGGATGGATGGATATGGGTGGGACAGTCTCTGAATGGTCTTTCATTCAGTCTCTGCTTCACATTTTGTCTCTGTATCTCCTCCCATGGGTATTTTGTTCCCCTTTTTAAGAAGGATCAAAGAATCTACACTTTGGTCTTCTTTTTCTTGAGCTTCATGTGGTCTATGAATTGTATCTTGGGTATTAGGAGCTTTTAGACTAATATCCACTTATCACTGAGTACATATCATGTGTGTTCTTTTGTGATTGGGTTACCTCACTCAGTATGATATTTTCTAGTTCCATCCATTTGCCTAAGAATTTCATGAATTCATTGTTTTTAATAGCTGAGTAGTTGGGGATTAATATCAAATATATACAAAGAACTCAAGACGTTAGACTTCAGAGAACCAAACAACCTTATTTAAAAAATGGGGTATAGAGCTAAACAAAGAATTCTCAACTGTGGAATACTGAATGGCTGAGAAGCACCTAAAGAAATATTTAACATCCTTAGTCATCAGGAATATGCATATAGAAACAACCCTGAGATTCCACCTCACACCCATCAGAATGGCTAAAATCAAAAACTCAGGTGAGAGCAGATGCTGGCGAGGATGTGGAGAAAGAATACTCGTCCATTGTTGGTGGGATTGCAAGCTGGTACAGCCACTCTGGAAATCAGTTTGGTGGTTCCTCAGACAATTGGGCATATTACTACCTGAAGACCAAGCTATACCTCTCCTGGGCATATACCCAGAAGATGCTCCAACATGTAATAAGGACACATGCTCCACTATGTTCATAGCAGCCTTATTTATAAAAGCCAGAAGCTTTAAAGACCCAGATGTTTCTCAACAGAGGAATGGATACAGAAAATGTGGTATACTTACCATGCAGTTTTTATTACTAGTGCTCTGAAGTACAGCTTCATATCATGGATGGTAATTCTCCCAGAATTCTTACAATTTTATTGTGGAGAATAGTTTCACCTATTCTGAGTTTTTCTTATTTCAAATGAATATGAGAATTGCTCTTTCCAACTCTATGAACAATTGACTTGGAATTTTGATGTGGATTGCATTGAATCTGTAGATTGTTTTTGGCAAGATGGCCATTTTTAGTATATTAATCCATGAGCATGGGAGATCTTTCCATCTTCTGTGGTCCTCTTTGATTTCTTTCTTCAGAGACTTGAAGTTCTTGTGTTACAGATACTTCACTTGTATGGTTAGAGTCACACCAAGATATTTTATATTGTTTGTGACTATTGTGAAAGGTGTCTTTACACTAATTTCTTGCTCTGCTCTTTATCATGTAAGTAGAGGAAGGCTACTGATTTGTTTGAGGTGATTTTATATCCAGCCACTATGCTGAAGTTGTTCATCAGGATTAGTATTTCTCTGGTGAAATTTTTGGGGTCTCTTAAGTATGCTATCATAGCATCTGCAAATAGTGATACTTTGACTTCTTCCTTTCCAATTTGTATCCCTTTGACCTCCTTTGGTTGTCTAATTGCTCTAGTTAGAATTTCAAGTACTATATTGAATAGATTGGGAAAGAGTGGGCAGCCTTGTCTAGTCCCTGATTTTAGTGGGATTGTTTTAAGATTCTCTCCATTTACTTTAATGTTGGCTACTGGTTTGCTGTATATTGCTCTCACTATATGTTTAGGTATGGACCTTGAATTCCTGATCTTTCCAAGATTTTTACCATAAAGGGATGTTTAATTTTGTCAAATGCTTTTTCTGCATCTAATGAAATGATCATGTGATTTTTTTCTTTGAGTTTGTTTATGTAGTAGATTACATTGATGGAGTTCCATATATTGAACCATCCCTGCATCCTTTGGATGAAGCCTACTTGATCATAGCAGATGATCATTTTGATGTGTTCTTGGATTTGGTTTGCAAGAATTCTTTTTTACGTTTTTTTTAATTGAATATAATCTCCATTTACATTTCAAATGCTATCAAACCTTTACCTGTTTTTCCCCTCCCTGAAAACCTTCAACCCCTCCTCCCATCCCCTGCCTCCAAGTATATGCCCCTGCACCAGACCCACTCCCACCTCCCCCTCCTCGATTTCCCTTTGTTGGGGCATCTATTGACCTTTCATAGGACCAAGGACCTCTCTTCCCACTAATGCCTGACAAGGTATTCTTCTGCCATATTTTTGGCTGGAACCATGTGTACCCCTTGTTTAGTCCCTAGGAGTCTTGGGGTGTCTGGGTGGCCTACCTCATTGTTCTTCCCATGGGGCTGTAAACCCCTCAGCTCCTCCAGTCCACCCTCTAGCTCCTCCATTGGGGAGCCCACGCCCAGTCCAAAGGTTGGCTGCTAGTATCTGCCTCTGCATGTGTAAGGCTCTGGCAGTAACCCTCCAGAGACAACCATAATAGGCTTCTTTCGGTATGTACTTTTTGTGGTCCAAAAAAGTTTTGGGGTTTGGTGACTGTCTATAATATGAATTCCCAGATAGGGCAGTCTCTGGTTGGCCTTTCCTTTGCAAGAATTTTATTGAGTAATTTTGCAGCTATTTTCATAAGGAAAATTGGTCTAAAGTTCTCTTTCTTTGTTGGGTCTTTGGATGGTTTTGTTATCAGGGTAACTGTGCCTTCATAGAATGAGTTGGGTATTGTTCCTTCTGTTTCTATTTTGTGAAATAGTTTGAAGCATATTGGTATTAGGTTTTCTTTGAAGGTCTAATTGAATTCTGTATTAAAACCATCTGGTCCTGGTCTTTTTTTTTTTTTTTTTTTTTTTTTTGGTTGAAAGACTATTTTTTTCTTTCTTTTTTTTTTAAATAGCATATTTCCCTTCTTTTTTTAAAAGATTTATTTATTTATTATATGTAAGTACACTGTAGCTGTCTTCAGACATTCCAGAAGACGAGTCAGATCTCATTACAGATGGCTGTGAGTCACATAGTATGTGGTTGCTGGTATTTGAACTCAGTACCTTGGGAGGAGCAGTCAGTGTTCTTAACCACTGAGCCATCTCTCCAGCCCCGGTGGGGAGACTGTTAATGACTGCTTCTAATTTTTTAGGGTTTGTGGGACTGTTTAGATGGTTTATCTGATCCTAATTTAACTTTGATACCTAGTATCTGTCTAGAAAATTGTCCATTTCATCCAGATTTTCCAACTGTCTTGAGTATAGGCTTTTGTAGTAGGATCTGATGATTGTTTTTAATTTCTTCAGTTTCTGTGGTTATATCTCCCTTTTCATTTCTGATTTTGTTAATTTGGTTACTGTCTATGTGCCCTGTGGTTAGTATGGCCAAGGGTTTAACTATCTTGTTGATTTTCTCAAAGAATCTGCTCCTGGTTATCTTGATTCATTTTATACTTCTTTTTGTTTCTGTTTGGTTCATTTCAGTCCTGAGTTAAAGTCTTTACTGTGTTCTATTCCTCTTGGGTATATTTGCTTCTTTTTGTTCTAGAGCTTTCAGGTGTGTTGTTAAGATGCTAGTGTTAGCTCTCTCTAGTTTCTTTTTGGAAGAACTCAGAGCTCAGTGTTTTCCTCTTAGCACTGTTTCCATTGTGTCCCATAAGTTTGGATATATTATGCCTTCATTTTCATTAAATTCTAAAAGGCCTTTAATTTCTTTCTTTATTTCTTCCTTGACCATGTTGTCATTGAGTAGAGCATTCTTCAACTTCCATGTGAACGTGGACTGTCTGTTGTTTTTCTCGCTATTTAAGACCAGCCTTAGTCCATGATGATCTGATCTGATGCTTGGGATTATTTCATTCTTCTTGTATCTGTTGAGGCACTTTTGTGACTGATTATGTGGTCAATTTTGGAGAAAGTACCATGAGGTGCTAAGAAAAAGGTATATTCTTTTGTTTTAGGATGAAATGTTCTATAGATGTCTGTTAAATCCATTTGGTTCATAGCTTTTGTTAGTTTCACTGTGTCTCTGTTTAGTTTCTGTTTCCATGATCTGTTCATTTATGATAATGGGGTGTTGAAGTCTCCCACTATTATTGTGTGAGGTGTAATGTGTGCTTTGAGCTTCAGGAAAGTTTCTTTTATGAATATGGGTACCGTTGTATTTGGAGCATAGAAGTTCAGAATTAAGAGTTCAACTTGGTAGATTTTTTTTCCTTTGATGAGTATGAAGTGTTCTTCCTTATGTTTTTTGATAAATTTTGGTTGAAAGTTAATTTCATTCGATATTAGAATGGTGACTCCAGCTTGTTTCTTGGGACCATTTGCTTTGAAATATCTTTCCATCCTTTCACTCTGAGGTAGTGTCTGTCTTTGTCACTGAGATGGTTTTCCTGTATCCTTCAAAATGCTGGGTCCTGTCTAAATATCCAGTCTGTTAATCTATGTCTTTTTATTGGGAACTGAGTCCATTGATGTTAAGAGATACCAAGGAGTAGTGATTATTGCTTCCTGTTATTTTTGTTTTTAGAAGTGGAATTACGTTTGTGTGTCTATCTTCTTTTGGGTTTATTGAAAGGTTACTTTCTTGTTTTTTCTAGGGTGTAGTTTCCATCTTTGGGTTGGCAATTTCCATCTATTATACTTTGTAAGCCTGGATTTGTGGAAAGATTTTGGGTAAATTTGGTTTTGTCTTGGCAGCTTGGTTTCTCCATCTTTGTTAATTGAGAGTTTTGCTGGACTGGCCTTTGTGTTCTCTTAGGGTCTATATGACATCTGCCCAGGATCTTCTAGCTTTCATTGTCTCTGGTGAGAAGTCTGGTGTAATTCTGAAAGGTCTGCCTTTATATGTTACTTGACATTTTCCCTTACTGCTTTTAATATTCTTTCTTTGTTTTGTGTATTTGGTATTTTGACTATTATGTGACAGGAGGAATTTCTTTTCTGGTCCAATCTATTTTGATTTCTCTATGCTTCTTGAGTATTTATGGGCATCTCTTTCTTTAGGTTAGGGAAGTTTTCTTCTATAATTTTGTTGAAGATATTTACTGGCCCTTTAAGTAGGGAATCTTCACTCTCTTCTATACCTGTTATCCTTAGGTTTGGTCTTCTCATTGTTTCCTGGATTTCCGGGATGTTTTGAGTTAGAAGCTTTTTGCATTTGGCATTTTCTTTGACTTTTGTGTCAATGTTTTCTATGGTATCTTCTGCACCTGAAATTGTCTCTTATACCTCTTGTACTCTGTTGTTGATGCTTGCATCTCTGACTCCTGATTTCTTTTTTTTTTTCTAGTGTTGTCTCCATTTGTGTTTTCTTTATTATTTCTATTTCCATTTTTAGGTTCTGAAGGGTTTTGTTCAATTCCTTCAGTTGTTTGTTTTTTGCTGTAATTCTTTAATGGATTTTTGTGTTTCCTCATTAAGGGCTTCTATTTGTTGATCTGTGTTCTCCTGTAGTTCTTTAAGGGAGTTATTTATGTCCACCTTAAAGTCCTCTATCATCATTCAGGATATGTGATTTTAAATCAGAGTATTGCTTTTCCAGTGTCTTGAGGTATCCAAGGCTTGCTGTGGTGGAAGAACTGGGTTCTGATGATGCCAAGTAGCCTTAGTTTCTGTTGCTTATGCTCTTGCCCTTGCTTCTCACTATCTGGTGTTCTCTGGTGTTAGCTGGTCTTTTGGTCTGTGACTGTGTCTTGTCATTCCTGTAAACCTGTGTGTCAGCACTTCTGGGAGACCAGTTCTATCTGATAGTAAGTTGGGTATGGAGAGCTGTGGCACAGGTTCAACTCTGGGGCACAGACAGAAACCAGAAGAATCCTGTCCCCAGCCATTCCTTGGTTCCAGTATCCTGAGGTCTCTGGGAGGGTCCCTCTTGGGCCAGGAATTTGAGCAGAAGTGGTGGTCTCACCTGTGCTCTCAGGATTGTCAGCACTCTTGGGAGACCAGCTCTCTCCTGGCAGGTCCTGGAGAGCTGTGTCACAGGGTCCACTCCTGGCACAGATTAAAACAGGAAGGGTCCTTTCCCAAGCTGCTCCTGCGTTCCTGTCCTGGGGACTCCACGCAGGCTTATTAGAGCTGAAGTGGCAGTCCTACCTGTGCTCACAGGTGTCAGCACTCCTGGGAGACCATCTCTCTCTCAGCAAGACTGGGTATGGAGAGCTATGGCACAGGATCAGTTCCAGGCACAGATGGAAACTGAAAGGATAAATCTTTATTTCTTAAAGACCTTACCAATTTTATTTTTGTTGACTCAATCCTCTTCTCATTATTTATTGACATAGTATTCAAAATTGCAGAGATATCTAACATACCATTTCATTTTCTTTGTTCTTTGCTAACTTTTCCAGCTTTACTTCCTTTTCATGTCTTTTCTTCCTTCTATGCCTATAACTTTTACAGTATTTCAGTGAACTTTGCTACTATCCCTAATGAAGCCTCTATTACTCTACTACTTAAAGTGAATAGTAACTGCAGCTTTTGGCTAGAACCCTTTCTTAGTCCATTTTTCCCTCCCAGCTGAGAATTGACAATTTCAAAATTGAGATTTTAGTGTAACAGAGCAATCTGAGATATAAAGAATGAATACTCATCACATTACAAAAAGCATGTGTATTCTGAAATATTAAAGTGTCATCCTTCATAAACACCTAGAAAATGTTGCCATAATACATACTGGAGTTAAGAGAATCAGAAGCTGCTTGCAGCCCTGAATCCTGAAGATCCAACACCCACTTGAGCAGGCATGTCCAGGGCACAGACTTCTCATCCTTAATGAGCAGCAAGCACAAAGGCCAGCCCTATTTCTGAAGAAAAAAAAAGGAATTGAAAATGCTACCTATCTGGTTGAAGAAGTAAGGTGAAAGTGTCTTTCTTCTGGAAATGGATAAAAATAGATTCATCTGTTAGAAATTAGAAACCCAAGAATATATGTCTACTATACAGTTCAAACTGGATAAAAATCACCTGCAGTTTTCTTAAAATTCAGGTCCTGGTTCAGTAGGGCTCAAGATACTACAATTCCAAGAGGCTCATGCACAACCAGCAAGTGAAGGTATGTCTGAACTCTACTCTTAGCAAACAGAGAATTAGCAAACAGATTACTGTAAAAGCTCATCTGCAGCAAGTTAAACCTGTACAAGCAAATGTCAAACCACCTCCTAGGACTCACAGGGCATCCAGTGCAAACATTCTTTTTATCCAGCTTGAATTCAGAAGCAAAATAACAGATCACAGTAGAATATGTCCAACCTGTATGTTAGCATTCTATCATTATAACATCTCAACTGATAGAGAAAATGAATATTTTCACTCACACCTTTGAAGGGTTAGTTTTTATCTGATAGGCCCTATGCCTTTTGGTGAGGCAATACATCACAGCAGCAGAACAGGATAAAAAGTGCCCACCACATGGAGAAAGTTTAGGGAAGGTGAGATGAATGGAAAAGGCATGGTGAGAATCAGATAGAGCAGTCAGTCCACTGTCCCCTTAAAAGACATGACCCATGACCATATGGTCCCCAACTACACTCACTTTCTTAAGGTTCCCAGCACTTTCCAGTGCTGATAACATGGGACCAAGCCTTAATATGTTATCTTTGGGGAAAAGTACAGATGTTGACTAAAGCAGCAGGCCTAACATTGTTAAAATATGGAAAGCAAATCAAATTGAAAGATACTGTTGAGGGGCATTGGATGTACAGATAGGTGTAGGAGGGAACAAAAATGTCAGGCACTGAAAGATGGTATCATAAGAAACCAAGATACTTGCATTTAAATGCCAGTACAATTCTTAGTAACATTACATATAGTCCTTGAGAATGCTGTTCTCAGTTTTGGACTTTAGAACCTTATTCAACAAATAAATAAGGAAGCTACAAACATAAGATTATCATGAAAAATTAACATCGAGATTTAAAGGACTTGTTCTTAAGCATAAGGATGGATTTCCAATGGACTTGGATTTCTATTTTTAATAGAGGGTCCAGGAATGTATTTCAGAATACCTATAAACAAAGTTATAGGATTACTGACTTTGTTTCAAAGTATGTAAAAGAAGGGGCAAATAAGTCAGTATTATATGCAGGGTTTTAAGTTGAAGCTGAGCTGTGCTTAGAAATAAACCTAGAATAAAGATCATAAAAGAGGGAGAGAGAAGACAGAAAGGAAAAGTATTATATTTCTTGGAAAATTGTTCATAATTCACAAAGGTCCAAAGAAGACGCTTTTTAGATAATGAGGTAGAAGGTTTTGTTGGTTTTTAGGAATCAAGAGGGGTTTTTTTTTTTGTTGTTTTTTGTTTGTTTGTTTGTTTGTTTTTTGACTTCTGATTCTTTAGTTTGGGTTTTAGAGTATTATTTGCATTTACTAAATGAAATATCTTTAGGGTGAGACCTATATTTAAGCCCCAAATTCATTTAGGCTGAAGGTAAATAGTTATATTTTTAGCAAGCTTTCATTTCAGCTATTACTGCCCTCCCCAACAAGAGACCTAAATGTCTATTTGTGGTGTATCATGTAGAAACATTCTTCTTGGTTTTGAAGACTTTGAGTTTTGTAGAGTGTGGTTTGAGATACTTAAACCCATATACAAAATCTGAATCTGTCTCTGTAAGTACTTTGTGAGATAGCATGAGCTATTACATATATTCTAAGACAGAGGGAAAAAAAGATTGAAAGTTTGAATAATTGGCTCAGAGGTTACATGCACCATAAATGTGTAGTGAATTGTGCAGGCTGTTGCAGCAGAATAGTGCCCTTAGAGATCCAGATTTTTATCTTCCTTTTCTGCCATCAGAAGCAAGTGCACACTCAGCATCCAACCAAGTATTCCTCTCATTGTGGATGGTGACTTTCTCCAGAACAAGTAGCCTATGTGTGTACTGCACCCTAAATTTTGAAAAGGAAATGTGTACAACTTTTCTCCAAAATCTTTCCTTACAGTGTTGGAACCACCTTGCTCCTCCCTCCCCATGGTGCCCAGTCTTAAAGTTTCCTTACACCACTCTATAGGATCTGTCATGGCATCTCTCTATGGCAACCAGGGGAGGAAGTGAATGGAACTGCACTTTTCCCTGGTCCATCATGATTCATTTTCTGGAGCTAGGATAGTTGTTCTCAGTGAGCAGACTTGATCTTTGATCACTTGACATAATCAATCTCTCAAAAAAAGGCAAAAATGACTATTTGTTAAGACAGTAATATCTGTACCCTGATGGTACTACTTTATGAGGGTTAAATTTGTAACCCCTTAATAAAATACTAGTTAACTAGTTAACCTATCTGCAATGGAGGGTAAATCTGGGTGGCAATGAAAAATAAATCCTAGAGATTGAAGAATAGGCACATTTCTGTGATACTCCAATATTCCTTAGGTTACAACTTATGGGAGATTTCTATATAAAGATCCTGAAACAACACAGAAATGAATAGTAATGAATAAATATTAAATTTCTGGTTATCGTGGCAATGTAGGAATTTTTAGAACTATTTTAGGTATGTGTTTGTGTGTCTGAGAGAGAGAGAGAGAGAGAGAGAGAGAGAGAGAGAGAGAGCATGTGCATCTGTATGAATGTGAATGTGTTCTTTTAATCTACATATAACTTTGAAATAATTTTTGTAAGATTGCTGTCCAGATCTTAATACTTGAGAGTGACTCTACCAAAAATGTTCTCTATGAACAAATCACATGTCCACTGAAGATAACCACTTCATTAAAGTAATGTAGCCAAAGATATTTCTTGTCTTTTATTTCATATAATCTAAACTAAAGGGTTATATTAGGAAACTCAAACAATGTGATCCTAGAGGGCACAGCTAGAATATTTTCTGGTTTGTGTGTGTGTGTGTGTGTGTGTGTGTGTGTGTGGTCATTTAAGAGGTGGGGAGTCAGGATCATCTTAGATTTGAGAATTAACATGTTCTCAAAATAAAACAATTTTTTAAATAATAATGTCTGTTTTCTTTAAAAGAGGAAAAAGGAGACAGTAAGTACATATGTATTTTTTATTCTGTTTATAGCTAAGTCAGAAGTTTCTTTGCAAAGGTCATAAAACTTTAGAGGTAAAAAGACAAAAAAAAAATCTTGTTATACCAACTAGCCTATTCATTGTATCAGTAAAAACTTAGCAATTACATAAACAAGCCATTAGCTATTTCTATTGCCATTCAGCATGATAACCCTATTCACAGTTCACACGGAAGAATCAGAGTTGAACTACACCTCCCAAATGCTGCACAAATAGATAAAAATAAAATCCAGACTCTCATTCCAAACTTAACATACTTTGTCTTTTGATTCTTATCACAAATTTAGTTGGCTAAATTTCTTGTTTTATTGAGGTGTAGAAAAAGGATTTATTTATTTATTTTTATATTTAGAGAGGAGAATAAAACAGGTGGCTGTTCCTACCAAAGCTGGAATATGTGTAGGCTGTAGATGGAATTCAAGCAGAGGATGCCACTCAAAATGTGAGGTAGGATTTCAGGAAAACTATGGGGTACCTACTCATGTGGCCAGTAGCCAAAGACATTTATGGAAACACTGCAGTGCCTGTGACCATAATCCAGTTTGCCAAGGTTTTGTAGGTTCAGTTCTGTAAACATAGTATAAATGAAGAACAATGCTTTTTCTTTTTTGAAAAATTCAAATTCTGGTGTTTTTGATTATTACTATATTCAGTAACAATTGATTATGAATTCATACTTAATATGTTCCCATAAGAATGCATTCTATCCTTTATGAAAATCTCCCTGACCATACACAATTTTTTGCAGAAAGAAGACATGAAGCTCTTTAACCCATTATCTTTAACCTTCACAACATCATCAATAACAATAACAACAATAATAATAATAATAATAATAATAATAATAAGTGGGGTTCAGGTCTTTAATCAGGAACCTCAATGTGACATTAAAACCTTGAGGAGTCTTTGGTTTGAAGATCTTTCTACCTCAAGTTCAAAGCACATTTTGGCCATCATAATACTGTGAGGTTAGTAGTGTAACAGACACAATTAAGAAGAGTGCACAACTAAACAGAAAAGACTAGAAGGGGTACAAGACTTGATATGTTGAGTATTTTTCTGTTAAATGTAAATTTCCACAAACCCATCCCTACAAAGGATAACAGGGGGAAAACACCAACACAAGGAAGAAAACTACACCCCAGGAGAAGCAAGATAGAAACCTCCTCTAATCAAATCCAAAAGAAGATAACCACTCAAATATAAAAAATAATTTCAAAAATGTCAAGAAGTGATAATTACTATTCCTTAATATCTCTTAACATCAATGGACTCAATTCCCCAATAAAAAGACATAGACTAACAGACTGGATATGGAAACAGGACCCTACAATTTGCTGCATACAGGAAACACATCTCAGTGTCAAAGACAAGCACTACCTTAGAGTAAAAAGCTAGAAGACAATTTTACAAGCAAAAGGTCTCAGGAAACAAACTGGAGTAGCCACTCTAATATCAGATAAAATTGACTTTCAACCTGAAGTCATCAGAAGAGACACAGAAGGTCACTTCTTGCTGGTCAAAGGGAAAATCCACCAAGAAGAATGCTCAGTACTGAACATCTATGCTCCAAATGAAAGAGTACTTTACTAAAGCTTAAAGCACACATTGCACCTAACACAATAATTGTGAGTGACTTCAACAGTCCACGCTCCTCAATGGACCAATCAGGAAAGCAGAAAATAAACAGGGACACAGTGGAACTAATTGAAGCTTTCGACCAATTGGATTTAACAGATATATATATATATATATATATATATATATATATATATATATATATAGAGAGAGAGAGAGAGAGAACATTTCATCCTAAAGCAAAAGAATATACCTTTTTCTCAGCACCGCACAGTACCTTCTCCAAAATCAACCATATAATTGCTCATAAAACAGATGTCAACAAATATAAGAAGATTGAACTAATCCCATGCCTCCTATCAGATCACTATGGAGTAAAAGTGCTCTTCGATAGCAAGAAAACAGAAAGCCCACATACACATGGAAACTGAACAATACTCTACTCAATGACACCTTGGTCAAGGAAGAAATAAAGAAAGAAATCAAAGACTTTTTAGAATTCAATGAAAATGAAGGTACAACATACCCAAATCTATGGGACACAATAAAAGCAGTGCTAAGAGGGAAACTCAGAGCCCTGAGTGCCTCCAAAAAGAAACTGGAGAGAGCATACACTAGCAGTTTAACGGCACACCTGAAAGCCCTGGAACAAAAAGAAGCTAATTCACCCAGGAAGAGTAGAAGACAGGTAATCATCAAATTAAGGGCTGAAATCAATCAAGTAGAAACAAAGGGAACCATACAAAGAATCAACAAAACCAGGAGCTGGTTCTTTGAGAAAATCAACAAGATAGATAAACCCTTAGCCAGACTAACCAAAGGGCACAGAGACAGTATTCAAATTAACAAAATTAGAAATGAAAAGGGAGATGTAACAACAGAGACTCAGGAAATTGATTGTCAGATCCTACTACAAAAGTCTATATTCAACACAACTAGAGAATCTGGAGGAAATGGACAATTTCCTAGACAGATACCAAATACCAAAATTAAATCAGGATCAATTAGATCACATAAATAGTTCCATAACCCACAGAGAAATAGAAGGGGTTATTAAAAGCCTCCCAAACAAAAAAATTACGGGACCAGATGGTTTTAGTGCAGAATTGAATCAGGCCTTCAAAGAAGACCTAACACCAATACTCTTCAAACTATTCCACAAAACACTGCCCAACTCATTCTACGAAGCCACAATTATGCTGATACCAAAACCACACAAAGATCCAACAAAGAAAGGGGGATTTCTCTTATGAATATGGATGCAAAAATACTCAATAAAATTCTTGCCAACCGAATCCAAGAGCACATCAAAACGATCATTCACCATGATCAAGTAGGCTTCATCCCAGGGATGCAGGGATGGTTCAATATACGGAAATTCATCAATGTAATCTACTACATAAACAAACTCAAAGAAAAAACCACATGGTCATCTCATTAGATGCTGAAAAAGCATTTGACAAAATTCAGCATCCTTTCATGCTAAAAGTCCAGGAAAGAACAAGAATACAAGGCACATACCTAAACATAGTAAAAGCAATATACAGCAAACCAATAGCCAACATCAAAATAAATGGAGAGAAACTTGAAGCAATCCCACTAAAATCAGGGACTAGACAAGGCTGCCCTCTCTCCCATATCTTTTCAATATAGTACTTGAAGTTCTAGCGAGAGCAATTAGCAACATAAGGAAGTCAAAGGGATACAAATTGTTAAGGAAGAAGTCAAACTATCATTATTTGCAGATGATATGATAGTATACTTAAGCAACCCAAAAAACTCCACCAGAGAACTCCTACAGCTGATAAACAACTTCAGCAAAGTGACTGGTTATAAAATCAACTCAAGCAAATCAGTAGCCTTCCTGTACTCAAAGGACAAGTAGGCTGAGAAAGAAATTATGGAAATAACTCCCTTCACAATAGCCACAAACAATATAAGCCTCTTGGCGTGACTCTAACCAAACAACTGAAAGATCTGTATGACAGAAATTTCAAGTCCTTGAAGAAAGAAATTGAAGAAGACCTCAGAAGATAGAACAATATTTCATGCTCTTGGATTGGCAGGATCAATATAGTAAAAATGGCCATCTTGCCAAAAGCAATCTGCAGATTCAATGCAATCCCCATCAAAATCCCAAATCAATTCTTCATAGATCTAGAACGATCAATTCTCAAATTTATTTGGAGTAACAAAAAACCCAGGATAGTTAAAACTATTCTCAACAATAAAAGGACTTCTGAAGGAATCAATATCCCTGACCTCAAGCAGTACTACAGAGCAAATGTGTTAAAAACTGCATGGTATTGGTACAGTGACAGACAAGTAGATCAATGGAATAGAATTGAAGATCCAGAAATGAACCCACAGAGATATGGTCACTTGATCTTTCATAAAGGAGCTACAACCATCCAGTGGAAAAAAGATAGCCTTTTCAACAAATGGTGCTGATTCAACTGGAGGTCAACATGCAGAAGAATGCGAATTGACCCACTCTTATCTCCTTGTACTAAGATCAACTCCAAGTAGATCAAGGACCTCCACACAAAACCAAACACTCTGAAACTAATAGAAAAGAAACTGGGGAAGACCCTGGAGGACATGGGCACAGGGGGAAAGTTCCTGAACAGAACACCAATAGCTTATGCTCTAAGATCAAAACTTGACAAATGGGACCTCATAATATTACAAAGTTTCTATAAGGCAAAAGATACTGTCAGAAGGACAAAATGGCAACCAACAAATTGGGAAAAGATCTTCACCAACCCCACATCCGACAGAGGGCTAATATCCAATATATACAAAGAACTCAAGAAGTTAGACCTCAAAGAACCAAATAACCCTATTAAAAATGGGGTACAGAGCTAAATAAAGAATTTTCACCAGAAGAAATTCAGATGGCTGAGAAGTACCTTAAGAGATGTTCAACATCATTAGTCATCAGGGAAATGCAAATCAAAACAACCCTGAGATTCCACCTCACAACAGTCAGAATGGCTAAGATTAAAAACTCAAGAGATAACAGGTGCTGGCAAGGATGTGGAGAAAGAGGAACACTCCTCCATTGTGGGTGGGATTGCAAGATGGTAAAACCACTCTGGAAATCAGTCTGGCAGATCCTCAGAAAATTGGGCATGACACTTCCAGAGGATCCTGTCATACCACTCCTGGGCATATACCCAGCGGATTCCCCTGCATGCAATAAAGACTCATGGTCCACTATGTTCATAGCAGCTTTATTTATAATAGCCAGAAGCTGGAAAGAACCCAGATGTCTGTCAACGGAGGAATAGATACAGAAAATGGGGTATATTTATACAATGGAATACTACTCAGCAATTAAAAAATAATGAATTCATGCAATTTGTAGGCAAATGGTTAGACCTGAAAAATATCATCCTAAGTGAGTTAACCCAATCACAAAAGAATACACATGAATTGCAATCACCGATAAGTGGATATTAATGAACCCAGAAGCTCTGAATATTCAAGGCACAATTAGCAAATCAAAAGATTCCCAAGAAAAAGAAGGGAGAGGACCCTGGTCCAGAAAAGACTAGATCCAGTTTTGCAGAAGAGTACCAGAACAGAGAAATGGTGGGGGGAGTAGGCAGGTGGGGGAAGAGGACTTATGTGATGAGGGGAGAACTGGGAAAAGGAAAAGCCTTTGAAATATAAACAAAGAATATAGAAAATTTTTTTAAAAAGTAAATTTCCAAAAAACCTCTTTGTCTTCACATGCTTTTCCTTCTCATTTTAATTATTTAGTTTCTTTCACATATAATTGAATTTCCTTGTAGGATTATAAGCATTATAAGCATTCAGGAAGAAAATTACTTGGTTTTTTTAAAAGCCAAGTTGGGTGAGATAATTTGTGTTGTTTCTTCTGGAAATTCCTATATGCTTGTCTTAGTTAGGGTTTTACTGCTGTGAACAGACACCATGACCAATGCAAGTTTTATAAAAGACAACATTTAATTGGGGTTGGCTTACAGGCTCAGGGGTTCGGTCCATTGTCATCAAGGCAGAAACATAGCATCCAGGAAGGCATGGTGCAGGAGGAGCTGAGAGTTCTACATCTTCATCTGAAGGCTGCTAGTGGAAGACTGACTTCAAGGCGACTAGGGTGAAGGTCTTCAGCCCACACCCACAGTGACACACCTACTGCAACAAGGCCACACCTCCTAATAGTGCCACTCCCTGGGAAAAGCATATACAAACCATAACATTCCACTCCCTGGCCCCCATAGGCTTGTTCAAACATTAGTCTATGGGGGCCATACTTAAACATAGTATAATGCAAAATACATTTAGTCCAACTTCAAAAGTCCCCGTAGTCTATAGCAGTCCCAACAGTGTTAAAAGTCCAAAGTTCAAGGTCTCTTTTGAGCTTCATCCAATCACTTAAATGTGATCCTCCAAGCAAGACAGAAAATCATCTGGGCAAAGTCAAAACTCTTCATCTCTACTTCTGATGGCAAAGCAGTCTTCAGATATCCAACTCCTTTTTCATCTTTGTTGGATTCAACAAGGTTCTTTCTCCTGAGCTTGTTCCACTCCCTGTTAGCAGCTTTCCTTGGCAGGCATCCTGTGGCTCTGGCATCTTTAACATCTTGGGTACCCCAAGTCAATTTCAACTTCACAGCTTCTTGTTCCAATGTCTGAGATCCACACATGATCTTCTGTGTATCTCCAAAGAGCTGGTGTCACTTCTCCAGCTCTGCCCTCTGTAGCACTCTAAGTTCAGATTTATCCTCTCACTGCCACTGCTGTTCTTGGTGGTCATCCCATGGTACTGGCATCTCCAATATGCTAGGGTCTTCCACTGCAACTATACTTCACCAAAGCCTCTCATAGGCTCTCTTCATGGTACCAAGCCTCAACTCCTTTGCATGACCCCTTCAGTCCTGGGCTGTCAATTACAACTGAGGGTACACTTTCACCAGTGGCCTTCCATGGCCTCTCACAGTACCAAGCCTCAGCTATTTTTCATGATGCCTCCATGCCTTCAAAACCAGTACCACCTGGATGATTCTTTCATGTTACCAAGTACAGCTGAAGCATGAGGAACACTTGGCTATCTCTGGAATACAACTTCTTTGTGTTTTCAGAAAACACTTCCCATATTTCACCTCAGTGATGCTGGTCTTTTCTTAATCACCACTAATTTCTTAGCTCCAGCTAACCAGCATCAATTGTTTCAGTAGTCTCCTTTTCCTCTTAAATATAAAGCCAGAGACACATGGCTGAAGCTGCTGAGTTCTGCTGTTTGCAGGACCTGGAACATTGGCCCCCTTGTTCTATTACATTATCACTAGCTTCCTTTTTCCCAGCTCCTTCACTGCCTAAGTTGGCTGTCCTGAATCTTGCTCCTTAGACTGACTTGGAACTCAAGAGATCTGCATGCCTGTCCCCTAACCACTGGGATTAAAGGTGTGGTCCACCAAGCCTGGATTAAAGTTTTTCTCCACCTAGAATTTGCTCTGTTCTAGGCTGGCCTTGAACTCAGAGATCTGCTTTGCCTCCTGGGATTAAAGGCTTGTACTACCATGCCTGGACCTAAAGTTAACTGGGTGAATCTTGCCCCCAAGATCACCACTCCTTTAATTCAGTTTAATATCCTTGAATTCAGTTCCATTTCACTTCCTGGAGTTCCTTGAATACACAAACTATATATTTTGTACTTTTCCTTTCTCAGCTTGCTATGTTTGTTCAAAATTCTCTTCATCAGACTTAACCAGAGAACAAAGTCTTTGTTGGGCTTTTTTGAGACTTCCTTTGCAGATGCAGTTAATATAAATCTCTTTACCTTAGCTCTAGGCAGTCTCTTCAGGCAATGGCAAAAAGCAGCCATGTTCTTCACCAAAACATCACAAAAACAGTCTCTTGGCCACGTATTAAAGTTCTTCTCCACTGAAACCTCTTGGGCTGTCAGGCCTACACAGTTCAAATGTCCCGCAGCACCACTGTCTTCCATATTCCTACTAGTCTGGCCCATTAAGCCCCACCCAAAGCATTCCGTGGCTTTCCAAATCCAAAGTCCCAAAATCCACATTCTTCCAAACAAAAGCATGGTCAGGCCTATCACAGCAATACCCCAGTCCCTGGTACCAACTTCTGTCTTAGTTTGGGTTTCACTGCTGTGAACAGACACCATGAACAATGCAAGTTTTATAAAAGACAACATTTAATTGGGGCTGGCTTACAGGCTCAGAGGTTCAGTCCATTGTCATCAAGGAAGAAACATGGCAGCATCCAGGCAGATATGGTGCAGGAGGAGCTGAGAGTTCTATCTCTTCATCTGAAGGTGGCGAGTGGAAGACTGACTTCCAGGTAACTAGGGTGAGGGTTTTAAGCCCACACCCACAGTGACACACCTACTCCAACAAGGCCACACCTCCTAATAGTGCCACTCCCTGGGAAAAGCATATACAAACCATAACAATGCTCTTATATCTCATCAAGACATTTAAGACTATGATCCTTGGTCTTCAAATGTTATGTACAAGAGGAAGGAAGGAAGGAAAATGAAGAATAGAAAGTGAGGTATAATGCCCATAAATGTGAGAAGTGTAGCAGGAAAAAGGAGATGGAAAAGTCAGTAGAACTTCAAAGTGAAATATTAACATAAAATTAAAGCACATATCGGCTTTATTTCATAAGCTAAGAATGCTCTCTAAGGGCATACGCAAATTAATGAGAAACTTCTCAGCAGCTGATATCCCTCAGCTTAGGAAAACATATGATGTGACAATACCTTTGGGTCCAGAACGAATATGGATAAAATGGAGAAATATTTCCTCTTGAATGTTTTTCATTTTTAAGATCTTTTTTTTTCTTTTATTTTTTTTTAATTTTTTTTATTTTCTATATTCTATGTTTATTTCCAAAGGCTTTCCCCTTTCCCAGTTCCCACCCACCATAGTTCCCATAGTTCCTCTCCCCCCCCCAACTGTTCCCCAATCATTCCCCCTCCCCCCTCGGTTTCTTTACTAAACTGGATGCAATCTTTACAGGCCCAGGGTCCTCTCCTTTCTTCTTCTTGGGAATCATTTGACTTGCTATTTGTGTCTTGAGTATTTAGGGCTTCTGGGCTCATTAATATCCACTTATCAGTGATTGCATTTCATGTGCATTCTTTTGTGATTGGGTTAATTCACTCAGGATGATATTTTCCAGGTCTAACCATTTACCTACAAATTGCATGAATTCATTATTTTTAATTGCTGAGTAGTATTCCATTGTATAAATATACCACATTTTCTGTATCCATTCCTCCTTTGAGGGATATTTGGGCTGCTTCCAATTTCTGGCTATTATAAACAAGGCTGCTATAAACATAGTGGAGCATGTGTCCTTATTGCATGCAGGGGAATCCTCTGGGTATATGCCCAGGAGTGGTATGCCAGGGTCCTCTGGAAGTGACATGCCCAATTTTCTGAGGAACTGCCAAACTGATTTCCAGAGCGGTTTTACCATTTTGCAATCCCACCAACAGTGGAGGAGTGTTCCTCTTTCTCCACATCCTCGCCAGCACTTGTTGTCTCTTGAGTTTTTAATCTTAGCCATTCTGACTGGTGTGAGGTGGAATCTCAGGGTTGTTTTGATTTGCATTTCCCTGATGACTAATGATGTTCAACATCTTTTAAGGTGTTTCTCGGCCATCCGAATTTGTTCTGGTGAAAATTCTTTGTTTAGCTCTGTGCCCCATTTTTTGATAGGGTTATTTGTTTCTTTGAGGTCTAGCTTCTTGAGTTCTTTGTATATATTGGATATTAGCCCTCTGTCGGATGTGGAGTTGGTGAAGATCTTTTCCCACTTTGTTGGTGGCCGTTTTGTCCTTCTGACAGTGTCCTTTGCTTTGCAGAAACTTTGTAATTTTATGAGGTCCCATTTGTCGATTCTTGATCTTAGAGCATAAGCTATTGGTGTTCTGTTCAGGAACTTTTCCCCTGTGCCCAAGTCCTCCAAGTTTCTTTTCTAATAGTTTCAGTGTGTCTGGTTTTATGTGGAGGTCCTTGATCCACTTGGAGTTGATCTTAGTGCAAAGAGATAAGATTGGATCAATTCGCATTCTTATGCATGTTGACTTCCAGTTGAACCAGCACCATTTGTTGAAAAGGCTATCTTTTTTCCACTGGATGGTTGTGGCTCCTTTATCAAAGATCAAGTGACCATAAGTCTGTGGGTTAACCTCTGGGTCTTCAATCCTGTTCCATTGATCTGCTTGCCTGTTGCTATACCAATACCATGCAGTTTTTAACACAATTGCTCTGTAGTACTGCTTGAGGTCAGGGATATTGATTCCCCCAGAAGTCCTTTTATTGTTGAGAATAGTTTTAGCTATCCTGGGTTTTTTGTTGCTCCAGATGAATTTGAGAATTGCTCTTTCTAGATCTATGAAGAATTGAGTTGGGATTTTGATGGGGATCGCATTGAATCTGTATATTGCTTTTGGCAAGATGGCCATTTTTACTATATTGATCCTGCCAATCCAGGAGCAAGAAATATTTTTCCATCTTCTGAGGTCTTCTTCGATTTCTTTCTTCAAGGACTTGAAGATCTTTTTTGAAGAATAATTTTGTTTAATCTTTGAGAATTTTTTTTTGTGAGACTACACATTCTAGACTCTAGAATCTAGAGAACCAACCAGAAAGGGAGTGGTACTTAAGGATGCTGCATGCGCAGAGAAGTCTGAAAGGACAAGAATGAAAAGAAACCTTTTTCTGATGAGAATCAGAGCTCCTCAGAAGACAGAAGACTGTTGAGAAACCTGAGCCAAGTTGTGACTAATCAGAGGGAATTGATGACCTTCTTAAAATAAGTTCGGAGCATTTGCAGTTCTGTCTCTAAAGAGTTGCTTTACTCTTGTTTCAGCTAACCTAATGACTGCACCAATAGTTTTAAAGAAGAGTTTGTGTTTGTGAAACAATCACCTCTGAGATGGCTAACATACATGCACACACGTGCGTGTGCACACGTACACACACACACACACACACACACACACACGCACACACATCCTTTTGCATTTATGCACATGGACAAGCACTGATAGCCTAGGCTTAGTCCCTTTCAGGCTGTCCAGCTCAAGGTATCTGCTTTTGGAAATCGAGCTCTTAATTAAAAAGGAGGAGAAATCATGACATGGTTTAATGAAAGTCAAATAGATCACAACCTTCAAATATCCCCCACACAACTCCCATGTGGATATACACAGCATTATTTCTAAAACTCTAACAAGTATCACAAGGTCTCAGAAAACCTCAGGACTTAACAGTAGAGGGAGAAGGAATAAGAGTAGAAACCATCCCAGAGATAACAGAGCAAGGGAAGTATATAAAAGAGAGAATTCAGGCTTTTGCTAGGCCTAACTCTACTGGAGGAAGAGGTTATAAGGGAACAGGCACCAAAGCATGATCCTGGAGAGTAGAATTCATCTGGGGAACAGTTGGTGGGTTGTGCAGAAGTTACAGTAGAATAATCTTCATCTCAGGGAAGAGCAGGATTGAGTGGTAACCATCAACAAATTAGAATGTAAATGAAATAGTGCGTTGATTAAACAAATAATAAAGTAAAAGTAATATAGAAAAATCAGTGATCAATGTACAACACCAAGCAAAAGAACAATTAAGAAAATGGAATTCCTCCACGCATGCATTTTTAACCTAAGTACAATTAGGTTAAAAGTGGAAACCAATACTTTATGCCAATTATAAGAAATGAGAAAAGAGATATCACACCAAAAAAAATGAAAGAAGCAGACTTAGAAGTTTTAAAATTAGTATCCCATTCTTCTATATGACAATAATATTTGCCTCTAATGCTATGTTGAAGCCCTGCAGTTAAGTTCAATCAAGACTCCAGAATATTAGCTCCTCTAGCATGATTTTAGATTTGGAAGTTTGTTTAAAATGAAACCTTTAATATTCCTCCTTTCCAAATCTGAAATCATCAACTCTAACTCTAGAAACAAGGTCAACCAGTTTTTGATAGTCTCTGAATGTTTCCATTTATTTTAGGGTGTATATTACTTGCACTAATGGATAATGAGACTTCAAGGTATACCTCTATCCAAATCATGATAATGTTGGTTCTCTTAAGGGAAATATACCAGAGGCTATTGGCCAGGACAGAGACGCTAAAATAACATCAAAGGGATGAAGATGACCCACTAAATATGTATTTGTTATGGCTCCCAGCACAGAAATTTTAAGATTTTATTGAGCTAGAAAGGGAAAACACAGTTTCCTACATCCATGGCATCCCCATACTCTCAGGCCTATCTGTATTCAAGTAGAATATACACTAGCCCGGGAAGGTGAATACCCCAGATCCCTGCCACCTCTTCCATTGCAGTACTATATACCTGCCCAACCTGGGGAGTTTTCCACATTATAGACCTTCATTCCATTCCCTCCCCCCAATTCTTGGGACCTACTTCTGATAATGTAGCTTACACAGATTCAGGGAGGAGTCACATTTGCACACTCAATTATCCTTGAATAATAATTGCTCCCATCTGACCAATAAAAAATGTCAGAACTGAGCATCTGAAAGATTCCTCCCAACTTTTCATTCTTGATCTGAATCACCTAACCTTTGGCAACAGCAGAACCACAACCAAACTTCCATGCAGCAAAGGCAGATGATAATCCCTTATCCCTCCACACTTAACCAATGGAAACTGTCCACATGAATGGATGACATCACAAAAAGCAAATAACATGATAGACCAAGACAATAGGCCCCTTCACCCCAAGCCCCACCCAAATCCACTACTCAGATACAAATATTCTCCAATAAGAAATATCTAGATGAACCTATTTGCAGTTCTAAAAGATGAAAGATGCCAATATAGACTATTTTACACAAAAAAGCTATCTGCCATACTTGAAGAAAAAAAAACTTTCTATGAATATACACAGGCTCAAAAGTTCATGTCTACCAAACCACCCTTACAGAGAATGCTGGAAGCTAAGAAAATACTTAACTGAAAGTACAAATCAGCATAGCCCAGAGACTGTGGAAAGAAAACACATGAAGTTATAATTACTAAATTACGAAATAGAACTTAACTGACAGTAGGGCCCCATACAGGCCAATACCCACAATTACCCATTGACATGGAAAAGTCAAGCTAGTACCTACATGAAGTCTTCACCTCTATGTTCTACTGTCTTTGGTATTCAAAGGTGCTCTGCAGACTACCAAAAGAGGAATTTAAACATCAAGCCAGCCACAAAACCTTTGCCTTACATCTGTCCTGAAGAGAGAACACTTCTAGAATTAAATTAAAATGAAAACACAATAAAATAAAACATCTAGGATACATAAAAAGAAGTCTTGAAAACTCTAAAAGAATTACAAATAAATGATTGACAGATTGTTCTTAAATTTTTTTAAAAACTGGGAACAAACAAATCCTGAGTCTACTGGGTGTGGGGAGATGATAATTTTGGAGGGAAAACTAAGAGAATAAAAGTAAAACAAAAAATCAGTGAATCTAAAATCTGCTTATTGGAAAAAGAAACAGAATTGAAAGAACTTTAACACAGTTAACAGGAATGATAGAGACAGAGTCAGAGTCAGAGACAGAGACAAAGAGATACATGGGCAGAGGGGGAGAAAGAGAGAGAGAGAGAGAGAGAGAGAGAGAGAGAGAGAGAGAGAGAGAGAAACCAAACACTTCTAGCCAAAATAATCCAGGTCCATATAGGTTCATAGCAGAATGTACTAGACATTAAAGAACTACAACAAATCCTTCATAACTTATTCAAGAAAATAGAAATAAAAGTACTTACAAACCCCTCTGTAAAGTGAGTATTATTCTAAAATTAAAACAGGTAAGGTCATAAGAAAGGAAAATTACAGTCCAACAACCTGATGGATGTAGATGCAATTATTATCAACACAATTCTTAAAAGACAAATACAGGCATATATCAAAATGATCATCTATCATAATCAAGTTCACTTTATCCCAGAGATTCAGAGATACTAAGCTATACCTAAGTTATTAAATGAAATAGTCATCTAAATAGACTAAAAGAAAAAATTGATTATATCCATAGATACAGAAAAGGCCTTTGACAAAGTTCAGTGTAACTTTACAAATACTAGAAAAAATATAACTGAGACGAATATAGTTCAACATAGTAAAGGCTATACTTGTCAAACCAAAATTATTTAAAGTGAGAAAATTTTGAAAAACTTGCATCAGAATCAAGAAAAATACAGGAATATCTACTATCCCAACTTCTTTACACTGTAGTATTTGAAGCACTAGCTAGATTCATAAGAAAAGTGAGATTGTGTTATTGCATTATAATTTGATTACTTATTTTCTTGATTCCTTGTTGATTTGAGTTCTGAGTTCTTAATACATACTGAATATTAACTTCTGTCGTCTACATAACTGGCCAATAATATGTGCCTGCTTTGTGAGCTTCCTCACTGCTTGGTCGATGATTTTCTGCTATAAAGACACTTGTTTGTTTGCTGTTTATTTACTGAGGTCCTTTTTGTCAGTTTTTTTTAACTTTGTATTCATAAAGTCCTTTTCTGAAGCATTATCTTGACTGTACTGCATGTTTCTTGTAGCAGTTTCAGCACATTGTGGTCTTTGATCCATTTAGAGTTAATTATTATCCAGGGTGATAAATAGATCTAAATTTACTCTTTTGTGCTCCCATACAAATTTTAAGATTTTTGAATTTCTTATGATGAGCATTATTATAAGGATGTTATCTGGCATTACATTAAGTCTTCAATAATGAATGAGTCTTTTCCAGGAACCTTATCACAATTTTTTTTTTGTCAGTTGCTTTCTTGAACTTAACCATTCTGTCTGGGGAGAAATAAAAGATCTACGGGGTTTAGATTTCATTTTCCTGATGAGTTAAGGTAGGACTGCAAACTTGTGCAGCCACTGTGAAAATCGGTTTGGAAAATTTGCAAAAAGCTAAAAGTAGATCTACCATATGGCCCAGCTATACCACTTCTTGGCATATAGTCAAGGACTCAACATCCTACTCTGGTGATATTCAGACATGTTCACCACTACTCTATTCACAGAAGCTAGGAAAGGGAAATATACAAATGTAAGGAGCCATCCAGGACAGGCTAAGGCTAGCAGGTGGCCTTCCTGGAGGTGGCACATCACTATTGCGTTGTCTGTGACCAGCAAGATCTATGAGGCAATGTCCCAAAGAAGCATTGCTTCTTTCAGTTGATATGCCTTTACTGTCATTGTTAAATTAATATAATAATCCCTGGGCATTAACACACCCCATTGAGGAGATTTCCTGCCAATGAACATAAAGATGAACTTTCATGAATGAATGTTGTTTAGATGAATTTATTTGTTGTTTAGATAGAATTCCCGATTTGATTCAAATAATCTCAGAAAGTTTTAAGAAATAGTTTTGTTTTGCTAGAAACATGTAAGAAAGTTAGTATCAAGAACTGAATGTGCCCACTCCTTGTAACAGTAAGTCAAGGCTCCATAAAAAGCAATACAGTGAGCTTTCATAATTACAATAAAAAGAGATATAGGCTTGGGATAAATTTATATTCAAGGAAAAGCATTTAGTTCCAAGGATTAATCAACAGGTGTACACATATGAAATTATTGCTTTAAACTTATAACAAGCATACAGAATGAAATACTGCTTTGAACTTAATATCAATATCCTTTCATAACTCCCATTTGTGTAACATTTTATCTATGAGGTAATTTTCTGAGAACTTTTGCCTTTAAAAGGCCAGAGAAAAGATATAAAGGTAGTGTGGTGTGGTACAGTGTGGTGACTTAAGGAGCTCTGCCCTATCCATCTATCCATTCATTCATCCATCCACTCATCCATTCATCCAAATGTGTATGTCTGTTTGTTTTTATGTACATATGCATGTATATGTGTATGTATGTAGGTATGCACGAATATTTGTAGAGTATACAAGACAGGTAGTTGGATCCAACTAAAATGTAAATGTGTTTATATATAAATGAGAATGTAAATGTATGTATGTATGAATGAATACATTTCTGTGCATATTTGCCTGTGCAAAAGATTTTAATTCTTTTCCTTTCCTTTCTTTCTGGTCCACAAAGAGTTAACCAGCCAGGCCAATGAAGAGCTTCTGGCTGCCTGGTAAATCCTTTACCTAACACCATTGGCTTCAGGCCCTAGTATAACTAAGAATCAAAGAAAGTAAATGGTAATAATACTTAGCAACTTTTACACTTGCAAAAACCAAGTTTTGTCCCTCCCCCCCTTCCCCAGCCCACCCCAGCTGCTCTCTTGGCCCAATCAGCTACTTTCCAGAGAGAACCAGCTGGGCAGGCTCCTGGCACCCAAAAATGTCCTTTGATTGGTAAACAGATATTGAAAACATGGCACATTTATGCAATAGAATGTCATTCAGCTGTAAAGAAAACTGAAAACATGAAATACCTTGTTAAATGATTGGTACTGAGAAATATTGTACTGAGTGACAATGAGGTACCCCAGACCGAGAAAAACAAGGACCACGTGTTCTATCTTACTTATAGGTCCTATCAGTGAATCTTTCAATACAAATAAATAACCTGAAGGTTACAGGGCAGAAGGAATTCTGGAAACAGGAATAGTAGGAAAGAAAAAAGCTGGAAGAGAGAATGATATTAACTGGGGAGAGGAAAGGGAGAGTAAAATCAGAGGGAAAGAGAATAAGGAGGAATGAATAAGATAGAGGACATTTGAAAACACCATAAAGAAATAGTTTATGTTTAAGAGAGAGAGATTAAATGGAGTTATGTCACACAAGATAATGATGCTCCTTGAAAGAGCCAGAGACTATTAACAAGTTCCTAGTTCCCAGGTATGGGAAACCTGCATTTGAGTTCTTGGTCAGGGACTTTCAAAGAAATGCCTAAATAAATAGATGCTATTGACATTGTCCATGGTTGCTCGCTGAAAGTTGAAAGTAGGACTTTAGCTGAAGACACAGGAATTGGAGGAATCTGGCACTTGCATGGAAGTTTCCCTGAGGATAATTTAAGAATTATAGTTACTATTATCATCATCATCATCATCATCGAATGTTGCTATAACTGCTGAGGAATAAACAGTAATAAACAGTCTCACACAGCTATAAACCACATCAATGACCAGCAAGATACCCGCAATGGTGGATTGTGGCACTTTTATCTTGCAGGTAACCAAATGCTGTCTAATTGGGCTTGAAGCCCACTCCTTCAAGAGGGAATTCATGGCTGATACCACAAACCTAGCCAACTACCCGTGGCTAGGGATATCATAGGCTATAGAGAAAAACATACCATTATTATGTTTCTAAGCCAAGATAATCTTAAACAATATTGTCAATACTGATTCTTGTGCCCACAAATGAGTATATCTCTCATTCCTCACCACTGGTGTCACAAGAATTTGAAGAGCTGAATGCAGTACATGACACTTAGCATATTAACAAGAGCATGCTGCGTGTGGAGGCTATTGCTATCACTTGTCAATATTCTTTCATTGTTAAAAATGGATTTTATTCACTTGCTGTCTCTTCCTGCCATGTGACTTCTGTAACCACTTAAGGATTCCCTTAGCTTCATGAATGTAAGCAACTGGTACACATGTACCTGTGCCTACAATCTATAATTAACTGTCCTTAAGTGCTCACATGTTCTGATTCCAGAAGTTTCTAGATTTCCAGACATCTATCCCCTTTGCTTCCCAAAATCCAGTCATTTTAATCTTGCAAATATTTCTACAACCAGAAGAAAATTTTCTCCATCATTACCACCATCTTATGAACCCATTGTAAGCTGGCTTTAATTCTCCGATAGCTCCTAGTAACTTCTCTAAAGAAAATCACCATCTTTAATTTACCATGTGTAATATAGAAACTTTCCTAAAGAAATTACCTAAACACTGGAAAATAATGTTCCTAATATAGTCATCGAAACATGTCTTAGTCAGATTGAAAATATTGTGGACACAGATCCATACCGTTAGAAACATAGTACATTTACCTCACTGAAAACAACATAACTTTTAACATCCTTGATTGTGAATCAATGTAGCAACATATTTTTTTTAAAATCCAACTTATACTGACTTAATAAGAAAGACTAAAGTTAAAAATGTGTTGTTATTTCAGTAACGAAATATATCATTCAATAAAAGACAAAGGGAAGAGAAATTATAAAGAATTTATTTTGTTTAATTCTTGCATGTTGGATTATTGTTTACATCTTCTGTTTGCCAAACTCTCTGTAATGGTCTGATTTCATACTTGTATTTAGAGCACTTCTTGTAAATAAAGCTGATACTGGTTTTATAAGCTGTAGTATCTCAGTGAGTATGCCAAAGTCTTACAGCATTTCTCACATTTAAAAGGATGCTGAGGGACTCTGTTTCTTTAGCCTCAAGATGGCTACAAGGTAAATATGCTCTTTTATTCCAGTTTTTACCTGATAGAGCATATGTTTATTGCATATGTTTAGAGCATATGTGGTTGTAGAGTTCACTAATAGTCTTGGAACTATTTAACAAGTGAATTAAATTGACTTTGAATATATATATAAATATATATTCATATTCATTCTCAGTTATGTATTCAGAAAGCAATTGTGGAGCCACATTCCATTATTAACATATCTAACAAGGTTAATATGATATCCAAGTTCAAAGTCTTGTATATTGAGATAAAATACAAAGAAACTTTCTGAGAGATCAGGACTTATTTATTCTGCTCTCATTGTCACAAAGAGGTTATACTATGTTTATTCATTAATTGGTATCAGGAAAAACTTAAATAAAAGTAAATTGAATTTATCATTGTACTTAAGCCTTTTTAAAGGTTTATATGTAAAGTTAGAGTTGCAATCTTCTGATCAATCAAGGACTTAAGGAAGGTCATAAAAATAGACTATGTGGAGCATCGTGATCATTAAAATTAATGCACACACATAATGCAATCTCTTGTGACTTACACCATTGCTGCTTTGTACAACATAACTTTTCTGTCTGCTTACTTTTTTATACTTTGCCTTTTTCCCTCTTGACATTTAATAAAATTAATTTTCTTCCTGCCCTTTTCTCACTCCAAACCCTTTCATGTACCTCTCCATGTTCTCTCTCAAATTCACGGCCTACTTTATTCAGTAGTTGTTATATAACTGTTTATATATTCCTAAGTATAAGCTGTCCAGTCTGTATAACGTGACTTGGGTATATGTTTTTAGGAGTGAGTATCTTGTATGAAGAAACAATAGAAGTACTCTGCCCTGGAGAAGAATCCCACTCTCAGCATTGATTATTTGCTTGTTCTTTGTACAGGACTGAAGTGTAATTTCCCCCTTTACATTCCCATGTCTATTGGTGTGGTCCTTGTTCAGATCATGTTTAGTCAGTCATGTTGTTGAGACTTTATGGCTGTACCTTCTGACATTGCCCTGAGACACACTCTCACAGCAAACTCCTTGATATTCTGACTCTTACAATCTTTCTATTCCTTCTTCTGCAAAGTTTCCTGAGCCTTAAGTGTGAGAGTACTTTGTAGTTGTATCTATTGAGACTGGGATCCATAGCTGTGATTTTGCTTAGTTGTGGTTCTCTGTGGGATGTATAAGCTTACAAGGAAGTTTGGTAAAGTAGAGCATGCACGTTGAGACCCAGAGATTTCGTGGGCACACACCTGAGGCTTAGGTGATTCTCAGTTCCCTGACAGACTCCTGATTTAGAACATGTGCCATGCGTCTGCCATAAAAGACATGTGACATGTGGTTATATAGGCTCAAAACAGAGTTCTCCATGAGGTATCTAGAGGTCTGGAGGGCTTAGCCAATAAGTTTTCCTTCCCAGACCTTCCTCCCGGCATAAGGGATTTAATCTCAAGCCCACCCTGAGAAGTGAGGTATGGTTTCACACATGCATTTTCTGCCATAACAATAAATGGTTTAGAACCGTGGAGTGCCTCTTTGCTTTGAGATCCACTGTGGGGAGCCGTAGAGAATGCCTTTGCCTACAGAGTCACAGTCTAGTGTTTCACTAGTAGAAGGCCTCTCTACTCCCAGCCACAACTGCCACCATGCCTGTCCACATTAAGCGAAGGACTATCAACCCTGCTGGAACAAGCTCTAGAGACCATTTCCTCTGTCCCTAGCCCACCTGTCCCTGACTCCATTCTCTGCTCCTCTGCAACTCCCAGCAGCATCTGGATGTCCAAAAGTCTGAGAACCCCACAGTCATTCTTGTTGCAGTCCCGGGGAACCCCTAACCAGCTCTGTCTTTCCCATGTCTCAGACTGTACTTTCCCACCCCAGGAGCAATGTCTCAGTGCTTCCCTACAGCCCAGCACCTGCCTGGTGGCAGAGATGGATAAGCACAAACTCCCCCAAGCAGCCTTGCCCAGTGGCAGAGCAGAATTGGGCCCACATCTCAACAGTTCTCCCTAATGCTCTACATCTGTTGCAAAGAGAGGTTTACTTGACAAGATATAAAGACGACACTTATCTGCAGGTATTAGGACAACTGTTTAGATTGTTATTAGGAATTAGTAAAATAGTAATTGCTAGTTCTCCAATATCCATCACTTCATTATCACTCAGTAGTTAGCTAGGTTTTTTGTATTATGAATCCATGATTTACTTCTTATTGAACAGGTCTTAAATCCAATTTGAGAGCTATTGGTTACCACCAAGTTATGTGTGCCCACTATAGCACCACTGGAGTTATCATGCCATTCTGATCATTGATGTGGCCCATAGGCATCACAACATTGGCTTATTTTTTCCCTCAGAGTTTTATCTATCTTCTAAGAATGATTAGAGTATTGGACAAAGGTCCTTTCAGAGGTTCATATTCCATAAAAATATTATTTACTCTTCTATATTTATATATGAGAAGGAAGGAAGAAACAAAAAGTACTTACTATTATCAAAATTCTGGTACACATGTAGAATAACTTCTATGGGGATGAGGCTAACCAATCTCTCTCTGATTGGATTTCTGATTCATTCCACAGGCAAAAATCCATACCTGGGAAAGTAAGCTCAGCCCAGAACTTCTGTGTGTGTGTGTGTGTGTGTGTGTGTGTGTGTGTGTGTGTTTGTGTGTGTGTTTGAGAGATACAGAGACAGAGACAGAGATACAGAGTTTAGAAGAATCATCTACTATGGATTGTTTCTAACAAAAAAAATAATAGACTGAATGAAAAGAAAATAAAAATCTGTTCTAAGGGTGTGAGGGACTTACAAGGTGGAACCTGCTAGCTGCCAGAAAGCTTGTCTTCTCTCTTGTTTGTATATCTCTGCCACAGCAAACTGGATGACAAAGTTCACATATCCCAAAGGACACAACTGTGCTCTGATCCACAGCATCCAGATCACTTTTGTACAAAGATTTGAAGCTGTTGAGGAAACTTCCTGGTTCTGCTAAAACTTCACCCTAGAAACAGGTTCTACTACACACCTTCCAAGCCAAGCCTTATGTAAAAGCATAGTCTGATGTGCATAGCCAGAACAATGCTAGACATCCTCTGTGTTCTTTTTCAAGTCTTCAGGTATATAAGAAGAGAAACTACACCCATAGCAAAAAGACTTAAAAGTTGCAAAATTCATATGAAATATATCCCTGTGACATTTTACCTTCATTTCATTATTTTAGCAAATTACTAAATGAAAGACCTGTACCTGTTTATTGAAAAAGAAAAAGGTCATCAGGAAAATATGTTAGAGCTCTTAAGGCACATTTGCTTATAAAAATATATTTGTCCTACATTGTGTGGAAAATATACAGAATGCTTTATCCTGGGTCCCTGTGAGCCAACTATAATATGTGGGCATGGATATTCTTATCCTTACTGGAACCATATCAGGTATTTGCATATAATGGTCAGGAAATTGGTCACTTCCCTAATGTCGCACACCAGGGCAGAAAATTTGACCCATGGTATGTACAGGTAGATACTTGATATTTCATCAGAACTTTTCCTCTCTAAATGATTTCTGGGTTTTCACAACCATATGTATAAGAACTTCCAGCCACATGTTCCATACCACAGCCACACTGAGAACTTGTTTGAACAGAGTGAAGTTAGTCAAAAGACAGAAAGTCAGAAGAAAGGAAGACACAGAGGATATCTCAGAGAAGCTGGAACTAGAATGTGCTGAGTTACTTTCTTTAATGTTATTGAGACAGAAATGCAGACAGACAGACAGACAGACAGAGAAACGTGATCATATTTATCTCCTTTCCACAACTCTTCTCAGATCCACCATCTGTCTCTCATCTAAGCAATTTTGTGTTCTTCGTTATATGTGTTTTACAGTGCCCCAATACCCTTGGATGTGTGGATGTATGGTCTTCTGTTGGAGCATAGACTACACTCATGAAAAGCTTACTCTTGATCTCCCAGCATCTGTCAGTTGCCAATAGCTTCATGGCTTTCATGCTGGGATTTGGTCTGGCTTGGATGTTACTTGTAGCTTACGCTATCTTGCTAAAGCTCTGGGAATGGGCCGCACTAACAGCCCCCATCCAGCATCCCTTGAATGTACAGATAAAACACACAGACACACAGTTGTTCAATTTCAACTTGCCTTTGGAGACAATTGATAGTTGCTACTATCTCCCACCTGGAAAAGTGTGCCCTTATCAATATTCTTACCTCCTCACTTCCCACCTGCCCTAAACTTTAGTGGTTCAGATACATCTAGTCCCTGCTAACACCTCACCACCAGCCACCTATAAATGTAGCCACAGGCCTCTGCTCCCCTGAAACATCATATGGCTGTTTGGCTTTTCTCTCTCCAAAGTATGGTAAACTTTTCCCCCCTCCCTAGTGTTGGTCTCTTTTCCTCGAGGGACCCAAAAGTCCTGCCTATTACTACCAGCCAACAGTTAGCCCAAGACTTCTTTACTGACAGATCAAGAACCAATTGGGGAAGAGGACAGCATCAGAACCACCCCTACACTTGGGCTTTTCTCCTCCTATGATAGTTAAAACTTTTCACTATAAGATTAAAGCTGTAGTTGATCAGAAGTGTGTTTTCAAGGCAGAATGTTTCTTTTCATATTTTTGAAAGAGTAATCCTGTAGCCTTTTCCCCTGATGGGACACATTTCTTCAGTCCATTAAGGTCCTCTTAAGCAGCAGAATTTGAGTAAAGCACCTGCTCATCCAATAGAATGTGGCATAATTAGCATAATAGGTTCCCAGTAAAGTAGTTGCATAGTGATGAATAAACCAAGCATAACTTGGGTCTGTATGTCATTGTCAAGTTAGGATTGTTTTGTCTTCTTGCATTTAGACAAGCCCAGAGATCATATAAAATGCTGGTTCACCTCTATTCAAAGTAAATCTTAATATACCCTGAATCTTTAAACTGTGACTCTCTGGCATGCTTTGACATCTAATTCTAAAAAAGTTATTTCAAATTTCCTCACAGATCAATGATAGAGCTGGATGACTTTTTTCAATCGCCACTGTCCCAGGTCTTCTAGAAAAACCTGCAGCATTTAATGGCACTTAAAAAAAGGTGGGGGGGGAGTGATCCTGATACAAAAACAATACTGAAATATTTACTAGAGTTTGAGATTCTGTGTACCAAGGGGAGCATTAGCATGGGGTGCCTTCACAGCACAGCTGCTGGGTCATTTCAGAAAATATGGGTCTGACAGATGGAGAGAAACTAGAATGAAACCTGCAGGTATTTCTTGTTCTTTCTCAAGTCATGTTTATTTTAATTAAATTAGGGAAAAAGAGAGTCTTATGTCTTAGAGGGGGACAATCTTAAAGGACTTTCATCTCCCTGCCATTTCCCCCTGGAGAATTTTGAATGGAAGCAGGGTGAGGAGAATGCCTCTGGCATTTTGAGATTGGAATGAATCGCTTTCAAAGGGAGGGATATATTTCTCTTCATAGACATGTTTAATAGATGATGCTTGATAGGCTGTTAAGGCAAAGAGTCCTCAATTTGGAGGTGAAACATAACCAAATTAGATATCAGACTAATTAGAGTCAGTCAGCTCTCACCAGGAAGACTTGCATTAGTACCTGGAACATCATAACTTACTTTTTAAACGAATATTTTTGCAGAAAGATATGAATTTGTAGGCATGTTGACCCACTTGTGAAAATGAATGTATAAGCACCCATTTCTTCTGATGTCAGGAAACTTAATTTCAGGAATCCAAAGTTCATTAAGTGCCTTCTAGTTTTCGCTGTGTTGAAGCTAAGTAAATATGCTAATAATTCAGTGTCTTCTTCCATTCTTTTCAGGAAGCTTCACTGACAAAGGAATGCCTGCATTCCCACAGTCTCACATTACTTCAACCGTCCTAGCCAGTAATCATTTACACAAATGGGTATCAGGAACTACTCAAACTGCCTTAAAAATTGTTCATTTTACAAGTTCTAATAAACTACCAGAGCAGAGAGTCTTAGGTGGTATTCCACATCTTACAACTAGCAACAACCTAAACCAGTCATGGAGAAAAGCCTTTGATTTTCACCATAGCATCCTGTTATTCTATTGCTGCTGTGACCATCTTCTCTGGGTCATTGCTATCCAGACATGGGACAATTTGCACTGAGCTTCAGCATCGCCCTCTGCTGGCTGGTTTAAATGTCATGGGTAGAGAATGTCAAGTTCCAAATTTCTTTGCCTAGAACTTCCCCTTCTCTAAGCTTTCAAAGTAAAAGTGTGTCAATAGATTTATATCTGTCTGTGATCATCATTGTTAATTAACCAATGAATCTGCTGTTGAGGAAAATAAAGGATTTCTGATTCTTGAGAAGTGGCAGGTAGAAGGACCAAAGTCTCACGGTATTTTCCTTAGAGCCTCTGCACCAGGAAGGAAATAGAAAGTCTTAGACATAAAGGCAGCCAGTCCTGAAACAGCTCTTTCCCCAACAGATACCAAAAACAAAATTGCGTGCTACTATGGAGTTGATGGCAATAATTTTTCTAATTGCTTCAAACAAGCAGAGCCATGAAAACATTTTCTAGAGCTGCAAGTAAGAGGAAAGTCAGGAGGAAGAAGACAATGCCAGGAAAGTGTCTGTAGCCAAGCTTACAAAGTAGACTTGAAAATTTAGAATGGGAAAGGTTTTTCTCTTCTTCCTATCTCTGCAAAATGCCCCAGGTCCAAAGTCCAAACAATAACAGACAAAAGCTCAGGTTTTCATTTTCACAGCAGAAAGGAGCAAACTGACTTTTGCTTACTTCTAAAAATAAAGATGCACGGCATCCCTGGACACAGGTGTGGAAGCTAGAACTCATCCTACCTACCAGTTATTTCCACTCTTGAATGTGAAATAAAATTGCATGTGTATAAAATTGACACAACTTTAAATGGGTATTTGTGAAGATGGGTCACTTCTTCTACAAGGAGGGAAATGATATCATACCCTGCCTCCCCATATTTACAAATCCTAGCCAACTAGGAGTAAATATTGAAGAAGTGCATTGACTTTTCATGTTATGTAGATATTGCTCATTAGTGACAGTCATGGTCTGGCTAGCTCTGCCTGAGATATCTACAGTTACCAGGGAGAAGTGGTTCACCAAACCAGAAGTGCTGTTTACGCACTCCAGCAACACTGGGAAGTTGTTTTGGATGTAGCAGAGTTGGTCTGTTTATCAACACATCTTTAGAGTGTGAATTGTCCCACACTCTAAAAAAGTAAAAGAAAAGTCAATTGACAAAAGCAGTTTTGGGCCTGAAAGCACAGATGCTAGAATTCTGCTCTGCTGGCAGAGACAGCAAGCTAGCTCCTATAGGATGCTCCCTGTGTCTTTCTGTAGACAGGTGTCTCCGGAAAACTGACACCAAGAGTGTCAAAACAAAACTACAATAACAGGTTTAATCAGGCATACCAAAACACACAGAAAGCAGCTTCGGCTTAAAAAAAAAAAAATGAATAGAGGCTTCAATACAAACACAAAGTGATGACTTCAGCAAAATGTTTTCAATATTGTCCTTCACGCATCGCAGAAATGACAAAATATTTCATAACTCATAACAGGATGATGCTTTCAACATCTGGGAGCCAAGGAAACATCTTTTGGAGAACAAAATAAGGTATGTAGCATTATTATTTCGGTACTCAAGTATGATTCTGAGCCTGAAAGACCAAAAGAACATGTTGAATGTGGACTGTGGCTAACGGCCAGTTGAAATTATCTTGGACACTTTGGATCTGAATAAGCAAATGATTTGTGTGGGGAAAAGAAATTCAATGCAGTCACAATGAAATGCTTGGACGGTATAGGTTTTGCTATGAATGCACGGGTTGATTCAAGCTTGGGGAGAAGGAACAGACTGACCTCCAGGCAGGCAGCCATGCCTAGAACACCAAGGAAGATGAAAGGGGCTGGAATTAGCACACGGGATGGGGCAAGCTGGGGTGTAGAAGACATTAGAGGAGGAAGCAATTGGACCATGCTCCTTGGAACAACACCTCCAGGAAAACAAGGCCAAGCATATGTACAAGTTAAATAAAATGAGGCCTCAAAGAAACCTTCAGCCAAAGCTTACATAGTTCTGTCAGAAGCAAGAGGGCAGGCCCTTGTAAATCCCTCCTTCTTGCCCCTACATATATCCACACCTGGCATAAGTCCTCAGCTCAGGGAGCTAGGTCAGCTTTCTTTAGTGGGACATGTGACTCTTCTGATCCAGGGTCTTATAATGAATCTACCATAAACTGGGCATAGAATCATTCAAGCCTTCCTTGGTTGCTACTCAAATTCACAAATAATTGGGGTTTTGGTTTGTTTTTGTGACCGGTCCATATTCTTGTTTACAAAAAAAAAAAAAAAAAAATAGGCAAAATAATTCTAAGATTATAAATGATACATATTATATCTTTGGGTTCCAATTTTTATTTTTGTTAGTTTGCTTAAAAAAATCAACGATTTTTTTTTTTCTTTATAACTCTCTTCTACAGATGAGAAAACACTAAACTATAGTTTGTGGTCAATCTTTCAGGGTGATGTATAAAGAAAAACAAGAAATGTTTTATTTTATTAACCTTGCAGCCTTTTGATGGTAGGTAATATATGAATACTGGTCAGTTTTGACATCTTAAGGGGGAATAGGGTAAATCTGAATTTTCCCTGTCTATTTTCAAGAAACATAAAATAAAAATCTGTAAATCAGCTAAATCTGGAAAAAAATACAGTTTATGACATCATTAGCTAAGACAGGACTATTTCCTTTCCGTTCACTGCAGAATCCTTCCGAAGTTCATTGTGAGTAGCTTAATCTGTTTACATAACTGTTAGTAAAAAGGAAAAAAAATTAATAAAAAAATTAACCCAATAATTTTCTTAGTTAATCCAGTACTGAACCGAGTATTGGGGAAACTCCTTGAAATCATGCTGGTTTTGTATTAAAAAAAAAAAAAAAAACACTCAACTTTCATTTCTTTCTTTGGTCTCCAAGCTCTAAATATTATGAGAAACTCGGCACATGTGGCATGTACTAAGCGAAGGATTGTGCGCGGATGTGCTAGGCTGTAGCCAAAAAGAACAGTGGGACCGAGCAGAAATGACATGTTTTGCTCCAGTGGCTTCAATTAAAGTTAGACCATGTGCTCAGAAGCTCGGCGGCTTTGCTCCTCGTTAGAATATGTCCTTCTTTTGACATCCGTATTTTACTCCTATGCAGAAGCAGCGTACTGATTGGATGCATCTCATCAGCAGCATTCCGTTCCCCGGTAAACGTGATGTTCGAAAAGGTCTGCTGTGTGTGTGGAAGCTGGAAGGCCGCCGCACAGGCCACTCCGGCAGCTTAGCTAGCGTGCTGGCTACTCGCCAGTTTCCTTGCTAAATACATAATTAAATCTCACGGTCGACATGGTGCGATTCATTCCCATAAAGTGTGAAAACAAACAACTGTGCATGCGCTGTCCCCAATTTCAAATTCAAAACAAAAATATCCTGGAATCTTCTATTTCCCTGAAGTTCCAAGTGTAATTAGATTGGTTTTAAAGACAAGTAGTCTTCCAGCTTCCATGTGTTAAATCCAATCTGTCAGTTAGGAATGGGGGAGGTGGGGCAAATGACTGTGAAATGTAACATCTTGATTTCCTCTCTTTATAATCTAGTGTTCAAATTGACTTTTTTTTTCCCCTAGAATTATCAAAATGTCATTGCTCTCTCGTGCAGAGCCTTGTATATTTACCACTTTACAGCCAAGAGCAAATGTTCACAGGAAAGTAATCAGACACTCTGAGTGATGTTGACTAATGCAGAGCTACAGCCGGCGCCCATGTGTGCAAGGGGGCAGCCGTACAGGACTGGGCTCCACTCCGTGGCCTGAAGTCAGTGCTTAAACAAGATGCCCAGCGCCTCTGCATAAGTCACTACAGACCTCTCCTGTAGGGTGATCTTTCCATCCTTTCTGTCTAAAGAGCGTGGCAAACAACAATATTTTTCCCCCTGCATCCTGGAAGAAAGTCAATATGAAGGGGAAAGGTAACATTTTCAATATAAAATGCATAAAATATATTTGCCATGTATTTCAACTGGGAAAGTTCAGAATAAAGCAGAATATGATTTCGGAAGACAGTCACAGGTTTGCCAATTTCCTTTTAAAAAATAAATATCATTTATCTTATAGTACAAGTCTAATGCTAATACTCAGATAACAAAAATATACAGTTTAGCTAATGTGTGAGTGTAAACTTATGAAGGTTAAGTATATTATATGCATGGATATATAAATAAACATATCACATATAAGCAACTCTCAGTAGTGAACAATTTTCCATTGAATTTTCTACTGATTTTTATTTATAATTTTATGCTACTATGTATATTTCCTTGTTTATGTATACCTGTATTACATACTCTCTGTGTCCTCTACATAGTAGCCATACTAGAGGACATATTTCTCAAACATGGCTTAATTCTATAATTCTAATTCTGCTCCTTCAGCTGTGAATCCTTTCCCCCAAACTGTCAAAACACCTCCCAGAAATTTCACAGCCCAACTCAAATGCCACTGACACCTAAATATTTGTCTCCTCTTAACCTTGCATATTTTGTTTGTTCCACTTTAGTGACATAAATGCAAATTTTGATATTCTGGGACACTCCCTTGCATTTTTTCCCTCTTTCAACATATTAACTGTAAAGTTACTTAAATAGAATCACGCCTTACTTATGTTTAATCAAATCCAAAGCTAAGAACAGCAATTTTAAGACAATCCATGCTCCTATGCAATATGTTTTAAATAACTTTTAAAAAATTCAGAGAAGGTGCTAGGTCTGGTGATACACATATAAAAGCTCATGGGTGGACAAAGCAAGGTAGTTGTGGGTTTGAGATAGACCTGGGCTACATGAGGCTCTGTGGAGAGAAAGAAGGAATGAAAGAAAGAAAGAAAGAAAGAAAGAAAGAAAGAAAGAAGGAAAGAAGGAAGGAAGGAAGGAAGAAAGAAAGAAAGAAAGAAAGAAAGAAAGAAAGAAAGAGAAAGAAAAAGAAACTAAGAAAGAAAGAAAGAAAGAAAGAAAGAAAGAAAGAAGGAAGGAAGGAAGGAAGGAAGGAAAGGTGGGAGGGAAGGAGGGAAGAAGGAAGGAAGGAAAGGAGGGAGGGAGGAAGAAAGGAAGGAAAGGAAGGAAGGAAGGAAGGAAGGAAGGAAGAAAGAAAGAAAAAGAAACTAAGAAAGAAAGAAAGAAAGAAAGAAAGAAAGAAAGAAAGAAAGAAAGAAGTTGCAGAGATCAAGAATGTTTAGAAATATCTATAATCCATGTATCTTCTTTGTGCCTTGTGTGGCCACATAATGTACAGACTATTTGACATGGAGAAAAGATACTCTATTGTATAACACACTACATTTATGCTTGTCTGCATACTGTATACATTACATGATAATTCATTATGTAAACCTGGATAATTCTTTATTGTTAAATACTGATTCTCATGAGTGCAACTTCATTCTGTTGTATTCTCTTTCATTTAGACTTTAATTTATAGTTTGCTTAACGGGCTCTAAAGCTGTTTTCAACCTATTCTACCCTCTCATTTATTTTTCTGGTTCAAGTTATTATATTTTCCTGCTCTTTCCATGTTCAGTCAATTAGTCTTGGGGTTAATCCTCAAACTTGCTCCTCCTGCCTGTGGCTTTGCAGCCACTAATCCCCTAGCTAGTCCACCCATGACTATTGTAACCTAAATAATAATCGCCTCCCTTACCTCCTATTGCAATTCACCTGAATTAAAGCATGTTCCTGCCTTGTTATCTTTCACATCTCCATTGAACAAATTTCTCAGTAAGGCCTGAAAATCATTTTCCTTAAGTTCACCCCACTTTTCGATAGATATATCACTATCTTGTTATTTATCTTGCCTCATGTCTTTCTCCCTGAATTGTGCATTACCAATCTCATAAGGGTAAACATTTGTGTCTGCTTGTTGTTCAGTTGATACATAACTGGCACATAACTGGTACTTTAAAATTTTGTGGCATATAATGGGTGTAGTGGTGAATGTAGTTTACCTGAATTTCCTACCTTCAAGGTTATTTAGAAGAAATTGCTTTTATTCCACTTCGACTATATGTGATTGCATTTTAAGTTCCCGTAAGTGATAAGTTTAGGGTTAGCATCCTGTCACCAAAACATATGAATCCTTCACTTCCTGGGCTGCTTGTTCAGCTCGTAAGTCACTAACTTGGCCACAAAGACCCTTCTGCTGCTTCTAGTCAGCCACATTTGCCCTAAACCTGTTTAAGTCTGTTCTACTTAAATAATTACATATCTACACAGACACTAGTAGACCGGTGTGCGTCATGAATCTGAGAATAGAATTTTATCAATCTAAAATGTCATTGGATATTTTAATAAGACTCACTAAAGGCAAGTCAATGTAAAAAGACTTAAATTTTATAGTAAGAAAATATTTAAAATAAATATAACGTTATTCTCTACAAAATAAAAATTTAAATGTTATGCATACAATACAGGTATAATCTTTGTAAAAAAAAATAAGAACTTCTATAGTAAATATACACTAATTAAATTACCTTCATAAGGATGTATATGTATATTTTAAATTTAAAAGAAAATACTTAAGTTCCATATGTGCCCACAACTTAAATTTAAATTAACTTTATCATTAACTAGACTCATCAACAGAGATGATATGAGACATATAAACCTTAAGCTTCTCAGTTTTCATATCAATAAAATGAAGAAAACACTAGTTATGTAACCTACAGGAAATATCTCATAAGAAGAAAATAAAGTTCCATATCATGAAGTTCCCTGCAAAGCTATTACACATGTAAGCTGGTGTCATAATTAAATGGATCTAAGAAGAAGCTGAAAGTAATAAAAGTCACCTTTACTCCTTCATTCCCCTTAGACATGTTCTTTTCTGGAATTATCGGGGCATTTTCACATAAGACTATTCTAAACTTGAAAATTCAAATGCATCAGGCATTCCAAGCATAACTGGAGCAAATTCAAATGAACATCAGATTTCCATTTAAATCCGAGTCTCCCCATATCTTCTTCCTCTCTTTCAAATCTCAGAGCACTCATTCCTCTTATAGCTGAGCTCCTGTCTCAAGTGTCAAGGAGCTTGCTCAGGTCGAAGTCCTCCCTGGGGCACTAGTGAGCCCAGCTATGCCTGCACACCAAGAAAATGCCACCCAGCACCTGAGAGTCTGCTGAGCAGGAGCTTCAAGTGCTGGCAGAATGCCACCAAGCTGCTATCGATGACTGTGAGAGTGTGGCTCTCGGGAGCCCCAGCAATCCAGCCTTTCCGTTCCATCACCTCAGCCTGGGCAAGTGGCAACCAGACCCTTGGTCGCTCTCCAGCGGTCGGTCAGGCTGTTCTTCTCTGATCCACTTTGTTAAGAAGTGTGAAAAAAGAACTGTCAGGTTTAGCGAGGTGTGTGCAACTTTGAGATCATTCAGGAGGATCTGGTGGGCAGGACAGGTGGTGTGTGTTTAATCTTTACTAATGACCATGTTGTGCCTTTGTGCACAATTAATTAAATTCTTGGGACTTCAGTTCCCTCATTCCAAAAATAAAAATTATAAAAATATTAAAACATACCTTGGTTTTGATAATTAAAAATAAGTAACATAAAGTGCCAATCTGCCAGGACTTACAAAGTTGAGAGTTAATACTATCATTACTACTACTTAGTTATATGTAAAAGAAGTCAACATGTGCCTCATCACTAACCACTAGCTATTCTCAATTAATAAGGACTGCAAAAGGAAAATTTAATTTTCTCAAAAGAAGTTACACTGTACAAGCAAACTACTCTTTTTTATAGTGTATTCTATTGTTTTGTTTTGTTTTATTAGATATATTCTTTATTTACATTTCAAATAATTTCCCCTTTCCTGGTCCTCCCCTCCCCCCAAAAAAAATCCCATAAGCCATCTCCCCTCCCCCTGTTCCCCTATCAACCCCCCCCCCTCCCGCTTCCCTGTCCTGGTATTCCCCTACATTGATGCATCTAGCCTTTCCAGGACCAGGGGCCTCTCCTCCCTTTGATGTCCAACAAGGCCATTCTCTGCTGCCTGTGCTTCTGGAGGCATGGGTAACACCATGTGTACTATATGATTGATGTTTTTGTCCCTGGGAGCTCTGGGAGTATTGGGTGGCTCATGTCATTGTTCCTCCTATGGCGCTGCAAACCCCTTCAGCTCCTTGGGTCCTTTCTCTAGCTCTCCCATTAGGGACCCTGTGCTCAGTTCAATGGCTGACTGCGAGTGTCCCCCTCTGTATTTGTCATGCACTAGCAGAGCCTCCCAGGTGACAGCTATATCTGGCTCCAGTCAGCAAGTAATTGTGGGCATAGATAATGTCTGGGTTTTGTAACTGTATATGAGATGGATCACCAGGTGCGGTAGTCTCTGATTGGTCTTTCCCTCAGACTCTGCTCCATACTTTGTCTCTATATCTCCTTCTGTGGGTATTTTGTACCCCTTCTAAGAATGACCAGAGTATCAATACTTTGTTCTTCCTTCTTCTTGGGCATCATTTAATATGTAAATTGAATCTTGGGTATTCCAAGCTTCTGGGCTAATATCCACTTAGCAGTGAGTGCATACAAATTGGGAAAAGATCTTTACAAACCTTACATCTGGCAGAGGGCTAATACCCAATATATACAAAGAACTCAAGAAGTTAGACTCCAGAGAGCCAAATAACCCTATTAAAAAATGGGGTACAGAGCTAAACAAAGAATTTTCACCTGAGGAATATCGAATGGCTGAAAAGCACCTAAAGCAATGTTCAACAACCTTAATCATGAGGGAAATGCAAATCAAAACAGCCCTGAGATTTCACCTCACACCAGTCAGAATGGCTAAGATCAAAAACTCAGGAAACAGCAGGTGCTGGCAAGGATGTGGAGAAAGAGGAACACTCTTCCACTGCTGGTGGGATTGCAAGGTAGTACAACCACTCTGGAAATCAGTCTGGTGGTTCCTCCAAAAACTGGGCACAATACTACTGGGGGACCCTGTTATACCACTGCTGGGCATATACCCAGAGGATTCTCCAGCATGTAATAAGGATACATGCTCCATTATGTTCATAGCAATCCTATTTATAATAACCAGAAGCTAGAAAGAACCCAGATGTCCCTCAGTGGAGGAATAGATACAGACAATGTGGAATGTTTACACTATGGAGTACTACTCAGCTATTAAAAACAATGAATTCAGGAAATTCTTAGGCAAATGGGTGGAACTGGAAAATATCATCCTAAGTGAGGTAACCCAGTCACAAAAGAACAAAATACTCTTAAGGGCAGGCTACATGTTCAGCAGGAGATGGCCAGCAGAACACAACATGTAAAGGTGTGGTGAACTTGGCATTTCACATTTAGTATGACAAACTTTCTTTGTCTTTCATATCAGAAGAGCAAGCTGTTCATATCATTTGAGGAACGCCTCTGTGTTTTCCTTAGCCACCCTGTCCTAGTTTGGTCATAGCCACTCGACAAAGGAAGCACCGTTCAATTGCCATAAAGATGTGTCTCCTTTTAAATTATCTCCAAATGTCAATACCATACTGTTTAAAATACAGAACAAAATCACTATTAAGGATACATAGTAGTTATTGTAATTATATATACAATCTTTATAAACTTTTATCTAAGTTTTTTATTAATTATGCTTTTATTTTTACTTTTTTAATTGTATTTTTTTTAGAAATTTATTTTGATTATGATTTCCCTTCCTTTACTCCTCCCAACTCGGCTCCACATCCCCTCCTTTCTGGATCCAACCCCATTCTGTCTCTCATTAAAAAAGCAAATGGGAATCTAAGATATAATAATGAAATAAAAATAGTAAGATTGAGAACAAACATGAATAAGACAAAACAAACGAACAGAAAGGTAAAGAGCCCATTAAGTGGCAGAGGAAACAGATACAGATGCAGAGATCCACTTGTGCATACACTAAAGAAGCCCATAAAAACAAAACCAGAAGCAATAACCGAGGTGCAAAAGAACTTGTAGGGTAAAGAAAAGAAAAACTTTGTAAAAAATTGAAAAGGTGAGATTAAATAACAAAAGACAGAGGGAGGGAGGGGGAAGAAGGGAGGAGAGAAGGGAGGGAGGGGAGAGGGAGAGAGAGAGGGGAGAGGGGGAGAGAGAGAAGAGGGAAAAAGGAAGAGAGAGAGAGAGAGAGAGAGAGAGAGAGAGAGAGAGAGAGAGAGAGAGAATACAACATTATGAGATGAGGAACCCGCAAAGATGCCCTTGAGTTTGTTTTCTGCTGGCTGTCTACTGCTGAGCATGAAACCTACCCTGAAGAGAAGTTGGTCTCCACAGTGGAAATTCCTTAGAGAAAACTAAATTTTCATTTGAAAATGAAAAATGAAGGTGGATGAGCAAGTGTCTCTGGAAGGAATGGAAAGTCTTTTGGGTAGATGAGCAAGAGTGATATAGCTGGATCTTGAGGTAGTTCAGTTCCCACATCCCTGAAAAACTGCCATAATTCCCGCAGTGGCGATACAAGTTTATATTGTATAAATATAATGACCACCCAGAACTAATGGGTATTCTCCATATTTCAAACCCACAGCAGCATGAACTGTCATCATTTGTTTTATGGAACCTGCCATTCTGATGGTTAAAATATGGAATCTCAAAGTAGTTTGGATGTGAATTTCCATGATGGCTAAGGATATTGGATATTTCAAGTGTTTCTAAGCTGTTTGAGTTTCGCTGTTTTCTTCAGAATTTTACGTTTATATCTATACCCCACTTTTGGTTGGATTATTTGTTTTCTTGATATCCATTTTTTTACTCATACATTTTGAATATTAACCTTCTATCAGATGTGTAGTTTATAAAAATCTTTTTTCCATTCTGTAGCCTGCCACTTTGTCTGAATTATGGTACCCTTTGACCTGCAGAAGCTTCTCAGTTTCATGAGGTCTCATTTATTAGTTATTGATTGTAGTTCCTGTACCATTGGTGTTCTACTCAGAAAGTAGTCTCCCGTATCAATGAGTTCAAGGGCCACATTCTGTTCTATTTGATTCAGTGTATCTGGTTTTATGTTGGGATCTTTGATCCATTTGTGATTGAGTTTTGTGCAAGATAAGTATGGATTCTCTTGAATTCTTCCACATTCACATGACTAACTTGACCAGACTCATATATTGAAGGTGCTTTCTTTTTTCCCAGTGGGTTTGTGCCTTTGAGTTAATTGATTCTCTCAAATAACCAACTCTTTTGTATCATTATTTCTTTGTATTTTTCCTTGTTTGTTACTATATAACTAATTTCAGGCCTGAGTTTGGTTACTTCTTGTCAACTACTCTTTTTATTTGATTTCTTCCTTTTGTTCCAGAGCTTTAAAGGATACTGTAAAGTTACTAATAAATTTCTTTCTTTATTAAGTACCTAGTGCTATGAACTTACCCACTTAGAATTTCCTTATTTGTGTTCCATAATATGAGAATAGGTGGGGCAGTTTCTGGATGACCTTTCCTTCAGTCTCTTTTCCATTTTTTTTTTTTTTGTCCCTGTCTTTCCTTTGGAGAGGAATATTTCTGGGTTAAAATTTTTGAGATAGATGGGTGGCCCCATATCTCTACTGGGGGCCATGCCTATCTACTGGAAGTAGTCTTGACAGATTGTATCTCCCCTTTGCTGGGTATTTCGGCTAAAGTCATTGCCATTGGCTCCTGGGAGCCTCTCACTACCCTGGAGTATTTAACTTTCTAATCACTACCCCCAGTTCTCCATCCACAACGGCTACATGTTTCGATTACATTTCCTGACCCTCTGTACTTCTCTCTTGTTACTATTACCTAACCTACTAATACCTAAACCTGTCTCCCTTTCCCCCCCTTCTCCCCCTCTCTCCTTCCTAGGTCCCTCCTTCCCTCTATTTCCTGTGATTATTTTGTTCCCCCTTCTAAGTAGGATTGAAGCATCTATACTTTAGTCTTCCTTCTTCTTAAGCACCATATGGTTTGTGGGTTGTATCATGGGTATTTTGAGCTTTTGGGTTAATATCCACTTATCAGTGAGCAGATACCATGTATATTCTTTTGTGTCTGGGTTACCTCACTCAGGATGATATTTTCTAGTTCCATCCATTTGCCTGTGAATTTCATGAAGTCATTGTTTTTAATAGCTGAGTGAGGTAGGAGTGGGTGAGTGGGAATAGGAGCACCCTCAAAGAGGCAATGGGAGGAGAGAGGGGAAGGGATAGGGGGTTGTAGAGGGGTAACTGGGAAGGAGGATATCATTTGAAATGTAAATTAATAAAATGATTAATAAAAAGGTGTGTTCCATAAGAGAGATTTTGTTTTCATTTTTATTAAAAGTTTTAAAGTTTTAATTTAGTTCTTAATTCCTGCATTGACCTTTTAAAATGTAGTAGTAAGTTCTGCTCAGTCTCCCTGAATTTATAAGGTTTCTGTTATTTGTGTTGCTGTTGATAGATAGTATTTTATTATTATTAATACAGTTATTTGTTTTTAAAGTCCAGTTGTTCCCCTCTCCTGGTCTGCCCTCTTACAGTTCCTCTTCTCATTCTTCCTCCCCCCTGTCTTCAAAAGGATGTCCTCTCCCTGTCCCTGCCACTAGACCTCCTCACTCCCTGGAGCCTCAAGTCTCTGTAGGGTTAGGTACAATGTTTCCCACTGAAGCCAGACCAGGCATTCCTCTGCTATATATGTGTCAGGGCCCTTGGGCTAGCTCCTGGTTGGTGGCTCAGTGTCTGAGAGATCTCAGGGGTCAGGTTAATTGAGTTGCTAGTCTTCCTATGATGTCACCCTCCTCCTCAGCTTCTTCCAGCCTTTCCCTGATTCAACCACAGAGGTCCCAGATTTCAGTCCAATGGTCGGGTATAAATATCTGCATCTGACTCAGTCAGCTGCTTGTTAGGCCCCTAAGAGGACAGCCATGCAAAGCTCCTGTCTATAAGCACACCATAGCACCAGTAATAGTGTCAGGTCATGGAGCCTCCCCTTGAGCTGGATCCCAAATTGGGCCAGTGACTAGACCGTCTTTCTCTCAGTCTCTTCTCCACTTTCTTCCCTGCAGTTCTTTTAGATAGAACAATTCTGGGTCTGAGTTTTTTACTGTGGGATGACAATTCCGTCCCTCCACTTGAGAGATTTCTATTGGAGGATGATTCTATGAATTCCATTTCCACAGTGTTGAGCATTTCATCTAATGTCCCTCCCTTTGAATTCTGAGAATCTCTCACCTCTTGGGCCTCTGGTACATTCTGGAAGGTTCCCTCACCTCCATTCATCTCCTGGCCCTCAGGGCTTCTCTCCTGTTTCCTCCCCTCATACCTGATTATGTTTCCCTTTGCCTTTCTCCTGTCCCCTCTACCACACAGGTCCCTCCCTCCCTCTGCATCCTGTGATTGCTTTCTTCTCCCTACCAAGTGGAATTGAGGCACTCACACTTGGACCCTTCTGCTTGTTATGCTTCTTTAGTTCTGTGTATTGTATCCTGGGTATCCTGTACTTTCTTGGCTAAAATCCACTTATTAGTGAGTACATACCATGCACGTCCTTTTGAATCTGAGTTACCTCTCTCAGGATGATATTTTCTAATTCCCTCCATTTGTCAGCAAAACTCATGATACCCTCATTCTTAGTATCTGAATAGTATTTCATTGAATCAATAGATCCACATTTTATGTATCCATTTTTCCCTTATCTGGGTTGTTTCCAGCTTCTGACTATCACAGATAAGGCTGCAATGTACATGGAAACATGTGCCTCTGTGGCATGGTGGGGCATCTTTTGGGTATATGCCCAAGAGTGATATAGCTGTGTCTTCAGGTAGACCTATTTCCAATTTTCAGATGAACCTCCATATTGATTTCCAAAGTGGTTGTACCAGTATGCAATCCCATCAGCAATGGAGGAGTGTTCTTCTTTTTCTACAACTTTGAATTTTTTATCTTAGTCATTATTCCATGCTGGCCTGATAGGATGCAGAATGTTACCTCAATTTTCTTGTATCTGTTGAAACTTGCTTTGTTTCAGACATGTAGACAATCTGGGAGAAAGTTCCATAAGATGCTGAGAAGAAGATACATGCCATTGTGTTTGGGTGAAATGTTTTGTTAATATCCATTATGTCCATTTGGTTTATGATATCAGTTGGCTTAAACATTTTTCTGTATTGTATTTGCCTGGTTGGTATTTCTAATGTCATGAGTTGGGTATTGAAGTTAGTTTCTACCCGTGTATGAGAGTCAATGTGTAATTTGAAATATAGGAGGATTTCTTTTAGGATCTTGAATGCCCTTGTGTTTTATTCATAGATGTTAAAAATTGCAATGTCCTCCTGGTGGAGTTTTTTCTTTGATTAGTATGTAGTGTCCCTCCTTAGCTTTTCTAATTAGTTTTGCTTTAAAGTCTATTTTGTCAGACATTATAATGGCTCCACTGGCTTTATTTTAGACCCTTTTGTGTGGAATATATTTTTCCATCCTTTACCCAGATGTGATATTATAGCTGATGTTAAGATGTGTTGCTAGGAAGAAGAATAATTCAGAAAAATAGGATAGATCATTTTTCTCTCATAAATTTTGTCAGTCTGTTTTCTTTGTTTTAATTGGTGAATTGAGATCTTTAATGTTTAAAGTTATCCATGAGCACTATTTATTGATCCCTCTTATATTGTTGGTGTATTTTTCCTCTTTGATTTGCTAGTGTTCCTCCTTATCAGACACTAAATGGAGGGACACTACATTTGATATTCCTTGCACTTTCTTGGATGTCATCACCTTCTTCAGGTTGAAGGTTTTCTTCTAGTACCTTCTGTAGCATTCGTAGATAGATACTCCTTAAATTTGGTTTTATCATAGGATGAGCTATTTTATTTGAGGCAATTATAATCACTGGGTGCTAAAAGCTTATAAGCTGCTATCATCTCATAGTCTACAATGTCAATGCATATCTGTAAAATACCATTCTTCTTCCTGAAAATCTTTACTGAATTTTGTTTTTATCCTCATGTATGTACTTTGATTGTTATAGCTGAACATACTTTATTATATTTTTCAGAATATATAAAATTCTTATATAAAATGGTTGATTTTCTCTTCTGTGACTTTTCTCCTTATTTTTCCACTATTACTTTTAAATCTGCTATCCTTAGATATCTTCTTTTTCTCTATATCAACCTAGTTGAGAATAGCTCATTTCTTATATTGATACATGTATCTCCTTCACTCTTGTTGTTTCCCTGTGTGGTTTTACAACTTCCATTTATTGTCCAATATTTGTGATATCTGTCATACAATCTAAGCACTACACATAAATTATATTAATACTATGGATGATGCAAAGCATTTCACCCTATGTCCCAAGTCAAGTATAACCATGTTAGATCCAGAAGGTGCTTTTTTATCATATCTACATTGCCATTAAATGACATTTTTTCCTACTAAGAAAAATCTATCCTAGTAAAAGTAAGAAGCAGTGAATGGGGAAGGGAAGATAAAGAAGAATATAAAAGGAAAAGGAAGGAACAGAAGAAGGGAGGGAAGGATGGAGAGAGGGAGGGAGGAAGGAAGAGGGGATAGATGGAGGAGGGAGGGGAGAGAAGGAGGGAAAGAGGGAGGGACAGACAAAGGGAGGGAAGGAGGAAGACATCTATTGATACAGAAGGCTTCTGTCTTTGACAAAAATCCACATTTTATTACATTCTTAAAGTGAATTAACAAATAAAGAAATTAAAAACACTAATGCATAGAAAAGTTAAATAGTAAAGTGAAAAGGCACAAATAACACTACCGTAAATTATTTAGTTGCATTTATCTTGATCCTGTTTGTTCACCAAATGATCAATAATTTTCAGAATGTTAAAAAACAACTGTGAAATGAGTAAAGAAAAAGTTTAATGACAAGTTTCAATTTAAACCAACTGAAATAAATAGCTAATCGGGCTTATGCAGACATTGATCATAAAAGCCTCTGATCCAATATTGACTGACATTAAAAGATAACAAGTCCTAAACTTATTCTTCATCAAATACTAAAACTTTTACTAGTGAATGAGTCAGTTCACTAAGAAATGGTCCATAAAGTTCACATGTAAGTTGGTAACTTATTATTTTCAAATCTAAGGTACTTTTTAATTAGTCTAAAAAGCATGTTCATTTTCTCAAAGTGAAAGCTTTATTACCAGAAAAAAAAAATGTGTCATGTTTCAGTTTTTAAAAGAGCTATTTGCCAAGTCCTAAAAAGTATTGCCATATTATGTATTTAAAATATCCGTGCTATAATTAAAACTATGTAGTGTAATATTTCATCAGGAAATCCAGTGATATAGCTGTGACAAAAACAAAAGCCACAAAAATAATACAACAGATGCTGAAATCTTAGAAGAAAATTTTCATATTCCTGGATTCAGAAAAATATAGAAAGTTAGTGATTTATTCTTACATGCTAATAAATGAGAAATATTAAATCAAATAAAAATGGGAGAAAACCAAAATAAATATATGAATTTTCAATAAAGTAAACAAAATATAGAAATCACTCAACCACATTCACCATGAAAAATTTAACATCTATTACACCAAGAAAAGAAAATAAAGTTTTTAAAGCCAAAACTAAACCCAACATTACTACTAGAGAACTTTGCAGTTATAAGATTGAAAAAAACTTTTCTCACACTGCACTCAGAAATGCCGGTGAGAGGTGTAGCATCCTGAACAATGATGCTCATCCACACAGAAGCAAAGAGAGTTACATGAGCGGGATAGATTACTGTGGACCACATTCTATGTAAAGATTTCAAGTAATCCTAGGTGTTTAAGGATTTTATCAGACATGCATAGAAGAATTGGAAGAGAAGGAAATATATACCAACTTGTTTCATGAAAACAGAATCATTGTGATAGAAAAGTGAAAAAAACTTAGAAAAAAATAATCCCTATGTATATAGAGATAGACCCTAAACTTCTTAAATAAATACTAGAAAATCAAAAAGTATAATTTAAATGATAACAAGAAGTTTATTTTTAGAGATTTGGCTTTCTCAAAATTCTTGCTAATCTTAAACTGTAAGATTGGTTCCAAAAGCAGGAACTGAAGTAATGGCACATTGGTTACACACGTGGAAGAGCCCAAGGTAGCTTCCCAGCACCCATGTTGCATAGATCACATCGGCCTGTAACTGTATCTCCAGTTGAATCTGACAAATTTATCCTTCATGGCCACCTGCACACAGATAGCTGTACATACTCACACAAAGATGCTCACTCAATTAAAAATAAGATAAAACTTTTCTTAAAATCGAAAATGTTATGCATATATTTATACATGAAAAGAGGAAAACTTGTGTAATGAATGTAAAAAAAAAGCACTTGACAAAATTCACATTCCATTTATGACTTTTCAAAAGCAAACTGAAGCATTGGACTGAGGTCGGGGAGAGTTAGGGGAAGGACTTAAGAAGTTAAAGGGGATGGCAAACCCATAGGAAGACAACAGTGTCAACCAGCCTGGACCCCTGGGAATTCCCAAGACTAAGCCACCAACCAAAGAGCATTCTTGGGCTGGTCTGAGGCCCCTGGGCACATATGTAGCAAAAGACTGCCTTGTCAGGCCTTGGTGGGAGAGGATGCTTCTAATCCTGTCCCAGGGAGAGGGATAAGGGGTGGGGGAAGGAATCCTCTCAGGGGCAAAGGGAAGGGGGATGGGAAGTAGAACTCTGCAAGGAGGGGACTGAGAGGGGCAACGTTTGGGATGTAAATAAAATTAATTAATTAATTAATTAATTACAATAATAAATTAAATAAAAGCAAAAGTTTAAAAAGCAGACTAAGTGAAGCGAACTAAGTGTAGAAAATTCTTCAACTTCATAAAAAGTCATCACCCTCATAAAATCTATAGGCATAGTCACATTTCCTCATTAAATGTGGGAAGTTTGTTCGTGTGATCTGGAATAGCACGGAAGGGCTTTCTCACAACCCCTACTCAATTACACAGGAAGTTAATCGGAAGGAAATGAAATGTATGGTTTACAAATATAGAGAAAGAAGAAAAGTGTCTCTATTTAAAGATAGTGAAAATGTAAAATGTGATAAAGAACCTATTTCCAAACCTCAATAGTTATTAAGTAAACTTAGCAAATTATGATATAAAGTTTATGGAAAGAATCATTTCCACTTCTATGTATTAGCAACAGTGAATTAGACAATAAACTACAGTTATAATATTGATAATTATAGAACAAATATATAACACTCCAAAGCAAAAGACATGTGGGATTTATGCAATTAAAACTATAACATACTACAGAGAGAAAACTTTAAAGTGTAACAACATAAAAATATATTCACAGATTGAGAAGGCTCAGTATGTTAAAATGTGAATTGTCACCAAATCTTTCGAAACATTCAGTGGAATCCCGAGCAAAATACCAGCAGAAAACCTTCTGTCGAATTGATCAACTTACTCTGAAATTCATTGGAAGTACAAGGATCTAGACCAATCTGTGTCTGATCAATCTTGGAGAACAGTGTGGTATTGGAGTTGTGCCTTCGAGACTTGCCCAGTAGAAATCAATGGAATGTGTTTTCAGCAAGGTAGCACACATATGCCAGTGAGATGGAAGAAGACAGATAATAAGCACACATGGGTACTCAGGTGTCTATGAGGGTCCAAAGCATCGCAAGGGGAGTGAAAGCATTAAAAAATGTGTACTCATTTATCTATATAGCCACAGCTTCACCACATTATACACAAAAGTTCATAGCACACTATAGATCTAAATATAAAGTGTTTCCAGAAAATATATGCAGAATTTTTATTTCTTAGGTATGTGAAGATTTCACAAGAATAAAGATAGAACACATCTCCCAAAGGAAACATTTGTCTTTAAAATATTTCTTTTTTAATTTATTAAAAGTTTATGTTAAAGAATTTGAAAACAAATAAAATAAAATCATACAATGTATAGATTTTAACCAGGCCCCAATAGATGTACATATGTACTTAGAATAGCTATTCTGGAACTGAGAAGCTTCACATGGGACTTTATAGACTCACTAATAAATACATATTTACTTACTTATTTACCACCAAAACACACACACATAGACACACACACACAAATGCATGATAGAGTTTAAAATGAAAAAAAATTATAATATCAGTCATGGCTCAAGTTATAAAAAGGGAAAAAACAAATAGTGAACTTATCAAACCTTGAAGTATTTCTCATTAAAATCATGTGTGTTATATATTAGTTATATAACATATATTAATTGCATATCATATTAGTTTTCAGAATAAGAAATGTGTATTGCCAACATCCATATAAAACTGTTGTCATTACTTTTCATCTAATCTTATTCAGTTTTCTTTCCATTGTGTTTTTCAAATATGTAAGTAATGCTAAGAAATAAGTTGAAAAATGTCAGAATAAATGAATTCAAAGAAGATTGAAGTCAATCTTAAAATATGTCAGACACTGAGAGATATAGAGTTATTATAGTTGAGTTACTGAGTTGATTTTGAAGCTTTGGCTGCCTAACTACCATGGAATGATCTGACCCCTAATATCTAGCTTTAAAACTTCAGGTTCCAAAGAGGAAGCACAGGTTTTCTAGCATTTAATCTTACTAGATGAAGGAAAAAAGACAAACACATCAAAGAAAGGAGACTCTTGTGGCTTATAAGAAACTTAGCAGTAAGCTAATAGAGTCTTGCTCTTATAAGACAATTGAACTCATTAATTTCCTAATAAGTAAAGGACACAAAGCAAGCACAAACTGACTATAAAAAATGACAAAAACAAAAACAAAAAACAAACAAAAATAACAAAAGAGGAAGCAAAGACTTCCAGGACCACACTGGGAATGCACAGCAACCTCACCTCCTCAAGATTCTGCCCAAGAATGCAGTAAAGGTACACAACTGCTCAAGGGCCACAGTTAAGAGTAAAAGAAATTCTATTTTTGTAGGAATAATACTACAATAACAATATATAACACAAATATGGTATATATATAATATTGAATATATAATTAATGATCAGTAAAATAGGTACTATGTTTAAGAACTCAGTTCAGAGAGAAGAGAGTCTCTTTATTTAGTCAGGAATTAAGAACACTTGAAAAGAAAATCAATGTTTGGTATATGTATGTATGGCAAATAGCGAATGCATATAGTTTTATTTATGGTGCAAACCAGTGATTATCCACAGCAGCCAGAAACATCATTTATTTCTTTTTATCTTGTAATATTTGGCACAGTCATATCCTCTAGAGTACTTATTCTCATTTAAATTCAGTAAAGACCCAGAATCTGCATTCATAATGAGTACTAGATGATTTTGGCATAATAGAAGGTAAGACCACACAACATTAAATCAACTTAGGTTAAGGGTCACCCACCATCAATATGCTGATGGCTGAATCCAGTCTCAGAATAAACTTAAAAGGGACACTAGACTGCAGAGGTAATGTAACTTCAGGAACTTTTGATTAAAGTAGGTACATGTACTGGCTGGTTTTGTGTGTCAACTTGACACAGGCTGGAGTTATCACAGAGAAAGGAGCTTCAGGTAAGGAAATGCCTCCATGAGATCCAGCTGTAAGGCATTTTCTCAATTAGTGATCAAGGTCAAGGAGGCCCCGTTGTGGGTGGTGCCATTCTTGGGCTGGTAGTCTTGCATTCTATAAGAAAGCAAGTTGAGCAAGGCAGGGGAAGCAAGCCAGTAAGTAACATCCCTCCAGGGCCTCTGCATCAGCTCCTGCTTTTTGACCAACTTGAGTTCCAGTCCTGTCTTCCTTTAGTGATGAACAGCAATGTGGAAATGTAAGCTGAATAAATCCCTTCCTCTCCAACTTGCTTCTTGGTTGTGATGTTTTGTGCAGAAATAGAAACCCTGACTAAGACAATACACATGCGGTTAATTGTGATTTTTGAAGATGAATACATCTTACTTTTTTCTGAAAAACCTCATCTTTTTAAAATGCTTAAAATAGTATAAAACAAAACAAACATATTTCTATCACATGTAGCATATTTATGGCCATGAATTGCAAACTCTGGTCTTGACATTAATCATGTCCCATAAAGTTTATTTTTTGTTACTACTATCCTACCAAACCATCTAGAAAGTTCCAACTCACAGTTCTGATTTTTTCTAAAGATATTTAACGGAGGAAGAGAGAGAGAGAGAGAGAGAGAGAGAGAGAGAGAGAGAGACTCAGAATAAAACTGAGACATTCAGATGAATGTTATAACATTGAAAGGTTCTCAAATATTTAGCTATGGAGCCATGTGTAGGAAATTTCAATTTGGTAGAACATTTTATATGACAATTACTAGTTTGATAAAAAGCCATTTGAAAGTGAAGGTGTCTACTAGGCAGTGATAGTACTGGATATTTTGCTTTATATCATACAAACTAATCAATAACAATTATATTTGCTCATAAGATCATTATATTGACATCATGCCGATTATAGGAATAGAAAATATGGTATTGGTATTAAATAGTATAACTACAACTTATGCTTTAATAATTTACACTTACCTTTACTATATATCAATAGAACAAAGTAGCTCAAACATGCAATTAATTAATTTTCAAATTAGAATAAAATCCAACTTTGTAACTTATGCATGAAGTTTTAAATGTTCATTTATTGTAAGAGAAATTACCAAGTACCACCAGATATTTCCATGTTATTCCTATTTTCCCATTCATCCTTGCATTTAAGTGCATTTAAAAATAAGTATCAACCAGTACAAATTTACTCTGGAGCTAAAACAAGTCAAGAATCACAGTGTCTTCGTCAGTAGTGTACCTCTGTCTGTCTCTGAAGACTTTACCTACCACCTGTTCCTGGCAGCAGAGCTGAAATAGAAAATCCTCTATTCTGAAAACATAACTGAAGTAAGTTCTAGAGGCTAGCCATTACTTGACAGTCCAAACTGTTCAATCTTAGTTAAAATGCAAACAAACTGAGGGGGAGAGGGAGAATAAAAGCAAGTGAAGGAATACAGAAACATACTGGAGACTCTGAAGGGGTTGGAAATACATTCAAAGATGTGGCCAAGTCCATGATATAAGCACACCATGCTTAGAGCATTACATAACTCATATCTCACACGTGGGAAGGAACAGCAAGACAAGATGGCAGGCACAAAGATGAGGAAGTGGCTGCTCACTGCCTCCCACTTTATTTATTAGAGCAACTTTGAGTTATAGAGAAGGATTGAACTACTTTCAACACGCAAAGGTAAAAATTATTCAATCCTGAGAGTCATGAAGAAGGGGTTTAGGGGTGCTTCTACTTTGGAAGTTAAAACCATGCCCATATGAACAGGGAGTGAGCGACAAGGAGGACAGTCTGTGACAGAGGACATCTCCAAGGCTTGACTAGGCTAGAGCACAGACTCTACTGCTGTGAAACCTAGTTATGAAGTCCAGTTCTACAACTAACCTTCATATGACTTTGGACAAGTTGTTTAATTTATCTGAGTTTCATATTTCTCACATATAGCATGAGACTTCTACCAGTATCTGCTGCACAAGAAGGTTGTAAAGACTAAATCACTCAACCTGACAGAACACCGGCAAAGTTCCCATCACAACACGAAGCAAAATTCACTTTTAAAAGACAAATTTCATCAGAATAAAGATACCAAACATAAAATTTCACGATAAATACAAGCAAAACATTAAAACTGAAGAACAATTCAGTGACTTTTAAATTATGGTTTCATATTTCCCATTGAGTGCAAATTTTCTTTCTTTTTCTTACAACCCATATTTTATTCACCCCCTCTGTCCACATCCCATACCTCCTCCCCACCCCCTGTCTAGAGAATGAAGACCCCAAAATATTCACATTTCTCATGGAGCTTTCAAATATGTACTTAAAAATTATTTGCTGTTAAAGAGAAATGACCCACTCATTTTTATCTCACAGCTTAAATATCCTAACATCTAATTTTAAGTAAATGTATTAAAGTAGCAATTATTTGGCATGAAATATGACTTATATGCTGGACTTATATTTATTACTCAACTTGCAGTCATAAGTATTAGGTGATTTGATTACAGACATGGAAAATATAGTAGAGTGACAGATGATTAAGTGCTCTGGTTTCCATCCTGAATGTATAAAATAATTTGACAACAATGAGCACAATGAGAATAAAAAGCATTTATCAACAGAAGGAAGTATGTAATGTGTACTTCATAATTCATGTACATCAAATTATCATTGACAGAAGAAATTTGGTTATGTTATGTATTTTTTTCTAGCATGGAGATTCTATATCTGTGTCCTATTCTTAAAAATAATAACTGCCAATCATTTGAAGAAGCTAGAGAATTGCTTGTGGTGGACATTCCCTCAACAATTATAGATTTTATCATACTTCTGTTGTTGTTTAAGTTCTAAGTTAACAATCACTAGAAACTATACCTTAGGTAGAAGGTACAGCATTTGGAATACAAATTGAGGCAATGAATTCTTTTTTGCTAGAATTTATTAATCTGACAATATATTTATATAAAATTCAAATAATAGATATGAATATTAATAAAGAATGTGCTTTCTTTAGATTGATTGTGTCAATGGTTCATATGTATATCCAGTTGTTCTAAAACTGTGCTTTAAAGATGTAATTAATTCTAATGAAGATTTTTATCCTACATTGATGCCTAATCCCTATTCAGAGTGGATTAGTCAGTATTTAAATTTATCACAAGATCAAGAGTGATTAGTGGCCTGTCATAGAAAAGAATCCCATGAAATTCATGGTTCTTTATCACAGGCAAGACTTGGGGTGAGTGCATTGTGAAACACTGAGGATGTTATTCTGCTGGGAAAAGTCTCCCATATGATGATTGTTCCTAAGGTGGACAATCCTGGGCAACTACCAAGGACCAAGACCCACATGTGGGAAGAATTCTTCCCTGAGCAACGTACAACAGCATTGGAATGATTTGCCACTTTCTCATTATTTGCATTCTTGTTGAATGTTCAGATTCACAAAGTGTGAATCCACATCTTCCTTGTATACAAGATTATCCAAAAGAAATAAAAATCTTTTGAAAACAAAAGCTGAAAGACTTGGTGCTAAGTTTCAAGTATGACTAAAATAAATACACCAGAGATATAGTTTAATAAAGAAAATTGCCATTTTCCTGTGATCATGTTTGTGTGCTCTCAGAACAGATCTAAAAATGAATTAGCTTTGAGTATACATATTGCAAAACTCAGAGATACCAGAATAATCAAAGTAATAATGATATCCTAATGCCTTGCTTGCTTGGAACTCAGCTCTGCTTCTGGGAATACAATTGATGGATGTATTGAAGTAGCCCAGATTTGCTCTGTCAGGCATTGTAGTAAAAAGTCAAAGTGACCTCAAAAATATTTGTTTTCTGTTCAGAAACACAAATGGAAAAGTCTGCCATAGCCTATCGTTACAATGGCTATTCTTAAGGAATTTAAGTTCAAAGAATTTAATTTTTAAGTGCATTTTGCTCTACAAGATACAAAATAATAATAGCACTTGTATTAAACTAGCCACCACCCTGACAAAGTGTTCATGTTCTTTACAAAATATTAACAGTGATGGTTTAAACATAACAGCCTTCCTCAAAGGCCTCTCATTGGCTCTTTGGCAATAGTGAAGTTCCAAATTGTAGGTTGTCCAAATACCACTCTTCCTCTTTGCAAATGAATCCTCTGATTTCAGCAGAAAATAATTCCCCTCTCCAGACTATGATTTCATATTTTCACTAATGCACTTGTTCAATATCCTTCTGTTTTCTGGTGTTATATATTTTAACATAAGGATTTTAGCATATCATACCCATTTAAAATATGTATTAATTATTTATATTTATGTGTTATATGTGCATGGATATGCGAATTTATGTGCACCATGTGTGTGCATGTGCATAGAGAGGTGGAAGGACATTAAGTCCCCTAGGACTAGATTAAGAGGCAGTGTGGGCAGCCTGATATGGGTGATAGAAACCAAATTCAAATCCTCTGTAAGAGCAGTGACTATTCTTGAGAGATGCTGGACTGTCTCCCAGATTCTACCTTAGCATATTTTTTATTAATTAAGAAATTTATTTATTTATTAATTTTACATCCTGGTGACAGATCCCTTACCCTCCTCTCCTCACTGTCCCACCCAGTAAATCACTTGCCTCATACCCCACCTCCACTTCTCCTCAGAGAAGAGAAAGCCCCCCTTGTGTATCACCCTGCCCTGCCAGGGACATCAAATCTCATCAGGACTAAGCACATCCTCTCCTACTGAGGCCCAACTAGGCAGTCCAGCTAGGGGAAGAGTTTCCCATTGTGGGCAACAGAGTCAGAGATGGCCTCTGCTCCAATTGTTAGAGAACCCACATGAAACTAAGCTTCAGATCTGCTACAAATGTATAGTGGGCCTAGGTCCAGCCCCTACATGCTCTTTGGTTAGTGGTTCATATTCTGTGAGGTCCCATGAGCCTAGGTTAGTTGGCTCTGTGGGTCCTGTGTTGTCCTTCATTCCTCAAAGCTTGTTCAATCCTATCCCTGACTCTTGCATAGTTCTTTCAGAGCTTAGCCTGATTTTTGGATGTGAGTCTCTGCATCTGTTTTCATCCATTGTTAGATGAAGCCTGTCAGGCACAATTAGGCTAGGCTCCTGTCTATAAGCATAGCAGAGTAATTAGTAGTGTCAGGGGTTGGCTCTCTCTCTCTCTCTCTCTTTCTCTCTCTCTCTCTCTCTCTCTCTCTCTCTCTCTCTCTCTCATCGGATGCTCCAGTCATTGGTTGGTCATTCTATAGATCTGTGTTCCATCTTTATCTACACAAGGCTATATGTAGACATTGAGCATCTTGTAGGCAGGACAAATTTTGGATTGAAGACTTCATGAGTAGTGGATGTTCCCCTCCCTCCACTGGAAGTCCTACCTGGTTATAGGAAGTGACTACTTCAGTCTCCATATTCACAGCTGCAAGGAGTCTCCTCTAGGGCCATCATTGTAGACTCCAGGAAGCTTCCTCTGTCTCAGGTCTCCAGCTAGTCCCAGAGATACCACTTACTGGTTTCCATTCTCTCTCTTCTCTCTTCTCTCTTCTCTCTTCTCTCTTCTCTCTTCTCTCTTCTCTCTTCTCCCTTCTCCCTTCTCCCTTCTCCCTTCTCCCTTCTCCCTTCTCTCTCTCTCTCTCTCTCTCTCTCTCTCTCTCTCTCTCTCTCTTTCTCTCTCTCTCTCTCTCTCTCCTCTTCCAACCCTCTCTCGTCCTATCTGATATTCATTCCTGGTTCTTCCTCAACTCATTTTTATGGGAAGGTGAGCAAACTTGAACTTCTACTTTGTGGCCATTTTGAAGCATAATTACTTAAATGATGTAAACTAAACCATATATTTTAGATTTGTTTTATGAGGTCAAACAGATTTGTTCTTGTCATCTGCATTCATGATTTGAGATGAAGAATGTCCTCTTATCCTTTCTTTCCTTATTCAAGGGCTATTACTTCTATTTTTCTTTAGTCTCTATTCTATAGCAGATGATTTGCCCATACAGACATTGGGCATTAACAACTTTTTGTACAAGATGAATGCTATGTGTAGACATGTGCTCTGTAACTTGCAGGATATTTAGTCACTTAATTTCCACTAGATTCAAGTGGCATTGATCCAGCTGTGACAAACAATCAAAATTATTTTCAGTCCTTGGCAAATTCTGGGGGGATACAGTTATCCCTACCATGGCTTTATGAGTGTGCTACAAAATTACTCATTTGAAAGAAGCTCTGAAGATCAGTAAGATTAAAAAAGTATTAGTCCACATTTAAGATTAAAATATTAAGGCCCAAGGGTTTCTAAGAAATCTATTAACTAATTTTATAAGCAAAATTCAATAAGGGAATTAATGAGTGGAAAGATTACAAACAATAATTAATAATTGGTCATTTCTAAACCCAATTAAAGAACCCAGACAGAAGAACAGGACAGAAAAAGAAAATAAACAAGACCATAGGCCTACAAAAACTATGAGACATCTGTGTCTTACTTCACCAACCACCAGCATTCACTACTCAAGAGTACTTGGAACATTCATTCAAATGATCCACATGCTACACTTCAAAAAAAAATCTAGTGCATTTTAAAAAGAATAATGCAAGATCATCTGACCACAAGGGAATGAAATTGTTATAGAAAATGAAAACAGAAAAAAAATTGAAGACGAGATAAATGAAAATTGAATGCTGTACACAAACAGCAAATAAAAGGTCATGATAAATAAATAAAAGTACTCTGAGATCACAAAATTAAAAAGACAAAACGTGAAATAGAAAGTATTTGTAGCTAAAGTAGAGGTTAGAAAGAACTCTCTGGATGTGACAGTGTAGAAAAAGGAACTATGTCTAAATTTCAGTACCTAAAAAAACTGAAGAAGCAGGGTAATTTAATCTTGTATCAAGATAATAAAAGCCAAGAAAATAATCAGAAATCTAAGAAACAGTAGGGTTTTTAATCAAATTAAAATTTATTAAACTTTAGCTAGATTGACACATGTGAACACTTGACAGAAATACAGGGAATTCAAATAACTAGAATGGTAACTATCATCACAAGTCAAGATAACATTGCTTGTGATGATTTCTGTTGATTTGTTATTTGATTGTTGATGATTATGATATTTGCTTGGATTGAGAATCCTGGGATTAGTGAATGAGTTAGATCTCATGGTGTGCCTGTAAGGATACTTCATGGACTCCATTGAGTAACTTTGTTGGAAGGTGAGCTGTGCACAGACAGCCTGGTCCCAGGTAGAACACCGACTTTGAACCCTGGCAGCCTAGCAGGCAGGGCTTCCAACTATGTGGGATGGAAGGAATTTGGTCACGCCCCCTGGGCCCCGGGGCCCCTGTCACAGTTACAACCCCCACAGCCCACTGCAGGAGAGGTATGTGGCTATCAGTTATATAGGAGAAGCATCAAGCCTTCCCACATGTAAATAAGGTTTCCCCAAGCTCTCAGTCCAAGCCAATGAGAAGTACCTACTATCAAACCCTGAATCACCCCCAAAACTGTATAGGGCGACTGGGTAACCAAGAAGGGAGCACAGTCAAGACTGAGGTGGAACCAGCTGTGGTGGAAGCAACTTCTCTGCCTGCTCTCCCCAGCCTTCCCCCTCCAGAGCCCTCGCACCTGGCCAGGCCTCTTCCCCACATAGCTTCTCTCAGGCATCTGGGCAAAGGGATGCAACGGTTTGCAATCTCATTACTACTGATCGTATAGAAATGGAATGGACAGAAATTAGACAATATGGAACAATTCTTAGAAAAGAAGAAATTATTAAAAATAACCTATGAAAAAATAGTCTCTGAATGAACTCTTGATAAATGAAGAGAACAATTTTAATCAGCCGTAGCACGTCAAACACAGATGATATATTTGAAAAAAGAAAAGAAACTACTTTGAAAATTAACACAAATTCTTCACAAACTTTCAGACTGTTCTTGTAGAGCACAACAGCGCAAAAGTCAAGGTTATGATGAGAACGTGGAATAGATGAAGAATTCTGAGTGTGCAGGGAAAAATCCATGGAACATTGTTGCAAGGTATTTCCCATCCATTCACATCGAGGCAGGGAGAGGCCAGTGATTGGAGGCGAGAGAGGAGGAGGAGGAGGAGCTGAGAGAAGGAGGGGCAGAGAGAGAGGGTGCCTGGGAGCTGCACAAGTTAGTGGAGGAGGAGATGCACAGATCCGGATGGCGTCAGATGTGTTTCTGGTGTGCTGAGAGGTTAGAAATATTGGGATAAAACTTTATCATTGTAATTTGGCATTGTGTAATTGGGAGTTTCATATGCATAAATATATTTAGTTAACTATTCATGTTTAAGACTCATGCTTTGCCAGATACTTGGAAGGGGTGAGTACTGGGCAGGAGAGAGAGACCCACTGGGACTTGGAGCAGAGGCCTGGCAGGGCGGTACTATATTTTAATCATTTCCCACTACAGAACATTACCAAACTGAATCCAGAAAAAAAAAAGGAATAGAATTAGAAATTAGGACAAGGTAATATTGATCCTTTTTCTTCAAAGTTATATTAATATTCAAAAGTTAGTTAATGCTATATGTCACACCACTTATAGAACAAGAAAAATCAGGTACTCATTTTGGTACCTGCATATGGAGCAAAAGGGGATTTTTCATGGGTGGGGGACCAGGAAAGGGGACAACATTTGAAATGTAAATAAAGAATATATCTAATAGTAATTTAAAAAAGAACCCGCATACACTGTCTCACGATGAAAATGTTTGGCAAGCTAAGCATAGGAAGAAACTGTCACATGAAGAACAAACATCTACAGAAAAACTCACAAACGAGAACTGTGCTTCATGGTGAAAGACTGTGTTTTCCCCTAGGGCTAGAAACAATTCAAAAATATATTTGGCATTTGTCAAAAAATGCCCTTAGGAAAGCAGTGCTGTGTGCAGTAAACATACTCAAATAGAAGTAAATAAGTACTGAACTTACATATGGAAGCTGTGAAACACTGTTTGAAAAATTAAATAAGATCGAAATGAGCAGGTAGCTATCACACGTCTTCACATTAGAAGATTTCAGGATACTAGTGCTATCAGTCTGATTTACAAATGTACAAGAATATGTGTCTGAATTCCATATGACAACTTCATAAAAATTAGCAAGCTAATATTCAAGGTCATGGAATTATGATGGATCACACATAGCAAAAGATATTAAAGCACACTCACACTTCCAATTTCACAAAAATTCAGTAAAAAGCAATGATGGTCAAGACAGTGTATTAATCATAAATTATAGGTGTGTGTGTGTGTGTGTGTGTGTGTGTTTGTGAGAGAGAGAGAGAGAGAGAGAGAGAGAGAGATTAGACACACACACACACACTTTGTTCATCTTCATTAGGGTTACATCATAACATAGAGGTTAAACATTTTAACCACTGTTGATAATGGTATTATTAAAAACATACAAACCAATGTATGTAATCTTGTGTATAGATGTCTCTTTACTTCCTTGCCATCTTTCAGCTGCCAGACTCTCTTTTCTAAGTTTACAGAGGAAAAGAAAATGTTGCATGAAAATATATTCCCATGTTGTTTTAATCGTTTTTTCATTAATTGATGTATTTATTTTACATTGCAACCCCCTCCTCTCTCACCTCTCTCTTCTCCCAATCCCACCCTCCCGTCTCCCTTTGCCCATTCTCCCTGCCCTCTCCCCAGTACCAACCCAATATGCCCTGACATACCAAGTATCATCCCATCGAGGCCAGACAAGGCAGTCCAGCTAGAGGAAAAGAATCCAAAAGAAGCTAACAGAGCCTAAGACAGAGACAGCCCCTGCTCTACTTGTTGGGAGACCCCCATGAAGTTCAAGCTTCACATCTGCTCTAGGGGGGCCTAGGACAAGTCTGCGGTGCTCTTTGCTTGCTGGCTCCGTTTCTGTGAGTCACCATGGGGCCAGATTTGTTGGTTCTGTAGGTCTTCTTATGGTGTCCCAGAGCCCTCCAGCTCCCTCAATACTTCCCCTGACTCTTCCATAAGACTCCCTAATGTTTGGCTGTGGGTCTCTAGATCTGTAGCTGATGGATTAAGCCTCAGATGACTGTTGGGCTAGGCTTCTGTCTGCAAGCAAAGTAGAATATCAGGAATAGTCTCAAGGGTTGGCTCTCTCCCTTTGGGCCAGTCACTGGTTGGTCATTTCCTAGATCTCTGTTCCATTTCCATCCCTGAATATCTTGTAGGCCGGGAAAATTTTAGGTTGAGAGTTTTGTGGTTGGATTGGTGTCCCTCTCCCTCCACTGGCTCTCCCGATGGGCTACAGCAAGTAGCCATTTGAGTCTCTATATGTCAAGCTTCCAGGAATTTCAGTTAGGCTCACCCCTAGACTGCTAGGAACGTTCCCTGTTTCAGGTCTCCAATTTGTTCCAGGATGCCCCTCCTCTGATTTCTCTTTTTTTCTCCAAGCCCTCTCAACCACCACCCATGCTACCACAACACCTGATCCCCCACCCTTGGGCTCCTCCACATCCCCTCTCCCACCCAGTTCCCAGTCTCCATCCATTTCCAATGTCTACTTTATTTCCTTCTGTGAGTGAGAATCAAACATCCTCCCTTTGACCCTCCTTATTACTTAAGTTCTTTGGGTCTGTGAACTGTACTTTATCTTTAAGATGTACTGCGTCTTTATCCTGTACTTTATGGCTAATATCCACTTACAACTGAGTGCATACCATGTGTGTCTTTCTAGGTTTGTGTTACCTCACTCAGGATAAAATTTTGAGTTGTTCCTTTTTCATAAATATCTGTAGGTTTGGAAATTTTTAAGGTATTTAATATATTTTAAACAATAATGTCTCTGAATATGTCACTACTGTTTTTATCCTTAAGGCTTAAAGACATTATTGGGTCAGATAATTCAGCAAATAATCTTCCATGCTTTTACAATAATGTTTTTTTTACTTGGAATATGATTTTCCCTACTGAGACAGGAACAAATGCCTATGTAGCCTAGATGCACCACTGGCAAAATATTAAAAAAAAAATAACAAAATAACAAAAAATGATTCAACCAAGATTACTTTACTAAACAAGTTAGTATATTGAGATTAACAGTCTGGATAAGAGGATTCTAACAGAAAGTAGTAGGACTCAAAGATAACACTGAAAAAATATTGACCACCTAGTTGTGAGATTTGCTTAGGCCTATGATAGTGAGTGGAGGCCCCATGATGGAGTGGTACTCAATGGGAGCTTCCCCTACTTTGAGGAGAAGTTGAAGAGAGAGAATGAGTCCTGGGGTGGAGGTGGGTGGGAGGAGGAGAGGGGCAGGGATTTGTAAGGGTGGGATTAGGAAGATTGGAGGGATGGGGGCAGAGGCTGTGATCAGGATGTAATGTGAATTAATTAATTAATAAGTTTTTTAAAAGAAGTAAAAACAAAGTTAAAAATAAAAAAGCCAGCCTGAAAGATAACAGCATCCCTTGATCCCTTGTGACCATATATACCATTTATGTAAGCAAGGCCTGTGTCAAGACAAATGAGATTTGTGCCCCATCCTCCAAGGTCCTCACTGCTTATAAAACCCTAGGTGAGAGACTTGTGAATCTTCTACGTTTCAAGAACTTCCGAAAGCTTTTTATGAGTTATTTCTTTCCTTGTGTTGTCTGTTTCCTGAGACTTAAGGAGGCCTCCTGAAGATGGAATGCTTCAATGTGGAGGAAATGTTTGGTTATAAGTGAATTAATTTTCTTTCTCTCAAAAGTGAAACTTATTTGTTATTTTTGTCTCAATTATGCAAAGATTGTGTGACAATGAACTGGTAATTTTAATTCTTTACACAGAAAGCGGATGGACAGACAGATGACAAGGATATGGTATGTAGGAAGAAAGGCAGATCCGGTTAGTTCTCTGCCTGCCTATTCTACATTTAAATATTTTTTTTTATTAAATTTAGGACAACTTTTTACCCAAAACTCTTTTTTACCCCCTCTGTGCTTTTTATTCTGTAATTATTATCATTATGCATTTGTACTTATAAATTAATGAACCTAACATTCTGATTTCATTTTGTGTTGCATGTATGTGTATGTGACCACTTAGGAATGAATCACACCTACCAGAGGACTTTGTCTCTAGAAACACCAATTCTTTCTCTCCCAGTACCCAAAGCTTGTAGCTCTGCATGTAACGTTGATTCTTTGAAAATTTTCCCCGTCCATATGAATAGGTCAACTAGTGGTCTTATCATTTTTATGGCTTGTTTAGAGAATCATATTGTTGAAAGTCCATGGGTGCAGCTTCTATATCATGCACAGAAGATACTAATTTTCAGCAATGTAATAATCCTCTGGTTTATAAAAATCTTTCTTCCCCCTATCTCACAATGTTCCTGGAAAATTAGAGGTAGAGATTGTGCCCCAGATACATCAAGAAACAGTCATAAGATCATCTAATCTGCAACCTTGATTCCATTTACAGCATCAATACCCTCTTCCCATGTGAAGTAAAATCTGCACCAATTCTGGGTGAGTAGGGAGACGTTTTCAGAGAATATTTTGCATGTCCTAGCTGGCAAATGACAAAAGGTCTATGTCTGATGGAGGCAAGGAGAATACAGAATAGTGTAAAAGGCAATGAAGAAGTCAGTGGTAATTGACTTGTCTGAGTGCTATAGGAGAGAAAGCAAGCGTGACCATCAATGAGCTTTCTGAGGTAGGTGAAGTTAAGGACATATTGAAACTGTGTACAAGTGGCAGATTCAGAAGAAAGAAATGAGTTAGTATGTGTGGACAGATTTCTCAAAACTTTTCTGTAGGAAATGAGGGAAAATCATCTCTTGAAAACTAGGTGTAGGTATGATGTCTTTGGGTGTTTAGGAAAAAATTTTAAAAATGGGTAAATAGGACCCTGAATTTTAGACACCGAAAATATGACCTTAAATGTCTGTGGCTTACTTGATCAAAGGACAAAGGTTTTTGTGCTTTTGCAATTGTCACAGGCAAAAGAAGGAAGCTCTGGAGTGAAGAACATGCACAATAAGTTTGACTGAGGGGTTCAAGCATATACACTCACCCAGAAGATGCATCGTAACAGTTTTCAGAGTCTCTAAACCATATACCAAAGTGCACTCTGTCATAAGAAGAAAAGCACTCTGCCCCTAGGAATATCAAAATAATAAATGGACATTTAAGCTCAGAGTTAACATTTCTTTACCAAAATATTAAATTTTAATTATATGGCTTTTGTATTTATGTTGTATATGCCCACATCTTTTCAACTGTCCCAAGAGCAAGAAGAGGGTGTCAGATTGCCTGGGGCTGGAGTGAGGCAGTTGTGAGTTCCCAAAAGGGTGCTGGGAACTGAACTCAGGAACTCTGTAAGAATAGCATATATTTGTAACTGCTGAGTGATATTTTCATTTCCATGTTTCTTAAAAAACTCTTAAAAAATTGAAAAATGGTGAACCTGTAATCAAAAAAAAATTACGGTTATTTTTCAAACCAACTTTACAATCACCAACTGTAAAAGTAACATTTATTCACCTGATGTAATTGTCTTGTAGGTGTACTGCCTCTATCTGCTAACCTAAGTCTGGTTATGGCTGCCTCAAGGTTTTGAGAAATCTAATGTAGGCCTAGAATGTTTCCAACGCTGAGACTTACTGCTGAATAAGCTCATCCTTTCTAGTTTTTTTTTATTTTGTTTTGTTTTGTTTTGTTGGGGTTTTTTGTTTGTTTGTTTGTTTGTTTTTGTTTTTCTGAACTCTGGCTGGCTGGTTCGACTCATATGTTCTGACTCAAACTCTTCTCCAAGCTGACTGACTCACTCAGGTTTCTCTCTGCTTCTCACTGAATTGCTCTGCTTGGCCTCAAACTAACTCTGGCAATGTGTTCTAACCTGCAGGTTCCTTCTTATTCTCTGGCTTCAAATGCCTCTGCTGACCTGCATTGAACAGCACAAACTGATGAACAAACTCAACTCCACTGTACTGACTCCCAACTGAGTCACTCTCTGACTCAGCTCCACTGAACTGAATTCACTAACCTCCCAGAGGGACTTTCTCTGTCAATTCAAGCCTTCCTGGAGGCCTTTTCACTAGGGCACAACTGATCACCACCTCCAGCAGCCCTCAGTGACTGTTTGGATTATTGTTCAACTATACTGTAAAATTTATTTACTTTTCTTCCATTCAGTGATTTTCCTCTCCTTTATAAATATTCCCTACATTTGGGGAAAGAACTATTTACATCTGATCAAAAGACATTCACTCAAAGGAACCCAAATTACATGTTGGGGCTCTACAATAAAAAAAAAAAATTCTTAGCTTTAAAACAAAGCAAAAGAATGAGAGGGGGAAAAAAAAAACTTCCAGCAAGAATCCCTTAGCTTTAAAACAAAGTAAAAGTGTGAGTAAAAAAAAAAAAAAAAAAAAAAAAAAAAAAAAAGCCCTCCAGCATCACTAACTTTTTGTAAGTCATGGAATCTTTTGGAAGTTGTTTCTGCAGCCTGGGTCACTAATTGGGTACTCTACTACTCTGCAAACAGAATCAAAATGTGATAAGCTAATGAGATACCAGAAAACTCGGTTGAAGTATTTAATTCTTCCTGAGACCCAGTACTGTTATTTAAAATTGTACATACCGACAAATTCTAATGTTGATATTCTTTTAAAATTATTTTCCTAACCCGGGCAGTGGTGATGCATGCCTTTAATCCCAGCACTTGGGAGGCAGAGGCAGGCATAAATAACCTAATGTTGTTTCATGCTGAGATCAATACAATCATAGGCATCACAAGAGGGTAATGATAGAGACACAGACTCTGGGTTCACTTCAAGAATGAACAGTCTTTATTTTTCTAACTGCTATTTATGTGTTGTGGCTAATAGAGATAGCATTGCAAGCAGAGATGGATCAAGCAGTGTCTTTTTTTTTCCATTTTTATTTTCTATATTCTATGTTTACATTCCAAAGGCTTTCCCCTTTCCCAGTTCCCCCCCCACCATACGTCCCATAATTCCTCTCCCCCTCAACTATTCCCCAATCATTCCCACCCCCCACCCCCCGCGATTTCTCTGTTCTGGGTCTATAAAACTGAATCCAATCTTTACAGGCCCAGGGTCCTCTCCTTTCTTCTTCTTGGGAATCATTTGACTTGCTAATTGTGCCTTGAGTATTTAGGGTTTCTGGGCTCATTAATATCCACTTATCAGTGATTGCATTTCATGTGTATTCTTTTGTGATTAGGTTAACTCACTTAGGATGATATTTTCCAGATCTAACCATTTACCTACAAATTGCATGAATTCATTATTTTTAATTGCTGAGTAGTATTCCATTGTATAAATATACCACATTTTCTGTATCCATTCCTCCTTTGAGGGATATTTGGGCTCCTTCCAATTTCTGGCTATTATAAACAAGTCAAGCAGTGTCTTTGACCTCTTGATCTAAGTTTTTCCTTCTGCACTTCCCTGCCCTGGCTTTGTTTTATCTAGGACATACCTCCTAGGCTTTATCTCATGTGTGGACTTTTCTACATTCATAGGACCACATCTGGATCATGATTTGTGCTTGATAAAGGAACTGCAGAGCAGTTAAACATAAAAACCAAAATATTTGAAGCTTGAATCTATATGAGATAGAACACATGTTAGACTTTCTAGTTCTAAGTTATCACACTAAGCATACATTTTGTGGCTCTAACCATTTATTTGAAAAGTTTATGATTTTATTTTTCTTTGCAGATAAGTAATATTGCTTGTGTATTATGTGTAACATTTTTCTTAGTTGCTCATAATTGAAGAGTTGGGTTCCACGATTCCTTAGAACTGCACATTTGACATGTATGCTAATAAGGGTACATGTCTATATTATGAGAATAACTTATAATTTCTAAAAGAAATATTGATTGTCCTATTAAGTGAAAAAATGTGAACTATTGATTTTGGCTTAAAAGTTCAACAAAATTCTCTTTGTTGAGTACTGAAGAAATAAAACAATCCTCTACAATATCAGCAGTTACAGCTGTGGCCCTACAGCAACTTGCACATAGAAAAGCACATACACAATGACCAGATGCATCAAAAACTGACAATAATGTCAATGTAAAACACTAAACAGTGTCCTGCAGAATCAAAGCTTCAACCCATAGTCCCCTTTTAATTCACAAATGCAAAAATTATCAAAACTAGGAAGGCCCTGGGAGAGTATCCAGGATTGATTGTACAGATCCCCATGCATAGTCCTTACTAGCTGCATGTGATCCCTCACACCTAGACTAAGGCCATTTCACAGGCCTCTTACCCCTCACCACCTACATGATACTTTTCAGACCTGCTCTATTGCTGCAATGTTTATTGTTTGTAAAAAAAAAAAAACAAATACCATTAAACACCTTTTACAATAATACATTTACTCCTGAAGTTAATATAATTTTCTGTAATTTTTGCGAAATTTTATTTTTCCCATTAATTCATTTATTTATTCACTTTACATCCCAATCACAGTCCCCACTCCTCCCAGTGCTCCAGCAGATGGCCTTACCTCCATACCTACCTCACCTTCACCTCTCCGAAGAGGAAGGTACCCCCTGGGTACCAACCCGCAGTGGCACCTCAGGTCACTACAGGATTAGATACATCCTTTCAAACTGAAGACAGAAAAGACAGCCAAGTTAGGGAAACAGGATCCACAGGCAGACACAGAATAAGGGTAAGCCCTCCTCCCACCAGCTATGGGGGTACCCACAGGAATAACAAGCTACACATCTGCTCCATATGTGCAGGGGGCCTAGTTACAGTCCGTGTGTATTCTTTGGTTGGTGGTTCAATCCTTGCAAGTGCCTGACACTGCATCTTAGTTGACAGTGTTTGTCTTCTTGTGTATTCTCTTCCCCCAACTCTTCCAGAAGACATTTGGAGCTCCATCTAATGTTTGGTTGTGGGTCTACACATCTTTTGGATCAGGTGTTGGATGGAGCCTCTCAGAAGACAGTTATAGTAGTCTCCTGTCTTCAAGCATAACAGAGTATCACTAATAGTGTCAAGGATTCTTGTCCATGGGATGGATCTCAAGGTGGGCTAGTCCTCAGTCTCTGTTCCATTTTTATCCCTGCATTCCTTGTAAACAGGACAAATTTGGGGTCTAAGGTTTTGTTTTGTTTGTTTGGCTCTCTTATCCCTCCACTGGGAGTCCTGTGTGGTTCCAGGAGGTAGCCAATTCAGGCTTCATACTCCCCACTGCTAGGAGTCTCAGCTAGACTCATACTTATAGACTCCCTGGAGCATCTTTCCTCCCAGGTCTCTGGCAAGTCCTAGAGATGCCCCCACCCAGCTCCAGCTAATGTAGCCCTTGAGGAGCCAATTACCATTCAGTCTCCTGGCCCTCTTTCCTTGGTTTTCCCTATACCTGATTCCCCCACCCCATTACCCGCTCCATCCTACCCAGTTTCCTCCCTCCATCTACCTCTGATTGCAATTTTATTTCACCTTTTGAGTAAGATTTAACCTTCTCCCTGGGGCTCTTCTTGTTATTTAGATTCTTTGGGTCTGTGGATTGTAGCATGAGTATCCTGTAAGTACTTTATGGTTAATTGGCAAATCATAATTATATATTTCTATGGATGTTTGGGCCCATTTTCTCCAGCTATAATAGAATGCCTGAGCCTTGGAAATAAAATATGTAACACTGGAGCTTACTTTTCCTCCCCGTTAGTTGTCTCACAGCTATAATGCACATGTGGTACTAGGTATTGCCCCTAGGATCTCATGATTACTAAACACAGGTACTACCACTGACAGGTATAATCTGTTTTGCAATTGTATTTTGTTACTGTTTTTAAAATAATAAAATGCATTAACCTACACAACACAGAGTTATTTTTTAAATAATATTGGCTAACATAATGCATGCAAGATTAAAGAGATGAAATGGTTTCCTTACAATAGGCTATATAGATTTTTTTCAGGAGGGCCAAGAAACATCAATATAGGTTCACCTTTACATTTCAAATCTTAACAAAAATTTTGACATAGTGAAAAGCTTGGTGAAGATACTTTCATGTAAAAATTTAAGTCAAAGTCTGAGATCTGTTGGGGATCCTGAAGAGGGATAAGAGATGATGTATATTTGAATGTCAGATATAGAGAAGCCAATTTTATTATGATTCTACAGAGGTTCAGTCAGGCAGGTCAGGGTTAAAGCAATCTTCTTGTTCCTGGTTTGAGCAAGCAGGCTCCCTTTGCGGATGCATCCTGTTAGTTTGCATAAATTACTTCAGCCTGGCTACATAGTAACACCTTGGCTCCTCAGCTGGCTCTGCTGCTTCTAGAAGATGTTATGGATTAAGCTGTCTTTTGGCCAGATATTAATAAAGCTCTCCTCAGCACCTCACAAGTGATTAATGAGATGAAAAGATAAAATGACCCACCTGTACCGCAGCGCACAAATGGAATTAATGAGAGAGACAAAGACTGAGACAGAGACAGCAACAGAGGGACAGAGACAGAGAGACAGAGAGACAGAGATACAGAGACAGAGGCAGAGGCAGAGAGACAAAGTATCTCCTACAATTCTCCAGCTGCTTTGGTGCACTCTTCAAGGCAGATCAGCTGCCTGTTTGGGCTGAGATCTTAATGGTGCTATCTGCACATAAGTTTGTGCCTTCTCATTACTGTGCCAGCAACAACCAATTTAAAAGAAATTATTTATCCCTAAAATAATTTTCATAAACACCAAAAACAATTACCTGACTGTAGAACTCTAATCTTTGGAGGGACAAAAGTCTTATCCTCAACTACTACATAGTTATGCAAAAGAAATCCACACCATTCCTTCTTTAAAGGAAGACTCTTGATGTAGAAGATTAACAGGCCATACTAGGAGACAGATATTAACATTTTGTTATTTGAATTTCTTGTGAATTTTTATTTTCCAAGAAGACAGTGAGTGCTCATGGTGTGAGTCAGAACAGGAGCACAGCCCAAATGGAAATAATGTTTTCATGTTTCATGTTCCAGATTATATGGCTAAGGAGTCTGCGCACAAGGAAAGCATGCATGTCTCCTCATACTATGTTGACTCAGACAGTCTCCCTTTGACTCTAATACACAGACTCCATTCTAATTTTGTTTCTGTTGTGATAAACATCATGACAAAAATCAACTTGAGAAATAAACGATATATTTTATTCTAAAAATTCACAGTCTATCACTGATGGACAGCAAGACAGGAACTCAAGACAGAAGCTTGAGGAAGAAGCCATCAGAGAAACATTGCTTACTGCTTATTGTGTATTATGACCTCCTTCTGCTCACCTATCTTCTTATACAGTGGAGAACCAGGGGAGGTACTGCCCATACAGTGCCTTCAATTAGTAATCAGGAAAATGTCCCTGAATATATATACCAACAAGAATAAATGTAACTGTTCTTTTGGGGTGTGTGTGTGTGTGTGTGTGTGTGTGTGTGAGAGAGAGAGAGAGAGAGAGAGAGAGAGAGAGAGAGAGAGAAGCCATTAGAACTATCATAAAATGGACAGATTTCCAAAAGAGAGCTTACTTTATCTGGGTCACCTCAATATACAGTCACCTTGTGATAACCCAGATCCTAGTTACATTATTAAAACTTGCATTTTACGACATGGAGGCGCTCCCCTCCACCATCTTTGCACCTAGATGGACAGGACAGGCAACAAAAGGTACACAGAGAAATTCCAAGTTTAACATCGATTGGGACATAGCCCGCGGGGCTTCTGTCTGTGCCCAAGACCTGGGCAGCTCTGTGGGTTGTCTTTGTGCTAGCCTTGTCATTAGTCGTTTGCCCTGCAGAGTGATCAGCACCTGGAAGGAGTTCTCCCAGCCTCCACCATCTTAGCTCCCAAACGGACCAGACAGACAACACCAGGTACACAGAGACAACCCTGAGTATAACATTGCTTGGGGCAAGGCACCCAAGAGTAGGGCAGCCCATCAGCAATATGTGCCAGGGGAACCCAGTCATCCAGAGGAGTAGAAGTAACCTTACAGGCTCACAGGAGGTTCAAGCACCAGACAGTAACAAGAGGACCAACTAACACCAGAGATAACCAGATGGCAAAAGGCAAATGTAGAAATGTTACTAACAGAAATCAAGGCAATATGGCAGCATCTGGAACCAATTCTCCAACAACAGTGAGTCCTGGATACCCCAACAAACCAGAGAAACAAGATTTGGATTTAAAATCACTGGTCATGATACTGTTAGAGGAACACAAAAAGGACATAACTAAATCTCTTAAAGAAATACAGGAGAACATGAATCAAAAGGTAGAAGCCCTTACAAGGGAAACACAAAAATCATTTAAAGAAATTCAGGAGAATATGGGTCAACAGATAGAAGCTAATAGAGAGGAAATGCAAAATTCACTTAAAGAAATACCAGAGATCTTGGGTCAAAAGGCAGAAGTCATGAAAGAGGAAACACAAAAATCTCTTAAAGAATTACAGGAAAACACAAACACACAAGTGAGTGAAGGAACTGAACAAAGCCGTCCAGGATCTAAAAACAGAAGTAGAAACAACTAAGAAATCACAAAGGGAGACAAATTTGGAGATAGAAAACCTTGGAAAGAAATCAGGGGTCATAGATGCAAGTATCAACAACAGAATACAAGAGATAGAAGAAAGAATCTCATATGCCAAAGATACCACAAAAAGCATTGACTCAACAGTCAAAAAATGCAAAATGCAAAGAGCTTGTAACCCAAAACATCCAGGAAGTCCAGGACACAATAAGAAGACCAAACCTAAGGATTATAGGTATAGATGAGAGTGAAGATTTACAACTTAAAGGGCCAGCAAATATCTTCAACAAAATTATGGAAGAAAACTCCCCTTACCTAAAGAGGGAGATGCTCATGAGCATACAAGAAACCTACAGAACTCCAAGCAGACTGGACCCGAACAGAAATACCTCCCATCACATAATAATCAAAACCTCAACTGTACTAAACAAAGTAAGAATATTAAAGGCAGTAAGAGAAAAAGGCCATGTAACATATAAAGGAAGACCTATCAGAATTACATCAGACTTCTCACCAAAAATCATGAAAACTAGAAGATCCTGGGCAGATCTCATGCAGACTCTAAGAGAACACAAATGCCAGCCAAGACTACTATACCCAGCAAAACTCAATCAACATAGATGGAGAAACCAAGATATTCCATGATAAAACAAAATTTATACAATATCATTCCACAAAACCAGCCCTACAAAGGATAATAGGTGGAAAATGCCAATACGAGGAGAAAAACTATGCCCTAGAAAAAGCAAGATAATAACCTTCTATCATCAAACCCAAAAGAAAATAACCATTCAAACATAAAAGTAACATCAAAAATAACAGGAAGTAATAATCACTATTTCTTAATATCTCTTAACATCAGTGGACTCAATTCCCCAATAAAAAGACATAGGCTAACAGAATGGAACAGAATAAACAGAACCCTATATTTTGCTGCATACAGGAAACACACCTTAATGTCAAAGACAAACATTACCTCAGAGTAAAAGGCTGGAAAACAATTTTACAAGCAAATGGTCTCAGGAAACAAGCCAGAGTAGCCATTCTAATATCAGATAAAATTGACTTTCAGCCTAAAGTCATCAAAAGGGACACGGAAGGACACTTCTTATTGGACAAAGGAAAAATTCACCAAGAAGAATTCTCAATTCTGAAAATCTATGCTCCCTCATTCATAAAAGAAACTTTACTAAAGCTCAAAGAACACATTGCACCTAAAACAATAATTGTGGGTGACTTCAACACTTCACTCTCCTCAATGGACCAATCAGGAAAACAGAAACTAAAGAGGGACATAGTGAAACATAGTGAAACTAATTGAAGTTTTGGACCAATTGGATTTAATAGATAGATAGATAGATAGATAGATAGATAGATAGATAGATAGAAAGATAAATAGATAGATAGAACATTTCATCCTAGAGCAAAAGAATATACCTTATTCTCAGCATCTCATGGTACCTTCTCCAAAATCGACCATATAATTGGTCACAAGACAAACCTCAACAAATATAAGATCGAACTAATCCCATGCCTCCTATCAGGTAACTATGGAGTAAGCGTGGTCTTCAATAGCAACAAAAACAACAGAAAGTCCACATACACATGGAAGCTGAACAATACTCTACTCAATGAGACCTTGGTCAAGGAAGAAATAAAGAAAGAAATCAAAGACTTTTTAGAATTTAATGAAAATGAAGGCACATCATACCAAATTTTATGAGACACAATGAAAGCAGTGCTAGAGGAAAACTCATAGCCCTGTGTGCCTCAAAAAAGAATCTGGAGAGAGCATACACTAGCAGCTTAACGGCACACCTTAAAGCCCTAGAATCACAAGAATCTAATTCACCCAAGAGGAGTAGAAAACAGGAAATCAACAAACTCAGGGCTGAAATCAATTAATTAGAAACAAAAAGAACCATACAAAGAATCAACAAAACCAGGAGCTGGTTCTTTGAGAAAATAAAGAAGATAGATAAACCCTTAGCCAGAATAATCAGAGGGCACAGAGACAGTAAACAAACTAATAAAATTAGAGATGAAAAGGGATATATAGCAGAAACTGAGGAAATTCAAAAAATCATCAGATCCCACTACAAAAACCTATACTCAACACAACTGGAGAATCTGGAGGAAATGGAAATTTTCCTAGACAGATACCAAATAATAAAATTAAATCAGGATCAAATATATCATCTAAACAGTCCCATAACCCCTAAAGAAATAGAAGTAGTCATTGAAAGTCTTCGAACAAAAAAAACAAACAAACAAACAAAACAAAAAACAAAAAAACAAACAACAACAACAAAAAAAAAAAAACCAGGACCAGATGGTTTTAGTGCAGAATTCTATTAGATATTCAAAGAAGACCTAGCATCAATACACTGTAAACTTTTCCACAAAATAGAAACAGAAGGAACACTACCCAGCTCGTTCTATGAAACCATAATTATGTTGATACCAAAAGATCCGACAAAGAAAGAGAACTTTAGACCAATTTCCCTAATGAATATCGATGCAAAAATACTCAATAAAATTCTTGCCAACCAAATCCAAGAGCACATCAAAATGATCGTTCACCATGATCAAGTAGGCTTCATCCCAGGGATGATTCAATATATGGAAATCCATCAATGCAATCCACTATATAAACAAACTAAAAGAAAAAAAAACCACACGGTCGTTTCATTAGAAGCTGAAAAAGCTTTTGACAATATTCAGCATCCTTTTATGCTAAAAGTCTCGGAAAGAACAGGAATTCAAGGCCCATACCTAAACATAGTAAAAGCCTTATACAGCAAACCAGTAGCCAACATCAAACTAAATGGAGAGAAACTTGAAGCAATCCCACTAAAATCAGGGACTAGACAAGGCTGCCCCCCTCTCCATATCTTTTCAATATAGTACTTGAAATTGTAGCTAGAGCAATTAGACAACATAAGGAGGTCAAAGGGATACAAATTGGAAAGGAAGAAGTCAAACTATCACTATTTGCAGATGATATGATAGTATACTTAAGTGACCCAAAAAACTCCACCAAAGAACTCCTATAGCTGATAAACAACTTCAGCAAATGGCTGGTTATAAAATCAACTCAAGCAAATCAGTAGCCTTCCTATACACAAAGAATAAGCAGGGTGAGAAAGAAATTAGAGAATTGACACCCTTTACAATAGCCACAAACAATATAAGGAATATTGGGATGACTCTAACTGAACAAGTGAAAGATCTGTATGAGAAGAACTTCAGGTCTCTGAAGAAGGTAATTGAAGACCTCAGAAAATGGAAAAATCTTCCATGCTCATGGATTGGCAGGACCAATATAGTAAAAATGTCCATCTTGCCAAAAGCAATATACAGATTAAATGCAATCCCCATCAAAATCCCAACTCAGTTCTTTATAGAGTTAGACAGAGAAATTCTCAAATTAATCTGGAATAACAAAAAACCCAGGATAGCTAAAATTATACTCAACATTAAAGAACTTAAGGGCAAATCAGTATTCCAGACATCAAGCAGTACAACAGAGCAATAGTGTTAAAACTGCATGGAATTGGTACAGTGACAGGCAGGTAGATCAATGGAATAGAAATGAAGACCCAGAAATGAACCCACATACCTATGGTCACTTGATCTTCGACCAAGAAGCTAAAACCATCCAGTGGAAAAAAAGATAGCCTTTTCAACAAAATGGTACTGGTTCAACTGGTGGTCAGCATGCAGAAAAATGCATATTGATCCATTCTTATCTCCGTGTACTAAGCTCAACTCCAAGTGGATCAAGGATCTCCACATAAAACCAGACACACTGAAACTGATAGAAAAGAAACTGGGGAAGACCCTTAAGTACATGGGCACAGGGGAAAAGTTCCTGAACAGAACACCAATAGTTTATGCTCTAAGATCAAGAATTCACAAATGGGACCTCATATAATTACAAAGTTTCTTTAAGGCAAAGGGCACTATCAATCAGATGAAATGGCAACCAACAAATTGGGCAAAGATCTTCACCAACCCTACATCAGAGAGAGGGCTAATATCCAATATATACAAAGAACTCAAGAAGGTAAACTCCAGAGAGCCATATAACCCTATTAAAAATGGGGTACAGAACTAATCAAAGAATGTTCACCTGAAGATTTTCAAATGGCCTAGAAGCACCTTAAGAAATGTTCAACATCATTAATCATTAGGGAAATACAAATTAAAACAACCCTGAGATTTCACCTCACACCAGTCAGAATGGTTAAAATTAAAAACTCAGGAGACAGCAGGTATTGGCAAGGATGTGGAGAAAGAGGAACACTCCTCCACTGCTGGTAGGATTGCAAGATGGTACAACCACTCTGGAAATCAGTCTGGCAGTTCCTCAGAAAACTGAGCATGACACTTCTGGAGGACCCTGTTATACTACTCCTATGCATATACTCAGAGGATTCCCCAGCATACAATAAGGACACATGCTCCACTATGTTCATCGCAGCCTTATTTATAATAGCCAGAAGCTAGAAAGAACCCAGATGTCCCTCAATGGAGGAATGGATACAAAAAAAATGTGGTATATGTACACAATGGAATACTGCTCAGCAATTAAAAACAATGAATTCATGAAATTCTTAGGCAAATGGTTGGAACTGGAAAATATCATTTTAAGTGAGGTAACCCAATCACAAAAGAATACACATGGAATGCAGTCACTGATAAGTGGATATTAGTCCAGATGCTCTGAATACCCAAGACACAATTAACATATCAAATCATTCCCAAGAAGAAGAAAGAAGAGGGTCCAGGTCCTGGAAAGGCTTCATGCAGCATTGTAGGGGATTTCCAGGACAAAGACATGGGAGGGGTGATTGGGGAACGGGCAGAGGAAAGAGGGCTTATGGGACTTATGGGGAGGGGGGAACCTGGAAAGGGGATATCATTTGGAATGTAAACAAAGAATATAGAAAATAATAATAAAAAAGAATATTTAAAAAACCTTGCATTTTACTACGATTGGGAAAGGTTGAAATCTTCATTACATTATAATGTTGAAGGAGCAGGGAACATATTTAGTATGAGCAAAGCATAAAAATTATTTTGGCCCAATGTGATTTTCTTCAGTCAATAAAAACTTAATAATATCTAAGGTGATGTGACAGAACTAAGTTAAGATAGATGAATTGTAAACATTTTCTTGAAACCCAACACCTTTGGCAAAGGTTCAGCAGAGAACTTTCCCCTAATTGTTTACTTTAAACTTAATAATGCAGTCAGCTCAAATTTTATGATTTGGAATGGAAGTATAAGATTCATGGAAGCTAAAGCACATATTTCAATTATATAAAAGAGAAAGGGATGTAGTCTCAGTTATATTTCATTCTTATTTTGTCAGTATATTACATCTTTCCTTTTATTGAAAATAGATGCTTCCCACATACAATACATCCTGGTCCCAGTTTCCCCTCTCAGCTATCCCTGAACTGCCCTCTCCTCAGATCCACCCCCTCCATTTCTCAGTCAGAATTCTGAGAATTCTTTACTGAATGCACATTAGAGAAAACATTTTCAAAATACTATTCCTTCAAAATATAAATTGCTTCTATTCTAATCTCAAAACAATATTCAAAGTTCTCCATTATCAATTGTGTATGTGCTCATGTACATGAATGTGTATGCGTGTATGTAAAATGTGATATTTGACATGTTTTTCTTTGTATTAGAAAATAGTACCTGCAGAGATGTTTCTACATGTTTACTTAAAAAGCAATTGATAAACTAATGTTCAAAAATAATTGACAGTACCACTCCAAGGTTCCCAAAATCCATGGTGGATTTCTGAACTCATTAGTATAAGAACTACCTACAAATCTACAAGCATTCTGATTTATGAGTCAATATATGATAAAGGTTGATTTCATTAAGAGATGAATAATAACATCCTAGAGTAGAATAATTGTAGCATATGCTAATGAAAAAATGTTGCCTAATATTGTATATATTAAAATTGTTGAAACAGATGTTTACACCCTCAAAGCACAATTGGATTTGGGTAACTTGAGTGTCACCATGAAAAACAAAAACATAGAGAAGCTGTCTAGTTATCTACACAAACAAGAGAAATAAATATTACTCTACTATTGCCACTTAAAATGGTAAAAATGTAACCCAGTCACTTTTTTACCATTTGCTAAAAAAAATGAGAGATAATTCTTAAACTTATAGGGCAATAGAGTAGGATATTCAAAATGCTTCATACCCCCCCAGATTCTCAGATTGTCACTATTAGCTCAAGTTAGACTATTGTTTTCTTTGTCCCTCTATAAATTTACCAATACTCAGCCATACCTTGATATAGTTCAGCTGTATTGGAATATTGTACAAAAAAAATGGGATACAAAACTCATGGTTGCTATTGCTATGGAAGAGGAATTGCAGGTATATAGTTCCCTGTTGTCTTATCTACTTTGTTTGGAAACCCAGAGAAATCACTGCTCATAAATATGAAGAAAGATGTGCCACTAAGGTTTTAAAAAAAAATCCTTTCTTTTAATATAAAAACACCCTTGGTTTGAATTCAGAACACAGAACTGAATTCTGGATTTTGCAGTCTATATTTAGTGTTACTTAACTTTTTCTTCCACACAATAGTTTAAAAGGAAGAAAGGTAAAAATTAGTGTTGCAAGATATTTCCTATCCATTATCTTTAGGCAGTGAGAGGTCAGTGATTGGAAGGGATAAGGGAGGAGGAGCTAAGAGAAGTGAGGGGAGGAGAGAGAGGAGGCTAAGGGATGAGACCAGTGGAGCAGAGAGATGCAAGCGGATATCCAAATGGCTTCAGATGTATCTCTGGTGTTTTAGAGGGGTTAGAAAAAATGGGATAAGACTTTATCATTGTAAATTGGCATTATGTAATTGGGAGTTTTATATACATAATTCTTAACTATTCAAGTTTAAGAGTCATGCTTTACTGGATACTTGGAAGGAATGGTGCAGAGGCTTGGCAGGGCAGTACTCTTTATTAACTAATTATTACCCACTACAAATTAGTAACTAAAACAGAGGTCGTGAGGGATGCTGCTTACCGGCTTATTCAGTTTGCTTTCTTATAGAACCTAGGTCTACCAGCCCAGAGGTTGATTCACACATAATGGACTGAACTCTCTCCCATTAATCACTAATTAAGAAAAAGGTCTTTACTCACAGGAGCAAATACGGAGACAACATGTGGAGCAGAGACTAAAGGAAAGGCCATCCAGAGACTGTCCCACCTTGACATCTATCATATATACAGTCACCAAACCTAGATACCATCGCAGATGCCAAGAAGTGCTTGCTGACTGGAGCCTGATATAGCTGTCTTCTGAGAGGCTCTGCCATAGCCTGACAAATACAGAGACAGATGTTCAAGGTCAACCATTGGACTGAGCACGAGTCATCAGTGGAGGAAACAGAGAAGGGACTGAAGGAGCTGAAGAAGTTTGCAACCCCATAGGAAGAACAACAATATCAACCATCCAGATCCCCCAAGAGCTCCCAGGGACTAAATAACTAACCAAAGAGTACACATGGAGGGACCCATGGCTCCAGCCTCTTGTGTAGCAGAGGATGGCCTGGAAAGGGGATAACATTTGACATGTAAATAAAGACAATATCCAATAAAAATATTCAAACTGAAAAAAACAGAAAAGTAAAAGGTCTACAGCTGGATCTTATGGAGGACTTTTTTCTCTCAATTGAAGTTCCCTACTTTCAGATAACTAGTTTGTGTCAAATTTACACAAAATTAGCTAGGACACAAGAGACCATGAATAACACACAGGCCCATAACTAGTCATGGCAGAGAGAACAAGAGACTATGGAATGTGCAATCCTATATAAAAGACCTTTATTATACTCAATCTTACTTTTCTATCACTATGATAAATACCAAGACAAAAAGCAACCTGGGAAAGAAAGTGTTAGTTTAATCTTACAATTCTCAGATCATTCTCTATCCTTGAGAGAAGCCAAGGCAGGAGGTCAAAGCAGTGACAAGGATGCAAGAATTGAAGCAGAGGCTTTAGCAAATTGCGAGATACTGGCCTACTCCTCATGGCTTGTTCAGACTGCTTTCTATTTTATAATAACATTTTCAATGTTTTCAAATTATAATGTAGTTATACCATTTCCCCAATTAACCTCCTTTACTTCCTGTAAGTTCTTCTATATACCCCACTCTAGTTCAGTCTCTCAAATTCTTGCATACACGCACGCGCACGTGCGTGCGCGCGCACACACACACACACACATATTTACTTGTATTTGTGTGACACATGGCATATGGTTGACTTCTTGGTTGGATAACCAATGGTGGGGCACTTCCTCTGAAAAAGATTGTTTCTCCCACTCTCAGTATTCCTTAGTATCCTGAGCTTCCCAGTTCCTTCTGAGTCTGCCTACTGTTGTCCACATTTTTCAGTTCTTGTTTAATCAGCCATGTTGATGAGACTTCTGGGCAACAAAAGTCAAGGATCTCAGAGGAGAACCTAAAACCACCACCTTACTAAGCCAGAATAATCCATATTTGTTCTTATGCCCACAGATAAGTGTAGTTCTCACCTCATCAAGGGAACTTTTTTTTAAATTTTATTTTCTATATTCTTTGCTTACATTCCAAAGGCTTTCCCCTTTCCCAGTTCCCCCCTCACCATGTGTCCCATAAGTCCTCCCCCTGCCCCCACACTCCCCCCCCCCGCACATTTCCCAATCACCCCCCAACCCTTTCTCTGTTCTGGTACTCTCCTACAAGCCTGGAACCAGTCTTTTCTGGACCAGTGTCCTCTCATTCCTTCTTCTTGGGAATCTTTTGATTTACTAATTTTGCCATGAGTATTCAGAGCTTCTGGGCTCATTAATATCCACTTATTAGTGATTGCATTTCATGTGTATTCTTTTGTGATTGGGTTAACTCACTTAGGATGATATTTTCCAGATCCAACCATTTGCCTACAAATTGCATGAATTCATTATTTTTAATTGCTGAGTAGTATTCCATTGTATAAATATACCACATTTTCTGTATCCATTCCTCCTTTGAGGGACATCCGGGCTCCTTACAGCTTCTGGCTATTATAAATAAGGCTGCTATGAACATAGTGCACCATGTTTCTTTATTGCATGCAGGGGAATCCTCTGGGTATATGCCCAGGAGTGATATGACAGGGTCCTTTGGAAGCGTCATGCCCAATTTTCTGAGGAATCACCAGACTGATTTCCAGAGCGGTTGTACCATCTTGCAATCCCACCAACAGTGGACACCAATAGCTTATGCTCTAAGATCAAGAATTAACAAATGGGACCTCATAAAATTACAAAGTTTCTGTAAGGCAAAGGACACAGTCAGAAGGACAAAACAGCAACCAACAAATTGGGAAAAGATCTTCACCAACCCCATATCCGACAGAGGGCTAATATCCAGTATATACAAAGAACTCAAGAAACTAGACCCCAAAGAACCAAATAACCCTATTAAAAATGGGGTACAGAGCTAAACAAGGAATTTTCACCAGAAGAAATTTGGATGGCTGAGAAGCACCTTAAGAGATGTTCAACATCATTAGTCATTAGAGAAATGCAAATCAAAACAACCCTGAGATTCCACCTCACACAAGTCAGAATGGATAAGATTAAAAACTCAAGAGACAATAGGTGCTGGAGAGGATGTTGAGAAAGAGGAACTTCTTTTTTTTACAACTGACAGAAACCACAACCAATAAAACCACAGAGAACAGGGATAATGGGGTGTCCATCTTCAATGCACACAGCTTCAACACAGCTGCTGTATCTAAAATTTGGGGATCATTATGGAAGAGTGGGTAAAGAGATTGGAAGAGCCAGAGTGACAGACTGCTTTCTTATACAAGTCACGATAACCTACCCATAGATATCACTGCTCTCTGAGGAACTGGCCTACAAACAGTAATCATCACTCAACAAAATGCCCACTAATCTTGCCTACAGGAAATATGATGAAGTCATTTTCTCAACTGAAGTTCCTCTTCCCAGATAACTCTAGTTGTGTCAAGATTACAACAACAATAGTAATAGTAATAATAAAATAATAATTCACCCAACCAGAACACACCCATTCTCCTAAGACTCAGAGATTATTGAGGGGAAAAAGGGGGAAGGAAGAACTGTGAAAGCCAAAAGTAGTGGACCACTGCCATGAAATAGTGTGTGCCAGATAAGATATGGCTGCTTCACACACAGAGGCTATGACTACATGACAATAACTACCAGACAAAATCCCAACATGGAAGTAGGTAGCCATCAGATAGTGCCTTAGCTGAGTAGCCACTGGCCATCGATGGATGCTGGAATAGGAAGAGTCAGTTTACTTCAGAGATGTGGCCCTAAGAGGCAACCTATGTTCTAATCAATAGATGGTTCTACACCAGTGCAAAATTGGACTCAGTGGATTTAAAAAAGCAAAGGACAAATAAAGTTGAAAGGGAAGGATGTTAGGGAGAATTGGAGAGACATTGGAGAAGGAATTGTAGGAGATTTGACCAAAATGCATCTTATGAATGTAAAAAATTCTCATAATATACATATATATATATATACATATATATACATATATATATACATACATACACATGCACACAAATGTGCATGCATTTATACTGGTTTTAATTTAGTAATTATAAAAACTTTATCAATAATAGCACCATAAAATTATCTTGATCTCATCATGTCAATAATATTGATAGGTTATGAAAAATAGGGGAAGCAATTAGTGAAACAAGTAAACTCTATGCTAATACTCTGAAAATTTAGCTTTTATCATGACCCAACTTTGTTACCATCATCTTCCATTTTCTATGAATTATAAATTTTAGAGGTTTCACGCTCACACTTTGAGAATCCTCTCAAGTGGAAACATGAAAGCTATGATGGAGAAACCAAGTTCAATAAATAAGAGAATGTACACATGATGTTCTCGTGTTCTTTCCTCCCATTCACCTCCTCGTCCTGATCCATGATGAGGTTGCTCTAGCATCCTTAGCAGCGCTAACTCAGAGCTGACATCTGTTCTACAAGCACTGCCTTCCCAGTGGTTGCAGAAGGAAAACATTCACATTCTAAGAGAAAGATCTCACTTCCCTAAACTTCATCCAACTAACAATTTCTCTATCTACTTTCTCCTGAGAGCTCAACAGATGAAGGGAAAGTATGAGTTTTCTTCTATCAAGCCACTCCTGCAGCTCCACACAGCTAGAGACCCTCACACTTCCATTCACTTCTCTGATGGTGGGAATAAACCAGAGGTAGGCATTCACACGATGCCTTGAATGTTTCCTTATATAGCCAGAAATCTTGAACACTCAACAGTTTGGTTTCTAGAAGTCATTAACCTTCAAAAATGATAATGAAAATTTCCTTCTTAAGGTAGAAGGATATAAAGAATAGTAGACACAGAGATGCATTTGAGGTTTCTTTTCAAAAGATTACAAAGCTTAATGTTGTTTGTGAAGCTCTCTACAGAATTGCAGAATGAATCTGGAGGACCAAGCAGGGATTTGAAATACTCATAGCATGCATGCATGAGAGAGCAAGATGAACTGGTACATGATAAAAAAGTATCAAACATCTCAACCCTGTGATTTTAATTTTTTTCCAGTGTAAGACTATTCATTTACATGATTGGAATTCTCTAGTAATACTGCAAAAGAATAACCACAACTAGCTGATTAGAGTTGATCTAGGATGAAGAGCTGTCAAAGAGAATAGACAATGCTGCAAAGTAGGGAGGGGTTGTATAGTTAACATAAAACTGAGTCTCAGACTATAAGAAGTAAGTGCCGCAAGGGATGCTTTTACAGGGATACACACACTGGAAATTTTGCAATGTGAAACAATTTTACTAATGGTCCAATTGAGTGTCACTGTTTATAAAAAATACAGTTTATCTTGTGCAACAGTTTCAACATCTCTTATTCTAGTAGAAAGGCTCAAGGGTAAATCATAGTTGCTGAGTACCAGAAAAAGGATGGGCTTAAGAGGATTGGTTGTGTTCCCCTCCACTCCTGCTGCTCTACCATTGCCATTAGATCGCACACCCAGAAGCCTAAGTGCCACAGCTCTAAATCTCCATTGGCAGTTTCAGGCAATGAAAAGCTAGAGCAGGAGACCTGAAGTTTAGTTAGAGACAGGAAATACTTTCTAATTGTAAATCAATTTGTTTTATGTGTATTGGCATTTTGCCAACATGTATATCTGTGGGCTATACCACACGTATGACTGGAGGCCAGAAGAGGGTGTCACACTTCCTGACACTAGAGTTATATAGAGAGAGCTGTGAGCTGCCATATGGATGCTGGACATTGTACCCAGGTCTTTGGAAAGAGCAACCAGTGCTTGTAAGCACTGAGCCTTCTCGACAGTTCTGTTTCCATCACTGTTCATTGGTAGCAAATAGAATGTGAAGAAAAACAAATGCAGGTGATTATGGCCTCAGCTACCAGTGGCCATCTCACTGGTTCTGGGGTCTAACCTCCTGCACTAATCCAAGCAACTGTGGCAGCAGCCTAGGGAAATGGGAAGTTTCTAGATTTTAAAAAGAAAACAAAATCTGCTTTTCAGCGTTCTCCTATGCCCTCTATATATTGCTTTTAAGACATTCTAAAATTTTTCAAATAATTCTAGAGTTTAAAACATGTATTTCTTTATTTTTGTTTGTCTTTTTTTTTGATACAGGATTTCTCTGTATATAGCCCTGGCAGTCCTGGAACTCACTCTGTAGACCAGGCTGGCCTTGAACTCAGAAACCTGTCTGCCTCTGCCTTCCAGGTGTTGGAATTAAAGGTATGAGCCACTACTGTCTGGCAAAACATGTATTTTTGAGAGTGACTGTAAAGTGTTAGCCCTAAATGGGACATCTGTATCATTTTCCCCTCTTTCCAAGCTGAGATATGGGTGACAGCAAACAGACTATAAGACTAAGGATGGGAATGATTAGTCTGAAACAATGTCGTCTGGACTCCTTTGAACCCACGGTAATTCTACTTATCTATACATCGAGTTTGTCAAAATTATAGTATGAGTGAGGGAGAAGCACACAATACCCCATTCATAGCTGAAGAATTATTGGCATATGATGACAACTTAGGAAGGAGAGTCATTCTCTTCAGGAGCATGTCTCTGTTTGGATACCCATGCTGCAGTGGGTGACCCCCACACCCATGTGCATATATCATCATCACTAACTGTACACAATCAATTGTACACTTTAAAGAAGAGGAGGAGAGGGAGGTAAAGGGGAGAAGGAAACATGTTAGGAAGAGGGATTCAGAAAGAGCAGCGGGTGGAGAAGGATAGTTTAGATATAATGCAAATGTTTATGTAGTTCTCAACAAATAAATAGAAAATATTATAACAAGAATCTTCCCTACTTAAAATATCTTAAGCACTCTGATTTCCTAGTTACCCACTTCCTGAAAATAAAAATAAACAGGGGCTGGTGAGATGTTCACTCAGTAAAGTCCTTGATGTCTGAGTATAAAGAGCTGACTGAGTTCAACCCCCAGAACCCTTATGAATGCTGATCATGATGGTGTACACTTGGAATCCCAGCACTGGAAAGCAGAGGCCCGAGGATTCTTGAATCTGAATGTACAGTTAAATCTGACATCCAAGTCAGTGAGACACAGTCCCAAGAAGCAAGTTAGATAGCATCTAAGAAATGACACCCAAGCTTGACCTCAGACCATGCCATGCTTGGCCACCTACACACTGCAGGGAAGTATGCTGATCTGGAGGAAGGATGAGTGGAAATTTTGACCTTTGTATCCAAATACAAGATGTACATAGTATCCAGCAAAACAAGAATTCATGTATAACATATTTCAGAACTGATAGAGGAATATATATGTATGTATAAACCATCTGATTTCCTAGTTACACACTTCCTGAAAAATAAAAATAAATATGATATATATAAAATTATAGACCCCCAATATATTATTCATATTTATATATACTTAGTATATTTATAACATATATATGCTATGTTTACTAGTGTCCATGAATTTAAAAAGACAGGTATGCACCCTTGTGTTACTATTAGGTAATCTTACGATTTCCTGAGATTTTGCAAATTTAAATTGTATGAAAGAAATGGGAGACATGGAAAATATTATACTTGGTAATTTTTGAATCACATTGGTGCATCAAATTCTGAAGTAATAAATCATCCAATATGTTTAAGTAATAAATCTATATAGCTTCACTCAGTTCAAACATATCTTATTCGGTATTATATTAGTCTATAAATGTAGTTTTATCTAGTTCTGCTTCCGTCTTTGTTCCTGTTCCTATAACACCTAGTAGCATCCCGTTTAACACCCCTCGGAACAAGCATTCCGCTGAATGCACTTTGGGAAACTCTACTGTGAGGGAAGCTGCCCATCTGGTCCATCTATTCTGGACTTTCAAATCTCAACTGCAGTTGGCAGAGCAGCACACTTTGACCAGATAGCTATATATAAAAATGTTCTGGAAACTTTGACGGCAACAAAAAGATTAGTGGGACTGATTAAATCAACAATGAAACAAATGATCTCTATTTTAATAGTTAATTAACTTCTCTACAAATGCATGTGTGTGCATACATACTTTAATTCACGCTCTATTTCATGTTCATTTACTGGTTTTCATCCCATAAATTTCTATGTGTGCTCTTATTCTGTACCAACCAGGTCAAGACTGATGTTGGGCATACAAAGACAAATATGACAGGTCCGCTCACATTAAAGAGTTCAGTTCAGGAAATGGAACGCAAAACAGTCAGAGAGGGAATGAAGACACTTCAACAATTACAAGGGCAACAGCAATCAGAGCCAGATGTCTAGCACACACTGGCACGTGTGTGTCTAGGTGTGGAAAGTAAAGAGTAGCAGAAGACACATGTCCAGGTAAGGGCTGGAGAAAAGGAAAAGCAAAATTTCAATGCTGTTTGGGGTCGGGCAAAAGATAAGACAAGATACAGGGAAAAAGTCATCTCGAGTAACTGTTGTGTTAGTCATGTCAGGACAGAGATGCTGCAAAGCAGTCAGAAGACTGTGGAGAATAGACAGTGAGCTGTGAGAGGGGGTGTGCTGTACGCACCCTGTTCCTTTAATGGAGGACACAGCTCAACTCAGAAAAAAGCTGTATACAAGAACTTCAGGTCTTAGAAACAGGTGCTCATGACCTGTATACTCCTGGCCCAACACACACCAGGGGAGATCTGTCATTCTTCTGGAGTTTCCAGTTGAACAAAACAGATAGACTCAGTGTCTCCAATTCAAACAAACAAACAACAACAAAAAAAAAAACAAAAACAAAAACAAAAACACTTCAGAAGCTGAGGGGTTTGTGAGAATGAAGAAAGGCCTGTACCAAAAAGAACCTCTGAAGTGATTGTTCCCTTGTATTGACTTCTTATCATTTTTATCGCTTAGGACCTGGGTATTTTTGATGGCAGTCAGGGTCCTCTACTACGCCTTATTCAAGCAAAGGGGGCTTCCTATTACACTTAGAGAAGCAATGGTGGAATTGTGAAGGTTATCAAAATTGATTTTTGTGAAAATCTAATGTTGATTTCCAGTTTAAATGTGGTGATAAGTAGACACTAATGCCACCTTCCTTTGCTGAATAGCAACCCCACAGGCTTACTGAGTCCTGACTCCCTTTTAGAATTGACTCTTTATAAACCAGTTTGTTTCTCAAACAATAAGAGCAAGCACCTAAAATACTTGCTGGGTATATTCAATTTCTAATAGAGAAAGTTATTCACTGGTATAATAAATAAATAGATCTTATAAAAACAACTCGACAAATTCTTTGGGATTTGCACTATTAGAAGAGGAATACTCAAAAGCTACAAGACTTGTCAAGTCAAGGATTCCTCTAAGCAAAGTGATCGGCTTTACTATGGTAGTTAATTGACCCTTAGAACCTGTGCGTGTGGACTGTAATTCATAGTGTGTGAACTACAAATGCAAGTTCTGTGTGAATTCTGGAAGCAGTTCTTGAGACCAGTGAAATCAAGGTTTTATCAGTCATAAGCACTGCTGAATGCCATAGAGCCGAGTCTGCTGCTCGGGTCATGGGCAGAACACATTAAAACTGTTTCAGTTTCCCCCATGGACTCTAATAGGCTGCCTTGTATGCTCTCCGGAGATGTCACACTGTTGAGCGACAGATCACTTCTCAGTACAAAGCAATCAGACTTCCTAATCCCACTCCTCTTTTGCACAGATATTACCATTTCAATATGTGGCTTTCCAATTTTCTTAGAGGTTTTTTTTTTTTTTGCCTCTTTTTCACCCCTCCCACCCCCCCCCTTTCTTAAATCAGGCAAAGAGACAAGTAACTGACTTTGGTTTTCAGAAATGTAACCCGCAAGTGCATAATTCTTCCTGTCAGATTTCCTTTTCTGTAAGCTGGTGAGTTTATTGTGGTAGCGCTCAAAAGGCTGAGCCTGAAAAGTCCTACAACATATGGCATCCATTTAACATGGCTTGTGAATTAAAAATAACAGCCTGCCATCTGCCTCTGCAAGTTGATTTTATCAAAGTCTAAACGAGAAGCTCAAAGACGTGAATGTTGTCAATTAAAATAAGAAATACTCAAATCCAGCACAGTGACCAATCCACGCATGTTCCCCCCCCCCATTGGACTACTTATCCTTTCCCATCACTCCTACAAATTAAAAGAGATGCCCACATTTCAATCTACAGAGACACCGTGTGATCCTTGCTTCTCATTCTTCCCTCTCTTCCAAAAACAACGGCAAAAACAACCCTTCATCACACATTTAGCTCCCAAAGTGACCTTTCTTCAGGAATACATTGTACATATTTCACTGTGAGACTATTCTAGAATATTCTGGAATCACTGATTGTAGCACATAGAACCATCTCTCAGTGTCAATTTTATAATTTATTTTCTCCTTAAGAATCAACTAAATTGGGAGAAAAGGTTTGATGACTTTCCATCACTACTCATTTTATAGCCTTTAAATGTTTTTAGAAATTTTAATATGCTACAGTCTGTGCCACATTTCCATGTGTCAGTACAGTTGGAGTGGCATTTATTGAGCAGTTATAGCACAACTATCCTCCAAGAGGTAATGGTCAGGTGAAATATTTAGAAATATTTAAAATGAAACTTTTAAAAAATGTGTTTCATAGATAAGAAAATAAGATTTGTATCTAAGGAATTATTTGATGTGATGCCTGTCTCTGTATATCTGAGAATTCACATCACCCTCCTGAAAATGAATGCATTGGGCATTATAAAAAGACAGCATTCTCCTGTGAATTTTTTAATACCAAAGGTCAAGAGGCTTCGCTAGTATATATTTCATATTTTAGTATTGTATAAGTGTAAGTATTTCCACTTTTTATATTTTGGTATTGTGTAAGTATTTGGGGTATATAACAGCCAAGAACATGATGTACTAAATGTAAAGGAAATAAACCAACACAGACAATATAAATTGAGTACACAATAATAGAAATAAAATTATCAAGTTTTAAGTCTAAATTGATTGAAATATAACTTGGAAATATTTACATAGATTTTATAGTTTCTTAATTTAAATTAAAAGACAGCTAAATCAAAGGACAGCAGGGAGATTCCCTTAGTCAGTTGTAATGGATACTGAGATTTTGGTGCAGTGGGTGTTTTCAGAACAAGAAGAGGAAGACTTCCTGGCAGAGGCATCTCTGTGGCATAAGGCACAATTTTAGGGCCAACCAGCTATTCATGTGAGCTCTGTCACTTTCAGGTGCTGCAATAAATTACCCAAAACCAGGTAGCTTGCTGCTGCAGAATGTATTCCTGGACTTTCTGAAAACTAGGAAGTAACCTCACTGAATATGCTGGTAGAACCACACTTCTGGTGAAAGCTTTGAGACAATTCACCCTGGCCAGTCTCTGCCGACTCTGGCATTCACACTAGGCCTCATGGCAGTGGAAGCAAGGATAAAACCAGCCTCTATTGGTACAAGACTTTTATACGTTTTTTTTTTAATTTCCTAAACACTCTGAATCTTCCAAAATCCAGATCTATTGTAGCTCTAACTCATTGATTTAATAACAATTGCAGAGGCCCATTTTTCCAACTAAATCATATTTCAAAGTACTTGAGCTGGAGTATAAATGTATTGGTGAGGAGATAATTTGCCATAGGTGCAAAGAATGGTTTGCCCCAGAATTATAGGTTCTAGAAATCTGTACTACATAGTAGAAATCGTATTTTCCAAAAGATTTTGTCTAGAATTTTAAAGAAAAATACTAAGTAACTACATATTTCTTTCTGCATCAAGTCACCTATTTTGTAATATATATAACTATCATGATATTTGTATGATATAGGACATGTATGCATGACTATATATGATATATGACATGATATATGTGAGAGACACAGATATATACATATATGCATATGTATGCATATATGTAAATCTGAATGTTGAGTATGAAAGGACTCATTACATAAAAGAAAGTCTAGACTGATGAAAAGAAGCTTCAAAGTGCTACACAGTCTATGGAAAGTACCAGAGTGAGCTTGCTCTATTTTTCTTAGTGTTAAAACTTGAAGATCGCTCTGATTATAAATCTGCACCCAATATTAACAGTAGAGAAATCAAAATGAATTGATATTCACTGATACCAAGTAAAAGAGAGATTATAATAATAAGACTAACAATGCACATAACACACTCTACCCAAACCCAGGAAAGCATTCAGTAACTCATACCTTGTTTCAGGAAAGCTAATAGGTTCTATTATGCCTAATCAGGAAAAAGCCTTTGGAAAAACACTTGCTCCAAATCCCATTACTGCAATGCAAGAGAAGGGCCTAATCGAAGAACCATGTACATTTTAAAAGTGAAAACTCACACCACAGGAATGCCCACATATCAAATAAATCAATGAATGAAATCAATCATCTTAATGATAGCCTGTAGTTATCAAGTGTAAATGCTACTCTGAAATCTCCCAGTTACAAGCTTACACCCTGATTCTGGACATAAACAATTCACTGTAGTTACACACAAATCAACCTTGATTGCAGGAGCTAAATGGAAACATAATTGAAGTTGGTTAAACATTTAGGCTCCCCATTTATCTTTCAAAAACGGAACTGAGCTAAAGGGATTTTTCTACCCATACTTATATCCATTTTCCCTAAAAACTATCAATAGCTGTTTTGAGCTATATACCACTTTCCATTCAAATGATTGCACCTAAATGAAAACAAAAAGTAGAATGTAAATAAAATACTACTTTTGAGGTTATAGCAAGAGTCCTAATTGTAAGTCTTCCACATCTGGTAAAAGAAAGAAAGAATTGTCCTTAACATAACCTGTGTCTTCTAGGAGCTCTGATGGGACATATTTGAGGCTCTGTAACAGACTTAGAGTAGGGTTTCTCTAGCGCTAGGATTCAATCCAACACTTGTGACCAGTATGAAATATATATCTGTACTGAATTTCTGTGAGTTGAAGTTGTGTCATCAGTGCATCCTTGTAGTGGGTAATATTTATGAATGAGTAGTACCACCACGCCAGGCCTCTGCACCAAGTCCCGGTGTGTCCGGCTCAGGGCCACTCTCTTTTTCAGCTAGCTCTCACAGCATCCCAGCTGTGTTTCCTCTCCACCATAGATTCTGTAAATGGCAGGAATTCCACGCTTCTGCCCAGCACCCACTCCATCCAAGTATCCGGTAAAGCATGACCCTTAAACTTGAATAGTTAACCAAATATATTTATGTATAATAATTTCCCAATTTCATAATGCCAAATTAAAATGTTAAAGTCTTATCCCAATATTTCTAACCTCTCCAAAACACCAGAAATATGTCTGAAGCCATCTGGATATCCTACGTCTCCCTCTCTGCTCTGCTCATCTGGCCCTCCCTCTCTCCCCCTGCCCCTCCCTTTCCTTAACTCCTCCTCCTCCTCTCTCCCCTCCAATCCCTGGCCTCTCACTGCCTCAATGTAAATGGATAGAAAATGTCTTGCAACACATCCTCTTTCATGCCTGAAGGTATAGACTTTCTTTTCTTTCTTCTTATGATTTCTTGGCAATATTTCCTATATAACAGTGATATCAACACTTCAATTTTTGTTGCAGAGTCATAGCTGAGATCTTTCTTTGTTGCCAATGTTCTCACCATAAAAAGATATGCTCACAACACTCCCGTGTAGGTTCAATATCTTAGAAGACTAAACAAATTGGACAAAAATATTTAAATCCAGACAACATAGTACTCTCTCCTCATAGCTTTATAGTAGAGAGTTCCTCAGACCATGGGTTACTGCATTATGGTTTGAATGGAAGATTCTCCCATAGGTTTATATGTTTGAAAAACTTGTCTCCAGCTGCTGCCGCTGTTTGGGAAAGCTATGTGATTTTTAGGATATGGAAATTCAATCAAAAAAATCCTGCAGTCTTACTCTCCGTGCCTGTGATGTCTTCCTCACCATAATGAACTGTATCACTCTGGAACTATTAGTAACAATAACATTTATTCCATTAAGGCGATTTATCCTATATTTTATAACTTTAGTGAGAAAGTGACTAAGACACTGTGTTAATAAAATGATTCATTGATAAAATTACTTTATTTTAATCCAGTTAATTTAATGTTATTTTACCTAATAAAAACTTCCTTATTAAAAAATATATTTCCTTTTTTTAAGTGTTGAGTTGTGTATTTACACAGATACTCCTATCTATTGACACCAGTCCCCATCATCTGAAGACAACCTTACATATCACAGATAACCTTACCTGCCCACCAAGACCAGCCACGTGAAAACTGTGCAGAGACACACACCGAACACAGACAGTACCACAATGCCAGTGAACCCTAGGCCTTGCAATCTTAGGACATTGTTGAGACATGAATTTCCCACAGGTGGCACAGACATAGCTCAGACCCCACCCTAACAGGGCAATGACTATGACGAGCCAAACACACCCGCAATCCCCTGACTATACAAGATCTCTATGATCCCCCATACCCAACATTGGTTTAGAGTTTACTTAAGGCAGAAAAAAAACTAACCTTCAAGTTAGGGCATTTAAGAATATTATCATGTAAACGCAACTTTTATTTGCTAGTTGTAATTTTCATCTCAGAAACTTACTGTAAAATAAACTCACCCTTTCTATCTCTTTCTGATCTCTGGCTAACTGGTTCAACTCAGCTGTTCTGGCTCAAACTCCTCTCCAAGCTGACTAACTCAACCTGACTTCTTTCAGCTTCTCCCTAAATTGTTCTTCTTGACCTCACTACCTCTGGTAATTTGTGCTAATCTTCTGGCTCCTTCTTATTCTCTAGTTTCAACTGCTTCTGCTGAACTACACTGACCTTCACAAACTCCAGAACAAACTCAATTCAACTGCTCTGACTCACTGCACAGACTCCAAACTCACTGACTCAAGTTTCAACTCTCTGAGTTCACTTACTGCACTGCTGTGTTTCTATTAAATAGTGTTTATCCCAAGTGTTGGGCATATTCTATTTTTGACTAATTCTGTCAAATCTTTCTCTGATTTATCACTTTGTATGTGCCTCAATTAGACATCAGTGTTTAGGATTGTACTGAAGGATTCCAGACAGAGAGTTTGGGATTAAAGGTATGTACTAAGAGAGTATCTGCATTCCACCCAGATCTCATAGACATAAACGTTCTTTGGATGTGATCAGAGAGGCCATGTTGCATAATTAAAATTCCTTTAAGTTATAGAGAAGACATAGAAAACAAGAAGTTCTTGGTGACAGGAGCTGGATATAGCTGTCCCCAAGAGGCTCTGCCAAAGCCTGACAAATACAGAGGTAGATGCTCTCAGCAAACCATTAGACTGAGCATGGGGTGCCCAATGGGGTCCACAATGGAGGAGTTAGAGGAATGTCTGAAGGAGTTGAAGCAGTTTGCAGCCCCATAGGATGAACAACAATATCAACAAACCAGATCCCCTGAGCTCCCAAGCCATTAAACTACTGACCAAAGAATGGAACCCATGGCTTTAGTTGCATATGTAGCAGAGGATGGCCTTGTCAGACATCAATGGGAGGAGAGGCCCTTAGTCCTTTGAATGCTAGATGTCCTGGTGTAGGGAAACACCAGGCTGAGGAAGCTGGGGTGGGTGGGAAGGTGGGAGAACACCCTCATAGAAGCAGGGGAGGGGGATTGGATAGGAGGGAAAACTAAGAAAGGGGATAACACTTGAAATGTAAATAAAGAAATTATCTAATAAAAAATAGTTTACTGAGAAAAAAATATTTTCAATAAAATCTTCAAAGAAAATTTCTCAAACCAGAGAGATGCTCATCTGTGTCCTAGAGGTTTAGAGAACATGAAACACATAGAGCCATAGAATAAACTCCCAACAACTTACTATAGCTAGTATATAAAAGCATTGAATGAATAAAGGCTATTGATAGCTGTAAGAAATAAAGTTCAGGTCAATCCAAGACCCTCAGAATAACACCTGGTGTGTCAGCAAAAACTTTTTAAGCCGAAAGGGTCTGGAAAGATATATTCCAAATTCTGAAAGCCTGCAAATATCAACCTCTATTATTTTACCCAAAAGAGCTAGCCATTAAATTGGAGGAGAAATAAATCTTTCCTTGATAAAAATATATTAAGGGAACTCAGAGAATACTAGAGGAACATATTAGTGATAAGGGAAAGATAAAGAAACCTATGATGTTACAGGAACTAAACAAACAATGCCAGGACAGTTGATTCTAAATACCAAGAAAAAAAACAAAAAGTAAACAAAGCAACAGGAATTAGTGCAAAACTTTCAGTAATAACTATCAATATTTTTTTAAAAAAGCAATGTCTTCCAAAAAGACAGAGAGTAGGACATTACATAAGAAAACAGTTCCCATCTTTCTTGATACTACCTAGAGACATACTTCATTATCAATGATAGACACTACCTTAGGATAAAGGTCTAGAAAAAGGTATTCCAAGAAAATGGAACTAAGAAATAGCAGGCATAGAAACTGGCAAATAAAATGTCTAACAAAGTTGAATTTAAACAAGTTAAAAAAGGTAAATAGGACCATCTTATACTCACAAAAGGAATAATGCATGAAAAGGTTATTAAAATTCTAAACATAAATGCATCAAAAACAGATGTACCCATTATTACTATCAGATATAAAGCCACAGACAAACCCATCACAGTTACAGTATTTAACTTTAACAGCCCAACTCATCCAGGAAAAAGTCATCCAGATGAAAACAAAACAGAGAAATATTAGAGTTAAATTATACCATAAATCAAATTAACCTTAAAGACTTCTCAAGTTTTAATACATATTACAAAGATGTAGTAATAAAAACATCAAGGTGCTGGGAAAAGTAAAACAAATAAAAAACAAGCAAATAAAAAAAATACATACATTGATGAATGAAGAGAATTGAGTTATTTTCTGTCTTTAAAATAGTCAGAATGGCTAAGATTAAAAACTCAAGAGACAACAAGTGCTGGGGAGGATGTGGAGAAAGAGGAACACTCCTCCACTGTTGGTGGGATTGCAAAATGGTAAAACCGCTCTGGAAATCAGTTTGGCGGATCCTCAGAAAATTGGGCATGTCACTCCCAGAGGACCCTGTCATACCACTCCTGGGCATATACCCAGAGGATTCCCCTGCATGCAATAAAGACACATGCTCCACTATGTTTATAGCAGCCTTGTTTATAATAGCCAGAAATTGGAAGGAGCCCAAATATCCCTCAAAGGAGGAATGGATACAGAAAATGTGGTATATTTATACAATGGAATACTACTCAGCAATTAAAAATAATGAATTCATGCAATTTGTAGGTAAATGGTTAGACCTGGAAAATATCATCCTGAGTGAGCTAACCCAATCACAAAAGAATGCACATGAAATGCAATCACTGATAAGTGGATATTAATGAGCCCAGAAGCACTAAATACTCAAGACACAAATAGCAAGTCAAATGATTCCCAAGAAGAAGAAAGGAGAGGACCCTGGGCATGTAAAGATTGCATCCAGTTTAGTAAAGAAACTGAGGGGGGAGGGGAATGATTGGGGAATAGTTGGGGGGTAGAGGAACTATGGGAACTATGGGGGGTGGGAACTGGGAAAGGGGAAAGCCTTTGAAATGTAAACATAGAATATAGAAAATAAAAAAAATGCAATCCAAAAAAAAAACAAAACAAAACAAAACAAAAAAAAATATATAGGTTCAACTCCTATAGCTCCATTACTTTTCACAAAGAGGCTAGGTATGCATATATTGGAGATAAAATAGGAACTTAAATAGTTTTGTTCAAGACAGGTAAGTACATGTAAGAGAATTGAAGCTAGTCCTTCTCTTTCATCCTGCATAAAACAAGAAATGAATCAAGACCTTCAACTAAAGAGCCAATACATTTAAGACACTTAAAACCAAAATTGCATAATGAGACCTGATGAAATTTAAAAGCTTCTATACAGAAAAAAAAAATACAGCATATATTAAAGGCTAAAGCAGCCTACAGAAACAGAAAAAAAATCAGTACCAGTTATACATCTGACAATGAATCTCTAGAAAAATATAAACAAAAAATAATAGCAATTACATAAACAACTTAATTTTAAATTGGAAGATGAATCTTGATAGAGAGTTCTCAAAAGAGGAAAAACAAATGTTTAATTTTTTTAAAGATTAAAACAGGGTGTATAGGTAAACACCCATTCATTATTGGGGATGCTTACCAGTTCAGAGGTTGAGTCCAGTGTCATCAAAATGGGAGCATGGCAGCATTCAGGAAGGCATGGCACAGGAAATGCTGATAGTTCTACATCTGCATCCAAAGGAAGTCAAGGAGCAGACTGGCTCCCATGTGGCTAAGAGGAAGATCTCAAGCCCTCTCCCAGAGTGACACACTTCCTCCAAGAAGGCCACATCTACTCCAACAAGACCACACTTCCTAATAGTGCAATTCCCTGGGCCGAGCATTTACAAACCATCACATTCCACTCTCTGACCCCCAAAGGCTAGTTCAAACACATGACATTTCTAGCCATAGCATAATTAAAATGTACATTTAGTCCAAATTTCAAAGTCCCCATAAACTATGGCAGTCTTAACAATGTTAAAAGTCCGAAGTTCTAAGTGTCTTCTGAAATTCATCCAATCATATAACTATAATCCCCAAAGCAAGTCAGGAAACCAGCTAGACAGACTTCAAATCCTAATTTTCCTTGTCTGGTGTCAAAGCAGTCTTCAGATATCCAACTCCTTTTTCATCTTTATTGACTACAACAAACTTCTTTCTCCTGGGCTGGTTCCACTCCCTGTTAGCAGCTTTCCTCAGCACATGGCTCTGTTATCTTGAACATCTTGGGGTCTCCAAGACAAATTCAACATTACAGCTTCTTGTTCCAATGTCTTGGATCTACACATGGTCTTCTGGGCTCCTCCAAAAGGCTTGGGTCACATCTCCAGCTTGGCCTTCTATAGTATTCCAGACTGTGGTTGATTCCACTCTACTGTCCCTGCTGTTCTTGGTGATCATCCCATGTTACTGGCATATCCAATATACTGAAGTTTTCTGATGCAACTAGGCTTCACCAATAGCCTCTCATAGGCTCTCTTCATGGTACCAAGCCTTAACTTCTCTGCATGACCCCTGCAGTCCTGGGACATCAACTGCAGCTGAAGCTGCACCCTTACCAAAAACCTTCCATGGCCTCTGACAGTGCCAAGCCTCAGCTGTTCTCCATGACCCCTTCATACCTTCAAAACCAGTATCACCTGGGTGCCTCTTACACATAGCCAAGTAGAGATGCAGCACAAGGTGCACCTTGGCTATCTCTAAAGCATGGCTTCTTTGAGCTCTCAGAAAACACTTCCCAGATTTCACCTCAGTAATGCTGGTCTCATCTTAATCACTGTGAATTTCTTAGGCCTAGCTAATGCCTGATCCTAAGCTTTTCACTGCCATTGGTCCTCAAGATCCAGATCTCCAGAGTGGTTGTACCAGCATGCAATCCTACCAGCAGTGGAGAAGTGTTCCTCTTTCTCCAGATCCTTGCCAACACCTGCTGTCTCCTGAGTTTTTAATCTTAGCAATTCTGACTGGTGTGTGGTGAAATGTCAGGGTTGTTTTGATTTGCATTTCCCTAAAGACTAATGATGTTGAACATTTCTTAAGGTGCTTCTCAACCATCTGAAGTTCTTCAGGTGAAAATTCTTTGTTCCTCAGAAAACTGGGCACAACACCTTTGGAGGCACTGCTATACCACTCCTGGGCATATACCCAGAAGATTCCCCGGCATGCAATAAGGACACATGCTCCACTATGTTCATAGCAGCCCTATTTATAATGGCCAGAAGCTGGAAAGAACCCAGATGTCCCTCAATGGAGGAATGGATACAGAAAATGTGGTATATTTACACAATGGAATACTACTCAGCAATTAAAAACAATGAATTCATGAAATTCTTAGGCAAATGGTTGGAACTAGAAAATATCATCCTAAGTGAGGTAACTCATTCACAAAAGAACACACATGGAATGCAGTCACTGATAAGTGGATATTAACCTAGAAGCTCAGAATACCCAAAACACAACCCACATATCAAATCATTCCCAAGAAGAAGGAAGGAGAGGGCCTGGGTCCTGGAAAGACTTGATGTAGCATTGTAAGGGATTGCCAGAACAGAGGAGTGGGAGGGGGTTGATTGGAGAACTGGTGTAGGGAAGAGGACTTATGGGACTTAGGGGGAGGGAGGAACCAGGAAAGGGAAAATCATTTGGAATGTAAACAAAGAATATAGAAAATTTTTAAAAAAAATCCAGATCAAAAGCATGTGTCTTCCAGCCTCAAGATCTGGATCCCAAGCATGCCCTCCATTTCTGGATTGTAGCTGGGGAGGATCTTCCCTTGATATCACCACTCCCTTAAACCCTTTATCTCCTGGGACATAAGGTTCATCTCCATTTTATTTCCTGATGCCCCTTATTACTTTAACCATACATCTTTTTTTTTCTTCCATTCTTGGCTTGCTACGCTTCTTTAAAATATTCTTCATGGCACTTAACCAGAGAAAAAATTCTATTATGGGCATTTCTGAGACTTCCTTTGTCAATGCAATTAATCTGAGTCTCTTTACCTTAGCCTCAGGCCGACTCTTTGCATAAGAGCAAAAGGTCATCACATTCTTCACCAAAATACCCCAAAGTCTCTAACCCACATATTGAAATTCTCCTCTGAAATCTCCTGAGCTGGGTCCACACAATTCAAATCACTCTCAGTCAGTAACAAAGTCTTCTATATTTCTACTAGTGTAGCCCATTAATCCCCATTTCAAGCATTTCATTGCTTTCCAAATCCAAAGTCCCTAAATCCACATTCTTTCGAATGAGAGCATGGTCAGGCCTATCACAGCAATATCTCAGCCCCTGGTACCAACTTCTGCTTTAATTATGGTTTTACTGCTGTGAAAGACACCATGGCCAAGGCAATATGTTGCCTGGGAGGCTACCCATGTTCCAGAAGCTGTTCCTACACCCATATATATACTGGAAGCACAAGCAATTCAGTAGGTTTAAAAGAATTATAAAGAGAATTGTAAAACTGGAAAGAAATAATGGTGAGTGGTATATGGGAGGAATTTGGGGGGAGGTGATACAGGGTAGATGAACTCAAAACATTATACACTGTGGATATCACTCTCCAAAATTATTTTTGAAAAAGAAAATGAATTTCTTCCCTTTGGTTTTAAGTACCCAGAACTTCATTCATTCATAAATTTTTATATCATTTAAGGAAGTTTGGGTGGGTATAAAACATGGATTGCACCATGATAAGAATTCATACTGTGCCTTCTCAGAGGGTTACCTTGACTTCTCAATATAAACCTGAGATATGAAAGAAAAATATGTAACAAGAACAGATGTGTTTCAGAAAAGTTGTCTTCCTTGAGAAATCAAAGCTGGCAAAAACTTAAAGATTGTAGCTATATGTTTTGAGTCCAGTGATTTTCAAGAATACTCTGATTGTTCCTTGACCTTATCTTTCCTAAGGGAAGATCCTTGAGAAGTAAATGCATCCAGGGGCACCTCAGGCTGTGAAAATGGTTGCTCCTCCATGACATCTCCTGCCTCCAAAATGGACAAATTTGAAAATGCTTCTTTTTTCAGTGATTATCTAGTCAGATAAAATTTTTTGTCCAGGATAAGAAAAGATATGACCAAAAGCCCAAGAATTTCACATGGGACATAGAAAATCATGCCAGTGGCCAAGAGAAACTAAAGCTGGGAGTACAGTCAGCATGACCGACAGCACAAATGGAAGGCTGATCTCAGAGAAGCAGACCTCAAAGCTGAACCAGCAATAACAACAGACCTAAAAGAGTCAGAGAAAATATGGCTGTAAGCCTGAGGATGCTGGGAATTATCTAAGAGCTGAACTAATAAGTAAAGGAATAAATGTCTCCTCAATGTCAAAACTAGGTAAAAGGGTGTTTCCAAAGTATTTCTATAAATCAATATTTTAATGAATTTGTTTAAGCTTGTTAAGAAATTCTGTTTGATCTTTTGCATTGCTGTAGATATTATACATCATTTTTAAGCATATTTTAAACATATATTTAAAACATATGTGTGTATCCTTTAAGAAAACTTTTTTATAAAAACACATTAAGGGACAGATTATTGCCAACCTAGCAATAATTTTCTACTACCTCAACCAAAATAATAATTTACTTTTAAAGTATATATCCAGAAATTTTCTGTATTAATTTTAAAGTTGTTTCCTATTTCTTAAAAAGTGTTGTGTTTCCATGTACAAAGCTGCATGGTGTCTTTCATTATCTAATAAATACAATGTATACAATATCCAGTACTTAAGGACAGCAATTGCCACAGCAGATAAAACATAACTCTCATTCAAAATTGGGTTTTCATATATGTCATATACAACAATAATTTTCCCATAAGGAAAATATGAATATTTTAACTTTTATTAACTATATTTATTGACTAAGTCTTGAAGCAAAGATTTTGTACAGAATATTAATTTTAAAGTTGTGGCTCCAGATGAAGTACTAAAGCTTTTTGTGGAACAACACAACCACTAAATCTGTTTTTAAAATCTGAAGAAAAAAAAATGCTGCTTGTGATCATAAGAAGCATGCTCGGGAGAGAAGCAGTTACAGGCAAAGATTAAGAGTAGATGAACTAGCACAGAGGTGAGTGGAAATGTCCCAGGAGCTACTCTCCTGCTCAAGGCACATCTATATTTTTGGAAGAGGTGAAAGTCTGAGTCTAAGAAACAGAACATTGCTAAGAGGCAGAAAGCCCAGAAGAGCAATTGAAATTCTCACAGGGCTGAGCAGGTGGCATTACTTCAGGGCTTTCACTGGAGTTAGGATGTGGATACATAAAAGATTCAAAAGGGAAGAGAGGAGTGAGAAAGGAAGCTCACAGTGTGCATTGTTTCACTGGGGTATCCGTTGAATCCTTAACTGCTTAAAGATTGAAGTTAAGAAGCCAAACGGGCAAGATTTGGAAACACAAAGATAATTTTCAACAGTTTCAGAGGAGAGAGAGAGAGAGAGAGAGAGAGAGAGAGAGAGAGGGAGGGAGGGAGGGAGGGAGGGAGGGAGGGAGGGAGGGAGGGAGGGAGGGAGGGAGAGAGAGAGAGAGAGAGAGAGAGAGAGAGAGAAGATATTGTGGGCTCAAAAGGATCACTTCTAAAAAGTGGAACAGGCCAGAACTAAAGCCAAATTCTTAAAAGCTACAGTTTAGCCTCTACTCTACTGAATTCCCACATACAAGTTGATCCCACTCCAGCTTTCAGTGACAGGACAGAGCTTCTTCAGTGAGAGATCTCACCATCCAGGGCTGGTATAATTCTCACAAACGGTTGATTAATAAGTAATTAGAGTGCAGAGCAAGGTGAGAACGTCGTAAAGAGGAAACGTAGTCATTTCAAGTGTCTCAGTTATAAAAAAATGGAATTTAAGTATGATTGACATATTTAAGGACATAAGCAACATTTAAATAATCACAAGAGCTCTATGCTATGAAAAGGAATCGGATGGCAGATTTATTGTTAGCATTCTGAAGGTGCTCCACTCTGGTTTTTTGAGTTGATAGACCCATGTGCAATGCCACCAATAGGGGATGGGACTTTACTCCTTCCCACATCCTCCCCAGCAGTTGATCTTCTAACTATCCTACCCCTTACATACTTGTTCAGCAATGTTCATTGCTGTTCTACTCACAACAAGTATAAAATGGAAACACCCTAAATGTGCTCTAACTAACAAATGGCTAACAAAATGTGGTATGAATACATTATGGAATACTGTTGAACTGTAAAAAAAAATGACATCATGAACTTTGCAAATTAATGGGTAGAACTTATGGAGTGTAACACTGAGAAAGGTAACCAAGACATATAAAGACAAATCTTGAAATCTCATTTTCATCTGTATTTTTCTAGCTCCAAATTTTTAGACATGAATATCTAACATGGAATAACTACAGAACCAGGTACATAAAATTGGACCATGGAATATGGCAAGATAAATAGAAAGAACACCAGTGAACAAGTCACTTGAAATGGGGGAAATGGGAGGGTGAGTCATTAATAAAGGAGAAGGGAGGAGGGTAAAGCAGCAGTAACAATGTCTGAAAGTCATAAAAGTTAAAACTATTATCATCTATCTAAAGATACTTTGAATACATTCAAGTCTACCTACACAAATATAATTTTATTGAATTCTTTTCCCATCTGGTTTGACAATATTTCTCCCAAAAGTGATAGAATAGCAAAAGCCCCAACAAGAGTGTGAGAAGTTGCCTTTTGAGTTCTTTTCATGGCCATCCAGGAGACTACTAAAATATCATAGAATACTAGTACTGCCCTTGATTGCCTCCCAGAAGTTGAAGATAAACCCCTGTTGCTGAAGACTCTATGTGCCTTGAACATATGACCAAGGAGATATAAAAGTGTTATTATTGTTATTATCTTATTAAAGTCTCCTCCCTGAGGATTAACTTTCATGCTACAAAGAAATACTATACAACCTTCTAAAGAAGAATCCTTGGAGTCTATAGCCCTACCCAGTTATAATCAACCAAAACTCAAAGAAAAAATGACCATATTGTACTGTCTCAAGATATACATCTACAGCATCTACAGCATAACTCCTGCACCAAAAATTATGAATCATAGCAAAAAAAAACCATAAGACCAAAACAGGAAAATTTTAAGAGCTAAAGGAACAGAAAATTTGCTATGAGATGACATCTTCAAGAAACATCAGAGCTCTGTCCATGAATCCTTATCCACATGGATGCCTAAACAAGAGCTGAATGAGGATGGCACCAATAGAAATGCCACCATGAATGGATAAAATCTTGTTAGGCCTCAACCCCAAGCCAAAAAAAGAACAGGTAACTTAGGAATGTTCAAAGTGGGAGGAATAGTCTTCCCAAGGATTAGTCTCAAATTGGTTGCCAAATACAAATGAACAGTCCTAAAATCATATATATGTGTATATACAAGTAAACTGAGCAGATTGAGTTTGCATATTTAGAAAGATATGTACATGTGTGTCTGACATTTTTTTAAAAGGAAGTCATGAATCTGAGATAGAGAGAGAGAGAGAGCAAGGGATTGTGTGTGGGAAGACTGAAGTGAGAAAAACAGAGGAAAATGATGTAATTATATATTAACTTCAACAAATAAAATATATTTTATAAACTAAACAAAACCTAACAAACTCAAACAAACAATGCTGTAATCTAGACACAACGGTAGAAAACATTCTTTTAAACATATACAGCTGAGATGGTGGCGTGTTTTTGGAATCCCAGCACTCGGAGGCTGAGGCAGGAGGATTGTGAGTATAAAACCAGTCTGATCTCCATAGTCATATTGTTCCTCAAAGGTCAGGGAATGAACAGAACACATAAAATAAAGTAAAATGGTCTCAAATGAAATAACTGGAAGCTTGGGTATAGTGAGAAAGAACAAAAGCAGAAGCAATGTTTAAAGAAATAACAAACCAGAATAATTTACATGATTAGCAATTGAGGCCCAGATTCCACAAACAACATTTAAAGCACAGTATGTGGCAACTCACATCCAGAAGCAATATAGTAAAACTGAAACCCATGTGCAAGGTAAAGAGACACACTCTGTGGTTGTTTGCATAGGCTTGACTCCCATGGACTCATGTGCTTGAATACTTGGGTCATGGTGAATGGCACTACTAGAAGATATGTCCTTGTTGTAGTAGATTAAGCCTTGTTAAAGGAAAGTATGTCACTGTGTAGGTGGGCTTTGAGGTCTCCTATGCTCAGGCTTCACCCAATGCAGATGATAGTCTCCTCCTAGCTGTCTGTAGAACACAGTCTCCTTCTAACTGTACATCTAGCACTATGGCTACCTGCACACTGCCTTATTTCCTGCCATGATAATACTTGACTGAACCTCTAAAACTCTAAGCTAGCCCCAATTCAATGTTTTTCTTTATAAGAGTTGCCTGGTCATGATGTCACTTTGCATTAATAAAACTTTAACTAAAACACACTGCATTGTGGAAACAAGAAAATCTGAGGGCTGAAACTATGGAAGTAAACACAAATGAAGAAGATCTTTTCAGTATGAATAGAAAATAGGTGTAAGTTTGGAGATCTATAGTATAGCAGCATTTAAATATGACATGAGCATGAACTAGGATGGTAACAGACAGTGGGGAAGCTCTTATAATCTTTGTGCAGAAAAAGTATATTTGTAGTATTATTTTAGGCATTCTAATAAAAAAGAATCGTTTGTTGGTAATTAGCAAATCTTAAACCTGTGCTCTGCACAAACACAGACTGAAAGTAACACCATCACAAAAGCACTCTAGACAAACATAGAAAGTCAGACAATGTAATCACACTATACTAATGAAATACTGAAATACTACTGAAATAGATTTTTTATATTGAAAGTATCATTAAAATATCAAAAAATAAATGTTGTGAAGATTTTAACAGAGCCAATCTCATCAGTAGTATAGTTAATACTTGTGTGCCTTAATTTGCTAAGAGAGACTTTATATATTCTAAGCACACACACACATACACACACACACACACACACACACACACACATACACACACACACACTCTAAAGAATGTTAGATATGTAAATTTGTTTGGCTATAATAATTTCACATTGTAAAGCATACCATTTTATCCACTTCAAATAAGAACTAAAACATAAAATTTTAATTGGTAAACTTATAGCACACCAAAATAAATCTGCAAATTAAAGTTACAAATCTGACATAGAAAGGGGGGAAATATATGTATTAAATAAAAAATCAAACTGGCCTGAAGTCATTTAGTACACAGAACATAAAAATTTTGTCTTAATTAAAGTTTCTACTGCTGCAGTGAAACACATGACCAAAAAGCAAGTTGGAGAGAACAGGATTTATTTAGCTTATACTTTTCATGTTACTATTCATCATCAAAGGAAGTCAGTACAGGAACTCAAACAAGGAAAGAACCTGGAGGCAGAAGCCAATGCAGAAGGAATGGAGGGCGTACTGCTTACTGGCTTGCATTCCTATAGCACCCAGGGATGGAACCACTGACAAAGCTTCCTTTGTACCTTTCCCCATCAATCATTAATTAAGAAAATGTTCTGGGGCTGGAGATATGGCTCAGTGGTTAAGAGCACTGACTGCTCTTCTGAAGGTCCTGAGTTCAAATCCCACAACCACATGGTGGCTCACAATCATCTATAATGAGATCTGATACCCTCTTGTGGCGTGTCTGAAGATAAGTACAGTGTATTTACATATAATAAATAAATAAATCTTTTTTAAAAAGTGGAAAGACCCACTTTAAAAAAGAAAAAGAAAGAAAGAAAGAAAGAAAAGAAAATATTCTATAGCTTGATCATATAGAGCATTTTCTTAATTGAGTCTCACTCCTTCCAGATAACTAGCTTGTGTTGACATAAAACTAACCAACAAAATCAGCATAAATTGACCTAGCTGGAACATGTATTAAATGATTCATTCATCTGAAATCTTATTTTTATGAACCAGATTTTACATATTTTAAAATAAAAGAAGTAAAAGTAAGCTACAAAGGAACAAATCACATTTACTAGGACTTAAGAGCTTTCTCAGCAGACAAAAGCACATACTGCTCAGGCAGGGGACCTGACTTCCATTCCCAGCACTCAAAATTGAGGGCTTATAGTTACCTAGAACTTTAGCTCCAAGGAATTTTCTGCCCTCTTCTAGACTCCACAGAAACAAGCAGTCATTGCAAACATGCATAGGCACACATACAAATGAATAATTAAAAATAAAACTAATCTTATAAAATATTACATATGAAGTAGGTTCTTACTAAAGGAGGACTAGGGGCTTCAAATGATGAAAAAGGGCAAATAGAAAATACATACTCAAAAACAAGTGATATTCAAAGAGAGTATGAGAACAAAAATTACAAAATAGTTTGAATGGTAATGAAAATACAACATTCATAATGTGCTGTATGTACTAATAGAATAGAGGAGAATGTGGTTGACAGAACTAAGCATTAGAAAGGAAAAAGAGTAAACATTAATTAGACAAATTTCACTTACCAACGTTAGACAAGTAATTGTAAATGTAACCTAAAGTAATGTAAATTTAACTTTTATTTCCTCGGGTGGAGTGGTGAGATGAGAGCCATACCTAGGGTATGTAAATTCACAGCTTGGCCAAAGCACAGAGCTTTTTTTTTTTTTTTTCCTCTTCTAACTATCCCTAGGCTGAGGTCTTGATGCTCCTCATCTCCATACATTCTAAACTTCCAAGCTTACTGATTAAACTGCCTTCTAATCTTCTGGCTCCTTATTCTCTGTGTAGTTCTGCCTTCACTTGTGATCTGTCTCTGTTAAACTGTCTCAATAAAATTGCCTCCTGTCTCTTTCTACACTGCTTTCTTAAATCGCCTTTCTTTCCTGTCTGTTCTCATGAGAGTTGGATGTATGCTATCCTGACTCATTCTGTCAAATCTTTCTCTGATTCATCACTTTGTCTGTCCCTCAATTAGATGTCACTTTCAATCATAGCTGCTTCCTTCTACAAAATAAGCTTACCTTCACTGGTAGGGATTAATATATATCTGTATTCCAGACAGATCATATTGTATGGAATCCAAGGCATGTTTGCATTCTGGCTCTATCATATAGAACTAGAAGGTTTTTGGATGTGATCGTTTGCAAGAGTAGCCATGTCGCAGGATTAAATTTTCTTTACAAAGTAAAAATAATATGATAGTAAAAGTCTACAACAAAAATAGAATACAGCAAAGCTAAAACTTCTCTTTCTTATTAAATAAATCCAAAGTTATCATTATCAGAATCAAGGTCTCTACAAACACTTCTAAGTGTAGCTGGCACACATGATAGCAATATTACAAAATTCTAGCAAGGAAAAAGAAGTGACCACTTCTCAGGTCATTCCATGAAGACGAAATAATAAAAAATAAATGGAAATAGAAGCAATAAGGTAAATAAAAACTGAGGGAATACTTGAGTTGGAAAACTTAGGTAAGAGAGCAGAAACTACAGATCCAAGCAACACCATTGCAATACAAGAGATGGAAGAGAGAATTTTATGTGTAGAAGATACAATAGAAGAAATTGATATATCTGCCAAAGAAATGTTAAATCTAAAATGTTTCTAACACAAAACATCCAAGAGATTTGGGACACTATGAAAAGACCAAACCTAAAAATGATAGGAAAAGAAGGAGAAAATTCCCAGCTCAAAAGCAGAGAAAATATTTTCAACAAAATCATAGAAGAAAACTTCACTACATAAAAAAGGTATGCCTTCCATGTGTACTCTTTGGTTGGTAGATTAGTCCCTAGTAGCTCTGGGAGATCCAGTTAGTTGATATTGTTGTTCTACCTATGGGGTAGAAATTCCCTTCCACTCCTTCAGTCTCTGCTCCACTCTTTCTTCCTGCATTTCCTTTAGACAGAAACAAGAGCACACATGAAGGGACTCATGACTCCAACTACATATGTAGAAGAGGATTGCCTTATATGGCATCAGTGGGAGGGGAGGCTATTGGTCCTGTAGAAGCTCAGTACTCCAGTGTAGGGGGATGCTGGGGCAGTGAGGCAGGAATGGGTGAGTAGAAGAGCACCCTTATAGAGTCAAGGGATGTGGTGGGGGGTTGTGGAGGGGAAACCAAGAAGGGGAACAACATTTAAAATATAACTGAATAAAATAACAAATTTTAAAAAAATGGAAAGAAAAAAAAAAAGAATGCCTGAAAGCATACAAGAAGTTTAAAGAACATCAAATAGATTGGACTCAAAACAGAAATTCTCCTGCCACATAATAATCAAAACACTAAATGTATAGGACAAAGAAAGAACATTAAAATCCTCAAGAATAAAGGCCAAAACGTTTTAAAAAACAGACCTATTGTAATTACACCAGCCTTCTCAACAGAGACTTTAAAAGACAGAAGAAGCTTAGTAGCAGCTGTCTTAAAATCACTAAGAAACCACAGGTGCCAGGCCAGACCACTGTACCCAGCAAAACTTTCAATCATCATAGATGGAGAAGAACATTCATTCCATGACAACAAAATTTAAACCAGATCTGTTCACAAATCCAACCCTAAAGAGGATACTAGAAGGAAAACTCCAACATAAGTAGAGTAACTCAAACCAAGATGGAGAAGAAAATTCATTCCATGACAACCAAATTTAAACCAGATCTGTAATTTTATGAGGTCCCATTTGTCAATTCTTGATCTTAGTGCATAAGCTATTGGTGTTCTGTTCAGGAACTTTCCCCCTGTGCCCATGTCCTCCAGGGTCTTCCCCAGTTTCTCTTCTATTAGTTTCAGTGTGTCTAGCTTTATGTGGAGGTCTTTGATCCACTTGGAGTTGATCTTAGTACCAGGTGATAAGAGTGGGTCAATTTGCATTCTTCTGCATCTTGAACTCCAGTTGAATCAACACCATTTGTTGAAAAGGCTATGTTTTTTCCACTGGATGGTTGTAGCTCCTTTATCAAAGATCAAGTGACCATAACTCTGTGGGTTCATTTCTGGGTCTTCAATTCTATTCCATTGATCTATTTGCCTGTTGCTGTACCAATACCATGCAGTTTTAAACACAGTTGCTCTGTAGTACTGCTTGAAGTCAGGGATATTGATTCCCCCAGAAGTCCTTTTATTGTTGAGAATAGTTTTAGCTATCCTGGGTTTTTTGTTACTCCAGATGAATTTAAGAATTGCTCTTTCTAGATGTATAAAGAATTGAGTTGGGATTTTGATGGGGATTACATTAAATTTGTAGATTGCTTTTGGCAAGATGGCCACTTTTCCTATATTAATCCTGCCAATCCAAGAGCAAGAAATATTTTTCCATCTTCTGAGGTCTTCTTCGATTTCTTTCTTCAAACACTTGAAGTTCTTGTCATACAGATCTTTCACTTGTTTGGTAAGAGTCACGTCAAGATACTTTGTATTGTTTGTGGCTATTGTGACCTCATAAAATTACAAGGTTTCTGTAAGGTAAAGAACACTGTCAGAAGGACAAAACGGCAACCAACAAATTGGGAAAAGTTCTTCACCAACACCACACCCAACAGAGGACTAATATCCAATATATACAAAGAACTCAAAAAGTTAGACCCCAAAGAACCATTTTTAACCCTATTAAAAAATGGGGTACAGAGCTAAACAAAAAATTTTCAGCAGAAGAAATTCAGATGGCTGAGAAGCTCCTTAAGAGATGTTCAACATCATTAGTCATCAGGGAAATGCAAATCAAAACAACCCTGAGATTCCACCTCACACCAGTCAGAATGGCTAAGATTAAAAACTCAAGAGACAACAGGTGCTGGCAAGGATGTGGAGAAAGAGGAACACTCCTCCACTATTGGTGGGATTGCAAGATGGTACAACCGTTCTGGAAACCAGTCTGGCGGATCCTCAGAAAATTGGGCATGACACTTCCAAAGGACCCTGTCATACCACTCCTGGGCATATACCCAGAGGATTCCCCTGCATGCAATAAAGACACATGCTCCACTATGTTCATAGCAGCCTTATTTATAATAGCCAGAAGTTGGAAGGAGCCCAGATGTCCCTCAAAGGAGGAATGGATACAGAAAATGTGGTATATTTATACAATGGAATACTACTCACCAATTAAATATAATGAATTCAAGCAATTTGTATGCAAATGGTTGGATCTGGAAAATATCATCCTAAGTGAGTTAACCCAATCATAAAAGAATACACATGAAATGCAATCACTGATAAGTGGATATTAATGAGCCCAGAAGCTCTGAATACTCAAGGCACAATTAGCAAATCAAAAGATTCCCAAGAAGAAGGAAGGAGAGGACACTAGATCCAAAAAGACTGGTTCCAGTTTTGCAGGAGAGTACCAGAACAGAGAAAGGGTTGGGGGGATGATTGGGGAATGGGCAGGGGGAGCGAAGAGGACTTATGGGACACAAGGGAATATGTACAAATTTCACTTAAGTAATGATTAACAAGTTAGAAAATGATTGAAAATAAGGACTATCAAAATGATTAACTGCTGTCCAATCTGGGGTCTGTCTACCTATCTATCTATCTATCTATCTATCTATCTATCTATCTATCATGCGCATGTGTGATGACTGAGTGGATAGAAGCTGATGTCTTATATCTGTTACTTATTCTCTTGTTTATTTTCTCAGATCAGATCTCTTGCTGAAGGTAAAAAAAACCTACTATCTAAACTGGTAACCAAGAAGCTCTAAGGTTCTTGTCTACACTGGGCTCAAGTACTGGGATTTAAGATGGCTACTGCACTCCTGATATTTATGCTGCTAATAGGGATCTAACCTCAGGGCCTTGTTCCTCCATGCCGAATGCTTCACAACCCATCCACTTCCCCATACTCCTGTCCAATTTTCTTAAAGTTTAGGCATCTGAAACGTATTTAGATGAATATTCGATTAAGGTCTCACAAAATTGGAGTTGGAGATGTAGCAGAGTTGGTGAAGTAGTTATTAGCATCTAGAAAGTGTTGTGTTTGATCCCCAGAACTTCATAAATTGAGAATAGACAGTGCATTTTTGTAATCTCATAACTCATGGGTTAGGAGTTTGTCTGGTGCTGCTATGTATTCAAATGCTAAATACTGGCTCCCAAGATCTGATTGCACCCCCATAACCAGAGCAGATCGTTATATACACCAAGTGATGCTGTGTATCCCCATTTTAAAGTTATTGGTTAAATAAAAGTGACTACATACAATTACTGGGGAGAATAGAGATAGGTGGATTTTCAGTTACTGGAATGGAGGTTGCAGGTAGTGACCATGAGGAGAGAAAGCAGAAGAGAGAGGAGAAAGTGAAGGAGGAAGAAGGAGAAAGAAGATGAAGGAACAGGAGGTCTATATTCCACATGATAGACCAGGACCATGTGGCCAACTGAAATGTTCCCTGAAGATGGACAGATGGAACAGAAATAACCCAAGAAAGAGTCAAACAGCAAGTACTTGGGGAGTGCAGACAGGGAATTAGCAGTCTACTGTATAGAAAAATAGATTAGGAATAATTCACCAAATAATTGTGCTAAAGCTAATTTAAAAAACATAGGACTCTGTCTCAATTATTGGGGAGCTGGTCAGGTCACACTAATGACTATGGTTATTAAATAATATCTTAAAATACCAACTATTTACACTTATGAGATGAGGCAAGGAATTAAGTGAGTATATATAGACATTCATTATAATCTCTACATTTGTCTTGACATTTAATTACAGTCCCACTCTGTGTGGGTGCATGCACATGTGTGAATGTGCACATTTGTGTGCATCCATGTGCCACAGAAGACAACATGAACAAATCAGCTTTATTTTCTACCATATTGGCCCTGGAATTGGAATTTAGGACATAAGTCTCAGCAGCAAGTGGCTCTATATATTGAATGATCTCATTTGCTCTAGCTCCATGAAAATATATTCTTAAAAAAATTATAATAAAGTAGCTTACATTTTGTTGAACAAGGGCATCCTGGAGACTCTCCAAATCAATACAGTTTATAGCCACTGATCTTAGCAGTTCCCAACTTGATATTGGGACCTTACTGCTAATCATATCATACATTTGGTTTCAGAACTCGAAGAAACCAAATTGGTAATGATGCAGATGGTATAGAACCTGCTGAGGGAAATAATGCCACCAATAATCTCACCCAGTTGTGACCTCTCTGAACAACAATAATGACTAGTATGCCACCGTATACCCATAGGTACAATAGTGACATGAATACCATGAGGGTAACCATGCACTTTCTAATGGATTTAAGACATGATCCACAGGAGTAATGCATTCCTGGTATAGTAAGTCTGGCTAAGAACCCATGGTTGGGGAAATTTCTACTATCATTATGCTAAATGAACATAGTATCAAGTGATCTCTAAATTCATACTTTTATGCTGCCAAATCAATGGTGGTTCTCAGGCCTCATCAGGAAAGTTTCTTTACACAAAGACAGGTGTTAACATAGAAACTCAAAACTAATCAAAGGGTATGGAATAAATGTGGTAGAGTGATCATCCACAAATGAGGCATGCATATCATGTATATACACCCAAATCTCATGGACCATCATGGAATAGGAAAGAGAAGAATTTTAAGAGCCTAAGGTCAGAAAGGAGCAGAGCAGAGTACAGCATGTGTCTTCTAGAATGGCAAGACCACTGAACACATGAACCCAGAGGAGCTGTGGTTGCCTTCCTAAGATCAAGACAGTGAGAACTCCATCACCGAGAACATAGAAGATCACAGTACCCTCTTCTAACTGAGGAGATATTGATAGTTGATGACTTCTGGAGAAGGAAGAGTCAGGTTTTTTAAAGGACATGGTTCTTGGTGAATGGCTTTTTACATCCATGGATATAGGTATAACACATATTGGTCTAACAGAGAGAGAGAGAGAGAGAGAGAGAGAGAGAGAGAGAGAGAGAGAGAGAGAGAGAGAGACTGGGAGAGAGAGAGAGAAAGGATGGTGGAAGAAGAGTTAGAAAGAGAAGTTCAAGGTGAATGTGATTGTGATAGTTTGCATATGCTTGTCCCAGGGAGTGTCACTATTAGAAGGTGTGGCTTTGTTAGAGGAAGTGTGTCACTGTGGGGGTGGGTTTGGAGATCTTCCTTCTAGATGCCTCCTGGCTTCCTTTGGATAAAGCTGTAGAACCCTCAGTTCCTCCTGCACCATGCCTGCCTGGATGCTGCCATGCTTCTGCCTTGATGACAATGGACTGAACCTATAAGCCAGCCCCAATTAAATGTTGTCATTTATATCATGAGTGTAACCATGCACTTTCTAATAGATTTAAGACCTGATCTACAGGAATAATGCATTCCTGATACAGTAAGTCTGGCCAAGAACCCATGGTTGGGGAAATCATGGTCCCTGAGGTAAATTTCTACACATCTTTACGCTAAATGAGCATAGTATCAAGTGATCTCTGAATTCATACTTTTATGCTTGCCTTGTCTGCTCATAGCAGTAAAACCCTAACTAAGACATAAGTGGGTACCAGCGACTGGGGTATTGCTGTGATAGGCCTGACCATGCTTTTGTTTGGAAGAATGTGGATTTGGGGACTTTGGATTTGGAAAGCCATGGAATGCTTTAAGTGGGGCTTAATGGGTTAGCCTAGTAGAAATATGGAAGATAGTGGTGCTGAGGGTCATTTGAACTGTGTAGACCTAATGGCCCAAGAGACTTCAGTGGAGAAGAACTTTAATATGTGGCCAAGAGACTGGTTTTGTGATGTTTTGGTGAAGAACATGACTGCTTTTTGCCATTGTCTGAGGAGACTGCCTAAGGCTAAGGTAAAGAAATGTATATTAATTGCATCGACAATGGAAGTCTCAAAAAAGCCCAACAGAGACTTTTTTCTTTAGTTAACTCTGATGAAGAGCATTTTGAACAAACATAGCAAGCTGAGAAAGGAAAAATACAAAGCATATAGTTTGAGTATTAAAAGGACACTAGGAAGTAAAATGGGCCTGAATTCGAGGAGGTGAAATCTTTTGGTGTTTTCTGAGAGTATAAAGAAGCTATGTTCTAGAGATAACCAAGGTTGTACCTCATGCTTCAGCTGTACTTGGTATTGTGTAAGAATCACCCAGGTGGTACTGGTTTTGAAGGCATCATGAAGAACAGTTGAGGCTTGTAACTGTGAGAGGCCATGGAAGGCTATTAATGAAAGTGCAGCCTTAGTTGTAGTTGACATCCAAGGGCTGAAGGGGTCATGCAAAGGAGTTTAGGGTTGGTACAATGAAGAGAGCCTAGGAGAGGCTATTGGTGAAGCCTAGTTGAACTGGAAGAAGCCAGCTTATTAGAGATGCCAGTATCATGGGATGCCCACCAAGAACAGCAGTGGTGTGGAGTGGATCAACCTGAACTTAGAGTGCTACAGAGGGAAGAGCTGGAGAAATGACATCAGCCCTTTGGAGATGCACAGCTCTTGTGTGGATCAAAGAAACTGGAACAAGAAGCTATGAAGCTGAAATTGACTTGGGGACTCTAAGATTTTAAAGATACCAGAGCCACAGGATGCTTGCCAAGGAAAGCTAATAACAGGGAGTGAAACCAGCCCAGGAGAAAGAACTTTGTTGTAGTCAACAAAGATAAAAAAGAAGTTAGAGATCTGAAGACTGCTTTGTCATCAGACATGGAGATACAGAGTTTGGAGTTTGCCCAGCTGGTTTCCTGTCTTGCTTTAGGAATTAGAGTTAAGTGATCAGATGAATCTCAGAAGAGAACTTGAACTTTGGACTTTTAACACTGTTGAAGCTGCTAAAGACTACAGGAACTTTTGAAGTTGGACTAAACATATTTTAGATTATGTTATGGTTAGGTATGGCCCCCATAAACTCATGGATGAATAAGTCTGTGGGGACCAGGGAGTGGAATATGATGGTTTGCATATACTTGTCCCAGGGAGTAGAACTATTAGAAGGTGTGGCCTTGTTAGAGGAAGTGTGTCACTGTGGAGTTGGGTTTGGAGATCGTCCTTCTAGATGCATTAGGATGCTCAGTCTGCTCCTGGCTTCCTTTGAATAAAGATGTAGAACCGTCAGCTCCTCCTGCACTATGCCTGCCTGGATGCTTCCAGGCTTCTGCCTTGATGACAATGGACTGAACCTCTGAACATGTAATCTAGCCCCAATTAAATGCTGTCATTTATAAGACTTGTCTTGATCATAGTGTTTGTTCACAGCAGTAAAACCTTAACTAAGACAGTGGTCAAACTACACTAATTGCTTCTTGTAGAAGCAATAAAGATTATATAAAGAAGCTTATGTTAATCGCATCATCCATGTGATGACTTATTTTCTTCTAACAACTACAGTTTATTTGTCACTATCACTAAAGTAGAAGCTGAAGTTGCATAGATATTACAAAATAAATAACTTGCCTCTGTGTAAAAAAAATCCTCTTGGTTATTTTATGCAAAAATATGTATCCCTAAATCAGCCTCCTAAATAGCCTTTCTGCAAAATGTACAACTTTTCCAGACATGAAACAAGACTCAAAAACTGTGAAGAAAAAGACTGATATATTTTGACCATGCAAAACTTCACATTGCTCTATGTGAAAATTACTGCAAACAAATGTCTAAAGGAAAAAAGATAATCAATATAAAAAGGATTCAGCTTGAGGTACAAATGGCATGATCCTAAATGTTCTGATTTTGTACATCTAATCCATTGGCTTTTGCCCCCTGTGAACCTTGAAACCACTATGTTCAGACAGTTCTCCATCACTCCAATCATTTCTTTGCACCTTTTCCAAGTTAATAATGCCTCATTTGATGATGTGAAATGCTGAAAAAAATTATTAATCTGCTTACTGTTATAATTCAAATTAATATCTTCTCTATGCTCATATAAATTGAATCACACATCATGTGCATACTCTTTTGTACTGGCATCACCTTGCAATTTTATTTCATAACTTTTAAATTACTAATGTTATAAATATCATTTCTATGCTTATATACAAGCACATATTCTTCTGAAATATCTGCTCTAAATATTTGTTGATTATACAATCAAGTGATTCATCTCCTCATGATTAAGCAGCCAGGGATATAGATATATATGAATGAATAGAACTCCTCTATCAGTATAAGCATAAGGCAGGGTACTGCCAGTGTTGGCATAATCTTTTCATTTTCTTAATGGCTAATGTTGAAAGGGAGGTGTCTAACTTAAACACAAGAAGTTCTCTTCCTGATAAGCCTTTTATTCCCATTATGTTTTAATGCATTTTCCTTGTACATGGAAATCTATATAGACAAGATTTTCTTTGGAAACATTAAAAATGCCTTTGTGATGGTTTGACTAAGAATGGCCTCTATAGGATCATTTATTTGAATGTTTAATCAACTTGTAATGGCCTTATTTGAAAGGATTGGGAAGTGTGGCCATGGGGGAGGAAGAGTATCACTGAGGATGATGGGCTCTGAGGTTTCAAAAGCCTAAACCAACCCCAATATGTCTCTCTTCCTGCTTCTCATGGATCTGGATTTAGAACTCTTTGCTATTCTCCTATACCATGTCTGCCTGCATGCCACCATGTTCCTCACCTTGACATGGTAAATTAAACCTGTGAAACATACTGTAAGCAAGTCCTAAGTAAATGTTTTAATTTACAAAAAATTGCCATGGTCATGGTGTCTCTTCACAGAAAAAGAACACTGACTAAGATAGTCACCCATAGCACTGCAACAGAATATAAACAACAGCCTCCCCTCACTCTGCCCAATGGATCTCACAGACCATTTTCACCTGGATTCTGCTTCTCCCTCCTCACCAGTTTCTAGTCCCCAACTTGGGCAGACTCCCTTTGCTCATCCACAGACCACAATGACCAGGTAGGTTGATGGCAGGTATTCCTTACTCTTTCTGTTTCCACAGACTCAATTCTCAGAGTTGACCCTAGTACTAAATGGATCGTCTCCATCTGGCTTCCATTTTCCCCAGCTTCTGAACCAAAAACATTCCTCATGAACACACCACCTGAACAGGTCAGTAAAACAGGCAAGATACTGCTATCACTGTCTCTGGAAATCCAAGTAGAAATTAGAATACAAGGAACAAAACACCCACCCAACAAAGATAAAATTAGAAATCAGCAGCTAGACATATAGTCATCTCAAATGAAGACACCCAGACAGCAGCATAAAACCACAATCAATAGCACATAAGGCCATTTGTCTCCTCCAGAGCCTAGCTATCCTACCACAGCAGGTCCTGAGTATCTAAAATGGTTGTAGCACAAGGAAAAGACCTTAAAACTAACTATATGAAGATGACAGAGATTATTAAAAAGAAACAGACAATCCTGTAGTGAAATCCAGGAAAATTCCAATGACTAGAGGAAATGAGGTTTTCAAAGAAAAACAGGAAAACACAAAAACAACTGGAAGAAATTAATAAATCCACAAAAGCAAGCCAAGAACAACAAACAGTTAAAAAAAACATACAAAGCTCTTTAAAGACCTGAAAAATGTAAATAGAAGCAATAAAGAAAACATGAAGTAAGGGAATTCTGGAAATGAAAAATTTAGAAATGTGAACAGGAACTGTAGCGGCAAGCTCTGCCAAAAGAATGCAAGAGATGGAAGAAAGAAAATCTCTGGCATTGAAGATATAATGAAAGAGATTGGTCAAAGAAAATGGTAAATCTAAACAAATTCCTGAGTCAAAACATCCAGCAAATCTGAAACACTATGAAAAGACCAAACCTAAGAATAATAGGTATTAAGCAAAAAGAAGAATGCTAGCTCAAATTATTTCACAAAATAAAAACAACCACCCAATTCATTTTATGGGCCACAGTTAATCCTGATATCCAAGCAACATAAAAACTCAACAAACAAAGAGAATTACAGATCAATTTTCCATATGTGTATGAATGTAAAAACACTTAATAAAATTCTTCCAAACTAAATCCATTAATTCATAGAAAAGATCATGTAAACTTCATCCCATAGATGAAGAAATAGTTCAACACATAAAAACCAGTAAATACAATAGAAGTAAGGAGCCGGGCAGTGGTGGAATGAGCCTTTAATCTCAGCACTTGGGAGGCACAGGCAAGCAGATTTCTGAGTTCAAGGCCAGCCTGGTCTACAGAGTGAGTTCCAGGACAGCCAGGGCTATAAAAAGAAACATGACCATCTCACTTAATGCTTAAAAGATTTGACAAAATCAAATACCCCATCATGATAAAAGTTCTTTAGAGATTCGGGACACTAGGGGCATATATAAACTTAATAAGGGCAATTCATGGCAAGCTTATAGCCAATATCAAATTAAATGGAGACCTCCAAAGCAATTTCACTAAAATCAGAAACAAGCCAAAGTTGTCTACTCTATATTTATTCTACATAGTACTTGGAAGTTTTATCTAGAACAATAAGAAAACTGAAGGAGATCATGGAGATAAAATTAGAAGGGAAGAAGTTAAAGTATAGTTAATTATAAATGATATGATAATAGACATAAGTGACTCTAAAAATTCCACTAGGGAACACTTACAGCTGATAAAAACTCACAGCAAAGTAACTGGATGCAATAATAACTCAAAAAGAGAAAGAAAGAAAGAAAGAAAGAGAGAAAGAAAAAGAAAGAAAGGAAGGAAGGAAGGAAGGAAGGAAGGAAGGAGAGAAAGAAAGAGGAAGAAAGAAAAAGGAAAAAGGAAAGATAAAGAAAGATAAAAGAAAGAAAAAATAAAAATTCAGTAACCCTACTATATATAAATGAAAAATTGAGTGATAAAGGTTTCAGGGGAAATACGCTTTGGAATAGCCTCAAATAAGATAAAATATCTTGGGAGCAACTCTGACTAAGCAAGTGAAAGATTTGTCTGATTAAAATTCAAGTCTTTGAAGAAAGAAATTGAAGAATCTATCAGAATATGGAAAGATCTCCCAAACTTATTAATTGATAGGATTAACATAGTAAAAATGACCATCCTACCAAAAGCAAACTGCAGATTCAAATCACCCATCAAAATAGCAACACTGTTTATAGACCTTGAAAATACCATTCTCAACTTCATATGCAAAGACAAAACTCCCAGGATAGCTAAACGAATACTGAACAATAAAATAACTGCTGGAAGAATGACCATCCCTGATTTCAACTGTATTACAGAGCTTTAGTAATAAAAACTGCATGGTATTGGTATAGAAATAGATACTTTGATAAATGAAATCAAACTGAAGACATAAGCATAAATTCACATAGCAATGGACACCTGATTTTTGATAAACCAGAAATACACAGGAAAAAAATAAAGCATCTTCTACAATGGCATATCTCAAACTGAATGTCTGCATGTAGAATAATGCCAATATATTCATATTTATGACCCTGAACAAAACTCAAGTCCAAGAAGATCAAAGTACTCAACATAAAATCAGCCACAATGAACCTAACTGAAAAAAAAAAAGTGTAGAATAGCCTTTAAAACACTAACACAGGAGACAACTTTCTAAACAGAACACAGATAATGCAGGCAATTAAGAGGAATAATTGTTAAATGGTTCCTTATGAAACTGAAAAGCTTTTGCATGGCAAAGGATATTATCAATCAAATAAATTGGCAGCCTACAGAATGGGATAAGGTTTTTATGACCTCTGAATCTAATAGAGGTCTAATATCCAAAATATATAAATATCTCAAAACAATTAGATATCAAAAAAACCAAATAATCAAATATAATCAAATTTAAAATGGTATACCTAAATAAACAGAGAATTCTCAGTAGAGGAATCTTACATGTCTCAGAAACATTTAAAGAAAAAATTCAACATTCTTAGCCATCAGGAAAATGCAAATAAAAACTACTTTGAGATTCTGTCATACACCTCTCAGAATGACTAAGTTCAGTAACATAAGGGACAGTTCATGCTGGTGAGGATGTGGAGCAAGAGGAACGCTTTTCCATAGATAATGGGAGTGCAAACATGTACAGCCACTAGGAGATCAATATTGTAATTCCCAAGAAATTGTGAATTTATGTACTTCACGATCCAGCTATACCACTCCTGGACATATAGCCAAGGATGTTCCATCTTACCACAAGGACCCTATGTTCCTAGCAGCTTCATTCAGAACCATGAAAAACTAGAACAAAATAGATGTCCCTCAACTGAGGAACAGCTAAAATAAATATGGTATATTTATATAATAAAACACTACTCAGCCACAAAAAAAGAATCATAAAATTTGCAAACAAATAGATGCAACTAGGGAAAAAAAGCATCCTGAGTGAGGTATCCCAGACTTTGAAAATGAACCATAGTATGTATTCATTTATATGTGGATATCAGTTATTATATAAATGATAATCAAGCTACAATCTGCCTACCCAAGGAGGTTAGGTAAAAAGAAGGTCTCTAGAGGGGACCACTGAGCTCCCTGGGAAGGATAAATAACATAGATTTTTGTGGATAGACTGGGTGCAGTTGGGTGGAGACAGGAACTGGGATGAGCAGGTTAAGGAAAGGGATGAAGCAAGTAGATATGGTGCAGGGAAAGATAGCTGGAAATGGGGGGCATTGGAGAGATCAGTGTAGAAACCTAGTACAATAGAAACTTCCTGAAATCTATAAGGGCAACCCTACTGGGAACTCCTAGCAATAGAGTATATGTGGTCTGAACTGGCCATCTTTTGTACCCAGGCAAGGATTCCAATGGTGAGACTAGGTTACATTTGATGGATTTTTGGGCCAAGGGGATCCTATGGAGGTCCTAAAGAACCCAGGCTGATGCTAGGAGAGGAGGTCCCTCTCTGAAAACTGAGAATGGCCCCATTGCTGAGGACAACATCAACACAGCACATTGGACATAGAGAGTGTAGGCTGTGCCTGCATGAAGTCTGCACCCCGATGTTCTAGTCTCTAGTGTGAGAAGGTATTCTATATGCTACAGAAAGAGAAACTTGGACACCAACCCAGACACAAAAATGTGGACCTACAATCTCTCCTTCCCACAAGATGCCCTAAGGGAATGGTGGTGCAGAACTTCTGGGAGTGGACAAACAATGTTTAACATGAGGTCCACACCATGAGAGGGAGCCCATGCCCTTCATTGCCTGGATGGCCGGAAACTCAGAGACCTAGAACCAAACAAGACTAGCAAATAGAATAATCAATGGAATGATTCTTAGTGATATTCTGCTATAATCATAGATAAGCTCATTGTTCAGTCATCTTCAGAGAGGCTTCCTCTGGAAGCATATGGGAGTGGATACAAGGACCCATAGCCAGACATTATGTGGAAAGTGTATAAATTGGAGGTCTCCATTGGGTCTCTCCCTATGAAGATCAGGAGATATTGGAGATCCAGGAGAAAGGGGGGAAGCACTGTAGAAATCAGATATGATGGAGGACACCAAAAGAACATGGCCAACTGAATTGACTAAGGTGGGCTCAAAGGGACTCACAGAGATTGAAGTAAAAATCATGGGGCCTTCCTTGGTTTGCACCAGGTTCTGGGCATATATGTTATAGCTGTTAGCTTGGTATTTTTATGAGACTCCTAACAGTTGGAACTTGCCTGTCTCTGAATCTTTTACCTGCTCTTGAGACTCTTTTCTTCCTATTAGGTTGACTTTTCAACCTCAATATGAGGGCTATTGCTTTGTCTTGTATCTTGGGTTGTATCTTGGTTCTTGTCTCTTTAAAGCCTGCTCCTTCTAAACAGAGAGCATGGTAAATCTGATGTAGAGAGGAAGTGGTAGTGGTAAAGGAGCTAGGAGGAGTGAAGAGAGGGGAAACTCGTCTGGATGTACTATGTCAAAAAAGATTCTATTTTCTCCTTTGAAAAGAAAGAAAAAATTTTAAAAAATGAAATAATCCTATGTATGCAATCTGGCCATTATGCGATAAAATGTAAAATTGACATCAAAACTCTCCTAAGTGTATAAATTTATAGAGATGAAACCACTCTTAACTGAATAATGAAATGGGCAAAAAAGAAATCAAGTAGGAAGTCAAGCCAATCCAAGTAGTAGTGAAAATTGAAACACATGAAAACTTCTATTGAAAATTAAAAGCAGGTCAGAACAGGAAGTTTATAGCCCTAAGTGTCTACATTAAGAAGAAAAAAAATCAAAGAGTGCACAAATAAAGTACTTAATGGTGAAACTAAAGAATTTGGAAAAACATGGGGAAAAAACCAACCCCAGCAGATGGCAAGAACTAATAACAATCAGAACATAAACCAGGGAAATAGAAACAAAACAATCCAGAGCATCAATGACTCTAACAGCTGGTTCTTAGAAGATAAACAATATCCTCAGACCCTTGGCCAACTAACCAAAAGAACAAAAGATGACTCAATTTACATAATTATAAAGGAACAAGGAAAAGTTTCAAAAGACACCAAAGAAATACAGACTATTACAAGGGCATACTTTTATCTTTCCATAATTTATTTATTTTTATTCTCTTTACATTATTGTCACAGGCCCCTCTCCTTTCATCCCAGTCCTGCCCTTACAAATTCCTCCCCCCATTATACCTTCCCCTTCTCCTAAGAGGAGGGGAAGACCCCTTGGATATCACCCCACCCTGAGACATCTAGTCCCAGCAGGACTAAGCACCTCCTCTCACACTGAAGCCTAACCAGGCAGTCCAGGTAGGAGAAGGTGATCCAATGGCAGGCAACAGAGACAGAAACAGCCCCTACTCTAGTCATTAGGGGACCCACATGAAAACTAAGCTGCACATCTGCTAAAAGTGTATGGGGAGCCAGTATCCAATTTCTGCCTGCACTTTTGTTGGTGTTTCCATCTCTGTGAGCCCCCATGGGTTCAGGTTAGTTGATTCTGTAGTTCTTGCAGTTTCATTGACTTGTCTGGATTGCTCAATTCTATCCACAACACTGTTACAAGAATCCCTGAGCTCAGCCTGATGTTCATTTACAGGTCTTTGCATCTGCTATTATCTGATGCAGGAGACAATTAGGCTAGGTTCCTGTCTGCAACCACAGCAGAATATCGTTAATAATTTCAGGGGGTGGCTCTTTCCCATGGGATGGGTCTCATGCTAGGCCAGTCACTGGTTAACCATTCCCTCAGTCTCTGCTCCATCTTTATCCTTGCACATCTTAAAGTCAGGGCAAAGATTGGGTTGAAGATTTCATGGGTGGGTTGATATCCCCCTACTTCTACTGGAAGTCCTGGCTAGCTGTAGAAGGTGGCTATTTCAGTCTCTATATCCCCCAGGTGGTAGGAATCTTAGCTAGGGTGGCCCCCATAGACTCTTCTGTAGCCTCCCTCATCCCAGATCTCCAACTAGTCCCAGAGATGCCCCCCCTTATTTCCATTCCCAATCTCATCCCTTTCCTGTCCCCACTTCCCTAACACCTGATTGTAGTTCCTTGCCCCCTCTCCTACCATTTCCATCCACCTCTGATGTTTATTTTGTTTCTCCTGAGTGAGATTCATACAACTTCAGTTGAGCCCTCCTTATTACTCAGTTTTGGGGAAGTTGTTGATTGTAGCATGGTTATACTGTACTTTATGGCTAATGTTCAATTATAAGTGCATGCCTACTTTTCCTGTCTTTCTGGGTCTTTTACCTCATTTGGAATGATCTTATCTAGTTTCACCCATTTGCCTAGAAATACCATAGTGCCTTTGTTTCTAGTAGCCAAATAATACTATTCGATCATATACATGTACCACCTTTTCTTTATTCATTCTACGGCTGAGGGATATCTAGGTTGTTTCCAGTTTCTGATTATTATAAATAAAGCTGCTATGAACATAGTTGAGTAAGAGTCTCTATGGTATAGTGGGGCATCTTTTGGTTATATCCCAGAAGTGGCATAGTAGAGTCTTGACGTAGAACTAATTTTTTGAGATGCCTCCAAATTGATGAACAAAGTGGTTGTACAAGTTTGAACTCCAATCAGCAATGGAGGAGTGTGGTCCTCTTGCTCCACATCCTCACCATCATGTGCTGTGTGCCCTTGAATATTTTTGTTCTTAGGGTGTAAAGTAGAATATAAAAGTCATTTTGATTTAAATTTCCCTGATGACTAAGGATAATCAGCAACATGAACAAACACATAACAAATGAAGAGATTGAGCGAATAATAAAAAGGCTTCCAACAAAAGTATCCAGTTCCAGCTTGATTCACAGCAGAAATCTTACAGACTTTTAAATTACAACCACAACCCAAACTATTAAAATTATTCATTTTTAAAAGGGAATAGAAAGTTCCTTCCAAACTCATTCTATGAAACTAATATTCCTCTAAAAACCAAACCAGTAAGGAAGCAATAACAAAAATGTGAGTACAAACCAATACTCCCGACATACAGATAGAAACAAAACCTCAATAATATGTTATCAAATGTGTATCAAAATTATATACAGGCATATCAAGAAAATCATTCACCAGGATTAAGGTGGCTTTATTCCAGAAATGTAGGGTTGACTGGCTGTTCCCTTCGTACAAGTCCAGGAACTAGAACCTTAGTGGGGCATTGAAGGGATAAAAAAAAATCATATACACACAGCTAGGAAAGCTTCCATCATGTGGGATGGTCTCTCAATGAGAAACTGCAACCTCCCTTAAGCTCTATATATTAATCACATAGAAATAAACTGAAAGATGGGGTTTTTACATACAGCTAAGCTGCATGCCAGAATCAAAGCAATTGTTTAGCTAATTTCAGTAGGAGCAATCTCTGTAGGAGAGCAGTGTTGAGACCATTAACATTCAGCAGGGGCTGGGGGAAGATAATGGTGTAAATTTTGTGCATAACCTATCACCATACAAAGATGGACCAGAATTATAGGCTTTTGCATTTTTCTGTGGGTCTGAGGATGAGGTCTTGGACATGATATCCCCATGTCAACCACACATATCCACTCCAGGATTCTTTTACACTCCATATTGTATGGCATATATAAGTCAATAAATATAATAAATCTTATAAATTTATCTAATGACAAAAACCAACTGATCACCTCATTAGATACATAAAAACTTTTGACAATATCCAACATGTTTTCATGATAAAAGTACTAGAAAGAGCTGGAGTGAAAGGAACATACATTAACATAATAAAGGCTATATATGATGAGCTTAAAGCCTATGCACTAAGATCAAGAATTGACAAATGGGACCTCATAAAATTACAAAGTTTCTGTAAGGCAAAGGACACCGACAGAAGGACAAAACAGCAACCAACTAATTGGGAAAAGATCTTCACCAACCCCACATCTAACAGAGGGCTAATATCCAATATATACAAAGAACTCAAGAAGTTAGACCCCAGAGAACCAAATAACCCTATTAAAAATGGGGTACAGAGCTAAACAAAGAATTTTCACCTGAAGAAATCTGGATGGCTCAGAAGTACCTTAAGAGATGTTCAACATCATTAGTCATCAGGAAAATGCAAATCAAAACAACCTTGATATTCCACCTCACAACAGTCAGGATGGCTAAGATTAAAAACTCAAAAGACAGCAGGTGTTGGCAAGGATGTGGAGAAAGAGGAACACTTCTCCACTGCTGGTGGGATTGCAAGATCGTACAATTACTCTGGAAATCAGTCTGGCGGTTCCTCAGAAAATTGGGCATGACACTTCCAGAGGACCCTGCCATACCACTCCTGGGCATATACCCAGAGGATTCCCCTGCATGCAACAAAGACACATGCTCCACTATGTTCAGAGCAGCCTTATTTATAATAGAAGCTGTAAAGAACCCAGATGTCCCTCAATGGAGGAATGGATACAGAAAATGTGGTATGTTTATACAGTGGAATACTACTCAGCAATTAAAAACAATGAATTCATGGAATTCGTAGGCAAACGGTTGGAACAGGAAAATATCATCCTAAGTGAGGTACCCAATCACAAATGAATACACATGAAATGCAGTCACTGATAAGTGGATATTAATTAGCCCAGAATCTCTGAATACTCAAGGCACAGTTAGCAAATCAAAAGATTCCCAAGAAGAAGGAAGGAGAGGGCCCTGGTCCCAAAAAACTTGATCTAGTATTGTAGGAGAGTACCAGAACAGAGAAATGGGAGGGGAGGTGTTGATTGGGGAATGGGTGGAGGAAAGAGGACTTATGGGACATATGGTGAGAAGGGATCTGGGAAAGGGGAAAGTGTTTGGATGTAAACACAAATATAGAAAATAATAAAAAAAAAGAAAGAAAAACTCAAAGCAATCCCAGTAAAATTAGGAACAAGATAGAGCTTTCTACTTTCTCCACTTCTTTTCAAGATAGTGCTAGAAACAATAGCTGGATCAATAAGGCAAGAGATATAAATAAGAAAAGAAGAAGTTAAATATGTCATTTTCTGATGACATATTTTACATAAAATATCCAAAAAATTCTACCAGAAAACTTCTAAAAACAATCAACAAACTCAGTAAAAGTAGCAAGTAAATATCAGTAGCCTTTCTATATGCCACTAGCTACAAAAACATGGTCCCAGTTACAGTAACATCAAATAAAATAAAATATCTTGGAATAAACCTAACCAAGGAGGTTAAAGACATCTATAAGAAAAAAATCAATCTATAAAGAAAGAAATTAAGTAAGAAGGCACTAAAAAGATGGAAAGGCATCCCAAGTTCATGGAATATAAAATTAATATTTGAAAATAACCATACTACCAAAAGCAATTTATAGATTCCATGTATCCCAATCAAAATAATCACAATTTAGAGTGATAAAACCCCAGTACCGTGCATGAAAAATGTTTATCAGAAAAGTCCAAGTGACCCCTAAACCAGTATAGACCCCCTAAACCAGCAACTATGTTTGCTGTTCTTTGTTGCTCCTCATAGGTTGAGGACACAGCATCCTTAGGATACTGGGTTCAAGTTATTCAATCTGGATCTGACCTAAAATGCTATTTTCTAGAATCTGGTTTCCATGGTATCAAGAGATACAAAACTATCAAGGAAGGAAAGTGATTGATTGGGGGTTCTACTCAGCCTTGAACTACAACAATTACCACTATGGCACAACATCCAGAAAATTGGAGTAAGAAGCACTCAGATATTGTTAGTAACCTACAACTATCTTATTGGACATGCTACCAACTCGATAGGAAGAAAAATATACTAGAAACTAAGCCAATTTCATGGAGCTAGTTAGATCTTTGAAAAGAATCTATTACCACTACTTTGCCAGACAATGTTCTTCCTAACTACATTCAAAATCTTATCTTTATACCAAAAGATAAGTATAATTATCATCTTCATTGAAGAAGTTTCTTTTAATAGGAAATGGAGACCATCACAGAAAAGCAGAACTGTACCCAGTGCAGATACCAATGGAGTGTGGGAAGACCAGCTCCAATGGACATATCTATAGAGCATCTCCTGTATCTCTGTCTCAGGCAACATCACAAAAGATAATACAGAAAGATTGTGAGAGCTAGCATGCCAGGCACTCTGCTATGAAATCGTCTTTTGTTTCTGTAAAAGCTACATAACAAGATCTGAGCAATGACAATGTCAGTAAACATGCAGAGAATAAAGAAAGAGCTCCCAGGGTGGCCATTTGAACATTGTTACATTGCTCTGAATGTTGATAGTCAGAAAATCAACAGAATTGTACCCTCACAAGATTAGCCATAAAATCCCAGTGCTATGACATACCAGTCATAGTCTATCATGTCACTCTCCTGAGAAAGTGACCTTGAACCTATAGAGGATAAATGGGGTCATTACCCAACCCCACATCCTTACTCTATCCAGGGTCATTTTGATCAGACAATGGGTATCTACCATCCTGCCATCAAAATTAAGTTGCCAAAGAGAGATAAATGATGATTTGCTCAACTTGACAGACATAAGGTGAAATTAACGGTTGCCAGAACGTTCCAGCTCAGAACAAGGCCAAGTTGATCACCTTCACAGCATGTGCTGACAAGGTGCTAAGCCCTGCTCCATGTAGTCCTAATACCTTGTCTTAGACAATATCGTTGAAAACAACAAAATGTAATATTATTTTGGCACGGGGTCTGTGTGAAACTGTCTTCTGCAGGAAGGCATTTGTTGTTCCAGCAGCCTGCAGTCATTCTAATGTGAGTAACTCATGCTTAAATGGTATATTCTTCCCAAAGGCAGCAGCTGTTAGAGTTTTCTAGTTGGGCTGTTTGCTGTCTGCAAACAAAGTTCCCATCAAGTGGAAGATTCTAAGTGTATCTTTCCAAGAGGTTGGCATTCATTTAAAATTTTCTCCTGGCCGTTTTTTCACAAGATTTGGGGCTGTTATAGAGACATGCTATGGAAATTTTCTCCTCCCATAATTAAGTAACATGCAAATTTCTAGATTTAAAGAGAGATTGGATCAAGGCACACAGTTGGGTCTTGTTACTTGAGTCTGTAAACAATCCACCTTCTTTATTATTTAATGATGAGAAAGAGGTTTTTTTTTCCCCTTTCCTGTAAAAGAAGATGAACCTTAGAATAAGAATTTGATGGCATAAAATAACCTAAAACGTTGGGTCGGGGCTAATCTGAAAATGTCATGTTTTTGTCCTTTGCAGAAGGGAACTAAAATAAACCTTAATGGAACCTCTTCAACATAAACAGTGAGGAGCAGAAATTAAGATTGAGGTTTGGAAAGGCATGAACCTTAATGAAAGTGTGTGCTGCATGCTTGATTGCTGACTAGTCTCTGTCCCCTGGTATGCTCTCTGACCTCTTCAGGAAATAAATGTCTCCCTCTGCTCCTTCACTTTTCCATATGACACAAATGTCAAGACTGCCTGAAAAATTGTGAACAACTAAAATGATGTGAGGAAAGACAGGATAGTCTCATTAGGCATATTTGCATATACTGCATATTTGGTGGGGAAGAAACACATACTTCCATTTTCCCCTGCCTTTCCTGAGAAAACCCATTCAAAGGACAGAACAAAGATGAAATAACATGTCAGACCCGTGAGATGTGAGTCTGTTTCAGGGTTCATGGCAACATTTTCTCCACGTTGTCTAGAGCAGAAAGCAACAGTAGCTGCACTTAGAACACCATGGGAAGGGGGGAGCCTGGAAAGGGGGAAATCATATGAAATGTAAATTCATATATCGAATAAAAAACAAAGAATATAGAAAAAATATCAAGAAGAAGAAAGACATTACTACCTGACAAAAATACAGAGGTGGGTGCTCTCAGCCAACCATTAGACTGAGCACAAAGTCCCCAATGGAGGATCTGAAGAAAGGACCCAAGGAGCTGAAAGAACTTACAGCCCCATAGCAGGAACAATAATATGAACCAACCAGAGCTCCCAGGGAGTAAACCACCAACCAAAGAGTACACCTGGAGGGACCCATGGCTCCAGCTGCATAAGTAGCAGAGGATGCCCTTGATGGACATCAAAGGGAGATGCCTCAGTGTAGGGGAATGCCAGGACAAGGATGTGGGAGTGTGTGGGTTGGTGAGCAGGGGGAGGGAGGGATGGGTTAGGGGGTTTTTGGAGGGGAAAACAGGAAAGGGGATAACATTTGAAATGTAAATAAAGAAAATATCTAATAAAAATATTCACTATAAAAAAAAAGAAAGAAAAAAAAGAAAGAAAAAGGAAAAAAAAAAGAAACTAGCCTGGGGTCTGATTAAATGAATTGAGGTACTCTTTGGGTTTATCACTGGAAAATATGATAAGGAGTAAATGAAGGATTTTTACTCAGCAAACATCTTCTCTATGAATTCCCCTATACCCTCTTCTTCGCCTATTAGAGATAAATAAAATGAAGTCAGATTTACAGAAATAGTAATAAATTTGGGGTTTTAGCTCTTGGTTAAGTTGAGCACTAAAATTTGAATTTGAAATTCCCCGGGCCAAAACTTGATTTATGTGATGAAGCAGGTGATATTCTTAGTTGATAAAATGATTCGAATTAGTACTCTAGAGTGAATATGTTGAATTTAATTTTTAGTTATTGTACAAGTGTGTATGTCTTTAGTGGCCAAACCAGGTGCTTGATCATACATATGACCAAGCTGAGTTGAAATGATCCAGTTCCTTGCTGAATTTCTCATCCGAGGTAGATGACTCTGATAGAGACTTAAGTTCCTCATTCAAAGCTACTCTATAGTATATATATATATATATATATATATATATATATTTCCATATGTATATATAAAACAATAAGATACTTCTTTTTCAGTGTGGATTCTGGAAGCTTCCTTCACAATTGATGTCTCCCTTTATGAGTTTCAGACAAATGAATATATTATCCCAAAAAAGATATGCTTACAAAAGATTTCCATCAAGGACAAGAAGCCTACCATGAAAAATGTTCCATTGTCCCAATCCTGTGGCAGTCTCCACTGAAGTTATCTATGCTATCTTTCATTTCTTTTGCATAGGATATAAATTGAGATGCTGATTTCATATTTAATTTTTTTGTATTAGAAAAACCTAAATCTGTTGGTGAAGAGGTTCCATCTGATATTAACTAGCTTAGTGACTTTAAAGTATTTCACAGCTATGTGCTTTGATTTTCTCATCTATAAAATTAACTATAGCAATACCCACCGGCCTATCTGTGGAACCCAAAAACATCATTAATGTGAAAATGGCTTGTGGAATTACATCATCTGTGGTGGGACAATGACGGTGACGACACTGATGATTAATATAACATGACGTCATGGGCACTGAGGTCGGTCAGGTATTCAGTAGGATTGCCAATCTCACGATCATACCTTTTAATTCTCCAACACTGAGCTGTCTTTATCACTCCCTGAGTCACATTTGACTCACAGCTAGCTTTAATATGTTGCTTCCTGGTTGTCAGGGAATCTGCCTTAACTACTAGATTTCTGTGATCGATGTTACAGCTTCCCATAGCCACCCCCACCCCTATCCATCCAGTGTGAACCAGTCCTCTGCTGTAGCCCCAGGAAAGTCCACGAAGCCCAGCCGAGATTTCCATGGATACACGTAATCCTTTTGTTCTGCTCTGTTTACATTTCTCTTTGAGCAATCAACCTTGATTGACAGGATGCCTGCTAACCTCCTCCTCCCCCTCCTAACTCTTCCACAAAGGGTGCTGAGGTAAGAGATGACATAAAGACAGGATTTGGTTGCTCAGAACTCTGTAAGAGTGCTTTGTAAAGAGGCTGAGTCACCTATTTACATTTGTTGAACTGACTGAAAGCACTAGCAAAAGTGCTGCCCACTTATGAGTCAGCTCCGCTCTCTCCCTCTCGTAGGCACAAAAACGCTGGAAGCAGGAACGACCTGTGACGTGAAACGGCTTGTGAGCAGAGAGTATTTTGTGTCATGAGTCTACTGATTCGGGGCAGAAAGAAAAATGAGCAACCCTGCATCCTGAAAACACACGTTTTCCATTTTCCTCCCCTTCTCATTTTTTATCCACGTGAAGTGCCTATAGCTGTTAAGTCAAATTCTTACTACAGTCCAGGGTCCAGCAGATGTACCGGGAAGTCCAGTAACATCGGAATAAAAGTGTATGTAGGCTTTTCCTCAAGTAGCTGTGGCTTCAGGATTGAACTTGGGTAAATAATCAGCCTCTTTTTCCTTCATAAATAAATACCTGACTTCAGAAGTGATTTGACAAAGTTATCTTTTCTCCGAAAACAGTTTTCAAAATCTATAAGTCAACAATTTGATTTCAGATCAGACATGAAGAACACCTCTCCCACATCGTGTGTGTATAGGTTTGAGGCTGACAAAATCCAGGGAGCTGAGCAGCTGCCCTTGGGATTCGTGACGTGCTCTTCTGCCTAATTTGAGGGCCTGGGCCATTTATAAGCCTTATCACTATGGACTGCATTAATACCTCTGAAGTAAATTACACACTGAAAAAAATATTTTTTCTGCTATATTTCTTCAAAGTTTACTGAGAATTTCTTAAAATGTATCCAAGTACTACACTTTAATTTCTTGATATATATTCAATGTTTGGGGATTTTATTGATTTTTATTTTGTTTTGGGGGGTTGATTATTTTTTGGCTTGCCTCTTTTTTCATCATAGTGGAAATAACCACCAGCTTCTATAACAGAGAAAATTACATCCATCTCACCTGCACTTTTGTTTCCTGCAATCAAAGATTCCTTAATTAAAAAACCTATCAGCGCACGCCTGTAATCCCAGGACTCTGGGAGGCAGAGGCAGGCAGATTTCTGAGTTTGAGGCCAGCCTTGTCTACAGAGTGAGTTCTAGGACAGCCAGGGCTACACAGAGAAACCCTGTCTCGAAAAAACCAAATCCAAAACAAAAAACAAAAAACAAAACAAAACAAAAAAACAACCAAACAAACAAAAAAAAACTATCAGCAACAAAATTCCTATTGACTATCTGGCATGGTTTTCTTTCATGATGACTTTGCTAAGTTAGCAACCCTACGGAACCAAATGCATGCATGTAGGAACTTACCTTGTGAACGTTGGCTCATGCTTGCATTGGTGCTTACAGACAATTGCTTTGCTGTCTCTGATGGAAAGACCTACTACTGCTGCAGACTGGAACGTCAGTGTGTTTAACATAACCAGCACAGGTGATAGACTTGACTAGTCTCCGTAGAAGACCTCAATAAGCAAGCAGTCTCAGGCTGTGAACATCCAGGAGGGGGAAGCTGCGGTTGCTAACACTTGTATGTATGCAACTTCAAGTCTGGCCCACGTGGGAAAACGCTTTGTCAGTTTTCCCTGGTTCTGAGGATCTGATCCTTTGCAGGGCTTCACTCAGGTAGAGCTTCCTTCCCTTTGCCCCATAATACTAGGTACATATCACTATTGCCTTGGGCAGTTCTACATGTATTTTCTAAAATATAGAACACGTGAAAGACTCCAATATCACTGAAGCCAGATCTTGACTGATGCACCCTGTAGAGTTTGTTATATTCCTATGAGCTGAAAGACAGCAAACTCAAACTGAGATAGGAAGCCTGTTTTTTTTCTTGTCTCAACTATAAATATGATTATCAAGACAAGATAGCAAGGGCTTGTCTATCAAAGTTAATTAGGCATCATGTTTTTCCCAACATTGGTCTCTCAAAACTCTATGATTTTTTTTATTATATGTAGAGTTTGTACATATATATATGTGTGTGTGTGCATACAATATAATATAGTATTAAACAGATATTTACTTATATTAACCAGTAAATATACAATATGCTTTGCTTTTTCCCTTTGCCTAAAATATTTAAGTTCTGACATTTCTTTAAGTATAAACCAATGGGTAATAATTTTGATCTATTAAACAAACGAAATGCTCCAAAATGTATTTAGTTCAACTTCATGCATGAAGAATATCTTTACAGGCTGCACAGTGCCTTTTCACCAAATTTCTTTGAGTTTATCACAACCATTATTAAGCTGGCTTCTGGCTTCTGGCTTCCATTCTTTCTGTGAAGCCAGATGCTGTCTAAGAATTGTTCCTTTGAAGCAATCTTCCTTTTCTCTGGTTGTTTTCAAACTGTTTCTTTTTTTTTTTTAATTTTTAATTCACCCTGAAATGTTTAGCTCTTTTATTACTGTAACCAGCTTAATTGTAGATTTTTTCCATGCCTCAGTTTAATATAATTCTTGATTTTATATCTCCTTTTCAGAAAATTATTTTCATTAATTCTTCAAAAAAAATGTACTTGGCACATTTTTTCCAGTCTTCATTTGCTTGGATTCTGGGTAACACATATGACACCTTCTTGACTATGATGTTACCCTTTTTATATGTTTCTTTATTATGATATGACTGCTCCACTTTGAACATTTTCTTCTGTCCTGCTTTTCAAATTATTAATTTTCCTCCTCAACTGGGTTGAATTTGTCATTAAATCCTTCCACTGAGTTTGCAATACGAGCTGTTAATTTTTTCTCTCCAATAATTCCCATTTGTGCCTCTGATAAATTTGGATCTCAACTTACTTTAATTCAGCAAGCACTGTTAATATTAACATTGTCCGTGTCTATTATGGCTGCAGGCTTATTTACTTTATTATTTGTACTTTGTGAGTATCGTTTATGTGAATTTATGTTCCCAAATCAGATTTTCTTACATCTTATTCTGTCTTTTCTTCTTTACAAATCACTTACCGAAATAATTTGAGATTATAGACTGTATCTTTTCCCACAGAGTAATTACCTTAACTTCTGCTAAGAGCCGACAAGCATTAACTTACTGGTATGATCATCATGCAAGTTCCGAGGCTCCATCTTTTCTGCTAATGGAAACCCCCTGATGTTCATGTCCTGTGGCAGGAATCCTCCTGCTTCCTGGCCTGGGTGCCAGGCCCATCTGTCCTTAAGGGCAAAAGGGGCTGCTCTGTCCCTCATCCCCAGGCTCACCATGCAGTACAGACACGTAGCCACTTGAGATTGCATTTTCAAGAGGAAGATGAGCCAAGTGCTAAGGCTGGTTCCCTACATGTAATCTACCTGGGACCTGGGTCCTGTGTGATAATTTTACTTATTTTCTTTAAGGATAGATTTTAAATACTGTGAGCAATGTGTAATGAAACATAATTTGCTTCAAACCACTTACCTACTTTTTAAGGTCTAGTTAAACATAAGTTTCCCTGCAAGGTTATTTTTGGTCTTCCCTCTGAAGGGAGAAAGAATGGTTTTTCAACTAGGTACCCATAGATGCCATTCTAAAGTAGAGGTCAGAGAATTTCTGTTTCCATGGTTATTTACCTATTCCATTATAAGAGAAAACAAACTTAGTTTTTTTTCCTATTCTTGTAGAAATTTCCCCTTGACTTTGCCATGTAAATACTTTCTTAACATCCATACTAAGAATCCTACTAAAATTATTTACAGTGGAAAGGCATATTACTCTCATTTTAATAATAGTTCTATAAGACAATCTTATATCATAGGCAAAGCATTTTTAGCCATTGTTAATTTGTTTTGAGACTACTGTTGCTTTGATATATGATTGAAAATATGTACACAAAATGAAAACTCATTCAGAAAATTATGAGTAATATGTTTAGTGGATATCTCAAGATAAAAAAGACATTTTCAATTTAAATGTAGAAGGAACAGGAAATGAGCTTGGGAGATGCATTACATCAACTTCAGGCCTCCACATACAAGTGCATATACACATGTATAACCCCACACACATACAAACATGCAAACACAGGGAAATACAACATACAAATACTTGTGCGAATGAAAAATAAGCACAAGAAAAGGTAGAAAACAAGATTCATTGAAATAATGAAGAGATACTGGTTTTTTTCTACACATTCAAAATATAGTCTATTTTAAAGTGGGTTGATAAATAAACAAATGAATAGATGACAAATAATAGATAGATAGAGAGATGATAGATAGATAGATAGATAGATAGATAGATAGATAGATTATATATTTAGATTATAGATAGATGGATGGATAATAGGCAGATATATACCGTGTATGTTTTCTTTCAGAGCCCTAATATTATTTCTTATTCTTTAACCTCAATACTTTTTAATCCATTTTCTCATGCAGCTCTATTCTCCAAATCGTGTCATCTAAAGCTCAGGATATTAACAAATATTCTTTGGTTACCAATGTCAAATGCCTGTTTTGAATTACAACAAACATTATTATACAGAAAGTACTCTGCACAATAGCAAAAAAGAAATGTAAACCAAAAGCCAGCCAGAAACCCTTTATCTACAATGGTATACTATTTGCAAGATATGCTAGGTCGATGGTGGCACAAAGCTTGTGGGAGTAACCCACCAAACACTAGTTTGACTTAAGGCCCACTCCACAAAATGAAAGCCATTCCGGATTCTGCCTGGATGACCAAGAACCTGAGACTAGATATCCCAGGATCATGGAATAAAACCAAGTAGTACTGGTTTAAAAAAAAAAGAAAAAAAAAAAAGGTTGTAATTAAACGACTCCTAATGATATTCTGCTACAGTCATAGATCAGGGAGGGACCTGTTCGGCTATCAGCAGAGAAGCTTGCTCCTTGGAAAACTGGTACAAATGTACAGGCCCAAGCATGGTATTACACAAAGAGTGAAGCAGCTTGTAAATGGGATGTCTGCAACAAATCCCTCCCTTCAGAGCGCAGGGAACCTTGCACAGAGAAGACAGAAAGAGTGTAAGAGGCAGAGGGGATGGAGAACACCAGGATAACAAGACCCTTGAAATAACATGTCCAGAGCTCACAGGAACTCACAGAGTCTGAAGCAGCTTGCTACAGGTTCTCTGAACCTATGGTTTCCAGCTTAGTGCTTCTTGAATGTGTGAACAAGTGGGTGGTCTTTGTGTGTTCTCTTGGGCTCTTTTCCTTCTGTTAGTTTGTCTTGTCCAAATTTGATGAGGTAGATTTTGCTTTGTCTTATTTTCTTATGTTTTTAATTTAAAAAATAATGAGTGAGTGAATGAATGAATGAATGAATGAATGAATACCGAGCCACTAGGATAAATGTTAACAGCTGAGCTGTCACTTACACTTGTTGAAAGAGAGAAAATCAGTTTTCTCCATTGGAGTGACATTGGGTATATCAACAGCTCCAAGACAGGCCTCATATTCAGAAGCTTCTGACCAACATTTAATGGACTCCCCTGTATTTTCTGTGATGGTGTGGGGATTTTATCTGGTTATAATTTGGTTTGGTTTGTTTGGGAGGGTTGGTGTTTTACATTTTCATTGTTTGGAGGCTTTGTTCTTATATTGGAGTTTTGTTTGATTTCTCAGAAAGAACTGAAAGTTGGATGGGTGGAGAGTGGGAGAGGATCTGAGAGGACTTGGAGGAGGGGCATGATGTCATTAAAGCATATTTAAATTTAAAATTGTGGTGCTGGAGAGATGGCTCAGTGGTTAAGAGCACAGGCTGCCCTTCCAGAGGACACAGGTTCGATTCCCAACATCTGCTCTGTAGCTCTAAACTGTAACTACTGTCCCAAGGGTCCTGATGCCCTCCCTCTTCTAGCTTCTCTGGCTACCAAGTGCTCACACCGTGCACAGATACACACACAAGCAAAACAGCCACACACATAAAATAAATATAAAATTGTGTTTTATAATCTAAAAAAAAGAAAAAACTAACATTGCATTGTTAGAGATTGATGGAATTCTTTATCTGGGTAGTCTAGCTTTGATATGTACTCATGTCTAAGATGTGATGAGGTAAATATATACAAAATTGAGGGAACTATATTGTAGGACACCACATTCTCTTAAGTCACATGGGAAAGATTATGGTCAACTGAGAATATGTCCTGAACTAAGGTGGGGTTCATGGATGACCTAAAAAGACATTACAGCTCCCATGAGAATGCCAGTATGGCTCTCCCTCCTCCTTCCTCACCCTAGACATTGAACTTGAAGGAACGCCTCCTGGAGCAAAGCATTTCATTTTCTTGGGCCCTTCCGACCTGCTCAGTTATGAGTCACTGTTGCCAGGTATGAAAAGGAAAGTTAAGTGCATGTGAAGGCAGGTGGGGGTGTCTTCTGGAAGACTTCCACATGAGTGCGCATATGCATGTCCGTGTCAATGCTGTAAGTGGAGTCTGCATGCGTGTGAGGGAAAAGGACTCTAAAGTTACAATATGGATAAAACGGAGTTTTCACTTAAGTAGAAACATTTAGGGATTTGAAAAAAGGGGGGAGTAAATAAGTAAAAATAGTACACTGTAAAAATCCCAAGAACCAGACTTTCAATTTACACTTAGATCTAATTAGGAAAACCTAACAGGCTCATCCAAGTACCCTATGGCCCACAAGCAAACAAAAGAAGAAGTACAAATGACCACCACCTGCTGATGGGACGCAAGAGGCAGCTTTCAAAGGCGCTAGACGGTGAGGAAATTTTGTCTCTTGACCTTTCGATACTTTATGAAATATACTCTACCAGATTAAACAGTAGACAATCTTTGCACCTCCATCATTGTGACCTTGATCTCAGGAAAAAGCCTATGCCAAAAAAAATTAAGACCATTTTCTTGCTCATTTCTGCATGTTCTGACTCTGCTTTAAGATTCTTCAATCTCAGACCTACCATTTACATCCTTAACTCTTCTAAGTGTCTAACCATTTCAAAAACACCAAGTGAGTCATTGGTGTTGACAGATTTAAATAAACCAATACTAGGGAGTAGCTCTCTTCAATTTTAATGGAGGAAAAAGATTAAATAAAATTAAATAAAAGATTCTGTTATTTAAAGATAACATAATCTTATTATTCCATGTTAGTAGTGGCCAAGCTCTAATCCAACTTGCTGATTATTGCCAATGCAGGCACAGGAAGATTATTATAAAACTAAAGGTGGTATTTTTGGAAGCCATTATATTGCTTTTAATTGGTATATAAATAACAACCGCACACAATGAATTACCTCATTTAGTTATTTTGGTGCCTATTAGCCAATAGTTAATCTTAGAAGGTTACACTGGGAAATAGCAGTACTGAAAGCTTGCCACTTTGTACATACTTTATGGATAGTTTTACTGTTGTCCAGGCAAGCATGTGATTCTACTACCCTAAAATTTTTCATGTATAATTATTTCCACAATAAAATATAGCATGTACATGGAGGACCTTTATTATCCATTTGTGCAGCCACTGAAACCAATTTGCACAATTTTGTGAGCAGAATCGTGGTTTCCTGGCATGCTCATAAGCAAGCAGAGATAGCACGCACACATTTATATTAAGTTCCTTAGTTTCTCCTGTAGTTAGGAAACCTTCCCCATAACTTGACTATTTTCTAGAAATTTATGTACAAATAAGAAAAAAAAATGAAAGACATATTCAGATCTTGGGGATTATAATCGAGGAGTCAGTGCCAAGTATAAAAACCTTGAAAAATCTAAGGAAGGGTTAAGGAAAATTTTTCTGAACACTTGGATAAAATTTTGCATTTTCTGTACTAGAAGAGCAATGACAAGAGTCTTATAAATGTAGTTCTGTCCAAATCAGGAGGAATTTTTGCTTCCACGCTAGCCTAGAAGGGTACTCATCTGGGGAGAGGACTTAGAACAGAGCTGTAAATATATATATAAAACATACAACTGACTAACTACATTATCTTGTATATTATTTATCTCACTATAGTTCTTACTCATTTTATGAACTGATGAAACCCTAGAATTTCTTCTCCATCTGCCTTCCTCAACTTCTTTCTCCCCATTAACTGTTTTCCAGCTTTGAAATACATATGTTTTCATTCTTGGAATGGAATCTATTGTTTTCTGTGGCCATGGAGTTCTCATCCATGCCCATGTGACAAGACCATATGCAAGTTCCAGGAGATGCCTTCAACCATGATAATGAAGAGAGGAAAAATCCCTCTCTCCTCTGCACTCCTTTTCCCTTCTTTCCATGATACCTATTTATGATACTTACTATGAACCAATAGCTCACTATGAGGAAGTGACAAACTGAAGGGGGGAAAATCAATGTCTTAAAATAGAGAGCAAACTGTACAAATATGTGGGCATTTTTTTCAAATACATTTTAAAATGTATTATCCATATGGAAAGGTTTCAAGTTGTGTGCTAATCTATGCACATGTATGGGGATATGCACAAATGCCACAGCATGAACAGACCCTGTGTGAAGTAGATCCTGTCACCTCTACATGAGTTCTGAGGATCAAACTCCATTTTCCAGGCTTACATGGCAAATGCCTTAACCACTGAAATATCTCACAGCTAGTCAGGAAGCTACACAGAAACCCTAAAGCATCAAATATATATTCTCCATTACTGCCATCAGCTGATATTCCTAACTGTGATGGAACTCCTTGTCTTCATCTTCAGAATTGGAAACTGTAACGGATCTGATCATTCTCATTTCATTTAGATATTAAGAATGCAGAAGTGTAAAATGTTTGCTTTTTCATGTTAGGTTCTAAGATCTTAACTGAATTTTGTTTGATTTTGTGGAGGGGGTTATGCTATGCATATCATTTTGTTTTAGGTCAATTTTAATTCTTATTCCTGACTTTATTTTGTAAAATCTTGCTCACATATCTAAACATCTAGTCATTTTTTTATTTGCTGTCACCCAGAGAAGAATGTTCTCTATTGCACAGTAATAAGACTGGCCAACATGAGCTATAGATAAATTCATGCTCTGTGCACATTTTCTAGAACACAAAAAGTAGTTAACGATGCAGGTGAAACATTTCTAGGAGGTGTGAATTTATTTAACCAAGAAAGAGGATAAGGGAAGCAAAAGAATCAAAATATAAAATGATGTTTCCACAGCATGCAACTGGTAAATTGCATCTCTTCATTGCAGAGCACTCCAATCAGACTAACAAAGAAATCCCTTGTCCCTATGTTTTAAAAACCCTAACAGAAGGTTATAGAGAATGGCGAAAATGAAATAGCCTAGGCTTCATCTATTCTTCTATCGTTCTTCGGTTCAAAATACTCTTGGAAGAATGAACTATGTGTAGACTGCATTTTGACTTTATTAAAACCCACTTGGAGTTCCTGAGACTGTACCTTCTGGTTTTACCTTCCATATAAGTTCAGATATAATGAGAGAACCTGAAACTTTAGATCTCTTGTTTAAGTGATTAATAGAGGATCAAATAAGAGAGCCCAGCCTATGAGGGCAAAGGACCAATTTCCTGACCCAACAGGTAAAAAAGTAAAAGATAAATATCTGGGGCCCCAGGAACAAGACTCAAGGAACTAAAGAAGATAGATATTAATGCAGAAGCTGTGAGGTCATATGTTTAATGTCTCAGTCAAGACTTTTTTAAAAAAGCTATTTTCCCTCTGTATTCTAGTTTGACCTTCCCACAAGATGAAAATTAAATATTATGGTGCTAAATAAGTAAAACATAAACCAGAGCTGTCAGATGGTACCCTCACTGAGAAAAGCTATTGTCTTAGACTACCTATGTACAGACTATTAGAGATAAACAATTAGTTCATTACATTAAAGTCCATTACATTAGTTCATTACATCTCCATGTCTTCTGAGTCATTAAATAAATGGATCTGTTGGCTTCAATGGCACCAGTGATATTTCTTTCTCTTATTGTAGTTAAACTTCATCATTTTATAAGATCAGGCATATTCTAATAGTGGTTTTTAAATATTTTAACTATGTGTAGGTTTATGACTGCATGTGGTTATGTGCACATAAATGCAGGTGCCTGCTGACACCAAAGGTGCTGGATCCTCCGTAGTTGGAGTTTTAGACATCTGTGAATCACTTGACTTGGTCTCTGAAGACCAAACTCTGATCCTCTAAAAGACCAGCAAGTGCTCTTAACTAACGTACCATCTCTGCAGCCCAGACATGTTTCTTTTTGAAACATGAATCTCATATAATCTGATTACAACTTGAATCTTGCACAGATATCACTTACCTTAGTCTTCTTTGATGGAAGATATCAGTAGGTTCACAGCTTTTAGTTAAAATTGGCAATAGGGTTCCAAGTAAAAAAAAAAATGAGTAGAAAAAGAATGACATTAGGGTAAGTGTTCTTCATGGGCCTGCTACCTCCGTTTGAATATATCATTCCCCTGAAAGTCACACACAGTCTTCTTGAGGCAGATCTACAGAGAAGGTTCTTCTTTCCTGTGTTCTAGTACCCACCCACTCTGCTCTGATCCCTCACGGTGGCAGTAGCTTCATGGGTTCACAGTCTTAGTGTACTATTTCTTTAAGTTCTTTATCAAGCCTACTCTTCTGTAATTGGTTCCAATGTAAATAAGTTTTCTTGGAATATTCCTAATTTATGCCTGGCATCTGTTTCCTGTTCAGACTCTGATTGGAAGAAAACAAAACAGGGTATAAACAACATAAAATTCCTAGAGATCTCTCTCCCTACCCATCCAATTACTATAATAGCCTCTCCTGTATTTGTTGGCCTTTGATGGTTGTTGAGTTTTTGTTTCTGAAAAGAATAGTACACTACAGAGAAAAGTGCATCTGCCTCCTTTATTATCTCTCTCATGTTGTATGACTTTTATCTTTTCTCAGATATATGTAGAGTCCATTGGACTACAAAAGGATCTATAATGATGGTGGTTGATGCTTTTCTTTGTCTTCATTGAAGAGTAATAAGGAATATCTATATAACAAATTTTATTCTTCCCTTCTCTTATTCTCTAAGCCAGCAGTTTTCAACCCATAGGTTATGGCTCTTTTAGGCTGTGAATATTGAATACCCTGTGAATCAGATATTTATATTATGATTCACAATAGTAGAAAGATTATGATTATTAAGTAACAATGAAACAACTTTATGATTGGGGTCAGCACAATATGAGAAACTTTATTAAAACATTACAGCATCAGGAAGGTTGAGAATCATAGCTCTCAATTACTTATCAATTTTTAAAGTAAGGTAATTGAGCCAAAATATCTTTCACACTTTTCCAAAAGAGACTCTCTGTTTTTTACTTGCGTCTGAAAGAGAATTAAACATGTTTATTTCACAATGTTTTATATAGATTTTGTGGAATACTATACATATGAATGCATGTATATAAGTATTTCTTTATTGATGAAGCAATATGTAGGCACATAAAAGTTTTTTTCTTATATTTGAGGTTTGTGTCAAAACCATTTTTGAAACATAGTTGTATACATACATAGAAGAGTTTTATCCAGCAACATGGCTGTTCTGACAAGGGATCACATCTACAGACCTTCTAGTTATGGTGATACCGCTGGAATGCAAACATATCACATACGCATAATCATTCTTGCTAAAATACAGACTTGCTCTTACTACACACATTTAATCCCAAATAATAAAGGTAAAACTAGTTTCTAGAAGGAAGCATCCATGTTTGAAAGTGATGTCTAATTGAAGGACAGACAAAGATCAGATCAAAGATCAAATCAGAGAAAGATTTTACAGAATGAATCAGATAGAGGATATGTCCAACTCTTATGAGAATAGACATGGAAGAGAGGACTTAAGAGAACAGCATAGAGAAAGGGGGGATGAGGAAAGGCTGTTTTACAAAGACAGTTTTACAGAAATAGGTTGTAGATGACGTCATAATGAGCCAAAGAATGAGAAGGACATAGAAGTTTAAAACATACTGTCAAAGTTAGTATGAAACCAAGTAGAGCAATTCCATCAGAAGGCAAGAGAAACCAGATTGAATCAGTCAGTTTGGAGAGGAGTTTAAGGCAGAACAGCTGAGTTGAACCAGATAGCCAGAGTTCAGAATGAACTAGAAAGTGTGAGCTTATTCAGCAGTTAGCTTCTGAGATGACAATTACATCTGGCAAATAAAAGTTACATACCAAGATAAAAGGTAACCCAGTGACAAAAGAATGCACATGGCATGCACTCACTGGTAAGTGTATATTTCCCCAGAAGTTCAGAGTACCCAAGATACAATTCAGAGACCACATGAAGCTCAAGAAGAAGGAAGACCAAAGAGTGGATACTTGGTACTTCTTAGAAGGGTGAACAAAATACCCATGGGAGGAGATACAGAGACAAACTGTGGAACAGAAACTGAAGGAAAGGCCATACAGAGACTGTCATACCTGGGGATCCATTCTATATACAGTCACCAAACCCAGATACTATTTTGGATGCCAACAAGTGCTTGCTGACAGAAGCCTGATATAGCTGCCTCCTGAGAAGATCTGCCAGTGCCTGACAAATACAGAAGTAGATGCTCATAACCATCTATTGGACTAAACACAGTGTCCACAATGGAGGAGCTACAGAAAGGACCCAAGGAGCAGAAGGGGTTTACAGCCCCATAGGAGGGATAACAATATAAACCAACCACTACCCCCAGAGCTCCCAGGGCCTAAACCACCAAAGAGTACACATGGAGGGACTCATGGCTCTGGCTTCATATGTAGCAGATGATAGCCTTGTGGAACATCAATGACAGTAGAGGCCCCTGGTCTTGTGAAGGCTCGATGCCACAGTATAGGGCAATGCCAGGACAGGAAAGTGGGAATGAGTGAGTTAGTGAGCAGGGGAAGGGACGATGGGATAGGGGGCTTTTGGAGGGGAAATGAGGAAGGGGAATAACATTTGTTATGTAAATAAATAAAATCTCTAATATAAATTAATGGGAAAAAAGTGTCAAAGCTCAGAAAACTCCCACATCATGCTACAAGAAGGGCATTCACTCAGAAGGCATCTTTAGCTTTTCATTTCCAGTAATTTATCTTTCCATTAATCACCTACTATCTGATTGATAGAGTTTAGCAATCACACCAAAAGTTCACTGAGCTCTTCTCATACATAAATGGGATATTTTTTCTAATATGAGTTTGAGGACTGAGCCCAGGTCTTCTTTGTAAGGCAGAAAAGCTTTATAGACTAAAACATCTCTTCAGGCCCCATTTCTCATTTGTATTATCCACTCCATCAACTGAGTAGAAGGATTAATGACAACTTTCAATGGCCAACTTAATATAACACATAGTGGGAGATAACTCGATGTAGAATGTTAAAAAATAATGAAAATTGTTTACTTTGCAATTGTCATATAAGACAAAAATTATTACTGCCCCTAAACCTGATTAGATGTGGGCTCTCCCTATATAAACACAGTGCTAAACATTAAACTTTGAGTCTTGATCAGAAACTTTGTCTTGGCTTCATCTTGCTCTCAGATCTGCCCTTTTTCATTTCCAGGATCCATTTCGGGTAAACTAGTTCATCCATGACTGCTGGACAGCTTCAGCTGGCACCCAAATGAGGGAACTGAAAACATCAAGACCAACTGAAAAACACTGTCTTGGTGGATCTCCACAGAAAGCAGAGGTTAAACTATCATGCATGGTAATCAACAAACAGCATTAATGCTAGTTCTAGCCAAAAAAAATTTTTGGAGGCTGTTATTGCAGGATGTGCATTAAGAGAGGATACAAGCATAAAACCAGATACACTGGATCTAATAGAAGAGAAAGTGGGGGAAAGTCTTAAACACATGGCCACAGGGAAAAAGTTCCTGAACAGAACACCAATGGCTTATACTCTAAGATCAAGAATTGACAAATGGGACTTAATAAAATTACAAACTTCTGTAAGGCAAAGGACACTGTCAATAGGACAAAATGGCAAACAACAGATTGGGAAAAGATCTTTACCAATCATACATATGATAGAGGGCTAACATCCAATATATGCAAAGAACTCCAAAAGTTAGATTCCACAGAATCAAATAACCCTATTAAAAATGGGCTACAGAGTTAAGCAAAGAATTCTCAACTGAGGAAACTCCAAGACTGAGAAACTCCTAAAAATAATGTACAATATCCTTAGTCATCAGGAAAATGCAAATCAAAACAACCCTGAGATTCCACCTATTTAGAATGGCTAAGATAAAAAACTCAGGTGACAGCAGATGCTGGCAAGAATATAGAGAAAGAAGAACACTCCTCCATTGTTGGTGGGATTGCAAGCTAGTACAACAACTCTGGAAATCAGTCTGGTGGTTCCTCAGAAAATTGGACATAGTATTACCTGAGGACACAGGTATACCACTTCTGGGCATATACCCAAAAGTTTCTCCAACACATAACAAGGACACATGTTCCACTATGTCCATAGCAGCCTTATTTATAATAGCCAGAAGCTGGGAAGAACCCAGATGTCCTTCAACAGAGTAGTGGATACAAAAAATGTGGTACAGTTAAACAATGGAATACTACTCACCAATTAATAATTATGAACTCATGAAATTCTTAGGCAAATGGATAGACATAGAAAATATCATCCTGAGTGAAGTAACCCAATCACAAAAGAACATACTTGGTATTCACTCACTGATAAGTGGATATTAGCCCAAAAGCTTGGAATACCAAACATACAATTCACAGATGACATGAAGCTCAAGAAGAAGGAAGACCAAAGTGTAAGTACTTCGGGAACAAAATACTCATGAGAGCAAATATGGAGACAAAGTGCACAGCAGAGATTGAAGGAAAGGCCATCCAGAGGCTGTCACACCTGGAGATTCATCCCAGATACAGTCACCAAAATCTGACACTATTGTGGAAGCTTAGAAAGTTTTGCTGAAAAGAGTCTGATATAGCTTTTTCCCAAGAGGCCTAGCCATAGCATTACAAATACAAAGTCTGATGCTCACAGCCAACAATTGCACTGAGTGCAGGGTCCCCAATGGAGGAGTCAGAGAAAGAACTGAAGGAGCTGAAGGGGTATGCAACACCATAGGAAGAACAAGAATATCAACCAACCAGATCCTTCAGAGCTCCCAGGCACTAAGCCACTAACCAAGGAGTCCACATGGCTCCAGCTGCACATGTAGCAAAGGATGGCCTTGTCAGGCATCGATGGAAGGAAAGGTCCATGGTCCTTTGAAAGTCTGATAGATGTCCCAGTGTAGGGGAATCAAGTATGGGTAGGTGGGGGTGGGAGGGTGGGTAGGTGAGTGGGTACATGGGTAGAGGAAGACCCTCATAGAAGCAGGGGGAAGGGAATGGGTTAAGGGGTTGCAGGGAGAGGGGAAAACCAGGTAAGGAGATAACACTTGAAATGTAAAGAAAATAAAATAAATGAATAAATAAATAAAAATGAGGGAGAGAGAGAGAGAGAGAGAGAGAGAGAGAGAGAGAGGGAGAGAGAGAGAGAGAGAGAATATAGGCTAGGCTCAACCAGTGTTGCCCTGATGCTGAATTCAAGTAGTGGGTAACAGCACCATTTGGATGGGAAAATTCTATATAGGCATTTGTCCCCAGCCAAAAGCTACATCAAGCAAGAGGAGCAGGGTTTAAAAACAAAAACAAAATCAAAAACAAACAGATGTTATAAAAATTCTTAGCTCAAGTATATTTATGCTGTGCTTGGTTCCCAGAAGTAGAAATGATAAATATACAAATGACATGAGAAAGAGAAAGAAAGACAGAGAATAAGTTTCAGAAAAGCAGTTGTCCCCTCTCTGGGAAGCATTAGCAAAAAAGAAGGAAAATGGATTTCAGAGCTCTCCAAGGGACAGGAGGAAATCAGGAGACATCCTGCTTCCTCTATCACTCCTACTGGAGGTATCCTTAGTTCTGGTTACATTATGTTCTCTTCCCTCTCTGTCTATTGCCTGTCTTTGAAGCAACAATATGTCCACATGTGAATTTATGTCTGTTTTTGTTTTGTTGTTTGTATGATTGTTGTTTTATGTTTCATGTTCAAAAGAAAAAGTGGTTACAACTTTATCTGTTAGCTATACATCTCTTGATTTAGCTTAACTTGTCTAGAAGGCGTTAAGATGTTGAAAAATCAAGCTTCAATTTGTATACGGAGCGTCAATATATAACTTATGACTTACAGTTGCTTTTAATTGTTCCTTTTTTAGATACTGCTAATTCTCAAATTTTGCAATTATTTATGCAAATACAACTCATACTGGTCCTTTAAAGGACTGTCTTTGGACATTTAAGAACTCAAACTGGATTCCCTGAACAGACCCCTTAGGGCAATGCTACAGCAGATTTATATACCAGGCAGATTATAAGCCTTACACAGGAACAATTAGCCAAATGATCTCATTCTTTACATCATCAAAATAGCAATAGCTTGAGACAGTACTTTGGTATTTCTAGAGAATGTATATGTCAAGTTGGAAAGACTTGTTCTCAGTGCCCTCAGTTTCTACCTGTACCACATAATGGTATTAATTCTAAAGGACTTATACCTCATCAATTATTGAAAATGGATGATACTGATATTTCTGATTTTAAACAATTAAAATATGCACATGTGACTATTGATACCTTTTTAGGCTTTCTAGTTGCAACTGTTTTAACAGGATAAGTAATTTAAAATGTATTTAGTCATTGCCTGTATTGGTTTTTTTTTTATGCTTGGTACAAATCAGATTGAAACAGATAATGGAACTGGCTATTACAGTCAAGCATTTGAAATGTTTTATAGACAACTCAATATTACCCATATTACTGGGATTCTTTATAATTCTTAGGGACAAGAAATTTAAAATAATATCTCAATTAAAAAAACAAAAAAAGGAGAATTATATATCCCCATACACCACATTATTTAAATCATGCATTTATTTTAAAAATTTAAAATTTGGATGCCAAAGAACTCTCTGTTGAGTGTCTATAGCACCCTACAACTAGGCACACTTATGCCTAGGTGAAATGGAAGGCTCCACTTACTGGCATATGGCATGATCACAATCAGGTATTTAATATGGGGTAGAGGTTCTGTCTGTGTTGTTTCACAAAAAGGAAATGGAGTCCAATGGCTGCCTGAAAGATTGGTTCATCAAATGGACACAGATCCTGAGCCTTCTAATGATTATGATACCAATGATGAAGATGACTCAAAATCCCTATCAGCCAGCTGAGTTAAAGCACTCTTACTGGAGAGCTAGTGCTTTCTATCAATTCTCAAAGCTACCTCCCATATACCTGGTGGCTTTAACTTTTGAATGTTGTATCCTAAACAGGTTGGTTGCCTTCACACAGGATTGCTTTCAGCAAGCTCAGCTACTCACCATGGCTGATATTCGTTGCTATGCAGAAATACATTGAGTGCATATTCATATTTCTTCATGGCTTTGATCTGAATGGGAAAGAGTGTGCTTTAGAAGGCTGGTATCCAGAGATGGGTAAGAGTGTTCTTGAGCTCCTATCAACCTGAGATAGCAACTTACACCAAATGATATGTTGGTCCTCCATGACAAGTAAGAAGGAGCAATATAGACACCACCCTAATACAGGCACAGTAGCTTAGCCACTCTTTACCCTAGATGGGATTATGGAAAGCAAGTAAATATTGTCTCCCCCTCCCCTACCCCTGTTCAGTTCATCTTTAAAAAAACAAAAAAGAGGGGATTGTGCCCTTCCCCCAGTCTTGAATAGGCTAAATAGACTTTAAGTGTTTGCCACTGTTGGACCTTAACCATCTAGGTGGATTCTTCTGCCTTGCCACACCTTCAATTTCCTACAGGAGTAGAATGCCCACTGAGCTTGCTTTGGAATCCAGCGGAAACAAAGCATGGGTCTGTGGGCTATCCCTATATAAATACAGTAATAAACATTAAACTTTAAGCCTTAATCAGAAACTTTGTCTTGGCTTCATCATTCTCTTGCATGCATCCTTTCTCATTTCCAGCCTCCCTTTCAGGTAACCTAGTTCATCCATGGCTGCTGGACAGCTACAATTGGGCACTATATCAATATCCCTGCCTGAATGACTGGACCATTTGTTTATCATTGTGACTCTATCATGCAGAACCCTGCAGGACCCACAGAAAACATCCTAGGTGTACCTGGCAAATTAACACATGGATGAGAAAAGACTGTGCCTCTCTCCAACCACTTAGAACAGATGTAGCATATATTGATCTTTCTCCCTAAACAAAGTTCTGGGAGTTCAAATTGTTTATCTTATACAACTAAACATAAAATTAGTGATCTAATTTTCTAAAGTAAACACTTAATTGTCTTCCAAAATGTATATCCAGATGCAACTATGTAATTGCATATGCAAAACAATAATTTGCAAGTAAAATTACTTGTGTGCATGTGTGGGGACATATTTTACAGGTACAATTTAGGTGCAAATTTCTGAAATCTTGAACCCAGGCATTCAACCTATCTAATGCATTTTTACTGTGATATGAGAAATAAAACAGAAAAGCTGGCTTGGTTCTGAGAGTGTACTTGTATCTACACTGCTAGATCAAGCAGATTAATGCCTTAGGGCATTTGGGCAAGGGGAATTAAAAATAATAACAGAGTTATTTCATTTGGGAGTATGGTTCTGAACTCAGAAGTTACTTGCAGTTTAAATTCCATTCTTTTTGCACCAGCTCTATTGTCTCCCAGGGATTATCTGCAGTCAAAATCAAGAAGGGAGTAAATTTATCTCAGGACCCCATATTTTGTCCGTTTTTTGTCTTTTTTCCCCTCCCAATATCAAGGTCATGCCTCACTTTGAAAAGTTTCCAATAACTAACTGACTTGATGAACCATTTCACACCCATGCACCTTATATTTTAGATATTTTGATCCTCGGAGACAACGATCTGAATTGAATTGTCTACAGATATGAAAACAATGCTTTGTCAATTTGGCATGGATAAAAACTGGTGCATTTAATAGTAACACAGAATCCAGAGACAAGCTACTAAAAATGTAAATACAGATCCTATGTAGCTATGATTACATACAAGAGGTGCTTATTTTAATAATAAGTTCAAGAAATTCTAGTATAGACCAGATTTGAAAAAATATCCACTTAAGTCTCTTGGCAGATATTAAACTTTAACCTAAGTTTTAGCCTAAGAATTTACAAAGAATGCCATTTTGAACCACATTACTGTGGTCATCCAATCTAGTAAAAGGAACTAGTAGAAGGAACTTCAAATATGAAGTCAGTATTTTGTTTTGAAAATATATCCCTCAATTTAGGAAATGGAGATGAACAAGCTCCTGAGCTTCTCAGAGCAGCAGAAATTCATCATGATACCTGCCCTCTGAAAATGAAGAAGAGGGAAATAACCTTGAGGAAGACATTGTTATCTAAGGCAAAGTTCAGTGGAGAAAGAAATCATGAAGGAACATATCTGACATTGAAACATAACTAAAAGAAGATTAGTCTTGAATATCAGTTTAAAGATAAAGCTGACTTCCTACCAAGCCAGCTGCCACCCTAACTGAACCCCAAAGTTGCATGCAGTTCTGGTCCTCTCCCAAGTGAGTCCTAGGAATTAAAAGAGATAATTCTGAAAGAATAGCTAGCTTCCAGTGCATCAGCTGCTCTCTACGGAACAACTCCTGTGGGTGTGGCTATAAATTACATATTTCTTAGTCCCTCAACAATACTGATATTACTGTGCCCATTTTAGACGAGGAAGCCACTATCTAGAAGAGTCAAAGGGCATATTCAGAATAATTTAAGGGCCTCCAGTGACCCTGATCCTAAAGTGTGCTCTGTTTAACAGTTTGCCTGTGGCTTTCCATGGATTCTAGGAGCAATCACAGCATCAAGACACCTGCTAGGCTCAGATCCTTTCTAATCTCTCCCTTACCTGTCCTAAAATAATCTCTCCACCATTTCTACATAGTCATGTAAGGTGACATATATGTAATATGTTTATTTTTTTAAGTTAACAAACTAAAAATGAAATATGTCAACCATATCAGTAAAATGTCAGGTATTTTTGTTCTTGATTTCTCTTGAATTTTCTGGGGAAAATAGCCTGTGGAAATGTTACAAACTTTACTTTTCTCAGTTTCCATCTTGTTTTGCCTTGAACTCCACAAAGATGGGTGTTTGTAATTTTTTTTTAAAAAAAAAATCTTCTGGTACTATGAACACAATGCCAAATATTGTCTGGAGCTCCTCAAAATAGAAGCTTAAAATGAAAACGGCTTTTGCTACACCTATAGCCGCAGTGCCATGACACATTACTGTAGAAAAAGTGTGCCAAATTTCAACTGAAATAGAGTTTTCTTTTAGTATGTTATCTACATTGATCTTCCCTTCTATTAGTTTTGCTAACAATGACCAAATATTATATAACAATTGTCAAAACCATCACATGCTTTTCATCCTCATAGCTGAGCATTTGACTATCCCAAGATAAATCTGTCTTTTACTAATGAAAAATTGATGCTTAGAGAGGTTTATCCTTCTCGCCTGAGGCCATACAGAGCCTGCAGTAGAACTACAAAGTTAATTGTGGAATCAAGTATTCTTCTGTCCCTGGAGTTTATTGTTAGGTATCTCGACTCTTACTAGTATTCTAAAAAAAAGTTTCTATTTTTAGGGCACATTTCCTCATAAGCCTAGTACATTATTGGAAATTTCTTAGAGACAAGAAAAGTTCTCTTGGTTCCTGGTAGCTAACAAACTGTCTCCGGTAGGAATAGCTGGTGATTACAGGGTTTGTCATATTTCTGTCCCTTCTTAGAATGTGTTTAGAGGCACTTTAAAGAACATTTAAACTTCTACATGATACTATGAATTAAAATTAAAAGTGAAAAATTGCCAGATGTAAGTCCAGAGGAACAGCTTAACTGCAGTTTGTCTTCTGAAAAAAGTACACTAGCTGTAGAATACACATGGTCTTTTAATGAGTAAGCTTAGTGAATAAATAGGTGAGATTTGAGCAATAACCCCTTTCAGTCTACAGAAACTAAGAGCTGATGAAGAGAAGGCATTTCCTTGATGTTATAGGTTCCTCCTAAAAGGATGGCTAAGTAGGTCTTAAGCTAGTGATTGATATCACTTGGCTTGCTTGCTCATTTCCTATATATCTCTCTGAATTTAGGAGTATAACATGTCAACTTGCTAACAAAATTATAACACTTGGAACAGTTTCTCTAATTCATTAATTTGAAATTAGCAACATCAAATTCCATGAGTATCATCTTTCCCAGGATGTAATAATTAAGTGACATCATGACTTCTATATTGTCTGCCCATTCTTTCTAACAATCTGTAGGAGTCCATAGCTCTCGACTAACCTTTCTTGCAAAATTTGGGTTTCTGGACAGGTAGTCGGTACGCAGGAGAGAAGACAGTAGTGCTACCTGGTACTCAAAGAGGTGAGATTCCATTCAAACTTACCAGCCCACCTCCTGTCAGACCTGACATCAGTATGTGGATACAGAAGGCTTGTAAAAAAGGACCCTTTCTTATAAGTTCCTCATTTTGCCTCCTAAATGAAGCTTCATCTGACACTTGCTTTTATCGGTTTTCATTGTAAACAGGTCAAATGATAGAAGGAGAGGTCACATGATGTGACTAGCCCTTCAATTCTGGCCTGTGCCAACTTCAATGTTAAAGTAAATATTACCAAAGTAAAAATATTTATTGCATTTTTGGGCATTGAACATTGAAAGGATTCCAAATATCGAGGACCAGGGAGGAAATGAGCACAGATGCCGCCATTTGGTGGGTTGTTGTTGTTGTACATTTAGAGACAAAATACAGTCAATGTTTTACAGACATAGTTGCATTACTATGCATCCCCTGACATATTGTGCTTGTCACTTTATTATTTAGCATTTATGCTGTATTTTAACCGCCCCATATTATTTTTTTCACAAGCCTACTAAATGAATTAGTTTTACTGCTGTACCAAACCTGGTCACAAATGAGAAGACATGTCAATGTCCCTCTTTCCCGCATGGAACGTTCCTGAAAAGAGTAGATCAATGCTGTCTCCGTTCATACAAAGCACTCTGCCATTCGCACAATGGCTAGCCACAACCTGGTGTGTGCAAAGATGGGAAACTGAGTAAGAAATCAGAGGTTGAAAGCCTTGGAGCTTTCCATTCTGTCAACAGTGACTCCAGAGGTATAACAATATGATATATACTAATTGGGCGTTGTGCAACTGAAGACGTTAAACATTTGAAGGATTACAATCAGGAATGAGGTTATCACATAGTTGAATTAATATACATATAACACATTATAATCATTTATTGTGTTATATACAAGTATATACAAGGATGACAGAAGGAAGAGAGAGAGAGGCAAAGAGAGAGAGAGAGAGAGAGAGAGAGAGAGAGAGAGAGAAGAAACTATTTAAAAGAAGGTGGCCCACAGGAGTTTTCATGGTCCATCTGAGATACCCAGGCACATACTGCTTTGAATAGAGCACTGAGAACCTATTTTGTACTAACAACAGGATCATTCCTTAATGTGTGTGTGTATGTATGTGGTGGTGGTGGTGGTGTATGTGTGTGTGTGTGTGTGTGTGTGTGTGTGTGTGTGAGAGAGAGAGAGAGAGAGAGAGAGAGAGAGAGAGAAGAAACTATTTAAAAGAAGGTGGCCCACAGGAGTTTTCATGGTCCATCTGAGATACCCAGGCACATACTGCTTTGAATAGAGCACTGAGAACCTATTTTGTACTAACAACAGGATCATTCCTTAATGTGTGTGTGTATGTATGTGGTGGTGGTGGTGGTGTATGTGTGTGTGTGTGTGTGTGTGTGTGTGTGTGTGTGTGTGAGAGAGAGAGAGAGAGAGAGAGAGAGAGAGAGAGACAAAGATTGTAAACCATAAGTTAAACATAAGTCAACTCTTTTACTGATGCTTAATTAATGAAAGCACAAACTGCTCTACTCCAACATCTAAGGAAAAAAATGTGTTGTGTTGGACTCATTGGGCAATAGCTGTCACTCACTGTTGTGTCATGAATATGGTCTTACATACTCCACTGGATGGGATTTGTGAGAGCTGCAATAACCATTTGTGATTTTAACCCTCCATCCCAAGTTCAGACTCTAAGACTCAAGAATATGTAACTCAGATGCTTAAGTTGCTCTTCAGAAAGATTAAAGTGTGACTTCTTGTCTGTGGATTAGGAATTACCTGACACAGGATATGGCCTTCAAGGTCTGTCTTAAAGGTGACTAGGATTTGTCATCTATTAATGAATAGAATTGCTTGCTGGAAGCAAATGTTGTATAAAGCACTGTGCAGAAGCAGAAATGTACAGCAACATGCAGAGACATATGTATTTGAAACAATGGCATTTCTAAACATTCTAGGTGACTTAGTGTGGTCAAAGGTAAAGCTGTAGGTAGAAAACTAGTGCTGGACCTTAGCAATTTACATAAGAGTTCAGAGGTAATGTCCAAATAGGAGTGTGATAACTGTATCCTGGAACAATAAAAGGCTGTCTGGTGGCTATATGAAGACAACACTTGAAGTGACCAAACAGAAGCTGAGATAAATTTGGAAACTATTGCCGAGGTTTATGTGAGAAACAATAAAAGATTAAATGAAGGCAGTGTTGGCAGGAGGGAGTCGAATGCAATTTTTAAAGCAATGTCGGAGTCAAAAGTGACAGGCTTTGGTGACAGATTGGATGCAGAAGATGGCTTGATTCCCAATTTAAAATATCTAAAAAGTTGATTTAGTCAAGCCTCAAAAAAAGTGAGTATTTTTAAATTTGCTCCAATTCATAAGAACAGCTTAGGAATTAGAGATACACACAAAATCCAGTGACCACTTAATGACAAAGCTGAAAGTAGCTGTGATTGATTTTATGCAGAGTGTTTATTGGAAACACTCGTGCAAAAGTAGCCCACATTTATTATAAAACAGTAATTCTTTAAAATCTCACTTATAGCCCAGGCCAAGATACTAATACAGGGGTATGCTTGAGGAATTATAGTCTAGTTCAGAAATTAATGTGTAGAAAATGACATCTACTATGTTTGTTATTTGTTTCAATAAAAAATACAGGTCCTGAAATTTTAGTTCTCTTTTTTTAATTATCTGTGGAAATTAAATTTAAAATTCAGCCTTAATTATCCAGTTGAAGGCCATTATAGAAAAATGATGGTTTTCCCTATGATTTGGACTGTGAGTCTGTCTAGCCTTTCAGTCTACCTTTCAGATATACATGTGTATATATACGCCTATATATATTTCTCTGGCCAGCATTGATTGATACATTTAACTATTACAGTAGTCCTAATTAGGGAATTTCTTCCAAAATTAGAAAATAAGCTTTGAAATTTGAACCCATTCAAATCTGTCTCTGGTAGTTACTTTTTAAAACATGTCACCCTTTTTGACAACCCAGCATACTAAGTGATGTATCCCAAAGTAGAGAGGAGGAAACAGACAAAGATCACTGAAATGGCATGTGTGCCGTGGAAGTCTGTGAGCATGTTTTCTCCAAATGACTCCCTTTCTTATCCACAGATACTATGGAGAAAAGCTACACATGTTCAGATGAACTCCAAAGGCCTATATTGTAAGAAAAAAACCCTCTGTGACTCAGTTTATCATTCTGCTTAGAAGAAATAGTTTCCAAAAGAAACCTAATGTCTCCTAGATTTCCACAGCATTGCATATGTTGAATGTCCTAGGGCAGGACAATAGGATCATGTACTCTAACAAGATGCCACATAAGCAAGGCATCGCTAAGGGATTAATGAAGGATCGTGAGTACATCATTAAGAAATAAGAAAACGTGAACATGGAAGTTAGGGCAGACTAGATGTGGAAGAGAGGGGAAAGAATGGGGGATGAGAAGCCTAGAAATGTTCATATTGCAAATTGCCTCTGTGACACTAGGAAACATAAAAACAGAATGAGGCCTAAAATTCAGAATTAATATAGGCACTGTTCTAGAATACAACTACTTTCTATTTCTTCTAGGATTTGATGAACTCGTTTGGACCTGTTTGAGTGTGACAAAAAGCAATTGACATCATCAGAAAAGAAAAACGAGCAAGAAGCCCTCAACTCCATGCTTTTGAAGGCAGGAAGCCTGGTGGTTCCTCCCAACACAGGGCAAGGAGGAGTCTCACCCACCTGACACAAAGCATGGGTCAAAGGAAGAACTTTACTAACAAGACAAAAAGATAGAGTAAGGCAAGAAGCTCTATAGATCTCTGGAAATCATGTATTCCAAATGCAAATGCAAATAGCAGCATTTTATTTAATTGTAAAGAATTACAGAGAACGGCCCTATGAATACAGAGAGATCCAAAAAGATGCTGGTTTCTGGATCTTTAGTCACACTAATCTCAGAGGTACCATGGGATTCACAGTTATACTTCGAGCTCTTACACACTAAATCCCCCCACCTTCTACTTTGCCTTTAAGTGGTTGACTACCAAAGTGTTGTCTCTGTAAATGGTCAAGACTTATGACCCTTCTCATACTACATACTTATATAGTGGAATGCATTGATGGATTTCCATATACTAAACCATCCCTGCATCCCTGAGATGAAGCCTACTTGATCATGGTGAATGATAATTTTGATGTGTGCTTGGATTCGATCAGCAAGAATTTTATTGAGCATTTTTGCATCCATATTCATAAGGGATATTGGCCTGTAGTTCTGCTTCTTAGTTGTATCTTTATGTGGTTTTGGTATCAGGGTAATTGTGGGTTCATAGAATGAGTTGGGTAGTGTTCCTTCTGTTTCTTTTTTTTTTTGGGGGGGGGGGAATAATTTGAAGAGTATTGGTGTTAGGTCTTCCATGAAGGTCTGATAGAATTCTGCTCTAAAACCATCTGGTCCTGTGCTTTTTTTGGTTGGAAAGCTTTCTATGACTCCTTCTATTTCTTTTGGGGTTAGAGAATTGTTTAAATGAACTATTTGATCCTGATTTAATTTTGGCATTTGGTATCTGCCTAGGAAAGTGTCATTTCCTCCAGATTTCCCAGTTGTGATGAATATAGGCTTTTGTAGTAGGAACTGATTTTTTTTTTAATTTCCTCAGGTCCTATTATTATATCTCCCTTTTCATTCCTAATTTTGTTAATTTGGATACTGTCTCTGTGCCCTTTGGTTAGTCTAGCTAAGGGTTTATCTATCTTGTTGATTTATCAAAGAACAAGCTCCTGGTTTTGTTGATTCTTTGTATGGTCCTCTTTGTTTCTACTTGATTGATTTCAGCCCTGAGTTTGATGATTTCCTGTCTTTTAGTTTTCCTGGGTAAATTAGCTTCTTTTGGTCCCAGGTCTTTCAGGTGTGCCATTAAGCTGCTAGTGTATGCTCTCTCCACTTTCTTTTTGGAGGCACTCAGGGCTATGAGTTTTTCTCTTAGCACTGCTTTCATTGTGTCCCATAGATTTGGGTATGTTGTGCCTTCATTTTCATTAAATTCTAAAAGTCTTTGATTTCTTTCTTTATTTCTTCTTTGGCCAAAGTATCGTTGAAAAAAACACATGGTCATTTCAATAGATGCTGAAAAAGCATTTGATATAATGAAGCATCCTTTCATGCTAAAAATCTTGGAAAGAGAAGGAATTCAAGGGCCATACCTAAACATAGTAAAAGCAATCTACAGCAAACCAGTAGCCAACATCAAACTAAATGGAGAAAAACTTGAAGCAATCCCACTAAAATCAGAGACTAGACAAGGCTGTCCCCTCTCTCCATATCTTTTCAATATAGTACTTGAAGTTCTAGCTAGAGCAATTCGACAGCATAAGGAGGTCAAAGGGATACAAATTGGAAAGGAAGAAATCAAATTATCACTATTTGCAGATGATATGATAGTATACTTAAGTAACCCAAAAAACTCCACCAGAGAACTCCTACAGCTGAAAAACAACTTCAGCAAATGGCTGGTTATAAAATCAACTCAAGCAAATCAGTAGCCTTCCTATACTCAAAGGACGAACAGGCTGAGAAAGAAATTAGGGAAATGACACCCTTCACAATACCAAAAACAATATAAAGTATCTTGGTGTGACTCTAACCAAACAAGTGAAAGAACTGTATGAAAAGAACTTCAGGTCTCTGAAGAAGGAAATCAAAGAAGATCTCAGAAAATTGAAATATCTCCCATACTCATGGATTGGCAGGATTAATATAGTAAAAATGGCCATCTTACCAAAAGCAATATACAGATTAAATGCAATCCCCATCAAAATCCTAAATCAGTTCTTCACAGAGTTAGAAAGAGCAAGTCACAAATTCATCTGGAATAACAAAATACCAAGGATAGCTAAAACTATTCTCAACAGTAAAAGAACTTGTGGAGGAATCAGTATCCCGGATCTCAAGCAGTACTACAGAGCAATAGTGTTAAAAACTGTATGGTATTGGTACAATGACAGGCAAGTAGATCAACAGAATAAGATTGAAGACCCAGAAATGAACCCATGCACCTATGGTCACTTGATCTTTGACAAAGTAGCTGAAACCATCCAGTGGAAAAAAGATAGCCTTTTCAACAAATGGTGCTGGTTCAACTGGAGGTCAGCATGCAGAAGAATGCGAATTGATCCATTCTTATCTCCTTGTACTAAGCTCAACTCCAAGTAGATCAAGGACCTGCACATAAAACCAGACACACTGGAACTAATAGAAAAGAAATTGGGGAAGACCCTTGAGGACATGGGCACGGGGAAAAGTTCCTGAACAGAACACCAATAGCTTATGCTCTAAGATCAAAAATTGACAAATGGTACCTCATAAAATTACACCATTTCTGTAAGGCAAAGGCCACTATCAATCGAACAAAATGGCAACCAACAAATTGGGAAAAGGTCTTTACCAACCCTACATTGGACAGAGGGCTAATATCCAATATATACAAAGAACTCAAGAAGTTAGACTCCAGAGAGCCAAATAACCCTATTAAAATTGGGATACAGAGCTAAACAAAGAATTTTCACCTGAAGAACTTCGAATGACTGAAAAGCACCTTAAGAAATGTTCAGCATCATTAGTCATTAGGGAAATGCAAATCAAAACAACCCTGAGATTTCACCTCACACCACTCAGAATGGTGTAGATTACAAACTCAGGAGACAGCAGGTGTTGGTGAGGATGCAGAGAAAGAGGAACACTCCTCCACTGCTGGTGGGGTTGCAAGCTGGTAAAATCACTCTGGAAGTCAGTTTGGCAGTTCCTCAGAAAACTGAGCATGGCACTTCCAGAGGAACCTGCTATATATGCCAATATATGTATATGCCACTCTTGGTCATATACCCAGAGGATTCCCTGGCATTAAATAAGGACACATGCTCCACTATGTTCATAGCAGCTTTATTTATAATAGCCAGAAGCTGCAAAAAACCCAGATGTCCCTTAATGGAGGAATGGATACAGAAAATGTGGTATATTTACAAAATGGAATACTACTCAGCAATTAAAAACAATGAATTCATGAAATTCTTAGGCAAATGCTTGGATCTGGAAAATATCATCCTAAGTGAGGTAACCCAATCCCAAAAGAACACACATGAAATGCAGTCGCTGATATGTGGATATTAGTCCAGAAGCTCTGAATACCCAAGACACAATTCACATATCAAATCATTCCCAAGAAGGAAGGAAGGAGGGGGCCCTGGTCCTGGAATGACTTGATGCAGCATTGTAGGGGATTACCAAGACAGAACAATAGGAAGGGGTTATTGGAGAACAGGCAGAGGGAAGAGGGCTTATGGGACTTATGGGGAAGGGGTGAAACCAGGAAAAGGAAAAATCATTTGGATTGTAAACAAAGAGTATAGAAAATAAATTAAAAAAGAAAAAAAGCAATAAATCACATATGTGCCAATGCAAAAAATAAAATAAAATAAAATAAAATAAAATAAAATAAAATAAAATAAAATAAAATAAAAGACATTACTGAGAAAAAAGTGATACATACTTAAAACTCACTGATTCTTTATATGAGAAATTAATCATAGATATTGTTCATTTCTCAAGTTCAGTGACCTGATACTATAGGCTTGCCCAGGATGTCATCTAGATCTCTAACTGATCTATAAATGAGAATACTGGTATATTTTGTAAACAGATTTCAGAGACGAAACCAGATGGTTTGGTCAGAGATCTACTCCAATCAGATGGCTCTTGTTAAGTCCGTGCCTGAAAATAGTATAGCTGATCATGTGATGCTCCATCTCTAGCCTTTTGAGATTCCTGAACACTGACTTTGATAGTTACTGCTACAGTTTGTATGCTTATCTGTATTGAATAAGTCTTTTCCTCTACCCCCTATATTCTCCAGCATTTGTTCTCATTTTCTTTAGTTTGGTTCGGTTATTATACATTCTGATTTGGTAATATGAAATTTTAGAATAGTTTTCATTTACATTTTCAAGGTAGCTAAGAAAGGTGAACTTTTTTTTGAAACTTGTTTATAACAATTTGTCTTTAATCTTTGAAAAGGCTGTTTTAGTCGTATGTGCCATTTTTTTCTAATTAGGTTATTTTTGTTTTGTTTTGTTTTTTTATCTTTTTTTGGTGTTTAGTTTCTTTGAGCCCATTGAATATTCTACATGGGAACCCCTGTCAGACGTGTAGCTGACAAGACTTTTTCCATTCAGTAAGCAGCTTCTTCATGTCAATGATGATGTTCTTGCTATGCAGACACTTTTAGTTTTATATGATTCCATTTGTCAATTATTGGTCTTAATGTTGCTAAGTATAACATCTAGCTCAGGAACTATTGGTAACTGATAGCTCCTGGGGAATAGACAGTTCACTTTCTTTAGGAGTGTGGACTCTGGTGGGTCTAGCAGACTCTAGTGAATAGCCATACACCTAAGACTGAACAGGAACTACTTATAGAACTCAATAGCTTTCTTAAAAAGTGAGAGCACAAAGTTGGGTGGGCTAGGGGGAGGATCTGACAGCAGATTGGGGGAAGGGACAAATATGACCGAAATACAATTCTGAAATTCTTAAAACGTTAATAGTATTTTTAAAGTGGGCCAACATGGATCCAGAAGAGGAAAACACAGAAATCTTGCTATTGATTCTTTCAAAAATTTAGAAACTTTAGTTTTAAGTGGACCACATACAGCTCATTTGCCTCAACTGACCCACTTTGCTTACTGAGTTACTGCCTGTCAAGCAGTTTGAGTTTGTCTACTGCACTGACCTCTGCTTCAACAACGCTCATTTTAGAAAACAGTCTGCCCCACAAGGCAACCCCGGCTATTATTAGTCTCTTCAAATTGTTCAAAAGGTTTTCCTTATATTGAATAAATCTGTTTCCAAGAAATATACATTGAATTTCCAAGCTCCCATCTCTCCTTTTCTTTGGACCTCAAAAATCTAAAGGGCATTGCTTTCATTTCTAGTACATTATCACAACCTCCCCCACAAAACTTTTCCAATCAAACTATTTAACATTTTAACCATCTATGTCCATGATTCTAAATCCTTTCACCTTCTGGTTACTTCCTCTGGATATTATCCAAGTGTTATACAATATTATAAGAAATACAAAACTTTCACTGCCTTGTTTATCCTGATTAAATTCATATATGTACTAAAATGATATGAAAATTGCATCTCCTTTTTAACCTGACATGTTGTATACTTTGGTATAAACAAATTTTTGATTCCCTGCTTGAGTAATGCAGCTATGTCTCAGAAATTATAGCTGTCAAGGACAGAATCCATAATGGTCTCATTCAGTCCTTTCTGCACTCATGACAGAGCCATCATAATATGTCCTTGCATGTGATATGTAAATAATTAAGCAAGGAAACACTGTTTCTATATTACTATTCTAAGTAGAGTGAATTGGCAAAGCTTTTGATAATTGACATAAGGTGACATAAGGACGAATGTGTAGGGTGTGTGTAGTCAAATAAAAAAGTAAGTATTTCCTTTACCTTTTGGTATAATTTTGTAGACATGTAGACAATTAAATGTCAAAGTCCTATATGAGCTGAGATTAATTAGGAAAACGACAGCTTGAATGTAAGAGTGACCTGTGCACTGTCAAAGATAATTGCTAACAAAAGCAGATCTAGAGAATCCAGGTTTATTGGCTTTCATTTCCTTTCTTTCAAAAATAAATCTGCTTCTTATAACTTTCTCATACTTTCACAGGATAAAGGTATAGTTAATGTATCTTTAAATATATTATTTATTCAGAGATTCAAAATACAAAACAAACTGAAATATAACCTGTGAATAATCAGGGCCCATACCTGGAAGGATTTCAATCAAAACTGTACAAATCACATTTCTCTTTCCAGCATTCACCCATTCAATGTTCAAGGAAAGAGGTACCCTATTGTATGAGAAAATTAAATGAGGCTGAAATTGTTGATATCTGGTGCCATCTTTATTGGACTGTGGAACATAATGAACATATTAACTTAATCCACTGTATTTCACATGTTAACGGGTCACAAGTCTGCCTACAAGGGATTGAGCCTTACAGTTTTCTAAGAATTGTGTGTTTTTAAACATGCTGCATGAGATTCTTGCACTAAATCCTGCCTAACTCGGGAGTTGATTTTAGCTTGTAAGTCTGAAATTAACATAAATCTCATTTTTAAAAATATCTTTGCTAAAGTAATGTATAGCAAAGATTTATAGATGCTGGGGTGGAGAAAACATGAAGCAATCAATTAAAACTTACTCTGAAATATGCAATTAAAGTCAAGCAAAAGTAAACAGTCTTTTAAAGAAAAAAATCATCCTGCTCTTTCTTAGTACCTGAAGCCAAAATAAGAATGATGTGTACTGAATGACATTACTATATTTATTCAATGTCCACAGCAGGAGGAACTCAGGAGTTTTTCATCAGTAAGGTTCTGTGTGTGATTTCCAGTTTATACAATGGCCTCTGTGAGTTACAATAAGAATACCAACACAGCTCTTGAACGACACTGTATTTCACTAGGTGTTGGTAATAACTGACAAAATCCCCCAAACTAAATAATAATCCTTTGTTCCTAAAATAAAAATCATGTGAGTAAAAATGTTACTTTGCTTATCTGACAGTCTCAACAAATTTATCCATCATGCTAGTCTCAATGCAAAGCCTGATTTAGAATCAGAGTCATTTCTAATTCAAGGTCAATTCAACTATTCTAATTACATTTATGATGCTGTATTTTTGACTCGATTCTAGCTGAATTAATAATATATCAAGATTTTTCTGAGAAGAAACCAATAGATAATCAGCAGAATAAAAACATTCCAAATAGTGGAAGAAAATAACTACAAATAATTTATTCAATATGTAGCTAATGCCTAAAACCTATGAAGAATACCTACAGACCAACAATAACAAAATAATCACAATTAAAATCATCAAGTAACATGAATAGGCACTTGTCAAGAGAGAGAGAGAGAGAGAGAGAGAGACAGAGACAGAGACAGAGACAGAGAGACAGAGAGAGACAGAGAAAGACAGAAAGAAAATCAACTAGCCAATAAGTAAAGTAAGATGTCTTGCATAACCAATCATTAGAGAATTATAAAATTAAACCACAATAAAACACTTTTCATGTTTTATCAAGATTGTCTAAGAGTTACTCTTCATCACCCACTGACATGCATTGATAATCACCTAAAAAAAAGAGCAATAAATCTCTGGGTATCTGTAAAGAAATTTCTGGAAAGTATTTACTAAAGAGGAAAATGCCACCCTTGACTGTAGTGGTTCAATCTTCAGAGGATAAAGACCGCATGAAATACAAGGAAAAAAAGAGAAAAAAGTGACCACATTCCCTTATATTTTTCTGTCTACTATATAAAATCTTTTACAACACATGGCATCACCATCCTGATTTACTACTTTACAACTGACCCAGAAACAGAGCTAACTGACATTGGCTATGTCAAGAAACAACAGAGGAAGAAAAAGTATACAAAGAAATACTTCTGGAAAAAATTATATGGGGAAAATCAGTATCTAAGCTTTCACAAATTTTCTAGTATTCAGATACAGGTTTTAGTTTCATAAGATAGGGCCAGATACCAGCTACAAGACCACTGAAATACATCAGTCTGAGTTGGCATCAGTATGAAGCCATACCAATATGTACAATTTCCTTTTTCCTCTTATCTATGGGAAGAGAAAATAGGTCATAGAAAGGACGATAGCTAGACAAATGGATGGATCCATAGATAGATACATAGACTGACAGGCAGATAGAGAAATAAAAGAACCAAAGAATTAATGTTAATTTGTGATCTAGTCATTCCTTAAGCCTGGGGTGTTAACTATTCAAAAAATACCAGTAATAACAGAAGAACAAGAAGAAGCAGAGGAGGAAGAGAAAGAGGGAGAGTGGAGGAAGGGAAGAGGAGGGGGAGGAAGAAGGAGGAGAAGGGGGAAGAAGAAGAAAAGAAGAAGGAAGAAGAAGAAAAAGAAGAAGAAGGAGGAGGAGAAGAAGAAGAAGGAGAAGAAGAAGAAGAAGAAGAAGAAGAAGAAGAAGAAGAAGAAGAAGAAGAAGAAGAAGAAGAAGAAGAAAGAAGAAGAAAGAAGAAGAAAAGGAGAAAAGGAGGAGGAAGAAAGCAAATAGATGAGAATTAAATAGTAAAATTCAGGGCATTGCCTCAGATCTAGAAGTATAATCAAAACCAGCACTACCCTAGAAACTTCTAGACCTCACTGTAGTATTTGGTCTCACAGGACCTGACCAACAACTGCCTACCCTAGAAAAAAAAATCTTCAGGGAATTCTAGATCTTCCTCTTCTCACCACTTCCTCACCCATTAATTCATTTCCTAAAGAAAGGATTACTTAAATATCATCTCCCAACTATTCTCACAAATATCCCCCTATCCAGCCCAATCCACTCAGTCCATGGCATCCTTCTTCCTGCTCATGGTACCAACCTTCCAACCAAGTTTCTCACACTCAACAAGCTTCATAGCTAGATTTTTGTATTAACATTTTTGTTAGCACACAGATGTTTAGATTTGATTGTCTCACTTTGTACATGAATTTTTACCTATCTGTAAGTGGGGCTTACTAATGACAGTGAGATCATCTGATCATCTGGAAGATGAAATGAGTTGCTACCTGTAGAGTCTGTTCATATGACTTGCAGATAAGCAGCAAGCATTCTGTAAGAGTGAAGCATTATCACAACTATAATTTTATTTTTATGATTTTATCATAAAATACAAATATGCTCCTGCTATTCCTCTGGTTGTTAGTTTTTGAGAAAGTATCTCACTTTTGTAGCTCAGAATAAGTTTGGAAATCCAGATACAGGTTGTGCTGTCAAAGACCCAATCCTCTGGCTTTAGCATCTTCCAAGTTCTAGAATTGCAAGTGTACATTCCCACCCATGTCTTCACATGTAAAAGTCTTAAATGGACTTAGGAAGAATTGGTTGAGTTTCACAGAAGCCATGGTAAGGGGACTCTTCATGAGATCATCCATTGGCCCTGAGGTCTCCAGGATAGTTGGGAAACATCACAGTATAAGCAAATGCTTTGTGCTCTGGTTTCTTTTCTAAGCTCACTTTGCTCCATCCTTACATTTTCTTTTATCTGTTACATCTCCTCTCTAAACAACCAATTGTCTGCTGAGCTTTGTTTCCAGGCTTACATCAGCCAACAGTTTTCCCATATACCTTACATACATGCTCAATTAATACACCTAAAAGAAGTAGTTTATAAAACATCATTTGTGTGACTGAAACACTGGCAGTCATCTTTGGGTAACTGAGTGTCAAACAGAGTCTTCAGGAAAGACACACAGCAATGCTTATGTGTATGGAGTCTCATGTCAATAGATGTTGCCAGCCATACCTTCAACAACTTCTCTACAAAAAAAATGGTATTCATCATGCCTTATGCATTTCACACAGTCCCTATCATCTGTCAGCACTCTGGTCTTACACACTGGTCCTGTTGGAATGGTCCTTCCTAAACTTTCCTTTAACTCCTATGTATCTTTCTCCTTAACCTAGGCAAACTGCACCCAATAACTTTTCACCCTTCCATGCACTTGGTCTCATTTGCATATTCTCTGATTATGCAACCCTAGAGTTGGCTTGTTGTACTGTACTGTTGTGACAAGAGCTGACTAAATACAAAAATCTTCTTAACATATCCATTCTTCATGACCTTAAACTATGAAGAAAATAAGTTCCAGTTTAGGGAGTGGAAAGTAATTCTCACATGGCATTTACATGTGTGAACTTATTACAATTGAGCCTGATCACTCAGTATACACCAGGATTATTTCTAAGAATTGCTTCTAAATCTAGTGCTAATAGGTGAGAAAACTGATTCAGAAGCTAAATAACCTTGTAAGTCATCCAACTCACAAGTGGCAAGAACTCAAATCAGATCTACCTCAACAAAAACACATAAACCACTCCTATTCTCACATTGTATCTTAACATTCATGCCATTACTCATAAAAGTGGTAGTCACCATACAAATAATAATTTAGTTTCCAGACTGATGTTATATTCATATCACTTCTGTTTGTGATTGACAGTTGGTAGAAAGAGGTTCAGACTCTTCACATAAGATAGGAAATATTTTAAGCATTTTAACTATACATCTTATATAATTTGGCACTTTATTTAAATTTCAAGATACTAAGAAAGTTGATCCAGTAGACCATAGGAGAGCATTTACATGTGACAACACAGAGGTCCACAGTCTTTAAAATAAAGTTTTTCTTCTGTACTTCTCCTGTAACATATCCAGTGATGGGTATTTGTGTTTCTTCACACACATCTCAAATTGGACAGAGACCAAACGACTATCATTTTACCATTATAAAGAAAAACATGTTTGAAAACTCTGACATAAAATGCCTCAAAACAACAATTTAGTGAAACTGTGGTTGACGGATACCAATTTGGAATAATTTAGACTGATTTTTTAGTCTCTTTGGCATCCAAATAAAACCTTCTGTCTTGAATGTTTTGTTATGGCTTTTATATTTTCATTCAGATTTTTTATAGATATTGAGCTTCCTTAATACAGAAGATATCTAAGAAAAATTGAAATGATGATATTCCTTGTTTGAATAGCAGGCTGCTGTATATTCTGACAGGCCACAAAGCAGTTATGTACCAAAATACTAGCTATATGATGCCCCTTAACAGCCCTCTGAAAAGGTGCTTAGTGTGACTAGTCAATATTGCGATGACCCTGCTTCACCTAACCTTCTATTTTTTATTAATTTTATGTTACCATAGAGAGTAATTAGTTTTATCATGGCATCTTCACACATATATGTCACTGTATTTTTGTTTTCATTCCTTCTCATCTTCAATATGTCATTTTACTTGCCCTAAAAAGTTAGTCTCTCTTCATGTCTCTCCAGTTGCTTCCTTGTTACATACATTCCCTCACCCACTGCATGCCCATCCTCCCTTAAGATCTTCCCCCTCCTATCATGACTCCCTTTCTACTTTCCTGACCTCCACACACTTACATAAATTTAAAGATACTAATATTGTTCTGCTAATAGGTCATAATACTAAGCCAGCGCCTATAAACTGTCTAATACCCACATTTCTCACACCTCATTCAGGTTGTTTCTTTTTATACTAGATAGTGATATTAACGCAGGGAGAGATGATTGTCTAAGATGCAGAAGGAAGTGACTATGGAGTACTTCATCCTAATTGCAATATCAACTGGTTTCCACCTCTTCTGAAGGCTTAGGAATCATTGGGGGAGAGGAGGTAGAAAGACTGTAAGGCCCAAAGTTAGTGTACAAATACAGTGATACAGTGTTATCAGGACACAATAAGGAAGCTGCACACATGACCTCACAGAAGTTAAGACAGATGTACAAGAACTGTCAAGCTCATGCTAGACAAAATCTCAACATTGAGAAGACGAATGGGCATGAAGTTCCATCCCTGGACAGGAACCTATTGGTATTTGATGGATAATAGGAAAGGAAGAGTAAGGTTATTTTAAGGATGTGGCCCCTGATGGGTTTAATGTGCTCTAATGCAAACTTGCAAATTGCAACCCCTTTAGGAGTCAAACAACCCTTCCATGGGGCTCACCTCAAACTTTAAAAACACAGATATTTTCATTAAGATTCATAACATTAGAAAATTAAAGTTACAGCATAACAACAGAAATAATTTTATGGCTGGGGGTGTCACCATAACATAAGGAATTGTATTAATTGAGAAAGGTTGAGAAGCACTGCACTAGGGAACCGCCACACACAGAGCATTATATAGACAGTACCAATGGCCAGTGATGAGAGAAAAATATAAGAGTACAAAGCTGGATAAGTATGGAATGTGGTGAAGATCTCAGAATAGAAGCAGATCGGCATAAAAAATGTGCAAAATATAATGTAAAAAGTTATTGGCAAATTAATACGGTAGTTTTGAATAGAATAAATAAAATCTGGGTTTTGCAAGTGAGAGAAAAAGGCAGGATTTTTCTTTGTCTTTCCTCCTCTTTTGATGTGCTAAAACACACATGAAGTTCAGGATATCTATGTAGTTAATAAGCTATTAAATTTGCAAACATTACGATATCAAAAGTTAAAGTGTCCAAAATTGAAATTTGAGACAATATGAACAAAGCTTAACAATGAAATTATGAATTAGACTAGAGGTTGAAAGCATCTTCAATTATTGAATGCTGGAGAAAACCCAGGGTAAAGGAGCAATAACAAAAAAAAAGAGGATATTTATATAGAAATTGATAACCACTATCAAGACTGCTAGATTTTTAATGTTTTAATTAAAGAATGCATTTCTCCATCAGAGGTCATATGAGTATGGTGGTGGGCCTTGATCTCCACGCCCAACATCCAACAAAGTGTCTCAGAAAGAGGGGGTGAATAGATTTTTCTCTGTTAGCACTCTGACCCTGAAATAACAGTCATTTTCTCTCATGTTCTGTGGTCAGTCACAGAAATAGGGCCCTACTTACTTACAGAAACTTATAGGAAACATGTTTATAGTGAGTAACCATACCCCAGTGACAAAGTTACATTATGGTGGTAGTGGGGAGACACAAAATATATTGAATAGTTTGCTTTATTACTTCAGAAAATACAAAAAGTACTAAATTCTATTATGTGTCACTGTGTGCAATGGGAGGCACTGTAAAGTGTTTCCTGTTGCTTCTACTAACTTGTAAGCGACTGTTTAAAATTAAAAAAAAAAAAAACCTAATGGCATATATAACCACTAAATGGTAGGGTAAATTCAAGGACCATTTTGAATATAGACCATTATAGACTAGTTATTTTGCTTCTGTTCTTTTCAAGCATATTTCAAAGAAAAATTTCCCATTTATGATGGGTTAAAATGTTCCCATCCACTGGTATCAGAAAAATTCAGACAGCAACACTGTGCAAGATGGGTATCAATCGCCTTCGTTTCTTATCCTTATCCTTAGTAAACACTTGACGTGGAAAAGCAGACATTGATTTATGGACACCTTTCAAATAGCCAGCCTCCCCAGCCCTTCCTACACCAACATTCAAGATTGGATAGAGTAAACTGGCGCTTGACCAGGCATGAGACTGAAAGGAAGCCTATTTGAGATTTAGACAACAGCATGAATCTTAATAGCACATGTCATCCACAGTGTGTCCTTCCAGATACTGTGTTTGTGCTTATCCATTAATAATCCTGTGTTACTTAAATATTGCGTAGGGAGTATATTTTGTGATTTTTATTTTATATTTTATTTTTATTTTTATACTTTTTTAATAGAGGATTTCATATATTATGACTACACTCTGTTCACACTCCAGTCCTCCAGGCCTCCTGTATCCCAACAGCCCCATAAGCATTTATCATCCTTTCTTTTCTTAGACTTAACTATTTTGACTGGAATAAGATAAATTTCAAAGTAATTTTAATTTACATTTCTGTGATTGGTAAAGATGTTGAAACATTTTACAATATTTTCTAGTCATTATTTAATTCTCTTGAGAGCTGTTTGTTCAAATCTATAGCTAATATACTATTGGAATGATTTCTTGATTGTTTGGCTGTTTTGGTTCTTTGTAAACTCTGGATATTAATATTCTGTAGGATACATAACTGACAAAAAAGAGTGTTTCCTATTCTAGAGGTTTCCTCTTCACTGGATTGATTGCCTCTTCTACTGTACCAATACTTTGTAGTTTTATAAAGTTCCATTTTTGTTGGACTAATTCCAGAATAAATTGTGTCCGCTTTAAAAGTCATTTCCCATTCCAATATCTTGAAGAGGTGGCTCTGATATATATCAGAACCAAGACTCTTCCCACACTTGAGACTCAGGGAACAGAGCCAAAGGGAGACAGAGAAGCATGGAGATTCCTATGAGATTGTGTCTCTTAGTAATGTCAGAAGTTACGTCTATAAAGCCTCACCAATATGACTACCAAAGCATGAGCCATACAAGGACAAAAAACAACAGGAAACAGCTTACAAAGCCTCAACTCTACACAAAAATCTATAGGAAAAAAAAACCACTCATACAAGTAATATTACACAGACTAAGCCAGTTATATTTTTGTATCTAGGAATATATATATATATATATATATATGCATATATATACATATACACACATATGTGTATGTTTGTATGTATGTATGTATATACATGTATGCATGTAACAATAATTAATGAAAAGAAGGGCAATGAATTTGTGAGGGATCAGGTGTGGTATATGGAAGTGTTTGGAGTGATAAAAAGTCAGTATAAAATGATATAATTATCATCCCCAAAAAATGAAAGAAATATTTTAAAAGAAGCAGTCCCAAGACGAAACCTTATAACTTTAAATATTCATATTAAAATTAATAAAAAAGCACAAATAAATAGATTAATATTACAGCTCAAGAATTTGGAAAAACATGAGTAAGCCAAACCGGAATCCAGATAACCAAAACAATAAAAAACAGGGCATAAATTAGTGAAAAATAAAATAAGACCAAGAATATAAGAATTGATTGTTTGAAAAATTGTTGAAGGGAAACTGGGAAGCAGGATAAAATTTGAAATATAAATAAATAAAGTACCAATAAAAAAGAATAAAGGGGCCTTTAGCTCAAAAAAAAAAGGAAAAGATTGACAGACTCTTAAATTAATGAACATACAACTATTACAGCACCACCAAAGAAATTCAGAAACATATAGTAGAATTATTTTAAAACCAATTCTGTATTAAACTGGGAAACCTGAATGAAATGGGAGAGCTTCAACAAGTATTCAAAGCACTATACATAAATCAAAAAAAGAAAACATTTTTAAAATTAATAAATAACAATAATGAAACAATAGTAAATTCTCCAACTGCAAAAACTCAGATTGATTCAGGTGGATTCATGGAAGGTTCTACCAGATGTTCTTAGAACCACTATTTCTCAAAATACTCTAAAGCCTAGAAATGGAAGAACCATCTCCAAACCCTTCTTATGTATCTAGGATTGTAGAGAGAGCAAGAAGAGAGGGGGGAGGGGGAGGGGGAGGGGGAGGGAGAGGGAGAGGGAGAGGGAGAGGGAGAGGGAGAGGGAGAGAGAAGTATGCATCAAAAAACATTATACACAAAACCTTAGTGGCCTTTATCCAATAAATGGTTAGTTATATTACAAGATATTTTGAAACTATTGGGAAGGGTATTGTTTCTCTGATTTCTTTCTTGGCATTTTTTATTGTAGATAGTAAACTTGTTTTGTTGTTGCTGCTATTGTTGTTATTATATTTCTACAATATTTTTGATTATTTGGAAATTTCAAATAATTAACCCCAATAATTATTCACTTCCCAGTTTGCCCAGGTCCACACCACTCATCCTTCTGACATCCCTCTCCCAAGAAGAGGAGGAAGGGGATGAGAGTGAGGAGAAAGCAGAAGCTGGAGCAGGAGGAGGAGGAAGAAGAAGAAGGGACAGAAGGGAAGGAAGGAAGGAAGGAAGGAAGGAAGGAAGGAAGGAAGGAGGGAGGGAGGGAGGGAGGGAGGGAGGGAGGGAGGGAGGGAGGGAGGGAGGGAGGAAGAGAGGGAGGGAGGGAGGGAGGGAGGGAGGGAGGGAGGGAGGGAGGAAGGAAGGAAGAGAAAACAAGCCCATTTTTTGTTTCCCATAACTCACTGGAGCATGGTTAAATTCCCTATGGCCATCCCCTTAAAGAAAACTGAGTTCATCCCTACCTGTACTTCTACTATAGTCATCAACTGTACACAACTATACTTCAGCATCCTTACCACAATTTTTAAGAGTCCCCTTGGATAGCTTTCTCGCTAGGCTATTACTTTTGGTACAGTGATAGGAGAGTAGAAGGTTGCCTTTTATGTCTATCTTTCAATCATCAATACTATGACAAAAGTAGCTTCCTTGCCCTTTACACTCAGCTGTAGCAGGGATCATGACCTTACACATGGTCTCTAGCATCAGCATGTGCCACAGAACTCAACATGGCCTCTGGTGGCAGTACAGACAATGGACAACAACACAGCCCTATTCTGCAACATGGGCTGTGGACACCATCATAGCCTTTTGTAGCAGCACAAGCCAAATATATCAACATGGGGTGGCAGCATAGATCATGAATATCTGCCTGGCCTTTAGTGGTAACTTGGGTCTTGGACATCAACATGGCTCCTAGGTGCAGTAGAACCTTGGACATAGACATGGCCCTCAGCATCAAAATGGACCATGGATAGAACATGACCTCAGGGGATAGTGCAGGCCACTGAAGGCTAGGCTCACAACAAAAATATAGGATGCCCATTTTTATGTGGTGATTTCATATCTTATTACTTAGCTGAATAGCTTATCATCTGTAAGAGTTTTCTAGTAGACTAATTGCAGTTTTTTTTTATGAGCTGGAAACAATCATTCTGTATGAGGTAACACAAAGTCAGAAAGGCAACTGTAACATATTTTCCCTCATTTGTAGATGCATCTTTCAATCTTCAGGTATTGTCTGTTTCATTTGAAATCCTGATGGAGGCCAGAAAATTAGTGTTGGGCCATAGGGAGGCTTCTAGTTGAGGAAAGTAGAAAGCAATTATAAAAGTCATAAAGGACAGTAGTGAAACATGAAGAATTAAGTTTGGAGTGTGAGTTGGGAGAGTAGAGTAAAAAAGGGAAAGGGAACACAGGAAAAAGTATCTAGCACTAAAACTTTTCAGAAAACTCATATGGAAGCCTACTCTTACAGAAGCTTCGAGAAATACATATATACACATATATAAAAAGAATTAACATGGACTCACTCTATAATGGAGTGAAAATGTCCCTACCGGATAATACAGGCTAACAACTAAAAAGCCCACTCCAGTAAAGGGTTATCTCTGTTGGAGTTGATAGCCAGTGATGTTCCATATACCTCCAAGTATTATATCCTACTGCAAATGTTCAGAATTACTTTCTAGAACATGATGATAAGACCCAGTTACTGATGATACCACAGAGTCGAAATAGAAGATAGAGATATCAAGCTGGTCCTGACCTAGAAGCTTCATCTCTAGTGGCTAGATTTCATGGTACAGGAATATGCTCTGCATTCTATTAGAAGAGAAAAGCAATCATCAGTCTTACCTCGCTTTGAAATTACAAGCTGCAAGATACAATAGTGACTAACCTGGCCAGAAATGCCTACTGTTACAACAGTGGAACAAACATCATGGGAGTAACCAAGCACCATCTGACTGAGTTTCTATGTTGTGCTCTACAAGTTGAAACAACTGTGCCTGCCATTCTTCTCAGGCCTCCTGTGGCAAGGCAGGCAGGTTAGAAGCCTTAAGGGTGCACCGACTACTATGTTTTTTGCTAAACTGATATGCTCATGCATATGTGTGTGTTGTATAATATGTATTCTATATTATATGTTATGTAGCATGTAGTATGTAGTATATGGTATATAGTATATAATATGTAGTATGTACTATATTTTATATAATAAATAGTATATATCATACACTGTATATATATTATATATTATACACTGTATATTGTACAGTATACATTATACATTAAATATATGGACTCTTAATAAAGTTACATCAGAAATTAATGCATTTCTCAAGCCTCATAAGATTTTATATACAGTTGATGGCAATTAAAACAGCAAGTCACACTCAGGAGGCAAAGGCAGGTAAATCTATGTGACTATGTCTAAAATGTGACTTCCAGTCCAGTCAGAGCTACCTATAGAAACCCTGTCTTGAAAACCAAAACCCAAAAAACCAAACAACAACAACAAAAAAACCAAAAAACACAACCAAACTATACCAAACAATCAAACAAAAACAAAGAACAAAACAAACAAACAAAGAACAACAACCAAAACAAACAGAGATTTACACTGAGTCAAGATGCAGGGAATTCAAGAATGCTTGTCACTCCACACAGGACAGCACAGGACAGCAACTGCACATATAAACTCACATTGGTTATTCACACTAATGAGAAGTGATGAGGGCAAACTTTCCAACTCCTAGCTAAGGAGCTATCAGTCTCTGATAACTGTTAGGAGAGGGGGATTCAGTTGTCTTGAAGAGTATATTTCTGCTAAGACAATCATATTCCAATGGAAAGCCACACACACAAGAATATATGGGCAGCATAAATTAGATTCTGTGGATATCTTAAAAAAAAAAACAACAGGGCTGGAAAAATGGCTCAGAGTTTAAGAGCACTGGCTGCCCTTCCAGAGGTCCTGAGTTTAATTCCCAGCAACCAAATGGTGGCTCGTAACCATCTATAATGTGATCTGTGCCCTCTTCTGGCCTGGAGTCATATATGCAGGCAGAATACTGTATAATAAATAAATAAATAAATAAATAATCTTTAAAAAAAACAAATTCCAGTGATTAGGCAAGGAAAGCTCTAGGCAGAGTTAAGAAAGGGGTAAATATCATGAAAACATCTTGAGTACAATGCTCAAGGAACTTATGAAATATTTTTTAAAAGAGAAAATACTAAAGTGATAGAAAGAAGTCAAATTATTCTTATAGATGATATGATATTAAACATAAGAGAGCCCTAGGATTCTACCCAAAGTGGGTAAAAATAATTAGCACTTTTACCAAAATGGCAGAATATATTAACTTAGAAATCTACAGCCTTTCTGTATACCAATGACAAGTTTGTTGAAAATAAGGTTATAGAATCACTTCCATTCACATTAACCTAAAAAATAAATTAATAAAATGAAAAGTAGAGAAACCTAGGAATAAACCTAACCAAAGAAACAAGTCCTCTATAATGAAAGTCTTGTGTCTCTTAACAAAGAAGGAAAGAAGTTGAGAAATTTACTAAAAGATGGAACCCTCCTTTCCTCAAGGATTAGTAGAATTCATATTGTAATAATGATCATTCTACCAAAATCAAATTACAAACTCAGTGCAATCCCAATCAAACCCTCCAGATTAATCTTTAGGGAAAAAAGTCTTAAAACCATCCTAAATTTTCTATGGAAGCCTAAATGTTGCTATATAGTCACCACCACCCTGAACAAAATGAATTAAGTCCAGAAGGATTGCCATACCTGATTTCAAATTATATTATAGTGATATTGTTTTGAAATCAAACAAACAACAGGGGGAGGAGGGAGGCCAATGATGAAGAAAGCAGGTGTAGGGTAAAGGGGCATAGCTGAGTACAAGTGATGTTATGACAGGATAATTGGGAATTGGAAGAGGGCTCTTAGGGGGTGAGGGAGTAAGAAATATGTACTGTAGATCAATGGAATAGAAGGCCCAGTCTTGGATGCTTGTAATTATACTCACCTGATATTTGACAAAAACACCAAACCACACACTGTAGGAAAGGCAGAATTTTTAACGAATGATGTTGAGAAAGTCCACATGTACAAATGAGATCAGGCTCATATGTACCACACCACAGAAAAAAACTACTCTAAATGAGTTCAAGACCTCACTGAGAAACTTGGAATGCTGAAACTGCTGGATGATTTCCATCTCAGACAAACATTAGACAGACAGGAAAAAAAATAACAAGATTTACTTCATACTTTGAAGTGTAGATTCTGAATTGTAAAAGAATAATGCTTTTCAATTATCACTGAGCATTTATATTATTGCCAATTTCTTGCTGTTCTGTTTGTTATTTTTATACTTATTACACTTGGTGCTCTAAAGTAATAAATTCTATCTTCATTGTGAAAGATTACACAGTCTAAGATAAAACTCATAACTGATACATGCAAAGGAAGAGTGGGCACATACTTCTGAGAAGAAAGGTCAAATGCTGAAATTATTTTATTACTTGCTCAGTATAGCTTGAAAATCTTTATGGCTAATGGAAGGGATATTACTCTGGAAGTAGGAAAAGTAGTTAAAAATCCTCCTATGAAAGCTAATACAGTAACTTAAAAGACTCGCAGCATTAGACTAGCTTTCTGACCCTTTCCTGAGAGCAGGTTCTGTCACTATGTAGAAGACAGAAGACTTGTTGAGCCTCTGGAACACAGAGAATGTCCCTAACCTGCCTCCTAATTTTGCTCAGGGCCAACTTTGTGCATAGGTTCAGTAAAATTAAAACAGGTCACAAATATTAATAGCAGAGACATATAGTGATATGAACATGGCGCTTAAGAACAAATGGACAATTTAGGTAAGAAACATAGTGTACAAAATGGCAGCCTTACAACTCCAGTTTGAATTTAAGTCCACAAGTCATATAACCTGACCAAAATAAAGCTGGCTCCAGACAGAGTATTAGGAAAAGAGAAGAGAGTATGTTAAATGGATACCTCCCAGCTCTCTCACTACAAAAGAAGGTAACCCAAGTAAAAATTTAAGTTTATTCCCCCGACTTCACAAATATTCACCATGTGCCAAAGTGTTTTAGGCACGTCAATGAACATACAGATAGGGACAGCAAAGGCTCTTCTTTTTTTCTCTTGTCCAAAGTAGGCATTGCTAATCAAGATAGGAAATTAGTATTTCCCACTAGTATTAAATGTCGCCTCCTGTTGCTTCAATGTGTTTTCTAGGCAGTCACTGAAAATCCACATAGTTGATGGTGAAATGATAGGTATGTGATTCCCCAGGATAAAGGAAACAAAGATAATAGTCAGTTTTATCCCAGAACAAACACAGATTTGGGTATTAGAAGGGAGGAGTTTACCAAGGCTCTACAAACTGCTGGCTGATGACTACATGTTAAAAGATACTTCCTCACTTATGTGCAAAGCACCTTTATTAGTAATAGCCAGAACTGGAAACAACCTAGATATCCCTCAACTGGAGAATGTATAAAGAAAATGTGGTACATCTATACAATGGACTACTATTCAGGTATTATAAACAAAGACATCATGAATTTTGCAGGCCAATTGATGGAACTTAAGAATATCATCATGAGTGAGGTAACCCAGTCCCAAAAAGATATGTATGGTATGCACTCACTTATAAGTGGATATTAGTTATAAAATCCAGGTACCATACTACACTCCAGAGACACAAAGAAGCTAAACAAGGAGGAAGGCCTAAGCAAAGAAGCTTGAATCTCACTTAGAAGAGGGAATAAAACAGTCATGAGACAGATGGAGGGGGGCATCTCCAGAAAAGGAAAGAGACCTAGGATAAGGGAGTCACCCAAGAGTCAATGTGGGGGAGACCTTAGCTATGACTCACAAAATTGTGGATATGGAACTTTAAGAGACCACGTCCTGTAGCCAGGCAGGAACCCCAGTGGAGTGAGAGAGGCACCAACTCACCCACAAAACTTGCAACCCAAAATTTATCCTGGCTACAAGAAATGCAGGAATTGGTGATGGATCAGAGACTGAGAGAATGGCCAACCAATGACCAGCCTAATTTGCGACCCATCCTATGGGCAAGCACCAATCCCTAACACAATTATTGATAGTCTGTTATGCTTGCAAACTAGATCATGCTGTCCTCTAATAAGCTCCACCCAGCTTATGACTCAGACAGATATAGACACCCACAGCTAAACAGTGAATGGAGCTTGGGGACTCTTATGGAAGAATAGGAAGGATTGTGGGCCCTGAAGGGGATAGGAACTCCATAGGAAGACCAACAGAGTCAACTAACCTGGACCCTTGGGGCTCTTAGAGTCTGAACCACCAACCAAAGAACATACATGGGCTGGACCTAGGCTTCCCCACATGTATGTAGTAGATGTGTAGCTTGACCTTCATGTGGGTCCTGAACAACTGGGATGGGGGCTATCCCAAAAGCTGTTGCCTATGTGGGATGTATTCTGCTAGCTGGGCTGCCTTGTCTGGTCTCAGTGGGAGTGGAAGCACCTAGCCTTACAGAGATGTAAAGTGTAGGCTGGAAGGCAGTAACCAGGAGGGGGACAGTGAGCGGGATGTAAAGTGAATAATTTTTAAAAAATTAAATAATGAGAGTGGAGGATTCCAATAACCCATTCTCGCTGATAGTCCTTTCAGAAAACAGAAACTCTTAACTAAAATATCATCATATATTAAATGGAAATAACAGATATCTAAAGAACATTCCAACAACACACTAATCTACCCATTCTCTTCTCAGTAGGCCAGAAAACATTCTCTAAAATCTATCACATGAAAAGAAACAAAGCAAGGCAAAACAAATTTAGGAAAATTGCAGTAACATGCTGTACCAAACACCAGTAGAAAAACTGCATTTCTGTTAATAGAGACAGAAAATATGGAATGTACACGAACTCAAGGTGACTAAACAACACACTACGGAATGAGACCTGTGACAAGTAAGAAATCATGAAGGAAATTTAAAAATTTCTAGTAATGTAAAAAGAAAAAGTCAACATACAAAAATGTATGCCAGGCGTGGTGGCTCACGCCTGTAATCCCAGCACTTGGTAGGCAGAGGCAGGCGAATTTCAAGGCCAGCCTGGTCTACAGAGTGAGTTCCAGGACAGCCAGGGCTGTACAGAGAAAAAAAACTGTCTCAAAAAAAAAAAAAAAACAAAACCTATATTTGTATATGAGTCACAGCAAAAGTAAATTAAATTTTATTACACCAAATGAATATATCTAAAAAACAAAAAATCTCAAATTAATAACCTTATAATATATACAAAAGGCTTAGGAAAAAAAGAAACAACATGTCCCAAAAGGGCATAAGAGGAGACATTCAAATTGACTGAAATTAGTGAAGTAAAACTAAGACCCCTGAGATCTCTCAGACATGGAGCCAGTAAACAGCATACACCAGCTGATATGAGGCCCCTGACACATAGGCAGCAGAGGACTGACTGGTCTGGCCTCGGTGAAAGAACCTAACCCTTAAGAGACTTGAGATCCCAGGGAGTGGGGAGGTCTAGTGGGGTCGGCTGAAGGGTGGGGACATTCTCTTGGAGACAGAGGGAGGAGGTATAGGATGGGGAACCTTCAGAAGGTAGACTGACCAGGAGAGGGACAATGACTGGACTGTAAAAAAATATAATAATAATAATAATAATAATAATAATAATAATAATAATACAGGAAAATAGATTTAATAAAGTAAATACTCAAATGTACTTTAAAAACAGAGAAAGGAAGGGTTGCAAAATGCCATCAAGACTAGAAACAATCATTGTAGTTGTTTACTCACAAGTACTGCAGTCATCTTTCTGCACAAAGTTGGCACAAAACAAGCCCAGTAAACTCTCCATTGTGGGAGGGAAAGGGGCTCAAAGAGCCCTACCCTTTATTGCTGACCTATTGCCTACAGATAGGTTCTGAAAGAGTATCATTTTCTTCAATTATGCACATATCGCTAAGCCCATGAGATTCCAAAACATAGATGCAAATCTATAGTCACACAGATGCCCACACTTAAACCCAGTGTGTTGAAGAAAGAGAACGAAGGTAGACACACAGAGAGAGAAACAGAGGCAGGAAGATATCTTTAGTGATAAGGTAAATAGGGACAATAGAAAGGAGAACATAGGATGAGAGTGGTCATGTGTAACATTTAGATATGTGAAATCAAACAAAATTAATAAGTTTTTACAGGACAAATTTTTATGGTTGAAAATATTCATCTGTATGTGCACAAAATTTGAATTTTTTATATTTTAACATTATTGTATAATGTGTCATAGTATGTATTTCTTTGGCTCAATCCTAGTTGAGGTTTATTGAATTTATTGGATATATGGATCAAGTATACCAGATGCTGTTAGCCATTATTCCTGTACATATTCTTACTGTCATTTTCTCTATATTATCCTTTTGGATGCTTTTAACTTGTAAGTTCAATGGCTTTAGTATGCCCCTAATGATCATCATATTTTGTTTATTGTTTTAGTCAGAGTTTCTATTCCTGCACAAACATCATGACCAAGAAGCAAGTTGGGGAGGAAAAGGGTTTATTAAGCTTACACTTTCACATTGCTGTTCATCACCAAAGGAAGTCAGGACAGGAACTCAAGCAGGGCAAGAAGCAGGAGCTGATGCAGAGGCCATGGAGGGATGTTCCTTACTGGCTTGCTTCCCCTGGCTTGCTCAGCCTGCTCTCTTACAGAACCCAAGAATACCAGCCCATAGATGGCACCACCCACAAGGGGCCCTCCCTGACTTGATCACTAATTGAGAAAATGTCCCACAGCTGGATCTCATGGAGGCACTTCCCCAAGTGAAGCTCCTTTTCTTCTGATAACTCCAGCCTGTGTCAAGTTGACACACAAAACCAGCCAGTACAATTGACCCCTTGTCAACTTGACACATCAACATATCACTATTAAGCCTCAACCCTTACTTTCTTATTCATCCCCAAGATCTAAATAACGTTAAAAGTCCCACAGTCTTTAAATATTAAAAGTTCAATCCCTTTAAAATGTCCAATATCTTAAAATTCAAAGTCTTTTAAAAATTCAAAGTCTCTTAACTGTGGGCTCCACTAAAATACTTTCTTCCTTCAAGAGGGAAAAATATCAGGGCACAGTCACAATCAAAAGAAAAATTCAAACTCCAATGGTTCAATGTCTGGGATCCAACTCACGATCTTCTGGGCTCCTCCAAGGGCTTGGGTCACTTCTCCAGCTTTGCCCGTTTTAGCACACACCTTGTCTTCTAGGCTCCAGCTGCCTGTACTCCACTGCTGCTGCTGTCCTTGGTGGTCATTGCATGGTACTGGCATCTCCAAAACACTGCTATCTTCCACTGTAACTAGGTTTCACCAATAGCTTCTCATAGGCTTTCTTCATGGTGCCAAGCCTCAACTCTTTTGCATGACCCCTTTAGTCCTGGGCCATCAATTGCAACTGAGGCTACATCTTCACCAATGGCCTTCTGCAGGCTCTCACAGTGCCGAGCCTCAGCGCTCTTCATGACCCCTTCATGCCCTCAAAACCAGTACCATATGGGTGACTCTTACACAGTACCAAGTCCTGCTATAGCACGAGGTACAACCTTGGCTATCTGGAACACACCCTCTGTGCTCTCAGAAAACACTTCCCAGAAGATTTCACCTCAGTGATGCTGGTTTCTTCTTAATCACCGCTAATTTCTTAGCTCCAGCTAACCAGCATCAATAGTCCCAGTAACACAAAGGTTCGCTTTAGTGGTTCTGGTATCTTGTTAATCACAGCTGATTCTTCAGCCCCAGCTAACCAAAACCACAGAATCTTCATGGCCCTGATAAGTCTTTACTCTTCCCTCTGAAATTTCACAAGCCAGGCCTCCATCTTCTGCACTGTTCTCAACATAATCTTCCAAGCTCCTACACATCTCACAGAGGTCTCAACACTGAATGGACCATCTAGCCCAAAGTTCCAAAGTCCTTCCACAGTCCTCCCCAAAAGGTGGCCAGGTTGTCACAGGAATACCCCACTATGCTGGTAACAATTTGTCTTAGTTAGGGTTTCTATTTCTGCACAAACATCATGACCAAGAAGAGAGTTGGGGAGAAAAGGGTTTATTGAGCTTACACTTCCACATTGCTGTTCATCACCAAAAGAAGTCAGGACAGGAACTCAAGCAGAGAAAGAAGCAGGAGCTGATGCAGAGGCCATAGAGGGATGTTCCTTACTGGCTTGCTTCCCCTGGCTTGCTCAGCCTGCTCTTTTATAGAACCCAAGAATACCAGCCCAGAGATGGCACTACCCACAAGGGGCCCTCCCCAACTTGATCACTAATTGAGAAAATGCCCCATAGCTGGATCTCATGGAGGCACTTGCCCAACTGAAGCTCCTTTTCCTATGATAACTCCAGCCTGTGTCAAGTTGACACACAAAACCAGCCAGTACATTTATCTTTAATTTTTCCTTGTATTTGTCTGATAGAATCATATTATTCTCAAGTTTGCTAATTCTTTCTTTTGCCTTCTCGCATATGCTGGTGCTATCCTCTAGTGTTCAATTACTGTACCTTTAAATTTTAGAATCTCATCACTCCTCTTCCTAATTTGTATCTCATTTATATTCTCATTTTGTTCATAAATCATATTCCTGGTCTTACTTTGCTTCTTTGTCTATGATTTTTCTTTAGCTTGCTGAACATAACATGGATGGGTATTTTCAAAGTCTTTACTAGTAAGTCTTGTATCTGGACATCTTAAGGGTTAGTGTCTTTTAATATACTTTCTTCTTTTGAACAGGCCACCCTTTCTTCTTTCTTTAGATGGCTTGTGACTTTTTCTCATTGGGCTTTGAAATGCTGCAATGTAGCCACTCTTGAAATCAGATTTTTGATTTTGCTTACCCTTCTTTGCTTCCTTTTCTTCTTTCCAGGATGCCCGCATTTCTAGCTAGCTTTCTATCAGTGTTGAAGGCCATGCCGTCTGTTGCAGTGACCTCTTCAAGCTACTTTTACAAACCTTTCCTCTGTCGTGTGCATTCACTGAAGTCTGCTTACATTAGATTCTTAACTCAGATTAGCTTGAAAAGTCAAGAGCAATAGAAGTTAAACAACATTCTATTTCGTCTTTACATATGTATGGGCTCTGTGCCAAAGTATTCCTTCAATACTTAGTCTTAGACTGAGCTTAAGAATGAGCCTGAGGTGAAAGCTTTGGGGTTTCTCTGCTCTTTATGAGCATATGCCCTGCTCTGGGCATATCACATCTTCCCTAATTCTTACATAGTCTAAAGTAATCCCTCCATTTGTCTGTTTCTAGACATCAGATATTTATTTCCTGTGTCAGTCATCATCTTTTGCCTGAAATGTTTACAACTGTTGGTTCATGGTACAGAGCTTCTAGATAGGACTAACAAACAAAGCCCAAGCTGTGAGTTAGGTAGAAATTGAAACCAGAACCATTACACAATCTTTCAGACAGCACCCTGAACAGAATAAATGTACATACCAATCTGCCAAATTAGGGATCAGAGACCCTGAATGGAAATACTAGTTCCATTGTCAAGGCTGCAAACCCAACAGGGAAGGAGTGGAGGAGTGGAAAGCAAAAGCACCACAGTAGTTTCCTACTAATGGGTGTTTTCCCTTTGCTTGATTCAACTTGGCTTTGGTATCTTAGTGTCCTGTCCTTCCTGGTGCTGTGTCAAAATACTTTGATTAAAAAAAATAACTTAAAAAAGTATTTATTTCAATGAATAGTTCCATAGGGATACAGACTATTATGACAGCCAAAGCACTGAGTCAGGCATGGAAGGCACCATAACAGGAACAAAAGACTGGTTGGTCACACTGCATCCATTCAGGAAGCAGAGAATGAACAGGAAATGTGTCTAGGTGACAAAGCCTCAAGGCATTCCAGTGACTCACTTCCTCCACAGAGGCTAGTCCTCCTAAAAGTCACACAAATATTGCAAGAGTTCTATTATCTAGGGACAAAGTGTTCAAAGACTGTGGTTATCAAGGACCATTCAGTTAAAACTACAATGTCGTGCCCTTGGTATCCATTGGCTCACAGCTACTCTCGAAGCAAAGTGCATTCTGCCTAAATTTAAAAGTCCTTGTATTCTTATTCATTTAGAGTCACAACATACTAAAACAGCCCAAAATCTCTTCTGAGATTCAAGGCAATATTTTAACTGTAAACTTTGTAAAATAATCAATTAAAATAAATAATTATATACTTTCAGCATAACATGATGAAGAGTATGCACTCCCATTCCAAAATATAAGAATTTTTGCATAGGAAGGAACATTAGAACCAAAATAACCTTTGCCTTGAATGAAGTACAAGGGTTTTATGCCTATATCTTCAGCTCTACAGCCCACACCACAGCATACATGGCCTGTATCTTAGACAGGTCCTACTATAGTGATGGCTTCCCTCAGCATATGTCCCATTGTCCTGTCATCTCTGGTATCTATCCTTTGGATCCATCTGCAACCTTTGTGCCACTGTAGATTCATAAACTCTTGGGGTCTGCTTGAAGAGAATCCAAACCTGCAACATGTCCTGTCCTTACTGTTCTCTGAATCTGTGGAAAAGGACTCAATGACTCCATCCATCTTGTACTTTCCATGCCTGCAAAACTAGTACCACATGTTTAATGTTGCCAAGCTCTGCTGCTATCTTAAGCTATAACCCGGCCCACTGGACTATAGATATTCAGCTTCTATGAGATGACCCCAAGGAAATACTGCCCTAGGCAATTGCCCTTAAGAGGGAGGAAGTCCTTAAGTTTAAGCTTTCTTCCTTCAAATGCATTTTGTTTTTCCCAAGACGGAGCCTCCAGTTCAGGGAGTTTTGCCTATGACACATCTTCCACACTGTCACAGTTCAGGAGATGTCTCTTCGGTGGTGCTGATCACCTCCACAATTATATCTAAGTTTTGTCAGCATCACCTGAATCCTTGTCTCTATTCCTTTGTCCAACAGTACATTTTGTTTCAATTCAACTTTACTAGGGTTCTCAGGTCATGAGCAGGATGAAACCTATTTTTTTTTTTGTCAAAATATCACATTAGTGATCCCTCCCCATGTTCCTGATAGAATAGCTATTGCTTTCGGAACCACATTAGATAATTTTACAACATTCGCATTTCTCTCATTATTCTTGTTTTCCACCCTCCCACAATAAAGACCCAGTATACTTTGTTTACTCTATCCAATGGCATTTCTAGCCAGGATTTCTAAATTTTCCACATTCCTCCCATGAACTAGTTCCAAAAACTTAAGAATCATGTAGTTACATACATCACAGTTACAACACTTCTTGATAGCAATATGCTGTATTGTTTTCCTGTCACAGAGCATCTGGAACAAAATACTTGACAAAAACAATTTAATGAAGGAAAGGTTATTTTGGCCTACATGTCCATGAGGTATGTTTTACCATTGCAAGGGAAGGTATGACAGTGGGGACAGGAGTGGCTGGTCACACTGAGTTCACAATCAGGAAGCAGGGAGAAATGGACAGTTGTGCTCAGCTTATTTTCAACACTTTATTCACATTGGAAGCCCAGACCATAGAGGGGTATTACCCACACTTTGTATCTTTTCCTGCCTCAATCAGCCAAATTTAGAAAATCTCTTACAGATGTGCTCAGAGGTTTGTCTCTTTAGAGATTCACATTGATAATCAGTATTTCTAAGGTTTTCTTTCTAAGATAACTTTTGTTATAATGTATGTGTATGTGCATGGGTGGGTGGATGAGTATGTGCAAATGAGTGTAGGTGCACCCAGAAAGGCCAGGGAGAATATTAGATTCCCTCGTGCTGGAGTTACTGGAAATTTAACAGGGGTGCTATGAACTGCAAGAGCAGTTTATGCTTTTTGCTATTAAACTATCTCTCTGGTACTGAAAATCATTCTTAACTGTGCTAGAATATAATCTCTCCACACTCATGCATCCACTTTCATTCATCTCTATATTATGTATAGTATCCAATACAGTGTAAATGTTAAACATAAAAGACTTCTTCCAGACATTCTGAGTTCAATTCCCAGCAACCACATGGTGGCTCACAACCATCTGTAATGGGATCCGAGGTCCTCTTCTGTTGTGTCTGAAAATAGGAAGATGTACTCACATATGTAAAATAAAGAAATAAATCTTTAAAAACTGACTTCATGAATAAAGTATTTACCATATTTACCTTGACTACATGAGTTTAAAAAAAACTAATAAATAAATGGCCTTCTGCTTTATTATGGGATGATGACAAAGAAAAAGTTTGTATACCTTCAGGAAAGACAGGATCACTGTTGTTAACCACACAGAATACAAACAAAACAGGTAGCAAGAATACTCAAATAATAAAAATGAAAGAGAAACCCAAGACCTATGAAGTCTCTAGAGGCTCCAATAAGATGTGTTAAAGGCCACTTTATTTATTTGGGTTCAGCCTTGTGCTTGTCCTTTGGAAAATTGAAATGTTACATTTGCAGAGAATTTCTAGAATTTTTTCATATTCTCTTTGCTCTTGTTAGAATCTAAGGATGCCAATGCCAGGAATCTGAAAGTCTGTATAACCTTCCAAGTACTCATAACATTCAGAGAGGCAGAAATATTTCCCTAGCAGTATACCACCCATTCCCATATTCTCATTGTCTTTAACATGTCCCAATGCCATATATATGAGTATCCATTAAGTTAATAAATTCATACATTCTGATACTTAACAATCAATAGGTGAGCTCCTACATAACTCTAGCCTTTGCTCTGTGAGTCATACAAACTCTCTGTCCTCAAGTTCAGGCACATTTTACTGTTCTTTATCCATGCAAGATTGCTCTATTGAGGGTCTGGTACTTCCTCATTTGGTGTATAAAATGTTTTTCTCCAAGGTCTTCAAATGAAAGACTACATCTATCAAGTAACTCTCTGAAATGATGAAAGTCTATATGGCACATGAATGAAACCACTCAAGAGTTCAGTCTGGCATTCAGTTGCTGGTTTCACAGATCACTCATTAACCAGAAAAGGATAAATTCATTATGAAGTGGATAGCCCTTGTTCTCATCAGCTTACAGCTAGAAGAAACTGAAAGAGCATTATCTAATCCCCTCCAAAGGATAAGGATAGGTGCTTTAAATAGATTTTTACAAAATTGTGCTCTTATTTCTATCATGAAAATATGACCAAATAGTAGATGTTTATTTGCACCTTGTTGGTTCACTGTACTACTGCTATTTTGACTTGCCTTTGTGACTAATGAAGCATAATGCAAACTGAGAGTCATCAACTTATTCCATATTCTACTTAGTAAATACCTACTGATCAACCTAAATCAAAGGTGTCAAAGAAAAGCCTCACACTATTAAAGACTATTCCAAATCTAAATCAAAGGTTTCAAAGAAAACCCATACAAAACTATCCCAAAGCATCATGTTATAGAAGAGATCAGTATGTGGTGAGACTAAGTCTAACCCATTTCCATCTGAACTTTCTTTTTCAATGCCAGTAAGTCATATTACAGCTAAGTAGCAATATATTACTTGCATAATTTGCTGAATGTTCTTTTTCCAGTTCATTGAAGATTATCTGATATTCTTTTTTAAGGGTTATTAAGGTAGTAAAAAGCAGACATTTATTATCACTGAATTAGTAAGCAGCTGAACCTCAGATGAATATATTAAGATCCAGCATAAGTTCTTGATCTTGTGCATTTCTAGTAAAGACTATGGGTCTTCCTTCTCCCTGGGGTCATTGGCCACTGTGAATCAAGGGTTATATAGTTTTAGGGAAGCAGGTCTGAATATCCAAAGAGGGCAAAGGTCATTGGCTGAAGGCTAAGGTACTGGAGATACATCATTAGCATAGGGAGGCATTCCAGGGATCTCAGGTGCTTGCTGGACAGGTTCTTATCAGGAGAAAGTATGTTGGACCTGTAATCTAACCAAAGTTAGGTGACATTCTGCAGGTCGAGGGTTTAGAAGTTTTGAGCTACCGAGGCAAGGCTAGAGAAGGGGAAATCCTGCTGACAAAGGGAGTCTGCCATTTTGTACTGAGCTTGAGGCTTTCTGGTAATGTCAGACTTTCACCTCAGCAGCAGGGTAACAATAGCATCCTCCAGGACCTGATCTTGCTGTTCTGTTCCAGCCCTCTACCCACTACCACCTGCACAGCCAATGCATGTTCGTGTTTCTCCAGCACACAGGGCTTTTCCAGACTCTGTGTATGTGCTTACAGTGGATTTTTCATCTATGTAATACCTATTATCATGTGCCAGTTCTTATGTTATTTTCAGAAAGCTTGCCCTGATCTCTTTTCTATGGGTAACAATTAGGAATGTTCCCCTCCCTGTATCTTTCTCATTTTTATCATATATGGTATAACCACGATATTGCCTGGCCTGTCAAAGAATTTCTATATAAAAGAACTCATTTATTGACCAGTTAGTTACTCAGTAACTGTCTCTTGATACATTGTGTTGGACTTATTATATTTTATTTCTGTCTTTCTCATTATATAACATGATCATTAAAGGCATGGACAGTATTTATCATGGAACCAGCACCCATCATTAAAGACAGCACAAAGATGTGTCATAAGTACCTGTCAATCCGCGTCTAAATTGTGACTATATTTCATAAAGTAGGGGGTTCTTAATCTATAAAACCTTCACAGTTGTATTTAAGGAAAAATCGAGTTGAATTAAGGCAAATCTAAAAGCCATTTGCAAAGCAAAACATTTGGTTCAGAAAGGGAGCTTAACAGTTTAAATGTGTTTTGGGTTGAAATGTTTGCTCTACTAACAGGCATTTCTAAAATGTGTTTTTGCTGCTGAGGGTGAAAAAAAATGTTTTAAGGCATTAGGACACTGAATGATAAAAACATATCCAGCCCTCAGACTAGAAAAGTGATAGTCAGTAGAAATGCTCGCAGGCATGGCTTCAGCTTCACACAGTTTCAAAATATTTCCCTGGGTGAAATGTTCTTAGAGACACTTTAAATTGAAAGAATTATGTCTGCCAGCTTCACTGCTAGCATCGTTTCATTAACAGAGGCCAGCACATCGTCGAGAAAAGGAAAAACAATATTGATTCCACCTTACAACAAAATAATAATTAAAATTAACTCAATATAAAGATCAAAAGAAGAAATAAAAATTAAACTTAACCCAATATAAAGATCAAAATAACAAATGAAAATAAGCTTACCACATCTAACCCCAAAGCGAACTCATCAGTCATGAAATGTGATTCCCTCAAACACCATTTGATAGACAAATAAGGAGTGAGACATAAAACATGTTACGATAGGTTAAAGTACCCAGAGGTGTATATAGATTTCTATACAAATTCAAAGTCTTGAAAATATGCAAAAGATAAGCAATCCCACACACTCATTCACAAACCACTGTACATACTTCCCCTGGGGAAAGAAATAAGTCTAAACATAAGCCTTAGCATTATACTAAAACTTCAGCATTATGCTAAACCTTCAACATTATGCTAAACTCACATTTTATAGATAAATATTACATCCATTCTTTTCATTATTCATAAAATTAGAGGCTATTTTTAAAATATATAATTACAAAGTTTTAATGGGTTAAAATATGAGTAATTATATAATTTAAAAAATTATTTTCTGTCCTAAAGTTAAATAATTTGATTAATACTTCACATTACCAATAAAAATTTAAAGAGCAATTAATTACATAGTATATAAAGCCAAAAAATTTTTATTTTTATGAAATATCTATTTGTTTCTACAAATAAAATATAATTCTACTTACTTATCTTCATATTTTGAAATTATTGTTACTCTAACTCTATCACTTCTTATGAAATGAGAAAATGTGACTTAATTATAATTTTCTTATATGCGTGTCTCCCAATTTCTAAATCAGCATCTCAAATACAGAAAATGTGACAATGTAAATCTTAATTTTATTATTTAAATACTTGCTTAATTTGTAGTTTAGCTTACTTTTGTCACTAGAAATATATAATCAAGTTAATGGCTTCCCATAGAGAAATCTTGAGGAGCGATAGCTCACTTGCTGATCAAGCACGAGGAGCTGAGTTCAGATCCAAAAAATCCAAGAAAAAACAGAGCATGATGATAACACATTCTTGTAAATCCCAGTACTTCAGAGAAGACAGGATGGCCCTGGGGGCATAATGGCCAGCCAACACATACCCATTGGCAAGGCCCATGTCCTAATGGAAAACCCTGTCCCCAAAAAACAAGGTAGGTGTCTCCTGAGGAACCAAACCTGACATCAATATCCTGTCTCCACACCCATCTATATACAAATACACACACATAAAAACATATATTTGAATAAATTATAGCTCATCCTTATCAGGTGATACACAATTGCCATTACAAAAAAAGGAAAAAAGAAATCAATCCATCAAACAATCAATTTTGGCAAAAAAAATTTTTTTGAACAGATTCTGATAGTGAAATACTAAGTAGAAAAACAATGGTAGTAAAATGTGTTATTTTACCTACAGGACATAACAAACTGCCACTTAGTACTTTAACAGTAACAGCTAACAGCTCAGATTTTTAGAGTCCCTGAATGCAGGCACAGGCTACCATAATCTGTTACTCTGTCACAAGGCTGCTGTTACACTGTTGGCTGGGGACCCAGGCATCTGATGGGTCAGTACAGCAGGCTCTGCTTCTCAGTCCACTAAATAACTATGACAGGGACCAGACCTTTGAGGGTGCCACTTCATCATGTCACTGGGTCTAGCCATATTACAGCCTACAAAATTAATGGGACAGGAATTTGAGGAGGAGAAGCCATTGAAAGAAAAATTTCAAGATTTCTTCTTTCTCTTGTAGGCAATTATGCATTTTATACTCATAATAAAAGGGAGAATAGAATTAGAGGAAGACATACAATAGGAAATCTGATTGGCCTGATAGGGAGAAGCAAAAAATTTTAGAAAATAATTACCATAATTACCAATACCAAAACATGTCACACAACACACACACACACACATACACACACACACACACACACACACACACACACACACACATAAATACACACACATGTGTGGGTATATGTGTAACTCTTGTATACTGTCAGGTTTTAAATTTTTAGCCAAAGGTTTACAAAAAGATGAGTTTATCTTATCAGGTAGCAGAACACTCACAAGTCAATAAAATTAACTCACTCACTTACTCAATGTAGCCAGACATTTGGCTACTTTGTGGGTTCTTTTCCTTCTGCCTTCTTTATCCCTCTACTTCTCTTTCAAGTCCTTAACACTAGGTAGGAGAGAAATAAGGGCAGAGGGGAGAGAGAGGGAGAGAAGGAAATTCCCAAATAAAGTCAGGGGCAGGAAAGGGGGCAGCAATATCTTTAGACTGTTTCCTGATGATTCAGGGTATCATATTTATTGGAGCAAGAATGATCTTCATTATCAGAATATCTAATTTCTTCTTCCCATTTCTTTCTGCATGACTACTTGCCAAATCTCAACAAACAATAACCAGGAGTATCCAACCACTAACCAACCACCAACTATCAGGACTGTAGCATTATAGATCCTGTGAAAATTCCCCAGAATTCCAAACATCACATACTTGCAATAACTATTTGCAGCTAGCAAAATTATGTCCCTGCTAGAGCATGAGGCGAATCATAGTCACCTGCTGTGCACAATCTGAAGGAGCCCCATATCCCACACCCAGAATTAAAATTATTATTATAATATTTCTGTGTTTAAAAAAAATTCTCAGTACACATCAAGACTCTCTAAGTGTAACAAATGGTATTAAAGTTCAAGATAGTTAAGTCAATCAGGATTGAAAATTGGACTCTAGGTCCATTTAGGGTCTGGTGACTTGGGATTACTACATGCAGTGAGTATTTATAGGCTTTCACATGTTTGGACCCCTGTGTTCTAAAATGTAGCATTCAGTTTCATTAACTTAAGCAAGATGAAAATTTTTCCCATTATCAGGAGAAAAAGAATACACTGCAGATAAATATTTCAGCAAAATAATCCAAAGTGCAACCTATTTCTGTGTTGTATGTGTTTGTGTTTCTTGATATAAACAGGGGTATGGTAGATAGAAGGCAGTCATGTGAGGTTCATAATCTGTTTTCACATCAGTTGCCTTTGCCTGTATGATGTTATTTCCCCACTAAAGTGATAAACAAGCCCAGTTTGTACAAAGCTTAAATGTTCTGGAGACAAAGGACTTTCAGTACTAACCAGGAAAACCTATGCATATGATTTCTTGATAATGGCAAACATGTATGACTTTTGAGCATTGAAAAGAGAAACATTGAACATTGAAGAAATAAAATTTGTCTTTGTTGGGTTTAAAGATTTTTGCATTGTTCTTGACAAAAAAGCATTGACTCCTTTTAAAAGCCTTTTCTGGCACTGGTGCCCTGTAAGAATTATTTCAGGGCTGAAACTGGGAGTAGAGACTGTAGTTTGAATATGGAGAAAGTGGGGGAAAGTGAGAAGTGTGAAAGAGAGGGGAATGGACATTTAGGACACTGAACAGTGTGTTAGAAGAAGTAAGTAAGTTTGCCAACCAGGATAAGGACTAGTCAAGGATGAAGCCATGCATTTAAGGAAAGACACCAATGACACATATCTCTGCACATGTATTTTTCCTTTCTATATCCAGTTGCAATTGTCCAAGTAGAGCACCCGGTTTACTTGAGTTTATAGGGTTAAATTTCTGGTAGCAGAAAGATAAAGAGAGGAGCAAGAAAGATTAGAACACATGTAGGTTCATTATTTTTAATTGCTGAGTAGTACTCCATTGTATAAATATACCACATTTTCTGTATCCATTCCTCCTTTGAGGGATATTTGGGCTCCTTCCAATTTCTGGCTATTATAAACAAGGCTGCTATAAACATAGTGGAGCATGTGTCTTTATTGTATGCAGAGGAATCCTCTGGGTATATGCCCAGGAGTGGTATGCCAGGGTCCTCTGGAAGTGACATGCCCAATTTTCTGAGGAACCACCACACTGATCTCCAGAGCGGTTTTACCATTTTGCAATCCCACCAACAGTGTAGGAGTGTTCCTCTTTCTCCACATCCTCACCAGCACCTGTTGTCTGTTGAGTTTTTAATCTTAGCCATTCTGACTGGTGTGAGGTGGAATCTCAGGGTTGTTTTGATTTGCATTTCCCTGATGACTAATGATGTTGAACATCTCTTAAGGTGTTTCTCGGCCATGCAATTTGTAGGTAAATGGTTAGATCTGGAAAATATCATCCTAAGTGAGCTAACCCAATCACAAAAGAATACACATGAAATGCAATCACTGATAAGTGGATATTAATGAGCCCAGAAGCCCTAAATACTCAAGGCACAATTAGCAAGTCAAATGACTCCCAGGAGGAAGAAAGGAGAGGACCCTGGGCCTGTAAAATTGGATCCAGTATTGTAGACCCAGAACAGAGAAATCGTGGGGGTGGGGGGAATGAGTGGGGAATAGCAGGGGGGAGAGGAATTATGGGACATATGGTGGGGGGTAACTGGGAAAGGGGAAAGCCTTTGGAATGTAAACATAGAATATAGAAAATAAAAATTAAAAAAAAAGAATACATGTAGGTAAGAAAGCAAAACACACAAGCCAAGTCACAAACAAACAAACAACAACAACAACAAAAGAACATAACAAGCAATGAGAAATAGTAAGAAGGAGGTAGATGAAGGGGTATGGAGTAGCTGAGTTTGAGGAATGTGGAAAATTTGGAATGCCAGAGGAAATCATATCAGAGAATGGAAGTAGGTTATTCTCTCTCTCTCTCTCTCTCTCTCTCTCTCTCTCTCTCTCTCTCTCTCTCTTTCTCTCTCTGTCTCTCTCATTTTTACAATTTTGATTTTTTTTATTCTTTAGTCTTTTTTTTACAGTCCATTCTTTATTCCCCTCCCCGTCCACCCTCTAACTGTTCCAAATCCCATACCTCCTCCCCAACCTATCTCCAAGAGGATGTCCTTCCCTCTCACCCCCATCCCACCATATCCGCATCTGAATCTTTCGGCGGCTTGTTGGGACTTTTGGAGGGCAGTTGTCCTCCTAGGCTCCTGTTTGTAAGCACACCATGGTATCAATAACGGTATCTGGCCTTGGGGCCTACCCTTGAGCTGGATGATTTTTGTGTCAAGTTGACAAAAATGAAGTCAACATAATCCCTGAAGATGGGGCTGTTGTGCAATAGTATTTGGGGGATGGGGGACGACATGAGCACTGCACACATGGACTCCTCCCAGCAGCTGTAACTGTAGGCACAATACCTGCACAAGATCAAGCCAACTGAAATCCCTGCCTCTATGGAAAGAGAGCCTCACCAATTCCCATCCCGGCTGAAGAGCTTTTGGCTACTGCAGGAGGATGATGTGTCAATTTTCTTTAAGGATAGAACTCCGGATAGGCTATCGATGCTCCATGCTCCTACCCCAACCCACATATTAGTACTACTATGTGAACTCAGTGTATTTAAAAAGGATTATGTGCCGTTGACAGAGAAAATAGGTGTTAGAAATATGGACAGAGTTTGAGAGGATGGATTATGGATAGATTTGCTCAAAACACATTGTATATGTGTATGAAATATTAGATAATATATGACTATTGATGGCCTCTTTTTACCTTATAAAACTATGACCTACTAAGTATTAACAATAAAGAGACAATTACATAACAAATGCTAAGTTCCAAGTAAAGTTCAGTTTCCTAGGAAAATAGGCTGGCATTTTTGACTGCTGGTAAACCGCGTCTAGGGAACCCAAGAGAGAAGTCTGCCCAGCTGCCATGCACCATTCCCATCTCTTTAGCTGTTCCATGCCTGTTTACTGCTTTGATAATTTTGAGTGTCTCTGTGTGTGTGTGTGCGCGCGCGCGTGTGTGCACTCACGCACAGGTGTGCATTGAAGTGATACAAAACCTTTGACCAAATTGTTTACTTTTTCCAAATTGCTAAGGTGTTGTGGTTTCTTGAAGCAGAATCCAGATTAGGCATGTCTATTTGTTGTTTGTTTTGTTTTGTTTGAGAAGCCAATGGAACTGTAGGTTGGAATGTTCTGTAAACATGGACAAATGATAGCCAAAGAGCCTAGCCATATTGTTGAATCGCCAGTGTTAAATTTAGAGACCCAGATTTCCTACAAAAAAAGCATTAAAGACCCCATCACATTCAGAACCCTTCTGTAACATCTTATTTTCTTTAAAGAAACGAGACAAAGAAAGAAGATACATTAAGCAAAAATAAGGATAATAATGAAGATGATGTGCTTGGAAGAATACAAATTGTTATTTAACTAGAGGGTAGAAGTCTCCCAGGATGCTCCTTAAAGAACATGTTTACATTCATTTTTTTATATGAAAGGATTCATCTGACAGTGTATTACAAAACAAAACTCACAACACTGTTGATAATCCCAGCTGGAGTAAAAGGATAGAATGCAGACCAATTTATTACCAACTGGTTTTAAAAAGTTATAGGCCCTGATCCAGGAGAAAGGAAGAGGGGAGGATTTAGAGCCTAGCAGGTAGAAAACTTGCATTTTCTGATCATCAAAGCATAAGCAAGCTTTGTGCTCAATGCTTTGCAAAAATTTTATTTTTTTAAAGCAAAAACCCACTTCAGGGTAAATAAACCTGAAGTGCTGTTCAGAGACAGGAGACTCACTGAGTTCTACAAATGACCTGAAGTGATACAGCCTGTCAAAGGCAGACAACCTTTACCCGACGTCATCCAATGCACGGTGCATGAAGAAATTCTTTATAGTATATTTACACCCTTTTCAAATACTAGAAAGCATGAACAGAAATAGCGGGATGGCTCTTTCCCATGCTTCTGAAGCTCTGTTTAGACCATAATCAGCTATATGAGGACGGCTAAGTACAAGGGAAGGCTCAGAGCCTTCTGTGGCTTTTTTTTTTTTCTGTGACCAGGAAATTCCATGATGACATTTCACCTTTCTGCAAAAGTGACCCATGCAGGATTAAGCATACTCATGGGGGAGACCTAAGGATTAATTCTAGCTTCTATAAGTTGAAACTGGTTCAAGGGCTGACTCCCTCAAGTCTCTTATCTCTGGTCAGAACTGGGCTGGAGTTTGGCAGCTCTTTTAGTCCCTTGCTTCAGGGGTGACTCTGCTCTTCCTTATGATCTTAAAACCCACGCATTCACATGCTCACATTAGTTCTGACCTTGGAGGCATCTGAACTTGTAATCCCTGGATATGATGCTCTAGAAATTTTCTTCCGGTTCCCACACTCCATGATCATTTCATTTAGAATTACTGAAATATGTACCCAGATCTGTCAAAACAGTAAAGAAAAGTCTCATATTGTTAGATGGGGAAATTATTTTTAAGAGCACAGACTTTATGATCTACAGAAGACGTCAATCAGCATGTGTAGAAGAGGGAAATGATGCTGTGACATCTCCCTCACATTTAACTGGAATGAAATTCTGTGTTCTAATCATCGAGGAGTTGACAGATGCCTACAAGACAGTAACACTTGAACATGGTCCTAAGATAGAGCACTGAGAATACAAGGTGAGCTAGCACTAATCTTCCTTCTCAAAAAAAAAAAAAAAAGAACTTCATCCCATCTATAAATTAGGAATGCATCCTTAGCTTCCAGACTAGTGCTGTGTCTAAGTGTCTGAAAAGTAGTATATATGTTTTCAAAATAATAGACTTTTTCATTAAAACATAAGTAAAATACAGCATGTCAGAAATTGAACCCATGACTCTTTGCAAAGTAACTGCTTTATGAGTAAAGGGAGTTTTATTGTTTACTTGCAAAATAAAAGTAACTCATCATACAACAGAGGCTTATGGAAGGTAAAATATAAAGTTATATTTTTATAGAGAGACACACATAGACATACAAACACACGCATACTTGCATATAATTAAAATATATTTTAAATTTTAAATAATAAAGCATTTTCTCTTTTGTCTTGAGAATTTCTCCTAAGAAAGCCATATTCTTCAAATATAGAAGCTATTCTCTAACTTTATGGATATCATATAAAGTTTATCTCTCTTACAACAAAAGTGATACCCCACCCTAGTACCTCAAGACTTTGACTCTATGTATGGTCAGTGATATTCTGCAACCAGGTATCAATCTGTAGAAAAATGGTGGCTACTCAGTGACCATAAACCTTGTCATTATTTTGGCTGAATATAAGAAGACTCTACGTTCTGTCAACTGATATTTTCTGATGATTTCATTTTTTCAGATAGATGTATGGCACATCAAAAACACAGGACAAAATACCTGAGAATGTTGAGGAAACATGTATCAGAACAAATGAATAGCAGAGATAAAAGGTGGCAGCTTGAGTCTTTATATACTAGCAGTTTTACTTGTCTCTGGACTTCTCAAATGGCTGCTTTAAATGAAGTAGTTTAAGTGCTATCATTGTGAAATTAGTGAATAACTCAAATGAACATTATTTTCTGTTGGTTACCTTCCTGTCACTGTGACGAAACTCCCCATAAAGCAACTTGAAGATTTACCTTTGAATCACGGTTACAGTTTCTAAGCACTTGACTCATTATTTCTCAGCCTGTGGTGAGCAGAACACCACAGGAGGAGTATGTCCTAGAGTGAAGCAGCTCATCTCCTGGAGTCAGAAACCAGGAAGAGAGTAAAGGAAAAGCAAGCGACAAAGTCCCCTTTCCAGGGTATATCCTCAGTGACCTACTTCTTCCAACTAGCCTCCTCCTCCTGAAGTTTCCAATACCCCCCAGTAACCCATCAATCCACAAAACATTAGATTCATTAAAGATTGGAGTCCTCATAACCTACCACACTAGGGACCAAGTCATTAATGCGTGGATTGGAGGGATGGTTTTAGATGAAACCACATTCCCCAACAGAGAACATTTGCTATTAAGCAAACTGGAAGCCAAATATAAAGATGGAAGTGAGAGCTGTAGATGTCATCTGTAAGGCAAGTGTTCAGACTGAGAAAGACAACGTCTTAGTGACTAGGTGCTCCCACAGTGCAGTGAATCCAACATCTAAGCAATGTTACTGTCTCTTGTTTGCAGTTGATTACCCACCTTCTCCACTGTACAGTGAGCACTGTACAGTGTCCCCTAAGACAAGACAGAAACCTTGGCATCTAGCAGGCAAATACTAGCTCACCGCTGAGCAAAGACATGAAACTAAAGGTGACGTGTTTATAACTGAATTGTGACATTGTCTGATCTTGCAAGAATTCAAGTCAGCTTCAGATTCATGACTTGTCGTTCACTGGTTAACAAGAAAACTCCAATATTTTGATTATGTCACCCTTTATCCAAACTTTCACTTATGAACCCCAAATGAAACATCCTATTTTTATTTAGTTTTTCGAAGATCTTTTCTACAGGGATTTTAAGGAAACATTTTCAGGTTACCACTGCATTAAAACTACAGCAGACTTACCTGATTGAAAGCAACTGAGGCTGGTTGGCCTCACCAATATTCACCCTTCCTGCAGCTCCAGGAGAAAAACTATGAGATCACCATTGTGTGGATGCGTAACTGAAACTGAGAGGAGAAAAAATGAGCTATGGGCCACACATCAAACCCTACCTCTTAGCAAGTCATTTTTCATGATACCTTGTTAAATAAGCCAATGAGATCCAAGTGAGAATATACACTAAATTCAGATTTATTTTTTCCATTAATTTATTTACTCATTCAATTTATATCCTGACCATAGTCAAGCTCTCCTCCCAATCCCCACTCATGCAGCCAGTCCCCACCCCCTCCCCCTCTTATCTGAGAATTTTGAGGCCTCTCCTGGGTACCAACCAAACCTAGCACACCAAGTCACTGCAGGACTAGGCACATCCTCTTCCACTGGGTCAAACAAGTCAACCCAGTTAAGGGAACAGGATCCACAGGTAGTCAAGAGAGTCATGAACAGCCCTCCTCCAGGTGTTGGGGGAACAGCATGAAGACCAAGCTACATGTCTACTACATATGAGCTGGGGTAGGGGGTGGAAAGTGGGGGTGGTTAGGTCCAGCCCATGTATGCTCTTTGGTTGGCGATTCAATCTCTCGGAGCCCTCAGGGTCTAGGTTAGTTTATTCGGTAGGTTTTCTTGTGCAGTCCCTGTTTCCCTCTGGGTGCCTCAATCCATTCTCCAAATCTTCCCCAAGACTCCACAAATTCCATGTAATCTTTAGCTGTGGGTCTCTGCATCTCTTTTAGTCAGCCGCTGTGTGGAGCCTCTCAAGGGACAGTTGTGTTTGGCTCCTGTCTGCAAGTATTATTAATAGTGTCAGGGACTAGTTCTTGCCCATGGGATGGATCTCAAGTTGGGTCAGTCTTTCGCTGGTCATTCCCTCAATCTCTGCTCCATCTTTGTCCCTGAACTTCTTGTAGACAGGAAAAATACAGGATGGAAGGTTTTGTAAGTGGATTGGTATCCTTATCCCTCCACTGGGAGTCCTGCCTAGCTGCAGGAGATGGCCACTTCAGACTCCATATCCCCAGCTGCTAGGACTCTCAGCTACAGTCAGTCACTCTCACAGACTCCCTGGCAGGTCTTTGAGATTTCCTTCCTCCTCTCACCACCCCACCGATTTCCTTTCACTTTCAGGATGAGGATGGGAACAGGAGGGAGGGGATTCTAGTAAACATAAATTCCAAAAATTTAAAAAATAAAGCCTAGGAGTTAAATACAAAATAATGTGCCTTCTGATAAAATAATGACACTGGAGGTATGAAAGCATATCCAACTGTCTTAAAACCCCACTCTATAAAGAATTTTATATGATGCACTAGAAATTTGTTACAAGATGCTCAAAATTATTCTGTCTTCACTTACGTTTCACAGGGATAAAGGGCCTATGACTTTGCACAAGGTTTGCATGTAATATAAATCAAGTGGCATAATCCTACTGCTAATATTACTTCAAACTAACTGAGAGACCTATTCCCTATAATATGCTCTCCGCGGAACTCTTTCTATTTCCAGGTTGGGGGCTAGAGGTAATATGAATGCTTTCAATGTTGGGACAAAGGGATGGAGGAATCATGAAGCCTGTAGTGCCACAAATATGCATGATGTTTGAATGGATAAAGATGTCTACACAAAGCTGAGACTTGCAACGAAAATACTTACTGGAAGATGCATATCCTCTTCTACACTTCAGAATTTTCCACTAAAATCTTATTCAGAGAAATGTGTTCAACTCTACCCCTCTGGGAATTTCTGCAGCTACCTTCCCACAGAAGGCAACATCTCAATTGTCCATAGAGAGGAGAATGCTAACCTGAGCGGTCCTGCTGCTCTATGAAAACACTAAGTTGCTGACAGCATTGATTTGGACATGTTTATATAAAGGTAATTCTTCAGAATTTAATGTGGGGAAACCAACATTTGTGGATTTGTTTGTTCATTGCTTTATTTGTTTCTTTATAATATTTTTTTCTTTTTGGATAAGCTTGGTATTTTAAGGATAAACAAGTGTTTTTAAATCAGTCCACCAAATGACAAGCCAACAGGTTTGAAACCAGTTGTCATCTTTTATTCATCACACCCATAAATCGAGCCTGAGATGATTTCCTTGTGTCCCTACATCACAGAGTATCGAAAGATGGCAGTATCTTCTTTATGAAGTGTTTTGTTGTTGCTGTTGTTGTTGTTGTTGTTGTTTTAGGTTTGCTGTATGTATGATTGGCCATGTTCAGTGAATCAATTTCCTTGCAATTATTTTATAATTAATTCATGACATATCATTATTCTTTCCCTTTCTCAAACCATCAACCTTTCAGTCATAGGTAGAAACAGTCCTGACTCACCTGAGCTCCATCAGTCTCCTCCAGAATATCCCCACTCTGCACCACCCCCGCCCCTGCAAATGGAAATAATTCTACCTCCTGTTCCTAGATCACCCAGGTTTGCAGTGTTACTAAGCACATTCTAACAGCAGAAGCTGAGCCTGGATGTTTTACTCTCACCATAAAATAGGAAAGACTGTCATCATACAAATCATCTTCAAAGATACACCCAGCATGCTTCAGCAGCACTGATGAGAGGAGGAGGGAAGGACTGCAGCCTCTGATACCCTGGGTCTTGGGTATGCTGATTCCTGTCTTGCTAACAGAGACAGTGAATTTAACACTCAGATTTGCTCTGACAGGCTGACAACGGGTATCACAAGGCCACAGCTAAGAGTGGTTTATTACTTTTAGGGGGATTTATTTAATTCAGTCTCACAGCCTGAGGGTGGGGTAAAGATTTAACTTGAAATTAAATTCCAGCAGGAGACCTTTTAATATAAGAAAAATGGGCAGAAGGATAAATGACATGCTCAATTGCAATGAATTTAGAAAAGGAATGGGGGGGGGGTACTATATTTATCAAAGTAAAAAAAATCCCACAAAATCATTTCAGTTGTATGCCAGAAATAGAAAGAAAAAGTGCAGATGAACCAGGAATGACGATGGAACTCCTAAGATGATATGCTGAAGGAAAGTTTCTGACACACTAAAATCTTTTCATCCATGAAGGAAGAAAAATCCCAGTTTATGAATGCTTTCTGTCAAGGGCTGGATAAGCTGATTAAGAAAGAAGGAAGAAAAAGAAAAATGCAAAAACACACGTTTTTTTTCCTGTTATTTTAACTTTAAACAACACAATAAACTGCAGAACTGAAGCAAAGGCACGAGGAGCAATAACTCTGGCCTAAACAAACAAACAAACAAAGAAACAAACAAACATCCCAGGGAATGTCTATCCTGTAAGTTTCAGAACTGAAATGAAACTGGGCAAAGAGGAATTTTGTCCTAGACAGGGTCTGCCAGCAGGAGAACTGGGGCGTTCAAGTGGCTGTGCTCAAAATCTTCTGCTTGCTTCTAAGAAAAGAATGCCACTGACACAGAGAGAGAGCATGGGTACAAGAGACACCTCGTGGCTGGCACCTCCTGGTTAGCAGTGCATCTCATCTTCTCAGTATTGCGTTGACTGAGGCTTTCTGTGAGAAGATGTACTGTCACAAAACTATTGATCTTGAATGCTACATTTGAAGGCACATTTAACTGTCGGGCATTGGAGACATAAATGCTCGAGAAAAGAAAAAGGATGTAATAGGCCATTTGCCTAACTCTATCCTGTCCATACTTGGAAACATGGATGGAGACCCCATCAGCCTTGCTCCGTCATCTCTGCACCAAGCCCAGCACCAGATTCAATTGTGAATTTTGTATTCCCTAACCATATGCCGTGTCTTTATAGCAGTCTCTCCTCCCTTGGGAAACCCAAGTTGTTCATGGCTTTGTCAGACGACTTTAAAATCATACACATGATTGCTATAGTCTTTCTCCTTTGTCTTTCTTCTTAAAACCCTGTGCTTATTCATAAAATCTAAATGATTATCATATTATCTCTCATCTATGCAGCATACCTCATATGTCTGGCTTCAGAAAAATCCATGACCCATGGTAATTGTTTCATACCATTCTTTGTTTTTCTTTTTATTCTTTTTACACAATATATATTAACCACAGTTTCTTCTCCATCTGAAATCCTCCCAGTCCCATCTCTTTCCTGATTACCATCTCTCTCTCTCTCTCTCTCTCTCTCTCTCTCTCTCTCTCTCTCTCTCTCTCTCTCATACGCCTACTGCTACTCTGTTTCCTTTCAGAAAAGAGCAGGTCTCTAAGGGATATCAACCAAGCAGAGCATAACAAGACTCAATAAGACTACACACAAAGCCTCATGTCAAGGCTAGACGATGATACTCAGTGAGGGAAAACGGAATCCAAAAGTAAGTCAAACAGTCAGAGACACCCCCACTTCCAATGTTAAAAGTCACACAAACTCCCTCAGCTAAACAACCATAACATAAATGCAGAGAACCTAGCACAGACCCATGCAGCCTGTGATTGCCACAAAAAGTCTCTGTAGGCCCCTACGGTTCCTGCTTAGTTTAATCTGCAGGCTGTGTTCTCCTGGCGTCTTCAACTTTTTCAGCTCCTACAGTTCTTCTTCCCATCTTTTGTGGATCATACCCTTCTGTATAATCTCTATTAAAAGGAGATTAAAGGGAGATTGATAGACTGGCTTATATGAAGTGGTCCAGGTAGTCCAGCAGTGGTGCTCTCACACTGGACATGCTGAGGATGCAATATTTGTTCAGTCCACAAGACTCTCTCAGCAATCCTATCTAGCACTGGAGGCCTCTGGGATTCCTGCAGTGCTATGGGCCTTCTATACCAGATTCAGTCTACACCAGAATCCCACAAAACCTGGGTTGTATTGGTGATGGAATATTACAGCAATGGGAGAAGACCTTCTCAGCAAGAGTATGGCTGAGCAGGCAGATATCAACTCTTCATTCTTTCTTGACCTTTCACGTGGGCTGCTACTAGAATATGTTGTTCCCATACAGTTTGCATCTTCTCACTTCAGGGAGTCCAGTCAAGAGAGGCTTTCACAGGATTGCCCAAAGACTAAATGCTTAAAGATTAACCATCACGAAGACTAAGGATATAACCAAACATTGCATATAGTGTATACTTGGGTCTAATTGCTTCATGATCATATATTGCCTACTTAATACTGTTCAACATTCTCAACCTTTAGAATACTTCTGGGCTCTACCATTATCTTTGAATGAATACAAGGATCATAATGATACATGTGTCTGTGTGTGCTCACACATATATGTGCATGTGTATATGTGTATGCATGTGTGTGTTTGTGTGTGTGTGTGTGTGTGTGTGTGTGCGCGCGCGTGCGTGTATTCAGTAAGTGAATGTGGGTGTGTGCTTGAAGATCAGAGGACAACCTTGGGTTTTGGTCTTTGCCTTCCTTCGTTTTTGAAACATGGTCTCCCTCTCCCTCTCCCTCTCCCTCTCCCTGTCCCTCTCCCTCTCCCTCTACCTCTCACTTTTTCCCTCTCTCCTCTATCTCTCATACAACAAATAACAAGATACCTGGTTCATGTATTTACCAAGGATCTTGTATTCCTGCCCCCTATCTTCCAATAAGAGAACTTAGTATTATAGATATGTGCACTATCATATATCTATATAGGTTCAAGGGATTAGAACCCAGGGTCTCCTACATGCATGATAAGCACTTTATCTACTGATCCATATTTCAATCCCATGAATATTATTTTAAGCGCGTGCTGAACATGGGTTGATCATCAGCACACAGATTGAAAATACTGTGAGTAAAGCAATAAAGAGAGAAGTTCATTTTACCAAAGAATAATTCTCTCCTCTCTACCTCATCACATTGACCACCAACTTCTGAGGAATCTCCTGACTTTTGGGAGTTATTATTTTGTACTTTAATTAAGGCTTTATTTATTTACTTTAGAATTATAATCTTTTGACATCATTGGCTTATATTTGCCTCTATCTATGATTTGGGAAGGAATTCCTCACATATTGTTCTGTGAAAACTAATAAGACATTATATTTTAATTAACAGTGTTTTATAGACTGGTGGAGTTTTCTGGGAAGAGTTAAAGTCATTAGGCAAGAGCTGGGTGTGCACTCAAAGCAATATTCCTGAGTGAAACGATAATTGAGATATCACCTTGCTTTATTCCACCATAAAGCTGAACCCAAGCCCTGTCTGCTGAACAACATAACCAGATTTCAGGTTAATTAGCTCCCAAGTGCCCTGTATGTATTTATACCATCAACAGATCAAAAGGTCCACTTTGAGTGTGTCTGAAGATGGAGCATCCTTCGGTTGAAATCAAGTATGAGCATTTAACTTGGACACTTCTCTGCCAAAGAAAAAGTTAAATGCTTCTGAAGTAATTGTACAGATGCATCTCTGTGCTGAAACTTCAGAGGGAGACATTAGAAGGTGCCTTTTCTTATCTTTAAGACAATGGTGTTGTGTAAGGCTCTCCTAAATTTTAAGTTAAAACATTGTAGAACATAAGCTGCTTATGTGAAACCAGTATATCTCTTAAAGAGAAAGTATACTTTTGACCAAAGATTATAGTGTAGAAAAAATATTACTAGTTCAAGTTGGCATACAATCTATTTATTTAAAGGCCTATGGCAAACAAGCTAATGGGAAACTTTTATCTCATTCCTGCCCCTAAGACTGTCTGGGGAAAACTGAATTGAATGCCAAGGTACTGAAGAAGAGAAGGTGCCTAACCCAGGTTGTCTGAGCATACATTTCTCCTAGCATTGGAGACATTACATTCCAACTTCTCTTTGATAATACATCCCTCTGAGGGTCACAGGGACTATTTTACAAAAATAAAAGATCCCCAAATCTCACTGCTACTTAGCCCCAGAGGATTGCAACCTACATGCTTGCCAGGATACCTCTGTAGACAGTTCATCCACATGGATAAAGCAGTGATTATAGCACAAATATACTGAAAAGACAACTACTCCATTTTGGTATGAATTAGTACTATAAATAGTTTGTCACTGGAATGCACTCAGTTATGGAAAGAATATGTTGTAGGGAAATTTTTTTCTTAAGAAGTTGCCCATCCATGCAGGACTCTCAGCACATGACATGACTCGCCTCGCATTTTCTGCTCACACACAGTTTATGGTTATTTAAAGCCTAATAAACTGACAGGTGATTCCCATTCCCAATCTTCTTGATGCATGTTTTCTAATAGAAAGTTCTTAAGAAGCTTCTAAGTTAAATTCATGTGGTTACTTGAGTATAATAAATCCCCAAGTCATTCAAATAAGAAGCAATGAGCCTCATTAAAATCAGTTTCAGTAAAATGCTGTTCATAGAATTTGGGGGGAATGTGTTTGAGCTCTCTTTCTCTGTAAGAGACCAAGAAGCAACAGTAGAGACAAACGTGAACATGCTCATGTTTATAAAAGGTCTGAGGAAAATGATAAATAAGTAATGCAACTCAACTTCCTTTCAATAATGAATGCCTTTTAAGGTACAGTGGGGAGCAGGTTGTCTCAGAGTCCCAGATGCAATGGAGATACAATGAAAATCCATTTTAAATATGCTGTAAAAACTAGAAACATATACAAAAATAATTCACTTTAATTATTTACAAAATTAATATATAAATAATCTGATTATATATATATATATATATATATATATATATATATAATATAAATTCTACCCAGGTTTTACCATACTCTGATAAGATGCAGTCACGTAGTCCCGCTACCATAGGTATACCACATCTATGGCAGTACTTGGCAGAGGTGTGTTAACTAGAAAGGAGACAGCAGAGCAGGGAGCATGAGAAACCCGACTCCCTCTGCAGCTTTCAGAACTGCTGTTGATTGCAATTTTTTTCTTTTTACCTTGCTTTTGCAGCCCAAAGATTCTTTACAGATTCTAAGCTGTTTGCCCGAGGGCTGTAAAATAAACCTTCTATATTCTCCTTAAAAATCTCCTCTAGGATCCTACCTCAAGTTTCTCTCCTTTTTTATTTATTAATAATTTTCAGTATTTGGGGTAAGTGGATAAAGATTGCAAAGCAATTTTAGGAAGTTAATCTGAAATCATGCACATTATGATTTTAGGTTCATTGTGATATTTCATAAAGCCAACTTTTGGCTAAATTAAAGTATATTTAAGAACAAAATGGGGTGAGACCCAGCTCCAGACAATTCATAGGCATGCTAGGGCATAAGATTCCTATTACATGAGATGTGCTTATCTCAATGAACTGAGTTATAGGCTGGAGAGATCATTCATTACTTCAAGTAAGGTTCAGATTTTTCAAGAACATGAAGTTAATAATAATAACCAAAGCAATTTACTCTCAGTATAATGGCAAGATTATCTTACTCTTTGTACATAGATGTTGATGTGGAAAGTGGAGCTACAGCTTGGTCCTCTTTAAGGAAATGCATGACCAGATAGAATTCTGGAAGGAAGGATGGTGTTAATAACAGTACCCTTGTTACCAAGTCCAGCAATGAGAAGGCAAGATAAATGATGTAATGGTTCATTGTATTCCAAGATACTTTTCATCATCAATTGTTTCTAAGTCCTTTACCTGTCTTCCCAGTGGTATACAATAGTTATTGGCGTCTCAGCCATACTGACCTACTAGGTGCATAATATTGGCAATATTGTTCATCAATCAAAAGTTGTATTTCTTCATTTATAAAATGGCACTAATATTTCCTTTTTTTATTTGGTTTTTTGAGACAGGGTTTCTCTGTATAGCCCTGGCTGTCCTGGAACTCACTCTGTAGACCAGGCTGGCCTCGAACTCAGAAATCTGCCTGCCTCTGCCTCCCAGAGTGCTGGGATTACAGGCGTGTGCCACCCCCACCCGGCTGGCACTAATATTTCTGATTAGTGTTGTTAAATTGTATAATATTCAGCTTATCTTAGATAGTCAGTGTTCAATATATGAAGCACACCTTCCCAAATGAACACTGTTGCTAAAGTGAATTTCACTATTCTTAAGTAATTTAGCATCCCGCTTTTCTTCCTAACATCCTATGCCCTAAATAAATTATTGCCCACCTTCCCTTCCAACTAAAATGAACTTCTATTTTCCTATTTCAGCTATTTATATTTGGAATGGGGTTTTTGTCATGTCCAGTGTTTAACAGTCTTAATTTATAGAAGACATTTTTAAAAAATCATAAAATATAGATTAATTTTTTTCTAGTTCCCATAGAGGTTATATCTTAAAACTATTTCTAGATAAAAACATTACCTAGTACTTTTAGTCTCCAGAATAGACTTTCTTTCTTGAGTAATTAAACATACTATGTATTTTGTAGTTAGAAAGTAATTTCTTTGGTTTATCTATTGAAAAATGATTGCATCCTTCCTCCAATTCAATCTAGGAAAATTTAGAACATCAAGTTAACATTATAAGGAGAGAAAGTCCCTCTCCTATGACTAAACGTTCAGGAGACAGTATGACTAGTGATTCAGCATCTCAGAGCACTATTGCATCCATTGTAACTCTGGGAAGAGACAGCACATAAACTCAGCACACTGTTATGAACAAATATAACTGTTCTAGTTCCAAGACTATATTGGATATGAATGGTTGAGTAGGGAAATTTCAGTTTATTTAAGAGGCAGTATTGTCCATATTCTATCGGAGCATTTTAAACATATAAAACTAAGGCTAGAGAACTCCTTGTGGTCATAGTACGCCAAGTAAAAATTATAAACAGGCATACCTTTGTAAATTTTGAAGTGATATATACTCGAGCATTGAATGAAATATTGGAATTCACCAAGAGGAAAAACATAGCTGGATCCTCTAAATTTAATTCATAATATCCCTGAAGTCTTTGAGGAATGTTTGTTCAAAACTCTCCAGTTTCACCTAAACTGTACCTGCACATTAATAGCAATCTAAGTTTCTAAGGTGAAAATGACCTATGAACTGTTTTTCATGTTTTGCTTTCTGCTCTTTTCTTTCTTGATTTCATCAGTTCATTGATAATTTCTTTAAATCATATTCAATTCCTGACCTCACTCCTCCGAGATCCACCAATCCTCCCCTTTCAACCTAACTTTGGGTCCATATTTGGTATCCCAACAAATACAGTGGGTGCTTCCCATTTACTCTTGGATGTATAGACCTCCACTGAATGGTAGACAATCCACTACACTATAGAACTTAAAGAAAACTCGAAGGAGTAGATGGGGAGGAAGGATGTGGGGGTGTATAAAAGAGGTAGGAGCTGGAGGGAGGGAGGGGAAATAGCCATCAGAATGTAATATATGAGAGAATAATTTAATTTAAAAAACAGAAAACTAACACTCTTCCAAAAGTCATTTACTAATAACTCTTACCTAGGAGTAGGACAGCATGCCCCTTTACTCCCTCCATGCTGTTATTTTTGTCTGCCTTGAGCCTGTGCGGGTCATGTGCATGCTATCACAAACACTGTGAACTCATATGTGTAACTTTCCCATTTTGTATAGAGAATACTGGTTCCTTGTAATCATCCAATGCCACTGATTGTTAGTTCTGCCTCCTCTTCCACAATTACTCTTAAGCTTGGAGGAGAAGGAATGGACTATGATGTCCAATTTAAGGCTGAGCAGTCTATAGTGTCCTATGCTCTTTATCTACAGATTTTCAGATCTCTTTGTGTTAATCACCATCTTCTCCAAAAAAAAAAATCTTCCCTGATACATAATGAAAATTACAACCCTCTGTGTATATATAATGATAAGCCATTAGGAGAAGAGATGGTTTAATACTATGGCCATTTAGCAATAGTAGTAGGTCTTCCTGTAGGTCCTATGGCTTGTCATACCATAGGTTCCTGACCCTAAGATCAATACTAGCTATGAGTTCATCTTGTGGAGTGATTGATTTCATCCAACCAAAACTTGGCTGTTTACTCCATAATATTTATGTCACTATTACATCACTGAGCATGACTGGCCAGGCGGGTAGTTGGTGTTGCTCACAGAGTTCAAAGTAGGGTAACTGATTAATTCTGTACTCTGATAACATAAGGAGTACCTTAAAGCATTATAAAAGTTAGATATTAAAATGGAGCTTTCAGGTCAGTACTGGCTTTAGTTTCTCCATAGTCTATGATTCAACTATGTAGAATTTTCAGCAATAAGGGTTTACTACTTAGTTCTAGAAAATAACCAACAACATTAACAATAGCCTATAATATTTAATGTCTAAAGACCCTAACAGGCCAAAAACTCCAAAAGAAGTGACCTTATTCCTGGCACTGGGCTATTTGTTAACTTGTAGTATGTTAGAGGAGCATTGTTGCCCAGTAATAGAACAACTCCATTTAAACGTTTTATATGTGCTTATGTGTGTATTTTAGGAAGTTTCTACAGGAGTAGGTTTCCATATGACTTCTAAAGAGGTCTTTAATGCTAACTATCTTTCTGCATTTTTCTTCTCCTACCTCACCCTCCCATTTTACCATATCTAACTCCTCCTATTCTATTAGTTTCTTTTATAACAGTAGTTCTAACTCTCTTCCCATGAAATCTCTTATGAACTACCTGATTAGTTCTCAATATGGCCACAAAAGATTACTCAGATAGTATTAAAAAAGAAACTGTTCTTCTTTATGGAGGGTCTGTGACATGGAGCACTGAGGACAAGCCTTTCAGTGCCTCATTCCCAGCACTTGCATCAATACTAGTCAGTCATCCGCTGTGCTTCACCTTGTTCCCTTGTGGTATAAAACTAATGTCCAACATTCCCCAGAAAAACTCTATTATTATTGTTGTTGTTGTTGTTGTTGTTGTTGTTGTTGTTGTTGATGTTGTTAGTACTACTATTATTACCATTTAACAGAGATGTGCTGTCATTAACTATATTCATTAACAAAAAGTGTCAAGCAGCAGATTTCATAAACACCCATTTCTCCCTGAGAAGAAGCACATTGGCTTTTACCCCCCCTTTTTTTTTCTTTCAAGTACTAACTTTTTTTACTTCCAAATCAGTTTACTATCCTTTCTTGTTCTTTACATAGTCTCTTATGCAAAATATGAAACTAATAAACACTTATTCGCCTCTGTCACTGAGGACTTCTTTTTTACACTTCTTTGTATCCACTCTAAATTGTAAGATTTTGTGAAGAGCTCTGACAATCCACTTGCTGTGTGATAAAACATTCCAAAAGTTATCAATATTAAATAGCAACCACATCACTGTCTCACAATCTCTGTGTTAGAAAGTTGAAAAAGGTTTGTCCAGGGAACATTCTTAATCTGAGTGTCATTAGCTGATACACAGCAAGCATCATCTGTGGATAGGCTCTCTGGAGAATCCTGGTTTACCTTTGATTGGTTTGGTATCTTAGAGACAATGGCTGTATGACTGGCCCAACATTATCATTGTCTGGACTACCTGCAAAAAATAAGTCTCTGTGAAAAGGTTTCAGGCTAGTGAGAAAATTTTTTACAAGAATGTATCAGGGGGCTGAATAATTTTTCATATAGATACAACAGCTGCACTACTTATGATCCAGCCTCAAAGTTCCAAACACTCTAGTCCTATATTGTTCAATCAAGCTATTACAGTCAACAGATTCAAAAAGACAGTATTGGACTCCACCTTTCAATGGGCAGTGTTCTGATGTGTTTATGATCACCTTCAGTCTACACTAAGTACTTTCATTCATTTACTGAGTACTTTCTGAACCACTTAATGCATACCAAACACTGAGGTAAGCACCAAAAATCTGATAATAGAACAATGTATACTACAAAGAAGTATCCTGTTGCTGCTCTGGGATTTCTTGATATATTTTTGGTTGGGTGGAAGGATGCAGAAATGGATGGGTGCTTCTCCTCTGCAATGCTCAAAAGAAGATTATTGAGAGTCAATAAGGAGAAGTTCTTAGCTACTTGACTCTTTCTGGACAGCTAGTATACCTCCTGGACATGTGACAACAATACCTGCTATAGCCAACATGAGCAGAAGGCAAGCCTCCTCCATTTCAGTAGAGCATACATGGTAAAACCATTTTATGCAGTCTGAATTGAAACAAAATGCGATTTCAAATTCTACTTTTTGACAATTCCAAAACATATATACCCTTTTGAAAATTACTAAATTCAGAGTGTTTATGAAACTCCCCCCCCAGCATGGAAATCCAGTATTAAATCATAATGACAGTATTTTCATATAACCCATGAGATAAGCTGTGCCCATGTAGCCTATTTGGGTTATTCTTGATGCTTTGTTGTTTTATTTCTCTTAAACTTGATCAAATGACCTGAAGGAATTACAAGCAATATAATTCTATAACTTCAAGTTGTTTCTATACTTTACTGATGCTATTATATATTTCTGTATCAATTTATTACCAAAAAGAGAATCAATTGTTATAACAATATGAACTCAAGGCATAATTTAATGGTGCATCTCACAAAATATGATTGAATGTTTAATAAATATAAAGATGGTAAACTTTATGAAATTTTTCATAAAAATACTATCTTTATAAAATGTTATTTTAAGCAAAAGTGCTTTAAAAGTAATTTACAGAGAGCATTTTTTATTACAGTAGGGTTTTATTGTGATGGTAGGTTTTGTTTTGTTGTATAGTGAAATATCACACAAAAGAGAAATATTCAGTATAGGGAGAAATATAATTCAAAACTTTGCAAAAATGTTGACAAGGTTTAGTCCCTCTCCCTTCTCTTTGTTTCTGTCTCTGTCTGTGTGTGTGTGCATGCAGATTACTAAAAGTCATAAGTAGGTGCTGCTCAATCCAGCTAATCATGACATAACATATCCTTTAAATTTCTTTCTTCTTCAGAAAGATCTGAATATTACAAATCTAACAGAGCAAAAATCTTCTGAGAACCAGTTGGACGTTTAAATAAAATGCCACTGAGTAATTATATCCTGTTCCAAGAGGAAATGATATCTGATTTTCTAAAATTTCTCCTTAGAAAATGCCAAAAGAAAAATCTAGTGCTAAAAGCAAGCTCTGAAAAAAATACATGTTCAAAGAGCTGTGATTAGTAATAGAATAAGAACAAGATTGTTCCATAGACTTTTAGGCTTGTAGTTAATGAAATTGCAAGATATAATTCATTTCCTAGTTAACAATTTATTTTATCATCTTCATGAAAATATTTTATGGGTGGATAATAAAGAACTTCAAAGAAGAAAAATGGTCATTTTCAGATGTTAGTCATAACTGCAACCAAGTGAAGAAAAATATTGATATATTTTGATTTCTATTTTTAATCCCAACTTTCTTAACATTGAAAACATATTAAGCACTATTCAGTCTAGTTTAGATTTCCAAGTATGTCACACTATGGAAGCCCTATGCAAATTTTATGAAAATGATTAGATTAATTCTCCTTAAACCATTTTGTAGACATAAGTGTCATGGTCTGAGTACTTTCCAACATTATGTACTATGTTCTATGTACTAGAAGCTTGTTCAAGTCATCGTCGTTTTGGAATGATGGGTCTTCTTAGACATGATTAGATCACGCATCTATCTGTAGAAGTGAATGTTTCTCCTAGCAGTGGATTAATTCCAAAATGAACTCATTACAAAAGAGCAAGTGTGGTCCTTCTCCACAGCTGCCTCTCCTGCCTCTTAACCTTGTTCATTTTTTCACACTCTCCTATCTTTGGCCCATCACCAGACATTGCCTTCAGAATCATGGGACTTTCCAATCCGCAGCCACATAAGCTTATTGTCTATGTATACTACCCAGTGTTGATTATTTTACTATTCTAATAATAAAACAGCCTGAAAGGGTGATATCTAAGAATAGAAACCAATTTAAAATTATATTCAAGGTAAATCAAATGCATATTCCTAAGTAGATCTTAACAAACTAGAAAAAGATGAGTATACAGATCAGTATATATCAGTTCACGATTGAAATGAAGTTTACGTTAAAATATTGGATATGTAGTAACATTTGAATTTCAAATAAACAACTTTTAGTATGAGAGTGTTCCATGCATATTTGAGTCAGGATGTGATGGTTAATCTTGCTTGTCAGCTTGATTGAATCTGTCACCAACTAAGAGACATATAAACGGTATGTAAGGATATTTCCCAGAAGGATTAACTAAATGCCCAGAACAGTATCTTTCAGCTTCCAGCCTAGAAATAAACATATCCCAGGAGAAAGCTGAGCTACTTGTGGCTGCTTGCCTTTGCCCCTTGCTGTTGCTAATGCTGTTAGCATCTTCACTGACATCAGGACCCAGCTTCTCGGCCATCTAGCAGGTATTAAAGAGCAACAGTTCTCCAGGTCTTCAAAATGATACTGGAACTGTTGAAGTACCCAACTGAATAAGGAGATACCAAAATCTCAGTATCTGAAGTGAACAGAAAGACACTGTTGGACTGCCCAATCTATATGCTATAAGCTAATTTAATAACTCTTTTTACTCTACACGTATTCTATCACTTTATATATCAGTATGCACACACACATATACATATACTATAAAACTATTTATTTAAAATCAATTTTTCTGGTAATATTCTATTACCAGGCAGATTTCTGAGTACATCAGCCTGGTCAAGAAAGTGAGTTCCAGTACAGCCAAGGCTACACAGAGAAATCCTATCTTGGAACAAAAGGAAAGTTCTAAAAGTCTAAATCATCTTTTAAAAATTCAGAAAACCAAGCCAAAACAAACCAGGGACTATGTTAGTAAAATAAGAAGTATACTCAAATATATTCGATTAGTGGGAGATATCTGGTAAAGGCAAAGAAGTAGGCAGGTAAAGTCTCAAGTTTTTGGCATATTCAAAGAAAAAGAGAGAGAGAGAGAGAGAGAGAGAGAGAGAGATAGAGAGAGAGAGAGAGAAGGGGGAGGGAGAGAGGGAGGGAGAAGGAAGGAAGGAAAGAAAGAAAGGAAGGAAGGAAGGAAGAAAGAGAAAAAGAAAGAGGAAGGGAGGAAAAGTGACTGAAAACTGAAAACAGATGTTGATGGTGGTCATGTCTGGAAGCATCTTGGCAAATAGAGTGCTCTGATCAGAAATGGAGGCTCCATTGGGAAAAACAGCTTCCACACTTGAAAGTAGATAGATCCCTGGGAAGAACATAGCATTATACCCTGCTATGTGAAAAATAGGAAAGATACTATAGATCAAAACTGCAAGCTACCTGTATTATTCCTTGCAGGACATGTAGAGAAATTGGGAAAAATAAAGGGAGGAAAAACTATAATCCAGATATATTATATGAAAAAAAAATCTTTTTTGATGGGAATATTTTTTAAATGTACTACTTGAATAAATGTATAATATGGAAATTTCTTATCAATTGCTTCTTAATTATTGATTTACATCAATATATATTTATGTCCAATAATGTTATTAAATAAGTGCTTTAATAAAAAGAAAACAAAAACTTGTTTGAAATTTAAGTAATGATATTTTAAATCACACATTTTTTCAAAAAAGAATTCAAGTGAGTAGATACATAATAAAAAATTCCTTTTGATATATTAACAATGAAAATTAATGTATATATATTATGTAACATCCTAACCATTTCAAAGATAAAATCAACAAAAATCCTTTAATTAACAGTTTCTTGATTCAGTAGTGTTTACCCCAATAAGGTAATTGAAAATGATAACAGTGACCAGTAATGGGAATGGTGTGTATTCTCATGAGTTTTGAAGTCACTGCTGAAAAATGGGTACCTAAGGCAGCAAGCACCTCCAGAAGAATGCATAACATTTCTGTTTCAGATTATTATTAATACAGATATCTGCTTAAAAGGTTTTTTGAAAAAGAATTATTTATGGGTTCCCTAAGTTATTCACCTTAATAACCCTGTGTTGGTTTATATATGCTTGGCCCAGGGATTGGCACTGTTAGGAGGTGTGGCCTTGTGAGTGTGAACTTTAATAACCTTGTCCTCACTGCCTGGGAGTCAGTGTTCTGCTAGCAGCCTTCGGAGGAAGATGTAGAACTCAACTCCTCCAGACCCACATCTGCCTGGATGCTACCATGTTCCCACCTTGATGACAATGGACTGAACCTCTGGACCTGTAAGCCAGCCCCAATTAACTGTTGTCCTTATAAGAGTTGCCTTGGCCGTGGTGTCTGTTCACAGCAGTGAGATCCTAACTAAGGCAGTTCCATTTTAAAGAAAATATCAAAGCAGAAAACTCACACTTGAAGTCACTAACATTTACACTTGCATGCTATATAACAACTTCTTAAGGAACAACACACCTCAGATGGCCACATAATCATAGAGTTGTGTCATCTACGCATGTCATTGCTATTCAGTTTGTGTGACTTCAATGACAGACTCACATAATCAATAATCTCAGAATGTGTCTCTATATACTGAACTTGGAAATAATGTATTTACTCAATGACTGCTAGAAGACCTGCGTGCCAGAGATTCCATGTGTGTCTGGGAAAATAGAAATATTTGTTTTAAGATGCTCTGAATGAGTGAAGAGAAAGGCAAACCTTCAATAGATATAGGTAAAGTGAATTTTGTTTACATTACTGACATTTTTGAAAGTTTCTTTGAAAGAAGCGAGACATGGAAACTCCTTCTGTCTGTGCAGACCTAGGATGCTTGTCTAGCTCAATTCAGTAATGGCTGTGATCCACTGCTGTGACATGTGTATCTGTTATTCATAGCCCTTTTAAAATATGAATGAGAACATTAATTTTTTCTACTACGACTATATTATTTTTGTTATTTCAATCTAATTTGGGATTTCAAATTAGAAAGGAAATTGCCTTAAGCTGCCAGAGCAAAGGGTTTCCCCCAGTTACTTAGTCATATGCATGCACTCTTCTCACAAGGATCCAGAGATCTGGTCATTTAGACTTCTCTAATTGAGGATCTATTTTCCCTTGGAGAGGAAAGTTCTTACTGGGCATTGGATTTTAATTAAAACATATTGAACTCAATTTCCTTCTAACAAAAACACTGATTTTCATTTTAGGATGTTTATTAAACATTGAGTTTTTATTTTTAAATGAAGCTGACAAAACCATTGCTGACTTCATTTTTGACTATTTGCCTTCTTAGTATTTTACAAATCAAGGCTGCTCATTCACTTTCTTTTAAATAGTTTTTTTTTCAATGCTGACATGTTTTGTGATTGATTGTGTCTCTCCCAGACATTTTTCCATCCTCCAAACAACCGTTATGGTTCTTACTTTGATGTCTCCTACAAATATCCTAACTCATCAGATATACAGACAGATCCACAATGGAGTATTTCATTCAAACTGGGATTGGAGGTGAGAATGGGTTTGGATTCGAAGCAAAACTGTGAAATTCTTCTATGGGCCATATGATTAACAGCTATGTTAATTAAAACAGACTATTTCTGTGAATTCATCTCCTCACTGCAAGTGGCAGAGATGAAATCAGAAGCTGGTGTATGTCCCATGCAAATGATTTTTATTGAACACAGAACGTGTACTGCTCACATTTTGGGGACAGTGTGCTACCTAAATAATGCAGGAGTGTGTGATGCCTGCCAAAGCCCACACGATGTTAAAACCCTACTTACTGCTTTATCTTTAAAGAGAGAGCTCTGCATCCTTTGGCAGCTGATGAGTTCAGATAGAAAACACACGCCAGGAGTGTGGACCGACGCATTAGCACACACACATCCCCCTACCGCATAGCTGGGCCTCATCATATGCCATAACATTGGCAAGCGGAGCCCAGAGCTCTTTAAGAACACGAAGCTCATAAATAATGGTTGAATCACATAAGGGATAATTAAATGAGACAACTGAATGCCAATGACTCCCTAGCAGAAAATATTCCTCAGTGAGGAGCTTCCTGCCACTGCTTTATTTGTTTTGTTTTTTTTTCCTCTTTCTCAGTTTCAGCTCTGACTTGCAGTTCATTACTACCGATACTTTTCAAAATGGGAGTGTTTTAAAACTCCTCACGCTCTGAGACACATTTTGAGACAAATTTAGCAGCATTTCTCCAATGTCTATTGGCTCGTACATGTATCTTCCTTTCTAAATACTTTGGCATTAGCCTCATCAATTTAATAAGCTACACCTGTTTGACAAACCAGACACACACACATAACAATCCCAAAAACTAAAAGAAAAATATAAATGTACAGAATTTCGCTCAGCTGTGAACCTTACAAATGTGACTGGAATTTGCTCATTCATTCTTTTCATTTAGGGAAATGCATCCATGTTATAACTGCACCCTCATTCTTAAAAAAATAAATAAATAAAAATAAAAACCAGATTCACAATGAATTTCAATGTTTCTCTACCAACCTCCTCCGAATTCTTTTTCAGAAATACTTAATGTCTTTGGCTTGACAGCTTTGTGCTCAAGGTTGGCAGGCTATTTTTAGTCTCCCAAGTATTTTAAAGGCTTGAAAACACTCTGCTCTGGCTTGCTTGTTTATAAAATACACTTAGCAGACAATTACAGTTCATTTAATATGCTTTTATCGCTGTCTAGGAAAAAAAATGCCTTTAGGTTTGTTTTGCTTTGTTTTTTCCTTTTCAGGAAAATAGAGAAATATGAACTTTGTCCCATGGGGCCACGAGGATGAGACATGTTTACTAACCCTGAGCAAAGGAAGGGACTGCAGAAGGAGAGAACCCTCACTCAGGTTTACAGCTGGAAGCGGAGAGAGGGGAGGGAGTGCCTGGGGTCTCCATTCTGACCTATTTTTATTTAGAAGCTGCAAGATAATCCTGAAAAGTGGGGTCCAGGTGACTCTCAACCCCAGGTAGGCTTCACAGCTACTCAAATGGCTACTCCATTTGCTCAGGCGTCAAATGCTCACTTAGCATCTAATGGTGTTCCAGGCCTGTGGCCAGTACTGACTCTAAACAAACTTTTAATCTAAACAAAATTTCGTTTTAAGCTAAAACAAAAGGAACAAAATCAGCCTTTGCCTTCCTTGGAAGTGGCCATTCAAGAAATAATTAAGACAGTACTGAAAGGGTCTAACAAATAAAATGCCCAGGGGAGAGGAAGGTTTCTAAAAAATAACTTGTTTGAAAGACAGAGACTCTCAGGTAGATAAACAGAAAGCAATGTGCTGTGATTTTCTGCATTCAATCTGACTAAGCAGGCAACGTAACTAAATGAGGTTAGACCATAAGTTCTACTGTAATAGGAATCCATGAATTCACTGGGGAGCAAGTTAACAAAATATAATGCCAGTTAGAAATGAAGTGACAGTATTGTTAACTAAACCAAATACCTCCCTACTCTTAGAAAATGTATATTATCATACATAGTTAGAAAACATGAAGGTTTCCTACATCCCATCTGCAATCAAATAGTTCAGAAAAATAATGTTAAAATAATGTATAAAATTATAACTATATATTATATATTATTACATAATTATAGTACAGAGTATTATATAGTATAGTTACATATTACATATAACATAAAAAATTACATTTTTTGTAATAAGAGGATATAAATGATGATACTGACAGGGAGAAATGTTAGCAATAGGTGTGTATAGATACGAGATGTACATTCACCACATTTACAGCTTATCTGAATATTTAAAATTATATATTCATACTAAAATATTTCACATTGTTCCAATGTGATGAGGTATTACTTTTTAAAAGAACAAACAAAGCTGAGGCGTAGGGACGTGGGGGTGGATCTCAGAGGAGATGAAGCACTGGGGTGAAAATAAAGTATATTATACAAAATTATCAAACAATCAGTGTTATCAAAGTTTTCTCAAGATATGTGTGTGAATGAGCAGGAGGCTACACCGTAGCAGATGGAGTGCGTGGGGCTATAACCTGCTCTAAAGGCGCCTTGCCACGGAAATTAGCACTCCGTGATGATGCACGAAAGGTATGAGAGTCAAGAGAAGCAAGTGTGAGGTAAGGATAAAGCATCCTCAGCAAGAGCTTTAGGGAGCTGAGCACCTAAGCCAAGAAAACTCAATCCGGTTGCAGTACAGAAGTGGTAAAAGAAATGGGCTAAAAGAATTGTGAAAGGAGCCCAGGGATTCCATACATCTAGTCTAGTCATAAGACCTGGAAAATTTGAGAAGTGTAAGATGGATAGGGCAGTGCAATCCAAGACAGAGGATGAATGCAGAACTATTCTAATGTGGATGCAAAATATAAAGCAGTGGGGGCAGGGAGCAAGATACTTGGCAACGAAACCTGAATTATTATGTTCCTAGGACCTCAACTGGTGAAAGGAAAGACCCGACTCCTACAAGTTGTCCTCTGGCCTAAATACACAAGCACACACACACACACACACACACACACACACACTTGAAAAAGTCTTTGAAGCCTGCAGCTTTATCTTTTGGAAAGAAAACTAAGTTTGAAATTCTGAATGGTGAGGACACAACTATTCTTTCTTCTCCTCTCAGAATCCAACTCAATTCTAGTCCTATTTCACCTACCTAGGATGAATATAGTAAGAAGGAACTCCACATTGAAGAGCCATCCTGCTCGGCCTTCGAAGCCAGAAGCTTGAGAACAAAATAATGCAGGTGGAGTCTGAGGCAAAATGCTCCAAAAGCGTCCTGGAGAGTTCCTAGTGAAAGCCTAGGCTTTGGGGCTAAGGTGTGTGGACTCAGCCAGTCACTGCAAAGAAGGTCAGGCTAGGCATGCAGCCCTGGGCGGCAGGCCAGGAGCTTTCCAGGTTTTCCAGTTCTGCTGGTTCACTCCATCCAGACATCTAGCCTATGGAACCATGCTGCCCATATTTAGACCCTCTTGGGTCTTTGACCGAAATGACAGCCTTCCCTGCAAATTCCTTCACAGAAATACTTTGAAGCAAGCTTTACTAATTTCCTAGAAATTCCTTAATCCAGTCAAATTGGCAACAAAAAAACTAAACATCATAACTGTTCATGGCTATCTGTTATTTACTACTCCCAGAGCTGGTAGCACTCCACTGTAAAATCCTTAGAAAATATTAGACATATAAATATTTTGGTAGAAAATTCGATAGAATGTTTTGAATTAGTCCAAAAATAAGATGCACTTATGAACTATCAATCATCTCCTAAAACTTAAAATGCTGCAACAGTGTCATCAAAGAAGTTTATCTTTGTGTCAGAGACTACTACAGAAATGGTCAACCGGTCAAAATACAGAGAACCACTGATGATCATTCAGTGCCCAATACCACCTGATAAATCTACAATACAACCCCAACACCTGAAACTCAGGAAACATGAAGGATGGGGGTAGGAGCATAGTCAAAGGACCGTGACGTCCACTGAGATTTTGTCTTCTATATGAGAGAAAGGCTACAATCATGAACTTCAAACAAGACCTATACAATGAAGATACCAGTTGGTATGCCAATGTGAATAAGGAAATCTCACAAAGCCCTAACCCTAGATGAACAGCTGCATGCAATTAATGACTTCTAAAAGAGAATCACTCTTCTCTGAGGATGAGTTCCTGATATCTAATCTCAAGTGCCCCACCCTAAACATATATACATATGAGCAACATTAAATGAACTCAGCAGCTGCATTCACATGTGTGCATAAGCACAGCAGTAGTAAATAAGATGAGGTCATGAATGTGAGAAGAAGGAGTAGGGAGAAGTTAGCAGAAAGAGGGGGGAGTGAAAATGATGTGATTACAGGATCCGTGTGAAATTCTCAAATTTTTCAAATTTTAAATTAAAAATCAATACAATGAAAACGTGCAACAAAGTTAGCAATACGCAGTTCTTCTAAAGAGGGTTTCACCCCCATAATGGCCAAGTGAAAAGCCTGAACAATGCACACAGCTGTGCCATCACCCACAGAGCTGCCTGGAACCTACATGATCCATTCTTCACTTTCTTCTACAGGCACAGAGGACTCCAAGTGAGGATAGTAGCCTGGAACTGCTAAGAATTCAGATAACCCTGAGTCCTGCCAAGATTGCTATATATTCTACCACTATTGGCTCTAAGTAAAATTCAAAAAAATTACATATATGCTTGATTGGTTCTCATTCAGAAAATAAAAAAAAGATTTTTATTTACATATGGCTAAAATCAGTTCTTTTCAGACGTTTTGTTATGTTGATTCATCCCACCGAAGGGAGTAAAGACAAAGGTTATTAGAAATTCCTTATGTTCTCATAGGGTTGAATCTAAGAGTTTAATTAAAATTCTTTATTTTTTCTCATGAAGAG